>HG995301.1:17063061-18357227 GCA_905332915.2 Hecatera dysodea
AGTTTCAATGGTACTATAATAATTTCGAGAAAATATATTTGTTGCGAGAGATCGGTGGTCTAAGATTGTCACTGGAAACTTGAGGAAGAACGCCGTCGAGAGCGACTGCGGCAAATATGGTGTGATGATCAGTTCACGTAAAAGTAGTCAGACTAATTACACTTAGTCAGATATTGCACAGGATATAGAAGTTTGGAAGGAGAAAGAGGTCACCGTTGCCGGTCGGATGGTGGGACACAAATTAGGTTAGACTTTTTATTTTATTTTAGACAGTACCCGCCAATTTTACTTTGTTTAGCTATATTATAACCACTGTTATCAAAACGTTGAAAGAAAACATCATGAAAAACCAGCATTTTCTAGATTCAAAAATCGAAGGCTTGTGGCATTCGACAACTTGCACTGGGCCCGCGTGGTGGATTACAGCCCATTTCTTCTCACAGATAAATGGAAACACTATTTTTATGTAGGCAAATACCTATAGCTGGATATTCAGGTTCGCAAGGATTTCTTCAAGGACCGGTCCTACGCTGTCCTTCGGATTTGGTCAACAGACAGTAAGTTTAAAAATCAAGTCAAGTGTAAAATTAGTCCTTCGCGATCAAGGTTCTGTTCCATTCGTGGCTTTGACAGTAAATTAAGCCAACTAAGGACCTGCTTCACAATGTTCAGATCTTTCAGATAGTTCACTAATTGACATAGGCCGCCTTAAGGCCTAATTTCAACAAGACCGTAACTAATCTGTATTTTTTAAGTGACCCTTAGATTTTCTTGTAAAAATACAGTGAACACAATATTTTTGCTTGTATACAAATATATACAATATTGTATTGCTGGTACTATCTAGTGTCAGGCTAAACACTTTTAAGTGACCAACAGTAGTCAGCTTGTTCAAGCTGCACTTGCTTTGGCACCGTTTTCCATGTTAGTTGGAACCGCTCACCGTGTGCGTCGCTATGGGCGCCCAAAAATAGAGGAAAAATTAGTATAAGTGTATTTTAACCGACAGCCGTCTTTGTATGCTGATTTTAGTTTTGGCTCTATGCTCTCCAAGAAAATAGTTGTTAACATTTCGAAAACAATGAGGGTAATCAAACAAAGCTACTTTGTAGAAGAATGTATTTAAAAGAGCAACTCACTTTCATCTATACACATAAATAAAATTGGAGCGTTTGTAATATTGAAATAACCGCTTTTTACTACATGCATAATATGTATATACGGTACCTATGTACATAAACCAAATAACATATTTTTTTAATTTTTGTCTGTATGTTTGTTCCGGCTAATATCTGAAATTGCTTTACTGATTTTGACGGGACTTTAATGGGTAGGTAACTGATATACTAAGGAGTAACTTAGGCTACCTTTATTTTAGATAAAATATATTTTATTTTAGAAAAATAAAGTAATGTTGCAATGTCCAAGTACTGTCCAGTACCGCGCGCAGCTCACGCGCATACAACCACTGTGCCGTCACGACGGGCGCCTCCCACCACTTCTCACAAAGAATCAGGGGGTTAGTAACTGTTCCACGCGGACGAAGTCGCGGGTAGAAGCTAGTTTAACAATATGACTGTTCATCAGTCACATCTTGGTAGCTTGCATAAAAATGACTGGTGGTAAACAATAATATTACCGATAAAAAGGAGACGAGAGAGGCATCCAATCGGAATAAAAGTAAACCACAACATAGTGGGGGAAAGGCTAGCTCCATGATGAATACAGTGATCAGCTGAGAAAGAAAGCAAGAAAAAAAACATTCATTTGAAGACAGTTGGAGTACACACACATTAACGCTGATGCTGTCTATGGCTGGACTTTCAATTAAGTAATGTTCTGATGAAGCTTGTCTGAACTCTAGACAACCGTTAGTACTTATCTTAAAGCCATGCCAAAGGACTAACCATTAAAACATACTTCCTAACAATCTTTAATTGAAGTGCAGACGCTTACTTAACTAACGCTTAGTAAACACATTATTTACTCTCAGAGCTCTCAGTAACGTATATTGATGTGGCATCAGCAAGAGATAAGGACCACGATAAGTGGACCCCTAAACTTGGTAAGTTGAAGTGATAACAAAGTTCTTTCAAGCTATCCGATCTTGGTAAACGCTCGCAGGTTACGCAACATAATTTGTCGATCGGCTTACAGGTTGAAGTTTCGTTTATGAATATAGATTAGTATACGTAAAAGGTTGTTTATCGAAATTACGAGATTACTTGAACTTTTTTTTTTGTGTTTTGTAGCCTATTTTTCGTTTGAAATCTTGAACGATATTTACTGGGAAAATTTCCCGTCTGATAGCGTAGGAAAAAACATCTGATGATGACACATTTTGCTTGAACTGATTAACCGTTTCAGTAAGTCAAATAGTTTTCATCACATACTTATATTATACTATCCAATTTTTAGAAAGCTAATTTAAGAAACATGATAGCGTAATTGAAGTTAGAGGCCGATTTAGTTCGAATTCCTAAATTGTATCCGATTTAGGTTTTCTAAAAATTGGATAGTGTAATAAGCGCTTTAAGAAAATCCGCAAGATGCAAGGTGTGCATCGAAAAATGTGTGCTAAGCCAACCATCTTGGCAGGACCAGTTTCAGTTTTTTTTTTTCATCAAGTTACAAAATGCCGCAGTGATATACTATTTTGTAAACCTTAATAAACAAGAAAGTGTCTCCTGTATATATGTATGTATGTATCTGTATATAAAATTACTTTACACTTTTTGTATTATGGCTATTAATTGATTGATTGATTTGTTGTTTTTTTTGTGTTTATCTGAAATAAAATATTTGAATTTGAATTTGAGGCTTATTGGACGATTCGCACGAATTTAACTCGCACAAAACGTGCGAATCGACTCCTTTAAAACATATTATTTTTTCTGTAGTCGATTCGCACGAATTTCATTTATTGGCGTGCGAATCGACACCCTCACAAATATGTAGTAGGCTATTCGCACACATATTGTTTTTTTATGAAATGCAGTTAAGATAAAGTACACTTGAGCACAGAAGTAGTAAGGTCAAATATGTTTTACTCGTAATAGATAGAAAATAAAAACACACTATAATCAACAATATCTGTATTAAAATTAAAACTAAGTACTAAACATCTTCTAAGCTCGTGGTTTGAGGATTAAAAATGAGCAAATATCGATCACAGAATAATAAATAAGTGTCACTAACAAACTACTACTCCACTAATCGCGTAATAAAAAATAAAAGTAGGTACCAAAAATTTACATTTTTTTTACATTACACAAACATTTACTTTTTTAATAAGGTAGGTATATATATAATTAACAACTTTTTCTTATATTTATTATTGACGAACATTTGGTACAACAAAAACATGTTTTAATGTTTTTCAGAAGTATGCCTAAAATACACAGTTCTCATAATTATAACAATAAAACTTTTAATCATAAAACTAGAACTACGGCTATAATCACAATTTGAATCACAGATTTTTCTTTAAAATAACGTACAAAAGTGACTAAACTTTTATATACAACTAACAAATCAACAATAATAAATCAAGTCATAACAATAATAAAAATGCTTACTTCTAATTTATATATAACAGGTTAAAAAATAAACTTACGAGAATTATAAAATGAGATATTTGGCTTTAATCCTATATATAATATATATATAATTAACAATTTTGCGGTCATGTTTATATTGTTTTGTATTAGTAAAAATGTAGATATGCCACGTTTTAAGTAATTATTATTATCACTTATTCCATACAGATCTTTCTTACTTTCAAGTAAATATCTGCTGTTTAAACTTCGATTATTTTTGTTTTTATTTCAGTGATGGCTGAATACGACTGTACTTTAATTTTTTTAAACCTTAAAATGAAATGTGTGCGAATAGCCTACTACATATTTGTGAGGGTGTCGATTCGCACGCCAATAAATGAAATTCGTGCGAATCGACTACAGAAAAAATAATATGTTTTAAAGGAGTCGATTCGCACGTTTTGTGCAAGTTAAATTCGTGCGAATCGTCCAATAAGCCGAATTTGAAATTGATTAATTTATTGTATTGGTGTTGTTGTAAATTATTGAATTGTATCGATTTTTATTTTTAAGTTATTGTTTTTCCTACACTATCGCATTGGGTAACTGTAATGATAGCTGTATGTATGTTTGTAAATAAATAAATAATTCAGCGACAGCATTTCGCTCTCGGTGGCTGATCTCAACGGAGATCACCTATATACGCAGGAGATATTATAGTGCACTAGATTGTGCGTAAACACAGGTGCGCTCTCTATTCCCTTACTCTTTTAGTCCGCTGGGACGGCAATCCGATACCACTGGAGAAATATTAGACGTAGAACCAACGTTTTTACGTGCTTTTCGAAGTACGGGGATGTCACAACACCAACTTTCAAAATTTGGCACGTTACTGAGAAATTCGTGGAAGTTGCGGGTTCAAACCCAGCCAGGCGCATTACTTTGTGTAATTAATTTCATCACCACTTCTCTCAAAACGACGAAGGAACACATCTTGGGGAAACAGGCATGTCCTAGAACCAAATATTCGAAGACACGTGACATTTACGAACCCGCACTGGGCCTGCGTGGTGGATTGCGGCCCATTCTCTCTCCTAGAGAGGAGGCTTAAGTCCCAGCAGTGGGAACATTAAAAGGCTGATTATGCTTATGCTTATACTAAGAAACTCCTGTAAATAATGGAAATACCTTATTACACCTTATTTACCGACCTGGAAATCGAACCCCGGACCCCATCGTCAACCCTTTACTCCATTCAACCCCTGTCCACCATCGATCCAGTAGTTACAAAACAACAACCCAACATGGTCCCCAAATTTTTGGAGTCTGTATCCTTACAAATTAGCTCTAGTATAACGAACTAATTTCAAGGCACGCACTCAATTACTAGTCACCCTGTATAAGAGCCACTAACCGGCATCAGTGTGAGTTGTAGGATCAAGATTAGTTTAAGGATTCTCGATTCTAAGTCATTTCGGTTTCTTCACGATGTATTCCTTCACCGTTTTGAGAACAGAGGTGATGAAGCCAAACATTCAACATAGAAAAAATCCTTTACACCTGATACAACTGCTTTTATTATAATTACTTGCTGATCCGCGCATTTGCATATGCGCCACATAAGTGAGAGAGAAAAATACCGTATTTTGGAACATTTTTCATTGATATCCCGCTCCTTCTGGTCGTAGCGTGATGTTTAGCCTTATATATTATAAGATTTTTACAAATAAAAATCTATAATATTATTATTGGTTTTGTAACTTTTATGTAACGCGTGCAGGACTCAGTCAACGTTACGCTTAGCAATCTATAAGGTTTCTTACTAACCTTTAAAATTAAATTTTGATTTTGTGTCCCAATTTTGATGAAACAAACGCTAAATACAATTTTGAATAACACTTAATATGTTTGAGTACCTAGATTTCAAATCCGATCAGTGGTTTTTGCGTGATGCTTCCACAAACATACAGACAAATAGATAAACAGATAAAAATGTTAATTTTCATTTTGGTACTCTACGCCTTTTCCCTAACGTTTCTGTTTTATTGTTATGCAAAAATATTCAACGTACAGACACAGCAAATCTTTTTACGATTAGCTTTTGCTATTTACACGGTTGCTAATTACCCGTGATCACTGACAACCATTTAATGACCATTATTTGTGGAACTAAACTTACTACCGACGTGACCCAGTTCTGATACAAATAAATTTTGCTTACAGGGGTTGACAGACCTATCAGTAATTAACCCACAACGTGCAACAAAATAAACGGATCAAAAACGCCCAAAGGACGCTTGACAACAACAGTGAGTTACAAAAATTAAGGTCACCCAAAATTCCGTTTTATTACATAAAAAAAAATACGGTGAGTAATAAAAATATTGTCCAAAAACGCATTTTGACGAATTTGTTATTGTAAAAAAAACTAGCCCAAGTGTTTTTTTCCAATCTAAATCGTTTCAGTGTTACCTTTTAGTAAAATATAAGGATAATTTCAAACTCATTGGTTGAGCATTATAAATTATAATAATGGCTTTCATAAATTCAAACTTAAAGCCTTTTACCTATTAAAGTGGTGCTATTAATATTAAAATAAGCGCTGCTTTAAGCTAGTAATCCAGTATTCGAGTCGCAGTTGTTACAGTTTTTGTTCATTCATATTAACAGTTATAAAACAGTTTACTTACATAATTTTTTTGGTACAAGAGAAACAGTCCCCAGATGGTGTTGCCCTAACACAGAGTTAATGCTTCGACTCCAGAAAATTTAAGATTAAATAAGGCTTCCCATTGCACAATGGTAGTTTTGGGCCACATGTACACAGTTAGGGGCCTAAAACTAATATACATATTATATATGTATAACTAGCAGCGCCCCGCGGTTTTAAACGCGTAGTTCCCGTTCGCGTGGGAATATGGGGATAGAATATAGCCTATGTTACTCTGGGTGAATGTAGCTTTCTAATGATTAAAGAATTTTTGAAATCGGTTCAGTAGTTTTTGAGTTTATTCGTTACATACAAAAACACAAATCTTTCCTCTTTATAATATTTTAAGTAGGTATTTTACCAACTTAAAAAAAGGAGGAGGTTCTCAATTCGACAGCTTTTTTTGTGTGTGTTATACCTCATAACTTTTTACTGGGTATGCCGATTTGGATGATTATTTTTATATTTGAAAGTTGGTGCTTGTCATGTGGTCCCATTTTTGTGAGAATTTGATGTGTGAATGAAGGTTTAGAAGAGCATCGTAGTATTTAGAGGAGGTTCCTTTCTAATTTAGTGATGATCTGATGAAGAACTTAGGAGATAAGAAACGGAACTCTTCAATAAATGATAGTAAATCTTCCGAGATTGTTATAATTCCATGTCTGTTTATTGTTTACACCAGTTTATAATGTGTACGTTGTGATGAGGTATGTTTAGCTGTGGGGTATGGAGCTGTGGGATAAAATGTGAAAGAAGACTTTTTTTGTAAGAAAAAGTTTTTACAATTCACTATTTCATCAACATTCATGGCGTTTTTTATGCTTGTCCAGAAGTAACCTTTTCACAGTTAGCTTAAAGAGCCCAGGTTGTTGTCATCAGGAAAAACAGATTTCGGAATTAAATTGACTAATAAAAAATATTACTTGCATTTTTGGGGTTCCGAAACTCTTTATGGAAAAACGGAAACTTAAGGATTACTAAGTTGTCTGTCTGTCCGTCTGTGTCTATGTTTTACCACACACACATCACACAATAATCACAGGAAAACCTATGAGAAATCTATGATTTTTCCTCATCATCATTTTATCAGCCGAAATATGTCCACTGCTGGACATAGGCCTCCCTCTAGTGTTGCCACAACAACCGGTTCTATGCATCTTTTATCCATCGGCAACCGGGAACCCCCATCGGATCATCGGTACACCTTGTGGGAGTTCTTCTAACGCTGAGTCTTCCAGTACGCGGTCACCACTCCAGAACTTTTCGATCCCACCAACGATCTCTTCTGCGAGCACTATGCCCACTGCCACTTCAGTTTGGCGATCTTTCAGGCTATGTTCTTGACCTTGGTTCTCATGCGGATATCATCATTCTTGATTCGATCACGCAAGGAAATTCTGCGCATTGCCCTCTCCATTGCCCTTTGAGTGACTTTAAACCTTCTGATGACACTGTGAGCGACCACGTTTTAAGTCCGTAAGTCATCGCTGGCAACACACACTGGTAAAAATATTGGAACTTTATTATTCTAGAGAAACCTTTACACGTGAGTCTGGCTCGCAAATCCGCGGTTTTTTATTTAATTTGTTAATTACCTAGAGCAAAAATATGAGTGTAAACCACACAGGAATCATATAACTCAAAGTGAACATTATTTTATGCTTTATGGATTCAGATTTTATTTTACGAGAATTTTAATTATTTTCAACACAATAGACAGCTGAATATCAGTATTTATAAACCGCGAAGACTTATGAGCCATAACTCCGACCCATTTCACCGTTGATGCGAAAACCAAGCATTGTTTTCCTATCGCCATTTTGTCCCTGATGAGAAAATGTCAATAATAACTTTGAGAAGTTATGAATAGATGGAAAGTTGTTGTTTCCTCCTAAAACTTTGCGTCGTCGGTCGATTGTTTTAATTCGCTATTAATTTCGTTAATGAAAAGTATTTAAGCTCAAGGTACTTAAGGTTTTTGGACCAAAGAAGACAGTAAACCTACTTAGCGTTTTCATGGATATATTTGGGTCAGCTTCCTATGAAACCAGATCCAGCTGAATGTCGGTATTTTAAATGGTTTGACAGCCTACCTGACTTCTCTAATCCAATTTTCGGACAACATGGCCTTCTTGATACGAGTAGGTACTGTAAGGGCAGGTCAAAAGATTGAAATAAAATTTTGCTTCACAAACATTGCCCTCACTGTCATGACGTATAGGCGATATGAATTTCAAAAGTTCTAACACGAAACATCGTCTCCAACTATCTGCAATTTAGTTGAGAAACGCAGGGCGGTTCCCGGCCACCGTAGGCGTGGACCTGCGGATGGCGAGCTATGGGTGGCTCGCCGTCATCGGATGGCGTCACTCGCCGTCGACCCGGGCTAATTGCTATCGAACAATTAGGCCCGGGTCGACGGTGTTCCACGTGCGCCTCAAAGAGATGTCAGCAAAGTAGAGGAGGAAATTGTTCGATAGAGTCACCGAGGCCCTGGAACGCAAAGGACACTAAGGGGAACAGGGATGGATATTAGTCATTTGATGATTTACAATCGAGAAAAAAAGACATCTGCAATTTCATCTTAGGAAGGAATAAATATTTAGTTCATAATGTTTGAAAATCAAACATAGAAATATATCAATAAAACTGTCATTACCGTCATTCTTGTAGTCTCGTACAACGATACTATGGCTGGACATAACATATTAGTTACAAAAATTAATTAAACACGGTCAGGACCAAAACTTTTAAAATTCGATCAAACCAGGGACCAGCTTTGTTGTTTGTTCAACTAATCGAAGCGGACATCCGAGGTAGGGTCCCGTACTCAGGAACCATTATTTTCATAATGGATTTCGGCAACGTTAAACCGGGCCTAATAAATTACTCGTATTTTAGAAGCGAATTTCTGAAGAATAGGTGTTAAATTCGAGAAGATGAATTGTTCTTGGACTGTGCACATAAATAAATGATTTATCCGTTGTAATGAATTTTGTAGAAAGGCACTCACTGCCGTTTAAATAAAGTATAGGCTTTTGAGAGGGGAAATTTATTCTCAAACAGTAATGGAAAGTGACAACTATATTTTTACTAATAAATTGGTTCTGCACATTTCTTTTTAAATCAATTGGAAATCTTTCGGATTGTTAACGTACTCGTGTCTACAAAATATTTATATTAAGGAAAAGAACAATAGGCTCAAAAACTTTGCTTTGTAAAGTCAACAATTTAAATAAAATAGTTATTCATTTGCAACAGAATAAACGCAATAACTGAAAAGAGGTCTATTCTATTATTACTTAAATATTCATTGTTCTCATCATTATTACCAACTTTGACTATGGGAATAACACTGAAATCGCGAAAAAAAAAGTTGAATGATCCATATCTTAATGTGTGCATAACTCAATAAATGTACTGAACAGATGTTTTTATTTTGCAACTTAGGTGTTGGTCCCACAGTAAAATAATTGTTCATAAAGATGCTTACAATAACCCCTTTTTAACCGACTTCTAAAAAAGGAGGGTTTTTTTGTGTGTGTTACCTCATAACTTTGTACTGGGTGCCTTGATTTTGATGATTCTTTTTATATTCGAAGGCTGGTCGTCGTCGCCGCCACTGCCGCTTCTGCTGCGGGTGCTGCGACTCCCAACACTCGGGAGGGTGCTGAGATGGAGTGCCAGTAATGGTCCCATTTCAGCCTCCTCCAGAGACAAGTCGGCCGCTGTGCTATTGCGCAGTGGCTGATGCCTGGGGACGGTGAGCGTGGGTCGCTCGCCGTCCGATACCAGGTTGAGTCGACGACGCGTTGTGTTCCACGCGCGCCTCAAGGAGTCGTCAGCACCGAGGACGGGGCCCCATAGGGTCGGTGCCTGCTAGGGTTGCGGAATTTGTTCGAAAGAGTTACCGCGGCCCTGGAACGCATAGGGCAAAAGAAGGATCACGGGTGGGTTTTAGTCAGTAAAAGTCTGACACTCCCTACCGCTCCACCCAGGGCGGGAGGGGTCATTTGATGATTTCCCATCATAAAAAAAGGCTGGTGCTTGTTGCGTTTCCCATTTGAGTAAGAACTGACGACGAGTATTTAAGTTATCCCTAATAATATGTGGATTCGATCGAAATCACTATACGATGGTTTGGTTTAGTTGTATAAGTCGCTTTCTAGTTTGCTGAAGATCTGATGAAGAACCGAGATAGGAAACGGAATTCTACAATAAATTATAGCAAATCTTCCGGGATTTCTGAAATCGCGTGTCTCTTTATTGTTTACAGCAGTTTATAACACGTACGCTGTGATGGGTGCGTTTAGGCGTGGGGTGTCACCACTAAAAAGTGAAAAATAAAAATGAACTTTTTAACAAAAAAATACAACAAAAAAAAGAATAAAATAACTTTAATTTCGGAAGTCGGTGTTCAAAAACGAAGTGACAACCAAAAACACCGACTTCCAAAATTAAAGTTATTTTATAGATTTTGTGTTTTTCAGTTATTGCGTTTGTTCTGTTACACGTTTTAGAGGAACATAGGCTGCCATTATCAATTTTATAATGGTATTTATATTAGTAATAGAAGTAGCTTCTACAGAGACAGGCTAATTAGAAAATCTGATGTGTTGGCCACAAAAGACTTTAATGGATAGAGCTTGTGGCCAGCCGCAAACTATTGAATTTACGACTGAAAATAATGCGAGCTTAATCTTAGCTCATAGGTCTTTTATGCACCGTTAAATCAGTTATCTATGTTGAGGTTATCATACCATCCCGGACGATACGGTGTGGAGCATACGGTGGAGGTCTGCCCTGCTTGGGCGGAGCAACGCCGCGCCGTGTCCTCGTTGAGGCGATCGGCGGCGGCGATGTTTGCGTCCGGCCCTGGTTATTGAACCAGGGTCGGACGCCGGCGGGCCATGGTCCGGAGAGAGGAGGCATGGGAAGCGGGCACATCCTTCTGCGAAGCAGTAATGCTAGCGACGGAGGAGGCGGACCGCGTGCGTGAGAGGGAAACCTCGCGCTCCAGCCGCCTTATGTTCAGGTTTCCACATAAGGCTTGCCTTTTATATTATGCCGGGATATTCTATTCTGAAGGAGTAAATACTGAAGTATTTATTTACTCCTTCAGAATAGGACATTGGGTGTGGGCATGGACAGTGGATATAATCATGAGCTGACCTTACAGATGGTTTGATAAACTGCGTTTATAAATAAAATAAAAATTATATATTTATTATATATAAAAGTTATACATATTACATAAAAACTAACGAATATCCTTTTCAAATCTCTACAAATCGAATAAAAAATCTACGAATCGAAAAAAGACCTATGATTAACATATCACAGTTCTCGAATACAATCAAAAATCTCTGCCATTCCGATCGTAGCGATCTATTTATTTCAGTTCTGCATATTGTGCTAAATGTACATAGTTGAATTTGTAAGCCGCTAGGGTTCGCCTGCGATTCATTTTGATGCGATTCATACCAATGATCAAATCCGAAAACTATTTAAGATCAGGTCTATACAAGGTATTAATCGTTGACATGCCTTGAAGCTCGGCGATTAAGTTATCATTGCTCTCGAATGAGTAGAGAGAGACATTTGCCCTTCATTAGAACATTAATAATATTGTAACGAAGGTGTTCATCAATGTCAAGACATCTTCGCTCATTTACAAAAAAAAAATATATATATATTCAACATTTAAAGGCAATTGACGTTCGATTGCCAAAACAAAATCGAAACATAAGTACAAAAGTCGCAGTGATGCCTCAAAGTGAGCATTTCAAAGTGAGCATTTGCCAGTGCCAATAGCGGATTTCTCCACAATATTTCAACAACAACTGATTTGGAATCATACATTTTGTATCGTAAATACATTGTTGCCGTTTGTCATGTTCGGCGCTCTTCGTTCACTTCCATTGGAAATAAAATGGCTCTTTTTTCAGGCTGTAAGCTGTATTAAAAGAGTAAAAAATATTCATGTTGCTATATATTTTGCTGTTAGTAGTGAAAATACTGATTTTAAGTATAAAACAAAAAAGAACGCTGCTCGTTACATTGATTGATGTTGGACACAATAGTTGCTTGGGATCTTAGGATCTCATTGAAACCTATCTCTAAATATATAAAACTCAAAAGGAACTGACTGACTGACATAGTGATCTATCAACGCACAGCCCAAACCACGGAACAGATCGAGCTGAAATTTGCCATGTAGGTAGATGTTATGGTGTAGGCATCCGCTAAGAAAGGATTTTGATTAATTCTACCCCTAAGGGGATAAAATAGGGGATGAAAGTTTCAATGAAACTTTGTCAATTTTAAACCGATCGGGCTGAGAGTTTCAAATTCGGGGGTAAAGTAACTATTCCACGCGGACGAAGTCACGAGCAGAAGCTAGTAAGTTATATGCCCGCGACGTCGTCCGTGTGGAACAGTTACTAACCCCCCGATTTTGAAACATTCTTTGTTGGTACTCTGCTCCTATTAGTCAAATCGGATCAGCAGTTGCTGAGATTAGTGCATTCAAGCAAACAAACAAACTCTTCAGTTTTATATATTAGTATAGATGTGTAAGTGAATAAAAATACCTATATGCGAAAAAAATAGCCATGTGAAGTTAAAGCCGCGGGAAGAACTTATTTCTTAAATTAAACGAATTTAAACAAAATATTTTTAATCGCTCTTTCATAATAATTTCCATGAACACACACGCAATAATTACAAAACCACCGTTTACTTTGATTACAGTTCAGTGCAAAAGAAAAGAACACAAAATAACTGAGCATTATAACTTTATAGTCTAGTGTTTATACGTAATTTCGCAGATTACACGTCCACCACAAATAATATGGTCAGGACACGAAGGTAATAGAAAGTAATGTTCGCCTGGTGGGGGCCAGTACAAAATTATATGGAGTACATTTTTCCACAGCAAAAAAATAAGTGAATGTGTAGGGGAGTGAGTCATTAAAATTTATTCATGGTTCCGCAAATTTTCGATTAAATTGCGACAGTTTAAATTTGATCGAATACATTCAGAGTAAATGTTACAAAACTGGCCTGGCTTGCATGTGCCTAATAAATGTGGCCCGAGTAAATATGGACGTACCCATAAATAATTCTATTTTAAATTATGTATTTTCAACGTTTAGCTTCCAAAAGTTCAGAATACATGATAACTGATAAAAGAATGCAAGAGGTAATAGACTAAGCAGCGCGCTTCCCTACTTTCACCCCCCACAACTTTTAAATGGCTCAACTGATTTTCATCAAACATGTCTAAGAACACTCGCCCGTACCCCACCTTTAATACAAAAAATAACCAACTCAATTGGAATCGTTTCATCCGTTCGCGAGCTACGGAGCCACAGGCAAAGAGACAAACAGACCGACAGACACGTCAAACTAATAACACCCCTCTTTTAACGTCGGGGGTTAAAAATATTTTCTCAAGGATCTCTAAAAAAATAATAACACAAATCATCGAAGCTGTAATGTGAATTGAAAGCAAACAAACGAAAACTCTTGGGAAAAATACATCATTTTTGCAACACCGCTCAATCAACAACTTAGACGATGGAGGCTCTCAAAGACTTCCCTGAAGACTTTGGGAAGGCTTTACAAACCAGTTTCAATATGTTGAAGATATTTAATGTCAGGTTTGTATTTTAATGTTATTGTTACTTTAAATACATTAAAAAAAAACTAATTAATGTGTAACATTTTATAGTTTTTAACCAACTTCTAAAAAAGGAGGAGGTTCTCAATTCGGATGTTTGTATTTTTTTTTTTATGTTTGTTCGCGCATAACTCCGTCGCTTGAAATTCTTTTTTTGTTGGAAAGGGTATACTTTCCAAATGGTCTCATGAAAATTTTATCGAAATCGACCAAGCGGTTTTCGAAAAATCTAAAAAAATATCTACATTGTCTACATTGACGACCTCTTAGTTTACTCTGCAAAGGAGAAGTACGTTTAATGTTTTTTTTACCAATGGGATTGGTTCGTTTAGGTGGGGGGAGGGGAGGGGATGAAGGTACCACTAAAAAGTGAAAAATAAAAAACTTTTTACAAAAAAATACAACCGACTTTTACACAAAAAATCAAAAAAGTGCAAAATAACTTTAATTTCGGAAGTCGGTGTTCAAAAAACGAAAAAGCAACCACAAACACCGAGTTCCAAAATTAAAGTTATTTTGCACTTTTTGTGTAAAAGTCGGTTGTATTTTTTTGTAAAAAATTTTTGTCTACCCTGTTGGGAAAAAGACGTGAGTTTATTCATGCATACTTTAAATTATATTCGTATTTACTTGTTTAGTTTATAGTAGAAAATACTACTTACTCTGATGGAAAATATGGGGAGTCTTAACAAACTGAATTTAATCAGTATGTTTTTAGTCCCAATGTTTTCCTTCAATCTTCATCTACGTATAAGATATTTTATTTGTTTATAAACGGAATCTCTTAATGTGCTGATTCGATTACGATTATTTTCTTTCACTGATAAATCGTTAATGACTAGCTGATTCTTTATGTTATATATTTTAAGTGTTTATATGAAGTTTCAAAATTACATTTGCAAAAACAAAATTGCAGTTGCAATTCTGGCCCTAAGCATTATAGGAATTAAATGTCTTTTACGACTATCGCGGTAAAATGTACGGTTTCTGTGGTTTAGGTCACGGAACCGAAACTATGGGAAAAAAGGACCTAACTGGTAATATACTATGCTAGTGGTAGTTCTTTCTCGGAAATACCTCGTCTCTTTCCCTATGTTTCAGGGTGTAAATGTCACCAAAAAATTGTAATCGCCTTAACATTGTAAAATATCTCGTGAAATTGTAATCTTACAAAAATGTATTACAATCTTACGTAGTCTGCAATTTTTCGGTCTCATAAACATCAAGCCCTTATGAATGTACAGTCAAATGCGCGGAGAAAAGTTAAGTTTGATTATGGCTCATGTTTGTTACTGACCTGCCGCTGACCGTACGTAAGGTCTCCCCAGTTTTCAATAAGATTGAAAAGACAGACAAAAAATAATGATTGAGTCGCATCTGCTGAAGTTACAAAAGTAAATTAATATAATATTCTTTTGCTTTCTCGAAAAGATTTTCGGAGAGATGGCAATTTAATACCCTTGAAATAAGATCTTCTAAGGCTTCTGTTACAAAGACTTTATTTTCTTGAAGCAATCAATAATAGCAGAGAATACCTAATACAAAAGCAATTTTTGGCATGCATAAGAATTGCTTGGCTGAAAATTTCACAAAAGTAAAGATTAGATCGTAATTTTATTACTGTCAAAGAAATTAAACAAGTAACCTCAAACCTAAAAATAAACAATTTTGAACCCTAACACCTTTTTTTTCATAGAGGTAGGCAAAAACAACAGAATGGCAACAGCTACGATACTTTTTTTTTAACCGATTTCTAAAAAAAAAGGAGGAGGTTCTCAACTCGAATGTTTGTATGTTTTTTTTTAATTTTTATTTTATTGTTTGTTCGCGCATAACTCCGTCGCTTGCCAACCGATTTGAAAAATTCTTTTTTGTTGGAAAGGGTATACTTCCCAAATGGCCCCATGAAAATTTTATCGAAATCGAACAAGCGGTTTTTGAAAAATCAACAAAAATCTAAAAAAATATCTACATTGTCTACATTGACGACCTTTTAGTTTACTCTGCATTGGAGCAGTGCGTTTTTTTACACTAATGTAATTGGTTCCTTTAGGTGGGGGGAGGGGAGGGGTTTAGTTACCACTAAAAAGTGAAAAATAAAAAACTTTTTACAAAAAAATACAACCGACTTTTCCACAAAAAATCAAAAAAGTACAAAATAACTTTAATTTCGGAAGTCGGTGTTCAAAAAATGAAAAAGGAACCACAAACACCGAGTTCCGAAATTAAAGTTATTTTGTACTTTTTTGATTTTTTGTGGAAAAGTCGGTTGTATTTTTTTTGTAAAAAGTTTTTTTTTCTGGGTGATCTTCAAATGACTTGTCCCGCCCTGAAATGAAAACGAAATCTTCAAATGACTTCTCCCGCTCGGGGCGGAGCGGAAGGGAGTGTCAGACTCTTTCTAACTAAAACCCACCCGTGTTCCTCCTAGTGCCCTTTGCTTTCCAGGGCCGCAAAACTGCTACGATACTTACATACTCCTTTTACTGCATAAACGTAGATACATCTAGTCGTACACGCACGCCGTTTGTGAGTACTACACACTTAGTCTTTCTGAAGATAATTACAAATAAGATCTGTTGTCAGCCTTTAGAGTGTTCCCTGCCACAATTACGCCTTGCAGATTATTGTTCTCGCTTTTGTTTTACAGGTATTTAGAAGACGATCAGTCATTCCTCAAGAAGAACTGGCGTTTCTCCTACATCGGCTTAACTGTTGTTATCCACATCTCTTCGTTGACCCTTTATATCATTCCCAAAGTGTTGAGTAGAGATGAGATGTCGCAATTTGCTTACTTGATCCCTTCTATCTTGGTTACTATCCACGGTATGTTCATATTTTTCAATAAGTCTTAACTTTATAATGGGAAGTTAATTTCGAATTCAGGTTGCAATTCCATCACAGCAACAAATAATATTGAAACTGAAATTTATACGTATATAGGTATATAGCATACGACAAGATTTTTGTGTCACATTTTGTGTTTTTTACTAAAAAAGGTTTTTAATGTTTTTGACTGCGATATATTGTACATCCGACAAAAGCTTTCAGCTATGTAATTTCATAAACTATCTATTCTTTCAGCGGTTCTGAAATCTTTTGTTTTGATACCGCATACAAAACAAGTGTCAGAATTTATAAAGGAACTCGGCAAGCTGTGGAGAGTGAAGTTTACCCCTAGACAGAAACAAGAGAAGGATACTCTGCTGTGGCGACTCAACTTTATAAACAGAGGTGATTTATCATACAGCTGCCTTCATACCTGATTATTTAGGGTCCACGCAGCATTTCTCTTTATGTATTAAAAGTTTATGCACTACTAAAAAACTGTATCCAAAGGCGGACTCAGTGCCTTAGTCAAATAGTTATAAAGACAAAACGAAAAGACAAAAAAAAAATTACATAATTATGAACATAGGTTATTTCTAGGCAAGCGTGATTCATCTTCGACCACATCATCGCTTACCATGAGGTGAGATTGTAGTCAAACGCGTACTTGTCAATAGTATAAAAAAAAACAAACAGATACAATAAACAATGTCGTTACGAAAAAAAAGACGAATGCTACAACAATCAACTCTGTAATGATTCAATACATCTCTATTTCGTGATTTCAATAGCCATCCTCCTTTGCGGGCTCACCATCTATACTAATACTAGCTGTCCGCACAACTTCGTTTGTGTCACATTTTTCATAACTGATCCGCTCCTATTAGTCTTAGCGTGATGATATATAGCCTATAGCCTTCCTCGATAAATGGACTATCTAACACTGAAAGATTTTTTCAAATCGGACCAGTAGTTCCTGAGATTAGCGCGTTCAAACAAACAAACTCTTCAGCTTTATAATATTAGTATAGATTATAAATAGGAAAGATTTGTATTTTTGTGTGTAACAAATAAACTCAAAAACCACTGGACCGATTTCAAAACTTTTTTCAACATTAGAAAGCTACATTCACCCTGCGTAACACAGGCTATGTTATATCACCGTATTCTCACAGGAACGGGAACTACGCGGGTGAAACCGCGGGGCACTGCTAGTCTGTTATATGTACATTGCATCCAACGTTTATTTGGTCAGCCGATAACCATCCACATTCATACACCACACATATTCCTCATCGCTCAGCTTTACATGCTCATACTCTAGCGAACTTCAAAAAATATTTACAGAAAATACAACCGACTTTTATACAAAACAAAGAATAAAATAACTCTAATTTCGGAATTCTCTGAATGTTGGTTATTTCTTTGTTTTTTGAATTCGGTTTACGGTTGTAGTACCTATTTGGTAAAAAAAAAAACACTTTTAGTGGTATACAAAGCCAAACGTAACCATCACAGCGTACTTGGTATAACTTGGTGTAAACAGTAAACAAACATAAGATTTCAGCAAACCCGAAGGATTTGCTATCAGAAGAATTTACTATCATTTATTGAAGAGTTTCGTTTCCTATCTCCTTTCTTTATCAGATCTTCACCACACTAAAAAAGGACACCTTGAAATACTAAGATGCTATTCCAAACCATCGTATACAGTTTTATTTTATCATTTCACATTAGAACATCAGCAGTGTAGTCGAAGCCACGCATTATTAGAGGTAACTCAAATACTAGTCTAGATCTCACTTAAATTTAAATGGGAACACACGACAAGCACCACTTTTCAAATATAAAACAATCATCAAAATCGGTACACCCACTAAAAAGTTACATAAAAAATACTGCAGACTTGAGAACTACCTCTTTTTTGGAAGTCGGTTAAAAATTATCTGCTCTCATACAAAATCTACATCGCGTTTTTAGAGTATCCAAGAATTAGAGGAACTCTTATTTAAATTATAACAGCTGCACCGGTCAATCTTAAAGGTTACACTTGTCGAGGTTGGTCTGTGGATACCCATCCATTTTAACATACCAAGACTCCTCAGAAAGCACGTTAAGCCATTGTTCCTCGCTATCATATGGAGATCTTTGGCAGTCACTACAGAATTTCAGAAGCTCTGAGAAAATCTGACCAAGAATTACCGTGTTACCCAGTCAATGGATTGTGGAGGTATGGTAGGTAGCTGCTTAAAGTAAACTACTGGTATGCAGCTGAATCCGGTTTCACTGGAAGACCCCAATGTATTTGGGAGAAAGGCTATGTAGACTAACAGTGACAACTTATGACCCTGTTACTTATACCATTATCTATAAGTAGGTATGTAAATGAGTCTGGTTTTCGCAACCCTATCTCCTAGCGCGTATGTTGCGACTGCACCCGATTTACAAATACTTGACAGCAACCGGGGCGAATTTCAAATTCCTTTTTAAAAACATGCTTCTCATGAAATAAAAAGATTCTTAGAAAAAAAAAACATTTTCAAAGGGCTTAATAAATATAATCTAGTTGTTTAATTAATCAGTAAGGGCTTACTTTATTAAAACTGAGCTTTGTAAAATAACTAGCAGCGCACCGCGGTTTCACCCGTGGAGTATTCGTGCCCGTGGGAATACGGAGATAAAATAGTCTATGTCACTCGCTGATAATGTAGCTTTCCATTGGTGAAAGACTTATTAAAATTGTTTTAGGCGTGAAAGCGTAACAAACAAACAAACAAACTCACACACGCATAATATATAATACTAGCTTCTGCCAGCAACTTCGTCCGCGTGGAATAGTTACTTTACCCCCGATTTTGAAACTCTCAGCCCGATCGGTTTAAAATTGACAAAAGATAGACATGCTGTTTCGGGATATTTTTTAGATAATTTTATGTAGAACATTTCCGTAATACATGATTTCTATGTAACTTTAACCATTAAGGCTACACACGCGACGGAAGCTTAAAAAATGGAGTAACTTCTTCCGTTTTCCCAACATTTTCCTTCACTGCTCTGCTCCTATTGACTGTAGCGTGATGAAAAGTATACTATAACCTGCCCAGGAGTATGAAGAATAATTGCACCAAGTTTCGTTAAAATCGGTCGAGTAGTTTTTGTTTCTATAAAGAACATACAGACAGACAGACAGACAGACAGACAGACAGACAGAAAGACAGACAGACAAAAATTTTACTGATTGCATTTTTGGCACCAGTATCGATCACTAATCACCCCCTGATAGTTATTTTGAAAAATATTCCTTGTACAGAATTGACCTCTCTACAGATTTATTATAAGTATAGATTATATAGGACTAACTGCCGTCCGTGGCTCCACCCGCGTGAATGGCGACAATTATACCAAGGGAACATACTCCCCGAATAAAAGTATACAGTGTTATTATAGACTATAATCTACGTTATACTATCTAGTTTATAACGAACAAAAAGGATTGACGTGTAAACGTTTTTGCTGGGGAGTTTGTTGCGCCACTTCTTCTTCCCAGCTAAAACACTAGGAAGTGGTGACGGGTGGGCGTTTTGGGGGACTGTCTTTATGTAAATTTGACGTTAAAAAAGTGCTGTCTCTCAGCTTAGTTTGAATGAATGACTTTTGATTTTGATTTTGTTATTTACAACCTACTTAAAAAATAAACGACAAGGATTACAAACATTTACCTCTGTGCCAAATGTCAACAAGCAAGATTCGTTCAACTGATCTGACGTGAAGGAGTAAAAAACGTACTGCTCCTTCGCAGAGTAAACTAAGAGGTCATCAATGTAGAAAATGTACATATTTTTTTTAGATTTTTGTTGATTTTTCGAAAACCGCTTGGTTGATTTCGATAAAATTTGCATGGGACCATTTGGGAAGTATACCCTTTCCAACAAAAAAAGAATTTTTCAAATCGGTTGACAAGCGACGGAGTTATGCGCGAACAAACAATAAAAAAAAAATAAAAAAAAAACATACAAACATCCGAATTGAGAACCTCCTCCTTTTTTAGAAGTCGGTTAAAAATAAACTTGATTAGATAAATTAAAAACGGTGCGTAATTAGTGTAATTGTCTTTATGAATAAAATGTACTTTGCAGATTAGCTTTTTGGAATTTGAAATAGTTTTGACTGAAACATTTTTAGTTACTCATATCTTATTTGAGATAAAACTTTAATGTGTTGTAGAATCAATAAATGATTATTTATACTAATTGTTATATCATGAGGAACATAATAAACGCACAACCTGAAAAGGAGGTATGGAGGTAATTGTTTTTGCGGTTTCCGGGTTGTTTCATGCTAAAAGCCAACAATGAACAGTTTTCAGGTTTCACTTTTATGCGTTGTACCTACATATTTTTTTCGTATTAAAGCTTAAACTTGGCTTAAACTGAACCGGCGGCGGGCGTAAACAGGCTGACTCAAAGGAGCCAACCAGTTTTCTTACAAAGTATTCATCATATCAATTGCAGTCGGGGGACCTATAAAGAACTATTCAACAAAAGAAACGTCCCTGCAAATGGAAAGATTATTTATATTTATTATATTTTTTTTTTTGATATGGCAGGCGTGTTTTTTTTTGTTTTTTATTTGGTAGATTTTTTGCTGTGTACGAAGCAAGCTAGATACGATGACCGAATACGTAGTCTCATTTTCATGAAAACAAAATTTTATGTTATTTACGAACCATGGCTTCCCCCTTTTTTTTCAATATTCTTACAGGCCTATGTTACCCTGGGATAACACAACGCTTCTACGGATACCACATACATCGACATCGGTTTAGTTGTTTAGAAGTTATAGTGGAATAAAGAAACTTACAAACATTATGTAAATACATACATGAACCCTGAAACATAACACTCCTTTTTTGGGCAGTCGTGTAAAAACGCGTTGTCGTATTGTCACTATTGCATAAACTTAATCACAATTTTTTTTACGTAATACTAATTTTCAGCAAGCTTCTGGATTACCATTGTCGGCTCGTTACAATACTTGCTATCACCGTTATTTGAAACTTTGTTCCGGAGATTTATACTAACACAGGACTGCGCGCTGCTCTTACCTTTTGGTACAAGCTACCCATTCAACCCGACTAAGAACTGGACGATTTATTTCCTCGTGTACATTTTCCAGCTGTATTCTAGTAAGTTTCAATGGTTAATAAAGCTTAGTTTTATGAAATACTACCTATATATAGCGTTCTCAAACTACCTTCGTTCTTGGGTATAAGTTATTGTGACAGCTGAAAATAGCAATGTTCTTTATGAGGCAGTGCGTAGAATTTTGTTTACTTGAAAATAATCTTTATTCCTTTTTTTTAACATGATATGAATTAATTTCACAACAATTTTAAACTTAGTGAGTCTTGTCTTACAATTTATTTTTGACGAATTAGAATTTCATAACGAATTTTCGTAAAAACGTTAAATTTGTTTGTAGATTAAGACTTCAAAACTAGGGATAGAAGTTTGTTCGAATGTAGTATTTGCCTAAATGTACCTCTCAAATCACGATGTTTTTCTATTGTTGCTTTATGTTTTAGGGCACTTTTTATCAATATATTTTCTCGGTTTTTAGTGGCCTTACTTGTTGGCATGTATATGGGAGCTGCATTAATAATGACAACGTCTTGTGCACTACTGGGAATAGAATTTCTCATGCTTAAACATGATCTAGATCAGGTTGCACCAGTTACGAGGAGAAGCCGAAATGATGATTTAGATACTGATGACACTGATAGACCGAGAATTGAACCATTTCTTGAGAGACATCAGAAACTGCTAAGGTTAGTAAAATGTACAGTCGGTGATAGCAATTAGCTGACCCCCCTAAAAATTACTCGATTTTACACCCTATGCTCATAACATTAAACGTTATTCAATATGTATGAGACTGTCCACCTATTTTAATAAGTGGGTAGTTAGACGTCAATATGCGTATTCAACCAAAACTGCTATAGATATGACATTAGGAATATGGGGTAGAAGAATAAATTGAACAAGATATTCTATGCACAAATAGCAGTGAATACGCGTGAACATTTTTACCTTGCCTTACTAAATTGTAAAAATCCACGCCTTTTTCCTTTTTATTAATTGTTATCAGTTTTGATAATGTCCAAGTTGTGTTGAGTGATTATTTAAAATACAAAATAATCTATTTGCATGAGGAGAATGTTGGTATTAAAGCAATTGCTACGAAACTTAATATAGCGGTAAGTGTTTTCTTTTTTATGCTTCATTTATAATTACAGTTATTCCTTAATTCGTTAGTTGGCTTAAAAGCCGATGAATGTAGAATAATAGACAATTAACTATGTTTCATTATGAGTCTAATTTGAGATAAAGGTCTAATTTGATTTATATTATCTAAATTGATAAACGTATTTTTGCAAAGTTAATCGATAAATTATGTTTACCTATTCGTTACTAAAATAATGCTTATTGTGTTGTTTCAGAGAAATACAGTCAGATTGTGGCTAAGACGTTTGACGTGTGGTTTTAATATTCAAAAAGATCGTACTGGACCAAAACCATTCATGAGAGGAAGTGATTGTTGTTGGATATGGTGCGCGGTATGCGGGACCGCTTGCAACAAGTAATAGAAAAAAATGGTGCTCCACTTCGCTATTAAAAGCATATTATAAATGACTTGAGTAACCAGTGTTGGTCACAAACAATACTAACGTATGTCAGTGTGTGTGTTAAATTAACTATTGTTATAATTTCTAACGAAGTGTTTCGAATACCTAGTTTCTTGTCAAAACCTTATAACTAAAATAACTACTCACAAAACAAATTGATATATAGTAGGTAGAACTTCAACGTATAATGCCGTTTTATTTAGTTAAATGATATTTAATGTGGTGATGTTATTGTTATGAAATAGAAATACATACCTATATTTCTAAATATTATAACATGCTGATTCACTATATTAAACTCAATGCAGTTAACAACGTTATTAGTAAAATAGTAAGTAGGTAAATATATATATCTTCGTGTCGTCATCAATATCATTTATGTTATTCTTATAATATTTTTTTTTTATAAAATATAATCGTTTTTACCATCATTTTGGTTTTTTATTTCTGTTCGTTTTTCTTTTTTTCTTGGTGCTAAAGTTATAATTTATTATTTATAACTTAAAATAAATTTACAAAACAGAAACAAACGCGTGAATCACGCTGGTTACGAACTCACAACCTCTATTTGTCAGCTCACTACAGTCACCACTAGACCACTCTCGAATCATATTAACGTGATCGAAATTACGTATTATATTACAAGTTAAAATAATATTCAAGATCATACCTACCTTAACACTGCGTATTAAAGATCAAATTCGAATAACTATTTTATTGATCGTAGACGTTGAACCAGTTGTCTTACTGCTAACAAGCAAAAGGTTCAAATTCGTTTAATTTTTAGGGGGTCAGTTAATTGCTATCACCGACTGTACATAGTATATTAATTTAAATGTACAAGCGAAGTAAAAAGGGGGAAGGGGGGATGAATGCATAGGGCATCAAAAAATCATCTCTAACGCTGATAACGGGAATCGTGCCCAGAACACAGGCCACATTGCCACGTCGAGTGTCAATGCTGATTCATTGGACAAAGAAAAGGCCAGTCCACTTCTTCTTCACTTCTTGACAAGAATCGATTATCGTCTTGCTGATTTCAACATCAATAAATTGTGTATATTTACTTAAGAATAGTTCAACCTGTGGATCTAAGAAGTAAGATATCGTGGACAACAAGGATGAGTAGTTCAGATTTAATCGATCAATCAAAAGTCATTTATTCAAACTAGGCTGAGAGACAGCACTTTTTGAAGGTCAAATTTTACATATATAGACAGTCCCCCAAAACGCCCACCCGTCACCACTTCCTAGTGTTTTAGCTGGGAAGAAGAAGTGGCGCAACAAACTCCCCAGTAATGACTCTCCCTAATAATGAATAGGTATGTCCAAACCCAGTGAGTAATTAAAACAAAAATGCACAGTTGATAACATGTTTTTCTTCTCTTTAACATCGATCAGCCACATAAGTAGACGTACATGTATAGAGTTCTGGACCACATGGAAGTTTTCCTGACAACTTCAACTTTAGCCAAACCCATCCAATCAATCTCTATTATGGCTGCCACTTTTTCTGGTCTCGTGCCAACATTATCGGAAGTTTTTCCGCTATAACGAGGGCCTCACCCTGCGAGACCAATGGCCTATGTAATATTAGTGAACCTACTTTTTCGTATTTTATGGTGTGTGAGAAAAATTTGCCCCTCTTTTAGTTCTTTTCATGAAAGGCTAAAATTTCGTCGTTATGGACCCACTTCAGTTTGTCGTGAAACTTGTTTGCTGGTTCAAATTCTAACAAGATTTTCTAAGTCCAATACCGACTAGTCACAAATTAAAGGCAGGTCTAGTGATACGTCTGGTTATTGCTAATTTAGTTAACCCATCACAGACTTTAACGCACGCTTGACAAAGTTTTACATAAAAAAGAAGGTACTAAATTCAAACTCAAACTTTTGAATCGTGGAGCTATCTGCACATTTCAAAGCGTAGATGTCTATAGAGAAGAACGTGCAAGGAACTCCACGGACACACTTTTAATTCAATAAATTGTAAATGAAGAAAGATGTGAAATTACGGTGTAGAAAGACGTGTATGGAGGTTTACATTATCACACACAATTCAAAGTAGCGTTATAATCAGAAAACATAATCGCAAATATTTTATTAAGAATTTAGATCACCTTTTAATACCCGTTTTTATGTTGGCTTAAGATTTTGAAAATTGTCTCATCGAGTCTTGTATTTAGAAACCTCATATGGCCAAATCGCAAAAATACTGCGCTTTATCCGTCAACTTTTCACTCAGTGTGTCACGGCGAAACTTCTGATTTCGCATTTGTTAAAAGCCATCAAGTAATTTAGGTTGCAGGTCTCGACAAAGAAACCTTACCTAAAAAATAATAAAAGCAAAAAATAATAACATGTTAGCCATTCGATAGAGCGACGGTTACTGTATATTATTTTAGTACCCTTTTTAACCTATATAAAACGCTTGCGCTAGAGTTTGGTTTGCGGAATTTGTTCGAAAGAGTCACCGCGGCCCTGGAACGCAAACGGCACTCACGATCACGGTTGGGTTTTAGTCAGTAAAAGTCTGACACTCCTTTCCGCTCCGCCCAGAGCGGGAGAAGTCACTTGGTAATTTCAAATCTTTCTGGATTTGAAATTTGAAAAAAAAAAGAGCTGGGTTTAACTTCTAGGGACATGAATCCTCACCTTTTGCAAAAACCTGCATTACTACAGAAACCGAGTTACAATACAAAGTGAGAATTTCAAATTAATTTGAGACTCCATCTGAAACATTCTCATAACTTTACCCAATTTGAGAAACCTAACAACAACGATTTTGTATCAGGCGTGTTCCACAAACTCATATTTCATCAAAATACACCTGTCCCGAAAAAAAAAAATGTTTTGTTGCCACCTAAACTGTTTCCCGTTCTAACCCCTTGTTCGCCATCAAAGCCGGTAGGGGTGGACATAAATAAAACATGTATTTTATTTGTTGACAGGTTATCCCGCCAGTTGGATAACGTTTTCAACGGGATGGTATTCATAGATCTATTGTTTGTTGGGATCACGACTTGCGCGTTCAGTATCATGGGGCAGGTGAGTTATTGTATTTTCTAGTTACAAGAAAAGAATTGGGCTTCTTGTGCATATCCTTGGACTTGAATAACATATAAACATAGAAAGACAAATTAACTGTAAGGAGCGAAATTTAAATGGCTACTTCCCATTATGTCACATTCCCGATAGGTCAACATGTCAAAAGTTTTAAAAACAACTGAACGCTAGTGGCGGTTCGTCAAGATTTTGATCTTCATTATCCATTCTCGTTTTGTCACCCTTTTTTTAAACCAGTTCTTTGTACGGTACAGTCAACTACAAAAGTTACCAAGTCCTTTTTGACGCTCTTTTTATCAAAATTATACACATAATATCTCGTAGTTTATATTTTAACACATATAGTATATTGTGACGATGGTAGTCCTTGACTGCGGGTCACTGGCAGACAAGTTTGTCGATAGAACTTTGGAAGTGTCAAAAGAATAAAAAATATTTCGAAGTATGAATATGGAAAATACGCTTTATTCTATATGAGAAGTTATGTAGTAGCGCTCTTATAAGGCAGATACCGTAAATAAGTACGAAAATAAATCCAAATCTATGTTTAATTTATTAAAATTATAAGTAATACTAGGCCCGAGGTTCCCTTGTTGCGGAATTTGTTCGAAAGAGTCACCGCGGCCCTGGAACGCAAAGGGCACAAGAAGGATCATGGGTGGGTTTTAGTCAGTAAGAGTCTGACACTCCCTTCCGCTCGGCCCAGAGCGGGAGAAGTCATTTGATGATTTCCTTATACATATATCCTGTTCATAGTACAAATAGTTGAATTTATCTGACAAGACAAAAATATATTTGACCAGTATCCGTAAATCAAATATTTTTCGTGTCTATACTAGCAACCAACATCAGATGTTGCAGTTTGCTGGTTGCCTTCTAGTGAGAGTAAACAACCTCATCAAAGACGCTTTACACATTTATTTACACTGACGGTAAAATTAGTGAAGAAATCTGAACTCATTATATATCTTGACAAAATACCCAATACGTACTGAGCTATCTGTTGTCATAATGAGCATTAATCTCGTTCCATAATTGAGATCAGATCTTCTTCGATCATCCAAATTTATATTCCCATAACGAACTACCAGAAAACATTCCGAAATTTCGCAGCCCACAGTGGACAGCGTAATTCAAATCGTTTGTATGTAAATTGAGATTCCACAATCATTTTATTAAAAAGCTCGAATTACAGAAAAGTTAAATCGGTTACCCAATTCTAGCTGAACGTCGGTAAAAAAATGGGGCCGTTGGTAGAATCTGCAGTTTATTAAAAAGTTCTTTGCTCTGTGCTGTACACCGTATTCAATTTGTGCTCTACGCTCAACGTTCTTTCTCAAAACAGTGAAAGAACATCTTCAAACAATTGAGCTCAAATAAAAATGTTTAACAAACTCCACAAAAGCTGGGTATCTTCGCAGTAAAATGTGACGCAGCACCGAGAAGGGCAGAAGTTTCGCAAAATTATTTTCGTTACAATAATATTTTTTTTTGGCTGAATCAAAAATATTATCTAAGTTGCTTGCAATTTAAAAAAGGCGATTAATTAGTCACAAAGCATCGACATGCCCCATCAGCCCCTGCTGGTCATAACTTTCCATATAAAGCAAGCGAGTAATTGAGTGTCACCGTTTACTAATAAACGTGCTTTACTGGATAAACTTGTACTCAGCCACACTACATGGACACGTATATTTAGTAGTAATGGTGTCTCAGTTTTCTGCCGATTCCGAGTTCTCGAGTCTAACTGTGTGGTCACCTACTTGGTCAATGTGGTCATTAGTTTGACCACTTGCGAGCAAGCTTTAAATATTTCTTCATCAGTCATTATATATTTTTTATTTTATTTTTATTGATCAATATTTGGACAAAAATAAAGTCCATTTTGTTAGTAAATATCTTAAAACTATTGTTAGAAGTAAATAAACAAAGATAACAGCGAAGTAGGTATCTGAGGCAGGATGTAAAGAGAACGATAATGTAAGAAATAAATCATTTGAACATTATCCCCACATAGTGCCTCAGAATAGGGGAGTAAGGACTCTACAACTGTTTTAAGGACGCTGTTTTCACTGCTCCACGCTCACGCATCAGTGATGAGTAATGAAGACTCAGAAGGTCTACTAAATGCAATAACATTTAGGTAAACCTTCTGAATTTCCTGTATTTTTCCAGTTCGCCCGCGGTGGTTACATGTTGGTCAGCTACATAGGGATTGCCTCGTCCATGTTGACCGTTTTGTATTTATGCTACTACGGCGAGCTACTTACGACAGCGGTAAAACTTTTAATACTTATTAAGTAAAGTGTTATTAATTAATAAGAGTCCTTTTAGTGGTCGCTTGTGAAACTGGGGTTCAGTCTGAAATAGGTACCTTTATAAAGTTTGATTTTCAGTAGTATCGTGGTATTTAGCAAGAACTTCTACTATAATAATAAATAATACTATATCATTTATTTCGGGACAGACTATCATACATATTTGTATGTATAAACCACAAAAATATTATACTATTGTACACGAGGTGACGGCGTCGTGTTACGCTGCATGGTGTAATGCAGCCTTCTGTAGAATCGCCGATACACGACACCCTTCGGCCAAAATTCTTCCCTGAGAAAGGTTTCAACATGATGTGTTGTTGGGGAGTTTGTTGCGCCACTTCTTCTTCCCAGCTAAAACACTAGGAAGTGGTGACGGGTGGGCGTTTTGGGGGACTGTCTTTATGTAAAATTTGACGTTCAAAAAGTGCTGTCTATCAGCCTAGTTTGAATAAATGACTTTTGAATTTGAATTTGAAAAATTTGAATGAGTCGGAACTCGCACCACGAACGACTTGAAATTCGTGTTATGGCGCGGCTCCAATTTCTCTACCCTTAAGGTCCAGCTGGTCTTCGCTCTAACATACTCCACGATCTCCTCAACCTTCGTGGTGATTTATTGTAGACTAGAGTACGCCCCGGCTTTGGATGGGATTTATTCTATGCAAATTTAGATCGGCTTTTTTCACATATATTGAATTGAAAGATCCATCACAATCTTACGGAGTCTGCAATTTTCCAGTAACATGTACCTTTTTCGGTTATTGATTTTCTATTCATCAAAAGTGAATCTAATTTTTTGCGTGGTACAGAATAAGTAAGCGGTGAAACAGACGGAGCCAGCATAACATAAGCATAATCAGCCTTCTAACGTTCCCACTGCTGGAACACAGGCCTTCTCTCTAAGAGAGGGAATGGGCCGTAATTCACCACGCGGGCCCAGTGCGGGTTGGTGAATGTCAAATGTCTTCGAATGATTGGTTCTAGGACATGGCATAATTACACAAAGTAATGCGCCTGGCTGGGTTTGAACCCGCAACCTACAATTCGTAAGTTGGGGCCATTACCACTCGGCCACCTCTGCTCCGACGGCTCTGACGGAGCTAGACAACAACTATTTTATACTACTGTTTAGCGATTACAGAAAATTAAATGTTGTGTTGAATGAGTAACTATATGTATACATACAAAGTATTAATGGACCGATTCAATCATAAGCATACATTATTGAAGTTTTATGTTTTGAAACATATGGTGGTGCAAAATACAGACGTATTAGATATTTTCACACTTCTTTCTAGTTCATCATCATCGTTCTAGGGATAGTAAGGTCATCATCTATCTATCCTTTTCTCCAACTATATTGGGGTCAACTCCCTGTGAAACTGGAAACTTAATACTTAATTTTACGTGAAGCGGCTGCCGACCAGACCTCCACAACCCATGAATTGGATAACACGGTACTTCTTTGTAAGATTGGTGTCATATTTTTCTGGCTTCTGACAATCCATTAAGATCTACAAATGAGAACCAACGGCTCAACTTATTCGTGACCATCCTAACATATCGTAAAATTTTGATATATTAAGATGGTCACCCCAGTGCTGGGATGGTAAGGTGTTACGTCTAAAACAAATTAGTACTTTAAGAAAGTTCACAGACGTGAAGTGAATGTCTTCATTTATATTTTTCAGAGTTCCAGCATTGGTGACGCGGCTTACGACAACTTGTGGTACAAAGGTGAAAGGCAATACAAGATGGCCATACTGCTTATTATGAAGATGTAATTATTTTAATAACACTGCGTTATAAATAAAAATGAATTTTAAGTACCTACCCCCTTTAAAATATTATTTTTTCGTGTTCTTTCTATTTGTATAACAATATTGCATACTTATTTTCCTTTTGTCACTTCTCATTTTATATTCTTGAGATTATGACAAATATGTAATGCTATATATATATATATATATTTAGGACTTTGTTTGTTTGTTTGTTTTTAAAAGAACGTGGCCCCACACTAGGAATTTCTCCTGTGTCGTGGGTGCGTTTACAAACATACAATGTCACATACACAAACAGCCTATATACTGTCGGTAACTTGTAGAAAACTTAATATATATAATAAAATAACCGTTCCTGGTATAAAATCAAGCAGTAATTTTATACCAGGAACATTTCACATTTTTATTATTGTTTGATTAATTTTACTTTTTTGTTTTTATTTCTGTAATGTGGGGCTTATTTGGTCTTTCTTCTAGATAGTTAATTTAATATTACCTCTCTTTTTTGAACAAATCGGTTCAACTTTCGAAGCGCTTCTCTTTCATATAATCTATAATAATTATGTTTATATCAAAAATGGCTCAATGCATTTCAATATTCTCCAATTTTAATGAAAATTCTCGTTTAATTTAACGCACTGTGACAAAATAATTAAAATTGAAACTTAATTTTATATCTTTGGGTTAAAAGCTGTATTTTTTAATTGAAAGGGAAAACTATCGAATCCATAAACATAAACCATAAAAATCCATAGGTACATATGCTTAACAAGAGCAAGATTCAATTGTATATAATTATGTTTCAGATCCCAAAACCCGCGTTGTTTAACATCCTTGCGATATGCTGAAGTGTCTATGAAGATGTTTACTAAGGTAAGAAAATATATGTTTAACTAAACATGGATTATTATGACTATCCGCCAAGAATACTGCCTTCTATATTAGTAACTAGCAGCGCCCCGCGATTTCACCCGCGTAGTTCCCGTTCCCGTGAGAATACGGGGATAAAATATAGCCTATGTTACTCAGGATGAATGTAGCTTTCTAATGGTGAAAGAATTTTTAAAATCGGTCCAGTAGTTTTTGAGTTTATTCGTTACATACAAAAATACAAATCTTTCCTCTTTATAATATTAGTATAGACTAGCAGCTCCCCCCGGTTTCACCCGCGTAGTTCCCGTTCCCATGTGAATATGGGTATAAAATATAGCCTATATTACTTAGGATGAATGTAGCTTTCTAATGGTGAAATGATTTTTGAAATCGGTCCAGTAGTTTTTGAGTTTATTCGTTACATACAAAAATACAAATCTTTTCTTTTTATAATATTAGTATAGTTAATGTTGTTCATAATTTTGCCTTCTTTTTCAGGTGTTAAGCACAACGTGGTCCTACTTCTCACTGTTGAACAGCGTCTATTCAGAAGAAGAATAAACATTTAAAAAATGTACCACATTTCCTAGTCACGCAAACCCAACTAGATACTCACGATTCACCATTATAGCAATTCTGAGTAGTAAATAGGTCAGAACTTAATACCTAATAAAGTTAATACAACGCAATACTGTGCTGTATAGTTAAATATGCAGAAGAAAATAGAGATTTCCTGCTGCATTGCAAAATTGTGGTTAGATCACTCACTGCGGTTGCTGAATAAGACCGTGTACAGATGGTGCGGAAAATTCAGCGAGAGACAATGCATTAAACATATCTGTTGGCAACACAACATTTAGTTTAATTTATTTTTATGGCACAAAAGCCCAGAGGTTGTTCCCAAAATATTATGTCTAATTTTATCTGTCAATGTCACTAATTTCAGTACTGTATAAGAGAAAAATTACACGAGCACGCGTATTTTCACTCAATCTGAGTTTTAATATTATTATTTTTTTTAATTTATCATATATTTTTTCTTTATACATTACGATTACTACACATTCAATTATGATTTTATTAAATACTTTTGACATGACTGTGTACACTATGTCTTATTGTATTATTGATTCCTTTTTTATTTTTAATTATGATTTATAATTTTTGTCTTTTGACATTCATTACTTCGTTGCTAATTGTGGAGTCATAGATTAAATTATGTTTTTGTAATGTTATTTTATTATTATTATGTTTTTTTTTTTGTTAAATTGCCTTCTCTTGCTTTGAAAGATATATAAATCACAATTGTTATTCAAAACATTTGCACGCCATGTGTGGCAAATATGTCTGAACCAATTTTCTTTATGTTATCTTGCATGCAATTATTATTATTGTATGTATACACATGTTTGGGTAAATAAATTTTATCTCACCTCATTTCCAAACTTTAAACAGTTATTAAATAACAATAAAAATAGATTTTCATTTGTATCTTTCTTTGTTCTAATAAATGAATGAGATAGAATATATTCTTGTTTCTCTGCTTTTTCTTTAAATTGTAAATATGTGCTGATGGCGATCACCGTGGCGGTTTTAGTAAGAAAAAAAATCTACACTCATAGGCCGTAACCTCTAAAGCCCAGACACTATTTGAAGCTTACAGCCTTAAAGATCAGGGTTAGGTAAAATATGTGATAGGTACAAATAAAGATTAGATACAGACATGCGGAATCTAAATAAATAAAAAGAACATTTGCAGGATAACGATGATAAAACTAGAGCCAAAGCTGCGACTTGTTAGCAGAAATAGGTGTCACTATCCCAAGACTTAATCACAAGGGCTCCTAATTTTCTAAGACCCATAAAACATTACCGGAACATTCCCAGTCACATGACGTGCGAATATTCTACACAAACGTGCCCACGCGACAACCCATGAGTTTAATATTCCAGTCCGCATCGTATGAGGATTACCGCCTGATACCAGTGCATACGCGCGGTTCTATTCTCGCGTGAAACCGTTTTATCTGGACGAGCACTATGTCACTCAAACTAGGGATGACGTCATAGAATATATTGCTGTGACAATGAACAAAGGAATGGTATTATGCAAATGTGTGTGTGCAGGTTTGTGAATTGAGTGATTACTATGGGATTTTTTTAAATTATTTAAGTTAATGTTTCTGATAATCATATTTATATGAATGCCTAAAAATAGGAGTGTTATGTTTTCAGGGTTCATGTATGTATGTATATATGTTTGTGAGTTTCTTTATTTCACCATAACTTCTAAACGGCTTAACTGTTATCTATTTATGTGGTATCGTTAGAAGCACTCTCGGATAACATAGGCTAGTAATTTATAAAACAAATAGAGTGAGCCATGGTTGACATGGTGGAAAAATAAAAACGATAATATTTTAATTTCATGATAATTCGAACGACACTGTCATCGTTTAAAGCTTGCTTAGTTCATAGCAAAAAGATGAGGAAATAAAAAAAAATGCAAAAATGTTTTTATTGCAAAAATATAATCGTAATGATGATTTACGATTGTATTTTTGCAATAAAAACATTTTTGTATGTTTGTTTTAATATGTAGTACTTTTGAATAGAAGCAGCGATATGTGACACATATTTTACAAGTGTTGAAGTTATCATTTCAACCGAAACGAGATGATTTGAGATGGCTCTAACATTTACTGTAAATATTAAACTTGACATGTGTCTTGACGTAAATCTAATAACACAGTTTTTATATAAATCGTTGTTCGTATTACCTATATATTTACAACGAATTCGTTCCAAGAAGGATCGAAGCCATAATATTTCAAATACGGAACGCACAAATCATCTCGGGCATAATTGAATCAAATGTTATATTATACGACTGTACCTAACATTCCAATTTTTTTTTCGTTTCTTATAAAAACATTTTCAAGGCTAATCTTCCAGGTGCAGAATTTGTTCGAAATAGTCAACGCGGCCCTGGAACGCGGCGGGCTCTAGAAGGATCACGGGTGGGTTTTAGTCAATAAGAGTTTGACACTCCCTTCCGTTCCGCCCAGACGGGGAGAAGTCAATTGTTGATTTTTCATCCAGCAAAAAAAGGCTAATCTTCCATGACACGAAGGATTCCTTGTACGGCTCTTTCAAGAAGTTTCGGAATCTTTCAGTGAGTATATTTAATTAAAACAAGCTAGCGTGGAACAGTTACTGCCCGAAGTTTAGCGAACTTAGCGTGATGATGACGTATAGGCTTCCTTGATAAATGTGCTATCTAACACTGAAAGAGTTTTTCAAATCGGACCAGTAGTTCCTGAGATTAGCGCGTTCAAGCAAACAAACAAACTTCAGCTTTATATATTAGAAAAGACTTAATATTTTATAGCTGAAATTCATCTTATATTTGAAAAGGTTTTGAGTTCCCCATGTTTTAATTTAAAAACAATAACATATAAATTCCCGGGTAAACGCAAACGTCGAAAATTAATAAATTCGAGGAAAATTTTAATATTGCCGATACTGTTAACTTAATTATTTCCGTATTCAATTAATAAGGCCGTATCGGGACACGAGGACGCAAAATACCGCTTGGACGATGTTGAGTAGAAATAAGGTGTGGATAAGAGAACAATGTATTTATTTAACTAAACTTACACAATGCTTTTATCGAAAGAATAAACGCTTATACTTGAACATGCAAGTAAACCGAATATTATAACACTAAACTTTTACCGCAAGATTCAATTTCAATATTCCTTTTTGCATGTCATAAACTAAACATATCGAATGTGAGCATTCAAAATCAATTTCAAAGCACTTCCTTAAGACCCAAAGGATAAAAATACGCTGAACTGTAATTTCATCCAAGAAACGGAGCTGAAAACGTAAACTCACTAGTCTATTTCCGTTAGTGGGCTCACAAAAAGGTTCTACATAAAGATGTCCATTTCATTCGGAGCGTAACCAAATTGATATAGGTTACGTAAACGTTAGTTTCTCAGAAGGATATAGCGTTATTTACATATAATGCTAACAAAATTGAGTGACGTTAGAATGATGAATGGTCCAGGCCATTTGTGACCTTTCCCCGATCCCAAGTTATGTAAATACCCACGGCTTGAGAAGCCGCATCGCGGAGTTTTTCATCGATTTCTGTGAACCCTTTCTAAACTGTAGAGCTAGCCATTACAATAATAGATATTCTTATATTTATTGCTGGATTTCGGCCTAGGATTTTGTATTGCCGTGTTTATGATACGAAGATTTTATGGCGTTTACCTTTTTTCGGAAGGCCGCCCGGATGTTTGGAGTGAGACAATTGTATAATAATCATTTGTAAACCAAATAAGCCACCATTTAACAGAGTGGGTCGAGGAAATGGTTTCAAGGCCGTCCCTGGCCTTTTTGCAAAATGAGGCCAAATTCGTGTTAGCAAGCAATTGTTTTTTTTTCTGACAATGACCGTACAATCAGATTATCCTCAATCTGTTATTACAGTTAGGTATTTTAGTACTTATAAAAATCATAATTTTATTCATTATCATATTCAGTCCATCCGATGGATTTTCAAAAAACCATTTGACATCTATTTTTTGTCATTTCAAATCTATAAACATAAATAAAATTGGAGCGTATGTTTGTAATATTGAAATAACCGCTTTTTGCTACATGCATATATGTATGAATATGTACGGTACATACAACAAAATACCATTTATTACAATTTTTGTGTATGTGTGTCTGTCTGTTTGTTTGTTCCGGCTAATCTCTGAAATGGCCGGACCTATTTTGACGAGACTTTTATTGGCAGGTAGCTGATGTAATGAGAGTAATTAAGGCTACTTTTATTTTAGAAAAATAAAGTAATATTGCAATGTCCAAGTACTGTCCGGTTACCGCACCCAGCTCACGCGCATGCCACCACTGTGCCGTCACGTCAGGCGCTTCCCACCACTTCTCCCACCAACGAATCATTATAAAAAAGAATCGGGGGATAGTAACTATTCCACGCGGATGAAGTCGCGGGCAGAAGCTAATCTTAAATAAATTACAAAGATAAAGCGCATCAAAATTCAAGAGTGGGGGCTGGTGACATCACGTCCCTGGTAAAAATTATAGCACGTTGTGACGTCACGCGAATTTTACACGCACCGTATTGGTTCATTTTTTGTTTACGTGAATAAATACGGGTCCAATATTTTTTGGAAATCTATCAGACTGACTAATTAGATTTGTTCAGTAAAATACCTTATTACTACATGTCTGTAATTGTTGCCAACCTCTTTGGGCATGTTTTAATTGATCTGGAAGAAATAGAAGTTGAAGTAAAATGCCATTCTAGAGTCTGCGTTTCTTGATAGCCACAGCCTGGGGGCAAATCAAAAGTAGATAGGTTATTTTTACCCAACTTCAAGAAAAGGAGAAGGTTTTCAAGTCTACAGTACCTTTAAATTTTTTCTTTTATCAATTTTTACTGGGTGTACCGATTTTGATGATTTTTTTTTATATATAAGCTGGTGCTTGTCATATTTTATGGTATCATTTAAATTTGTTGACTAGTATTTGAGTGACCTATCCTTAATAAAGCGTGGCTTCGACTACATTGATGATGGTCTCATTATCACTTGTCGATGTAAAATGACTCTTCAATAAATAATAGCAAATCTTCGAATTGCTGAAATCGCATGTTTGATCATTGTTTACACCAGTTTATAACACGTAAGCTGTGATGGGTACGTTTAGCTGTGGGTTATCACCACTAAAAAGTGAAAAAACTTTTTTTTGAGCAAGTGTGCTCCATTGTTAACCCCATCATCGTATACCATCAGGTGAGATGGAAGTGAAACGCAAACCCATAAAAAATCTTGATACTAAATTTATTTTCACTTCAATATAGGCCAATATTAAAAAAAAATGTCAGCTAACAACGTTCATTCAGTAACAGAAATTCACCAACACGCTATGAATTCAGCATACCAGAATTTCAACTAAAACTTCTCAATATGGAGTACAGCAAAAATGCATAATGACAGCATACGAGTAAGTTTGGCGTGTTAGCAACGTCGCGAGCCTTGTCGTCAAACTTGTTCAAATTTGTTTAAAGCTTGACAAGTTCTGCTACAGGCAGTGCATTATTATGAGACTTGTGTGATATACGAGTTGGCTTTTTGGAAGTACGAAGTTAATCTTCTTTCTTGTTTAACGTTTAGGCACCTACTTTTTGTGGAATGCAGTGTGTCAATATAAATGTTGAAAGTAAGGAAGGCCGCTTGCACTTTAGTCAAAAGTTAAGTCATTTATTTAAAAAAATATATATATTTTATTATTCAATTATACTTTTGAACGGCAGTTTATGACACTAGTTGTTCATTCGCAAGGCTCATTTTTTTAAAGAAGAATGGATTACTCTATATTTCGACGCCTCCTACGAATAATATCGTAAGTGCGTTTGATCAACTTTACAGTACAGCTGTTCAAAGATCCGATCATCGTTTATTGATGATTGTTCAGTGACATGATAACCAATATTTTTAAGAATTTGCAAGTGAATTAGGGTATAGGTAGGTAATAATCCTGTATAGTAGTTTAATTCATATTTTTTCTTGTTTTTGAGAAAACTCACTTAAGATATTTTACTACGACCATCATAGGAAGTAAATTGTAGTATGTTATACTTACTCTGAATTACGTCGGACAGTATACAAAACTATTTGACGTATGTCATAGATACTATATTCTACTTTGTAAAAATTAGTAAATAATTATTGTAAATATTAGATAATACATTCTACTCCGTTAAAATTGTAAATAATAATATAGTAAATTTTGTAACCTTAATGTAATCAAATAATCAGGATTATTTTTTAGGAAAGTAATAAAAAAACATGAAATTAAACATTTTTATTGATCGAAAAGTTATTATTATTCATGCCAATTACATAAAAATCTCAATCATAATAGGGTAGTTGACTAAAAAAATCTAATTAGTCCGTCAGATAGATTTCCAAAAAATATTGGATACGTATTTTTTCTTTTTTCACGTAAACAAAAAATGAAGCCGATACAGAGCGTTGAAAACTCGTGTGACGTCACTACTCGCTACAATTTTTACCGAGCCGTAACGTCACAAGCCCCCACTCCTGATCTTTGATGCTTTGTATCTTCGTCAGTTTTTATAGATTTGATAAAGGAAAAAATACGTGTCCAGTATTTTTCTATAATCTAACTGACGGACTAAACATAATCATATATTTTTTACCCAGGAAACATCCCTATTATTTTAAGGTACCTTAGTAGTTACCTAATATAATAATCGTTATATTTTTTTAAATCTCTTACTCTGAGATCTATCAATAATAAACTTTGGCTAAATATAAAAATCTTCTAAACACATAACATCATCTGATCAATCCTTCTTGTTTTAATAATCGTAATACTTTTTAGTTAGGCTAGTAGTATAAACTAATCATTATCAAGATTTAAAAAAAAAACTATTATGATAATATATAACTATTTTGAATCTATGTTAATTTTGTTACACCTTTTACGTATTTACTAATAATCTTAAGTTTAAAATAAAACTATCAGACTCATTTGAATGGTACAAAAAAGAATACTCAATACGTAATAATCCCGTAAAATTAAAATAAAAAGATGATAAGTAAAGTCTCGTCTTCGTGTAAATCAAGAGTAAGTTCCTAAACTAATTGTAAGTGAGATCAAGATCAGAATCGCGATCGTTATCGCTTACATTCACCGATGGGAGATTTGAAAAGAAATCGTTATAACCACTAGGAATAATTTCAGAGTTACACATATTAATTAAATTGTCTTTTTTGACTTTAGGAATTGGAAGGTTATTTTGATACAATGGTTACCGACAGCAATTATCATGGCGTCCTCGCTGGTCTGTTTCTATCAAACCACTAGTACTTAACATCTAGTTTTTCCAGAGCAGTGTAGACTAATTGTTCACTAATAGAGAAAGTATTAAAAATGTCTACTTACAAACAACCATAAATTCGTCTTCATCACCTCTGTTTACCTTCAATCTATAAATTTAACTAAAATTACGCCTTGATGTTGTATCAGTAAAAACCCTACGTTTTTTTTTTTGTTTCAGTACCAAGTACCTAAGCTACAAAAGCCCATTGCTTTTCCCTGTTACCTTTTCAGAATTGATTAAAAATGGATATTCTTTCATTACTACTAAATTTGGAAGAACATTTTTGTCTACAATTCTCCTGACACATTGGTTTTAATGATTTCGCAAGCCAAGTGGTACCATCGCGACTCTTAGATTCTTTGCCTAAAATTAACTTCTTCCTCTTATTATCAATCTGCAATATGTCGACGTCTAATATTACCTGCATCCTTTCGGGAAATCTTTTTTCGTTTTCTAGAACAACTCGGTGTTGATTCGGAAAATGAAGAAAACGGGGAGTTCGCTTGGGGTGTTGATAAGTAGATCGGTAGTGGATGAAATGACTGAATACGGATCTTGTACAGCATTCTCAATATACCAAGGACAGAAGTAGTTACTACAATCGAAGTCTAAATGGTTTGTAGAACACTTTAGGGATGGAATGGGTGTGTTATTTTCATCGAACCGGTTACTGTTATCTTCGAATGATTCTAAAAAAAAATTTGTAAAGTTTACTATTATTATATAATTAATGTTATGTTTATATCCCCACCAGGAAATTGGCATGGTTCCCCTTCTTTTGTCTCATTCGCTTCTATATTAGTAACTTTGAGTACATCTTCGGAATCTATATCAAAATTTTTATAGACTTCCGATATCTCACCTAAAATAAATAGAGCATTTTATCTATTTGCGGGTAAGATATTTGTTACAATATAATAGTGCATAAATAGGTACAAAAATCAGTTTTTCCATATTCAAAAACATACTTCTTGGCGACTTTGTGGTACCTACCATGACGGACGTTACTGTCATCTACAGCTGAATCAGACAAAAAATTCATCATTTGGTCAATAAAATTCATGTCTGCATCCGATGGCATTGGTGATTCTGGAAATAAAAAATGTAATTTGTTAAATTTGAAGATTTTTTGACATGTATAGTGTCGTAAGTTATAAAAATGAACGAATTAATATATAGGAAGTAGTACGTACGATAAAAAGGCAATATAAAACGCCAACGTAAAACATCGTATGTACACGTTCCGACATAATTTTTAATTCTGTTCCGGTGTAAAATATCTTATTTAATACATACGATATTCTTTTTACAAGTGAAAACAACGTAAAATATATTAAATATAACATACGATTTTTTACATGGGTAAGGATACATATTATTACGTTTATATAAAAAAAATACTAATTTTACTGTAGTAGGTACAAAATAATAATACATACCTTCATTTCTCTCAGGTTCTTCCATTACAGGTGTTGTTTTAACTATAGCTTTGTTGTCATCATATAAAATTGTCAACGGTCCCTTTTTTCGTATTGTATCATTTTTATTTTGTCTTTTACGAGATAAAGAATAATTTGTGCTCTAGATGACATTTTAATTCCTTTTAACGTATAACTTACGAATTACCGTAAAACAACAAGAAATAAAGAAAAGCATTCGCCGCGCGCTGAGCGTGCGTCTCCCCCCGCGTATTCTGTCGCTACTGATAGATACGAGACGTCCGCGCGTTCCGAGCGTCCCGCGCGCCGCCGCTCCCGCGCATTCTATCGGTAGTATATTATACGATTCTATACTTTGACAAAAGTGAAGATACGACATTTTGCAGTCTAATTATCGAGGCCTTCTATTAGAAATACTTAAATTTTAATAATTGCAGACGTTAGTTCGCATATTTAGAAGTATGAAAATAAAGAAAACTGAAACCTACATTTTGTTGATTACGATAATCTACGTAGGAGGTGACGATTTGCAATACATAATTTTTATTTATTTATTTTTTTGTGGCGATGCACCTGGAATTATACTAGTATGAATTATTAATGATAGTATTACCAGCTAAGGTAAATTAATTAAAATTAGCTGAGTAAAGTGATCAGAGATATATGTATGTATATGGATATTGGTCAAGATACACATAATTATACATAAATAAGTCCGCGCGGATTTAGTAGGTAACAACTTCAACGACCACACTACTTTAAAGATAGTTTTGGAAATTAAATCAAAACGATAATATTATAAATAAGCCAGCCATTTTTACTGCTAAGACTATAGGATCAGTGCAACGTTGGGGCCGTTCAAACCGCTTTTATAAAAAAAAGTTAGTCCACCGTGTTCCGTTTCAATTATTCCAGTTTTATCTATACTAATATTATAAAGCTGAAGAGTTTGTTTGTTTGTTTGTTTGTTTGAATTGAAAAATTCTTTTTGGGTTGAATAGACCATTTATCGAGGAAGGCTTTAGGCTATATATCATCACGCTTAAGCCAATAGGAGCGGAGCAGCGATAAAGAATGTTTTAAAATCGGGGATTCCACGGGGACGAAGTCGCGGGCAGCAGCTAGTATTGATTATAAATAAAACTTCATCACCCCTTTATACCCCTTTAGGGGTTGATTTTGTATGAAAAAACAAAGGTACAGTTACTGGCCAAAGTAAAAAATAAAGGTTATAATTATATTAGTTTTTGTTGTGACCAAACGATTTTTATGGGGATGTTATAGTTTATGTAGAAGAATCTTATTCCTTGGGCCAATGTACTAAAAAGCTGAAAGGTCGAAATAAATTATATATTTATGTGATCATAATTACTACACAGATGAAAGAATATTTCTGAAATTCAACCTGTAAAGAGTTGAAATGGAACGGCAAAGTTTGTATGGAACATTTTTGTTTGACACTTGATCTAAATGCTCTTGATATAATTAATCCAACAACTTTTTCAGTATTTTCTAAAATACAACCTTTTAAAGAGTGAACGTTGGTCACAAAGTATGACGTAGAACATATCCTGAAATAGAACGTGGGAATTTTGACATTTATTCTGGGAATATATTACCTTGGGATAATTTTCGAATGCGGACAAAGGCGCTGACAGAAACTAATAAAATATAAACGATGAACCATTGACATGTGAGACGAGTTTTCCGATAAAATTGGTTGTTAATTATTTTCCATGAAACCATAAAAGTTCTGTGACAGCATATTTCGTGAGTACTTTCAGTAATTAAAAGCAAACCAATAATTCCATTAAATATTGCCAATATGACTGCATGTGTTAGCACGAAATTTCCAATCCGCTTCGCCGGACAAACGAATTTTCCGATCGACTTGTATTCATATTTGTATCAGCTTTTAGTTTTCATTAATTTTCACGAGTATTGCTAACCGCAGATGATTTTACCTTTATGTTAACTGGGTTTAATGGAGTCATTAATGATATGTTAGTCATATTGTAAGTGGCTATCTCATTTTTTTTTGTTGCTGTATTGATGCAATATAACGAAACGTAGGTATGTGCATTACTCGACAAAATGTACGCTTTTTTTAGTCGAGATTTCTGTGTTGGTCCCATAAAAAAAGTTATTCATAATTCCATCTTCACAATGATGCAAAACAATTTTCAACTGGAATGCAAAGGGCACAAGAAGGATAACGGATGGGTTTTAGTCAGTAAGAGTCTGACACTCTCTTCCGCTCCGCCCAGAGCGGGAGAAGTCATTTGATGATTTCCCATCCAAAAAAAAAATTGGTTTATTACCAGACGTTAAGAAATGAAATATATGTATCTATAGGTACCTACGCATAATACATATGTAAATGATCGCTGTCTGTGCATGGAAGATATTTGAGAAAAACTATTTTCAATAACCATGACATTTAAGCTCGGATATTTTAGTTGACATCGGAATTCATAAACTTACGGTTGAAAGTCTGCCTTTCGAATAACATGGCTTAAGTTCGATCCCCGCCTTTCGCGTTAGCTTCTTTTTGTATTTTTTTATTGATTCGTACTTTATTTAATACATACTTTACGCACTTAAATGTACAGAGGACTTGAATGTCTTGGGCTTTTTCTACCAGTCAACCTTTGGGTGATGCAGAGAATAAATATGGTAAGTGCAATATGAAATAACAAAAAAAAAAAAACGCGATCAACATAATTTCATGTGATAGACAGTGAAGATGTGTTCGGCGATGAAACACACTTGCCTTTAAGAAACCTTTTTACTCTTGACTAGACTAACTCAGGTTGACGACACGGTTGGCGCAGTGGTTAAGCATTCGGCTGCTGCGCTACGTGTCGCGGGTTCGATCCCCGCACGAACAAATGTTTGTATGGCCTACAGATAATTGTTCCGGGTTTGGGTGTTTTGTATAATTATATGAGTATTCATCTTTGTGAACGCACCCACGATACAGGAGTACATCCTAGTGTGGAGCAACGTTTTTTTAGAAAAAAAAAGAAAAGAAAAGGTTGCTATCAGGAAACACAGAGTATGGAATATATTATATAACATCGATACATTTGGCGTTCATCTATTGTACATTACCTACTTACGACTCCATTACAGCCAGTGTGTTACAGGATAATGTAATTGTAAGTGCGGATTAAACCTAGTTAATTAATATATTGTAGAACAGCGCAGAATATATCAGTTAGAGTGAACCATAGACACAGTGTGCAAAGGACAATCGTGGAAAACACGACATTTCTCAAAACTAGATCCGTAACTTCTGACCAACGAGCGACAATAAAATTGACCCCTTTACTTCTTGTTCCGTAGTTTTAAAAAGTAGGGTCTCATATTACAGTTCCTGATTCAGAATCTAAACAGCTGGCGTAGCAATTCTACCACAGAATTTTTACCTTTAAAATTCCATAAACTGGTGAAAACTGTTCGCGTCTGCCTACGAAAGACTTACAAATTGAATTCCCACTCGCTATTGATTTGAATCCAACATCCAACTCGGGAATTGGATTTGTTTTCACCAATTTCAAAAATAAGACAGCGTGTGTAGAAAAAATGTTCAACAGAAATTCTTATATTATTTCATGGAATCCTTTTGCTAAACTTTTTGGAACTGTTGTTTGGGCAGTCAGATTCAGACCGCAAAGTTGATAGGTGGGCAGATGCGGCATGATACTTTCAACTACATATTCTATATTCTCAGTGTCCTCTGAGAATATAGTTGAAAGATTCAAATGGGAAGCCCTACGGAAAAATATTCAGATTTCGAAAAGAAAACTTTTTAGCGTGATCTTAAGTAGATGGAAATGGCAATTTCTGAAACGATCACTAATAGCAAAAATACTCAAGCAACGTCGATCTCGATTTTGATGAAAACTGTTACAGAAATCCAATGATGCAGTTTAAGTTTTCAAGAAAATTAGGCTTTTTGCTGTGTACTACATTCATGCTGCTGCTAATTTACTACACAAAGTCACCGCAGCTGTAACTTAAAACCAGTATTTTGGCTTAGCCTCGCACACAATCATGTTTCAGCATAATGCTGAGCATGGCCATTTTTGCGCTGATTTTAAGATTATTTTCTGAAATTACTGGTTATATTATTTGGTCTTTGTTTTCTATCTTTAATTTTATAATTTAAGGGTGAAACATAATTAGACACAAAAATATGAAACCCGGCTAGGATATCAAATTTTAGGACTTTCAAAATTATGAAAGAGCTGTAAATTCTCGTTGTTTAAATTAGCATTATCTTTCAACCTACCACGGGTACTGTGTTATGACAAGGCTTAACAATGGTTTTACATTATTTTTTACCACACCTACTTGACGGGATAATTATAATTTATGACAGTATGAGGGTAATTTATGACCTACGCATATATTGTATTATGTACTTACACCCGCATTACTACTACGCGTGAGTTGTCGCGTCTGCCATTGCCAAAAGTTAAAGGATTATTTTTAATCTGCTAGGTATAATGCTGCTAGATACATTCATATTTATTTATTATCTATTCCTCAATGTTGGTATAAGTAGTTGTTACTAAAAGAATTAGCTTGAGCTTAGTATTTTTTCAACACATTTGCTCGTAAAGTGAGCCTTATCACATCGTTCATAGGGCCATAAACCGAGCTATAAAACACACGTGCATAATAATATAACACACTATTGCATAATAAAATTATCCCTACAAAGTTAAGTTAACCTAACTGCATTTTTTTTTTGTAACAACAAGTAGGTTTTATGCCTCTGCAAATCCATTTACATTTTAAAATAAATGTGTCTCTAATTATGGCGAAAAAACATTTGTTGTAGGAAATTCGTGTTATTATCAAATTATTTATTAACAATAATTTGTTACATTTGCATTTTATCCCTAATATTATAACTTTGAAGTAGACTGTATGGGCTATATGTAATCAATCACCATACATTGGACGCGTGCAAAAACTTGTGCGCCATTTCCCATAACTGTCATATTTTGTTTGTATCGCATTTGTTGTTGTGTGGTAAAATTATGCAATAAATGTTTGTCTCTTCCTCGCAAGTGTGTAGAAAAAGTACGTATGAAACTCGGTGAGCAACTACCTCACTAGACACTCGGCTGATTTACGCCCTCGCCGGCTCGGGCTGCAACCCACGGACTCGTGTATAATGAGCAATTTAACTCAATTGTATTATAATGTAATGTGTGTGTATAGTAAGATAGAGTAGGTGGATTGTCTAAAAATCTCTGCACGAATTCAGTATATTATATTACGTTCTTCATTGACAATCTCGGCTGCACTGATGAGCTTGGACCTCTTCAAAATGTTGGTACTAGCTTTTTTAATTATTAAATATCACCCGGTATACACAAATCTCGTTAAGCCATTTCACACTTAACTACAATCACAAATTTTCAATAACGAAAAAATAATAAGTAGAACTCCAATACAAAAATCCAGTTCAAGTCTAGACGCCCTACCATTTAATTAGGCCTCCAATGTACACCGACATAGTGTATACCCAGCTTTTATGTATGTACTTACATGCGGCCTAATCTAGAAGCTAACGAGATGCTGTCAGACCGCCCATTACTCTCGATACGAGTGATATTATTGAAACCTGATTAATTGCATTTGCAGATAATTGTACGATGTGAATAGATTAGACTGGAGCTTGAGTTTTGCATGCGTTTGGTTGGTAAGGAATCTGTGAATGTTGCGTATAATATTACTATCGAAGAAATATAAGTATATATCTATACTAATATTATAAAGCTGAAGAGTTTGTTTGTTTGTTTGAACGCGCTAATCTCAGGAACTACTGGTTTGAATTGAAAAATTCTTTTTGGGTTGAATAGACCATTAAATGGTCTATTCAACCAAAAAAGATTTTTTAATCGAGGAAGGCTTTAGGCTATATAACATCACGCTGCGAGTAATAGGAGCGAAGAAAAAATGGAAAATGTGGAAAAAACGGGGAAAATTATTCATCTTTGAGGGCTTCCGTTGCGTGCGCTGCGAAAACGGTTCAAGATACCAAAAAAATATGTAGGAAAGAATTATTCCTCTTAAAATGATCTAAAAAAATGTCCGCGACAGTATAGGTTATCTTTTAAGATTAACTCACTAGAACCGTTTTTATGGTAATCAAATTTAGTCGAAAGGGATGAGAGTTTGTATTAAACTTTGTCAATTTTAAACCGATCGGGCTGAGAGTTTCAAAATCGTTGTTAAAGTAACTATTCCACGCGGACGAAGTCGCGGACAGAAGCTAAACATAGATAAAACAATAGGTTTTAGAATGATTTCCGCGGTGCGATGTCAAAAAGACTACAAAGATAAGAAAAGCAATCTAAGTTTATCTTTAAATTAATCTGCCCAGCCTTTTGCCAAATATGTATGTTAGGATCGGCTTCTAACCGGATACAACCGGAGTACCAGTATTTTAACTGGTTCGACTACCTATCTGAACTCATAACCCAGTAACTGGGTACCATGATACCCCAGACAAGAAAAGTGTTAGATTTCTCGGCTTCTGACCACCCGTAACGATTGTCAAAGATCTACAAAATACGTTTTGTGCATTTGTCACATATCAGCTGTTATCAAATTGGCCCCTAGAAGTGTTCATGCTACGAATGTGACAATTCGTTACATCAAAGACCAGTTTTCAATTTTTCTTCGAGAACGAGCATGCAGCGGATGCTGACCAGCCGTGCTATTCTGGTCAGCATCCTCAGCCTCCATCATCACCATCAACCTCATCAGCGACCTTGGTAAGCACACTGACCTTCGGCCAGTCATAAAAAGAGCCTTAAGAACCTTTCCTGGGCACCGTCAGCAGTCACGTCACTACGTCAAATGATAAATGATGATAAATGATATTTATTTTGTAAGTAGGTTGTAAATAACACTTGTACACGTCAATCTTATTGGTCGTTATAAACTAGATGAGGCCGGTATTTCCTAGCTGACTATTCTGAGAAGAAACACCGAAACAAACTCAGAGATCAGTCTCTTTTGAAGTCCATACAATTGTACTTGTCAAATCATATGAGAACCATGTAGGTTGATGTCTGAAGTGATAATTTGAGGAAATTACCATACAGATTTGAGTGGACCTGTCCAGACAGTGCAAGTATTTGTCAGTTACCGAGTAGCTCAAACTTAGAACTTTAAGGAGCTCGTCGATTTGACGATCAATACTAAAGTAAGGACATTTGGGTAGGCCACATAAAGAACTCAAACCGCCAGACTAACATGAAATGAACCCCTATCAATCACACCGTCACACCGCTCCAATACACTGGAACCAGAAGCATTACTCCGACTCACTAAAGCTTGCAACATCAACATCATGACTGATACCCCATCATACTGGGGTATCACCGCAGACAGTTCTGACTCACTGTGAACTCTGGGACCTCCTGTTTTGACTCACTAGAATCAGCCTCCCACTGGCCTGGAAAGAATCTCAAGTTCTATCGTCCGGAGGAGTATATTGTGGCATCAGAGCAGCGTCAAAAAAAACTATCATACCTCAACTACATACATCCATCCTATCGGCAGCGAACTACTGATGAAATTCCTCATCGCGGTATCCGAGGTTTCCGTACGATTCGAACATGTAAAATATTGTCCGAGTATTATGATGTTTAAACTATTGGGCAGTTGGCCCATCAGACAGGATAATCGTTTGGTCGTAGCAATCTCCCTTTACAATAAATAAATGATTATGATCAATGGAAGTGCAGAACAGAGAGTAAATTTCCGCAGATTTTACTCTCTTTTCTGCATATAAAAATTTATTTATTTAAAACGTGAAATCAATTTTCCCAAACGCCACCAATATTAAAGCACACTTACATTTATAGCATTAAAAGCGTGTACGCCATTCGGCGTTCATACAAATTTTCAAGTCCTTATTTTCCGAAATGACTAAACCGATTTTAATTAAACTTTACACACATAAGCAGGATACATTGGTCTAAAAATAGTGTACAGTTAAATTAGACCCATTTTAAGTTTTCCATACAAACATCCAGTTATCTTTTTTTTTTTAAATAAGACATTTTGAAAATATTTTAACTAACTTTTTAGACCTTATGTATCCTACATATATGAATTCATGAAATGATTCAGATGAATAACAAAATCACAATAAATTATGGACATATCGGTCACTCGGGCCATTTTCTCAGTTTCGCTGCCCCGTGCCACTCGACTGGGCATCGCATGTGGAAACGATGGTACTTTCTGCAACGCATGCTGCACGCGCTCATAATTAACTTTCTTCTATTTAGTTCAAGTATTACGGTATGCGTTACAGACATTGTTATGATGGTTAGCGGTTACAGCATAAACACATGTGGTCTTCCTGGTGAATCTGGAAAGTATTGTCGTTTACCAACAAATACATAAGTAGGTCTTTTCATTATTTTCCATAATGTTTTTACAAATATCTCTTCATGGAAGAACATTGAAATGTAAAAAAAACAACCAATGTTTGTGTTTCTTAGAGGTGGAGGAGGAGCGCTGCTATTTTTAACCGACTTCTAAAAAAGGAGGAGGTTCTCAATTCGGATGTTTGTATTTTTTTTTAATGTTTGTTCGCGCATAACTCCGTCGCTTGTCAACCGATTTGAAAAATTCTATTTTTTGTTGGAAAGGGTATACTTCCCAAATAGTCCCATGAAAATTTTATCGAAATCGACCAAGCGGTATTCGAAAAATTTAAAAAAAATATCTACATTGTTTACATTGACGACCTCTTAGTTTACTCTGCAAAGGAGCAGTACGTTTTTTTACACCAATGTGATTGGTTCGTTTAGGTAGGGGGAGGGGAGGGGTTTTAGGTACCACTAAAAAGTGAAAAATAAAAAACTTTTTACAAAAAAATACAACCGACTTCCACAAAATCAAAAAAGTGCAAAATAACTTTAATTTCGGAAGTAGGTGTTCAAAAAACGAAAAAGCAACCACAAACACCGAGTTCCGAAATTAAAGTTATTTTGCACTTTTTTGATTTTTTGTGTAAAAGTCGGTTGTATTTTTTTGTAAAAAGTTTTTTTAATATACAAAAACTGTAATTTACAGTTCAAAATAATCTTCATAACCTATTGTTATTTTCTATTTGCAAATAGAGAAGAATGGCCAAGAAACATTCTTAGGTACTCTTATTGAAATAATTTAGCTGTCTGTGTAATTTTTGTTTAGCTTCGATAATGCATTTCCCCGTCTGGAATTCCTCAGTAGCAGTCCGAAAAGATCGGTTGAGGGCTCGATTCTACCACTACCACTTGTTATTTAACCATAATTGTTGAAATCTTGGAATACTAACCATCATCCATAGTTCAACTTCGCCCATTGCTGAGCATAGATCTTTCTTTTATTGTGCCCGTCACCCACGTTCCTGTACCAGCCTCATTCAGGTTCTATCCACGATTTCAATAATATCGTTTCGCCCACAAAACCAAAGAATGAATGAGACGTATTTGTCGCAAAATTGATCTATCCATCCTTACCAATATTAGAAGCACATTATTAGACCAAAACAAACACGCTAAGCAAACAACATATCGATCTCAAAGTTACCGACTGCGGACCGTAAGTGAGGCATGTCAGTTACACTGCTACAAGTAGTAAGTACGAGACATTGCGAACTTGTTACAGCCGGAGTTTGTTTGTGTTGTCTCTGAATGACTTGTTGACTGGTCATACTGGGAAGGGTGTGGTGCGCACATAGGATGTATAGCTACATAGTTGTACATAGATATGTGCGAGTATAAGCTTTATTGAGCGTTTTTTTTTTTTGACTGGGCCACTCGCTCTTGGACACTCTAAAGTTGGTTACTGTTTAAAAGCGTATATGCCGAACGGCATTTTATACAAATTTTCAAGTCCTTATTTCCGAAATGACTAATCCGATTTTAATGAAACTTTACACACATAAGCAGTATAAATAAAACATTTTCGATAAATAGTTAGTTACAATTAAATTAGACCCTACATAAATTTAGTTATTTAGTCCAGTTATCTTTTTTAAATAAGACATTTCGAAAATGTTTTTAAAATCGGTTCAATCATTTCGCAAAATAGTGACTTGAAAATTTGTATGAAATGCCATACGACATAACTTTCTTGTGGTGACCTCAAATTAATCTAAGGCCCCCAGGCAAGGCATTATTATACGAAAACGATGCGCTTCTCTCCGGCGCAGAACTGATACCAGCACCCACAGCATGTTGAGGGCATTGAGTGACCGGTGGGACTGCCCGATGCTTGGAGGATGGGTGAGACTGCACGCACAGGTCGGTTCTAGGTAGCTGTACGTGCCTTTATTTTATTTTATTTTATTACTGTTATTTTATTGTTATTCTGCCAATTGATGTGATTTTTATGCGTGTATTGTGCTATTTTTTATGTTATTTGTGATGTCATTCGATTTATGTTATTTAATTATTATAATGTCAATATCCTACCAATTTAATTTCTATGGACTTTAATGTCTGCTAATAAATGATTATTATTATTATTGAGCGTATCTTGGAGGGTTAGCATCTAATCGTAGGTTGACCTAGATTCATCATGTGCCTAGCCTTTTCCCAACTATATTGTATTAAATGAATGCCAGTATATAACGTGGAGTAGCTGCCTACCAGACCTCCACAACCCAATAACGGGGGAACACGGTACTTCTTGGCAAGACTGGTCTCAGATTTTCTGGTTTCTGAAAATCCGTAACGACTGCTAAAGATCTACAAATGTCAGCCAGGACCAACGGCTTAACATGCTTTCCGAGGCATGGAGGAAACTCGGCATGTTAAGATGGTCACCCACCCACAGACCAATCTTGGCTAGCGTTGCTTAACCTTGAAGATCGACCTGTGCGCTGTTATTCTTTAGCCACGAGCTCCTAGTCGTCCATCGTTGGCCTAGCTTCTTCCCAACTATATTGGATTCGACATCCAGTCAACCCGTATTAAACTGAATACCAGTATTTAACGTAGAGCGACTTCTTGTCTGACCTTCACAACCCAATACGTGGTAAACTGTACTTCTTGGCAAAACTGTCGTCAGATTTTCTTGCTTCTGACAATTCGCAACGAATGACAACGATTTATAAATGACAGTAGGGCCCAATGGCTTAACGTACTTCTCAAAAGCTGGAGTTTCGGTTTGTTGAGATGGTCACCCATCCGCAGAGCAGCCTAGATAAACGTTGCTTAACCTTAAAAATCGGCTCCTGGAACTCCAGCTCTTGCTCCCAAGTAGTTCATAAAATAAAGTAGACATTTGTTTATTTTAATGGTCAGAACAGATAGGAGACAGAGTTGGAAAAACATGGGGGATGTCGTAGCCCATTCGTGAGACAAACGGGCTAAACAAAAAAAAGTGTAGCGTGTGTAGCAGAATGGCGGCAGTATACTAGATTCTATATCTTTTCCATATTACAAGTCAAAATAATCTACATTATGATGTGTTTAGCTTTAAGCGTCATCATCGTATGTTTGAATTGCCTATAACCGCTGGATACTACATTTAATAGCTCCTGAAATGAATGGCAAGGCAATGTAATGAAAGGTCCAACTTGACAGAATACCCTATTGATATATTCTCCATGAGTTTAGCTTCATACCGGCGTTTCCTACTTAAACAGTGTGTGTGCACGTCTCTGTAGCTCAAGTTGGTTTGTTTTCACTCACTTTATTTTTTCTCTTTGTCTCTAATATTCATAATGTCAACGTCATGAATAGGTGATGGCACGCTCAGGTGGTCATGCATAGGTAGGGCATGTGTACTGATGCCAAATTTAAATTCAAATTTCTTTATTGCGAAGTAAGTATACAGAAAGATGGTAACAACAAATAGGTGCTTAGAACTTAGTTGCTTGTTAGCCTGCATTATAATTTAAATGGATATCAAACCTACTAAAAATATATATATATAAGTGTGCGTGTGTGTGTATAAATGTCAAATCATTTGAATTCTAAGGAACTGTTCTTTTGGTGTGCTTTTTCAAAATAAATAGATAACGTTTTTCCTTAAAGCAAAGATCTGCAACATTATGTCAGTTCCAAAGCTACATAGTGGCAGTAAAGCTTCATTTCCCCTGTATAATAAACATAAATAACCTCGGATGTTGTTACTCACAGCTTTATATATATTTTCCATCATCGTCTGGGATGCTTCCTAATGTGTTGAGTGGTGTCCCGCCCATAGACACGCCCGGACTCCGGGTAATCACAGTAGGGAATGTTTAGAGTAGTAAACACCCCAATGTTTTAATTTGAGTGTCTAGTTGACTTCGAAACTCGGCTTTTACACTTTTGACTGCTACTTAGTAGATATGAAAATGCAATATGGTTACTATAAAATCAAATGCATATCCAATAAACTTATTCAGAATTATGTATTTGAACCATTTGGGATTGAAACACTAGTACCATGGGGTCCGAGTGTTCATGGAGTTTTTCGCGAAAACAGCAAGCATTTGGTCGATTCTTCACGTGACTAGAGGGCTAGCCTTGTCTTCGGTCAAGGAATCAGCATTGCCATTCAACACATTTCCTCTTGACAGCGATGTGGACGAATTTTTCGATGTCCTATGAATTCTTCCCCTTTCCCCCCTCTTTACCCCCCACTAGTATATTTTATAAGTTTCTATGTAGATAAATTAGCGGGTGAGTTAATACTTGTTTGCTTTTATGGTGCAGAAATCTCTTTGTCTGCCTTTTCCCAACCATGTTGAAGTCGGCTCTAGCTAATCGCTAATACGATATAGCAGAGTACTAGTATCATACATGGAGCAACTCCCTGTGTAATCTACATAAACCAGTAACTGGGTAATAAAATAACTTTTGAGAATTCGTCTTAAATTTTGTGGTTTCTGACTGGCCACAAAAAGATGTACAACTAACCAGAGAGGCAGGATCATAGGCTTAACGTGTTTTCTGAGGCATGGAAGACTCTTGGTATGTGATGGATGGTCATCCATTAATGGAACTACTTTGGCCAGTGCTGTTTAAACTCGATGGATGGATACGAATGTTATCATTTACGGTTACGTACCAACTACTACCATTACATTATTTGGTACATAGAACTTAGATAATGCAGACTTTGTCTTTCCAGCACTTATTTGTGTGACAACTATAACTGTATTTAATGTTTTTATTTGTTGAAAAAAGTACCTACTCGTTTAAATATTTTTTGGACATACAAGAAAAATAGGAATAAACGAATTGAAACGTAGCAACGCTCAAATAAATCCGTTCCAATTGAATTTTTTTTCTGTCACCATGGGTATTGATAATATGATTAAATTTATAAAGAGAAACTAAAAGAAAAACAACGCAATGCCAAACTCAAAATAATTTTCTGCGCCTAAAAAGCCGATTCGATTACATTAGTTAAAAACCAAAAATATAATACAACTAGTTAATGGAAATATAACACCCAAAAAATACAATTAAATAATTAAATAAATTTTTACAAGAGTACTTTCAGATGAAACAGTAATTAATTTCAGTGTCATTAAAATATCGTTCAGTGCTTCAATGAGTTGTTCAGTAATGTACCGACATCACAAAAGCTTTCATTATTAATTACTGAGTTATTACGAAACTATTGAGCTCATGACGGTTATTGAAAGATGAAAATACCTACGTAGTGGAATATAAAAGGTAGCTTATACAGATTAATTACATGTTTCAGCGTCAATAGTCTAAGAAAATTAGGGTCTGAAAATATTTTCGTGAGAAATGGAGTTAATAGTTTATGTGTTGTGGCCATGTTGTAGTATCTTACCAAATCTGGGCTTCCTCACGAAATGGCTAAAACATGATGTAGCTGAGGCTATGTTAAGTTGAAAGGTTTGCCCCGGACCCCCGTCCGGAGCAACACATCAAACTGCATCAGTCGCAGCAGCGCGAGGTCCTGGTGGCGGAAAAGCGGGACACATTCTCACGCCCTTCCGCCGGCCTCGTCTCTATTGAGGCTATTCGGCCAGTGCTCGACCTTTAGCTCGGGAGGCAAGGCTCCCTGTTGTTTCGTGCGACGCAGGTCACCACTACGTCGACTATCGGGGGGACACGGCGCGGCAAATGCTAGCAGAGTGTGCCACTTCGGAGGAGCCGCGCCGTGCTCTTATCTCTGTGGTACGCCTCTCGCTGCCGGCGATCCTCCGATCCATGGTCGCCGACGAGGAATCTCGGTACGCGGTGGTCTTCTTCTGTTAATCAGTTATCGTGCAGTAGGAGACTGTGGCAAGGAAGAAATAGATATCGACCTCTCTCCCGGCTCGCAGCAGGCGCACCAGGCATCGGAGGCTCTCTTAACTGGATCAAGGGGTGACGAACTTGGGGTCGTCCGTCGCCCTGCAATCATTCCGACCCGAGGTGGCGGCGCGTGGTGTTCCCGTGCGCCCATCTTTGACGTAACGGGGGGCCTCAAACACCTAAATCCCTCCGCTGACCCGAGGTAGCCCGCAAAGGCGGGCTGGCACCAGCCGGGGACTAAGGAAGTCGCGTATGTTCCCGAGATCCCTGGCGTAAGTGGGAGATAGAACACCGGGGTGATTTTAGTCAGTAAGCGTTGAGAGACCCCTTCATTCATCCCAGGATGGAGGAAACCCATGAGGATATCTCCCCGAAAAAAAAAAACTACAACTGCAACTTAAGTCAGTAAGAGTCTGACACTCCCTACCGCTCCACCCAGGGCGGGAGGGGTCATTTGATGATTTCCCATCCAAAAAAAAAAGGCATCCCGACATGCATACATCAGGTTTGCATGGGATCTCGGGAGCGACTAGAATAAGCAAACAAAACGCGCGAACTAAGCTGCCTCGTTTAAGGGATCGATTTTATGGTATGGCCGACTACTTCATGAAATGGCCAATTCCACAATGTAGCTACGACGTATGTATTTACGCGCCTATACATACGTATAGGCGCGTAAATTATTGGAATCCTAAGCTCAGTTTTCTATGTGAGTCAGAATTTCTTAGCAAAATACATGAACTCTAAGATTAGGCATTCATCTATTGTGAGATTAATTTATTTTAAGAGCAAAGCAATATTACTATTTAGTTTTTGGAGATATTTCTTTTCTATTATGTTATTCAGAATGGAATATGTGAGCTTTTACTTTTGTATCGGTCTCAATCAAAAATGTATAATGAAAGAAAGAAAACACGAGTGATTGCTTCTTGGATTGTTAGATGTAGTACAAAACTTGGTGAAACGATGTTTTCTAGATGCGACTTTTGGATACCCAGTGTGAGTGTAGTTCAGAAAATAAGCTACACCTTGGAGTGCCCTAGGTATACTTCTACACTTTGGGGGACTTGAACAAAGCCCGCTACAGTTACATTCAAATTTCAAACTCAAATTCAGAGCATTTATTTCAATAAACCCTTTACGGGCACTTTTGATTTGTCAAGGTCGAAAGAGGTGAAGCTATCTGCACGTTCCAAAGCGTAGATCTCTATGGAGAAGAACGTGCCAGAAACTCCACGGACACTCTTATAAATTAATAAATTGTTACAAAGTTGTGGATACATATTATATTGTTCTTCTTGATTATTCCTATATGTGAGACTGATGTAGAAAGACGTGTATGATATATGTATCTAAAGTATAAGGAACAGTTCAAAGTACAAATAATTAAAATAATCCGTGGCAGCTGAGAGATGACCCGTCCCAGCTGACGGAGCCAAATGATGAATGAAACACATACGCCACCATTAGAGAGACTTTTGAGTGAGCATGACACTCCCAACCGCCAGGGCACATTCCAGTCAGACATATACAAAAAATATAGTTTAAGGTACATTAAGGTGCGTATTCGGGAATTGGGCGTCCATTTATTAGACGGTAAGTTACTTTTTGACACACACATCGATGTAGTTGTCAAAAAATCTTCGAAACTGCTTGGTATTAATACGTCTCTCCAAGTGTTAAACTGATGCTAGAACACTAAAGATATTGTATTGCACAGTTGTAAGAGATCAGCTGGAGTATGAGTCTCAGATATGAAATCCACGTTATCTATACTTATAATAAATCTGTAGAGAGGTCAATTCTGTACAAGGAATATATTTTCAAAATAACTATCAGGGGGTGATTAGTGATCGATACTGGTGCCAAAAATGCAATCAGTAAAATTTTTGTCTGTCTGTCTGTCTTTCTGTCTGTCTGTCTGTCTGTCTGTCTGTATGTTCTTTATAGAAACAAAAACTACTCGACCGATTTTAACGAAACTTGGTGCAATTATTCTTCATACTCCTGGGCAGGTTATAGTATACTTTTCATCACGCTACAATCAATAGGAGCAGAGCAGTGAAGGAGAATTTTGGGAAAACGGAAGAAGTCATCTACATAAAATTATCTAAAAAACATCCCGAAACAGCATGTCTATCTTTTGTCAATTTTAAACCGATCGGGCTGAGAGTTTCAAAATCGGGGGTAAAGTAACTATTCCACGCGGACGAAGTCGCTGGCAGAAGCTAGTCATAAATACATTGACCGCGTGGAAAACACCCAAAGAAGATTTATAAAGTATATCTGCTTCCATCAAAAGATTCCATACCAGTCATCCAATTATCTTGGACTCTGTAAAAAGTATCATCTGCTACCATTGGTAGATTAAGGTAAAATTGCAGACTGCTTATTCTTGCTGAAAATTCTCAATAACAACATTGATAACCTTGAGTTATTGTCAATTTTTTATTTTAATGTGCCGTAAAGCATTTTCTTTTTAATCCACCCATACGTGTACATTATACATCTTCAAAGTACAGGCAGAATAGTTATATTGAGCGCGTAAGCAAAATTTTCAATTATTATTTTGATCCATTCACAATTAGTGTAAATTCAGCCAGAAGGTGCTTTAGTCTTAATTTTTTCAAGAAGCGGTAGTTTATAATGTATTATTTATTGCATAGAATACCTACTCTTTATTATGTACACCATATAAGTTACAGAAAATATAGATGAAGAAAACATTTCATAGGAAGACACAATGGGCGGCCTTATCGCTAAAAGCGATCTTTTCAAGAACCTTTGGATTTATTTCTGTTTAATATTATTTTCTTATGTACTCGTAGTTGCAAACCAAGTAATTGTATTGCTTTTTACTTTATTTACGGTAGTAGCTTTAAGTCCTCCATGTACATAAATAAATAAATTAATGTAGCCATCTTCTAAGACACACGAGGAGTACAATACACGAGGAGTACCAAACACGAGGAGTGCAATACACTAGGAGTATAATACACTAGGAGTACAATACTCTAGGAGTACAATCTAACGAGTTTATTGACTCGAAAAGAAGAAGAAACGGCTGACCATGCCACCATTATGTTCGTATCGAACTGTCTACCAAGTTTTCGTTTTAGGTTAATCAAGTATCATTCACTACTCTATGTAAATCCGGAACATACTGAACCTCCATTTGCGAGCCATAATCACTGAAAGCTATGGTTCAATTATTTAATATAGGCGCATCCTAATACCGGCCCGCAACAGGACCACAACCAGACTGGGCGGTATTGGGCAAAATTACATCCGATGTTCATTTAAGAGGCTGATATCGGCAGTTCATGAAATATTTTTATAGAGATATTTTATTCTAAATAAATAATAATTCCTTTTGGTTTGAGTTGAAGTTTCTTCCTTAGAAAATTTTTGGAAAACAATCAGATAACTTAAAATGTAATACACACTCGTACCTATCAAAATAGCATATTGTTTTACGCGATTATCTTACACAAATTGTTCAAAATTCATTGCGTTTCTGCTAGCAATGGCCTTTCTACACAAGTCTTACACAACCACTTCAAAACAAGTATACACCTACTCTGTGCTGTGTAAATGTAAATTATTATGTGAAGATACTGAGCAGGATAGACAAAATACACCAATCTGATATTAAAAAAGAACACATAACAGTAACGATTACAAAACAATACCATGTTCCAATACCTACATAGTTGGTCACAATGTTAATTATAAAATACATGAGATTTAACGGAACGCAAAACCTCAACATTTCTAACTTGATTCACGATCAAATTAAGTACGCATACCGACATTTGGCGCTGATTCCACATTTCTATATTAATATAATACCAAAGCCACAGCAAAGGCAGTAAAGCTATTATTCACAGCGGCCATACAACAATTTCATGCGCTGAAAACCACTGAAAACAACAATTACACTTGCCATAGCTATACACAGACACTGTTGCATTTAAATAACCAATTAATTGAGAGCTCCTTTATTTTTCCTATGTTCCCTGTTTCCGTCATTGGTTGGAGGTTGTTAAAGGGGAGTGGTGGATCAGTTTAAATTGGTCCAGGTGTCTCAATTCCGTGTAGTGGGTAGCCAATTAAACAAACTGTGCGAAGTTGTAATGAGATCGGAGGAGAATTGAACAGTCAAAATGTAGCACCGTCGGCATTATAATGTTCGGAGTTAGATTATTTGCAAGAGAACTTAAAGTTTTTGGTGAACAATTCAGATTTGTTTGATGGGTATTTTGTTTTGTGCGACAGTTTAATAGTGTTTCTAGTTCCTTCTTTGGTTAAATTAACTGTATCTGCCATCCTATCGAAATAACTAACTTAAGTAAGATCTTTGCGTTTTGGTTCTCTGGAGGAATTTCATTTTTGCTTTATATGATCAACTCTTAGAAATTATACGTACCTTCCAAATTTCTAAATGTGTCGACAAATATGGTCTACCCCCGTTCTAACCAGTATTTTTAAGCCCGCGAATCCAACCGCGTGAATGTAAAAAAATATCCCAAAGGAACATATTCCCGGGATGAAAAGTATCCTATGTGTTATTCTAAACTATAATCTACCACAGTTCCGAAGTTAATCAAGATCCATTCAGAAGTTTTTGCGTGATAGAGTAACAAACATCCATACATACAAACTTTTGCGTTTATAATATTAGTAAGGATCTACCTCCGTCGCGTCGTCAAGGATTACCTGACGAATAGAGCCGTCATCTAGTCCGGTCACCAGAGAGAGTGCATCCGGTTAGAGATGTCGTGCAGTGTCCCACAGGGTTCGGTTCTGGGGTCGCTCCTGTGGGAAATCGGCTATGACTGGAAGCTCCCTAGCGGCGTCAACGTAGTCTGGTACAATGACGACATGCTGGTTCTGGCGCAAGGCCCACCAGGCGGCGGCCGAGCTAATGATACGCAGGGTTGCAACAGTCATTAAGAGGATCCGGCAACTGGGTCTCAAGGTGGCCCTGCACCAGCCCGAGGCCATGTGCTTTCGTGGCTCTTGGAACAGGCCACTATCGGGATGCCAGATAACGGTAGGAAGGGCTCCCAACGGCGTCAGGTCAACGATGAAGTACTTGGGTCTCACGGAGGCATGGAGAGAGCGGCTGCTGCAACCCAGCGCTGGGCACGCCACTATTGTGGCGATAAGTCCCCTCTTTGAGGAGCGATTGGAGAGACGCCACGACCAACATTGTGTAAATCGCCCAGACGATACAGTGGAGCATACGGTGAAGGTCTGCCTTGCTTGGACGGAGCAACGCCGTGACCTCGTCGAGGCGATCGGTGGCGGCGACCTCTCGCGTCCAGCCCTGGTTCAATCCATGGTCCGGAGCGAGGAAGCATGGGAAGCGGTCACCTTCTTCTGCGAAGCAGTGATGCTAGCGAAAGAGGAAGCAGGCCGCTTGCAAGAGATGGAAACCTCACGCCCTAGAGCAAATAAGACGTGGCCCCATAGGGTCAGTGCCTGCTAGGGTTGCGGAATTTATTTGAAAGAGTCACCGCAGCCCTGGAAAGCAAAGGGCATTAGAAGAATTAGGGGTGTTTTTGAGTCAGTAAGATTCTGACACTCCCTTCCGCTCTGCCTAGAGCGAAACAAGTCATTTGATAATTATCCATCCAGAAAAAAAAATCTTAACATAATTCCTGAGTCACAACTACGGTACAACAAAAACACGGCGCACATTTAAAAGACATATCTATTAATGATTCATAATTACCAAAGTCTCCAGAAAATTAATACGCCAGCACGCACTTGAAAAAGTTGATAACTTTATTTTACGTTCAAAATTAACAGAATTATCAATGGCCGAGCCGAGAAAACTCAATTCAATAGAGCTTTACCAGGTAAGACACAGTTTTGCCTCTCATTTCGTTGTGAGTTGAAAACTGACCTCGATTCATGGAAACTCATTAGGTACAGGTAGAAAAGCATTAGATGGTTAAAAGGTCTGAGCAAAAAAGAATTAGGCCTTAAATTACGTCTGTTTTTATTCATTTCGTGTGTTTCGTTAGTTATTTTTGTTTTTTGCGATTAGGGAGCTTTTTTCGGGTACCTGAAGAGCTTGTTAGTTGAATTAGATATCTCTTTTTTCTCGACTTTTTTCGGCGTTTAATTTTAGAAATAAATAAAAGCAGATGTTCCAGAAATGTATGGAGCTTTGGCCAGCACTATGTACACTTAATGAGAATATCAATACAGTATAGTTAACGTTTTTTGATGTTAATTTCCTATATTTTGGCTGCGTTTTTTGAACATCCAAATTAATTCGGTCATGGAGCGCAACACAACTACTAATAAATATGGTGGTCAGCAGTCAGCGAAATGTGTCCTGACAATGACATTTAATTGATGTGTCATGTGTGTTGTGTGTATAATTTCCTTAATCCTTATAACTGCGAGAAAAAACAAAACACGAATTCCAAATATACTACTTGATTGCGGCAGCATATCTTTTATTACCAATTATTGCAGCTAGATTAGATACATTGATGTTATGAAATGCAAGTAACGACCATTACGAACACGATGATATGAAGATAAACGGAAACGAAACTAAAACGAAACGAACTGTCAAAGTCGTCAATTTAACATCATAACCACTGATGTCATGGCTACTTTAAAAAAGGGGTCAAGGGTCAAGGGTCAAGGTTATCTCACTAAAACAAACTTTTCAAATAATTAATTATTTACACCAGTACTTTTATTCTAATGAATTAAATTGCATTTTTGTGAGAATCTATATTTTTTTTTCCTTTTTTATGTGTACATAGTGCTAGCCGAAAATCAAACATCTCCTTTATTCGTTACGTTTAAATTATCATACTTTCGTCGTGCTTGCCACTTATGGAAGCACCCTCACCTTCTGGAGAAAATTGACCAAAGCATCCGTCTTCCGAATTTGGGGTCAAGCTACTCTTCCTATCCGTGTGGGAAGCATCGGCGTCCGCAAAATTACAAGTAATAGTTTACGACATTCATATTCTCGGTAATAGCACTGAGAAACTAGTCAGGAATATCCTAGCTTCCTCACTGACTGATTTTGAAGTTCCGTGTTTCACTGAGGCTATGGATACTTGGAGAGTCGCTTGCCTGAATCTAAATTCGCCCGATAACCCATCATTCCAGAGACGGTGGGATGAGCCACTCTGCAGAGTGTTTCAGAATACCTTATGGCTACATCTGCCACCTGCTGCTGAGTGTACGCACCCGCTGGCTGTGGATCAGTGGAAGTCGGAGTTCTCGCTTCACGCACTACCGTCATCGAACACCACCTGGGGCACCTTGTTCGACAATACTACTTTACGCCTCGCTATTATGGATCATTCAGTCGTAGCATGGATCACATAGCTCTTACGCGAACATTAACGACATGAGACTGACGTGCTCTTGTCACCGTCGGCATTCCGGCTGTATTAGAACCCAATGGCCTGGCACGCGACGATGGCAAAAGACCGGATGGCATGTCGTTATTTCCATGGAAGATGAGTAGGCCATTAGTGTGGGACGCTACATGTGTCGATACTCTTGCGCCATCCCATCTTCCTAGCTCATCATGCCGTGCTGGCGCTGCGATTGCGGAGAACCTCAAGCGGCGGAATTAATAACCTCGTTGGTATTTATATTTTCAAGCCGTTTCGGGCTGAAATTCTCGGGTCGTGGGGTCCAAGTGCTCGTAACTTATTTAAAGATTTGTCACTTCGCGTGACCCAAGCGCTGGCTTTTACCTTGGACAAAGGATAAGCATTGCTATACACCGTGGTAATGCCGCCAGTCTTTTCGGTACATTACCAGTGGTCAGCAATGCGGAGGAATTTCTCAATGCCATCTATTGACTAATTATTTAGTTAACAGTTTTTTTTATTTATGTCTACATTTAGTAATAGTTAGATATAATAATAATAAAAAACTATCTATTTGTTTTCTGGAACATTACAACAAACATTTACATATAATCGTATATATATTTCGAGATAATCTTTTCTAAATGCGAAAGTGAGTTTGTTTACTGATCTTTGTTTTGTTTGTGGCGCTGACGCCAGAATTGCTAGACCAATTTTGATAAATTTTGTTACAGATGGATAAAACTCTGGTGACGGTTATATGTATATTGCTTTAAAATTAAACCTTCTTTTTAAGTAAAAAAACTTTTACTCTCAATACCTATTCCATCTATCGAGAGATCCAAATCAATTTCAAAAACTTAAAAAAATACATCTCCATAGCTTCAAAAAGCTTCGTCAGCTGAATGAATGAACTGTACCGAGATAATCCTTCTAGAGTCTCTTTCCAAATGATCCTTTACGAAACAGAGACTGCAGCTATCCAATGTGCACGGAAAGTACCAGGATTACAGAAGTAAATAGGATATGCAAAGGAGTCTTTGATTTAGCAATACGCCGCATGCATGTAAGTTCTTCAACATTTGAAAAGCGAAGCTGTACTTATTCTTTTTGTATGGCATCTTGCTGGTCAACTTATGTTGTTTTCAGGTATTTATTTACTATACGTAAGGTACCTATAATTTTTTTAAATTTTTTTGTTACTTTTTTATTTCTCCAATAATGAATCACAGACCGCAGCCAGCTAATGTGCAAAGCTAATTAGTACCAGGATTACAAAAGTAAATATGTAGGATAAGCAAAGGTACTCCATTGTTGAACTAAGTCTCAGGTTCAGGTAGGAGTATTTCTGATATATTATAATGTATTAAAGTTGTGTTGTGGTAAATGCTTAAACTTTTAAATAAGCTCCAGTGTTTAAAACTTCGTATAGACGAGGCGAGGCGAGGGTTATTAAACAAATAAACAAGTAATTTGAATAATAAACTTCAACAAAATAGTGAGAAATAAAATTACGAAATAAAAACATCGGTCAAGTGTGAGTCGGTATCACACTCAGGAAGAATTCTGTACCATACATTGAGAAACTGGGCAAGTGGGCTACGCACAGTGTAGGGTACGTGGTTCTTCGTTCAGAAACCGTGACAAAAATTAAATAATGTTTCGCGCCTACTTAAAGCCGCATTTGACGAAGCTGCATTCCTTACCACTAGCACCATCTAGAATCGCGTAGCAGAACTAGTAGAGACCCTTTTTTGCTTCAAAACATTCTAGAATTCTCGACATCTAGTCAGGCGCAACCGGTGCGTACACGAGCATTCTAGACCTTTCTACAATAGACATTTCTGGAATTGACTGACGCCCAGTAAAAGGCCTTTTTTTAACCGACTTCTAAAAAAGGAGGAGGTTCTCAATTCGGATGTTTGTATGTTTTTTTTTTTTTTTTATTGTTTGTTCGCGCATAACTCCGTCGCTTGTCAACCGATTTGAAAAATTCTTTTTTTGTTGGAAAGGGTATACTTTCCAAATGGTCCCATGAAAATTTTATCGAAATCAACCAAGCGGTTTTCGAAGTTTAATTTCGGAAGTCGGTGTGTTCAACAACAAAAAAGCAACCAAAAACACCGAGTTCCGAAATTAAAGTTATTTTATACTTTTTGGTTTTTTTGTTTAGAAGTCGGTTTTATTTTTTGTAAAAAGTTTTTTTTTTTCTGGATGGAAATGCGTATGCACGCCTTGTTGCCACTTCTGTGACCGTTGAGTGCGGATTAAAATAATCAGTAGTGCAATTCTATTTTGTAATTAATGTTTTAAGCTATAGTTAGTGTTGTTAAATTAAAATTTTGAATCCACTCTCGTTTCTTTTCCGGTACGGAACTCGAAATATTAAATCGTCACTTCCTCACTGACTCTTTAATATATCAAAGAGATAAATTTCTCAACGATTCATATAATTGTAAGTCTTCCTAAATTTCCTCGAATGCCTTCTCCATTACATTTTACTTCTATATAATTTCTGAATTCCGGTACAGTTGTACTGTAACGCCTTTGAAGCGAGTTTGCTTTGCTGTAATGAAATACTATATTTATCGTTCTGCTCAGTTGGCATAATATTAAAGATTGTGGTAACTTAGCCTTAATATTCTCGGCAGTCGCGTTTAATTTTTAATTAAATAGTTTCTATTAATAGCGAACTGGATACTTTTACACATTTAAGTAAATGTGTATACATATACATATGTCTCCTGGGATCCTTTTACTGATCTAAGTCAAAATGTCTATGTTACTGGTCACTGGTCTCTTTCTACCTTTTCCACACGAGTCTTTTCTCTGCCACTGCGAGCCATTCCTTCAGTCACAGTCTTGTTCACCTCTCCACATTTCTTTTTGTCGGCCGTGATTTCATCTAGAATCTAAATACTTCCAGAAAAAAAAATGTGTCTCTTAGATACTAAACAAAATAAGAGCTGAATATGAGTTTTATTTTTCAGTGCAAAGCAAAAAGTCTTTTTTTTCCAATCTAGCAGTAAACCATTTAACAAGAAATTAACTTTAACCACTCAGAACAGTGAACGGATAAATACCTACATTTTGGTATAACTCACCGCCATTTTATAAAGAAATATTTAAAATATCGAATAAACTAAATCAGGAGCAGGGAGCATTTAACAGGTAATTTTAAGCGAGTGTAATTCGCCTTAAAAAAAGATTGGATGAATGATACCTTTTTGAGGATGGGAAATCATCCAATGAATTCTTCCGCTCTAGATAGATGAGTCAGACTATTCTGACTAAGACCCATTCGTGTTTCTCCAAATGTCCTTTACGTTCTAGGGCCGCGGTGACTCTTTCGAACAAATTCCGCAGCCATAGCGGACTCGGGCCTGGCTGTTATCGAACGGAAAACAACCCATCGCTCGCTATCCACAGGCCCGAGCCTATGTGGCCGGGAAACACCCTGCGACACCCGACGCTCAGGGCGACTTCTTTTGTTGCGGCGGCTGGGGCGTGAAGTTTGCCTCTCCTTCACGCGGTACACTTCCAACTTCACGAACATTACTGCTTCGTAGAAGGAAGTGACCGCTTCCCAGCCTCATCGCTCCGGACCATGGATTGAACCAGGGCCGAACAAGAGAGGTCGCTGCCGCCGATCCCTTCGACGAGTATACTCCACCGTGTCCTCCGGGCGATCCACATAGTATTGACACCCGGTCGTGTCCTCTCGCCGAATCCAAAACAGGTACTTACCGAAACAACCGTGACCGGGGAGTACTTGCGTCAGGCGGAAGGTGAAGACGACGTGGCGCCTCACCAATCACTCTTCAAAGAGGGAACTTATCGCCACAATAGTGTCGTGCCGAATCATATACCTACACACAACTGGATAAAATATCTTGCAGTCCCGGAAAATGTCCTGTTATCCTGTTAGCTGTCAAAACAAAAGACTGTGATGTTAATGAATGTATAGCTGTAGACTGAGCTTAAGCTTTCCTGTCTTCTTGTGGAACTTGTAGGAAGCAACGTTTTATATTTTCCGGTTGTGGAAGTATTATTTTGAAACTGCTGTGAGATAATCACGATTTTTATAAGAAAAAGACTGAACATTTTTTGTGTTGCTAAGCTGTTTTTATTTTTCAGATAAGTCAAGGTTTTCCTTATTTGTTATAGTTTGTTCTCTGACTGTTACATTGTCGCATAGCGTCCCCCTGGAAACTTTAAATGCTATCTTAGAGCAACTATATGGTACTCTATAAAAGTGTCAAAGCTTTTAAACATTCAAAATAAGCTCAACACCGATTTTGCCCTATATAACCTAAAGGAATTCTAACTAACAGTTGCTATATTATACGAAGCCTATTTTACCCGACCGACCAGTTTGACAAATAAACGTAAAATTACTTATCGCGTCCCAACAGATCTTCTGTGGGACTAATTAAACCCCAAAACATGACCCCTGTTGCGACAAGAGTAGTGGGCTGTTCAGAATATGTTGAAGCTAGGGAAATGTTAAACTTATTACCGTTCAGAAATGGACTGGTCTTGATCATTGATAAGGAAAATTATTATAAATTAGCTGCTGCCCGCGACTTCGTCCCCGTGGAATCCCCGATTTTAAAACATTCTTTATCGCTGCTCCGCTCCTATTGGCTTAAGCGTGATGATATATAGCCTAAAGCCTTCCTCGATAAATGGTCTATTCAACCCAAAAAGTTTTTCAATTCGAACCAGTAGTTCCTGAGATTAGCGCGTTCAAACTAACAAACAAACAAACTCTTCAGCTTTATAATATTAGTATAGATAATAGTTGCAAAGGATCGACAAGCGAAGCATAGGTCAGCCAGCGTATAAATTGACCAATGAAAACCCTGAAAAAGATTGCGGATTTTGTGAAAATTATGACACGTACTACATCAAATAGTGATAAAAACGAGTACAAATAAATGGAATGATTCCGAACTGGAAAGTATGTTTTAACAGTCTCTACAAATACAAATTTTGCTATGAAAATTTGTTCAGGGGCAATAATTGTGTAGGATGAACATTTACTTCAATGTTGAAAAAAGGAATTCTTCTTCTTTAATAATAATAAAAAGACAATACTTATAATTAACTAGATATAAGAAAGATAGAATTGAATTGAAAATACACGTGTTCACAATCCCATATAATTTTCGTCTTTTGACAATCGTTATAGTTGAGAGAATGTCACTTTGTCTATGGGGAAGAAAATGCTACAAAATCGATATTAAATATAAAGAGGCAAGTAACTCTGTCTGTTACCTCTTCCCTTTTCAACAACTGAACGGATTTGGATGAAACCTGCCAACCATGTCTTTGAATGGGACATAGGTGGTGTGGTATTTACTAAACATTTTTGACTAAATACCACACCACTACCGTACACATAGGGACCTTTTTTGGCCTCGCACAGTTTAAAATTAATAATAAGCTTTTTTTTTGTTTGGTTATGTGCCAGTCCTAAATGAATATTTTTTTCTTTCTTTTTTGAAGTGAAAACTTCTTTAGCATCGTTGTGATTTGAAATTTTACGAAACGAAAAAGAATAAAAAAAATTTTTTTGAAGGTTTCACTTCTGCGACGTGTGAATTGCACACATGTTTTTTTTTTTATAGACATACTTTTTATCACGAGAATAGGTATGTTCTCTTAGGATATTTTTCAATTTATAAGCGGACAGAGCTGTTGGCAGAAGCCTATATACAATAAGTGAATTAATGATATCAATTTGCAAATAGCTTAAAAATAACACTTAAATACACCAGTATTTTTTGGTCATTTTAAACTAGATGAGGCGGGTGCTTCCTAGCTGACTGCTCTGAGAAGAAACACCATATCAGACTCAGAGGTCTAAGTCTCTTTTGACGTCTATTATATGTAATTAAAGTATTTACAGTTCAAAAGTGTTCTGTTTTACGTGGCCATATTTGTATAACTGAAAATGAAGTAGAATTAATTTAATCCAATGTGAGAACGTTCGACATGTTGTTAATGATGACAAAAGAGTTAAATTTGACACTAAGAAATACATGACTGTCAAAATATTATTCGGAGCTCAAGGCTAAAAGTTTTTAAAAAGTTTTTTTTTTTTATAATTTTAAAAAGAATGTTGCCCCACACTAGGAATTTCTCCTGTGTCGTGGGTGCGTTTACAAACATAAACTCACATACACAAACAGCCAGACCCGAAACAACTATCTCTAGGCCATACAAATATTTGTTCGTGGCGGGAATCGAATCCGCGCCCGATCGCTCAACCACTGCGCCAACCGTGCCGTCATATAGTAATAATTGCAATCATTTTTACCATAGTTATTGTAGCTAAGTTGTTATAATAATAAGACTAGTGTTCTTGAATTATTATTACCGTAATGTGGAGCCTATGTTTGCCTCCCGCGGAAGTATGCCATACGTCCTACGTAGTCTATTATATAGTACGACTAAAATATACATCGTTCTAAAACTAGGTAAAGTACTAGCAAAGGAATGATTGTTGCCGTAGCAAACGGTCTAGTCGTGAAATCGTTAAAATCGTTAAAAGAATAAATAATCTTTTAGCAGAACGGTGTGTGTTCAATACCTAAAGCTTTCATTAGCTTAGTTATGTATCTTAGCAATTTTGTTGCACAAAAAAGCATTACTTTTAACTATGCAGTGGAAGATTAAAGTTAAAACTGTGGGTACAGCAAGGAAACGTGGATTGTTACTATGCTTCATTAAGAGTTTATGCGATGACTTTACAAAAAAAAAAACAGAATTTTATTGTTACTGAGCGCCATAAACTTTCTATGCGTAGGTAAGGTCAGCCCTTGCCTGCTAGGGTTGCGGAATTTGTTCGAAAGAGTTACCGCGGCCCTGGAACGCAAAGGGCAAAAGAGGAACACGGGTGGGTTTTAGTCATTAAGAGTCTGACACTCCCTACCGCTCCACCCAGGGCGGGAGGGGTCATTTGATGATTTCCCATCCAAAAAAAAAAAGGTAAGGTCAGCCCTGCCAGGGTTGCGGAATATGTTCAAAAGAGTTACTGCAGCCCTGGAATACAAAAGTCACCGCAGCCCTGAAACGCAAAGGGCACAAGAAGGATCACGGGTGGGTTTTAGTCAGTAAGAGTCTGACACTCCCTTCCGCTCCGCCCAGAGCGGGAGAAGTCATTTGATGATTTCCCATCCAGGAAAAAAAAAAGCCCTGGAATACAAAGGGCATTAGGAGGGTTTTAGTCAGCAAGAGTCTGTTATTCCCCTCCGTTCCACCCAGAGTGGGAGAAGTCATTCGATGATTTCCCATACATAACAAAGGTAAGTTATCAGTGGTTTTCTTTTTAACCGACTTCTAAAAAAGGAGGAGGTTCTCAATTCGGATGTTTGTATTTTTTTGTCGTAACGTTATTTTCATCACGATATGTTGTACGCTTCGGCAGCCAAACGATAAAAAATTAATCATCCACCCAGCCTTATAAATGCAGACTTTGGACTGAGAAATGATTAAAAATTTATTATCTAAAATGTAAGAGAAAGATTCTTTGAATAATTGAAGGGGTGACGCGCAGGTGGGGTCTTTTGAAGGGAAACAACTGGTATCACTTTGCATATAACTCTCTCAGAATTTTAAAGGAATTGTATTAAAAGAGTGTTTTAAAATGAAGTTCTTTTTGGTGTGTAATTTTGTGTTTGAAGGACCTTTCAGAGATAATTTCGCAAAGCTTTGACACCACTGACCATTTTGCGACACTTTATTTGGCAGGGTTTTGATTTAACTTTTATTGATGAATCAGGTTTCAACGTTAATCTATACTATCTTTACTTATTATGAAGCTGAAGAGTTTGTTTGTTTGTTTGAACGTGCTAATCTCAGGAACTACTGGTTCGAATTGAAAAATTCTTTTTGGGTTGAATAGACCATTTATCGAGGAAGGCTTTAGGCTATATATCATCACGCTTAAGCCAATAGGAGCGGAGCAGCGATAAAGAATGTTTTAAAATCGGGGATTCCACGGGGACGAAGTCGCGGGCAGCAGCTAGTGGTGAATAAAATTAAAGGTGGAGCCTGATATTTTCCAAAAAATAATCGTCGTTCATAGACAGTAAACTATACTCAATACTTTATTGTATTCCATAATGTGGACCCTGTCGGGCACAGCAAAGTTAGTTTTATAAGAGGGAGATGAAGGCGCTTTTTAATAAGAAAACAATAAAATAAATATGAAACTAAAATTGTTTCATTAAAATAATGTTATTTGCATTTATGGTATTTATATATTTGTTTTTAAGTTATATTAATACATTGCACGAATTACATTATTAACATTTATAATAAACTAAATATTATATTATTTATGAATTTTAGGTATAATGTAAAAATAGTGTAGTAGCTTTTGTTTATTAGAAATTGTTTAAATTATTGATAAAGATATTATTTTCATTTATATTTTTGATGTATTCCGGTGACTTATTGGATATTTTAATGAACATAACAATTAATGTATTAGAAGAGTGTAAATATATAAATATTATATTTTCACACGTTCGTTACATAACTATTTCTAGTCCACATTTTTGCCGGCTTAATGTAGTTATTTGATGTAGTCTTTAGGAAACATTAAGCATGAAACGGAACAGACACGACCTGTAAAATGTTTTTCATCCATTTCTTGAAAAAGGAAACCAGTTAGAGACACAGCGGCATTACAGGTGGTTTGACATATTATGTACTAGCGACCCGCCCCGGCTTCGCACAGGTGCATGTTATCATACATATAAACCTAACTCTTGAATCACTCTATCTATTAAAAAGATCGTTCAAATCATCAAAATCCGTTGCGTAGTTTTAAAGATCTAGGCATACATAGGGACAGTCAGACAGCGGGAAGGCGACTTTGTTTTATACTATATAGTTATACAAATAGGTTAAAACGCCTTTTTATTCCTCGTATAAAAGTTACTTGTGAATTATTAATCGACCCTAAAATAAATAACAAGATAGTAAGTAACTAAATTATTAAATTAATTATTGTGTAATTAGGATAATGTCAACAGTGATAAATATTTAAGCTCCGCAAAATGATCGTGCTTTTTCATCCAAATTTATAATTTGCAACACTTTTTGTAGTAAAATATAAATTATAATTATTTTGTTTTGCAAAATTATTCAGGCATAAAAGAAAAAAAAAATCAATGAAACTGAAATATTTTCCTAATCCTATGTTTCACAATATATTTTTGATAAAATTTAAACGGTGGACTTTTGATAAAGCGTGAAAATTGAGAACTTAGGTGGGTGTCAAATAAAGGATAAAACTGTTTTCTAGAATGTAATTTACAATTTCAAATTAAATTAAATTATGTTTAGACCATTCCTAAAGTCTGCTCGAAATCGTACATACCTACCATTTTTTATAAAGGAAAAATACAATTATTATTAAAACATTTTTGTTGAACTACTTCCTGATTTCCAATCAGTTTTCTTTAATTATTAAGAAAGCTATTCATAGATTAAAACAGAACCCTTAGGAATGATGATCTTTTTCAATCGAAATTAATTTATTTATTAAAAATTTAAATGACTTATTTTAACAATAGAACTAACATTTTAAATAAAATAAAAACTGTAATTAGCCATATTGTTCTTATGAACAAATCTATCTATTGCGTCTGTATACAGATTATATTTTTTGCAAAAAATATAATATAAGATATCAAAAACATGAAACACACAAAACAACAAAACACTCAAATATTTCCAAAAACTAATTCATCGTCATTTATAAAAGTAGTAGAATCGTTTGTCCTACAAGTGAAGATATACATGTACCCGAAAACCCCAAACATGACAATATTCCACATAAAATCGTTCCACAAATTCGGTCCTAAAAAGCCTTGTTTGTTCATATCATTGAAAAGCCTATCGAATCAGATATGGGCAGTCAGTTTGCTTCGCAAATACAAGTCCCGGGGTTTTGAGGAAAAAAATTGTATAATTCGGTCTTTGAGACCGCAGTCACGTAGACAACGTTAATTCTGTCGGTATCGCCGCACTGATAACAGCGAAATTGTTCTTTATTTTTTAGTAACAAAGGGTTGTAAATCTGTTGCTTGAATCATGGGTTGAGTGGAGATTTTTGAGGTATTTGTGTTGTTATTTTGTGGGGAATGATTTTTATTGCTATTGCTTCGTTTTTATTTGATGATAGCGAAGCAAAAAGGATGTTTCTGTAGGTACCTACTGATTTTACGCGTGTGTTAGTATATAGGGATAGGCAATTTTGCTTGACTGAATTTCAGTGGAGGTACAATAATTGCACGTGAACAATGACATGGTTTTTTGTTTTTATTGTCCACTAGCGACCTGCTCTGGCTTCGCACGGGTGCTGTGTTTTTTTTTTTTAATCTTTATTTATTTACAGGGTTTTTTCTATAAAGAATATGTCACCCCGATGATCGATTACAAAAGTATTATAAACTAGTCTACCCGCAACCTTATACCCATAACAATAATATGATAAAGTGTTCTAGCCTCCTCCGATAATGGTGAGGCTAGAACGCTATTGTAGAAGCCTACATTAAAGCTACTGACAAAAGCTTGACGTCTTCGGACTCCAACACGAACACATTCCGCCAGGATATGATGCACGTCTTCTATAACTCCACAGACAACACAATTGGGAGAATCAACTTTGCGCATCATGAATCCGAAACTATTGAGTGGAATGTGGCCTGATCGGAGCCTCAAAGCTGTCACAACTTCCTGTCTCGTCATCCCTCCCTCGCTAAACCAAAGAGTCCGTGGAAGAGATGGTTGAATCGTCCTGTATCATATACCTTTCGTTAACGACCGTTTATCAAAGTATTCTGACCAAGATTGAATACATCTGTCTCTAACTAAGGGTAAGAGCTCGGTATGCCAAGGAGAACACGAATAAATTTCTCCATCTGACGCGGCTTCGTTTGCTAATCGATCAACCACTTCATTACCCTCTAATCCAACGTGGGAAGGGATCCATTGTAATACAACTGTTTTATTTTTGGTAACAAAATCAGTAATAGCTTTTAATATAGAATAAGCCAGTGGAAGCCCCCTCACAGACGACCTTGTGCATCTCATCAGATGGAGGAGAGCACTTTTCGAGTCAGTGAAAATAACAAACTGATCGCCGTCCAATGTCTCGATATAGGCCAAAGCTTCAGCAATAGCGATTAGCTCTAAGTGCATTATTGAGACTTTTGATAGTATTTTAAATTTGAAAAAAGCCTCTATTTGCGAATCATAAAAAGCCGCGCCACAGAAATTCTTCCCTTTAGAACCGTCCGTATACACACAGTAAAAGCCAGAATAAAGTGCATTTAGAGATTTACAACATAGTGATCTTAAATTATATACGTTATAACAGTGTTTAGGTTTATCTACTGAATCTAAATTAGGTTTTACAATACCTGATAAGTCCATATTGCTGACCCAAGTAGTCATGGAAAACATGCCCATTTTATTACTACAGTACATATGTTCTTGCTTAAGTAAATCATGCGACAAAACTAAAAGAGGTTTTTTCTTTTTCCTCCAAAAAGCACTATTGTTGCAAAGACCATGTAGCTTATCCAGTATGTCTATTACATGTAAATCAAAACATTTCGATTTTAAATAGAATTTACCAGCTAAGTATTGGCGACGAATAAAAAGAGGAGGTAACATTAATTCGGATTCCATAACGTGAATCGGCGTACTTTTGATGAATCCACCTATTAACCGCATGCAAATATTTTGTAATCTGTCCAGTTTTATCAAATGTGTGTCTGCGCTATTGTCCAGTAGAAAGCTACCAAAGTCTATACGACTACGTATGAGTGAAATGTACAGTCGTCTTAAATGGTTAGGATGTATTCCCCATCCTGGCCCCACCAAAACCTTAAAAATATTAATCAGTTTTAATACTCGATCACGAACCTCATTAATATGTTTTTTCCATCGAAGACCCTTGTCCAGCCACACTCCTAAGTACTTCACATGATCTACTAATTCTAACGAGGCCCCGTTTAAGCGCACTTCTATAGTAGGCCTACGATAACTTCTACTAAACCAACATATCTTACTTTTAGCGGGAGAAATGTCTAAACCTACACGTGTTAACAAGTCATTGACTACATCAAGACTAGACTGTATCTTGCATTGCCCTTCACTAACAGAAGAGCACTGTAAATGACGAAATCATCCGCGTACTGGGATATACAAATGTTATTCTGCAATTTTTTACAAATGTCCAACGTTATTATATTAAACAGAAGTGGAGATAACGGATCACCTTGAGCCAAACCACATCCTGAATGTCTACTAATACAAGTGTTCCCAGATCTTATTTTGAGTATCCTTCTGTGGAGAAAATTCCATAAATATTTACAGATGCGTGATCCTACTTTAAGGTTATCCAAAACATTGATTAAGACAGTATTATTTACGTTGTTATATGCATTATTTATATCTAAAAAACAACCCATAGTAGAAAAACCCTCAGAGAAGCCAGTCTGTATCGTAGAGATTAAGCAACTGAGGCCGTCTAGGCTCGACTTACCCCTACGGAAGCCATGGGTGTTCACAGAGAATGTGTTGTTATTTTCCAAGAACCATTCCAATCTTCTGAATAAAACATAGTGAAAAATTTTGCATATACATGATAACAAGGAAATGGGTCGGAGTGAAGAAACGGTACTAAGATCACGGCCAGGTTTAGGAATAGGTATGATACAAATGTCGCGCCACTGACAGGGGACAAAACTGTGTTCAAAAAAGTTATTAAATAATCTAAGTAATAAAGATTTACCAGCGTCAGGTAAATTCTTAATCATAGAATAGGATATATCATCTAATCCAGGAGATGTATCCTTAGATTTGATACATTTATCTAGCTCCTGTATGGAGATCTCACTATCTAATATAGGGTTATTATGGTGGACCGTCGGAGTCGAAGGGGACACATAATCTGGAGTTAGGGAGTTTAAAAGATTTGTAGCACTTTGGCCGTCTACAAAATGTCTAGGCGAACGGTAACCTTTCAGCCATTTCATTTTGCGCCACATATCACTAGACGTTGTAGTGTGGTCAACTGAGGAACAAAAATTTTGCCAGTCGTCTCCCTTAGCCTGACGGATTAGCCTTTGCGAAATACTTATGCGACTGTTAAGAATATCAAGGTTCTGGGGAGAAGGATTTCGCCTAAATTGTGATAATGCAAGCCTACGTTGAGCCACAGCGTGTGATAGTTTTGCAGTCCAATACGGCTTTGGTTTGAAATTTGAAGTGGGGTTTTGGTTAAATTTAAAAAACGGAATAGATTTGTCTGCAGCTTCACTCACAATATTTAAAAATAAATCGTAAGCTTTTTGAAGGTCATCAGGCAAACATAAATTACAAAATTTTTGATCTAGATGCTTTTTAAATGCAGTCCAGTCTGCTTTGCCAAAGTTTCTTTTAATTATTGAAGGGAGATATGACGTACACAATGTTGACATTTTAATTATTAGGTGGTCACTGCCTAGATTTTCATTTAATACGGTCCAATTGAGTTTCATCGCAATATCTGTTGATACCAAAGATATATCAGGGGAAGACTGTTGTAAATGATTATCAACTAGACGAATTCGCGTATGTGTACCATCGTTCAAACAAAAAAAATTGCTGTCTATAAGCGAGTCGTGGATAAGATTGCCTCTGTGGTCAGTTTTATAAGACCAACTGACGTGATGGGCATTAAAGTCACCTAGGATTAAAGTCTTGGAAGGCCATGACGATAACAGTCTATCCCAATTCTGCTGAGTGATTGCGATTCTAGATGGACAGTAAACAGACACAATACTTTCAAACGGTTCACAATTAAATAACTGCACGCACACTACCTCAATACCGGTATTATTCAATGGAATGCGTCGCAGCTGCGCTTTAATAGATTTATGAACGATGATAGCTACACCGCCGTATGAGTCATCCCGTTCCGCGCGATAAACAACATAATCATTAATTTTAAAATTACTTTCTAGTTCGAGCCATGTTTCGCTAAGGGCTGCAATATGGACTTTTTCCTGACGTAATAGTTGATGGAACGAAGCTAATTTGGGCCTGATACTTTGGGCATTCCACTGCAGGATATTTAACTTAATATATTTGTTAGCCATCACAACTAGTAAAATAGTTAAACATAGCTTTTATCCACGGCCACTCTGAAATAAATCTCGCAGACACTACAGTTAACCATTTTAGGCACAATTGGTAGATACACTTTATCTTAAAAATTAAGCTAGTCTTTTTGAGATAGATTATTTCTTTTATTCTTGACCACAACTCATTGAAAGATGGACGTTCATCGTTACCCTCTCCATCATCGGATACTTGATCATCAGATGAAGGCTTATCTGAATTCCAAAACATCCAGTCATCTTTGGGTGGGTTATCCTTGGTTTTCGGGGACTTTACAGGTTTCGGTTTGGGAAGATAGTTTTCCTTTCTAACCGCTACAGGTGTCTGTTCCTTGTGGACAATGGCCTTCGTGCGGATTATATCAGCATATGTCGAACGAATAGAGGCTGCCTGAGTAGCTTCCCTAGCTTGTGAAGGATTTTCAAAAAGGGGTGTCGAGGAAGGACAATTTTCTATGACCACTGGGTCTTGAGGGAGAACTTCAGTTTCGGGACGAATAAGATTTTCGGGTGGAACATAAATTTCTAAAGCTTTCCTGTATGTGCATCCAAATTCAGCCATAATCTCCCTGAGCCTCCTCTCCTTCTTGTACATTGGGCAAGTCTTGCTGAGTGAAATATGGTTGCCCTTACAGTTGACACATGAAAACAATGAAGTATCGCAATTTTCATGATGCCCACTACACTTTGGACAGATCACATATTTAGAAGGGCACATTTTCCTACTGTGGCCTAGCCTCCAACACTGGGAACACTGGGACACTTGGTGAATGTATGGCAAAACTTTTATGCTGATATCACATACTCGCACAGACGCAGGCAGATGATCACCGTCAAAGCAAAGTCGAAGGGTTTCACTGGGGCACCAACCACCATCAATCCTGTTGCGACGGTCTAGCCTTTTGTATGATAAAAGCTTAGCTGGGGGTGGACATGAAATATTACTGAGGATCTCGTCATCTGTAAAATCCAGATCTACGTCCTTGATTAGTCCATAACAGACAGACAGCTGCATAGCCTTCTGGAATTTCCATCCCTTCTCCAAAAGTTTTTCACACATTAAAAGATTCCGGGCAGCTGATTCGCATTCAAATTCGAAGCGTATTTTAAAAGGACTTAAGTACTTAACGTGGCGAATTTTATCTATTTTATTCTCTTTTAAAATACGTGCCATTGCAAACTGTTTCGGAAGACGTTCCTTAGATGAAGCATAAACTTCGTACTTTTCTTCTTGTACTGAGTTTTTACTGCCATGACATACCTTCTTTTTCATACCCTTAATTTCTGTCCAACCCTCTTCTTCTTCGGTACTATCCTCTCTTCCCCTTTTTTCCGCTCTTACCTGCTCCTCTTTATTTTTACCATCATCATCCATAGCATCCATGTCCGAAGAATCGCTCAATAAGCTCTGTGTATCCTTTCTAAAAGCGGGCGTTACACATCGCGGTGGACGGTTCACATTATCAGCCATGTCTCGATCGCATAAAAACAACCACCTGGGTGGTCCGGCGCACGCCGATAGCACGTGAGAGAGCGTAAACAATACTTTGCGTAGTGGGGATAGTAATTTAAATCGCGACGATAAACACTACCAGCCCGTACGAATGCCGGTACGGTTCTGGGTGCTGTGTTATAAAAAGTAAAGGATAAAAAATGTCTTTGTGGGTTATCCCTAAGAGATATGTAGACATATACCATCGTGAAGTTTTTTGAAGACCTTTTTAAGGTGTACAATACTGTCAGTAGTACATTATTTTGATCTATCTTGTAGGGTTCACCCAGCGTTTGCAATGTAAGCGCAAATCGCGACATCACATTAGAAACCTCTAAAATTTATTTATGATATTTCTTCTACTATATGCATGTATTATACATTTGTATAAACCTTTATCTTGAACCACCCTATCTATTAAAAAAACCGCATCAAAATACGTTGCGTAATTTTAAAGATTTAAGCATACTTAGGGACAGACAGTCAGCGACTTTGTTATATACTTTGTAGCTATGTGTCATGTTTAGTTATTCTCTCATTTCGCGACTTTTCTTTTGAGTAAATCTTTCTGCTGAAGCAAAATTATAATAACAGTGTCGATTGCAATTGCTTATCTGACATGCACAACCAAGAGTTACTGGTTGCCAGAAATTCATGCTTCTGACTAGCCCCTAAATACTGTAAAGATCTACAAAATATATAGAACTACGTTCATTCCGCTTATTCCTTAAAAAAATATTTTACCTGAGACATGTCTAAAAGATCATAGATTAAAAAGAAGATTTAATTAACTGAATCCATTTAGATTCTTATCATTTTCATACCAATTTGCGAAAGTAAATGCTCTTTCAAAGTAAAAGTTGACCCGCGACGATCTTAATAGAAATATTCACTTGAGTCCGCACAGTTTTTGAAAGCTTGATGTTTTATACACGTTTTAAATGGAGAGTGATGATGTGAACGCTTGCGTTCACGATGGAGCATGATTACCGGTTTTTGTTGGAGATCATCAAATGACTCGTCCCGCTCTGGGCAAAGCGGAAAGGGGTGTCGAACTTGTACTGACTTAAACCCATCCGTGCTCCTTCAAATGCCCTTTGAGTTCCAGGGCCGCGGTAACTCTTTCAAACAATTCCAAAACCTAGGCCAGTACTGGCGCTAGAGAGTCCCGTCAATAGGGATGTTTTCTGATTTAAAAAATATGATTCTAATTAGTCCGTCAGTTATATTATAGGTAAAATTGATTGAGTCAGGCGTTACTTTGCGGAAATCCATTTTAAATTTGAAAATGAAAATAATATAATCTAGTTTTAATTTCCGCGAATATTAGTGGGTTGCAGGTATGCACCTCCCTCCCGCCCGCTATATTATGCACATGCATGTTTACAAGGCAAATGCAAGGATTTTATGCACATGCAGGAAGGCAAAGCAAAACCCAACACCAATATCGACACGTATTTCGCCTCTCCACGAGGCATCCTCAGGGGACGTGTTGACTCGCTGACCGTTGAGTTGAACGGTCAGCGAGTATTACAATATTTTTTGGAAATCTATCTGACGGAATAATCAGACTTTTTTAGTTAACTACCCTATTATGTTAACATCTCTATGCGGCTCACGCGGAACTAACCCCCTAGATTAAACAGCACTCTTGAAGGCAGTTCCAACCCGCCTCAGTTTGAGAGACAAACGTCGGAAATGCTCGACGATTTTCTACCGGCTATGGAGGACGAGCTTCTGGTACGAGTATGATTTCCAAGAAGTAACTCTTGTCTTGTAGATCCTCAGGTTGTACAAAATTGAAACATTAATAGGACGAGTATCCTATGATGCTCAAAGATTGATGAAAGGTTAATAAAATTTAAGTTAAAACATATTACAAATAAATACTACACTTACTCTTGTTCCAGCTAGATATAATCAAAATAGAATTTATTTCTTAAAACATACAATTTCATTTTGTTTCACGAGAAACACAAAACCACGAACTGTATTGGAAAACTCTACGGCACAGCTAAAATAGTAATTTAATTAGTGTTGAATAAAGTGTATTGATGAACTAGTAGATACTTTTTAGGAATGCTTTGGAAGCCAATAAGCGGAGGTGGTTGTGTATATCCAGGTCCCAACATCCGCGGATGCGGAAACGGAAAAGGAATTAAAAAGACGATTTTTCTTATGGAAAAATCTATTTAAGTAATCAGGGAAAAACTATGGTACAAAGAATTGTTTTTCAATTTTGTCACCTTGAAGGCTATTGTGGTTAAAATAAGCCAATAACCAATTTAATTCGGTGGAGCAAACGTCAGTTGACAATTTGTCAGAAGACGGATGCGAGGTACGATTTTTTGCAGAAATCCTGCACATGAGGAGGCAGAGGTACAAATCCAAAAAAAAAGTAGTAAATGAGGAAAAGGTTTCTTTGGCACAAAATCACACAATATAGAAATAAAAAAAAATGACTTAATTTTAAACCACTAAACATTGTTTGTCTCACAGCTGCGCCAAATAGGTCCAGTTCAAAAATGTGCCAGACGACTGGTGCTAGCCTGACGCTGGTTTTTAACTGAACCTAGTAGTAAAACAATTCCACTATGATATACATAACATGTATATATTTACACGGAATACATATTTACAGATCATTAAATACTCCATTAATTTATTTGAAAATACATTTTATTTTAATGCTTCGTAAATAGTCACTAATTAATGTTCATCTGCACTTCATAATCCAATCATTCGCCAACATAGCTTGGTTATTATAGTATTCTCAGAATACATGTATGCTTTATTGATAAAAGAGAATTAAAAACAAAAAAAGATTCATGATATTTATTTTGTAAGTAGGTTAAACGACATTTTTACACGACAAATATTACTGGAAATTTTAAGCTAGATGAAGCCGGTTTTTCCTAGCCGACTACCCTGAGAAGAAACACCGAAACATAGTCAGAGATCAAAGTCTCTTTTAAAGTCCATACAATCCGTACTGGTCAAATCATATGAGACCTATGTACGTTAATGTTTGAGGTGTCCTTTTGAGGAAAGTGCCACACAGATTTGAGTGGACCTGTCCGGATAGTGCAAGCATTTTTGTCATTTACCGTGTACCTCAAACTTAGAACTTAAGGAGCTCAACGATTTGACGAACAATACCAAGTTATCAGTAAAAGAGAATTTTATAGTTTTTAACCCACAGTGCGGAAATGCAACTGAGCCTTTTAGTCGTCCACTAATCTTGTCTCCCAACTTATATAGTATATGTATATATTTAAAAAGATTTACTGTCTCTATGGTCTCATAGATACAACCAACCTAATGCTCACTAATCTCTCGGTGTGCAACAAAAAATAAAATAAAAAAATATATTGAGTGGGAAAGAAATTACAAATAATATATTTACGTATATATATAATACTAATAAATATGATGTTTTATAATATTTTTTATGTATAAGAGAACTTATAATAATCATCAACAACGTAATCATTCTCTGCTCGACCTTTGCTTCCTGCCTGCAATGCTCGTACCAATGTGGTGGCTTCGTGTTGTGATTGGTCCTCAAACCCCAATCCAGTTTCACTTCGTCATCTTGTTCATTAATAAAATATTTCAAAAGTTAGGACGGCTTAAACGCTTTGGAAGTCCTGGGTATCCACTGCCTCGGGTATGTATCGGATAGCCAAAATTCGTTTTCCGACGCACACACCAATGTGTAAATAACGGCCACATCCCTTGAAAGACCGCGGAAAACGCAGCTTAGCCTAACACATTGATCAATTCGTACAGTTTTAGCTCTAGTTCTCACTCGTCGAATGAAAAATGGAAAAACTAAAAACATTTATGGAGTAGAATGTTTCTGAATAAATAAAACATGTAGTGCAGTCGGTGGATCCCGCTGCTATGTAGCGTAGAGATTTATTACACCCAGTATACAAGAGACCAACAAATTGTCGATTCCAAACCACTTCTGCAATGATTTTAAAATTAATTTAGATGGTATTGGTATAGTTTATGAATTTCAGAAAGGGAAGATGTTCGGAGTAAAATTATTTGTAATATTCTGATAGCTTGAAGTAAAAAAGAGAGGTAAGGGACTACTCTGTTTGGTTGCGGAATTTGTTCGAATGAGTCACCGCGGTCCTAGAACACGGATGGGTTTTAGTCAGTAAGATTCTGAAACTCCTTTCCAGATGGCCTAGAGTGGAAAAAGTCATTTAATGATTTCACTCCCATAAATAAGGGTAGATCCCTTTAGTCTCCCCAGAGATGTGACCTAATAGTTGTGATGATGATAATCACTGGGGTTGTTTTAGTGAAGTAATGAGGCTTTTGATGGTTCTTTCATATACATAACAAAAAACAAAAAGGTCGATATAGTGATACTATCAACTTGAATGAAATTTAAATATATTTCTCAAACACATATTGAAAATTTTTCTTATCAATTTCAGTCAAAACTGGTAGGTTATAAATAATATCCTATAGATATGGCAATATGACTTAATTTGACGCTCGCAACAATTTTGATTTTAGAAATATACACCAAGCAAGTTACGTAATATAACACAGCTAAGCTCGACTTAGGGCTTGCGAACCGCGCAGGATTTAATTACAAGGTAAAATATTAGGAACGAAATACCAACTTCAACTTCTACATTAATTTCCTCCGTGGTACAAAATGGCGGCAATCCTTGTGTAAATGTCGCTATTCCTGCTAATTGTCCTGGTTTTAATATTGGTTTGCTAAGATTTTGATGAAGTAATCAGGAAAGCTGTTTGTCTTTTGTTTAATTTCAAGTTTCATAACTGTTCAGTCGGTGAATAAAGAGCAAGAGAGTTGATTAACCGTGATGTTAAATGATTAAAATATTTTGTGAATTTTCTGGGAAATATTGGCCTTCAGGAAACATGTTCATATTAAAACTTAAATATTGCGAGTTACTTTCCAAATTGTGATGCCATGCTTATAAAGAAAATAGAGATTTCAATAAGTTGTACTTCATCATCAAGTAACAGTACATGTCTATTTGCCAAAAAGCTGATAACTCCAAACTCTAATGTACCGCATCGTTCTGAACATAAGCAGATACCAGCGCCTCACGGTTCTAACCTTTCAAGTGGAAATACGAGGATAAAATATAACATAATATGTTGGTATATAACTCGCTGATAATTGTAACTTTCTATAGGTGACAAAATTGTGAAATCGGTCTTGTAGTTTCGGAGCTTAATCGGTACAAACAAATAATATTTCCAAATTTTCTACTTGCAGTAAAATTGGGGACGTAGCTGGACTCTCCCGTAAATAGGCATTGCTCAAAACAACTAAAGTCCTTTCCTGACAGAGGTCAACAAGCATCCATTCAAAGGCCAAGTAATTAATTGCTCTACATTCCTCTCTGCATTTATACGTCATTCAGTTTCCCATAAATAAAATTGCTTTAAAAATTCCATTGTAAAACGTACGTCACCGCCATAATAAGACCTTCAAGCTCCGATTTACGAATAATAAAATCCCCGCGAATCGTTTTTCGACAAATCCCCTATTCAATCTGAAATTATTCGCAATAGAAATTTGAATTGGAGCATTCAGTACATTTGGATGTCGTAATCACATCGTCTTAAGATTCAATTTACCCAATTTTGTACAGGACACGATTGGGCGAGTTTCATGATCATTTTGTATGTGATACAATGAGTTTTTTTTTTTGGAATATCTAGACTGGTTAACAATGCATGAATTGGATCGTTATTTGAATTAGCAGTGTATGATATATGATACTGGTTTTGTTGACATTCGATTTCTGTTGAGTTTTTTTTTCGAATATTATGATTGATAGCTAATTTATTCGTGTAATTTAGCTAACAGGAATACGTCGTCGCGACGACAGCGGCTCTTTCAGTTTTGAAGCTATTTAGGTGAAATCTGGACCTTTCAAATACCAGACACCTACTAATTAAATTCCAAAATAAGTACTCGTTAACAGCAGAAAATGTTGGAAGAGCTCAGTTTGTCAAAAGTTTGCACTAATTTTGTAAATCCTCAATATAAACATGAAATGATATCGAATACCTATCAGTTTTAAACCATCAATTTCGTGAAACCTCCTAATGGAGCCGAGCTCTGGGTCCGAAGTACCGCAGTCGTGAATGATGAATCGGCATTTCTATTGGAAACGAAGTGAAAATAACAAAGTATTGATTTGTTATGTAAGACGGTTTTACGGATTGCTGATGATAAATAATTAGAAGGTGTATGTACGTGAGGGGGTTTTTGAGATTGGAATAAATAAGGCCTGATTGAGATTGAGATTGAGATTTTCGTTTCCGACCGTAGATACTATAGTCCGGTCATGATAATAATTGGGGTAACCTAGGTATGTTACCCCAATTCAGGTAGGTAAGTTACTTTACCCGCTAAGCTCTATCTATGTGAATACGTAGAGTTGAAGATTCGTACAAATATTTTAACGTTTGACTGAAAACGTAAAACCCCATATTTGCGATCTTTGACCTTTATTTATTTTTTTGCAAAATTTCGAATCGGTATTCCAAAAAGTCGCAAAAATTTTCAGCCCTTATGGGAATTCTTGTAACGTTACCGCAATTTTCATCATTGTTGTAACATTTCATGTCTAACTTGATCGGGCTACTTGGTACAGAAGCTTGTTTCGCGGTGAAAAATTCGTCTGTTAGGCAGGTTTTGTTAAAAAAAAACTGAAAACCTAAGAGGATGAGGATGGGAAATCATCAAATGACTTCTCCCGCTCTGGGTAGAGTGAAAGGGGGTGTCAGACTCTTACAGACTAAAATCCATTCGTGTTCCTCTACATGCCCAGTGCGTTCCATGGCCGTGGTGACTCTTAAACCCTAGCGTGCCCCGTCTTGAGTGCTGACATAATAATATAATTGAGGCGCGAGTCTTCAGTGCTGACATATCATTGAGGCGCGCGTAGTGTAGTTGTCCCTGGCCTGGTTGTTATCAGACTACAAACCATCCATCGCCTAAGTGACGGCATCAAAGGCGACGCGTCTGATGAATTTTTAGTATTCTCTCTCTTTGATCAGTCCTTCCTGTCTGCAGATCGTGGTCAAGGTGGACGTAAATCTGGAATGGGCAAATTATTCTCCGGCTTCTATAAGTGGCAATAGTAGTGAATGAATAAAATGTTGGTGCTTCTGCATCTTTGTGAATTGTCTCTGGGACTTTATCCCTGCTTGTTCCCAATTACATTAATAGGGTAATTGACTAAAAAAAATAATTAGTCAGTCAGATGGATATCCAAAAAAAAAAAAATAGTCGCATATTTTTTCTTTTTTCACGTAAATAAAAAACGAAAACGATACAGTGCGTTGAAAACTCGTGTGACGTCACTTCGTGCTATGATTTTTACTACGCCGTGACGTCACAAGCCCCCACTCTTCAATATTTTTCGATAATCTAACTGACGGACTAAATGGAATCATATTTTGATTGCTCAGGAAACATCCCTATTATTTCAAGAATTAAGTCTGCACATCTCATTATGTGTCAACAAGTTGTTTGCAAGTTGAGACGTTCTTATATAAAAAAATATCATATTGATTTATCACCCGCTTTTAATCCACATAAGTTAACACTGACGCAAATAATAACAGGCAATTTCAATGGACCCTACATATTGAATTTATTAAGGGTTGAACTGACTTCCACACATTTATACAGTTGAGTGTCCCTTACCAACAGCTGCTACGATGGGTTAGTTAAACAAATTGGAAATCCAATATGGTTGCTGAAAACCAATCACTCTCCATCTAGTACTTTTTGTATAAAACAACGTTCTATGTCCATACAAACATTTCAGTTTATAGAATTGTTGTTATTCTATCTATCAAGTCTAATATTTACTCTAAAAGTTTTGAAAATGCAGACTTTATTGTAGCAACTATGTTTTGAGACTAATATTAGAACAATTTTGTGTTTGAACGTTAGATTTATTATTTTCTGAATGTGTGTTTACTGGCTGTTTGTTAAGGCTTCGGGGCCGCGGTTTCATTTTTCAATTCATAATATTAGGTATCATTCAAATTTATGAAAAACTCTGGCGGGAAGGCGGGTAGGAAATTGGTCTGTAATCGGTATACATTTTTTTGTATGATAAACATTTTTCATACAAATAAAAAAAAACTTACCTTTGCAGTGGGAGAGCGCAGTATAGTCCCTAACGGATTTATATTCCCACAAAAAAATTAAAATCATTAAAATCATTCTGTTGTTAGTTAGTAGTAACAGTTACGTCGTAGAACCAACATAAGAAAATAAATATCTATCATCTACCAGCCCGCACTGTGTTCGCGTAGTAGAATATGGTACATTCCTTCTTACCCAGGAGAAACAATTGTCCTAGCAGTGGGAACATCGTAGGTTCTTTGGAGGTCTGCTTGGACGGAATAACGCCGTGTCCCCGTCCTCTTGCTCCCGGCTGTAGTCCACCCGAAGTCACTTGATAATTTCCCATCCCAGATAATACTACTCTGTAGCTTGGCATTTGAACGTGAGCACAGTAGAATACGTAAATGTTACGTCTGTTGTTGTTTTACAGCGTTATTATCTTTTATGATACCCATAAGAATGAGGAATGATATATGTACATACGTGGGTCCTTTATATATATCATTTATTTATCAGATAACAAAGAACCATTGGGTTAGTAACAATAGTCTTAACCTATGTTAGTACTTAACCAATAACACCGACAGTGTACAGGTGACAAGTGACCTCACCAACGTGTTGTCATGTCTCCCGGCTATAGCGCGTAGAATGCTGTTGGGGCTACCACGGAGTCTGTTTAGCAATGAGGCCGCTTTCTTTCACCGAACAGCATTGAAGCACGTACCTCAGCGAACATAGATGACGTGCTACAGAACCGCGGCAAACGCAACAGCACCCTAAACGCGTTGTTATACTGGATCCGCAGAGCATTTGGGTGTAGCTGAACCACAGCAGGAAATATAAATATAGTATTTACACAGGAAGGGATGATTTGACTTATGAATTTGAGTTATTATTTTAAGCCCATTGTTGGGCATAAAATCGCTCTTACAGTCACGACTTTTTATTAGACTGTAATTGACTGTTGGTCGACACAATTTAATCAAGTCTTTTAAAATCTAGTGTTTTAAAGCACATCTTCTTTCTAGCTTTATCCCTACGACGTTGACGTCAGCTGGACGTGAACAGAATACTAGTACTTTACGTGGAGTCTGCCTATCACCTCTAAGACACGCCAATGGCCATATTATAGTTATAGGATAGTTAGGGGCTGATCTCTATAACCCAGAAACTAGGTTACAATGTCCTTATTGGACTTGATGACGCGTTTAGACTTTGGAACACTTGTCTCCAGCAGAAAAAACCATGACTTATTTCAGGGATTCCTCCAATAGGTACTTTCAGACAAAATAGGTATTAAAACACCTACATCGTACTCATCATCATCTGCCTAGCCTTTTCCCAATTATATTGAGGTCGGCTTCCAATCAAACTGGATTCAGCTGAATACCAGTATTTGACATGCAGCGGCTGCATGTCAGCCATCCACAACCCATTTATTGGGTAGCATGGGTAGCACGGTACTTCTTAGCAAGACTGGAGTCAGATTTACAGGCCTCTGACAATCCGTAACGACTGCCAAAGTCTCCAAATGACAGCCGGGACCAATGACTTAACGTGCTTTTCGAGGCACGGAGGAGTCTCGGTAGGTTAAGATGGTCACCCATCCACAGGCTGACCTCGGAAAGCGTTGCTTAACCTTGAAGATTGATCAGTGTGGCTGTTATAAATTAGGCACGAGCTCCTCCTACAACGTATTATTTATAATAATACCTGCTTAAGTAGTAAAATTATTTAGTTTTAATATTACTCTTACCTCATACCAACTCATACCATCAAACTTTAATAATTATATTCAGTCCTGTTTTAATATTTTGAGCGCATTTTATAAAATGTGTTCAAACGCAGTAATATCTACCCAGCTCTCGAATCTAATTTCAAATTTATTTCATAAAATTCTATTGAAAATGGGAAAATAAATAAGTAATAAAATGGTTACAAAGATAGATATAATAATTTTATTGTATTGTCATGACAGTAAAACGAAAAAATTATAGATCTACGCACGTGTACCCTTGTAAACCCGAATTAGTTTATTCAACTTCAGATGTCAAAATAATTGTCGACAAATAGAAAATAAATCAAATACATTTTATTAAAGCTTTCGCTTAAACAGTATCAGCTTCTTCCCGCGGTATCGCCTGTTTAAAAATGTTTTATCACAGAAGAAGCTAGATACGACCGGAATAAAAAGTATTCAATGCCATTACTCAGGTTATGGTTTTCCTGTGTGCAAGTATTGTACAACTAGTAAGGAGTGATTTATGAACAAACATCGCAAGAGTAATTCTGGATTTTTTAATTTTATTAAACAGGTTTCGCATTTTCATCGCAGATACAAACTCTCAAAAGTGCATACATACCTCTAATTTACCCACATTTACATAAGTTTTGGTCATTGACTGTCGCTGAGGTGATATTTCGACTAATTCATCATCTGCCTAGCCTTTTCCCAACTATATTGGGGTCAGCTCCCAGTCAAACTGGATTCAGCTGAATACCAGTATTTTACGTGAAGCGGCTGCCTACCAGACCTCCACAACCCATTAACTGGGAAACATGATACCTTCTTGGCAAGACTGTTGTCAGATTTTCTGGCTTTTGACAATCAGTAACGACTGCCAAAGATCTCCAAATGACAGCCGGGACCAACGACTTAAAGTGCTTTCCGAGGCACGGAGGTGTCTCGTCATGTTAAGGTCACCCATCAACAGACCAACCTCGGCAAGCGTTGCTTAACCTTGAAGATCGACCCGTGCGGCTGTTATAAATTAGCCACGAGCTCTTCAATATTTCGACTATTTATTTATGATTATTCAAGAAAAGTTACGTATAAAAGTACACATACCTATATATTAACCCAAACTGCTGAACAGTTTTCAGCAGCGTTCTTGCGGATACATTATGTGGCATTCAAGCACTTATTGACTACTTCATACCGTGAAGCCGAACCAAAAATTAAAAGGGTATATATACACACTAAATATCTAATAATAAGCTCAGGTCATCTTGCCCATTATTTTGATTTACGTATGAATTTACGTGAAATTGTCTTCTGAACAAAAAATACTTCATACACATTTTCATATTAATAAAATAACAGGAAGTCAAACCTTAAAAATGTTGGTCAATATTTATAGGAACGTGGGCGATTCAATAACAAACACTTAAAGACAAGACGTAGGACAGATATCAAATAATAAATTATTTGATGCCCCCAAGACTTGCTCCCTTCATCGGCGTAAAAGACAGTTTCTAAAAATAAACACCCCTCTTTCTTGTTTCGCGTTTTCTAACAAATTTGATTGAGTCTCGTACGTTTTTGACATTAATTTGTACGGTAGACGTAGCCCACGTTCATCTTCTGTTCTATTTTTAAAATGTTTTGGTGTTTATTATGAAAGTTCCGCGTGTCATACCAATAGGGTTGCGGAATTTGTTCGAAAGAGTTACCGCGGCCCTGGAACGCAAAGGGCACAAGAAGGAACACGGGTGGGTTTTAGTCAGTAAAAGTCTGACACTCCCTACCGCTTTGCCCGAGGGGTCATTTGATGATTTCCCATCCAAAAAAAAAAGGGTATCATACCAAACGGGATTGGCGAAATACAATATCTTATAAATATATTTCTCGTGTCACGGTGTTTGTGGTTGAACTCCTCCGAAACGGCTCGACCGATTTTCGTGAATCTTAGCGTGCATATCGGCTAGGGTGGCAAATCAGACAACATCTATTTTTCATTCCTCTAAATGTTAAGGGTGGTTCACCCCTAATTTTTATTTTATTTTATGTGGCAAAACGACATTTGCCGGGTCAGCCTGTAATCCATAAAATGATTCGTAAAAAATAGAGTTCATTTTTTCCATTTCGGTAACAGAAAGTTTTTCGATTTTTAGCCAAAGTCCAGAGGGCTGGTTCTAGACGGGGAAAACTGATTTTCTAATCAGTTTAATTGCTACCGTTTTATTTTTCATGTTATGAAATCGGTTACTATATCTTCAGACACTTCATGCACATTTGAAAAAATCTGTATTAGTAGGTTCTGATCTTAAATTCCGTTTATGTATAAGGATTTAATAAGTACCTACCTACATAATGCATTATAATGTAATTTTAATAAATATTATCACGATAAGCGTGATAATATTTCCATCTCTTCCTACCAATTTGTACGCCTCGATATGCGGTTGAACATGTTAGAACTTTTTTATATGTCATTATCTTGCATGCAATGTGTTGTATGCACCATTTTTTTAAAGACTTACTTATCATGACATGAAAATCCTCCAAAATTCCAAAAATATACTAGCGACAATGGAATTCGATTAGGCTTTTTCTATTTTTGGAGAATAAGTCGTAAGTCGTGTAGGTAGCTATAATCGTTTAAGTGATCAAGGTATTCATATTTTACGTAATGACTTGCGTTCTAAAGGCGGCTTCCCACGGTGTGTGAAATAGCAGACGGGCGCGGACCAGCTCGCGCTGTTGATGACCAAGGGCAGTTTTTATTTATGAGTGGCTTCTCGCAGTTCAACCTAAGGTTGTCGACTGCTTAACAGGTGTTGCCTGTGGCGGCCTTAATATAAATATTAAAGGCACCAGCCTGACCAAGGGCAGACACGCAACGCACACTAAGACTCTTCCAACGGTGCGGGTCCGTCCATGTGGTTTTAGATTCAAATTCAATTTATGATTCCAAAATACAAAGTGAAAGAGCACATGGTGAGCCGAGAACATCACAGGTGCCGCCTTTGTAGTTATCGACGCACGGCGACAGACGTGTTTGTGCTTCTATTATGGACCTTACTCTTCCCATGGTGCGTGGGTGCGAGCTGGTCAACGCCCGTCTGCAATATAACAAACCGTGGGAGCCAGCCTTACATACATAGGTGGAGGCTGTGTTAAACTGCTCTCAGGATGATCAATCAATTTAAAGGTAGGTGGTAAAATACTTCTGAGATTATTTTCTTATTTTCAACAAATTGAACAAAGTTATGTTTATCAAGCTTTTATGGAATAATGTTCAGAGCTCCATTCTAAGATATTCTTCTTTTCTCTTGCCTCTTCCCGTTACCAGGGGTCGTTTTTCTTATCCTTCCGTGTCATTCTTCGCTAATAAGCATAAGTGAATCCACCACTAAACGTAATTTATTTAAATTAAAGGGACATACATTTATAACTATCTTGATGGAACAAAAGGACACCAGAATAAATTAAAGTCGATTAAATTGGTGTTTTACGTCTTTTTATTCATAAACAAAACCTTATACCACCCAAACAACACTGTTGAGTAATACAACTAGATAATTTGACAAGAAATAGTTATGTAAGTACATTTCGATTTTCGCTTTTCAAGCTAAAGTAAGACAGTATTGTTTTTACACAGGAAATAACCGCGGATCTAATTAAACATGGAAGAACTTAAGCGTGGCGATGCGCCAAAACAATGCTAATTCTTGGCCCGAGCCTTGGAAGTAGGCACTCTAAGTTGGTTAGCTGAAGTACAAAATTACTGAGGTTTTTGGCATTTGACGATTATAGATGCTTGAAGTTTTAAGCTTAAGCCTTTTAATGTTCCCACTGCTGGGACACAGGCCTCCTCTCAAGGAGAGGGAATGGGATAAGATAGATAGATGAAACATTATTCAGCGCAAAAATGTAGAATACAACACACGAAAGCACAATTACATAAACCATAAAAACATTTAAAAAATAGTGTGAATTTGTGGCAATTTATTGTAATGCCAAATTAACTACGGACAAATAAAAAAGATGACATGACTGCTAAACACAGCGAGTGTCATTCCCGAGCGATCTGTCTCTAATTGGCACCAAATGGGAATCCAATTCACCATGTAACAGGCAAATATACCTGTCGCTGATATTCTGCTTGATTCCAGTAGCGACGTACTCGGTTTGGGGTTTTAGCTCCCACTGGAAGTAATGCGATGGTTTTCCTTATTTTTTTCTAAGTTTATTAATCTATGAATATGATTACCTAACGGAATTGAATAAGTTGGCAAATGTTATAGGAGTAAGTACGCGGTGGGAAGTTGGATGGGACTTTCTGTTATAGAAGCAAAAGGTACAAGCCTTTTAATTTTACCGACAACTCTTCGGTACAATTCCTATCCATTGCAGCTCCTGGAGACCACCAAAAAGTAATGAAGAAGCAGCCCTAATAGCCTAGTGGCAACTGTAGCCGGCAGGGTGGATGGCCTAATGGTGTCTCACTGGATGGCGGTACACAGACCGTCTTTCAGGTATATGAAGTAGGCTTAGTGTGTATCTTTTTGTTGTTAGTGTATCTTTGTGTTTTAGTTACTATGGATCGCTGGTCTGATAATAAAGTTGTTGTTATTATATATGTATGAAACCCTTCAATCACAAATATATAAATTATATAACAATTTTATTATAAATATCACAGTTAATAAGTATATTTGTGCACAATCAAGTATTAAGGGAGGCTGAGGAGGAAGAACTCATTGAGCATACAAAAATATCCCCATCGCTGTCAATTGGAAGAGTAGGTACCCAAAACGCTAGTAATTATAACTTAACAAAAACCTCTTTATTTGTACGAAGGTAAGTTAACTGTTATTATAATAAACTACTAGTACCTATTCACTAACAGAAAATACTTTGATGTATTAGGGAAGAAGACTATCTTCAGCTATACTTAGATTGACATGTTTAATAAAGCATAAGTCGAAAAGAACTAACATTCGTCACTAGGCGACAAAGAAAATTTAGTTTTGCTCTATAACCAGAGGTCGGAATTAGGTAGAGTTATTTATGTACTTACACTGGTTTCATTCAGCGAAAGAATAAAGTGGATATGCCTCAAATCCCGAAATTTATTTTAAAGAGCAGAAAAATCCCGTGATTTATATGATATAAAGTAACACAATTTAACCCACCGGAATTTGCTTAAGACTATTAATAATTTCTATTGTGAAATCATGTAAATATGTACTAATAAAAATGTTAATTATCTTTCTTTTATTTGTCTTATCCATCTCTGAGGTTTTTATTATTATTTACATATTTGTAATATTGTTGGCCACACGGGATTGTCTATTAGAATTCCCGGGAAGATCCATATTAATATCAACATTTCGATGCAAGTACATAAATAACTTTACCTAATTCCGACCTCTGTCTATAACATAGGTATGTTATAGAGCAAAACTAAATTTTCTTAGTCCAACGATACATTCCATGAAGCTATTGGTGGGTGAGACCAAAATTGGCATCCTTCTTCAAATAAAATTTTATTCTATTCTATTTAGATGTCATATAAAGTCTAGCTTAATGAAAGAATTTTAATAAAATTTTGTTAGCAAGTTTTATAAGCTACATATCTGACTAAGCACACACAAACGTAGAACAAAATGAAATTAATAAACACAAAGCTTAGTTTACTTAAAGTTATTTCAGTGTGCCCTTGTGTTCCAAGGCCGAGGTGACTCTTTCGAAAAAAAATCGCAACCCTAGCTGGCACTGACCTTACCCCGTCTTCTTTGCTGACATCTCTTTGAGAGGCGAGTGGAACACGACGAGCATCACCGCGTCGACCCGGGACGGTTGTTATCAGTAGGCCCGCGCCTAAGGTGGCCGGGAAACGCCCACCCAACTCAACCCAACGCCTTGGGCGGCTTCTTATGTTGTGGCGGCTGAGGCGTGAGGTTTCCCTCTCCCGCGCGCGGTCTGTCTTCCCCTTCTTCGCTAGCATTACTGATTTGCATGGAATGAGGTCATATAGAGGTATATGACCTCTCGCTCAAGATCATGGATTGAACCAGGGCAGACCCCCACCGTAAGCTTCACCGTGTCCTCCGGGCGATTAAAACACTGTTAACGCCCGATCATATCCTCCTTCTGAATCCGTAACAGGTACCTCCCGCAACACCCGTTTCCGGTGACTACCTGCGTCAGGCGGAAGGTGAAGATGCCATGGCGTCTCTCCCTCTCTAGGAGCCTGCAAAAAACGTGTATTTATTTTTCGGGATAAAAAGTAATATAACATGGCAACTTGTTTTTCATAGGATTATAAAATAAACAATTTTATTTCAAACGTAGATACAGATGATTACTAAGCATAATTTGTAAAGAAGCCTGAAATAAACTAGTAGCTAGCTTCTTATCAAAAGTTTAACCTTTTCATGACACGGTAACTTAGTAACCATTGATCCGAACATTTTATCACAATATAATCCAAAAACCTCGAGAGCATAGATGAAAGTTCAGATCAGCGTGAATATAACTTTTTACAAAGACAATTTAATGGGAATTCGATTTTCATTACACATAAATTCATCTACTGCTTAATGATCCATAGAGTACAAATTTATGTGTTCAGAAGTTTTAAGGTGACCTCTGCGATAAGGGTCATAGGAAAATAATAGTGGGAGTTTGCAGTTGAAGGTTAAAGAGCAAAAACTCTTAGGGATAGGAGGTAAGGTCGATTTTTGGATGTTCGGTCACTTTTCAAATCAGATTGGGATATTAGAGAGACTAATGAATAATAATGCCGTTTGCAGAAAAAATTGTAATAGCAACCAGTCAATAGACAACTTTTACTTTTTTTTTATTTGATAATAGAGCCACGACGTACATGTTTGAGTGACCAAGTGTCCATGAAGCTACAATTTTGTGGATGCCAAGATCAATAGTTTCAAATATTATATTTGAAACTATTGATCTAGGCATTATCATCACATATCTAGTTTTCCTTTATAATGTACTTCAAAAATCAGAAGATTTTGATAAAATTATAAAATTCATAACATTCTGTGTGTTTTGGTACCTATTGTATTTTCCTAACAACAAGTTTCGGAACGAAATTTACTGTGCGCTTTGTAGGTTATTTTTTGTAAAATAAAGTACGACGCACCAAAGAGTCAAAATCATTTCTAAGGTGTTCCATAGCTCCCCAGTTTCAATGTCCAAAATCAACAGTACAATAAAATATTTACCAGAAGATAATAGGGTAAAATAACACCTAGGAAACATCCAACAATTCACTAATTCACTCTCTCATATCCAATTATCCAATCCCACATACGAATACCTCCAAATTGATCAAACAATGGTTTCTCGAAGACGGAGGCATTAAACCAATGAAACATACACTAATTGATATTAATAGTTGTTGTAAATACAGTTGCCATGACAACCTGTGTGAGCCGTATTGGGTTTCTCATAATTAAACCTACTTGAGACCTTAATTCCCAAAGGGTTTCAAGCGTTTGCCATTTTAAATCTTTGCGATTCTGTGTTGGTGGAAACAATAGATAAAGTGGGAATTATAGCATTGCTTGGTTGTTGCTTAAAAATATAATGGTTTTCTTCACTTTGAGGCTTGCTTTCTTTATCTAATGCTGGAAATGCTAAAAATGCTTCTAGCAAAATTATTATGACGAATGTGGCAATAATCATAAATTAAAAAATAAGCGTTTTATTACTTGACCAGTTTGCTGTTACTAGGAATTCATTATGAATGTTTTCAGTCTCCAGTGGCCTGGTGAGAGCTTCTAGAGTCTTCTGGAAGAATACAGCACAAGACAGGCTGGTGTGACGATGCCTTTGGGTGGCTTATGTCAGTGGTCGTCTTTCGGCCGAAATTATGATAATGATGAAAGCTATCTCGGTTGAGACATCTTTGTTAAACACCCTCGCGTACCCCTAGTGAGAAGATCCAAATCACAGAAAACTGGATTTTAATACGTTTTTCTCTCAGAGAAACGCTTTATGATTTTACACGTGCTCTCTGTAACCTCGTTAGTGCTCTACATTTAATATCAGAACCGAGTGGTTCAGGAAAACCTACGTACGAAAAGTTTCCATTACATTTTTTTTCTTTTACCATCCTTTGAGAGCAATTCTAAAATATGCTTTTGATGAAGGTATACAAAAAAGGTTTTACTCGTATGGAACGAAACGGAATTTGTGAATTCGTACGGGGAAGCGACGAATATTTAGCCCACTATGCATTTTGAGTGCAAGATTTGTTCGAGGGTAGTTTCATCTGATTCCGTGCATGTTGGAAAATACTTACCTACTTGGTCCATTTTTGGGTTTGCTGTTAAGGGGTGTTTAGTGGATTCTTTAACTCTTATCAACAAACACTACCAACTAGTGAAGTAGTAAGGTTTAATAAACCAAAATCTGACTAAAGATTAAAATTAATTATAGCGAGAGTTTATTTTACCATGTTTGTTTATTTATTTGGTTAACCAACAATTGTTTACACTGTATGTTTACAATTCTATTTTACCTTCATATATAAATGTAACAATTAATTAAAGGCTAACACCACATGCAGATAAAAAATCGGGATGTGCGGAATTTAAACTTCCAATTTGTTACAAAAAATGGTTCTTCTTTTTTCGTTTTATATATTTTTTTAATATTATTTTTAATTGAACGACGTTATTAATTTGTGTTAATTGGAGCACTCATACTACAAATCTAACGACTCCTCACTTTTATCCAAAGATGAAGAATATTGCACAAGATTTCTTCAGAACCGTCAACATGATAAGCCAAAAACAAGAAACCAAGGATTCTAAAGTTTTACTTTATTAGACGCCGTCTCCAATAAGATGAGATGTTTGGAAAAGCCACAGATGTAATGAGTTCAATTGAATGTACACTTGACTTAATTACGGTATTAACCATGGAAAGTCGACGAAGATCCCACTGGGAGGTCGCCTATTTCCGCCTGCAGAGTTAAAAGGAACCTAACTTGAATGGGATCACGGGAACTAAGATCGCTCACTTCACTTGCTTACTCAAGCTCCTGTCATCCCATTCGAACCTAACTGTTCCGTGTTGGGGTGACCTGAGTTCTCGGACAAGCGTGGTCGCTCTTTCTTTTCAGTAGACAGGTCAAGTAATAGTTATACAAAATTATGCATAAAGTATTATCATGCTTTTAATTTTCCCACTGCTGGGACACAGGCCTTCGCTTTAGGAGAGGAATGGGCCGTAATCCACCACGCGGGCCTAGTGCGGGTTGGTGAATGTCACATGTCTTCGAATTTTTGAATAAAAATAATGTAACATTTTATAAGTGGAAGTGAGTAATAAAGTTTGAGCTTTATTATAATAGCTTTTGAAAACAGGGCAAATATTCACTAAACGAGAGGCATCCAGTTTTAGTTTTGGAGTAGTTAATTTAAGGTTACAAAATCAGTATTATTAATTAGTGGTAGTAAAGAGGTATTTAATAGGTATACTCTCCCGTCTTAAGTATCATAATGATAAAAATAGCTCTCAAAGCTTTAGAATATATTTAATCTTCAGTTTAGACAGAAATTTACAACGACTTTGTGCAAAACAAAATTCGATTACGTAAAATTAATGGCGGAATTGTTTGCAAACCACTTTGAGCAACATCTTTATTAGTGGCAAAATGGAATTATTCTGGTAAATAAATAATTAAAATATTGAATTCGGTCACTTTGTAGTATAAAGGGGACGATAATATAATTGTGTCAACTCATCCTTAGGCTATGTTTTCCCTGTTGGCAAGCCGGCCGAGCACTGGGCTGGGGGAAGGGCCTGCGCGCCATCCGCCCCGACCAAGGGCAAGAGGTCCGCCGCCGCCGCCGCCTCTGCCGCCGCCGCGGCTTCCGTCGCCGCTTCTGCCGCTTCTGCTGTAGGTGCTGCGACTCCCGGTACTCGGGAGGGGGCTGAAATGGAGTGCCAGTAATGGTCCCATTTCGGCCTCCTCCAGAGACAAGTCGGCCGCTGTGCTATTGCGCAGTGGCTGATGCCTGTGGACGGTGAGCGTGGGTGGCTCGCCGTCCGATACCAGGCTGAGTCGACGACGCGTTGTGCTTCACGCGCGCCTCAAGGAGCCGTCAGCACCAGAGACGGGGCCCCATAGGGTCGGTGCCTGCTAGGGTTGCGGAATTTGTTCGAGAGAGTTGCCGCGGCCCTGGAACGCAAAGGGCACATGGAGGAGCACGGGTGGGTTTTAGTCAGTAAAAGTCTGACACTCCCTTCCGCTCCGCCCAGAGCGGGAGAAGTCATTTGATGATTTCCCATCCAAAAAAAAAAAAAAAAAAAGGCTATGTTTTCCTATTTCCTACCAATTCTTATTTAAATACTTTAGTAAGCTGGTAGAAAAGGCCTCTGTATTATTGTTGCATATAAAGTTTAAATAAATAAATAAACTTTAAATCTAACAATATAGGTAGGTACATTAAAAATAAAAATAAACTAAAATCTTCCTAAATAGAATATGGCATTAAAATGTTCGTCCGCATCGCTATCGACTGGAAGTGAACCCACAAGACTGAGGGCATTACCACGTTGTATGGCAATGTTTATCCTCTGTCCGAAGTAAAAGCCAGCACTTCATCATTTGACTAGCCTTTTTCCTAACTATATTGGGATCGGATCCCGGTTAAGCCGGATTCAGCTGAATACCAGTATTTTATATGAAGCGGCTGCCTTCCAGACCTCCACAACCCATTAACAGGAGAACACGGTACTTCTTGACAAGACTGGTGTCAGATTTTCTGGCTTCTGACAATCTGTAACGACTGCCAAAGATCTCCAAATGACAGTCGGGACCAACGGCTTAACGTGCTTTTCGAGGCACGAAGAAATCTCGTTATGTTAAGATGGTCCACAGACCAACCTCGGCAAGCGTTGCTTAACCTCGGAGATCGAGCCCTGTGGCTGTTACAATTTGGCCACGAGCTCCTCATTCAATCAATTCTCATAAAACTAGCCCTTAAAATAAATAAATAATATAAACAGCTTCTGCCTGCGACTCGTGTAGTTGCTAATCCTCCGATTGTGAAACATTCTTCGTTGGTGCTCCGCTTCTATTAGTCTTAGCGTGATGATACATAGCCTCCTTTCTCGATAAATGATTTATCTAACACTGAAAGAACTTTTCAAATCGGACCAGTAGTTCTTGATATTTGCGCGTTCAAGCTAACAAACAAGCTCTTCAAAAGAAAAAGGTTGGATGTTTGTTACACTTTCACGCAAAAACATTTGGATGAAATTTGGTAAACATATTTATAATCTTGTATCATATAATTTATAATCTAGATTAACATATAACATATTTTTATTCTGATCTGAAGTCCACGGAAAGTCTTAGTGGGATAGTAGCAAGCATTTCCACAGCAAAGGAGTGGAACTCTCTGCTTGCGTCTGTGTTTCCGAACGCATTCAACCCTCATCTCTTCAAAGTTAGAGTTTCTTCTGGATAAGTTCATTCCATCGTCAACTTTGTCTCTATCATCTGTGACCTAGACCAGAGTCAAGATCAAATCTACCTAACAATAAAAAGTAGGATTATAAAGTAGTTAAATTAAAAACTTTTTGAAAGCAGATAACATATAAAAATCTTAATTTAACATATTGAGTTCAATAACATATATGGTCTGTATTTGTTTGTAAGCATACGTTGAGATCCTTAGTTAAGAAAATGGTAAAATTTCCTTCATTTTTTACTGAATTTCTTACAGCTCGGGTATAAATTACTATCATGATGTATGTTTAAATATTAACAAATATGTCAAGAAAATGAACAAGATGGCGTTACCCTAACCCACGAATGTACATAAAAAAAAAAACAATTTAATAATAAATATCGTCTCGTCTCAAACACATAAAACCGAATGAGCACGATGCCTCATAAAAATACCTACAAACATACCTACGCATGTACATACATACATTCATATACATATGTATGTGTAGAACCCCGTCGTAAACTAGGAGGTTCAAGGTTACGATCGGAATATGGAAATACATGATCGTATAAAACGAGGAAATATGCCTTCGGTGGCCTGATACTGATCTGGGTGTTAAGCTGAAATAAAGCCTTGAATATTGAAATAAAAAAAGAATTATTTCAATGGCTTGGACTATGAATCGATCGTTGGGGATTATATAATCTCACCAGCTTTTGTCATCGGCTTCGCTCGTGATAAAGGAGCTAATCCTGTCTCCAGGGTCCCGTATATCTCTGCACCAAATTTCATCAAAATCAATTCTTCGTTTTAAGCGTGAAAGAGTAACAAAGAAACTTACTTTTGCATTTAGAATATTACTAGCAGTGCCCCAAGGATTCACCCATGAACATAGTACCCGTTTCCGTGGGAAATCGGGACTAAAGAAGCCTTTTTTCATCAATCATCATCATCAACAGCCTGGTGCAGTCCACTGCTGGACATAGGCCTCTCCAATTTCACGCCACTTAGATCTATTTTCGGCTTCTCGCATCCAGTTTCTGCCAGCCGTCCTGCGCAAATCATCACTCCACCGTGCTTGAGGACGTCCTACACTACGTTTGCGGTTTTTACTTGCTGATAATGTAGCTTACAATTGGTGGAAGAATTTTAAAAATTGGTTTAGGAGTGAAATCGATACAAAAAAAAAAAAACAAACAAACTTACATTCGCATTTATAATATTAATAAGGATAAGGATAAGAAAACAGGCTTATGAGGAGAAGTGTGAATGGTTTGTTTGTCTCAAATACGCAGGGAAGAATGTCAGACCAGACAGTTGTATTTAGTGGATGTGGTTGGTTGCTGATGTTCACGCGGATAACTCCTTGCACGTTGTTAAATTTGTTTGACCTCAAGCCTCATTTTAGTACATGTCATCATCTGGCTAGCCTTTTCCCAACTTTTTTGGGGTCGGCTCCCAGACAAGCCAGGTTCAGCTGAATACCAGTATTTTACGAGGAACGGCTGCCTACTAGACCTTCACAACCAATTAACTGGGGAACACGGTATTTCTCGGTAAGTCTGGTGTCAGATTTTCTGGCTTCTGACAGTCCATAACGACTGCCAAAGATCTCCAAATGACAGCCGAGACCAACGGCTTAACTTGCTTTCCGAGGCACGAAGAAGACCCATGCGGCTGTTATAATTTAGCCACGAGCTCCTCCCTCATTTTAGTTTATTTGCAGCGGTAAAAAAGGTCACTTTAAAGTAATTAACTTTTTTAGGTGAACCTACAGACTTCTACACCAAGATGATATGATGATGGTAATTGCCCAGTAGTGGGACTAAATCGCTGGTTCTGGCGCAGGGGGGGTCGTACCAGGCGGCGGTCGACCTGATGACACGCGGGGTCGCAGCAGTCGTTGGGAGGATCCGGCAACTGGGTCTCGAGGTGGCCCTACACAAGTCCGAGGCCATGTGTTTTCACGGCCCTCGGAATCGGCCACCATCGGGATCCCAGATAACGGTGGGAGGGGTTTGCATCGGCGTCGGGTCGACGATGAGCTACTTGGGTCTCGTCTTCGACAGCCGGTGGAACTTCGCGGAGCACTTCCGCCGTTTGGCTCCCAAACTGGGGCGGGCCGGGGCTGCCCTCAAGCGGCTCTTGCCCAACCTAGGGGGACCAAACGCCTCCTGCCGGAGGCTGTACGCGGGGATCGTGCGGTCATGGCCCTTTACGGGGCCCCGGTGTGGGCGCTGTCGCTGAGGCGACTGCCAGCGCGCCACCTGGTCTCGGCCCAGAGGGTCATGGCCATCCGGCTGATCCGGGGATACCGCACGGTCTCCGGCGAGGCGGCGAACCTCCTTGCCGGATTGCTGCCGTGGGATCTAGAGGCGAGAGCCCTCGCGCACGTCTACGCGTTGCGCGTGGAGGCGCTACGCCGGGGCGAAACTCTGCTGCCGCGGCAGATTGCTGCGCAGCGGACGGAGCTCCGGCGGGATCTCACGGAGGTATGGAGACAGCGACTGCTGCAACCCAGCGCTGGGCACGCCGCCATTGCGGCGATAAGTCCCCTCTTTGAGGAGTGGTTAGAGAGACGCCACGGCGTCCTCACCTTCCGCCTGACACAGGTGCTCACCGGACACGGCTGTTTCGGGAGGTACCTGTGTCGGATCCAGCGGGAGGACACGTCCGGGTGTCATCACTGTGTGGATCGCCCGGAGGACACGGTGGAGCACACGGTGGAGGTCTGCCCTGCCTGGGCGAAGCACCGCCGTGTTCTCATCGAGGCGATCGGCGGCGGCGACCTCTCGCGTCCGGCCCTGGTTCAAGCCATGGTCGGGAGCGAGGAGGCATGGGAGGCGGCCGCCTCCTTCTGCGAAGCAGTAATGCTAGCGAAGGAGGAGGCGGAGCGCGTGCGAGAGAGGGAAGCCCCTCTCTCCAGCCGCCGCAACAGGAGAAGACGCCCCGGGCGTCGGGAAACGCAGGGCGATTCCCGGCCACCGTAGGCGTGGGCCTGCGAATGGCGAGCTATGGGTGGCTCGCCGTCCGATAGCAACCAGGCCCGAGTCGACGGCGCGTCGTGTTCCACGCGCGCCTCAAAGAGCCATCAGCAAAGAAGACGGGGCCCCATAGGGTCAGTGCCTGCTAGGGTTGCGGAATTTGTTCGAAAGAGTCACCGCGGCCCTGGAACGCAAAGGGCACAAGAGGAACACGGGTGGGTTTTAGTCAGTAACAGTCTGACACTCCCTTTCGCTCCGCCCAGAGCGGGAGAAGTCATTTGATGATTTCCCATCCAAAACAAAAAAAAAAAGGTATACTTTACTCTTCAGGGATCACAAACACAGCGAGTATTTCAGTTATCCATCCAAGTCATAAGTGGGAAAACTCGTAAAGACCAATAAATAAGTTTCTGAGAACGTTACAAAGTTGGTTTTAGTGCACTGTCTGTATCCATCACTCATAAGACTCATGTGGATCGGCAATGCATCCCTGAAGAATACTGTTACAGAAACATTTTCTATTTAAATAAGTGGATTGTAAAAGGGTAGGTATTGAAATATTAATGTTACTTTTAGAAACGTTCCCTCCCTAATCTCCCTTAACAACTATACTATACTGCTTTCCTTAAAAACTATGCTGCATTCTGCAAAATTTTCCTTCTTTTTTAGTTGTCGCAGTATATTATTAGAATCCATCTGCTTGCCTTTTCAAAACCTTATTGGGGTAGGATTCAAGTGTTGCCAGATGCAGGTGTCTACCAGTATTTCACATGGAGCGACTGCATTTCTGACTGCCGCAACTCAGTAACAATAACTGGTTAACACGGTACCCCTAACTTGTCCGGTGTCAGATTTTTTAGCCTCTGATTATCCGTAACGTCAGTCAGTCGGGATTTCGGTATGTTAAGATGATCTGATCAGCGAGGCTTGTCGAGGGCGGTCTTTGGATGGTTCCACAGACCAGCCTCGACAAGCCTTGCTCAAATTGGAAGACCCTACCGTGCGGCTGTTAATATTTAGTCACCAGCAAACAAACCTGTTGTGTCTCTCAAAACATAACTAGTTATTTAAAAGAAAACATCAATTCATTAATATTGTCCTGAATTGTGATTGTCATCCCTAATAATAAAAAGCGTTTGGATAAAAACAAACGATATTAAATCTGACATAAGTTATTTGAACTGGCTTAGATCTACCCAATCTCAGTTTAATCCTTTTATTAAAAGTTTTTAATCGGTTCAAGGGTAAAATTTATTCAGTTTTTATAAGAATTAATCTCACGTTTTTGAAAGGGAAAATAATGAAAAAGAACGGTATTTAGATATTTGAAGTATGACTGGAGTGTGCCTTGGGCAATCGACTCAGCGCAAATCTTTCTGATTGGCTTTCTCATCATTATTACCAAGTTTTTTTTTAATAGCCCGTACTTTCCCATTGCTGGGCAAAGGTCGGGGAGGTATTTCAAGTCGTTCCAAGAATTGTTTTCCAGTGCCACCACGTACCAGCCTTCGTGGTACGCGTCCAAGTCTGTTTTTCTGGGTCGGTCCCAGCGGCGCCGTCCATCATCTTCACGCAAATTTTCAAAATCATTTCATGTGGCTCATGGTGTCGTATGAAACGACGCCAAGCAGCTGGCCCAATGAATCAGAATCTTCTGGAAAATGTTAGGTTTTTAACACATTACTCGCAAAACAGAGGCTCGATGGGGTTGACAAGTTCTGCAGTGGAAAACACAGCGTTGGATGGCCTCTAGCAAGGTGGACCGATGACCTGCGGGCCTACCATGACGTCTTAAAACGTGAGTCTTCCGAGCGAGAAAAAGGGATGTACGCCCGCTGATTAGGGTCACGTGTAGCCGAATGCCAGCCACCGTTTTTTAGCTGATATGATGATGAGGGTGACAACATCTCTATAAACGATGAACCTCGGCACAGTGATATATCGCGGCGATTTGACGAGTGACATTGACGAGTAGAACGTCAACTCGCCACCATTCACTCGTTCGTGGTAGCGACGCCTTATTCACACGCACATTACAGTGACTGTGTTTTGTTTCAGAAATCGGTTGCAAGTACATTTGGGTTTGTTTTAGTTGTAGCGACATCTATGGCGTCACATAAGAACTAATCCTGCATCGCGCAATCAAAGTTCTCCGCGCGATTAGAACATATACGACAGCCCGAAATCATCTATCGGGCAGCTGCCCGATAGAGGATTTCGGGCTGCTGGCCAGACGGGTTGTTATGTCCGGTGGGCAGCTGCCCACCAGACATAACAACCCGTCTGGCCGGAGGATCCTCCCTTTTCAACGGAGGTTTACGGGACTTTACTCTCTGTTCCGCATACCTCCAAACTGGTGACCCTCGACAAAGAACGTCAGCGCAGCCTTCGTGCAGCTACTACTTCATGACGTCGTCATCACTTCTCTCAAGCTTTCGAGCAGCAAGCAGCCATACAGCCAGCACCCACGGCTATAAAGGGTATCCTGACCACCAGCATGCCTACTTGGTCATACCTGGTCATCACCCTCAGCCTCATCAGCGACTTTGGTGAAGCACACTGAACCTTCGGCCAGTCACATGAAGAGCCATGAAGAACCTCTCCTGGTCGACGCAAGCAGTCAAGCCACTACGTCGCACAGCACTGCTCCGACTCACTGGAGCCAGCAGCACTACTCCGACTCACTGGAGCCTGCAGCATCATCCCGACTCACTGGGACATCATCACCCCGACTCACTGGGGCATCACCCCGACTCACTGGGGCATCATCCCGACTCACTGGGACAGCACCACCCCGACTCACTGGGGCATCACCGCAGACAGTTCCGACTCACCGAAAACTATGCGGCATTCGGTTCCGACCCACTGGAACCAACCTACCACTGGCCTGGCACGCATCAAGAACCATCGATCTCCGATCTCCGGAGGGGAGTGATGTAGCGACATCTATGGCGCCACATAAGAACTAATCCTGCATCGCGCAATCAAAGTTCTCCGCGCGATTAGAACATATACGACAGCCCGAAATCATCTATCGGGCAGCTGCCCACCAGACATAACAACCCGTCTGGCCGGAGGATCCTCCCTTTTCAACGGAGGTTTACGGGACTTTACTCTCTGTTCCGCATACCTCCAAATAGTAAGTCAAAATGGCAGAGGGCTGGGGCCGTATTATGACCTCTTAAAACCATCATGTTTTCGGTGTGAAAAAGAGACGGAGCTATACAGGACGAATAACACTATCCTTTTCTCACACAGAAAACATGATGGTTTTAAGATGTCATAATACGGCCCCTGGTCCTATCTGTTCATGGCTGGATGGATAACCGTTAGAGTAAGTCATGGAGCAGAGGTCGCATATCGGCAGGCATACAGTGTGATACCCCATATCCAATAGCATAAGTCTAGTTCCGAAAAAACCTGAAAAACCGAAATCCGAAAACCGAATCGATATCCTTAAAAAGTTGAATGGCATAGACTAGACACTAAATGTAGAAGATCAGGTGTTAAAGTGTAGTTGCAGATATAGTGAGTTTCTTAATTGTCAATTCTTTATTGTACACCATAACAACTTAAAATAATTTACAGAGATTCAAAAATTTCATGTACAAAGGCGAGCTTAACTCGAAATTGAGTTTTCTACCAGCTAACCTTTGAGTGATAGAGAGAGAGATAGATAGTATTGTTGAGAGAGTTGAGGGAGTGGTTTATTTATTTGAAAGCTAGCTAAAATTGACATACATAGGTACTCGTATCGTGAAGTAGATGTGTCTTGACTTAAACATGATGAAACTCAGGTGTAAGAGCGATCTTAGTATATCATCGATAGTCACTTATATTTAACTTTGATACTGTTTCAGATCACTCTTCTTTCAGACTTCTCCGTGCCTTGGAAAGCACGTTAAGTCGTTGGTCTCGGCTGTCATTTGGAGATCTATGACAGTCGTTACGGATTGTCAGAAGCCAGAAAATCTGACACCAGTCTTGTCAAGAAGTACCGTGTTCTCCAGTTAATGGGTTGTGGAGGTCTGGTAGGCAGCCACTTCACGTAAAATACTGGTATTCAGCTGAGTCAGGCTTGATTGGGAGCCGACCCCAATTTAGTTGGGAAAAAGGCTAGGCAGGTGATGATGATGACTGTTTCAGATCACCTTCATAAATGATTCCTGTGTTCTTATTTTCGAGAGTGCGTTCGCCTACACTGGAACAAGTAATACCCGGGTACACACTGCGAAAAGCGCCGAAACAGCCGTAAAACATAAGAATTACTACACATACCCGTGTGTGTTTAGCATACTCCGTTTAATGGGGTTGTAAATTTTATTTTTGCCCGACTTGCTATGCAGAAAGAAGGTTAATGGTTTTCAAGGGTGTATATCGGTTTATTTATTACTCGTGTGTACCTTTGAATGGAATTATTGCGATCCGGGCCACTCGTTTTGTTAGTAAACAACAATATGGAAGTGTAGGAGCTATTCTATCTTTACCAACTATTAGAATGGTAATAATTTTGATTCGAGATTTTGCTAATTTAAAGAAAGAAAGAAAAATGTTTATATGAAATTCCCCAAAAGACAAACATATAAACAAACAATAGTGAACAAAAAAAAAAACAAAATAAAAGTGATAGTAAAATACACTTTAGGTACACGTGTGAGATAAAACATACATGAACTTTAATATAATTATATCGTTCTCTTTTTCCACAAGAGAACTTGTGTACAACTGATATTAAAAGGGAGATATTAAAAAAAAAATTATAATCTGTTTGGGATACGCACCCGAAAAACAACCGTAAGTAAATTAAATTCGTCAAGATCAAAAAATACAACCGACGTCTAGACAAAAAAAAATCGCCCAAGTGCATGTCGGACCACGCATAGTGGTGGGTTCCGTGGTTCAATGTTAAAATCTCATATCTCTAAAAGTATATAAGCTGTGATGTACAAACTAATTTTCGTTAGAAGTGTCTGTGAAGTTCTTGTGCCCAATTTTCAACTTCATAGTTTCAAAGTTAGAGCGGGTGACACATTTTTTACGTATTCAGAAGCCTTAAATTAAAAATTAATAATTTGAAACCTCATTGTCATTTTTAAACAGTTATCCAATGAAACCCCAAACCGCACACGATTATGTTTGTTGAAATTTATTTTTTAATCCCTCAGTTACATGTAAGTCGATTGTTTTTCGTAAAATGTTTTTATTTTTCACATTTTTGTGAAATGTTTTTATTTTTCACAGCATACACGACTACGTATAAATTAGTGTAAACATTAAACAAACATACGATTTCAGCAATCCCGGAAGTTTTGCAAACATTTATTCGAGAGGTCCGTTTCCTATCTCCGTTCTTATCAGATCTTCACCAAACTAGAAATCCCACTACCACGAAATACTAAAATGCTCTTCCAAACTATCGTATACAGATTTGTTTTCATTTGAGAACATCATCAATTTTGTCGAAACCACGCATTATTAGGGATAACTCAAATACAAGTCATCAAATCTCACTCAAATTAAGACTACATGGCAAAAAAATCATCAAAATCAGTAAAACCAGTAAAAAGTTATAAGGTAACAAACACAAAAAAAAAACTTGAGAACCTCTTCCTTTTTAGAAGTCCGTTAAAAATTAGACTATTTCGAATTCAAACTATGTATAAATTATCACTTTGAACAGTTCATAAAACTAATTGGAATAGTAACAGTGATAATAAAAACTTGCCTAATCACTACATAGTATAAAACAAAGTCGCTATCCGACGTCTGTCCCTATGTATGCTTAAATCTTTAAAACTACTCAACGGATTTTGATGTGTTTTTTTTTAATAGATAGACTGATTCTTAAGGAAGGTTTATATGTATAATACATGCATATTATAGAAGAGAAAACATTAGTATCTACATTGCACCCGTGCGAAGCCGGGGCGGGTCACTAGTAATATAATAAGGAACAACCTTAAAATAGACCACCTTGTACTCAATGTCGTTCAATCGCACGGTAAAAGTGCAAATCATCCTCAAAATCCACTGCATGTAACAGATCGAATCCCGAACTAACCAGAGGTGGATGTAGTAAACGCGGAACTAAATCTAATGCTATCAAATCTGTCTGCAGTGAATCGAACCGGACAAATGGCGCGTCATCGAATTCGTTTTAGGGTCAGGAGTGTCAGTCACATGCAGTGATTTTTGTTATAAATTCCGTAGTCTGTATGAATGACGTTTATAACGTTTCAGATTTACTCTAGTTGAAAACTGTCGAGTTCGAACGATGCAGGTAGATAAAGAAAGTAGCCTAAGAAAATATTTTGTTCCTTCGCTACTTTCACGTCGATTAAACCCTTTCTGTAAACACCTGACGAAATTCAAACGATACCCTTCCTTAACAACACAGCAACAAAAAACATTTTACATTACAGCCAAAATTTATTTAACCAGTCCCAAAATCCATGACCATTACGACCTTATTTCCCATTGAAGCTACCAATAACTGGCGGTAAAAGTCAATATTTGACGCTTTGGGACCTAATCCGGCGTAACAGTACTGGAACCAGCGCGCATAAAGCCATCATTTTGTACTTAACCCTTGTTTGCGACTGTCCGTTTTTGCAGTTTTAATAAAACGACCCGTTGTAGAGACAGGGGGATGACAGAGGCGGCCCCAGGGGACTTTGCTTCGGACGTAACGGCAATTTAATTTAGTTGCCGCATGATGGATATTGATAGCACCAATCCACTTTTTCATGGCCTGTGGAAACGTCAAATAGAACGCTTCCTGAGTTTTTATAAGGTTATAATATATCGAGTGTTGTGTGTGAGATATGGATGAGGTTTATAACCCGTCGTAATGGAGACACGCTTTATGAACTTGATGAGTTACTTTTATAGGAGGTGTGAGGCCGTTTTTACTTCATTTTAGGGCAAGTTATTTAGGCTGAATTGACAGGCGCCATAAAAAGTCTTGTCTTGTCATGGTTGATTTTGGAAAACGACATTAATTTAACCTTTAATTGTTGTTGCATTGATGGCATAATAACATAAAAGTTACATAAGGCAGCTGAAAATAATATTAGGAACAAAGAAACAAACAACAAAGATTATAATGTAATTCAATCAGTCACTAAAAGCAAAATATTTTACACTAGCAACCCGCCCCGGCTTCGCACGACGAGTAAACGAGTAAATCACTACTATATTACGCATGTATAATACATATAAACCTTCCGCTTGGATCACTCTATCTATTAATAAAAATCGCATCAGAATCCGTTGCGTAGTTTCAAAGATCTAAGCATGCGTATGGACAGACAGACAGCGGGAAGCGGCAACGGCAAGCGACTTTGTTTTATGCAATGTAGTGATCGGTAATACAATACAATTCAATACAATTTGTTTAATTCAGACTAATTCAATGTCCATATTTTGTTAGTATTACATTACCTTAAAACTATGTATGTTAGTCATGTAGAGATCAAATTAACGTATTTAAGTAATAAATAATTGCAAATAAATTAATTAATATAATGAAATTGAAATAAATGATTAATATTTACCTATCATGGTAAATACTTTTCTATCGATACTTATAACAGTAACAGTAACGCAGTACATTTCAACCAAATTAAATTTGTTTTTTTTTTTAGTAAGAAATTAAGGAGTTTGAAAAAATCCGTGTCACAAAATGAAATGATTGAATGAATATTAAGACCAACGCCCCAGACAGTCAGAAGCTATTTATACTACAATTACATAAGTATCAAATACTACCTACAGTACTGAATTTCTTTTTTCTCTTTAAAATCCATCCAAAGGTTGTCTCGAAAAGATCGCTTTTAGCGATAAGGCCGCCCATTGTGTCACCCTATGTAATGTTTTCTTCATACACATTTTCTGTCATTTGTATGGTGTACATAATAAAAAGTATTCTATTTTATTCTATAAGTTCATAAAAAACGTACTCCTTAAATTGCCTTCAAAGCAGTCAATCTAATATTACGTCAGAACTTGCGAGCTCTGATAGTAATATTATTACTAAGAAACCTTATTTGTCTAGTTATTAGCGTTTCATCAAGAACATGAGCTTCCCAATTATAATAATTAATCTTTTCAATAGTCGGTCAAAATTGATATAATCGTTACTTTTAACAGACTTGCTATCGATCTAGTATGGTAAGCGATTGCCGTTTTGCCCGAATGTGACGCTTATCTTCGTAAATTGCTTAACCTGATTATTTTTGTTGTTATAACGTTTTTTTTTCTTTCTATGATATCGACGGTTAAAAGGAAGTAGGGCATAAGCGACATTTTGGTCAAAAATGAGTTATATATGCCATCCTACGTAAAATTTTCCGCTCTTTCGAATGCGCTTACTCTCGTGGCTCTACGATGAGTTTTTTGGCGTTTATGCCCTAGCAAAAAAAATCGTTTTCATAGTATTAGTTTTCGTAACCGACGAAAATTCAAGTAATTTTTGCTACAAAGGTGCTTGTGCCCCTACAAAAATGATTTATTTTGTGTTTGTTGTCGGTAATGCTTTTTTACTTCATAAGGTTGTCGAGCTTTCGGTTGTTTATGCCTTTTAAGCTTTTCCCTCACAAAGTACAAACGTTGTTTATAGCCTACTTCCATTTCGTAATTTAACAAAGCTATGGCGCTTGTACCCTATATACGAAATTCATTTTCATATTACTCTGTCAGTTATACCCTATTACCATTCAGTACTTTATGGAAGCTATGCAGGTTATGCTCTATTACCTAAATTTATTTTAATATCACAGTGTTGGTTATACCTTACTTCCGCGTACAATATAAATACAGTTTTGTCGATAATATCTTATTACTTAAATTAAATTAGATATCATGGTGTCGATTATAACCACAATATAACCTACTTCCACGTTCTACAATCATACTTATACGTCACTTATACTACAATACCCAATAAGCTTTTTATTATTTACTATTATGTTTGTTACCTTTTTAAATGTTAATATTACGGATACATACCAAGTGTTCGTAATTAATTCTTAAGTTCCCTACCTGCTAGCTGCAGTATAATTAGCTACCTACCCATCATCATCATCATCATCAACAGCCTGTTGCAGTCCACTGCTGGACATAGGCCCCTCCAATTGCACGCCACTTAGATCTATTTTCGGCTTCTCGCATCCAGTTTCTGCCAGCCGTCCTGCGCAAATCGTCACTCCACCGTGCGTCTCGGCAAACGTAGTGTAGAACGTCCTACATTACGTTTGCCGAGACGCGGTCTCCACTCTAGAACTCGTTTACCCCTACGGTTGTCGGTTAATATGGCCAGCCCACTGCCACTTCAGCTTACTAATCCGGTAGGCTATATCGATGACCTTGCTTCTCTGACGGATCACCTCATTTGTGATGCGATCCTTCAGTGACACACCGAGCATAGCCCTTTCCATAGCACACTGAGCGACTTTAAGCTTGTAGACCATACGAGCCGTCAGTCTCCACGTTTCTGCTCCGTATGCCATGACGGGTAGGACGCACTGATTGAAGACTTTCGTCTTTAGGCACTGTGGAATCGACGATGTAAAGACTCGACGTAGCTTCGCAAACGCTGCCCAGCCTAACTGAATTCTTCTATTCACCTCGCCCTCAAAGTTGTTTCTACCTAACTGCAATGTCTGCCCGAGGTACACATATTTTTGAACAACTTCAAGAATTGCACCGTGAATCGCAATCGGTTCCGGTAGAACATTTTCGTTGAACATGACCTTGGTTTTATCCAAAGTCAAAGTCAATTATGTTTACTGCGAAACAATGTTGATGTTACAGAAAAGTCAGCCAGATCATTCAGCATCTGTTGTAGGTCCTGCAGCGTTTCTGCCATGATGACGATATCATCTACAAATCGCAAGTAAGAGATGTAATCGCCATTGATGTTAATGCTACGTTCGTTCCAGTTCAGCGTCTTGAACATAATATTCTCCATTGCATTAGTGAACAATTTCGGGGAAATAACATCCCCTTGTCTCACTCCTCGATGCAACGGTATGGGACTTGTTTGCTGATTCTGTACTTGAATGGACATGGTGGCAGCCTCGTAGAGACATCTCATCACTTGGATGTATCGCCAGTCTACTTGGCAGCGCTGCAGGGACTTCAGAACAGACCAGATTTCAACCGAGTCAAAGGCCTTTTCATGATTCACAAATGCTAGACACAGGGGCTGATTATACTCTTCGGTCTTCTGTATAATCTGCCGCACTGTGTGGATGTGGTCTATGTGGCCGTATCCGCTCCGAAACCCAGCCTGTTCTGGTAGTTGGAATTCGTCGAGCTTTCGCGCAAGACGGTTCATAATCACTCTTGAAAACAGCTTATAGACGTGGCTTTGAAGGGATATGGGTCGATAGTTCTTCAATAGGGTCTACTCCACGCCACTCTGAAATTCTCCCTTCAAACAGGACAGCGTTAAACAGCTTCTGGAGCTCCCTCAGTACGGGTTTACCTCCAGCTTTCAGCAGCTCTGTGGTAACGCCGTCTTCTCCAGGGGCTTTTCCATTTTTAAGCTGCCCAAGAGCGATCTCGATTTCGCCAATACTGACTTATTTATTTATTAAAACTTTACGCACTAGTAAAAAAAAACTGTACAAAGCGGACTTAATGCCATAGGACTTCTGGCAGGTCTTCGGTTAAATGGCCTGTCCATGTGGCTCTAGAATCCTCATTTTTGGGATGAGGACGAGATGCATGCGATGCGTATAACCGGCTATAGAAGTCCTCCACTTCCGAAAAAACTACTGGCTTCAAAGAAACAACTTCTCCACTTGCTGTGGTCAACTTCATCAGGTGGCTTCTTCCAAGAGACTATACGAACACCTTTGACCCCCGATTCTGCTCGATTGCTCTTTCAACCGAAAGAGCATTGAAGCTCCGGAGGTCCTGTTGTACGTGCTTCTTGATCTCTCAGTTTAGAAATCGCTTTGCCGACGAAGTGACGGGTGGGCTTTCACGTCATTCCTTCATTAGCCCTACAGTCCTTTCTGAAAGCTTGAACTTCTTGCCCTTACGCTGCATATCACAGAATCTCGTACCCTTTTCCCTGAGGATCCAAATCACATTTTAGAGGTTCTGGTTTACGTCTGTTGTGGTTTCCACGGCAGCGTATCGGTTTTACAGGTTTGCCTGGAACGGCTGGAACGTTTCAGATCATGCCATGGTTTGGAGCAGAGTTGGTCGGAGTCTGGACTTCATCAGACGGACACGTTCGGCCTTGAAGTTAATATTCAGAGAGCCTCGGACAAGTCGGTGATCGCTACAGGTATTGAACCTATTGATCACGGAGACGTCTCTGAATATATCGACGCAAGAAAGCAATCTTGTCGTATCTCGAAAAATAGGTATTTTTCTTTTTTACATATTTGGAATCAGAAAAAAATACTGCGTCGAACGGTCTGAGAAACGTTTTTCTACGACAATTTTTTGTTATGATACGACGTTGACTTTTTCTAAACTTTTTTAACAAAACGTACTTCAAAATGCTGTATATACGACGAAATCAACTGTTTTTCTAAGTTTCATAGATACAGCAAAATACTTTTTTGGCAGTCTAGATACGCAATTCTCGTTTGTATGCTCCGAAACACTTACAGCATTTGGTATGTGTTACAAAATAATATTCTATTGAGATACAGCAACTTCGCCACCTGAGTATTTTATGCTAGCTTAGAGATACTACAATTATATCGGTCGGGGTTTAATGTGATTTAGACTTACTATATTTTAATCTACCCGTTTTATAATAAAGAATATTTATACATCATTTTATAGAGTCCCACCCCCGTGCCTTTCTTTGAATACACCGTTTCCTGATCGTTTATCAGTGGTGGCGCGAGCGCCGAAGCGAGAAGGCGATTACGTGGTCTTCGGATTGGGGTGTATTTTACGTGTTCAAACAATATGTTACCAGATGCTGAAGTTACAGAGGTCACATTATGTAGTCTGAATGGTGCCCAACCAAAAAGTTGTCTATATTCTACAAAACTGCCAGTACCGTTGCAAAAATACAACGATTTAAAAAACTCATCGACAAGCAAATCATACCCAGAACTGAATTTACAGTTCAAAATTTTAGTTGTTTACGCCATCCTAGACCAGGGCCGAAGCTTTCAAAAATGAAAAAAAAAATACAGTAGGATGAAACCCTATATTGTAGATGTCTAATTAAATATTAACTTTATTAACTTATTTGTTTGTTAATTATAGTAGTATATTTCAATTTGCAATTTTTTCGTTTATCAATTTAATATGAAATCTTACGTTTTTTGAGTAATTAAAGTGTAAATTTTAATAAATAGCTTAAAATTGTACATGTTGATAAAAAAAATTAAGAATTTGAGTTTTTTTCAATTTTTTGCATTCTGAGAACAGTTACTATAATAATGTATATTTTGTTTTCACCATCAGAAAGTAGAGATTTCAATGAACAAAACGGCCCCCCAACTATTTGGAAAAAGTTGATATTTTGACGCGAGAAATTTCGATTGAAAATTAGGATGCTTTTTTGATATTAAGTTAAAATAAGGCGAAAAAATATTTTTTTTTTAAATTAAATAAATTACAGTGTATTTGGGACATAATAAGTTAAGTTTTCGACAAATTTCGTAGAAAAAAAATCTTTTGAAAAAGATAAAACTAAAAATCCAAAAACTTGGTTATTTGAATTTTTCACCTAAATTTGTAGGTTATGTGAAAAAATTGTAAATACAAAAGTTGTAGATTTTTTTATTACCTACAACTTTGCCATTTAACTTTTTTCCATAGGACTTGTGTAGTTTTGCCGGAAATCGAGATAAACCATTTTTACCCTTAAAAGCTCACCCCCTCTCACTTCCCGAACTCGGATCGACCATAATTTATTTTTCCTTTCATTTTTACCATTCCCCTCCTTTTCTAATGGATTTCATCTTACTGTATTTTTTTTTGGTTTCAAAAATTATCGACCCTGGTCTATACGGCATTTGTCGTTCGTTGATTTTCAGTTTTCAATTTTTGGGTAGAAGTTTTTTTTAGTTATCTTTTCATCGCAGCCGTATTTTTTAAATTTTGTTTTAATTATTTTGTTTCTTATGAAAGATGTATTTTGTTTTATCTATATTACCACAAACTTGACGATGTACTTCTAGGAAGCATATTAGTTACAACGCAATGCCAGGGCTTACATTTTACTACATGTTAAATACAGCATAATCGTTACCTCAAAGTTTAAAGCTATTTCGTTGCGCCATACGTGCCAACTACCATGATACATCAATATTGCAGCTTGAAATCGAAATACCAATTGCTGTAACTATAATAAAATGCATGTTAGACTAACTTTAGATTGCTAACATTAGCTGCATCTGATAAACTTTATTATGAGAAACACGTGTTCCAAAAATGGCCTCTCTGGATCAACTAGTTTACGAGTAATTAATTTTTGAATTAGTTTTTTGGCTCTGGTGTAAAGTTCCATTTTTCGAGATACGACAAGATTGCTTTCTTGCGTCGATATGCCTCTTGTCATTCATGATGAACAAACATGAGATCGACATCTCATGTTTGGTCATAGTGTCAGGGCTTTGCCACGTCCACTTCCTTGGGGTCTGTTTCTTAAAGGAGTTCATCAAGAACAACCCCTCCCGTTCGAGGAAGTTGACGAGGATTTGCCCCCTATGATTTCTGCTTCCAAATCCATGGTATCCTATTACCTATTCGCAGCAATACTGTACTCCCACTTTGGCATTAAAGTCAACATGACAACGATGTACTATGTCTGTGTAGTGAAGTGGAGGGCTCTCGATATGTCATCGAACATACTTTCCACTTCGTCGTCCGAGTGTGTCGAGGTTGGTGCGTACACTACCTTGAGGCTATACCTCTCGGTGAGCTTCACAATAAGGTACGCTACCCTGTTCGCTACACTTGACATTTCCACAAAGTTGTTAAGATAGGACTTGTTTACCAGAAACCCAACGCCGCCTTGCGATTGTTGGTCTCCCTCGCGGAAGTACATCAGATGACCCGATTCCAGGGATAACCCTGGAATCGGGTCATCTGATGTACTGGATGTGCTTGGGGGAGGACACCATAAGGTGTCATGTCATGTCAATGTCTTTTTTTATTTAAAAAAATCCTACTATCCGCTTGTTAGTAAATAGGTAAGTAGGTGACATGAAAATGACTATAATGACGAACTAGCATCTTTGAAATCTACTATTTAGTGTAAATTAGAATCACTTGAACGGGTGGGGTATACTGAAACAGGCCCCTAAGACTAAGGATCCTTAGTCTTTTTGTATGAAAATCGACTCCCTAATACTTTTAAAATACTTCACCCTATTTTACGAGTTAGGGACAAAATTACAGTGTAGTGTAATACCCGTTTTAGCTCTTATCCTGATGAAGGATCGTGTTGGTTGCGCTACTTCATTATTTTTGGGGTGTCTTTTCATCCATATTTCCATAAACTCACGCAATGCCAAATGTTGATTATCCTTCTTTTCCTTTGCTTTCAAGCGACATTGTGTGTCACTAATGTCTTATATCCTGGTATTGTTTTGAAAGCCGACTGTTTCTTGTGCTCTTTTAGTTTCCATACGACCACTGTGAAAAGAACCTTATCCTTCTTTTCTTATAACACTTATTGAACTGTCTAGTCTCTTATACCCTTTTACCTTGCTGTGTGAGAAATCAGTATGTCGCTTAGGCTTCTTATCCTTTAATATTTTACTTTGTCATTTGTATCTTATGCCATATTTCCTCATTAGAAAATTAAAAGCTATTGTTATAAGCGACAAAAACCACTTTAAATAGCGTTAAATCATTAAAACTAAAAATACCGGTAAATGCTCCATTTTTTTCTGATTTTATAACTGTTTTAGTTTTCACGATATCTTAATAAATAACAAAATTACGTCAGTTTTTCTAAAATTTAAAACTTTGAACGGCTCTCCTGAACATTTCACTTTTTGTCGCTTATACCCTATTTCCTTTTAACCGTCGATATGCTTTTTGTCTAACCAGCATTTAGTTTAGGTTTAGTAAATTCGAAAAAGTTAATATTTGATTAATGATGCATATTCATTTTTAAATTTGGCTACACATTATCAAAATTGCCAAAATTGCCTCAATATTTTAGTGTAAAATACAGCAGTAATATCGCCCGACCATTAAGTTACCGAAGCAAATACATTGCGGCAAAAGTATTGAAAATATTTATTTGAAGGTACTCTTAAAGTTATTACGATCGAGTAAACTGACTTTGGCTTGGATCCAAAAAAATGGTAACCGTTGAGTGCATTGCGGGTACAATGGGTCACCCGATTTAATTAGGTTAATACTTGGGTAAGCGAATTTATCGCAGAGTTAAATGTCAACCACGGCGCGACAGCTTGCAGTCTCTTTGCCTTTTTTAAATAAATTGCCCGTAATACGTAAAAAAGGATTTTATGGTAGGCAGGGAAATTATATGCTTTGTTTTTGAAATTAAGGTGCTTGTATGCTGATTTATACATGGGACACGGAGGACATTAGCTGTTTTGCATTAGCCGTGAAAAGTAAGTGAACATTACGGAAAATGGGGAATACCATTTTATGCTCCATAAAAATGCATAAGTGTTTTGTTAACGGGCCGCAGAGTACCTGAAATAACTCATCATCTGCCTAGCCTTTTCCCAACTATATTGGGGGTCGGCTCCTAGTCAAACCGGCTTCAGCTGAATACCAGTATTTTACGTGGAGCGGCTGCCTACCAGACCGCCACACCCCATTAACTGGGTAGTACCTGAAATAACTGAGGTATCAAAAAATATTTGCACTTACACATAGCTGATCCGTCTGTAGACCTTAAGAAGTTCAAAATCTCTTTTAAAGTCCCAGCTGGGCGCCATTAAGGGGGATTTGGCTCCCAAAACGGGAATAAATCATTAGTCTGCATTTGATCTAAAGAGCCAAAGCCTTCTCAAAATTACAAAGTAAAGCAAACACAATTACAGGAAATATAAAAAGACCTTTCTAGAACATTTGTAAGACATTTCCGGCATCGGCGGTGTAATCTGCGGGCACTCCGATATGAATGTTGATTCTCCGCTGTGGTACTGAATGTTTTGCTGTTTTCAGTGTTTCGTATCAAATATTATGATGGAACGGGCCACTTGTATGGGATCAACGTCGCATCTGTTCGCCACAGCCTAGTTTCACAGAGGCAATGCAATTTAGAAGGCTCATGTTCAGCTTAGGACCTTGCAGTAGTGACGTGATGAAGGCAATTAGCAACGTGACAATCAAAACAGTTATTCTTGTTAAACAGTCAGTCTAGAAAATAAATGAGGAACAGTATGCTTTATGCCCAATCCCTCATTCGTCACACAAATTCAACGATCACATTAACCATGAAAAGATAACAAATCTTTACGAACATCACCAAGCTTAAAGGAATTTTTCCTTATCATATCAATCTTGGCTTGTTGGACAGATTTTTTAATAACCGTCCTACTTTTGTTGAAGATTAGTTTCCTCAACAAGAGCTTCGTTTCCCATTAACTCAATAAAAGTGTAGAGCGAGATTGGCTATTATGCTTGGGGAGGTTTAGTTTATTGTGGGTACAAGTACATTATATTATTTTGAATATTATGAAAGTTAGATTCCCAGTAACAAATTGCCTGTTTGTGATTTGTTTAGCTTGATAAATCAGCTTAACTACCTTTTCCTCAAATCTCTTGGTACGGTTCTCCTCCGTACCACGAGATTTGAGGAAAAGGTGGTCAAACAAGGCATGATCTTAAAATACAATTATATTTTTTGGTCTCTTGTGATTTTACACGTAGGTTCCACCACATTACCCAAGTACAATTAGATATTAATATTAGGTTGATAACTTATAAACCCGCCCCATTATTTCGGCCAACTTGTAGGTTGTTACGGAAACTTCTGGAATAATGTAGTACAGTATAATATGTACAAACAGAGCGTGAGTTGGCCGTCTCAATATTGTCCGGTTGAGCAGTAACCAGCCTTCGTGTGCTGTGTGAACTGCGAGTGGTCCATATAAAGAAGGTCGATTCAATCATTTAATGACTGCACTTCAATAAGTAAAGGTTACGCAAATCATGGAAATTCTCGTAGGGCACTACGACTGCTCTTACTTCATGAATTTCGTTTAGGTCACATAACAAGCCAGGCAACTTCCAATAAATATGCTACAATGGGTGAAGGTGTACTCTCACATGATACCGCTAAGCATTGGTTCAGAAGATTCAAGACGGCCTCCTACAGTAAGAATAATTAGAAAATTTATAATGGTAGATACTGGATTAAGTTCGCGTTGCCTGGCAGACCAGATTCACTGCTATCACACTGCAATAGAAAATCATCTTCATAGCTTAGGATTAAAAAAATAATTTTGTTTAATAATACAAACAATAAAGAAGACTTCTAATCTGTGATGGCGGGTTTATATGTTGCCAACCTAATAGTATTGATAATGTTAATAGACGCTGCTATGTTTAAAAATAAACTAAAAAATAATAAATTCCATGGGAACATACATATATTATACACCCCTAGTTTTTAATTAGTACAAATACTTTAAGGGCTTATTAGAAAAGGTCTTGTTATTATTTAAGAAAAGTCTCAAAAAATTATGTTCATAAACAGCAAAGTTATTAGTGGTTTTTATATCCTAAAATGACGAATGACGATTAAAGTGGAAAAACACTGTGCGTAGTATTTTCTAGTAGCTATTGTTATGAATGTTGATTCTATTATGAATTTACCAGTTATTAAAAAACTCCGTGGAAAATTTTAAGTTTTTATTTTTTTACTTTTGACTACACAAATATGATCACTAACGGGTACGGACAGAGCCCTGTTTTTTTTTGTACTAATTAAAAACTAGGGGTGTATACGATTTTTTTAATTTGGCTTAGCACTTGTTGAAGTAATTCTAATTCTTAAGTTAATTTAATCTTGAATTAAATGTTTTATGTGAGAAACATTCTAATTACTCAGTTTTCGTAAATATAATTTATATTATTGGCGTTTTGTAGCAGTTAATTCACGAATTTTGTCTTTTATTGAAATGAATAAAGTTAAATCACATTGACAGTCACACTGATGTTTTCATTTATATTTCGAAGCTTTACATATAAAAGTCTGTAAAAGTTGCTTTTCATTTTCCATTTTTCGAAAATGTAATGAATATAAACATTCGTATAACTTTGAACAAAGATTATGTGAACACGATTCTAAGAAAAATCTTGGAGTACATATTCGTGACTCAAGAGTAAACCAAGGTATTAAATGCACTCATATATAAACGGAAAGGAAAACTGCGACCCGCAGAACAAAAGACGATTTAGAGCATGAAAGAAATCTCATTGAAGACAGGATATTAAAACGTTTAACAAAAAAATCCTGGCATTTGTAGTTGTAAAAATAGAGCAATATCTGAGCTGTTCTCGAGTGTGGCCTCTCCGAGCACGCCTCTAGATAGCTCGAGATAGCTCGAGTGTTTCGCAAACAAAACGGCGCTCTAAAACAATTTGCTGCCTGTGTTCATGTTAGGTGCTTTAGAAATCTTTGAAGCTTGACCAACAGCGCTGTTGTTATGACCTGGGCTTCTCAGTTTTATAAGGAATTTTGTGTTTCATAACAGCGTTAGTTTTTCCAATACGGAGCGTACAACGTGAAACAATAATGTAAAATGCGGAAACTTAAAAAAAATATTATGCAATTCATAAATTACGGCCATATTTTGTGTGTATTTTTTTTATTTACATGATACGCTACTCTTAAGACGTTTTAATGGAAGCTGCTGCCATTTTTCTGATTTATTTATTAATTAAAAATGCAGTTTCAGCATTGTATCTTTAATAATTGCAAAATGTATGATGCTAATTAAATTTATCATTATTGTTTGGGTATTAAACTTCTACAACTGCTTCATCACTCAGCACTCAAAGTTCCATAGAAGTAGAATCAAACCAGCGCCAGACTGGATGCAGTCTGGCGCTGGTTTGATTGAACAAATGTTGTTGATAGATGTATCAAGCAACATCGCTGAATCAAACATTTTTGGCGTAGCTGTGAGGCAAACAATTTTTTTTTTTGTTAACATTTGTCACTTTGAAAGAATGAAAGAAAAACTGTTTATTTGCGCCAAGCATGACGCACACCAAAGCATTTAAAAATAAAGCTTAAAACTAAAACTAAAATAATAGTTAAACGTTGGGAAGGTATGCGTCACATTTGCGCAAAACGGCTGTCGCTCAGCATAATGCTAGGACTCTTGTACGAGACAGAGTCGAAGCGCTGATTTTCAGCGACAGCCGGCACCGACAAAATGACGTCTGCTGGAGCAGCCTATCCGGTCCTTATAGTGCGCCTAAACGGAACAGCAGTGGCAGAGTGCAAAATTAAATACAGTAAATGGATAGGAAAAAAAAACATAAATAAAACATATAGATAATGGCAACAGTCTGTTGCGTAGGCGACGGAACAAAGCCGACAAAAAGTGGCGCACCGAACTCTAAACAAAGTTTTGTTATCTGTGCACACCATAATTTTATTCAAAGCCGTTCCATGCGCACGCCCAGCCACAGATTATAAGGTACCTACATTATATTTTGTGTGTGTGTCTTTATAGATCAATACAATGAAAGTATTAACATTGTTCCATATCATAATTTCCTCTATTGTCTTTTATATTTTCTCCACTGCCTTTCACAATCGGATCGCGGCGGAACAAAATAACTGTAAGTCCTCTTATATCCTTACGGACACTATTTCCATTTATCTACCGACGCTACACCCAGTAAATACGGTGTGTATCGGGGGCTGTATAAACAAAATGTGAATGTAAACAATATGCAGGCTAACGTCACAAGATAGAGAGAGAACAGAAGGTGAGCTGCACAAGAGCGAAAACGCACGCACACATACACACGTTTCACGTATAGCGAGTGCAAGCATAGTCGCTACTGTCATTTGTTTGCTATCGCCGTACCTATGCGTTTAAGTGTGCGTGTGTCAGTTTGGCCCGTTGTATCCAGTTGATCTTCTGTGTCTATTATATTCTATGCTTCCTTGCACCTCACATAAAATAGTGTATTCCGAATGTGTCGGGAATTCTATTTATTGGTGGCTGTTGGCGATCTCTCTGTGGGCCTCAATGGTACTGATGTTGTAGGTGAATTTGTGGTTGAGTAAATTGTGGGAAAATTTGTTTTGTGGTGCACGCGTGCTGAAGTTTAGGGTGTATGTTGATATACTGATATCACATTTTATATGCGACATCGTTGAAAATTGTGTTGTATTTGGTAGGCATTCGAATAAGGTATTCTACGTGACCATGATATGTTGTAACAAATATAGAAAAAAAGATAAAAGACATGGCGTTTCCATATTCCATAGTTTATGTTCGCGAATGGAGTTAACTTCTAAGTCCTCTTTTATTCTGGAAATCATCAAATCACTTCTCCAGCTCTGGGCGGAGCAGAAGGAAGTGTCAGACTCTTACTGACTAAAACCCACCCGTGTTCCTCCTAATGCCCTTTGCGTTCCAAAACCACGGTGACTCTATCGAACAAATTCCGCAACCCTAGCGACACTAACCCTATGGGGCCTCGTCTTCTTTGCTGACAGCTCTTTGAGGCGCGCGTGGAACAAGACGCGCCGTCGACCCGCGGGACATGGTTGCTGTCGGATGTTTGATGTTTTTACTATACTTATATTTGATCCATTTTCGTGTTATTGTTTCTGATGAAATATGTAATCGATTTTGGATAATTTATTTAATAAAATAAATTAATTGTATTATAATAAATTATATCATGAAAATATCTCAAAAAATCGTCCGATAACGTCGATCTGTCTTCAAATGGAATGGAACTTCTCGTAGCAGTACGTAGCACATCAGTTCACTACTGCTACGAGCGTAGAACTCGTAGCAAAATCGTAGCCAGTTCTATGGTCCTACTTAGTATTGTGTAATTTTTGTGAATCTATTCAATCTATGTTGTCAATCAATTGCACCTCAATGATTGCAGGGATATAGATAAATTTTGGAACGTCTTCTCGTACCCGTGACGAGAAAACCTTCCTACTGGATTCATTTTCTGTATAATTACAAACTCTCCTCAAAAGTAAAAAAGAAAAAATAGTATTTTTAAACCAATATTTTGAAACGTGTAACTTCCGTACATACAGTTTAATTAAATAGTTTTGCATCAGTTTATAACTTAAATCGTGTCGTTACTCCCTAGTAAAACGACACAATTTTGATTTTTTACCGGGCACGTTAAAATTATCCGTAAACAATTTTGTAGCTATTCTGCTGTGAATATTAATTTCTTGACAATTTATAGCAGCTTCGCAACGTCACAGCTTAAAATGTAGGCCAAAATGACGTGAGCAAAAAATACTGTACGTCATTGGGACGTATTAACGTGAATGGTAATAAAAAAACATGAATGTTTATAAGGTTTAGTAACGGTAACTTATCGCCCTGTTTATCTATCTGTCTGTCAGCGGACTGTAACTCATGAACTGTAAATGGTAGGTAGTTGAAATTTGCACAGAGTGTGTATTTCTATTGCTACTATAACAAACTAAAACAAATGGGCTTTAATTTTATATTAAGTTACGATGAACTAATTTTGTTTAATAACCATACTTAGTTTATGGTATTAAAATCTTTGAGAGCCAGAGTGGCTAGATTTTATTAATACTCTCAATGATTTTATATGATATTAGTACAAAAATTAAGTGTCTCGTAATGTAAAAAAGTGTAGCTATTGTTTTTAATTTTTAGTTCTCTTTTTGACATGGCAGGCGTGTTTGTTATTTTTTTAAATTATTTGTTTTTTATTTTATTTCATACCTTTTTTGCAAGCTTTAAACGATGACAGTATACATAATTATGTAGACTAATCTTCATGCCTGTATTTCACGCACTGTTTATTTATTTGATTCGTAGTTGTAACGATGTCGTTGCGTTTTCAGTCTCGTGGACTTTAAACCTCCACGATGACTGAAAACTCCTTACTTTTATTGTAATAAAAAGGAAACAAGTTCCTATATGACAAAGATTTTATTTTAAGGGTTCCGTATCCAAAGGGTAAAAACGGTACCCTATTACTGAGACTTCGCTGTCTGTCCGCCCGTCTGTCTTTCACCAGGCTGTATATTAAGAACCGCGATAGCTAGAGAGTTGAAATTTTCACAAAATATGGATTTCTGTTGCCGCTTTAACAACAAATACTAAAAACAAAATAAATTAAATATTTGAGGGGGGAGACATACAACAAACGCGATATTTTTGCCCTTTATTGCTCGATATCAATAATGGCAACAGGTAGGTACTTGAAATATTCATAAAATACTCAGTTGTATTTTTAATTGAATAATAAATAATAAAATTAATATTAAAGGAGGCTCCCATACAAAAATCGCCATTTTTCCCATTTTTATGTTTCCTAGTCAATGATACGGAACCCTTCGTGCGTGAGTGACTCGCACTTGGCTGGTTTTTTTTATTTCACCAAACAAAATGCAGACCCATATTGTTTTCAAGGAAAACTTACACAACATCATCAATTTGAAATCAATAATAACAAACTTCCAATAGGTACGAAGCAATTACGACGACCTTTGAAGCCTTCAGGAAATAAATTTCAACGGAATAATCTATTAAGTAAAGTTCTACCAACAAATTTAATTCGACCACCCGCCACAGTTTCTTTACACTGCGAGACAACACGATATTCTTATCCCAATCAATTTCGTTATACATTGCGAAGAGAGCGTGAAGGAACTTTTTGGACTTATGACGAAACGCGCAATGGTTGGTGTTTGGAAATGATAACGCGAAGAATACAGTGTTCTGAATGAAGCCTTTGTACTTACTCTTATCTTGCCACAACAAAGACAAAAATAAACATCGCGCAAGTTCGCGGGAAGCTAGAAACTATGTTATCAACGCCAGATAACAAAAACAAACTTATCGGAGCTTTGAGATAAACATAATTTAGTTTTGAAGAGAAATCTTGTATTGGAACCTTTTACGACGTGATAGTTCAATTCTTTATGCGAAATACTCTAAGTTTCTTTTTTTTTGGAATCCTATTTTAAGACTTCTTATATTTTGAAAAGATGGCTAAATGCCTTAGATGGCTTTTTAGTGAATGGCGTGAAGAAACCCAACAGAGAACGATTGGGAAGAAATTTGGGCAGCTTTTGCCCAGGAGTGAAACAGTTCAGCAGTAGAATACTAATTTGCGACTATTATAACTAAGCAAATGAATTAGGTTTAATAGGTAATGCTTGTGGGGAAGAAGTACTGTGCATTGGACATTGATGACCCATTTTTGCTTTTATTTTTTTCATTCCATGATAATTCCAAGACATTCCTATTAAAAAACTGACCATGAACAACGCGAATTTTCTTACCTAAAAATAAATTTCTTAGAAGAAATTTCTTGTCCTTAAAATATCAAAAACGCTGACGAAATGTAATTTGATATCGTTAAGCCACTTAACTTTTCACTTTACTGCCAAAATATTATTTTCTATTGCTCTTTTAAATGTTTGTTCCGTTTTAATAATGATCCGATATTTTCGTAATCTTATATCCTGAAATAATGACGTCTTAACGGAGATCAAAGACTGTTATTGTTTTGATGACCATTGGAATATTTGAGAAACTTTTAATATTTTTTACTCAGCTTAATCAGTGAGTTAAAAGGTCCAAAGAGAGAAAGAAAACATGATCTATGTACACACTATAGGAAAAACTAAGAAGTCTTTATATTGAAAAAGTAGTATTGTGTGTCTGTCGGTTATGTTTTATATATTTACTGGCAGTTCAGCAAAATGCCAGAGAACTTTAGTTACCTGGCACTGGTTTTCAACGGAACCTTACGCTAAGTGTACGTATTATGTTCACCAGGTTCGTGAGGTCCACTGCTAGATTGAAAAATCGACCGGCTCTGTACTTACGAGTATAAACAGAAGAATAATTAAGAAGACTGCTGGAGATGCACGTGCCGTGCGGTCCACTCTGCAGAAGACATAACTTGATCTTCAGCAATGAATAAACGAAGAAAAACATTAGTCAACAAGCTAAAAGTGCAGTATCGCAAAGAGCTACCGCGACTCTGGAACGCAAAGGGAATTAGGAGAAACCCGGATGGCACACTCCTTTCCCATGCATAAAAACCAAAAACAGAACAGAAAATTGGTAAGTGAATGAATACATACAAGTTGCATAATTTTCTACAATGCAAAAAATCCTTTGCCTCACTGATATTTTTAGACAGCAAAAAAAATGGTTACTACTAAAAACAATGCTTATTACATTTTTGTCTTTGTTACGTCTTGTATTCCGATGAAGAACGACGAATCCTTTAAATGAAATCCTAAGAACACCATGAATGTATGCAAAAAATAGACGCCGTCACAAAAAAAGAAAACTTGCATGATAGGTACTCGTTTGAGATCTGACTGGATACTAAACTCTGTCAAAGTTCCATAAATAACTCCTGTCAAGCACAACGTTTTTCAGTTGCCATATAAGAGAATATGTTCTTCCGTCCTTGTGGCCAACAGCTTCCAGTTTAGTGGGTCAAAATAAGTGGTAGATCTGTATAACCAGACAATTTCCATTCCACAAACAACAACGGGAAAGTTTCCAATGAAAGAGCAAGCAAACCTCACACGAAATATATACAGAAACAATAAACATGGTTATTTTATGTTTGAACGCCATTACGCTCCGTATTGACATTAGCTGGAATAGTTTACAAACACTATGGGAGCTAACTTCAGTGTGAAATACTAGTTCGTACGATGTATATTCTGAGTACAAACGCCGAACAAAATACTACCAATTTTGTGACCCCATCGATTTTGGTATGGACAATTTTAGAGGTCCGTTTGAGCGTATTTTGAAATGGCTAGCGGTACATGTGATTAATATAGCTAGCCGGCTTCATCCAGCTTAATATGACAAGAAATATTGGACGTGTAAAAGTGTTATGTTTAACCTACTTACAAAATAAATATTATTATAATTTATCATAATATTTACTTATGTATATGGTTGCAGTTTGTTGCTAGTAATCAGTTTTTTTTTTTAAAAGTCGGCTTCCAGACGAACCGCTTGCAATTTAATACCAATATTTACTGGGTTGACGGCACGTTGTGTTCCACGAGCATCTTAAAGAGAAGTCAGTATAGTAGACGCATCCCGTAAGTGCCAGTGCCTGCCAGACTAGCTGAATTTTCTGAACGCAAAGGCCATTTGGAGAAGCACGGATGGGTTTTAGTTAGTAAGAATCTGACACTCCTTTTCACTCAGCTCAGAGCAAAAGAAGTTATTTTATAATTAAAAAAAAATTACTCGAGGCGCCGCAATAGAACAAATTTACAACGATTCTTATTTGGCTTGGACCTATTAATTTCCATGTGGTATATGAAAGGTAAAACAAACTTACTATTACACTAAAACAATCTTTCACACAACATGTTCATAGTATAAACTAGTATCAACATACCCTTTGACTCAACAACGTTAGGGTCTGAAGCTCGGCTAAACAAAAAAGGATTACTGCAAGCCAAATGGCACTTCGCGAGGAGAGGCTTAAGACGTTCCTACGAGAAGGGAAGACAGACCAGGGGGTGACTGTGAAAGGGGGGAGGGGGTCACAGGTAGTTTGAGATCCATCGTCCTAGATGGAAGACTAATGTGAAACGGGGCGCGATGTGGAAATGGTAGTATTTAGGTGGCTGAGCAAAGAATTCGCATTCAACTGTGTCTTTATGGGGTATTCGTTTTTTTTACTATTTTGTTTTTTTTTTATTATTATTATAGTATACAACTGCTGCCTCTTGAAAGCAAGCAAGATGTCTTGATGATGACGCTTGCCAAGAAGTGTTATAACATTTTTTCTTACAGAATCCTTCTGTGAAACCCCTTTTTTCTGGATGGGAACCACTTCAGTTTTATTATTCAAATTGCTTCATGATGTTTTTCAGTTTTGATTTACACTTTACAGATAAATATTATATCCATGGACTGCAATGTTCTGAAACAATCAACATTAAAATGTGCCTACGCAAATTATTTTTTGACAAATCCGCATCATTTTGTCATGATTAATCTAACAATAGCCGAATAACGTATTTTTAAAGCCAAATCATAACAAAACGATCAAAGCATAATTATTCAGAAATATACCATCATTTGATTCTATTGTAACACAGATTCACGGTTCCAATTTTGTAACATTGTGTTCCTTACATCATTTCTATTTCCGTCGCTATGTATAGCGTTTGACGCTCGTATGGGACAAAAGGAGCATTATGAAGGAACTAATGCTTAAATTGATGTTAGTCATTAGGGCATGTGTGAAGTGTTAGTGTCTTGACGTCAAAAGGCAAGGGTCGATCATTTGTTCCATGTCTTTGTATTTGATATTAATTTATGTTTTAGCTTTTGAACTTGGGCTTTGTCGGTTGGTGGTGGTTTTTCATTTAAATTAGTGTGAAAATATTTAAAAAAAAATGGCCAAGTGCGAGTGGGACTCATTCAAATTTGAAGGCACATATTATAAATAGTTCTGGAATCGAGTCTCGCAGTTTTTCCGAGCTTTCCCGAAATTCAATTTCCAAAACTCATATATATATGTTTTTTTTAACATAACGACACTTCTCCGTGCATAGGTTTATTGGTTAAGGTCAATGTTTTGGGGTCTCTTGCATCTCAATGAAAAAACTAAACCTATATCAAGTAATAAGGGTACCGTATAAAGGATAACTATTGCCTCCTAATTTGCCAAACAGAATCGGTTAAAATTCGGGACGGTAACACTCGTATATGAACTTTAGTTACCCAAAAAACGGACGTAAATAAATATTTTCATTACGAATAGCTTCCCAAGAAAAAACTTTGACTCTTGTCTTTAGTCCTCATTAATTAGAAGAATTTATTAAATTATCTTTGAAATTAAATGTCACTGTTTCAAAGCGTAGAAATTTAAATATACGCTAACAGTAGGATACCCAGATATTAAGCTGAAATACCTCCTAATAGACCTAATATCTAAAAGTAGGTAGGAACTACTAATTACTTCCTTTTGAGCCCGATATGGCTTTACCAATTAAGCCAGGGCGTCTGTTGTTGGCAGAAATATCGATCCTATTAGTGTGGATATAGACTGATATTAAGTCTTTATTGCTACTCGTATACAAAATCAACTAAAGCATTGGTATTCCACAATCGTCATCTTATCATGACTACTAGGGTGAGTTGAGCTATCAATGAATAATTACTGGAGGGAATGGCAGTCCATTTCACGCTCACGTTAACAAAATAGCCACACGAGTCGATCTTCTAGGTTAAGCAACGCTTGCGGAGGTTGGTCTGTGGATGGGTGACCATCTTAACATAAGGAGACTTCTCCGTGCCTCGAAAAGCACGTTAAGCTGTTGGTCCCGGCTGTCATTTGGAGATCTTTGGCAGTCGTAATGGGTTGTGAAGGTCTGGTAGGCAGCCGCTTCACGTAAAATACTGGTATTCAGCTGAATCTGGCTTGACTGGAGCCGACCCCAATATAGTTGGGAAAAGGCTAGGCAGATAAGTCTTGGGGATTGAAAAAAGGTGGGATAGTAGCAAGCGTTTCCAATCGTGTTTTGTAATGCGCACAGCAAAGGAGTGGAACTCTCTGCCTGCGTCTGTGTTTCCGAACGCATTCAATCCTTATCTCTTCAAAGTTAGAGTGAACAGGCTTCTTCTGGGTAAGCTCATTCCAACGTCGATTCTTTGTCTCTGTCACCTGTGACCTAGACCAGAGTCAAGAGAAAATCCATTACAGAAGAAAAAAAAATCACATCATACTCACATAACCTTGGTTTTCGTGATGTTTTTTTGCAGAACCGCACAACTGAACTAATCCTTCAGCAGTCGTAGACTTAAAAATATTGGTGAAGAAAATTGACTGTGGTAGACGGACGTAAGGATTCCAATTTTAAATCGGATGTACGGAACCATAAAAGAACACTCACATTGTGACATTTACGAAAGACTAAATTATAGGGTCACGCTTGAAAATACTGATAAGTCTTTGCAACTATATATTTAGGTTTATAGGGTACCTAATCATTATTTTAAATATACGAAGGGTCGACTAACATATCGGCTCAATTAACTACTCCGAACCGTACCCCTTACACACTCTGCCAATACTTAATCAACGTTAAATTTACATAAAACAAAGGCACATAATCTAAATTAACAACAGTGTTCCCAAAACTAAAGAGCTCGGATTTCGGTTGTAAAGTCGAACAATTCCAATAATCTGCGTTGAGCTAATCCCGCTCTTCAACCTTTGAAACCCCTTAATTTCCGTCCCTTACAGTAAATTCTACACTATCCAAATTAACTTGACACATCACCATACATGACGCAACCCCGATTCCTCCCTTTAAGTTTCAAGAAAGATTTGAAGGGAAGGTCATGGTAAAGTGGATGATTTATTTATATTTCTATATTAAAGACACCTGTTTCCATCTCTTTACGATGTATGGATATTGTGACGAACTAATATTACGTTTTGTTAGTTTGAACTTTGAAAATTATTGGGGCGTAGGATTTCGATATATGTTTATTTATGGTATATACATATATAAATCAATATACTATTTATTATATTGTATGTATACGTTATAATCAAAACAGTAGCTTTCGGGAAGGCGAGTTCCCTGAGCCGAAAATAGTTCCAAGAAGTTTCTGTCATACTGACTTTGTTCCGGCCGGCCGTACCGGAAAAAATATAGGTATCTAAATAAGATAAACTCAAACTCATTTATTTCATCAATTTATTTCAAATAAACCCTTTACAGGCACTTTTGAATTGTCAAGGTCAGCTAATCGAAAGAGGTGAAGCTATCTGCTCGTTCCAAAGCGTAGATCTCTATGGAGAAGAACGTGCAACAAACAGACCCCACGGACACTCCTTTAAATCATAAATTGTTACAAAGTTGTGGATACATTGTTCTTCTTGAAAAAAAAAACGATGTAGAAAGACGTGTATGATACAGGTATCCGGAGTAGAAAAACAATTCAAAGTACAATTTTTAGAAATCTTGGATAAATATATTATTATCCACTTTTTATAATACAAATTTGGTCGGTAGTAGGACCTAGGTTGAGCCAGTAATAGATGTTATTCACTTTTCTTAATGGATCTGGCTTTCTTGCCAACATACTAAGTAAAAATAATGATTCATAAAAAAAATTCAGCTTGATTTTATTTTTAGCATCGGGTTCTGAAAAAATATAACCACACGTCACAAATGAAACGCAAGTCAAGCCACGCAATAAACTGTTAATTTTTTTATTTAAATTGTATATACAGAAAATATTAATTATACAAACTCAAAAAAGGCTGTGGTCCAATTACCTATTGTAACTCAAACATTTCTCACTATACTAATATAAATACTTCATCAACAGCCTGTTGCAGACCACTGCTGGACATAGGCCTCTGCAATCGCACGCCACTTAGATCTATTTTTGCTTCTCGCATCCAGTTTCTTACTGTATATAAATACTTAATTATATAAATTTGAAAGTTTGAATGTTTAGATGGATGTTTGTTATTCAATTACATCAGAACGGCTGAACGGATCTTAATGCAATTTTGCGCAGAAGTAGAATAACATATGGGATGCTATTTACTCTGGGAGTGTGTTCCATTGGGATAAATTTTCGACATTCACGCGGGTGGAGCCGCGGGCGGAGGCTATTCAGTAATAATATTCCACCATCGACCTAAATAACTTTCTGTGTTAATTCAACACGTGTCCACGAATAGTTCGCATTCAAAATGTTATAGCAAAAACCCTTAATTCAAATGTCAAAACCACAAACGACATGTTAAAATGACAATTCTGGTTTTGTGTACTAACATAAATAACAGTTATAAATAAAATAAACGTGTTTCTGTTATTCGTGTGAAAATAAAATAAAACGATATCTTTTTTTTACTTTTGTAGGCAGATGCTTCTTTGTATTGGTTTAGAGAATAATAAATAAAATATTTGCAAAAAAATTGTTCGAACAAACGTTATGCCATGTTATATATGGAAATGGGTATTTGATAAATAGATTATGTTTGAGTTTTTTGCTTAGAATAAAAAGGCGTAACAGGGAAACCAACTGCTAGCAGAAATGTATTATTCCTAAACTATAACTATTTTGTCACCTTGACGAACCAAGCATTCATTGCCTTGCCTACCTTTTTTTTTGGATGGGAAATCATCAAATGACTTCACCCGCTCTGGGCGGAACCAAAGGGAGTGTCAGACTCTTACTATCTTAAACCCACCCGTGATCCTTCTTGTGCCCTTTACGTTTCAGGGCTGCGGTGACTCTTTCGAACAAATTCCGCAACCTGCCTTGCCTACCGATAATAGCAGAAAATAAAGCGGTGTTTTTTTCTTAACGTCTGACGTTGGTATTTTCTAATCTTTGTTGAAAGATAACAAACAAACATGTTATTACAAAACACTGAAAATTCCACGAAATCCTGAAATCGAAACCTCCGATACCAATAAGTTTAATAATAACCCTCTGTAATGGTTGTTTTCATTAATATTTTTGTAACAAGTAAAATTTGTAGCGATGTGGACGAATTTTTCGATGCCCTATGAGTCTTTTCTCCTTTTTACTCCGCTTGTACATATATATATATTTTCTATATTATATCTTGTTTAGTTGTATTTTTAACCGACTTCTAAAAAAGGAGGAGGTTCTCAATTCGGATGTTTGTATGTTTTTTTTATTTAATGTTTGTTCGCGCATAACTCCGTCGCTTGCCAACCGATTTGAAAAAATATTTTTTTATTAGAAAGGGTATACTTTCCAAATGGTCCCATGAAAATTTTATCGAAATCGAACAAGCGGTTTTTTGTTAATTTCAATAAATGATAGCAAATCTGTCGGGATAGCTGAAATCGCATGTTTGTTTATTGTTTACACCAATTTATACCACGTACGCTGTGATGGATATGTTTAGCTGGGAGTGAACTACTAAAAAACTTTTTACAAACAATAAAACCGACTTCTAAACAAAAAAAAACAAAAATACAAAATAACTTTAATTTCGGAAGTCGGTGTGTTCAAAAACATGAAGCAACCAAAAACACCGAGTTCCGAAATTAAAGTTATTTTGTACTTTTTGTTTTCTTTTTTGTTTAGAAGTTGGTTTTATTTTTTGTAAAAAGTTTTTTTTTGTAAATATAAGGATTTTGTTTTTGAAAAGTGCCATAACTTAGTTGTACAACAAATAAATTTCGGAGCCTATTCTATACAAGCAAAGAATTCCTCTTTATGATATTAATATAGATATTATACTTTTATATATACAAAAGAAATGAAGCTTGACTAGGCTCTGTCATTTATGTAGTATAATAGTATAAAGTGCTTATTCTCGTTAGTTGGAATTTGTAACTCCCTACATCTGAGAATACAAATGCTAAATTTAGCATCTAAAAGCCGTTTTTGGTGGACGTGTTACGATTATCTGTATACAAAAGCATATCTCCGGAGTGATTCTTTTTTATAGAAGCTACAGGTCCTTGTCTTAACAAACATCTATTAGAAGGTCACTGGGAGTCGTAAAGAGAAAAGTATAGTTGAAGTAATTTCATTTATTTTGTTTGCAGAGTAGAAACAGTCAAAGCAATTTCTTAACATCTTCAAAGGAATGCTCGCTATCTGTCCGGATACACGACAAGGCGTCAATCAAAACTTTTTCAATAATGTTAGACTGTGATTTCATGAGCTCATAAGACATCCACAATAGAGAACAGTTACAAGTTCAGATATTGGACTCAGTAAAGGTTCGCGTACTTTATCTCTTAAGTAATTACGAAAGCGAGAATATGTGTATTCAAAGTACCTTTTACATGAAAGACATCAAAACTTGAAGCCTAAGATTATCATTAATAACAGATTGCTATCAAAGTTAACGAATGAGTAAAGTTTGCTTTAGAAGTTTAAAGAGATTTTCATCTGTGACCAAAATTTAGGGCACCGAACCAAAACCGCTAATCGGGTAATGTTACCGAAAGTTAAACTATTCTGGGACGTACATACATTGGAGACAGGAGCAATAGATTTTAAGGAGGGAAATGTACGTTAGGATGTGTCAGGGCATGTGTCTGGCAACGTCGCTCAAAGTGACTGACTGCACTTCCCGAATTCACAGTTTTCGGTTGAAAAAACTAGCTCAAAATTGTTTGTTTTGAATGAAATTGTGTAGAAAGAACTGCAGTTTCTGCAGAAATGTTTCAATATTTTTCTGGTAGCAGCATTTTTGTGTGCGTGCCTCGGAAAGCACGTTAAGCCGTTGGTCCCGGCTGTCATTTGGAGATCTTTGGCAGTCGTTACGGATTGTCAGAAGCCAGAAAATCTGACACCAGTCTTGCCAAGAAGTTCCGTGTTCCCCAGTTAATGGGTTGTGGAGGTCTGGTAGGCAGCCGCTTCACGTAAAATACTGGTATTCAGCTGAATCCGGCTTGACTAAGAGCCGACCCCAATGTGGTTGGGAAAAGGCTAGGCAGATGATGAGTATTTTTGTGCATACATACGTATAGGTTCATTGTAAGAAACCAATGAAAAATATAAACATAAACAAACAATCAATAAACAATATTGTTTTGTTCAAGACTTAAACCTATCTACAATTATTGTACCTATTAGATTTTTTATTTAGTGGCAAGATACAAGACGTGTGCAACTGGGCTTAAACTAGGAGGACCCCTGTGCTATAAGCACCAGTTACTTCCGTCACCACCGTAATCAGTGGTGGTAATAAATCGGTGGTAATAAACGAAAGTATATTTACTTAGGTACAGGAACATAATTTTTATTCATCCCAGTTCGTGCTCTTTGACTCCCTGTATCCCCAAACAAACATTTTAGGAAATACAATTTTTCTCATTTCCTTATACAGACCATTACTGATTCCCTGAATCACGATTGCTTTCCTATTCATTCCAAAACGTCGGATTACTTCGTTCACTCCCTAGAATTGGGTCAATCAGGAATCAACGGAACGGCAATATAATTTGCACAAAGAAACAGCCAGAAATATCTAAATTAGGAGCCATGAGACGCTTCGTGCGACGTTTAATAAAATGACGTGTGACTTCACGGTCCTCTTAAGATTTTATGGAACGTAAGAAACCGTGTTTACGCAATATATGTACATACATATGTACATATAACATCGTACGTGTATTGTGTCTGAGCGTAAACTTTATACACAATTTAGCCCTTGTTTTTAGTACTAAATGTAAAGCTGCAGAATTTGTAGTAAAGGTATTAGGGCAATATAGAGTTGAGAAGGGTTTTGTAGGAATACCTTGCTTACGAATACAGGCTTGAATAACGTGGTATTTGGCTTTTGGAAGATTCTGTGGCGTGAATTTTAATCTTACCTTAAGAGGGTATATCCATTGTATTATAGAATTGAAATTTGTGATCGTAAATACTAACCAATCTGTTTAAAATGACTTACTTAAATCCCACTGTACAAATGAAAGTCTCTATATATATATAATGAAACTCTCACCCAATGTACATACATATCTTTTCGCCATACCATGAATGAAGAAAGTTTGCTAAAAAGAAAAGGCAGTACAACGGTAGCTTACAGAGCTCACGCAAGAGTGCGCATAATTCCTTCCTTTCCTTGAAACTTTGACCTTAGCAATAGTACGGAACAGGGTAGACTTTGTCTGCAAGAAGCCAAATAGTTAGCAAGCATTTGAAACGTACTCATTTTTAGGTAGGATAAAATTTATTCTAAATTTTAAAATGAAAATAATATATCTAGTTTTAATTAAATTAAAACTAGATATATTATTTTCATTTTAAAATTTAGAATGGATTTCCGCAAAGTAACGCCTGACTCAATCAATTTTAAAATTTATTCATTGTATCCTACTTCATTCTAAAACATAAATGTTATGTGTTCGAATTTTGTCAAAATTTACATCGGAATAACACAAAGAAAAGCTAAAAAGTTTTATATCTTTTCATCTTTAGAATTACAGAATTCTCAAAGCTAGACAGTACTTATCATAGGGACGAACCGGTAAGCAGCTAGTTACTAAAATACTTTTGGAAAAAGTACATATATACATATGTGTCAGCAGGTACCTCTACCACTATCACTATCCGATGGATCTGCGGACGTCGAGCGTTGGGTGGCTCGCCGTCCGATAACAACGAGGCCTAGGTCTAGGACGGCGAGTTGAGTTCCACGCACGCCACAAAGAGATGTCAGCGTAGTCATCAGCAGGGGTCTGATGGGGCCAGTGCCTGCCCGGTTGCGAAATGTGTTCGAAAAACTTAACGCGGCGGGTTTTAGTCAGACTCTGAAACTCACACTCTGCCCAGATAAGATGAAGTCATCTGATGTTTTCCCATCTAAAAAAAGGGTACTAATCAGATTACAAAAAATCTTTCACTGATAAAAAGGACACTATTTTGAATACCATTGTTTTTATGGTATAGGAACGAAGCCTAGGAAAAAGCTAAACTGTTCTTAGCACTGATGTACTCATAAACTTATACAATTTCCTTCACGTGTTCCGCTTAGATTAATGACAAAACTGCCTAAGTAGACAAGCACTTCATCAAGTATAATTGCTCTGAATAACATAAAATAAAACTTAACAGACTCCGTGAAGAGTTATATCACAAACCAGCAAGCACACACGCGAACTTCTATGCAAATAATATACGATTTGAACGATGTAGGTAGTCAAAAGTTTTGCAAACTAACTGCGCTTGTCGTCGATCGGGCAAATGACCACTTCCGCCAACAAATTATTAGTGAGAGAGTTTCCGCCTAATTACTTTGCGATGGTGAAATTAATATTGAATGAATTGTGTGCTCAAATAAGGAACTTTTGAAAGGTTCCTTGGTGTATTTCCTATTGAAAGAAAGCGTCATCAACTTTGTGATTGGGTGTTCGAGAAAGGTAACTTTCTTGCTGTTTTCTTTTGGCTCTCTTGATTTTTTTAATTGATGACATGACTTAGACGTATCTATTGAATGAGGAGTTTTGTTTTGATTTTACTTCCTTACCTTACCTTTTAAGAGATCAAGCAACGCATCTAATTCCTACTAAGCTGCATTTAAATTAAAATCTGTTTCCTATGGAATAATTAAATCTTCCGTATATAAACACAGTTGTTCAAACAGTCCATCCTAATTTCCGATTTCCTTATTAATATTAATGGACACACAGTACATCAAATTATGCGGCAAACACACGTCAACACTACCCCAACTACATTCCAAGTACATATTTACTTTTCTCACTGTTTGTAAAGAGTTTTATTTTCAGTTTTACTGCCCATAATAATGTCGTTTTAAGAGATCAAGGTGGCCGAGTGGAGAGCAGTAGTGGCGGAGTGGTAACGGCTTCGATTTACGAACTGTAGGTCGCGGGTTCAAACCAAGACGTGTGCATTACTGTGTGTAATTAATTTCATCACCATTGCTCTCAAAACGGTAAAGGAAAACATCGTGAGGAAACCGGAATGTCCTAGAACCAAAAACTCGAAGACATGTGACATTCACCAACCCGCACTGGGCCCGCGTGGTGGATTACGGCCAATGCCCTCTCCTAGAGAGGAGGCCTGTGTCCCAGCAGTGGGAACGTTACAAGGCTGATTATGCTAAGAGATTAAGCAACGCGTCTAATTCCTGCTAATATGCATATACATTAAAAATTATTTCCTATAGAATAATTAAATCATCATCTGAATATAAACACGATGTTCAAACAGTCCATCCTAATTTCTTATTAATATGTGTATAATCATTACATAAAATTATGCGGCAAACACACGTCAGCAGTATCCCGACTACATTCCAAGTATTTCCCAACTCAAACCCAACTGGCACCAACATTTTGGGGCTGACACCAACATTTGGAGACCCTACACCTCCCTTCTTATTTATCTAACGTGTTCAGCAATTTTGTGGTGTAATTTCGCAATACTCTACCCAAGAGCACTAGAAAGGGCTGAGATCGTCACATAAATAATGACACGAACATAATTATGGTGATGTCAATCTACTTTGTATGTTTCATTATGAAGGCGACGCCCAGATCATGCAAACTTGCCATTTGAATTCCCGTCAGTTTAATTAAAGAACTTTCTGTATTAATCCGTTGTTTGTTTGAAAGGATTTATTTCTATTAAATTTGTGTTTGCTCTATATAATATGTATACTAATATTATAAACAGGTTTTTTTAGTTTGTTTGTAGTTTGTACCGAATAAGCTACGGGACTAATGGACAGATTTTAGCAATTTTTTCACTAATGGAAAGCTACATTAACAGCGAGTCACATTGGCTATTTTTAATCCCCGTATTCTAATGAAAACAGGAACAATGCAGGAGAAACTATACGTGGGGGTACTGTTAGTCTATACTTTTTTTTTTTTTTTTAATCTTTATTTAAGGGCTTTGTCGCTAAGCGATAACGTCGCCCTGTAACATCAACATGATAAATTATCTATTTTAAAACAAAAAAAGCCAGCTTGTACAGAATTCTGGCTAGATCCGATAGAGGAAAAGCCAGAATGGCATTACATTCCCCAACATCATAATTATATTTGGATCCGAATAAGGTGAATCTAAGAGCTCCATTCCGGACACACTCCATCAAAACGTGTTGCACATCCTCGACTACTTACTCCGCATTCCTCGCAGTTCGGGGATGTAACCTTTTTCATCAGAAAACTAAACTTTTTTGACGGAATGTGACCAGAACGAAGTCTTAATGCCATAACTAAATCCCTTCGATTCAACAAATTTTGATCTATCCAATTATATACTGGGAGTTGTGGTTGGATGGTCTTGTACCAAATTCCTTTTTCTGTTGACCTCTGGTTAAAATATTCACTGCATAGCTCTGAACACTGCTTTTTGATAATTTTGATGTAGTCAGTAAAAAGAGGAAGAACATTAATGGGAATCCCGTCTGTCACAGCCTGGTTAGCTAATAGATCTACTCTTTCGTTATCTTCAATCTGTACGTGAGACGGTATCCACTGTAAAACCACCGAAATTGAGTTCTGACCAGACCTGAATATAGACTCCAAAATCGTATAGGCTGTCGGTACTCCTCGTGTGGACGAGGTGCACCGAGCCAAGTGTTGCAGCGCGCTCTTAGAGTCTGTTAGGATGACAAATTTATCATGGTTAATTGAGTTAGAATAAGAAAGAGCCTCTGCTATTGCAATTAACTCGATATGCATAATGGAGATATCGGAGTCTATAGCAAGCTTGACAGTAGTATTTAATTGTGGGTCCCAAACAGCAGCCCCGTTCCCAGCACTAGTTTTAGAACCGTCTGTGTAAATCTTATGGAAATCAGTATATTCCTCATCTATAAACTTCGTGCATACTTGTCTCAAACGGTTACAATCGTAATCTCGTTTAGGTTTAGTTACAGATGGGATGTTATGTTTAATAGCCTCATAGATATTAATGTTGCTGACCCATGTCTCAAGAGAGAACATCTCAACCAACCTAGCCGAGTGCATGGAAGAAGATTTGAGCTCGTTGTAAATTGAGACTAATAGGGGTTGCTTCCTGTGTTTCCAATAATGAGAATTACGAATGCTCGAAGTCAATACCTCAATCAAGTTCATCGCTATGCTCTCTCGTAAAGACATACATTTTAAGAAGAACTTGCCTCCTAGAAATTTCCTACGAATATATAATGGGGGTAAATTCAATTCACTCTCCATCACGTGGATAGGAGTGCTTCTAATAAAGCCACCAATAATGCGAAGAGCTTTATTTTGTACTTTATCTAATTTAGATAAATGGCATTGGTAGCTGCAGTCGTATAGGAAACTACCATAGTCCAATCTGCTACGAATGATTGAAATGTATAACCTACGTAGATGTTTAGGGTGAACACCCACCCAGAGCCTGCTAGCACTTTTAAAATATTAATAAATTTGAGGACTTTTTGAACCGTCTCATTAATGTGTTTCCCCCACCTAAGTGACTGATCCAACCACATTCCCAGGTATTTAATGTTATTTACTACATGAATATTAATACCATTAACTTTCAAGTTAACAGGTAGTCTGCACATACCTCTCTTAAAAATACAGACCTTAGTCTTAGAAGGAGATATTTCTAACCCTAGATTACTTATTATGGAATTAAACGCATTTAAAGCAACCTGTAGTTCTGAGACGATAGAATTTACATTGGAACCTGATTTAAATATAACAAAATCGTCAGCGTACTGAGATATATCAACACTCGAAATACTTTTGCAGATATTGTAAGTTGCGATGTTAAATAATAGAGGAGAAAGTGGGTCCCCTTGAGCCAACCCCCGCCCCGTAGACCTCCAATATTCTTTGTTATTAATTATAATTTTAAGTATTCTTTCAGTCAAGTATCTCCATAAATATGTGCATATTTTGCGCCCCACTTTAAGTTTATCCAGTATGTTCAACAAACTCACGACATCAACATTATTGTAAGCATTATTAATATCAATAAAACAACCAACAGTGACAAGATTTGAAGTAAAACCAAGTTGAATTCTTGTCGTCAAAGTATTAAGACTATCTAAGCATGACTTTGACTTACGAAAACCTATAGTATTATCAGAGAATATGCATCCATTTTCGAGATACCATTCTAACCTTTTGTTCAAAATAGAATGAAAAATTTTACAAAGGCAAGACATCAAAGCAATAGGCCGAAGAGAAGATGATAGTCCAGAGTCTCGTCTAGGTTTGGGAATAGGAATAATTCGAATATTACGCCACTGTCTTGGAACAAAACCAGAATCGTAAAATGTGTTGTAAAGAGATAGTAACAATAATTTACCGATGTCTGGGAGATTCTTGACCATAGAGAATGAAATTTCGTCACAACCAGGTGCCGTATCTTTTGATTTTATGGAATTTTTCAGTTCATTAATAGAAATTATAGCTTCTAGTTTATTGTTGTAGGATTGAAAGCAGGGTTCAGGGGGACAGACGTAATCAGGTGTTAGGTCATTAAGGAGTCCTTCTGCTAAACTTGAATCAATGTGTTGGTATTTGGATTTATGGCCTTTTACCCATCTCATTTTGCGCCACATGTCACTAGCAGAAGTTGTAGAATCGATACTTGAGCAAAAGCTCCTAAAGGAAGCACATCTGGCCTTACGTATCAACCTCTGGGATTCTTGAATTTTTGCTTGCAGAAGTGCGTAATTTTGTGGCGTAGGATTACGCCTAAACTTTGCTAAAGCTAACCGTCGTTCTGCCACGGATCTAGACAAATCTGGAGTCCAATATGGTTTTGGTTTAAACTTAGAGTTGATGTGATGAGGAATAACAATCTGCGGAATGCAGGAATCTGCTGCCTTTTGTAAAGTGTTCAAAAAAGGTCATAACACAACTGTGGGTCTACGGGGGCGGCAGAGTCACGGAGAATACTCTCTACAGATGAAGCCGCCCGAGGCGCAAATCGACACTGGAGTCTATACTTCTATACTAATATTATAAAGAGGGAAGATTTGTATTTTTGTATGTAACGAATAAACTCAAAAACTATTGAACCGATTTCAAAAAATTTTTCACTATTATAAAGCTACATTCACCTTGAGTAACATAGACTATATTTTTTATCCCCATATTCCCACGGGAACGGGAACTACGCAGGTAAAACCGCGGTGCGCTACTAGTTTGGTATATATTGGTACTGTATGGAGTTGTGCAATTCTTGTTTTGTTTCTCGGAACTTGCATTTTGGTTGAGTTTTTAATAAAACCTGCTATTTTTGCACGATTTTTCGGACCGGGATTATATTTTGACATCGAGTGTTACGATGTGCTCTCTTTGCATGGGACAGTCTTTTGAACTAGTCCGTATTTTGCTCATGCTGTTTTACTCGATTTAATGGCAGCACAAGGTGGATTGGGACTCATACAGGTTTCATTTTTCGGGTTCCGTATTCTAATGGTAACCAACATGCTCTTTTTATGGATGGAAAATCATCAAATGACTTATTTTTTATATAAAAAAGCTTACACCGCACTGGGAATTTCTCCTGTATCGTGGGTACGTTTACAAATATATAAATTCACTTACACAAACAGCCAGACCCGGAACAACTATCTATAGATCTTACAAATATTTGTTCCGTGCGGGAATCGAACCCACGATACGCAGAGCATTTTAGCCAATTGCTCGACCACTGCGCCAATCCTGCCGTCGTACTTCTCCCGCTCTGGGCGGAGCGGAAGGGAGTGTCAGACCTCTGCCTCGAATTTTGCGGGCAGCGGGGCGCGCGGCGGCGGCGGCGGCGCGGGAGCGGCAGGATCTTATGCGGTTCTCGAAAACAACACAGAATATGCGTTGCCCGCGCCGCTGCCACCGCCGCCCCGCTGCCCGCAAAATTCGAGGCAGAGGCTTAAGACTCTTACTGACTAAAACCCATCCGTGTGCACTAATGCCCTTTGCACTCCAGGGCCGTTGTGTGGTTTGGGTGAGAGGGGTGAGGTTTTCCTATGTCCTATTGGTGTTAATCAGGCTTACGGCTATGTTAATTGTTCTTATATTAGGTGTTCTTTTTTTATAACTTACTAGGTGGACTCACAGAAATTCTTGTCGCTGGTGTTCGCCGTCTTTCGAACAAATTCCGCAACCCTGGAACACTATTAATCGACCTATGTCCGCTGTCCTTCTTTCCTAAGTAATAGTTTGTCAGGCGAAATTTTCTATAGCTCTAAACAAATACGACAAAAGAGGACAAGGATCGTGCATTTTGGGTACCGGTTTTTACCTTTTTTACTGGGTTTTACCTTTCGTTTGCAATTGCGACTCGCACTTCTCCGTGCCTCGGAAAGCACGTTAAGCCGTTGGTCCCGGCTGTCATTTGGAGATCTTTGGCAGTCGTTACGGATTGTCAGAAGCCAGAAAATCTGACACCAGTCTTGCCAAGAAGTACCGTGTTCCCCAGTTAATGGGTTGTGGGGGTCTGGTAGGCCGCCGCTCCACGTAAAGTACTGGTATTCGGCTGAATCCGGCTTGTCTGGGTGCCGACCCCGATATAGTTGGAAAAAGGCTATGCAGGCAGACTGGGCAGTTTTGTTTTAGAACAATTATCTAAAAAAAAACTGCCCAGTGCCAGACCATTATATAAATGTTTCGAGATTTAGAAATGAAAAGCCTATCATCATTTTTTTTTTTGTGGAAATCATAAGTAGGTCCTGTACAAAATAGAGAACAAAAGAGAACCTTTTTTAATCCTTTCTGAACTGGAACAAAGGTTAATTATGACAGATTAAATCATATTTTAAAGAATAACTGCTTTCATACGTCAACAATAAACTTCTTTGAGAATTAATTAGAAAATTACGTAATATTTGACTTGGTGCCGTACTTCGCTCAGATTTAGATTTTTCTCTTTAACATTTTATCGAACGTTTCAATGAAAGCCGTTCTTGTCCTTTTTGATACAAATTAATGAACTTTTTAATGTCATTAACAAATTCTGAGATCTTTTTGTGTTATCATGCGGTAATATTGATTAATAATTAAAACTGACGTTTATTTATAACAACTTCTTATCAGAAAACGTATTGAATAGACATTCTATTGGAAATTTTTACACGTCTACTTATATGTATAATTTAAGTGTATTTTTTTTTGTAGAAAATTTATTACGGTTTTTTTTTACTAAAATATAATAATCAAAAATATTGGTATAAACATAGGTTATATGAATCCGTAACAAGAAAATAATTCGTTGATCATACAAAATTTGTCAGCATCGTAGCAAAGGTGCCCATAACACTGGCAGAGTCTAAGAATCAGCATTGCCATTCCAATTGACAATTCACGTCGGATGGCAACGCTGAGTTTATGACTGAACAAAAGGCCAGACTCTACGTTAAGATTCGACCAGTCTTCTAATAGCAATGTATACATCCGTGCATATATGTATGTTTGTGTTCGTACGTGATTTTTATCAATTCTGGTATAATTACCAAAAGAAATTTACAAAAAACAAAAAAAATATGCATACCTAATGCATATGGCGGCTCAACTATCTACGGGCGAGTGAGGTGACATTTTTTATATGAGTGGCTTCTCGCATTTCAACCTAGGGTTGTCGATTGCTTAACCGGGCTTGCCTGTTTGAGGTCACATCGGCGCTCGCGGCTGTCATCCTTTCGTGTCGGATGCGTGTGTGCGTGAGATGTTGGTGAGCGCACACATGCTAGGCGTTAACATTAATCATGCTTCTTATTTTGTTAAATATTCATTAATTTGTTATTGTAAAAATTGTGCACGTCTGTTATTGACATACATGCCTTTTAGAATAAGACCTGACACAATTTAATATGTCTATTTTTATGTTTGTGTTGTTGATGTGACATAAATAAATAAATATATATTATAAACTGATAAGTCCAGTTTACATAACAAAATTATACATAGGTACGTAACTAACTTCCAAAAATGTTGATCCCAACACGAATAATAAACTACTCCAATATGAAGATATAGTACAGGCAAGCGTGATGAGTGCTCACCTACATTTTATGTCGGAATGACTCTGAACTAATTAAAACAGTGCTGAAGTTTCGCCCTTTGGGGGTAGTAAAAACTTTTCAACATGTCCTCACATGGAATTTCGGGAGCTTTGAAAACGGGTTCTGTAGTATACTGGGTTCCTTGGACCCTTTTATGTTTTACGTGAACAGATTTCATCGCCTCATTAGTCTGTCGTGTAAGCTGCTGTCTGCTGATCAAAAGGTAACTTTGATGTATAGATTTCTATTTCTTTTTTCGTTGTATAATTTTGTATGTTATCTTTGCGGTTATATGTATTATACCTATACATATGTCACCAATAATTTTTAATAACGTTACATTATAAAATATCTTTAGAGATTGTAAAGTCTCGATAAATTGAAGATTTGGAATACTTTTTTACGTATCAGAATTTGATTGTTGATCTCTCGAAGTCATTCCAAAAAATTACTAAACTGACGATATGTTGGCGAACAATCAGTGTACGGTTCCATAACTTATCGGATTTTCTGGCCTAGCCAAGTAGCGGAACATAGGGCACTGGGAACTTAGGGCTCCCCAACATGGATAGGTTAAGTTCGCCATTTACGTATTTTTTTTTTCAATATTGTTATTTCAATACTTACTTAAAGTTTTATTACTCTCTATTCTATATAAAGCCAAAATAAAATAAATAAAAAAAATAAAAATAATTTATCGGTATAAATGATAAATGATATTTATTTTGTAAGTAGGTTAAACATAACACTTTTACACGTCCAATATTTCTTGTCATTTTAAGCTAGATAAAGCCGGTGTTTCCTAGCTGACTACCCTGAGAAGAAACACCGAAACAAACTCAGAGGTCAAAGTCTCTTTTAAAGTCCATACAATCCGTACTGGTCAAATCATATGAGAACCATGTAGGTTAATGTCTGAGGTAGCCTTTTGAGGAAAGTGCCACACAGATTTGAGTGGACCTGTCCAGACAGTGCAAGCATTTGTCAGATACCGTGTAGCTCAAACTTAAAACTTTAAGGAGCTCAACGGCTTGACGAACAATACCAAAGTAAGGACATTTGGGTAGGCCGCAAGAATTACTCAAACTGCCAGACAAACTGAAACAAGACCCTAATATGGCGATCTACATAGTTCCCATTCATAATATGTTATATGAGAACTATGCAGATCTGTGTCTGAAATAGTCTTTTGAGGAAAGAACCATACAGATTTAAGTGGGCCTGTCCATTCAGTGCAAGCCTTTGTCAGTAGTCGAGTAGCTCAACTTAGAAACAATAAGGAGCTCAACGACCCGACGAACAATACCAAAGAAGGGACATTTGGGTAGGCCGTAAAAGTACTTAAACTGCCAGACGTCGTCGTTATATATACTTTAAGGAAAGAAAAAAGAAAATAATACCCATATAGTCCTCATATTCACAAAATAAATTAAGTAAAAATATAATACTTTACAAAGTAAGTATACATGTCAAACATAATATAATAATAAAAAAAAATATTACTTTAACAAGTAAATATTCATGTCACAATAATAAAATAATACTTTAAAAAGTAAACATTCATGTCAAAATTGCAAAATTGAATTTACATGCAGGAGAATATAAAATGTCAAAGTCTAAAATTGAGAAAAGTATCAATAGATAAACGTAATATTAGGCCATGTACATCGTTGAAGCATCTCAATCCCAAGCCTTTTGGTCTTCAGTATAGTCTCTAACTGTGTAAAAAGCTTTCTGGCATAGCTTACGTTTTACTATCAATTTGAATTTATTAATACTAAGGTCTTGGATGTAGGAAGGGAGTTTATTATAAAAACGAATACATTGACATCTAAATGAACCACCTATTTTCTTGAGCCTAGTTTTAGGAATGACAAAATTATGTTTGTTCCTGGTATTCACATTATGAATATCACTGTATCTTTTAAATAGTTTAATATTTTTATGTGCATACAAAAGATTCTCGTAAATATACTGAGAAGGCACAGTCATTATATTAATCTCTTTAAATTTGTTTCTGAGGACTCTCTGTCTAGGACTTAATTTGTAAATCGCACGGATAGCTCTTTTTTGCAACACAAATACTGTTTGAATATCAGCGGCATTTCCCCACAACAAAATGCCGTAAGACATCACACTATGGAAATAACTAAAGTATACTAAACGTGCTGTTTCAACATCAGTTAAGCCACGAATTTTTCTAACGGCATATGCTGCAGAGCTAAGTTTTTTGGACAATTTGTCTATAAAAAAAGTATTCTAAATGTTAAGTTGACAATTTTTCGAAAGTTTGTAAGTATGGATGGATGGATGTTTGTTACTCTTTCACGCAAAAATTACTGCACGGATTTGGATGAAATTTGACACACAGATGGTTTATAATTAGGGTTAACATATAGGATTTTTAGGATTTATATAGGATGTTCTCACGGGATTGAAACTTATGCGGGTGAAACTGCGGGGTGCTGCTCATATTTTATAATCTTATGAAGTTTGTCATTTTCCGGTGACATAATTATATTATACATATATATAACACACAAAATTACCCATATGTATAAAAACATATTATAGCAGCAGGGACCACTGGTTTAAGACATTTCTTGCTCCTTATAAGGAGCACTAGAAAACAATAGAAGGTCACCCATCTCTGGACCGACTCAGCAAGCGTTTTTTCATTCGCCCATCAAGACAGACCTATAAGATACCAAAAAGAATAAAGTAAAGTTGTATTTCCATATCAAAGTCTTGAGCTTAAGAGGCCGTGCATGAAATCAAATCATTTTGAACATCTTTGATGATCGTTTGTGGGAAAAGTAAGAAGAATTTGAACCTACTTTTTTATATAAGAAAAGTGTAATTCTTACTCTCGTAAATGGCTAAAGTACTTTTTTAAAATAATGTATGAATTAATAGCAATTACCCATATTCAAAACCCTTTTATCGCAAAAATAACGAGCGAGTGATGTTTGGTTACGTTTTACACAGCCTTATGAAAGTTTATTAACATTTAAAAAAATATCAGTAACATCATCATATGGTTAACTCCGCAATAGATTGAAAACATATTGACTTCAATAGGAAACATAGCAGAAAAAAATTTTTGAAAAAACGTAATTCTTGGAAAACATCTGGACAAATAAGTATTTTTTTCTATACCTTAGAAACCCTTTTTAGAAATTTTAAAAAATACACAATAATCTTCACTTAACTTTTTAATAGAATCTAAAATAAATTTTATAAAAAAACAATAACTTCATTTCGTAAATTACAAGCAAAATGGACTATATTATCGAGCGCGCAAACTCGATCGCGCCAGTAACGATCGGGCTCTCCCAGCGAGAGCACGCGTCACTTTGCTCCGCAGCCGCTCGCAAGTTTTACGTGAATACATTCACAAAATTGTACGCCGACTACCACATTTTGATCCAGTGAGTATTATTTTTTTTTGTTTTGAGTATTTTGTTTGTTTATTATGATTGATAAAATATTTTTCGACTTTAATTAGAAGTAATGGTTGTATGTTTGTATGTGAAGGAAAATCTGCGGAATTACTCTAATATTACTATTAAAGTCAAGGTTTAGTTTTCTAAATCATTTAACTTTTCTTTTCTTTGCAGACAATGGGTAGAAAGACGGGGACGCATTATGCATGCGTCAATAAAAGGAAAAAAAAAAGAAAATGTAGGGCTGATACGTGCAAGACAAGTGCTTAAAGAACGCAAGTCGAATGTACTGACTTTTTGGGAGAATAAAATGGAGAAATCTACAATACTTGTCTTCTACCCGAAATAGTAGATCCAAGAAAAACTCGCTCCATGCCACTGAGGGACACAACATTTTAATACGTTTTTTTAGATTTCGATGTAGTCTTTGGATTATGTATGAAGTTATGACGATGATTAACTATGAGAGATTACTTGCATAGACACAACCTTGTAGCCAGAATTATATACCAGCAATTTGATCTTAAATTCAGCCTTGTTGTATGTGATCGGAAGTGCCTTACTGTAGGTATATGCCCGATGTAGTTCTCCACGTGCCTTTGACTGTTGGGTCATACTGGTTTTGATGTACTCTTTGGATTATGGATGAAGTTATGATGGTGATTAACTTCCTGATATTACTTGCATAGACACAACCTTGTAGCCAGGATTATATACCAGCAATTTGCTCTAAAATACAGCCTTGTGTGATCGAAAGTGCCTTACTGTAGGTTTGTGCCCAATCTAGTTCTCCGCGTGCCTTTGACTGTTGGGTCATACTAGTTTTGATGTACTATTTGAATTGTGGATGAAGTTATGATGATGACTAACAATGAGTTTACTTGCATAGACATAACCTTGGTATCAGGACTCGTCCGATACCAGGTTGAGTCGACGACGCGTTGTGTTCCACGCGCGCCTCAAGGAGCCGTCAGCACCGGTGCCTGCTAGGGTTGCGGAATTTGTTCGAAAGAATTACCGCGGCTCTGGAACGCATAGGGCACAAGAAGGATCACGGGTGGGTTTTAGTCAGTAAACGTCTGACACTCCCTACCGCTCCACTCAGGGCGGGAGGGGTCATTTGATGATTTCCCATCCAAATAAAAAAAAACGACTTATATACCAGTAATTTGCTCTAGATACAGCCGTGTGGGATCGGAAGTGCCATATTATAGTTATATACGTGCTCGATCTAGTTCTCCAAAATGTCAATATCACATTGTATTAGAATTTACACCAACATGTCTATTGTAGCCAATAAACCTGATATAGTGCTGGTGGATACCTGGACTCTCGTTCAATTTTGTTTTTTTAAATATGGCGTAGGTACTGAAGTCGTGCAGAATTAAACGAAATAACTGTGATATAACAGCGTGCTGGAAACGGTTTTTTTTTTCTTTTTAATTATGCTATTTCCGCGTACTAATTTTGCCACAATTGATTAAATTGTTTAGTTCTAGTTGTTACTCATGCTGTACGGTCTCATCAACCGTACATTTACTTTGCGAATGCAGCAACCTACTTAGATGTCGTGCTTATCCTCCATGTCGACGAATATGCTGTAGTAGTTAGCGTTGGAGCCTTTGAGTAATGCTTCCAGCTCCCAGTGTTGTTTATCGATGATATTCCACTTCGACTTTAAAATGGAGAGATGGTCTTCTAATTCCCATTTCTCCGTAACTGCTTTGATGTTGATCTTTGACATAGCGCGGTCGAGTGCTTTAAAGTTGCACTCTTGCTTACTCAGCAATGTTTTGGTGGTATCGTCAGTATCTCGATCCAGCATCCCAGTTAAGTCAAAGTTCACGGACCTTTTCCCCCGCTTTTGTTCCAGTAAGTTAAGCATATCTCCTTTTGTAGATTCGTATAACGTTTGAGTTTTGCTGTACACGTTGTCTACGAAGTAATTGATGTTTTTATCTTCTAAGGCTTGCTCTAGAACCGCATGTCGTTCCTCGAAATCATTCCACTGTGCTTCGAGAGATTCCAGACGTTTGATTAAATACTCTTCAGTTTTCCTTGAAGAGCTATCCTTTTTATAGTTGGAGCACAGCGCTTTGGTGTTTTCAAAGCAAGATTGTTGGAGTTGTAGCTTCTCCATAGTGAGTTCTCTTCTCTAGTTGTCGAAAAGAGGTGAGTAAAGTTTGATGTATGTAGCTCAAGAGTCCAGCACGTAGTTGACGGTGCTGCACGTATAGCTTGACTTTGGTTCACGACACGAAGACCACAGTTTGCAGGCTTCTTTTTTCAAGTCTCATCGGATCCGTTTTCGCGGTTTTAGTAAAGTTACGTAATCCTTGGCGTCTTGAAATTGTCGTTTCTTTCTACTTATTTCGCTCGCACTCTATCAACGATATTAGGCGCCTTCTCAATCCAACTGGGGCGACCCGCTTGTGGGAGACCAGTTGAACCGATTCGCTATCGTAAATAGAGATACCACACGATAGAAATCCGGCTCGAAGGACCACTTAATGTAGGAGCCAATGGTTGTAGGCACCGTACACTATCACTTTGTTGATGTTGGTATAGTTGTGGAGTACAAAGAAAGAACCACAAGTTAAGTTTGTAGTTTAAGTAGTGGTAGCGATTCTTTCTCTTGACAAGTGGTTACTTACACAGTTGTTGTCTGACTCGGCCTGCCTTGCATCAGAAGCTATAATTATAGCGTAATATTTGTGACGCACGACATCTAAGTAGGTTGCTGCGTTCGCAAAGTAAATGTACGGTTGATGAGACCGTACACATGCATAAAAACTGAGCCGTGCAGTTTCATAAAGGCATTTATTTCTACTTTCCTATTTTCAGTACAGTAATAATTCTTACAAGCGTGGTGGTCACCAAAGATATGCATTGGACTGTTTAAGATATTTTTTTTATCTGTTCGGTAGGAGACAAAAACTGCACTTTTCGAAACCTTATTATTTACTTTACTTGCAGGTCGAATAAAGCACCTTTTAGATTCAGAATAGTTTTTTCGACCAACAGCAGTCAGTTATGACAGTGAGGATGGGACTACCGTTTTTAACACCATCACAAACCAAAATTCTCAGCAACTTATTTCTTAGAGACCTCTTGCATACTTATTCTTCAGCCTATTTCTATCTTTTTGTTATCTAGTCGTGACATTTCGCGTAAGTATCTTGTTTAATTATTGGTTAATTTATGGAAGAAGTCAACAATTCTTTTCAAGTTAGAGTTCCAATAAAACTCAGTGATCGTCAAAACGGCTTTCACCGAAATCGGTATATTTTTTATGCAATAACGCAATGATTTAGTAAACGAAATGTGTTATTTTTATAATATTTTCTGTGATTTTTTGGTATATGTCTTTTTAACGACGACTTCAACTTGGTATTGTTTTGTCCATTAATTAATTTCTAAGTTGAGCTATACTTTTACTGACAAATATCCACTCTAATGTGTATGATTCCATTCTCAAAAAAACATCTCGGACACTAGTTTAGACTGCCCTCATAATCGTTTACCAAGATTAAATATATAAAAGAGAATTCTCGTAGTCCTTTTTTTTTCTTATGGAATGTATTTTGTTTTCACTCATTTTACATAAATAAATAACATTGCGTCATCATTTTATTATTTTGTTAAATCTCTAGATGTATCAACATTCATCTGACATAAAGTAGAATAATTTTGGTGTCAACTGTGATTAATAAATAATATACATACGTTACAGATTTTTATTTATAAACCTTATTTACTATTTTTTTTACTTAAAATAATAGATATTATTTTAAGTAAAAAAAATATATATAAAGGATCAAGATTTTTATAGAAGCATTCAAGCTCGATTTTTGCACGAGTGTGCGTGTAGCTGAATGCACAATGCACACAAACATGGCATTGCAGCGAATTTGCCTAAAATCTATCGAGTGAATTTTATGCACGGCCTCTTAAAGCTTAAAGATCTTTGGTATCAGCTGTTTCCCTTGTACATAAATAATGACAGCAACGGATCATGTTAATCCGAACCCCTCATTTAAATTTCACAATGTGGGTTGATAAATAGGTGATTCAGTTGGATTTTCGTTCCGTATAGAATTAAATATGTATTGTATAATAAACGACTTATGGGCGGTATATTCAAGTGAATTGTTGACAGTAACTAGACCATTTATTAAAGGTTTTATTTTGTAATGTGACGGTAAAAAATATACGTTTATGTTATAAATCTGAAAACCAATCACACATTTAGATGACAATATCGATTACATTTGGTGCAAAAAACATGGTCAAATACATAGATACGTCGTGGTTATCGAGGAAGGCTTTAGGCTTTATATCATCACGCTTAAGCCCATAGGAGCGGAGCAGCGATAAAGAATGTTTTAAAATCGGGGATTCCACGGGGACGAAGTCACGGGCAGCAGCTAGTCATATATATGACGGCGCGCTGAACATTGGTTAGTTTTAATTATAAATTAAGCAATAATTACATCACGATTTTAATTAATTTAATCATAACTCGATTTGTCACTATTGTTGTAGTCGATCTGTAAAACATCGAATCCTGTAATCAATAATATTAAAAAGTTACTAAATAAGAGCGGGTAACCCCGAATAGAGTAGTGGGTGTCGCCACGAGTAATGGCGGTTGTCATTCTGTTGAACGGCTGCCACACGAGGTGCACACTTGCTAACCTATTGACTCCTAATCCAATTTAATCTCGTTATTGTGTGTGGTTTTGTATTTAATTGTGAACCAACCAAATAAAAAGAAGTTCGACGATACAACTGTGCTGTTATTTTTGAATTCCTGCCGTTATAACGCCCACGATGGATGGTGATAGCCAAGACCGCTATGAGCCCCTGACTGACGCTCTTGCATATACATACCTAATATTTAAAAAAAAGGTAAGCATCAATATCTTGGCTTGCAATATCAACCCAAATGCTCAGTCACTTTGACTAGAACCTCTAAATCTAAATCTTGGTTTGTTCCTTTTTTCCTAAAAGCCAATTTCTCTATATATCGCTTGCCAACACTTCTACAAGCTAAACGGTCTCTTGGCACCAATCAGCGTTCGTATTGAAAACATATTATAGAAATAAATTCTGCAATTCCGTCAGCAAGCATTCTGTGCGGTAAGGTTTTTTTTACCGCTGTGCATTAGTGGCTACTGAGTCGTCGCTTGGCAAAATGGCATAACTTTTAGTTCGCTTACGTCTGGGTACTCAGTTAGTGGAGCACTTAGGGATCTAGTTGCCAAGGTTGCGGAATCTGTTTCGAAAGAGTAACAATGACCCTGGAACCTAAACGGCATTAGAAGGAACACGGTTGGGTTTGAGTCAGTAAATATCTGACACTCCCTCTGATCTAAGCTGAGCGCGTTTGCGTCTATCCGGCAGAATCTTGGTACTCTGAAATGTATTTAGCATAAACGTTTTTATACGAATAATTTATGCTCGCGTGGGACTGCCGGAGCCCCGCAGCGCCGTAGCCGTGATGGAAACCATGCCTGCTGCTTGTTTGTATTCTTGGATGCTGCATGCATGGTGTATGCTTTTTTGAATGCTTGCAGGGAAATAAAAATCAATCATACGATATGTGATTTTTATTTTCACAAGCATTTGTTTTATTGAGTGATAATACAAAATTATTCTAACTATGAATTTTGTGTAATATGACAAATTAATCTTTGGTTTGAAACGTATGCTAAGAGACGATTCTAACTGTGAACTTTCTGCGATACGATGGTTCTTTCTACTTTTTAATTAATAGGTATGAAAAAAAAAGTAATTGTAAGATAAATGAATGTATTATGCCAAATGATTTTCTGCGAAACGAACTTTATGCTATATAAAATAATTTTATGACATATAAAGGGTAGTCCCGATTTCTTGAAGCTGCTTTAAAGAAAAGGTGTCTAGTTGCTGATTGATTGAGGCATAAGCATTTTAATAATTGTACTACGACTAACTTTTCCCAGGACTCGTATAGACTACTTCTTTTGCCAGTGTAAAAAACTGACTTAGATGGAAAGGTATACTGACGTTGAGTGCTAAGCGATAGTGCAACTTATCGTCAGTAATATAATTTTCATAAATGGAGCTGAAGTGCTTCTAGAGATTACCTCTATGCTTTTGTGAAATGCACGAGTGAGTACTATAGCTATATACATACACACATGCCTAGACCTTTGGAAAATACAAGCTTATATTGCAACACTTAAATTTTTTGCGCTGGACATTTTCAAGACTTGACAAATGCGGTTGGCAATCTTCTGTCCCACTTCACAATCCGGTATCAAGATTTTTCAACAATTTTATACAAGGAAACGAATAAAAAAACGATGGCGCTTGCTGCTATCATCATCTGCCTAGTCTTTACTCAACTATATTGGTGTTGGCTTTCAGACAAACTGTATTTAGCCAAATACCAGTGTTTTACGTGTTGCGACTGCCTACGAGGCCTTTACTACCATAAACTGGGTAACACGGTACTTCTTGGTACAACTGGAGTAGGTAAGATTTTCTGGCTTCTGACAATCCGTAACGACTGCCAAAGATCTACAAATGACAGCCGGAACCAACGGTTTAGCGTGCTTTTACAAAGTTCGGAGGAATCTCGATATCGTCGAATTCGAATTCTTTAAATAGTATTTAGCGATCGTGACGCATGTATTCCTTTTAAATTGTCGAGCCGAATGGTGCTAGCGTCGTGTTTATAGGTTTAATCTAATTATTTACTCTTCGAATTGTTTCTTTTTACCTTTTACTCCATACGCTTTTATCGTGTACCAAACTTTGTAACATTTATTGATTTAAAAGAGTATCCATGGAGTTTCTTGAACGTGTTCTTTTCAATAGCGATCTACGCTTTGCAACGTGACAATAGCTTCATGTTTTGACTGACTGACCTTGATAATTCAAAAGTGTTTGTAAATAGTTTAATTGAAATTAATGCTTTGAGTTTTGAAAAAAGCTTCCGAATAACGATTGCATACCCAAGTTTCTAAAGGAACTTGGTGAAATGGAGGATTATGTAATACACATTAAAAGTGTTGTGCTTTTTATAAATCTATGCTCTGAAACCTGCTCTAAGACGATCTGAAAAATGCATTTGATACTGGCCATAAGTATAATAATCGTGGCCACTGAAGAGTAGTATACCCATACAAAAAAAAGAAGAAGAAGTAAAGGGTCAAACAGAAATTATGATGCGCCACAATGCCACAAAGTAAATCAACGTAAATAAACCAAGTCTAAATCCACTATTGTTTGATACACTCGCCGTCTGTGAGTGCTTGGGTTAGTTTAGCGAGACTACATAGTGATGCGATTTGGCAGCACTAACATAAGCTACCACAGACCGTGGCTAAAAGCAGACCAACTCAAAACTTGGCTAACTTGAAGCTAATGTACAGTGCTCAAGCTTAAATCAGTAAGTCAATAAACTGAGTCTTGTTTGTGTACTCTCAGTAAGAGAATATTATGTAATGATGTACCATTATCATACACGCATAAAAAGTGTTTAGAGATCAAGTACGCGTTAGAGTATTGCCACAATAGAAGATTATTATTTTAACCTTTTTTGAATGGATTGGATGGCTTTAAAATCTGATGAAAAAAATTGCATTGATATAGAGCAACGAGATCGTTTGTTACGAGACGAGATGATGACAGCTGTTTGAATATTGCCAGCTGGTTTCAGGTACTGTACTGTGACTGGCGCTCTTGGCACTACACAGAGCGTCATAAGCCACCTTTGGAAACACTATCTAATCACAGGCAGCGTGAACGAGCGACATGGAGGACGATCTCGCATTACCACTCGCAGACAGGAATGGTATACATTTAAAATACTGCTCGATGGAATGGTACTATGACCGCCATGATGTTAGCTACAAGGCTCCACAACTCTTCAGGCTTGCTGATAAGCAACCAAACCATCCGAAATCGTTTACGTGTGTTCAAATTTAAATCAGTCAATCTTAATTTAACAGGAATTAAAGTAAAAATTAACACGTCATCAGAAGTGTCTAGAGATCTAGTACATTTTTAACTATAAAACGATATCCAATTAATATTCACCAGCCAGTATACTGGCTGGTATGGAAGATTATATTTGGTGAATATTAATTGGATATTGTTTTACAGTTAAAAATGTACTAGATCCCTAGACACTTTTGATGACGTGTTAATTTTAAGTTTGATTATATCCGAATAAATAAATTCATGTGTGTGTCTGACCGTCTGTCTGTATGTCCGTATATCACAGTCAGCTTTCTCCGTTTATAGTTAACCGATTCGGTTAATTTAGATTTAGATTCTTTAACTTGCTCATATTTATTGTGTAGTTATCAAAATTTTACGACTCATTGGTTTATTAGGCCTCACTTAAACATAAACATAAACTAGTGTTATTTTTTATTTATTTAATCGGTGTTTAACTTCGTGCTGGCAACTAACTGAAACTAATTGAAATATGAATCTGATTTGGTCAAGCAGACCATTTAAATTAAACTATTTAAGTGTCTGCAGTCCCTGCTAAATATATCCAAATTAATATTTAACAGCGTAGTTTTTCACATCCGTTCAATTTCATCGCGAAAGGAACAATCGTGGATCTGTCGGGTTCTGTAAAGTTCGAGCAAGAGCAGTGTGATACCTGGTAATCTTTTCAAAACAAGGGAATTTGTAAGCTATTCGAAGGAATATAAGTACTTTATTGTCCTGTAACTGCAGTGTGGATATCGTCAGAATTGGTTGCTCATAAAGTTTTGATAGTTAGGCTCGCACATTAGACTGAAAGTTAGACTCCTTTTTTGTCGTCTATCGCACCCCCAGTTTTGACTTCAATCTTTTTTGTTTGTTGGTATATTCTCAAATTACTTCTCCCGTTCTGGGCTGAACGGAAGCGAGTTTCAAACTCTTATTTACTAAAATCCATCCGTATTCCTCCTAATGCCCTTAATGTTTGATTGAGTCAAAGCAAAGAAAAGAAGACGGGGCACGCTAGGGTCAGTACACTAGAGGGCCCCGTCTTCTTTGCTGACGTCCCTTTGAGGTGCGCGTGGAACACGACGTGCTGTCGACCCGGACCTGGTTATTATTAGACAGCGAACCACCCACCTTTCGCCATCCACAGGTCCGCGCATACGGTGGCCGGAAATCATACATTGACTCCCGACGCCCGGGACGTCTTCTTCTGATGCAGCGGCTGGGGTTTCCCTCTCCCTCACGAGCTCCGCCTCTTCCTTCTCTAGCATTACTCCTATGCAGGAAGAGGTGACCAGTTCTCATGCCTCCTCTCTCTGGACCATTGATTGAACCAGGCCGGAAGCGAGAAGTCTTGGATCGCCTCTATGAGGACTGTCATAGACCCTTTTTTTTGGATGGGAAATCATCAAATTACTTCTCCCACTCTGGGCGGAGCGGAAGGGAACTGTGGGAAGACCCCTGGGGTTTCAATTGGACTTAATAATTCAAATGTGAACATTACCAAATTGAAATTAAAAATCTTTTTCCTAATATTGTATGTTTCTTGTGATTTTTTTTGAACGCATAATCCACTATGAAACAAAGCTTTACATTAAATATTCAAAGTAGGTGTGGGTTTGAGGATAAAAAGAAAGAAACAAGGACTTTTCCAACATCAACCTTTAATTAAATTATAAAGTATTAATTAATAAATTACTTTACAAAGAAGTATTTACATTTATCACCTAGTTTAACTTAAATATGTAGGTATGGAAAATATAATACACGAGTGAATTTTAACTATAAAGTAGACTTACATGGTTGAAATGTTGAATTCGTTAAAAATATTATTACTTGCTTTGTGCTAATTTTACCACGATACAGTAGAAAAAGATACAAATACAGGTATTATAAGAGTTGAAATGAAAGTCAACACTGTTTAAGACATGCTATTATATTACTTTGCCATTTATACACAGAAAAAAAAGAGTTTAGTAGAATTAAATTAATTTCCCTCCATAAAATTAAGTAAGTAATCGAAATCACAGCTCAATCCATTATTGTTAAAAAAAACCCGTATTAGGTCCTGTTATAGGGATTAGCAAACACCAAATGACTTGGTTCGCTCTGGGTGGAGCGAAAGGGAGTATCAGACTCTTACTGACTTAAGCCCATCCGTTTGTCTCCTAATGCCCTTTGCGTTCCAGGGCTGCGGTGCTCTTTCGAACAAATTTCGTAAACACGATAATAAATCAAATTTATTTATTTTTGTGTTCCTAAGAAGCGATTTCTCAAATGTCGAACCCGGAAACTTTTATCATAATAAATATGGCGGTTCGTCAAAAAAATTTTTTTTAAAGCTAGCAATTTTTAAATTTCTTAATAAGAAGTTATTTAACAACTGAAAAATCGGACCTAATTATATTTTTTTTAGATGTATTACTTTTTCTGTAGCTCTTATAAATAATCACAAAACACATTTTAACTAAATGTATCGCCGGGTTCCTTAGAGGCAGTTATTTTTCACTTACTCGATACTACCCGTATCCGATTGGCGTCCTTCCAAAGAAATGTTACTGTTTCAATGAATAGTATTTAACGTGGTCTTATTTTTATATTTTTACGAGCGTGACTTGAAAGGTTTCCTTAGTAAGTTCTCGTTGTATACGTATTGAGTTGAACTGATATTAAGATAATTAAAAGAGTTTTGTCCTGTATTATTGTTGTTGCACTTAGAAAATGACTTCAGAAATAATAGGGTATTTTACTGAAAACAAAAAACTAATAAAACTAATAAGTATTTTTTCTTTTTTCACGTAAACAAAAAATTAAGACGATATAGTGTGTTAAACACTCGTGTGACGTCACTACGTGCTCCAATTTTTACCAGCGCCGTGACGTCACCAACCCCCACTCCAGAACTTTAATGCGCTTTATCTTTAAATTCAATATTTTTTGAAAATTCAACGGACGAACTAAATAGAATTATGATTTTTATATATAGTAAAATACCCAATATATAATATACATAGGGTCGCGTTTGGCCACAATTATGGAAAACGAAGATGTGGTTTGCGATGGAGCACACTTGCCTTAAAGTAACCTATTCACTCTGGACCTCAAGACCCCCAGATTGTAGCTACCGGCAGCAAACACAGAGTCCGGTAGGGAGTTCTATTCTTTAGCTGTACTAAGCAAGTAAACTTCTCTATCAGCCCACTAGAATGCAGGCATGCTATGTACGATTGAAATTTTTCAAGAATCACTTTTAAAAAATGTGTTACATAAGTACCTGTAATATAAAAAAAAAAAAAAATTGATTGATTCAGGCGTTACTTTGCGGAAATCCATTTTAAATTTGAAAATGAAAATAATTAATATATCTAGTTTTAATTTCCGCGAATATTAGTGGGTTGCAGGTATGCACCTCCCTCCCGCCCGCTTTATCTTGCATGTGCATAATAAAGCGGGCGGGAGGGAGGTGCATACCTGCAACCCACTAATATTCGCGGAAATTAAAACTAGATATATTATTTTCATTTTCAAATTTACCTGTAATATATTATCCTTCAAGATCAACATAACGACAAAAAAAACCCATTCTATTAGGGTTTTGGTTTCCGCACTTAGTCCTAGTGATGGATCATTGTGCGTGAGCCATGGCGGCCATCACTCCAACCAGCCGACCTCCCTCCAGAAGCAGATCAGTCCACTTAGTATGTTCAGCATATCTGTAAGTGAATTCGGTGTCCCTATTGTTTGTCTTCGTAAGAACCTCATTTCACATTTAATAAAAACAACGCCATTTTGTTCTAATTAGCATTCCAAGGACACTTATAATAAATATCTTGGGACAACTCACACACGGCTATCTGATCCCAAGCTAAGCAGAGCTTGTGTTATGGTAACCAGACGACTGATATACATACTTATATAATTTGTAAATACATACATATTATAGATAAATCACACCCAGACACAGAACAAACAATCATGCTCATCACACAAAGTTTGTCCTGGGTGGGAATCGAACCCACGACCTCCGGCTTAGCAGTCAGGGCCACTAACCACTAGACCAACAGGCCCGTCTAAACACTGTTATCCCAACAGACGGCATTCAGGTCTCTATTAACCTATTTGCTAATAAGGGCATGACTAATTACCTTGACCAAACGGACAACGTAATAAGCCTAAGTGCCACAGAAGGATAACAAGGCATAATCTGCATCATATTATGCAAAGTGATGACATTAGTATAAATGTAAATATTATATTGAATTAGTGATAAAAGTTGTCGGTAAAATAAATGTTGGAGAAGTTCCCGTCGACAGAACCCTAGCCACCGGTCTCTTGGACCCCGCTTGGCAGTCTTAATGTTATTTTTATTTATTTATCTTCTATACTTATAATAAATCTGTAGAGAGGTCAATTCTGTACAAGGAATATATTTTCAAAATAACTATCAGGGGGTGATTAGTGATCGATACTGGTGCCAAAAATGCAATCAGTAAAATTTTTGTCTGTCTGTCTGTCTGTCTGTCTGTCTGTCTGTCTGTATGTTCTTTATAGTGTAACGTTGTTCCATATTTTTAACATAATAAAAACTTAAACATATGAATCGTAAGAAAAAAATTACTAAAATCGTTATCACGCCTTACTAAAGTCATTGTAATATAGTTCCAACCCTACATATCAATTCGCTCCTACCTCACTCGCTCACGTTAGTGGTAACCGGTTACATACTCGGCGACCCATTCGCAATCGCGGCGGGTCATTCGTCAGTTGCCAGTGAAGAAGCGCGTTCACGTTTACTACTGTGTAGTGCGTGACGTCAACCGTGCATCTTCAATACATTTATTTATTTAAAGTAAAACAACTTCATTTCTTTCCTTTTAAAGTTAATAAGTTTTACCAAACAATAGTAACCGTTTTATCCCCGTATTGGGTAAGTGTTGACTATTTTATGAAATGCTATCTCATGTGTCATGGTGGACAATGACTTGCAAAGAATATGTGATTCATCATTTTTTCTCTCATTCCAATTTTATATTTTTTATTGAACCACATTTTGCTTAACCTTGCTTTTTATGTTTAATACAATTATTACATACATTATATTAAATGTGTTAGTGCTTCACACTCTTTTCTTTCAGTGGAATATAAATTGTAAACTCCGATTCTGAAGGTGACCTCTACACACATTCGCCTTAAGCGCAACTGTACGCACGCCTTACGCTTATGCTTACGCTGCCGTGATCACCGTCAGAAGAGGGTTAGCAGATGACTTCATATTTAACCGCTGACCGTTAATTCCAGGGTTCAAGGTTACGGGCACTTTTTGCCGAAGTACCGCCAACACGTACTGCAACACCGGAGGTCTGCATCACAGGGCCTGCGCCGAAACCACAACCCTCTCCATCCTACGGGTCATCAACCACCGGCGTCTACACCTTGGCTGCTGCAGCATCACCAGCTTCGCGTTAAGCCAGGGCAGTACATTTCGCGCCTACCTCCATAGGTCATATTATGACGGGCCTTTGAACCAACGACCCATAAATAAATATTTTGAAAGCTTTTGGTGTCGTTTGATTCTATTTAGTTACAAATCTAACGCCCTACGCTTCATTGGCGCCCTTATCGTGGTTTTTTAATGGTCATTTTTTTTCTGATTCTATGGAGGTAGTAGTGTTTTTGGTGTTTTGTGTGTTTTGTGTTGTGTTTATAGTATTATTTTTGTGAAACGTTTCTGTTTTTTTTTGGTTGCATTGTAGCTAACGTGTACGTTGCAAAATTTTAAGTGCTTACAAAGTACAGTCATGCTCATGGAGTTGTAACAATTTTGATGTACAGTCAGTTCACGAGATAAGTTGCACATTGTTTTTTTTTTTGTTTTTATACCAATTTATTTTCTTACATTTGGTATTGTTTAATTAAAAACTAAGTACAGTCAGCAACATAATTTATTTGTTTTTAAACATTTTTTTTTTCATAACGAGTTTTATTTAAATTGTTGGTACACATTAGTTGCGTTTTTATTTAGAGCTTTTTATTTTTTTTTTGTTGCATAGATTTATGCTTGTTTTCTTTTTGTTTTGTGTATTGCTTTCTTATAGTGGAAAAACAACCAAGGCGTTACTTAGTTTCATTTTAAATTGTAACAGACGGAGTATTTAGTATTTGTTTTTTTTCCACCTACCCACTAAAATCATTCAACACTTACCCAACTTTTTTTTATTTTCTTATATATATATACTATAATGGCTTATCCAGTTAAGTTCATGTCGCTTCAAAAGTCTGAGCTCGAGTATGAAGTTACCATTAGGGGTGAGTCACCAGCTTCCACAGTGCAGGAGTTGCGCAAACAGATAGCCAAGTGTGGACCATTGTTTCCTTCGGAAGACATTCTCACTAGTCCTTACGAACCAGCGGACGACTTACATGGTGTTGTAGATGTTCTTGAAAGGGTTAATGTTAGTTTAGAATCTACGTCATTAGATAAGAACACATTGCTTCGGACTCAAAATTTATTAAATCATTTATACCACCGGCTTAACCGCATTGCATGTGATGATAAATTAAAGGAAAATTATGATCAGTGTGTTAACCTTTACAAGAGCACTACAATCAAGGTTGCTTCGCTTACAGATTCAACTTTTGATCCCCTAGCCACTACTAGTAGCGATACCTCATCATGTACTCCTTCGACACCGATTAATGTCACCGTCACTTGTGATGGCAACGTAAACAGATTTTCAAGATTAAAATTCGATGGCAAGTCCTGCGTCCGGGCGTTCATTCAACGTTGTGAGGAATTTTGTCAAGCTAAGAATATCTCACTTGATAAAGTCCTGACAAACGCTACCGACATATTTACCGATGATGCACTACACTGGTACAGGAGTATTAGGGATACGGTTTCGGGTTGGAACGATCTTGCAGTGGCTTTGAGACGTGATTTCGATCAATCTGATTATGACTACAGATTGCTTTCTGAAATTAGATCTCGTACACAGGGAGAGACTGAAAATATTATTATTTACCTTTCCATTATGTCTGGACTTTTCTCGCGTCTAACGAAAAGAGTATCAGAGGAAGATAAATTGGAAATTATACTCCACAACATTCGTCCAATCTACGCTAACACCCTTTCTTCTGTGTCGGAGATCAAATCTATTAACGAATTACGAACCTTATGCCGTAATTATGAGGCAATTCAATCAAGATTTTCTCAATTTAGGGAACCTCCTAAGCCGTGCTCGAATACATTAGCACCTGAGTTTGCATATTCAGGGCAGACTCACAGTAAAACTTACTCTAAGTATGATAACAACAGTAACTATCATAATAAAAATTACTCTAAACAAAATCATTACCAAAATAAACCTAATTCTAATAATAATTCAGTACCTACCTCCGTTCATACAGTTGACACGTTAAATTCAAATGTGAAACAGCGTTACTGCCCCCGTTGTCGTAACAATACACATAATCTGAGGCAGTGTACTGCTAACAAGGATGAGGTGGTATGTTTCAAATGTGGTCTCAAAGGTGTAAAAACACCAGACTGTCAAAACTGTAATAAAACCAAACAACCGAACCCGAAAAACTAGTTAGCGAGAATTGTGCAAATAATAAATTTGATAGCGAAGACTGGGAAAACTGGCTACAAACTATTAAATTATTCTTTAAATCGTATAACATCTACACAATTCTCGACGATAAGAGTGATTTGGATGACAGACCTTACGTATCTGTTAACATTAACGACCTCACTGTTTCAGGACTTCTAGATTCTGGCTCTGCAGTCACAATTTTAGGCAACGGTGCTCATTTAGTGCTAGGACCTCTTGGCTTGCCACTTGTCGAATCTGATCGCATTACAGTAACAGCTGCGGGAGGTGAAAGGATAAAGAGTTTAGGTTATATCAATATTCCAATTAATTTTGAAAATCAATTTCATATTTTAAAAGCATTCGTCATCCCACAAATTAAACGCAATCTTATTTTGGGTATAGATTTTTGGCGTAAATTTGAACTGTGCCCAAAGTTTATTGGTAGCATTTGTATGGCCAAAACCAATAATTGTTCTTTGGTTTCTTCTAATCCAACCTTCATACAAGGATATGAAAACCTCGATCAATCACAAAAGCAACTGGCCGATAACGTCATTAAGCAGTTCGAAGATATTTCCTATCAGAACAAAGGCTTGGGGGTAACAAATCTTATCACGCATCGCATTGACACGGGTGACTCCGAACCAATTCGGCAACGCTACTATCGTTTGTCACCAGAAAAGCAGCGTATTATGGTTGAACAGGTTGACGAGATGCTTTCACTAGACGTGATCGAGCCTTGCGAGAGTGCCTGGTCATCTCCTGTTCTGATCGTTAACAAGAAAAACGGCCAACCTCGTTTTTGTCTGGACAGTAGAAAACTCAATTCCGTCACAAAACGAGATGCTTACAATCTCCCTTACATTTCGGAAATCCTAGATAATCTACGAGACGCGCGCTACTTAACTAGCATTGATTTATCGAAGGCATTTTGGCAAATTCCGATTGCTACTGAGGATCGCGATAAAACTGCGTTCTACGTTCCTGGTAGAGGCACATTTCGTTTTAAACGGACTGCTTTTGGCCTTACGAATGCACCAGCTACTCAGCAGCGACTGGTTGACCTACTATTTTCAAAATTTGACCTAAAGGTGTTCGCTTATTTGGATGACATTATCATCATTTCTGAAGACTTTAATAGTCACGTGACACTACTTTTACGTGTACTCGACAAGTTAAAAAAAGCTAACCTAACTATTAACCTTGAGAAGTCCAAATTTTTTAGTTCTCAGCTAAAGTATCTTGGTTACGTCGTGGATGGCTCTGGCTTACGCACTGATCCAGCCAAGGTCGAGGCCATACTTAATTATCCCACACCTAATTGCTGTAAGGACCTCAAACGTTTTTTAGGAACTGCAACGTGGTACAGACGTTTCGTTCCCAACTTTAGTACCATCGCGGGACCCTTAAATAAATTAACTTCATCCAAGAAAGGTACCCCTTCTTTTAAGTGGACCCCTGAAGCTGACGATGCGTTTCGGAACCTAAAAGAGTGTCTAGTTTCTGCACCTGTTCTATCTTGTCCAGACTATACTAAGCCTTTTGAGGTGCATACGGACGCCAGTTGTTACGGTATCGGTGCAATGCTTACTCAGTCGATAGATGGAAAAGAACACCCAATTGCTTACATGAGTAGGTCACTAACTGCTGCTGAAAAGAATTATAGCATAACCGAACGCGAAACCTTAGCCGTCCTTATCGCTCTCGAACATTGGCGCTGCTACATCGAAAACGGTCAACAGTTTACTGTCTATACGGATCACAGCGCACTTAAATGGTTCCTATCCTTAAATAACCCTACCGGTCGACTAGCTCGTTGGGGGGTACGACTTTCTTCCTTCAATTTTGTCATTAAACACCGACGAGGTGTTGATAACGTTATTCCTGACGCTCTATCTAGAATCGTTCCAGTTAGTGCCATAAACATCTCCAACTCGTATTTAAATACTAAGGACTGCTGGTACAAAAACATATTTAACGGTTGTTCAAATGATCCGTCAAAATTTCCAAATTTTATAGTTAAAAATAACTCATTATTTAGGTTATCCAAAAATAAACACGAACTTACATCAGAATTTTCATGGAAAGAGGTCGTGCCTACTGAATTCCGCGAGACCGTAATTCGTGAAAATCATTCTGAGCCCACAGCTGGACATATGGGTATTTTTAAAACATACCGGCGTCTTGCTTTACGTTACTACTGGCCTGGTATGTACCAAGACGTCGTAAAATTCATTGGTTGTTGCGAAAAATGTTTAGCTTATAAGTCCCAAAATCATCAAATTTTAGGAGAAATGGGACGTCCCAAGCATTGTTCGCGACCGTTTCAAATGATATCAATCGATCTCATGGGACCTCTTCCTACTTCAAGAAAGCAAAATAATTATATTTTGGTCATCACCTGTTGCTTTTCGAAGTTTTGCTTAATTTACCCAATCAAAAAAGCTACTGCTGAAATAATTACAAAAATTTTAGAAGATTCAGTATTCCTAACTCACGGCATACCTCAAACCGTGTTAATGGACAATGGCACTCAGTTTACTGGCAAGGTGACTGAGGCACTGTTTAAGAAATATAATATCCCTAATGTTTTCTATACACCTAAGTATACTCCTCAAGTAAACTTAGTAGAAAGGTATAATAGAACCATTATCACTTGTATTTCTACCTACGTCGATAGTGATCATAGATCATGGGACTTATTTATTCCCAAAGTGCAGTTTGCAATCAATAACTCCGTAAACGAGGCTACGGGATTTACACCTTCATTTTTAGTATTTGGTCGTGAGCTTGTTACATGCGGTACACATTTTACTGATAATGACCTCGGTGACGAAATATTATTCCTACCACGAGAAGTATACGCAGAAAACTTGGGTTGTCTATCTTCTGTCTTTGACAATGTACAGGCGAAGTTATGGCAAGCGCATGTTAAAAATACTTCGCATTACAATTTGAGACGCAAGTTTGCCGAATTTGATATTGGAGACGTAGTAATGAAACGCGCTTATTTTTTAAGTGACAAAGAAAGTAGATTTTCAAAGAAGCTTGCTCCAAAATTTATAAAAGCCAAGATCATTGAGAAAAAGTCCCCTCTTGTCTATGTTTTACAAGACATGTCAGGCAAAAATTTAGGTTCCTGGCACATAAAAGATTTAAAACTCGTAGGTAAAAAATAAATAGCATTCATACACAATATAGTTATTCCATAATTAATATAAACTTGGATTCAACAACCCCTCTCGCTTTTGTTCCACGTCTAACGTCTATTTGTAAGGTGTCAAGTTAGAGAAAACGAGATACCTATAGTTGTGTTATTGTGCGTCAGTTAATTTTTGTATTCGTGATATACAATAACTGTTGCTAGTTTATGTTAGAAAGAAGTATGAAAGAAGATTTTGTAAGGTAAACAAATAGTTAAGCTCTAGTTTATATGCGGATTTTTTTAGTTCATTTTAAGATATTACAAAAATCCTTGATTGCGCGCGGGGGTATTGTAACTTTGTTCCATATTTTTAACATAATAAAAACTTAAACATATGAATCGTAAGAAAAAAATTACTAAAATCGTTATCACGCCTTACTAAAGTCATTGTAATATAGTTCCAACCCTACATATCAATTCGCTCCTACCTCACTCGCTCACGTTAGTGGTAACCGGTTACATACTCGGCGACCCATTCGCAATCGCGGCGGGTCATTCGTCAGTTGCCAGTGAAGAAGCGCGTTCACGTTTACTACTGTGTAGTGCGTGACGTCAACCGTGCATCTTCAATACATTTATTTATTTAAAGTAAAACAACTTCATTTCTTTCCTTTTAAAGTTAATAAGTTTTACCAAACAATAGTAACCGTTTTATCCCCGTATTGGGTAAGTGTTGACTATTTTATGAAATGCTATCTCATGTGTCATGGTGGACAATGACTTGCAAAGAATATGTGATTCATCATTTTTTCTCTCATTCCAATTTTATATTTTTTATTGAACCACATTTTGCTTAACCTTGCTTTTTATGTTTAATACAATTATTACATACATTATATTAAATGTGTTAGTGCTTCACACTCTTTTCTTTCAGTGGAATATAAATTGTAAACTCCGATTCTGAAGGTGACCTCTACACACATTCGCCTTAAGCGCAACTGTACGCACGCCTTACGCTTATGCTTACGCTGCCGTGATCACCGTCAGAAGAGGGTTAGCAGATGACTTCATATTTAACCGCTGACCGTTAATTCCAGGGTACAAGGTTACGGGCACTTTTTGCCGAAGTACCGCCAACACGTACTGCAACACCGGAGGTCTGCATCACAGGGCCTGCGCCGAAACCACAACCCTCTCCATCCTACGGGTCATCAACCACCGGCGTCTACACCTTGGCTGCTGCAGCATCACCAGCTTCGCGTTAAGCCAGGGCAGTACATTTCGCGCCTACCTCCATAGGTCATATTATGACGGGCCTTTGAACCAACGACCCATAAATAAATATTTTGAAAGCTTTTGGTGTCGTTTGATTCTATTTAGTTACAAATCTAACGCCCTACGCTTCAATAGAAACAAAAACTACTCGACCGATTTTAACGAAACTTGGTACAATTATTCTTCATACTCCTGGGCAGGTTATAGTATACTTATCATCACGCTACAATCAATAGGAGCAGAGCAGTGAAGGAAAATGTTGGGAAAACGGGAGAAGTTACTCCATTTTTTAAGCTTCCATCGCGTGTGTAGCCTTAATGGTTAAAGTTACATAGAAATCATGTATTACGGAAATGTTTTACATAAAATTATCTAAAAAATATCCCACAACAGCATATGTCTATCTTTTATGGTTGACTCACAATAACACGTGTAACTCCCGATAGCTTAGCAGTAATCTTACGTTTATCGTCGGATCGGGCTGAAATTTGGCATGCAGGTAGATGTTATGACGTAGGCATCCGCTAAGAAAGGATTTTGATTAATTCTACCCCCAAGGGGATAAAATAGGGGATGAACGTTTGTATGAAACTTTGTCAATTTTAAACCGATCGGGCTGAGAGTTTCAAAATCGGGGGTAAAGTAACTATTCCACGCGGACGAAGTCGCTGGCAGAAGCTAGTTTTTAAAATATTTAGAAAAAAAAAATAATTTACCTTTGACTTGACCCAGGAATTGACCCAGGGGTTTGCTACCACCTTGGACAGAGGATAAGCATTGCCATTCAACATGGCAATGTCGCCCGTCTTTTGGGCATACTTCAAGTCCACGACGATGCGTAGGAATTATTTGACACCATATTTTAAGGTTCACTTAGTTTGGAGCTTTTAAGTCTGAATAATTAGTTTAGTATTCATATGAAAATGTACAGAAAAAAAAAAGTTAATAAAGGAATGTGTATGATAATCATAGGTTTAAGCCAAGTACAAATTAATTATATTACCTATGACAGGTTACCTAACATATTCAATTATTTGTATTTGAACACAATAAACATTAGATTTTAGTTAGTAGTATACACTTTAACAGTCATAGGAATTATAATACAACATGATTAGTATTAAATAATATTAGTATGTCATGTAGAAGCTCTAACATAAATTACTTGCGTATTTCAATAATCAGAAATAAGTATTAAATAATTTTGAGTAAATAAAAATAATTTACTACATGTAATGTTCAAATGATTGTTTCGTTAAATATAATTAAACAAAGTACTTCTTTTTATACCCATATTCGTTTAAACAAGCACCGAAAAGCAATAAATTCGGTAATAAATTAAACATCAATTAAATAAACAAAATGTGGTAAAATTAGCACACAAAACATTTAATTTACCTCTAAACATTCTGATTGAAACATTAGCATTAAGAGATGTTTGTGCTATTAACAGAATATCTAATATTAACACAACCTCAGAGTTGTATGTAGTGATACAATTAAATGCTATGTTTGCGGTCAGTGCTGGGTTGTTTGCCTTCAAAATGCTGGTGCCTCAAACAACATAGTATAAAATAAGGGAAATAAGACTTTGCGATAGACCAAATGCTCCCTAATACATTTATTTGCTGTTTTCTCTAGTTTAAGTAGATACTTGGGAACATCTGTGCATTTATCAGGATTACTGATGGTCAGATCCGAGACATGTTCTATATCTATAACATCATGATTTACGATAGCGAGTTCAGCGTTTGTATATCTGACACTCTTTTCGTCTTTTTGTACCAGCTAAAATCAACCGTGTTTTGTTTTATTATAAAGTTTATCATGTGAATATTCAGTAATAGGTTTTTAAAGTAAATTGGTTCAATAATATTAATACATCTTTCTTTCTGTCATTTATTTAAATGCATGTACAATACATACAATTCTGCTTATCCCTCCGGTTAACTAGACCGTGATGGGTAAAGAAATCGTTCTCCATATTACCACAGATATTAATATGGTTTATGTATGCATCGCTCACTGTGCGAAGAATAGAACTACTGAAGTGTGACGATAATTTACATTTTTATTATTCCTTGTGTTCATTCACCACAAAAAGACGCCAACTATAGCATGAATACATTTCAGATAAAGCTATGTATAGTAACTTCGAAATAAACCAATATTTATAGCATGCTTCTTAGAAAAGTATAGCAATTTCCAATAATTCAGTCATTCCGTCCATTATCAATAAATTAATATTTTATCATTACAATGACATTGGCAAAAGACATTTCATTATTATTTTTAACACATAATACATTCAAATTCTCATTTTCCCTTATCACCTAGGTAGTACTCGCAGTATATACAATCGATTTATTTTAATATCTCAAATATTTACATAAAGTTCCTCAATAGATTCGTAACGATATAAATGAAATTCCATGATGAGAAAAATTCAAGTTTTCTTTTAGAAAAGTATCCTACAGATAAAAAGTATTTTTCCAAGATAATGTCTATCATAATTTTACTTATACTTTATATCACATTTTTTACATAGATTTATATTACTATTTACAATTTCATAAGGTTTTTGAAATTCATAAAAGCAAAATATTTTTTACATAATAATTCTCATCTTTGCATGCGGTAGTTATTATTTACATTCTTAGTAAGCATATTAAATGTGCCTTGAAAATAATAGAGCCTGGCCAATAAGATGGTTTAATAATCCTTCAATGGAGAACAAAGTAAACACATACGTCACCATTTCTCTTATTATTTACATTCGCGTGGTCCATATTAATATTATAAACGCTGACAGGAAAACGGCTATGTTCAAGTCTATCGAAACAGGCGTTGAAGATTGGATTAAGTTCCTGTAATCTTTCGCCTCATTTTGCGATGGGTAGGTGTACGTTCTGTCGGTCACACTTTTGACATCTGGAGGGCACGGCAGCGTTTCAACTGGAATCTGTAGTAATGTCCTCTCATTTTCGCCCTTAACGGCTTTTGGTTCATCAACGTAAGCATCGTCTGTTTCGTCTTGAAAAAAATCATCCGGATTATCCGAATAATCTCTTATTTGACTTTTGTCATCGCTATCGTACAAATTGTTTGATCCGATAACGCTCCTTTCGAAATAAGTAAAGTGTGAATTTAACGAAGGATCCGCGTTGAATTTGCAAATGAAATTTTCAAGAGATGTTCGCACTTTGACGCTTTTGGCCTCGTGACGAAGCTTATGCATCCATGCGAGATGACAGTCGCACGGGAATTCGTTCCCTGTAACAATTGACGCGTTAATTAATTCCCTAATTGGAGTAATGATAACTTTTGAGAGCACCGTCTGTTCGAACTAATTGATTTTTATTCGATTGTTAGAAGAGACGATTCTTGGTCCCTAGAAATTAAACCCAGGCAAGGTGCAAACATCTTATATCTCATATTATAGAGTGGAGAGAGTACTTAATTAATGTGCTGTCGCCATAGCTCTGACTAGTGGCTATTTTTTTTAACTTCTAGGTTAAGTGCTTGTATGTAGTCAGTTAAAAAAAATAATTATGAATATTTAGAACCAAATTAAGTTTTTGTGAAGAACGATTAACAAACTTCTCCGAGCAAAAAAAATAATTTTAGCTATCACATAGAGAGACAGTGGTATTGTATTAAATTACTGCTCTTAATACTTTACAATCCGAGATATAAATAATTAGCGCCGGAGTTGGATTAATTCTGTACCTTCTCCTTTTATTTCGCTAATGTGAAAATAATTTCCTAAGTACCTGTATTATCGATACTTGTTACTGCTGAAATCATTAAAAGTACCTTAAATAATTAATAAATTAAGATTTACGTACCTTCCAAGTAGATGTAGCTATTTTGGTTCTTCATGTTGTCGTATATGGGATGGAGGTTTTCGAATGTGAACCTCTTTAATTTATTATGTCTTAAGTCTAGCGCGGTCAGTCCCCTCACCCCTTCGAATAGGCTGCTAGCCAAAGTTACAAGTTTGTTGTGGCTTAAACTCAACTTCCTTAATTGCGATAATCCATCAAACGTCCTTTGGGCCAAAATATAAATTTCATTATAATCTAATAACAATGTCTGGAGATTCCACAGTTCAGTAAATGTAAACGAATTAAGTTTGGATAATTTGTTTCTTCTTAAATCTAAGCGCTTTAGATTTGCAAGTCCATAAAAACACTCCTTCTTGAGTTCGCTTATATTATTTCTATCGAGTTCTAAGTCAATTAGGTTGACAAGATGTTTGAACGCTCCATCGTGAATGACGGTAATGTTATTACTAGTAAGATATAATTTCTGGAGTGCCGGCAGTTCGTAGAACACTTCAGTCTCTAGCTCAACTATTCTGTTCTCATCTAAAGTAAGTATAGTTAGATTTGGCAAGTTATAAAACGCATGTTTACCAAGATATACGATCTGGTTCTTAGTGAGTGTCATTTCTTGTACGGACGTTACGTTGACAAATGTATAGCTCTCTATCTTGTGGATTGAGCTGTATTTTATGCTGAACTGTTTTACTTTTCTCAAGTATCGTAGTACTTTCGATGGTACAAAGTCTAGTCCTCCATCTGCTCTTACATTGAAGGCTAGTGTTTCTATGTTTGACTGGGAAGTGAAGCTTGTCCATAGTGGGTCTGTTCTTTCTATTCCTCCGTTGAAGACCCAACATTCTGTTTTCACAGCTTCGTTGATCTCTTGGCTGAATTCACAGTAGCAATGGACTTTGGAATCTCTGTCGCTGATGTCACATATATTTATGGCCGTTGGTATGATTTTCTCTTTCTGTTTTCTTCTGTTGGCATCTAGAGCTTCTATTGCGAAGAGCAACAGTAGCAAGGTAGCGGGTACCTTCGGAGCCCGCATACCTCCTACCTGAAACAAAGACAAAGGGAATTAAGCGATTGAATTTTGCCTTTTAACATCAAAAGGGGCCTCAAGGATTTTCGTGTTATTTTTTCTTGTGAAGATATTTTTAATAAAATGTTTCTGAAATTCATAAGATAAAGGGTATTGCAAATATTAATAGATTGTGCATAAATCTTTTATAGTATGTAATTTTAAGGTCTTTTTTTATATAAGATTTTATTTAAAACACAAAGGTCTTTATTTATTTATTAAAAGATGTTATAAACACAAAGGTTTGTTCAATTTGTTTTTAGCCAAGGACGATGAAGCATTTATTTTATTGTACGAGATTTATAATAATTATATTTTGGCAAAATCTCTGGAAAATAAATATATTTTTTACTGTCCCATTCCGCGTAATAAGACACAAAATGCCTACTAATAACAATAAGTCTCTTCTAAAACGTAATCTCAGTATTAAATTGGTAAGCGAACCTCACAAATGAGTAAGCAGCTTAACAGGCGATGTTATGAAAATAAAAAGACCCGACATTTGGAGTTTCCAATTACAAATACCGGATTTCAACGGCGATTAAGAAGGAAAATGTATAATGAATGATTCAAAAGCATTTTTAATTAAATTATTTTAATATGAACCGTTTGCTTTTATTTTGTACGTCTTGATTTCTGACTGCGGGGAAAATGTAATTTAATTCGGTATCCGTTTAATCGGAAGTGCGATGTCAGGTTTTTAAGAGTAATTAATTGTTCGGAGACGACGTGTGGAGTTTAATAAAAATAATAGATCGTGACAGATGAATGTCCAATAAAGAGACAACTCTCTGATGGCACTTTGCGAATTTTAATTTGGAAAAAAGGCCGATAAAGAAGTTTATTGGATTGCTTTTAATGCAATAAATATTTGTCTGCTTGCTGAAGAATAAAATGCAGTGAAAAGTTCGACTCAGTAAGGAAATTAAGCGAATGAAATAATTAACTTTTTAAAATATTACCTTAGATTTTGGTGTCCGAAGTCTAAGGTCTAAAGTCTTATTTTTTTTATTCAAATATGTTTTCTAATGTCGCTCATACCTAAATGAACATTATAATGTTTTTTGGAGAAATATATTTTTAAAACCGAAGATCCAATCAGCTTCATGATAGACATCAACTGATATTATGTCTGTGTGTTTTTGTGATTTTGTACAAGACAATTATGAAAATTCACATGCAAAGGGCCAATAAATATTCCTCCACATATGTACCTACAGTGCCGGTGCAGATTTTTAAAAGAGCTATCAGTTCAATTTGCAACAACAAACAGCGTGCAGTTAGCGCCAGAATGAAAAAGTAACAGCTATATTTTGTTTTTTTTTTTTTTTTACCATAACTGTGCTGGCAGACTAATAAAATAGAGCGTCAATACCAGTTGGAGCTTTTTTTATTTTATATTGGTTTTTTCTAAACGTTTGTCATAAAACAATGTCATGGCGAGGGCTGGACCCGTTGATTTAGTAAATATAGAGATCTCTGTTTGTTTGGGGAAGACCTTAGTTTAGAAGTGACGATAATGTCAAAACTACATATAAGTAATACTAAGAAACTCTTCATTTCGCGTCGATTGACTCCTTCGTTCAAATAGTATATAGCCTTTGGACCGAAATTGCCGAAAAAAATATTAAATGAAAAACAAAAATAAGTTCTGATGAAAGCGTTAAGCTGACAGAAGATAGTATTTACTGTACATAGAAGGATACAGAAAATATGTAAAAATTTACATTGTATATGAATACCATTGCAAGTAAATGCATATAAAAAATCGAGCTAATCAGAAGCACTAGAATTGCAGTGTGATTTTGGTAGATACAGATTGGCTTTTGGAAAAGCATGTGGAGTGACAATGGGAGTTTAAACGTTCAATGCTCCCTGAACGGTCAACCTTGCAACACTGGAGTTTGCAAAAGAAGTAGAAGTTGATTTCAAAGTAAACATGATCAAAATTTATTAACTTTCATAAAATCCCTACCCACTCTTAATTTTAAAACAAATAGCAACATATCATTTGTTTAAAGATTACACTCCCTGTAGAGACTATATGACAGTTTAATGATCATGCTAGCAAAAATACAGAATAATGATCTGAAACAAACTATGTTTCAATTCCCAAATCGGCTTTAAACTGAAACCTCATGATATTCTGATTACAGTGTCGTTTGTGCGTCGTGCAGACTGGGCATTAAAGGCACAAACTTTGTTAATTAACGTGGTTTTACAAAGTTAAAATATTTGATGAGATATTTAAAATTTGATAATTTAGTTAGAGCATTGTTTGGAGCTTTGAGAAATAGCAATTTAGAATATTTTTACTCTCAAAGCTGTGTATGGTCAACAGTACTATGAGAGATTATTATATTCTTATAGCCAGCCTGAAATGTCCCACTGCTGGGCAAAGGCCTCCCTTCACTCCAGGTCCCGATGTTGTGCCACATCCTGCCAATTCCCAAGGAAGACGTCCAAGTCAACCTGCCTTCTCCTTCATGGTCTGCCGTGGCCCCGTCTCACGATTTCACTATTTAAAATATTTTTTTAACAAATCTGAAAAAAGATGATTTATTTTAATCTGTTTTCCAGTCGTTCATTGTTTTTAACACTATCTGTATGTATGCCATGTCATCATCCGTAACATCTAGCAGCATTGCATTATCCTTTGATATATATTGAAGCTCCTCATCTCTATGAGGAAACTACACGAAATATATTTCTGTCCTTGTCTTATGCTTCGGCACATCTCGGATAAGGAGTTTTAGAGATGTTGAGGCCGAATTTATCACATTTATCCCCATCCTTATCCTTACTGTTATGATTAAACGCCTTAGCCGTTAAGTCTTGGATTTTGGAACGGTGAATTAATCAGAGCTTGGATTCGGTTTTATGGACTGTTTTTTTATTAAATGGGCTGTTTATTATGGCTGTGTTTCATAGGAGGCGTTATGATAAGGACTGCGTCGTGAAATGTTAAGGTTGGGTATGGTGTAGTAGTGATTTTGATAGTGAAGTTACCATAAGATTAGGGTATGGCTCATAACCTAGATTATTCTAGCGTATATTTCCTCTTTAAGTTTGCCCTTGTGCTAATATCCACTTATCTAGGTAACGCTGTTAGCTCATCAAAGTATCTGCAAACAATACTCGTACCTAAATATGTATTTGTATCATTAAACGATTCATCCTTTTTCGACGAATTAGTTATTCTCGTATTTTGGGATAAAAAGCAAGAGGAAAAATTAAGTTGAGGTACGCGATAACTAACAAGTGCTTGCACTTTTTTGTTAGATCCACATAAAACTGGTGTTCCTTTTTTCAAAAGACCACTTCAGGCTAACGCTTGAAGTGGTCTTTTGAAGTTTAAGTACTCGCAAGTTAATAGTTACGAGTACATATTTAATATCCCAAGGATTATAAAAGAACTCCGGATAATCCGCTAGGAAACATCGTCCTTATCTAGTTTAGATAGGCGAAAACTGACGTTTACAAATAATATTACTAGCCAAATTGCAAAAAAAACCACATCAATGTTGATAATATCTGTTATTAGCCACTCTCGATCAAGTAAACCATTCACCACTCCTACTATTTGGAACAACAATATTCTTTTACTGTAGCAATCTACCAGGAGATCAAACATCTGAGAAGTCGACGACAATCCGTAGATTAACAGACCGTATAAAAACAAATAATAAAGCTTTATTTCCTCCATGAAAACGCTCAGTCCCACTTTTATTTCATTTTCAATTGAAACCTGAATCGCGAGAAAGATTTCTCGGTACCTCCCTTATATAAGACGACATTCATATTAGTCTCGCCTTGCCTTCATATTATAACAGACCTCGGTACGTTACCATGCGTCGTTATTCTGAACGTGGGAAGGTGTTGTACATAAATTTTAATATTTCTTCACTTTATTCGGGTGATGGCAAAACGTTCCTCTTATACTAACATCCATCATATGCCAGTGTGTGTCGACGTTCGACCCAATTCGATTTTTATATGTTAGTGCGAATTTCACTTACTAATGGTCGAATGATTGAACGGAATATGCTGTTTATGACTTGAATATTATATAAGGTGCTTGAATATTATATTATATTTGGTGCTGAGAAAATATTTCACTTGGTTCTCGTTTTCTATCATTCAAGCGGAAAATTGCACTTATTTTACCGTCGGTGTGAAGTTAAATTTGTCAGATATATATTGTCAATTATAGTAGGTATATGAAACCTGGTACTTCGAATTTCTGATCACGCATAAGCATAATCAGCCTTTTAATGTTCCCACTGCTGGGACACATGCCTCCTCTCTAGGAGAGGGAATGGGCTGTAATCCACCACGCGGGCCCATTGCGGGTTGGTGAATATCACATGTCTTCGAATTTTTGGTTCTAGGACATGCCGATTTCCTCACGATGTTTTCCTTATTTGTTTGAACCCGCGAGATACAACTCGAAAGTCAGAGCCGTTACCACTCGGCCACCACTGCTCTCTTTCTGATCAAACTATGGATCAAAATTCAATGAATACTCATTTTCAGTAGTTAAAAAATCCACTGTTTATTATTTGCTTGTTCGTGATTTGGTTTAAAATATCAGAAAAGTTCTGATTACTTTTCCCTTGTCTGTGTGTTTCAGTAAACATTAAACTGAACTGATATTTGAATACATTTCAATCATTTCTCTAAGTAATTTCCAAATGATTATCTCCGGTTTATTTAATTGATTGAGTCAGGCGTTACTTTGCGGAAATCCATTTTAAATTTGAAAATGAAAACAATATATCTAGTTTTAATTTCCGCGAATATTAGTGGGTTGCAGGTATGCACCTCCCTCCCGCCCGCTATATTATGCACATGCAAGATTACTGGGCAAATGCAAGGATTTTAAGCACATGCAGGAAGGCAATGCAAAACCCAACACCATTACCGACACGTGTTTCGCCTCTCCACGAGGCATCCTCAGGGGACGTGTTGTCTCGCTGACCGTTGAGTTGCAACTCAACGGTCAGCGAGGTGTTGGGTTTTGCATTGCCTTCCTGCATGTGCTTAAAATCCTTGCATTTGCCCAGTAATCTTGCATGTGCATAATATAGCGGGCGGGAGGGAGGTGCATACCTGCAACCCACTAATATTCGCGGAAATTAAAACTAGATATATTGTTTTCATTTTCCGGTTTATTTGAAAATATATCTGTATTACTACTCAGAAAAAGGTTTCGGTCTGTGACCAGTCTTTAAAAGTCTGTAAAACGGGCTTCGAGTTCTAACCAAGGACACGAGACTCATATAGAAAATGCTAGAACACCTACAGATGTTTTATTATTTCAGTTATTCTGACAGTTTGAGTCATTTATGCGGCCCACACAAACTTATTTTGGTATTGTTCGTCAAATCGTTGAGTTCTCCTTAAAGTTCTGAGTTTGAGCTACACGGTAACTGAAAAATACTTGCACGGTCTGGACAGGTCCACTCAAATCTGTGTGACACTTTCCTCAAAAGGCTATGTACCTCAGACATTAACCTACATGGTTCTCATATGATTTGACTAGTACGGATTGTATGGACTTTAAAAGAGACTTTGACCTCTGAGTTTGTTTCGGTGTTTTTTCTCAGGGCTCGGCTAGAAAACACCAGCTTCATCTTGCTTAAAATGACCAGAAATATTTGATGTGTAAAGGTTTAACCTACATGCAAAATAAATATCATTATCATTATTTTCTAGAGTGCGAAAAGCGGTGTTTGGCCCACCACGTATGTATTGTGGTGGTATTTAACAAGTGTTTCTCTTTCGTGGCTTCGTACAATTTGTGAATTGCGGTGGTTCGTTACTCCTTAATGAACTTAAATAAGCAAACAAACATGGTGCTAATTCCTTTTGTCATCTTGTTCTTCTTTTTGTGTCGAATGATCATGTTAAATTATGCTCAAATAAAAAGGTAACGTATGAAGTGTGGTGTGAAGGGCCTTTTGCCTTAATGTGAGACGTTATTGCTACAAATAGTAATAACATCTCAAAGTCGCTACCCTATCTCTGTCTGTCCCTATGTATGCTTAGATCTTTAAAACTGCGCAACGGATTTTGATACGGTTTTTTTTTAGAAGATGAGAAGAGGAAGGTTTATAGCTATAATACATGCATAATATAATAGATATTTAGTATCAGCATTTCACCAGTGCGAAGCCGAGGCGGGTCGCTAGTTAAATATAAAGAAATGAGAAATCACTGCAAAATAAAAATTAGTCCAGCTGACATTTTCAAATATATTATTATTTAAAAAAAAACAGATAACGGCTCTGTATCTCAATAAATAAATCATACCGCAGATCAAAACTCACGAAAACACATAATATCTCTAATACCAAAACTGAAACCCTAATAATATCCTAATAACTTATCTCAAAATCAACAGTGGTAAGGGCTACGATAATCACAGTTTAGTTAGCCGAGGATGATTAAACAGCGGCTTTCTGCTAATAATTGGATGATAGATAGATATGTGTGCGTGCCTTCGTACTTCGGCGAACATTAGGCAGTTAGGCTCGATTGATTTAGATCGTTATTGCGTTGTTCTCTTTGTGATTTAATTGTTGTAGTGTGTTGAGCGGTTTTGAGCTCCAGTTGCTGTTAAACACGCATCTATTAATTGTATTTTCAAAGATTCCTTGCTTCTAAAACTGTATAATTTTAAATGATGTATCTATACTAATATTAATAAAGAGGAAAGATTTGTATTTTTGTATGTAACGAATAAACTCTAAAACTACTGAACCGATTTTAAAAATTCTTTCACCATTCGAAAGCTAAATTATCTACGAGTAACATAGGGTATATTTTATCTCCATATTCCCACGGGAACGGGAACTACGCGTGTAAAACCGCGGAGCGCTGCTAGTTTTTATATAAAATGAATCCTTAACTGATGAGTGACGGACAGACAACGCACAGCCGAAACTACTGGTCGTAGAAAGTTGAAATTAGGCTTAGACATAGGTACCTTGGGGAGTGTAGAGGAGCAATAAGAGATTTCCTGATTTTTTTACGGGAACAGGAAAAAAAGATAATTTATTTTTAAAGTCGAGGTGTTTTAGTTTTCTTGCGAGAGACTGAACGAGAAAATTTGATTTTATATGAGTATTTCATTTTTTGAACAATGGTTCTATTAATTTTATTGCGTCATCACCGGGTTCGAAGTGACAACACCCTACAATTACAAGCAAAAAGGGCCTATGCATAGTGAAATTCTATCAGCAATAAATACTGTTTTAAGGTCAATACATGTATTGGTTTCAGATGCGATAACGTCGCGGGTCAGCGGGCGTACCATGAGATGTTAAAACGTGAGTCTTCCGAGCGAGAAAAAGAGATGGAGCTATATAGGGTGTATAACTCTATCCCTCTTTCTCGCTCGGAAGACTCACGTTTTAACATCTCATGGTACGCCCGCAGTTCATCCAATACACTGGTGTTGATCGTTTTTAGTGATGAAGTACACTTTGTCTAGAGCCAAAAGTATTTAATTTGTTTACCACTGATACAATATTTACGATGTTTTTCACACCGATCAGGGTTACCTTCCAATATCTAATAACAAGGAAATAGCCGTCGTTTTCTCAAAAAACTTTCCACGAGAATGGGCGAACTTTCACGAAAGAGTAACGAATAAATAATAAACTATAGGAAAGTTAATTACTCGAACACAATTGATGCCATTACTTCGTTTACCGATAAATTCCCAACAACTTGAGCTGAAAGTGAGTGGAAAATATCCTGGCCATGAGAGCAGGCGACCAACTCTTTATAATAACGGTACACTTAATCGTTTGTGAGCCTAGAACAATGGGAAGGAAATGTACCTATTTGAAATAAGTTGACTAGAATGCTTTGTCAAATCTTTATGGTTTGACTATGGCAAGATTTCTGGTATATAATACGGATGTGTCTTGAGTAAAAAAAAAATATGATTCTATTGAGTCCGTCATATAGGTTACCGAAAAATATTGGACACATATTTTTAGCTTTATCATATCTATAAAAATTGACGAAGATAAGAACAAAGATCGGGAGTGGAGGCTTGTGACGTCACGTCATCACGTCATGTTGAAATTAATAAATTAGAGTTTTTTTTTATTTGTCTTGTGCGAGTCCTAAATAAACATGTTTCTTTCTTTCTTTCTATATAAAAGTTACTTTAGAAACATCGTTATTCACTACTTTTTACATTCTCTTCTTCTCTTTATTTTCCATCAAGTGAGATAGCCAAACGTGCACCTACCAATAGCCATTCATAAAATGGAAGATTTTTTCACATATTTTATTAGTAAAATAGGTTGAGCGCTCAACCTCAAGATATAAATAGATTATCGTCAGGGAACTGGGTCATTTGGTTTTCTAACTACATATGATAAAATCGTATCAGTTCGGGTATAGCCTAATAACAGTAAAAAGTGATGGCCGTCCCTATCGGGTGAGCAAGCGAGAATTAATTACTCCCCATTTTGTTACAAATCATATTTTATGTGTGATACGATAATGGTTCCTAATTTATTGTTTGTTTTATGCTTGGTCTTTGGGAAGTTAGAACGGATTTTAGAATCACATACCTATAAACTGGTTCGCATAAAAATTTAATTATATTTCATTTGTTTAAATCTATTTAGACGTTTTAGTTAGTTTTATTTCTTTGGCTGATTCTGTAGCCTTTACAACAAACATAAATACGGGTACAGCGTGTTAAAAGCACAAGAGTAAAAATGTAGGTATTTTAAAATTCTGAGGCTCCTTTGAGGAAATATAAACGTACATCATAAAATTTGAAAATGAAATCACTACAAAACAAACAAAATACTGAAATGAACACATTCTAAATTCCGACGTACTTTCATAGAAACAATAATAAACTCCAGCTAAAAGCCATACTCAACAGAGAGAAACTAAATACGATGAATTTCTGAAGCAGAAACCGTTTAACTTTGATATTAAATCTCCACACAGCTGCAAAGTCATGACGTCACATATTTAAAAACGCGTGACGCGGCGTTCAAAGTTAAAAGAAAATATTAAAGTCATGTTTTTCACTTGTAATTTACTTACTTTTTAGGGTTCTGTATCCAAAGGCCGACGGGACCCTATTACTCAGCCTCCCATGTTAGTATATCAGTCCGTCTGTCAGCGGTCTGTATCTCACGAGACGTAATAAAAAAAAATGACAGTATTTCAATCTTGTACGATGGTACGAAATCCTAAGTTCGACTTGTACCTATTACTATAAGCCTCCGCAATCCATCCGTCCGTATGCCCGTCAGCGGGCTATATCTTATGAACCGTGTTGCCGCTATTAGAACAAATAATAAAAAATAAATAAAAGAGTCATGTTATTTGAAGTTTTGCTCGATTTTATCTGCATAATAGGGAACGGGCACGGCGTAAACTATGCCATCTAGTGTTGCAAATCTGAAACTTTTACGATGCTGCCACCTATACTTCCTGCACCCTCCGTTTAGGGGAACGTGCTCGAAGTAGACTGTGCCATCTAGCGCTGCAAATTTGAAACTTATAAGTAAAATATACTACAGTTACCTACCTACAGTTTCTGCACGTTCCCTATAGTGGATTACAATAATGGCGATGGTACGAAACTCTTCATGCGTGAGTCCGGCTCGCACTTGGCCAGTTTTTTATAAATACCACTCACTCGGATTGCAACGAAAAAAATAAGGAAAAAATACAGGAACAGGAGCGAGCTGAGATTTATGTATTTACAAGTAGAATTTCGAAAACATTCACATCCAGGAGAACAAAAACAAATGAAAAGGGTAATGTCTTCGCTCGGCCGCGTTTTCAGCGAAATGGAAGGCGACTTGAAATATTAACTTGGTATGTAAGTACGAAAATAAAGCAAGAGAATAAGCTCGTACGTTAATGTAGGAAAAAAAGTAGCCTAAAAATAAGGCTGTTTTATGCCTTTTCATAAAACAACCTCATTTTTAAGCTACTTTCTTTGCTACGACTGAAATAAAAAGAAAAAACATGACAGGATTTTGCTAGTTAATATGTTTTCCGTTGAAATAATTATGTGGATCATACATATGTATGTATAACTAGCTTCTGTCCGCGACTTCGTCCCCGTGGAATCCCCGATTTTAAAACATTCTATATCGCTGCTCCGCTCCTATTGGCTTAAGCGTGATGATATATAGCCTATAACCTTCCTCGATAAAAGGTCTATTCAACCCAAAAAGAATTTTTCAATTCGAACCAGTAGTTCCTGAGATTAGCGCGTTCAAACAAACAAACAAACAAACTCTTCAGCTTTATAATATTAGTATAGATATAAATAATCACACATTCGTTAATAAAGAATACCGTTCAATTTACTGCAGTTTCTGATGATTTCCCCTCTTTCTATGTGTATATAGAGAGATGTTAAAAACAGATAAATATTCAGAAGTGCTTTTATCCTCTGAAAGATTAAAATCCAATTAAAAGTAATTGTACATATTAAAATTTGCTCAAAGCGTATCCGAAACAGCACTATAGTAATTTTATTTCTCATTACTGGATATAGTTGACATTTCCAACCTTCAGTTTCAGTAAAATGTGCCATTATCAGCTATATTTTAAGGAGATTTCTACAGAAAGAGCCATTTTATGTAACATTTCAAGAGTAATTAAAGTAATAATTACTTTTCGTTTGTTAGTGAAAATATAAGGCGATTTTGGAACGTTGATATCACGATATACTTGTCACGGTATCAAATAAAATTATCGATTTGTCGTCGACGCAGCAAAACAACTGAATGCTTTTATAAATCGTTGGCACTTTTTATGTTTTACAAAATTTTTTTGGGTGTTGCTTCGTCTCTCAATAATGGGCATTTTGAATTGCTACACAACCAGTTTTTGCCGAGTTTTCATTTAGAAAAAAAAGTTTTATCTGTGTCAGTGGACGTGATAGTGTCCACACATTGCTTAAGGCTTTGATCCGAGGTGTTACGTATTTTTTTCAATAGGAGACTAGAAAAATCGACGGGAATTTTCTTGATTACTCGTCGTAAATGTTTGGACAAAGACATTATCACTACGTACCGACCTACCAACTTGTGTCATCATCTGCGTAGGTTTTCCCTAATTAAGTGATCGTTGGTTTCAAGTCAAATCTGATTAACAGTGGATTCTTCACCGATAGGATCTGCCTATTACCTTTGATCAGTTGTAGTTACAACTGATCAAGTCAAAGGCAAGTCAAATAGGCAGGTCAGATAGGCAAAATTTAACATCAAGTTATATCTTGGGAACGAACTTGATGTGAAATTTTATCTTGACATCTGACTAACGACATTCTTCGGATCTTTAAACAAGCAGGTAAGACAGTACTTTTGGCTTAGTCTGCCTCACCTACTTGTATATAAGAATATCTATACAAATAAACTTAATCCCAAGATATTGGTGAGCTACCGAAGTACAAACTTAAAGAAACGTTTGTTAACGTTACGTATGTAAACAAACCTTACCAAACCAAACGCTTTAATCAATGAAGAGCAAAATCAGTTTACGTTCCTAATATTATAATCGACAAACATGCAGCCAATAACTAGGTTATGCGAACGCACGAATAATTATCGCTGTAGACACAGTTTAAAATAAGAGATCAATATGTTTATACACACAATACATAGGTACAAATACAAAATAAGAGAATTATTCTCTTTGAAAAAACTCGACAGAATTTTAATATCTGCTGGCATGTATTCCCAGCTTGATTTAAATGATTGTATTTTTTTTTTCTCTGGGGTTTTGAAATTCGAATGTTTTTTTTTTAACTGCTAGTTTACGTAATATCCGCAAGCTTTTTTATTAAAGAACGATACACATTTGACGTCCGATTCGTTAAAATACCTAGTGTTTTTATCGTTTTTATATCTACGTCGTTTTTTAGATATCATCAAGAAGAGCTTTTATACTAAATGATATTCTACTGGTAATGACGAAGTTTGGTAATGACCAATGTCAATAATAAGTAATTCAATATGTCAGTCCCATTTATCTTTTTTTTGGCAGTTATTCAAATCATTTCATCAAATTCACTTTTTCAAGTTTTCATAAGTCACATAAAAAAAGAATTGAAATATTGTGTAATTGAAGTTCGATAGTTTCGACAACATTGGAATGATTCAATAACGAAGAGTTCCGAATCGGATCGAGCTATTCGAATAAAGACTTTTTCCTCGTAGAGACTAAGTTTCTTTTAGTTTTACAACCAAGTAGAAGTCGTTATTAATTTCTTTTTCTTCTTGTGTTGCTATTATTTTCCTGTCATGCCGTAGTTTGTTAAGAAATATGAGCCGTTGCGCGGTAATGTAGTGTAATTGTGTTAAGGATTTTAAATCTATTATTGTGTTGTTGGGTTTCGTATGTATCCTGCAGCGGTATTAGTGAGTTTTATTTTTATTATCTCATTGGTACTAGTTTCTTTGTGAGACTTTTATTTCACTTTTGTAATTATGATTTATATTTCAATTATATATTATGGGCTTTGATTAGGATAGGATTAGATTACACCACACAGTTTTTTTTTTAAATTAGGTATTTTTTATAGTTTCAATATTTTTCTAAGAAACAAGAAAATGAAAAATTATTTGGATTTTACGTTGAGATTTGTTTATTACTTTGAATATTGTAATAAAAACTTGCTCATAAATTGATTACGCCAGTTCCCATAAAATCTTAAACAACATTTCTATAACTATATGTGTGTTTAACTGAGGTAAGTTGACGTCAACATTAGTGTCCAGTGTCCATTACCTGGCTTTCATTGACCTGCCTTTTGCAAAAGCCTGTATTCACATGTTCGTACTGTACAATCCAAATGAAATGTGCAGGCTGTGGCTGTGTACACGGTTGAATAATTGCAGCATCCCTTTTGAAATGACTACCCGTTACAAAACGACTACAAGCCTGCAAAATTACCAAAAGGAACAGTTACAGATGACCCAGTTCTTAATTATAATGAATTAAACACAGCGCAAAATGCATCGCATTATTCAAAGTCTAATTTGTTTGGGGTTAGTATAATTTATGCCAGAACCACGGACAGTACTATAAAACAGATAGATACAAAAAAGGCCTATCATAACGTTTCCTGTAAAAACAGAGAATTAAAAAAAAATATCAAGTATTTTTTTTCAAAATTCACTAGGTACCCCTGTTCTCAGGAGGTAAACCTAGATTTCTCGTTATTTGTTTTCACCCTGTATAGTATAGCGGTAATAACCGTAACGTGCATTGTTGCGTTTACCTCAACAATAAATATTATACAGCGTGTTTACTAGATCAAACATAAATTCCATGTTTATCCGATAAAATATTTTATTAATATACAACCCTTAGTGCATGACATATAACTATGAGTTCACCGTTTTTCTCCTTGATTTATTTGTTTATCGTGCATTTTCGTTTAAATAAATATTTATTTCTTTAATCTGTTAGTCACCACACCTTATTCTGATTTATCTTTGTGCCCATAAATCTTTATGCTTTCGTGTTTATTTTCTAGGCAGCTCTTGTTTCGCAAACAAAGATGGCATTTTCATTATTAAGAATTTTATTTTTTTGGCACGTCTGGTGAATTTTGTGATAAGTGGTTCTTATAATTTATTCCTAAGTAAGGTTTACTTATTTCTTTTAAAGTAATAGTGTACGTGATATCTCTAAAATTACCTTAACGAATCTTTATTATTGGCACCTGAAAAGAAAGAGAGTATAGGTTTTTTCAGCATTTCTTCAGGCGTTAAATTCTGAGAAACCGCGCAAAGAAAAAACTGGCGCGAACAAATTATTTTCTTCTTTTAGATCGAAATTCAAAAGTGACATAATTGGACACTTAAGCATAGCACTGGCGAACACTTTATTAATAGTCATTGCACTAAGACCCTTTTTGAGGACTTATTTTGTTCAATGTTCGCCGGAAACTCGGTGTCTGGCAAATGCATACCAGACCGAACTTGGATTGATATGTCGGAGTGTTGCACTGCACCACACCGGAATCCACTTCGCTGTAGCGCCGATAATGATCCTTTTCTTAGTTCATGTTTGGGGTCTGTTCGGGATTAGGTCAATTTGGGTGCTGTTCCACCTAGTTTTTTAGTAATGAAACGCAAGTGTAGTGTTCAGTTGTGGAACTTGATCGAAAGAGTCACCGCGGCTGGAACGTAAAGGGCACAAGAAGGATCACGGGTGGGAGTAAGAGTCTAACACTCCCTTCTGCCTCTCCCAGAGCAGTAGAAAGTCATTTGATGATTTCCCATCAAGAAAAAAAAAGTGTAATGTTCACAGTCGTTTAATATTTAAACATACCAGCAGAGAGAAAGTCTTGCTATTTATTCGAATAATAAAATTAGAACAACATCGTGTTAAAAGCTATAACCTTCGGACACTTCAAACTGGTCTCACAATAGTCTGCTCTAGGAACCATAGTGTTGGCGGTTGACTAAAGTAGTAAGGAACCAAAGATATTTTTTATATTTTGGTTCACCACAAGGCTATTGCCTAGCTATAATAAGATGGTACAAAGTACCGTTTCAGTTGGTGTTTTGTACACCTATACAAAAATGTATTTTCATTACACAAAACGCAAAACAGAAATGTCTAAACGAAATTTAATTGTGATAAGAACATTTCTATTGTTCTAGCAATGTCCTGCGTATAATTATGTCCTCGACACATTAAAGATCTCCAAAATATTCCTTAATTTCACCACACAGCGGTATAATGGCGAAAATGGGAAGCAAACAGTCCCATTTTGAAGCCTACATAACAAAACCCTTCCATCTATTTCAATTTACCCGCAAGTTTTAAGGGAAAATTACCCGTAAAAGTAATCCATATTACCAAGAGGCCGCAAATGAGGGAAAAAGGTCGTCTTATTGGCCTAGACGGGGTAAACACTGCCACGGATCTGGGTCTGTTACGGCCCCGGCATTATCACCGGACGCCCGCGGGACTTTCTGTTGCCGTGCGGGGACTTCATTCGTGCCATGCCAGCCCGAATCCCTGCGCCGCGCTGCCCGAGCGCCCCACCACACGGACCAGTCGTTGCCCGTGCGCCGGAGCGAAACCACGCCCGTCGCACGCGCCAGCAGCGGTCTCACAGAAACAGCCATATTAATTTGTACAAGAATATAAGTTTAATATTGGAAATACAGACTATTATTTCAGACCACAGAACCAGATCTATAACACAGCGCTAACAGGGTCATTTTAAGGGGTCTAAATTCTTTGGTTGCTGGAATGAAAATTCCCACCGGAATATTCACATTTTAGACCCAGAATATCCACAATTTTAGGTTAGAAATGCGTTGATATAACCTGGTATATTTTTGGATAATCGGATTGACGTATAAAATTTTCAAAATTATTATTTTTTGCTTATATGCACGAGGATTTCGTGGCTAAATTATAACAGCCGCACGGGTCGATCTACGAGGTTGAGTAATGCTTGCAGCGGTTGGTCTGTGGATGGGTGACTATCTTAAGATAACGAGACTTCTCCGTGCCTCGGAAAGCACGTTAATCCGTTGGTCTCGGCTGTCATTTGGAGATCTTTGGCAGTCATTACGGTCAAAATCAAAGTCAAAATCAATTCATTTATTTCAACTAGACCATTAAATGGCACTTATGAACGTCAAAGCGGTTTGAAAATAAAAATATTATAGTGACTCTAGTTGTCCATTCACAAACAGTAGATTCTTAAGTACGTACGGATTGTCAGAAGCCAGAAAATTTGACACCAGTCTTGCCATCTATAAACTATCTTGGTTAAACATTTATTTAACCTAATCAAATTGACAACAAGAGTAGGCTATTGATCCTCATTTATCTCGGTACTATATCATCAAGTTAGTGTAAAACTCACTACTCATCATCATCTGCCTAGCCTTTTCCCAACTACATTGGGGTCGGCTCCCAGTCAAGCCGGATTCAGCTGAATACCAGTATTTTACGCGAAGCGGCTGCTTACCAGACCTCCACAACCCATTTACTGGGGAACACGGCACTTCTTGGCAAGACTGGTGTCAGATTTTCTGGGTTCTGACAATCCGTAACGACTGCCAAAGATCTACAAATGACAGCCGGGTCTAACGGCTTAACGTGCTTTCCGAGGCACGGAGAAGTCTCGTTATGTTAAGATGGTCACCCATCCACAGACCAACCTTGGCAAGCCTTGCTTAACCTAGAAGATCGAGCCGTGCGGCTGTTATAATTTAGCCTCGAGCTCCAAAACTCACTACTCTAAGAACTCTAGAATCAAAATAGAATTTCCAAAACACTTAGCGATAGTGAAGGTTTATATTAATTTGTTCAATGGTTTTGCTCGCCTGTACGTAACAAAAACAAAACTTGCCTTTTTAGTATGATTATGAAGGAAAAGTTTATTTTACTGTGACCACACTTCTGGTGGTAACAGGACAAATATTCGTTGTAATAATGCTCGGTATTTTAGGCAGGAAAGTAAAATTTTAATTGTTTCCGAAAGTTATTTCATATGGGTTTTCTGATATGAGGGGTATGTGTATGCAGGGTTGATAGAACGAAAGGGAATGAGGGTTGTATTCCTGTAATAATTGTAAAGCCGATCGCAAAATGAAACGCAAACATATAAAACCTATTGGTTAAGGAAATTGGAAGAATATCATCAAGGGTTATTTTGATAGGGAAAAGGTAGCTAACCTGTTTGCCTAGTAGCTGTAATTTAATTAGAAATATAAAATGACCTCTGTAAATGAAGGTATGGTTTGAATTGGGTCACCCTTTCTTACTTGGTTTTGTTTTGTTGAAATATTCAATGTGTTTGCTCTTTTCATATCCATACGTTCTTTTAATTCCTGAAAGGTTGCTACGGAGTAAAAGTTACCATGTTGGGTCTATTATTTGTCAAACTTATGTTTATTTGTTATTAAGTTTAAGAAACGCTATTCTGCTGACCCACTAAGTTCAATGTTACAGATGCACTTAATAGCGTAAACAGACTCAAAATACTCAACTTGGAAAGCCTTTTTTAAGGATGGAAAATCATCAAATAACATAACACTCCCTTCTGCTTCACCCAGAGCGGAAGAGGTTGTCAGTCTCTTACTGACCCATCCGTGTACCTCAAAATACACCGTTGCGTTCCAGGGCCGTAGTGACTTTTCAGAACAAATTCCACAACCTTTGCAGGTACAGAATGGCCCTAGTGTGCCCCGTCTACTATACTGACATCTGTTTGAGGCGTATGTGGAACACAACACGCTATGGACCCGGACCTAGTTGTTTTCGGACGGCGAGCCACCCAACGCTCGCTGTCCGCAGGCCCGCGCCGGCGGTAGCCGAGAATCACCAGTGACTCACAACGCTTCTTCTGTAGCGGCTGCTATGGTGTGAAAGTTTGCCTCTCCCAACTTACATAGCCTACAATGAGTTCGAGATTAAGATTAACTTCGATGGGAACTCTGCATGCCTGTCAATCTGGCAACACACTTGTTCAGCCCATATTCCAAAACGTACCAACACGTGCTCGAAGGCTTGTTTCATTGACGTTATATATTATACTGAAATTAGCTGAACAAGCGCGTATACGCATTTTATTGCTAAGGAGTACAAAAACTTCAATTTATACAAGCTTTAGTGACAGTTTGATGTCCTTACTTTGGTATAATGTCCTTACTTTGGTATTGTTCGTCAAATCGTTGAGATCCTTAAAGTTCTAAGTTTGAGCTTCACGGTATCTGACAAATGCTTGCACTGTCTGGACAGGTCCACTCAAATCTGTGTGGCAATTTCCTCAAAAGGCCACCTCAAACATTAACCTACATGGTTCTCATGATTTGACCAGTGCGCATTGTATGGACTTTAAAAGAGACTTTGACCACTGAGTTTGTTTCGGTGTTTCTTCTCAGGGTAGTCGGCTAGGAAACACCGGCTTCATCTAGCTTAAAATGACAAGAAATATTGGATGTGTAAAAGTGAACCTACCTACCTACCTACTACAAAACCTACCTACAAAATAAATATCATTTATCCAATAGAGATGCGACTTCAAGTTGAGCTGGAGTTTTCGAATATGACCCATAGTCATTGGGCTCATTGAACCCTAGTAGTATTTGGGGTTCCATTGTGAAAGAAATCAAATCATTTTCCAATAATAATACCTTTGATATCTCTGCAGGCATAAAACGATTATTCTACCTAGACGAAGTACTAATCCCTTCGTAAGCAGAAAAACTCTGAACGTTATGGAAACACTATCGCTGCCGTATTATCTTCTACAGAGTAAGCAAAAACCCAACTCTTAGATTAAAGAAACATTAAAACTAGTTCTTATAACACTTTCTTACATTTAAGTCAAGAAATATTAATAAATAAATAATGACATATTTATTGCCACCACATAATACAGTAAACTTTTGCTTTGCAAAGATCTGTTATAAAATTACGGTTTTCAGTTGGCAAAAACAGCACGCTCCAAAAATGTTGAGCAGTTTGCTGCATAGCTACTAAGCTAGTCAACGCAGATTTAGAACTTGCCCCCTTTCTCATTACTGCAAAACTTAAACTTAAATGTTACTAATATTATTAACGCGAAAGTTTGTAAGTATGGATGGATGGATTGATGTTTGTTACTCTTTCACGCAAAAACTACAGAACGGATTTGGATGAAATTTGGCATCCGGATGGTTTGTAACCAGGATTAACATATAGGATAATTTTAACCCCGATATTCCCACGAGATCGAAACTTATGCGGGTGAAACCGCGGGGCGCTGCTAGTAATCATATAAAATAGCGTCTGTTTGAATTTCTTGAGGTTCTACCAACGACCAAAGGTACCAATTTATTCTCTACCACAGTCAAAGGAAAAGAAGTCTCCATAGACAGTAACAGTAGTTTCTACGTACATACATATATTCAAAGATAGGAATCAGTCCTTTCTGAGTTCGGTAACCTAAAATTCACATTCATAATATGCCTTGAGCGAAACTAATCCGGTACTGAAAGGTTTACTAGCTCAGAAGCTTTATTCCTAGGTCTTATTCTACTTGAATGGTTTATGTCAAAATTTTAGCGAAAAGGATGAAAAATGATGTCGTATTTTGTTGGGATAAAGGCGGTATTAGCGTGACATACGATGGTATTTAATTTTAATACTAGATTACTGAAACGGTTCTCTACTGAAAATATCGTCATATTGTTACGAGCTTATGGTTCGTGACATTAAGAACAGCCGATTAGATATTATAATTTAATTTATGCTTTAATAACACTAGTTATAAAACACAATAAATAGGGATGTTTCCTGAGAAATAAAAATATGATTATATTTAGTTCGTCAGTTAGATTATCGAAAGTATTGGATATGTATTTCTTGCTTTATCATATCTATAAAAATTGTTGAAGATAAAAAAGTTTCAAAGATCATGAGTGAGGACTTGTGGCGTCACGGCGCGGCGTGGTAAAAATCGTAGCACGAAGTGACGTCACACGAGGTTTCAATGCACTGTAACGTTTTCGTTTTTTTACTTGAAAAATGAAAAAATACGTACATATTTTTACCTCGTTAAAATTATTGTAATTTACTTGATATTTATGATCGTTGTTTTTATATACGAGTATCATTGTGCTTTGCGTGCTGTATTTTTTTGTTGTATTGCGTCAAATAATTATTTTATCCGTCTATAACTTTTCAACCTATCCTGTCAACCGGCACACTATCTTTACACTGTCACTGACTTTATTCAACTCCCCGATTATTTGTATCATATGATCAATTCAACATTTCCAAAATTTTGTTTTTTAGAATAAGAATCTCTAAAACAAAAGATCTAAAAACAAAAAAAAAAATGTTTTCCACACATCCCACTTCCTTTTTACATAACTACCATCTTTCATCACTCACAATACAAAGCTCCGACAAAAATAAACAATCCTGGCATAAAAACGAGAGCCCTTTACTCCCACCTTCAAGCAGCAGAAAAGCCATGAAAAAATAAACATGCCTCTTTTTCTCGAATTTTTTCTCTTTTCGTGGCAAACAGAAGTAATATCGCTAAATTCGTCAAGTGTTATGGAGCTTAGCATAGACGTGACGAGAATATCTCCTGCTTTTTGATCAGTGTACGGTCAATCAACACGTAGAGTGAGAATGTGTGTGTGCGAAGGATAGGTATATTTGTAGGTGTGTAACGGTTATGCTACCATAAAAGTAGTGTAGTGTGTGTTTGTGGTCGGAATTAAAATGTATGTGAACGTAGTCGTCAAGGGGTGGCTTTTACTTTGGACAGAGGATATGTATTGCCATACAACGTGGCAATGCCGCCAGTCTATTGGGTTCACTGCCAGTCGATAGCGATGCGGACGAGTTTTTTTATGCCATTTTTTAGTTAGGAGGATTTTAGTTTAAGTTTATATATAGTTAGATTTAAAGTAAAATAAATGATTATTCTGTAAAAAGTTTACGTAGTCGTTGAAAAATTCGAATTGATGTATGTATATTGATTTGTGATGGTGCCCTATTAGAAAACTAGCGTGCAGCGCTGCGTTATTTTATTTTTAAACCATCACAGAATGTACTGGAATAGAAGCCTTTTTGGCCACGCATAGGCTTTTATAAATTTTTAGCTTTTATTATTTACTAGCTTCTGTCCGCGACTTCGTCCCCGTGGAATCCCCGATTTTGAAACATTCTTTATCGCTGCTCCACTCCTATTGGCTTAAGCGTGATGATATATAGCCTAAAGCCTTCCTCGATAAATGGTCTATTCAACCCAAAAAGAATTTTTCTATTCGAACCAGTAGTTCCTGAGATTAGCGCGTTCAAACAAACAAACAAACAAACAAATAAACAAACAAACTCTTCAGCTTTATAATATTAGTATAGAGTATATATTAATTTCTTGTACTTTGATGTTTTTCCTCTGTGAGGCTGATATTTTGTTTTTGTTTCTTGCTTCCTAAGATTTGAATGTAAAATGTCCTCCAGAAAGTCCTAAATGTGTAGAGCTGACACGCGCTGCTAAAATGTCACTTAGTCCCAAACTTTTTGGCATTAAGACAGGCGCTTTCACCAATAAAATGTCACATCTTCTAGAGTTTGCTCGGTTTATTTAGACCAAACTTACTCTTAATCTCCACACTACTAAATTATTTTTATGTAAGGGATAGAGCATTCTTTGGTTCTTTTAATATCTAGAATAATTTGATGGGTTCTGAACATCCATATTTATTCTAAATTAGATAAATATGAATGAAGCTTTATCTGATAAGTAACCTGTACATCTGTGTGTCTGCTTGTTATCTGTGTGTATGTTGTCTGGCTATACCTGAAACTTGGCACATGGATAGACTATGCCCTGAAATAGGACAGCGTATAACGTTACTCCCAGAAATAAGTGCGCTTAGGATACTTTCCGACTTTCCTGCAGGTGAAACCATTGGCAGCAGTTAGTTTGGTTTAAATCTTCTTATTAGGTAAGCAATGAACCTGTTGCTATGCATAAAACCAGAAGAATAATTGAAGATGTGGCGGCTTGTTTATAAGATTGTTTGTATTCCATCATACCGTTATTCAACAATTCGTTTGACATAGTCATTTCTCTATGAGAAAATGTAGATATATGTATGTATCTATTATTTTTATCTAAATGATAAAAAAAATGTACATAACATTCGTCAAATGTACTCAGCGATTAAGGGCTCATTTCTCAACAATCAATTAATTTTTAACTTAAGATTGAAATATGGTTTCAATTGAAAATGGTATGGTGGTAAAAATGGCGGTTTGACAGTTGTTATGTCAAAACATAACAACTGTCAAACCGCCATTTTTATTCCTCAGGTAAAGTTACCAGAATACTGAGATTTTTGCACTTATAAAAGTTGAGTGTTTATTCTATTGTTTTCAATTTAATTGTATTGGATGTCAACTTGTTACTTGGTTACAATATTTTTAAAGTTCTTCGATTAAATTCTGTAACCAGTAGGTAAATGTTGTCAAATATGTACAAATAGATATAACACTCTGTTTAGGCTTTTTAGAGACATGAGAGGTTCTCTAGAAACTTATACTTGTTGGGTGACGGCTATATACTTTCACAAAATAAGCGTGACAGAAATATTTATCCCACCCTCAAATACACGTCTTCCCTTCTAATTCCTACCTTTCAGCAAAAGGTTTACAGAATTATGACATCACGAGGTCGAAACTGAAAATATTGACGCGATTACTCCAGAGATTTGAACACAAGCTACCGAATCCTATTTGCCGACACATGTTTTGATTTACGAAAAACGGCACGCCAACACATGATATGGAAAGGCGTCCTATTATTTTGAATTTATATTCTAGGAGTCATGTTCACGTTATGTATTATTTTCTTCAAGAAGGTAAAGTTTTTTCTTGGCTTTATTTTTTATGTTGTACTTAATTCAATATACTACCTTAAAACAAGGCCGTTGCTAACACATTTTGTTCGTTAAGTAAAGAGGGTTTAATGATTCTTCAAACACTTATGTCAAGGTTGCTGACGCAAACAAAAAAAAAAAAACATTAAACACTTCAGCAAGCTGATCTGCTTTAAAAATAGTAGAAATGGCCCTTAACTGTTCCAGCACCATTTCTACTATTTTTAAAGCAACATTTTCGTTCCCATGTCAGTCGCAATCTACTAAAAATACCTCTAATTTCGCATCATTTTTGACAGATTTCGACCAAGATGCCAATGCGAACGTTGTCTAAAAAGTAGTAAAGTTGAGTCTATGGTTTTAAAAGGATTTGACATTTAAATAATACTCCCAACCAAATGTCTATCACGGTTCTCATCCGAGATTAGCCAAGCACAAAAGATATGCGGTGCGGTGTGTGCGCAAACACATGAACACGATCTGTTTATTTACTCTCATGGTCCAATGAGCCTGTAATGGGGTGTCACTTAAACGACTTCTAAGCAGCAGGCTGCTACTGGAAAATACTTAACGGAAAACCCCAATCACACTTTTTACCCCACCGTGAATTTCCCAAAAACTAGTACGGCTACGAGACAAGCTAAAGAAGAAAAAGAAAGAAAACTCGTCTATTCCGCCATAGGTGACGAACAAAAAATAAAAAAATAAACAAACAGAAAATAACGTTTCAATTAAAACTAAAAACAATGTGAGGACCGGGCACGACTACCACGAGTCTCTGGTCACACCACAGACAAAACAAAACACATTTAAACTTCTGTCTATGGCGTGACATCCGGCTGCGGCAGCTAATGTAATATACATAACAAGACGTACCAATGATGGTAAAGATCAAGGCCCTCCAAACAAATCTCAGTACTTGGCAGAGGTTTCGAAATGTATCAAAACTGATCTCTGTACACTATATCGAAGTTGTGACATTCATATCAAAATAAATTGCATACCTGTTTGTGACACAGGAATCAATACTGTCAATATTACGATTGGTGCGATGGCTGTCACAGATGGCTAATAATATAAATTGAAAGCGAAAAAACTGTCACTTTACTGCCAAACGATACGATCGTAAGTTTAATTATCACGTCAGAATGAAATAAATAAAATAAAATGCTGAAAGAAACGTCAAGTTTACGGCGTAGACTGAAGTGCCCAAGGACTCTAAGACAGGCATTTTTAGTAATAAAACGGGGCTAATGAAACTCAAAGAAACAGTCTTAAAGGTTGTCTGGGTGTATTCAAGGAGCCTAGCTTAGTTAAAACAAGTTCTCGAAACTAGGCGCCAAAAGCCCGAAAAAATATATGATCCTACTGAAATGAAGATTACTGAGTTCGGATATAATTTCTCAATTGATATTTTAATGTAGACAGAAACTGGATGCGAGAAGCCTAAAATAGATCTAAGTGACGTGTAATCGGAGTGGCATAATTATGTTCAACAGTGGACTGCAACAGGCTGTTGATGATGATGATGATTTTAATTTAGAATCCATTACAAGGCCCGTTCTTAGAAGAAATAAGTACGTACTATATACGAGTAGCATTTCAAATGTGAAGTCTGGATTAATGACGACACTATGGCTAATTGGACTTGAATGAAACATGGCACACCGGCAGACCCTGTGTCATGAACAAGATCTTGAAATAATTTATTGTTGTCTGTACAAATATAATCTTTTGAGGAGCTCGTGGCTAAAGAATACCTAACAGCCGCACGGGTCGATCTTCAAGGTTAAGCAACGCTTGCCAAGGTTGACCGTCTTAAGGGCGCATATTCCGAACGGCATTTCATACAAATTTTCAAGTCGTTATTTTCCGAAATGACTAAACCGATTTTAATGAAACTTTACACACGTAAGCAGAATACATAGGTTTAAAAAGTTAATTGAAAACATTTTCGATAAATAGTGTTACAGTTAAATTAGACCCATTTTAAATGTTCCATACAAACATAAATTTCCAGTTATCTTTTTTAAAATAAGACATTTCGAAAATGTGTTTAACTAACTTTTTAGACCTATGTAACCTGCTTATATGTCTGAAGTTTCATTAAAATCGGTTTAGTCATTTCGGAAAATAACGAGTTGAAAATTTGTATGAAATGCCGTTCGGAATATGCGCCCTTAACACACCGAGTTTCCTCCGCGCCTCGGAAAACACGCTAAGCTGTTGGTCCCGGCTGCAATTTGTAGATCTTTGGCAGTCGTTACGGATTATCAGAAGCCAGTAAATCTGACTCCAGTCATGCCAAGAAGGAGGTACCGTGTTAGCCTGCTAATGGGTTGTGGATGTCTGGTAGACAGCCGCTCCACGTTAAATACTGGTATTCAGCTGAATCCAGTATGGCCGCAAGCCAACCCCAATATAGTTGGGAAAAGACTAACAGCTGCAACTGATGATGTAGATATAATCGTTCCTGTAAGATTTGTTTCTTTTGGAAAATGTTTACCAAGCCTACATTGTGCAAGGAATTAAAAAATTAAGTATTGAGGATAATATCCAACTTTCATTTAGGCGAAGCCGCTTACCTACAGTAGTTTGTTTATTTATATAAGAAACTACCGAAGAACATTAGACAGTAACAGCCAAAAAGCACCTGTTTATTTGTCTACCCACTTTGAAAACTTTTCCAAAGTAAATGGTCTATAATAATTCTTGGCTTGATGTTTCCAGATATTTACAATGCTCATCGTCACGGGTAGTTTAGCATCACAACGCGGGCTGTAAAAACTCGTGAACAATATAAACTTTTAGCTACAAACGCCTACATCGGCAAATATGCTGTTATTTGTTACTGTTTTTATGATGTAATGTGGCTTTATCCAAGATTTTTTATGGCTTAAGTGTTGTGGTTTCTACCGTTTTTTTTTTGTGATCATCATGACTTTTGTTATTCTACTCATTACTATAAATATTTAGGGTTCTGTACGTCCGAGTGATAATACGAAATCTTTATAGGACCACTAGTATAACTGTCTGACCATTTGTTTGTCACAGCCAATTTGCTTCGAATTTACTGGTCCGATTTGAGCTTGTAATAACACACAAACATGGATTTTGGAGCACCACTACCTTATAAAATATCAAGTACTTATGAAAAATACATGTTTAAAACTAAATCGCCTTCAGAGAAATACCACACTCGATTAGAGACCACTACTTAACCCGCTGGGAACATACGTGAACAGATTTACTTTTCAGAATCCTCAATTCCGCTACATTTAAAGCTTCCTTTAGAAATCTGCTAGCCTGGTACCAATGAAAGCAGAACGGCGTTGCGGAGCTGCGGAATAGGCATGTTTCCTGAGGTTATTCCTCACATATGATTCTATTTAGTCCGTCAGATTATCGAAATCTAATTAGTCCGTCAGATAGATTTCTAAAAAGTATTGCACACGTATTTTTTGCTTTATCAAATCTATAAAAATCGACGAAGATACAAAGCTTCAAAGATCATGAGTGGGGGGGGGGCTTGTGACGTCACGGCGTAATAAAAATCGTAGCACGAAGTGACGTCACACGAGTTTTCAACACACTGTATCGTCTTCGTTTTTTGTTATTTGTTAACGTGAAAAAAGAAAAATACGTGTCCAATACTTTTTAGAAATCTATCTGACGGACTAATTAGATTTTTTTAGTCGACTACCCTATTGCGCAAATACCACCCAATCGCTAGCTCGTATTCTGACAACTTAGGCAAAATATTTCATACTAATATAATTTCGTTTATAAACTTAATCTCAGCAGTGTAAGACTTTGTTTGCTCACCATTGTTTAACTTTCCGCTTCTTGTCGTTTATTAGAACAATGAGATGTTCCTTCGGCATGGATTATTTCGGAAATTACGATTTCGTAGCTTTTAAGGAATGTGAATGCGCTGAGGTCGGATTTACGATTCCGATTCCGGTATTTGTTGTGTGAAAAATTGATTGCAGTGGTTTGGTACAAAACGAATTGAACCATATTGGGCTCATCCACGTCTAAGGAAAGGTAATTTTCCTGTAAGATTAAAATTCTACAAAATTAATCCATTTTTTTATAGCTGCAAACGGTCTTTAAAATGTGATCTTAAAGTTATTGTAATTTGAACAATTAAGTACCTAGTTTTTAATGTCGTGTTTTTTTTTAATTCATTTAAATATGACCACGCATTTCTGGAACACGCTGTATGTCCTAACATGTAAGCAAGCATTTTTACCATCTCCCCCAGTCCTGTGCCAGTTGCAGCTACCGTTTTATTATGAACTTGCAGCTTGCTCGAGGAATTCGATACTAACCTGAAACAAAAGACAGTCGGGTTTTAAAACAAGAACGTTATATCCACAGCTATGCTCTTGTTAAAATCTAGGTCGTAGTTTAGTGAATAGAGCGTCGATGGTACAAAATCAAACCATTTCTACTAATGTTTAATTAAGCAACGTTAGCATTCGCATCTCGCGATCTGTCAAAAAAGCCTCAGTTTCCATACATTTTTCTCAGATTGCGACTGGGAACAATTCTTAAAAGTTAGTAGAATTGGCAACCAGATTGACATAATTAATATCGTTACAGGCAAAAAGTAAAAAGGTCATTTTCGTTTTATTTTCAACAAAATTTTCGTTTTCATAATGTATTTATTTCAACATGTCATATTTTTGCTCAAAAATCTTGTCATACAAAGATGCAAAGTCTCATCAAATACTCAACTCATTCAATAGCATTTTCAGTGGCCTAAACAGAAATAACCTGAAGTTTTTAATATCATATACACAATTTCAAGACACAAGAATGTCTTCATAACCTTTTGCTAACATAACCTTTAGAGACAAGCAAGCGCAATAACAAATATAAAGCCAATATCGTGAAGATAATATTAAAAGCTATATAAAAGCGTGGCGAATGACGTCATGAAATGTTTTCAACATTTTATATTACTGGTAGATCAAACAGGATGTGTCACATAGTTATGGTCATGAATATGCAACAGTAATTATAGCGGGAATGGCTATATTAATCGGGAAATACAATCAATAAACAATATTCGTCGTTGACCTGAAAATATTTTGCATGTATTGTATTTTTTTTTTTGGTTTTAAAATAATTGAAAGCGTTTTCGAAACTAAACGCTTGCTTTGTGGATTTTGAGACACCTAAAATATTGTTTTTTATTTACTTTTTCATATTAAAACAAGTTGTTTACTGGGCTTATTGTGGCTGGTTTTTATTATAACAATATTAGCTTCTGCCCGCGACTTCGTCCGCTTGGATGAAGATTCTTTGTGATATTGATTCGTTGGTGGGAGAAGTGATGGGAGGCGCCCGACGTGACGGCACAGTGGTGGCATGCGCGTGAGTTGCGCGCGGTACTGGACAGTACTTGGACATTGCAACATTACTTTATTTTTCTAAAATAAAAGATTTTTTCTAAAATAGAAGTAGCCTTAGTTACTCCTTATTACATCAGCTACCTGCCAGTAGAAGTCCCGTCAAAATCGGTCCAGCCATTTCATAGATCAGCCGTAACAAACAGATAGACAAACAGTCACAGTTTTACCTTTTACACAGTGTTATTTTGGTGTATGTACCGTATATATTAATATTTGCATGTAGTAAAAAGCGGTTATTCCAATATTAGAAACAGACACTCCATTTATATTTATAGATGTATAGATGAATTAAGTATATTTGACATTGTTCTGTTCATATTCACTGTACAGAAATAATTGCCGTTTTAATTCTTCCATTGTACCACCTTTTGTTACATTTAAAATTTATGTATAGGCTTATTATCTTTTTTCAGCATTCATGGATGACAAGCTCAATGGGCTCTTCAAATGGTAAAAAGGGGTATCACAAGCGGGGCAGTGTTTAATGGGTCACAGGAGTCCCATAACGATCTCTGTACTAATGTTTCGACCGCAATACTAGCCGGGTTAAATGAAAAATGCCAGAGCCTTTTAACACCAGAGCTGGCTTATGAAAACAAAAACCTTTTACGAATTTTGATATCTAACCACTGTGTAAAAGGATTTTGACGCTCCGTCAAAACGTACTGAGATTTAGAGATTTTTTTTCTGTTGGCTGTTTTTCAACAATAGACTTTACCTTCTCAGATTTTAGGTTTAATATATTTTTCTGTAGTCCTTATCCTTATTCAAAGACGCAAGTTTCTTGGAGATATCATCTTACTTTACTTCAAAGCATTTTTTCCGACCGAATGACTTTGACTTTGGTGTAGTGAACATACATACACCCTCATTTCTCATTCGATGAGAACAAGCCCCCATATGGTGCCAAAGTTATTGCAACATGTACTTCACGTGATACCGTACAAACGAGTCTTGGATAGGGTGAATTTGGTTCAGTGGGTCTGTTTTAGGCAGTATTAAAAAAAACGTAAAAGTGAAGTGGGTTTGCGCAGGTTTCACATCAGGTAAAGCCCGTTTGTAGTGTTTTTTAGATGTTTCTCTATACAGTAGACGAATTTTCTAGATGAATCCCTATGATTGTAAAAGTAAGTTTGTTGCGCTTTTACGCCTAAAGGGATGTATCGATTTTGATAAATCTTAGTACAGTTTTAGATGGGACCTTAGAGACGGTTGTAGGCTACTTTCTTGTGAAAATCTATGCTAATACGAATAAGTTACCAGAAAAAAGCAAGTATTGATGTAATTCACTCATTAAATTTTGATTATCTTCTCTACATTTATCAAAACCAAAATGACATAAATTTAGACGTTGAAAGACAAAATGTCACTTTGACTTGTTGAAAACAAATCCTAATTCGACTGTTGGAGTATTAGTTCCATGTCTAAATGTACTGTACGGGCAGTTGTAAATAAAGCCAGCTTCCAACTCGCGTAGATCCTTCAAGATTTATGATTAGCCCTCGGTTAATACGTAGTTTCCATTCTGATCTTCCAATAAAAGAGAAATTTATTGTTGCTGTTTATATTCCCACGCGAGTTCAGGCGAAGAAAAAGAATAACATTTCGAGAAAAGACGGATGGTTACTTGCTTCGTGCATTATTGTAATATGTGTAAAATTGCTTTAAACTCACCTACTTAGTCTTATAAAATATATATATTACGCATTCAACAAAGTTTTTAAGGATGGACATCGTTTAATAGATTTACGAGCATCTTAACGACCATTAGTACTATTTTATATAAAAACTATGATTGAACTGTTGGCGCATGAATTTCTACCTACGCAAGCACTTAATTTAATAGTTTAGAAATACCTTATTTTTCTCTTTTATTTTCGCTGTAAGCCACCTAAACATAATAAAATAAACAAATAAAAAGCATTGTAGAAAAGAATACAATATACTTTATTGTCCTACATAAAAATAGTTTCACAAAGTAAATTCTGTAGATACGGCGGCGGTCTTATCGCTGACAGCGATATCTACCAGAAAACCTTTGGACGGACTAAAATAAAACCGGGGAAGTCAATTCGAACTTAAAAAGGTTAAATTTTGTCACAGTGTTAGTGTGCTCAGCATTAATGTAAAAAAATTACAACATGCAGGAAAATAAGATGTGTTATAATCATAATTGGGACTGAAATTGTGATTCCATACGTCCCTAAGAACACGGATGTTGCCCTGAAGGGCGACAATTACCTACTGACAAATATATCCCATGTGTCAACTACTAAGACGTGAAGATTGATGCTTACCCAAACAAAGGATCGCTGCAGCCCCAATTAGAAGCTTTAGGTACTACGATTTGTTCCTGAATAGAATCAGGTTGGTTGCTGTAGGGATTACAGCATCTTGATAATTTAAGGGTTCCGTAACTCAAAAGGCGGCCAGGAATCGCCCTGTGTTTCCAGACGCCCGGGGCGTCTTGTTTAATTGCGGTGGTTGGGGCGAGAGGTTTCCCTCTTCCGCACGCGGTCTGCCTCTTCCTTTGCTAGCATTACTGCTTTGGAGAAGGAGGTTCAGAGCAGGACGCGAGACGTCGCCGCCGCCGATCGCCTCGATGAGGATACGGCTCTGCTCCACCCAAGCAGGGCAGACCTCCACCGTAATTGTTCCACCGTGTCCTCCGGGCGATCCACACAATGTTGATACCCGGACGTGTCCTTCCGCTGAATCCGAAACAAGTATAGGTGTTTTTTTTTCACAAATAGTAATTGACGTGCTAGTTATGGTAACAGAAATATTATCAAAGAAAGTATTTTAAGACTCAGTCTTTAGATAGACGAGTGCACCTCATAGGTGCATCAGCGCAAGAAACCCGAAAGACATTCGTAGGCCGAATAGGTGTCATTTATTTGTGTTCCCTCGGTTCCTACTTACCAGTTTGCCTGGAAGCCTCAATATAGTTGAGAAAAACCTAGGTAGATGATGATATTAAAGACTATTGTAAGGTCAAATTGAACTACGCTCTAAATAGTCTTGAAACCTCCAACAGTTAAAAAATTAGTAAGTCTACTTTATACTTTTTCAAAACAGGCTTTAAAGCATTTCCATTAAATTCAGCATTTCACACGTTCTGTGCACAAACAAAAGTGTTTCGTAATCCAACCTTAAAGTTACTAGAAAATCTAAACAAATATTTTCGGTCGAACCTGTGCGTGACCCTTTCCCTAAATTAAAATTAATGTATCGTCCACAAAGACCAATTTCAAGTAACTTATTAGACATGGAAGTAAAATATTGGGTACATAGAGGTCCTGTGACCCAGAATTTCGAATGGCAATTAAGCAATGACTACAGGCAATAAAGCTAAGTCTAAAACACTTTTGGCCGTCTCGTTTTCCGGGAAACTCGCTATCAACGACTTTTTTTTTGTTTGCACAACTAGCCAAACGCGTTTTGTTAAAATTAAGTTGAGGTCAGTTTGGCGGAAAAATGTGTTTTAGTTTATTTTATTTTGCACTAGCTTCTGCCAGCGACTTCGTCCGCGTGGAATAGTTACTTTACCCCCGATTTTGAAACTCTCAGCCCGATCGGTTTAAAATTGACAAAGTTTCATACAAACGTTCATCCCCTATTTTATCCCCTTGGGGGTAGAATTAATCAAAATCCTTTCTTAGCGGATGCCTACGTCATAACATCTACCTGCATGCCAAATTTCAGCCCGATCCGTTCAGTGCTTTGGGCTGTGCATTGATAGATCACTATGTGTGTGTGAAATATGTAGAACTTACAACAAAAAAAGAAATGAAAGTAAAGCTGAAATGCCTGTGCAAAATTATAATTATTATAATAACCTATACCTACTTCACTTAAAAATAAATACCTATAACTACGTATAACTAATGATAATTTTATGTAAAACATTTCCGTAATACATGATTTCTATGTAACTTTAACCATTAAAGCTACACACGCGACGGAAGCTTAAAAAATAGAGTAACTTCTCCCGTTTTCCCAACATTTCCCTTTACTGCTCTGCTCCTATTGATTGTAGCGTGATGAAAAGTATACTATAACCTGCCCAGGACTATGAAGAATAATTGCACCAAGTTTCGTTAAAATCGGTCGAGTAGTTTTCGTTTCTATAAAGAACATACAGACAGACAGACAGACAGAAAGACAGACAGACAGACAGACAGACAAAAATTTTACTGATTGCATTTTTGGCACCAGTATCGATCACTAATCACCCCCTGATAGTTATTTTGAAAATATATTCACTGTACAGAATTGACCTCTCTACAGATTTATTATAAGTATAGATGTTGGATCAAATATAGCATTTAATATTTGAAAAGTTTTTTTTTTCAATAATCGGTCGTGATCTTATCTAATGAGTCCTGATGAATTATATTATTTAAACTGTAACTTAACCAGACAGTTATTTCAATGTCCGTAGTTTTAATTTCGAAGACACCTTGTTATGTAAAGGTCAAATTCGATTCCGTTGCTTAAACCATCTTCATACTGCATCCAGAAACAAATTTGCAATAGAAAGTTATATTAAAAATGCTATAGTTACTCTGCTTTTTTTTTAAACACGGGTGGGTTTTAGTCAGTAAGAGTCTGACACTCCCGCGGATAAGTCATTTGATGATTTCCCATTCTTAGAAAAAAGGTCTGCCAGTTTATTTGGTTTTTATATTTATATTAAATTTTGGTAAAGAGATAGATTGAAGCTTCGAAAAGTATAAAGATGCTTTGATCCATTTTCACAACTTATTGCACCAGTATGTATACCCAAATTCCAGCGGACAAAATAAGCATCTTCCTAAATACCAACATGACATGGTGATAATTGCGCCTGCTATAAATATGAGCCAAATTAATTTATTGCACATAAACGAATGTCTTCATGGCTTGTTTATTAGATCATTATCTGTCATTTTATCGCCATTTGAAAGAAGAACGACGCAGTAAATATAACAATTAAGGTCATTATGACCATCTCTTTTGGTTTGGAATTTTCTTTTGTCATTCTTAAGGCCGTGTTTGTTCCTGTAGCTAGTGGTTGAGACAATGATACTTTCAAAAAGTTCACAATATCTGGGATGATAACAACATGAGATCGAGCACGTGGCATATCGGCATAGTGTTCGCAGAACAGATGGTCAATCGGGTCGAAAAGTTATGGAGTGGCGACCACGTGACCAGTCCGTGTGTCATCACTGGCAATATGAGAGGGTGCTACATGTGTATTTACCTTGTTCTTGGTTTTAGATCATGTTCATTTTTAGACCCATTCTTTCGGAAACTCTACTAAGATTATCGAGCATTGTACTGAGGTCCTCCATAGCAGCGTTGACGACTTTATCGTCGACAAAATGAAATTAATGCTTGGCCGTCTCCAGTTCAAAAAGATATCGAAGAATTAAAGACAATGGGGGGTGTCTGAATGGAATGGAACTGGGTGTGTGAATGGAAACAACACATCAGTTTTTCTGTCTCATACCCCGTTGTAGGAGGATAGGTTTCGAGGTCCTGAACTCGGCCTGATATGGTGGGCAAAAATATCCGAGATAACTTCGGATTTTATACGGAGGAAAAATTGTTCAACTAGCAAAGACAAACAAGAAACAAAATGTCGTCCAAAAATAGACAAAAAATCGCAAAACATGTGAACTTAACACTCGTTACATGGTCTAGTCCAGATTTAGGATTACGTCCTCACAAATACTATCCGACCTATTTATATGAACATCCTCTGCCTTTTTGCCATTTTTATTCTTGCTTTGAAAAACATGATTTTACAACTGACAAAAATATTTTTGGGTTACTGTAGCAAGCTTTTTTGGCGGTAACCAAAAATGGTATATTCTGTAGGGATGCAAGTTGCGGATACGAAATTGTTCCAAAACTTCAGTTTAGAAATTGTAATCAGAGGTTCGCCCGTGTATAAAATCGAGTTCAGCTCACTGCACGTATGTATATGTGAAGCAATTATTGCAAGCGGGGCGAGTTTTAACTTTGTGTGTTGCAAGCTTTTCCGTCGAGGACAGTGACCCAATTCTCGGTTGTCTCCTCGCAGTGACACGGCAAGATAAACACTACATTTTTACTTTCTTTTAGTGTCTCTAAAGTGCAAATGGCATTGTTAATGGCGTTTTTATTTACATTGTTTTAATGTTTCCCTTTCCACTGTTCTGATGACAATGTTGCGAACGTTTAATAACAACTTATAATTTAAACTAAAATAAACTTTATTTTACCCGAAATTTTATTTCTAAAAAGTTCTTCCTCAATATATTTTCACGTGAAAACCCTGAAAAATACTACTAAAGTAGGTCCAACCCTACCCTGTTTAGCCAAAGGTCGTCCGGGTGAAATAAACTCATTGATTGCCGCAATAGGACGTTGTTCGGTATAGAATCATTAAAAGCTTTTCAGGCCCGTAAAGGCTTCAGTGAATGGGCATTGAAATGGTACATGCTGACAGATTTATCGCACACAATGCTTTATAAAAGACTGTTTTCCTGACTGGTTACCTGTCGAATCCATGCAATGTTAGAGGGATATGTGAACTAGGATTTAATTTGTGGCCGTGCCTGCCAGAAAAGGCTTGGGAATGTTTTATTGTGACATAGAATTTGTATTTTATAAATGGGTATTTGTTTTGTGAACTGAAAAGGGGATTTGACATAAAAAGGGTATTCATTTGTTTGAGTTGATGGTTAATTGAGTTAAAGGTTCGGGCTTCGGGTCGTTGATATCGTTTTGTTTTAATTCAACTAACATAGCATAAACGGCATGATTACTTAAATTTCAATGTACGAGTACCTACAAAAACTGTTCTCTAAAACGTTTTCATACTTTAGCAATGGATATAATATAATCCTACTAATATTATAAACGCGAAAATTTATAAGTATGGATGGATGTTTGTCACTCTTTCACGCAAAAACTACTGAACGGATTTGGATGAAACTTGGTACACAGATGTTTATAACTAGGACTAAAATATAGAATTATTACCCCGATATTGCCACGGGATCGAAACTTATGCAGATGAAACCGCGGGACGCTGCTAGTCATTTTAATATAGAAATTCAAAACCAACATATTTGACAACAAATTAAAAAAGACGAGAAAAACAAAGCATTGAACCTATTACCAAACTTATTTCAATGATAGTAGGGTACACTTTCAAGTGTCATAAGGTTTGAACTTTTATAATAGAAAAGCGTTTAGTTCCTGTATGTGGACAGGCCATGTGAACGAAGCAGCGGATGAAATCGAGTTTACGTTCTAATTGAACTCTCTTACATGGTTTAGCAATATCATTAAAGTTCACCACTTAGGTTTTTTTAACACTTAAAAAAGTATAATGTTATAACCAACTATAAAGTTCCATTTAAACCAAAATATGTACCTACATAACAGAAGAGCTCGTGGCTAAAGAATAACAGCTGCACAGGTCGATCTTCAAGGTTAAGCAACGCTTGCCAAGGTTGGTCTGTGCATGGGTGACCATCTTAACATACCGAGTTTCCTCCGTGCCTCGGAAAGCACGTTAAACCGTTGGTTCCGGCTGTCATTTGTAGATCTTTGGCAGTCGTTACGGATTGTCAGAAGCCAGAAAACCTGACACCAGTCTTGCCAAAAGTACCGTGTTCCCCAGTTATTGGGTTGTGGAGGTCTGGTAGGCAGCCGCTCCACGTTAAATTCTGGTATTTCATCTGAATCCGGTATGACTGGAAGCCGACCCCAAAATAGTTGGCAAATGATGTAGATAATAGAATACTAAAACTGTAATTCCAAAAAATAGTCTCTCACAAAAATTACACTTCAGTGCAAAAAAACGTAGACACCTGAGCGACTCGGTACAAAGTGTCATCTATTCTATAACGATTACTTTCCCTAACAGAAAGCTAAACGAGACAGCTATTGCGTGACATTAACACGCCATTTAGTTTTATCTGCAGCTGCAGTCATTACTCAATGTGAACGTTTGAGCCTCATTAGAGAGGTTATTTTGAAGAAAGATTTCGTGTTTGAATTTTTACTGAAGATACAAGAAAACGTGGCTGGACTTTGTAAGTTATTATGTTTTGTGGCTTAGATTTTTTTACTGTTTTTATATTCTTGAGGCCTGAAATAATGTTTTTCTTTTTTGTTTAGTTGGTTTTAATTATCTTTAGATATCTATCAATAACACGTTTAAGGAAGCAAATCACGCAAAAAAATTGGCCTCTTGTCATTTAATCAACCAGCTAATATTATTAAAAATCACCCGTAACATATTATAGAGATTGCAAGAAAAAATGTATTGAACAGTTTTATTTTATTTTTACATTTATATTTCGTAAATTTAATTCATACATTACCAGTGCAAAAATTGAATGGTGATATAAAATCGTGTTGTATAATAAGACATGACAGATTTTTTATTTTATTTTGATTTAATATCGTATGGAAGGCAACCACGCATCAGATAACTATACGGAAACTCATTGTTAAAATTAAGCCTATTATGCTTTATACTTCAAAAAACCTTGAACAAGAACAAAACAGAAATCCAGTCGCGTGAACAGAAATGATTAAAACATCAACGTAGATACGGAACTTCCAGAAAAAATAACAAAAGCAACATATCAAATAATACATCCCGAGATACACTCGTTCCCACCTCGAACCCATTTTTCACACCATTTACACACCCGAAAGCACAGTATACGCAAAAAAAAAGACAAAACCTAAAAGAAACACTTTTACTGACGACAAACACTTTTATTGTACTAGATTACGCGAGCAACACCCATTCGTCTTTGTTTACACAAACTTATCTGTAGGAACAAAAGCCAAACTATTTGGAGAACAAAAGAGAATACATTAATAAAAAATCTCATCTTTTTAGAGGGAAGGCGTGGTCTGGTAATATTGTGTTTAATGGAGCCTAAGACTGGCCCTGTTTTTGTGGTGCAAAGTTTCTTATTCGTTGTAAAAAAAGAAGCTGTGCTATTCCGTACGTTGTTTCAGGCTGTAAATGGCCCTTTCTCGCTTGTTATAAAAGTCAAGTAACTTACGTCAGCAAAACATTGGTCACTTGTATTTGCGTGTATAAAACAGTGGACTTTATTATTTATTTTATACAACTCATTTTGCATTGTTAATGAATAAGAAAGTTTATAGGTACACTAAAACTTCTGATTACTTATTTATTCTTATTTAATTATTAATCAAAAGCATCTGAAAATGACAGAGAGAATTTTAAATGGGGCCCTCTATAAAATAGTCTACCTAACTATAGATAAGTCTACGCATAGTCCGGTTTCTGCGGTCAGCTTGACCCACATTTACTGGTAATGTATTGGGTTTAAAGGTATTTAAGTACGGACAGTTTCACGACCGCCCCATGGGTATCATTAAAAAACCCATTCAATTAACTAGTACAATTTTCCCGGGGATTTCCGAAGATAACCGATGAACATCTACAGCTAATACTTTCAATATTGAAGTTTACGAGCAAAGCGTCTACGTCGCTGCTACGGCGTAGCTGGGGAGATGACGTCACAGCTACGCCAGTAGTTCGTAGCAGATAATCGCTACGCGCTGTCAGTATTCTTGAAATAGACTGAGCATTAGCAGTGCATTTCATTTCGTGGAAGCGACGGAATACTAAATCCCTTAAGCTCAATTAATTAAAGTATAATTTGCATCGATTCCTCGGCAGCCAGTATTAATGCGTCACAACTTATTAATATCAAGCTTACGTAAAGTAAGGAAGAAAGAAAAAGAGCTAGAATTAAAAGCGTTCTACTTATGGACGTTGTAATTTAAATATGTAGCTATTTAGATTATTTAATCCCTTATTCATATGAATAAACAGTTCAGTATCCACATAGTTGTGAACAATTTTAATGTATTCAACTTCATACATGTTTCATGAAAATATAAAACGCACTTTGCGAGCAGTTCCCGTGAAACTTTTACGTTGTCGGTAAATGATAAATTGAGTTTAAAAGTCGCGAAAATTATGCGTTTTTTTTTGTGTCATCATTTCTTTATACCATTTAGAATTTAAAAAAGTATGGTGTTAAATAAAGAGAAGAAATTTTTGCTAAGGGCTTCAAAAGTAAGGAAGTTGAAAATAGCCTCACATGAACAAATTTACTGAGGCTCTAGACAAGTGACATTTTGTGGGCGGTAGCGTGACAAAAGGTGTCAGAACGTCAAACATTTATGGAACTGTCAAAATGTCTTTTTTAGTATTAATAGGCACGCGTTTGACTACTATCTCACCTGATGGTAAGTGATGTTGTGGTCGAAGATGAAGCATGCTTACTTAGAAGTAACCTATTCCCTCTTGACTTAAAGACTTCTAGGTTGTAGTTTTTAGGAAAAACAGACTCTGGCAGGCAATTCCACTCCTTAGCTGTACGCACAATTAATGTGTTCCCAAAAGGAGCAGTGGTGGCCGAGTGGTAACGGCCCCGACTTACGAAGTGTAGGTCGCGGGTTCAAACCCAGCCAAGCGCATTACTTTGTGTAATTAATTTCATCACCACCGCTCTCAAAACGGTGAAGGAAAACATCGTGAGGAAACCGGCATGTCCTAGAACCAAAAATTCGAAGACATGTGACATTCACCAACCCGCACTGGGCCCGCGTGGTGGATTACGGCCCATTCCCTCTCCTAGAGAGGAGGCCTGTGTCCCAGCAGTGGGAACGTTAAAAGGCTGATTATGCTTATGCTTTATGCAAAAGGTTTTGTGCGAGTAGATGGGTTTTCCACATGTCGAATAATGAATTCCAGATATTTTGACATTTGGAGAATCATTGCTAATAGATTCATATAGAACTTCAGGGTGAAGATCCTACATGATGGAGGATCCTATGTTCTAAGACAATCTGCTGGTCTAATTCGATCAACTTCATACTAATCCTATAATTCACTCAAAGCTCACTGATAAAAAAACCTCCAAACATGCTCATGCAGCTAAAACTAGGATTACGTATTTATAAAATAGTGTTTCTAGCTATTTTAAAGACAAAACAAACTAGCAGCCAAATAAAACTACAGTCGCAGACTTCCTCTACCTTTGCAATGTCGTGAAGTATGTTTCTAATATGCAGATTCATTTCCCTCAGAATCTTGGCTTAAGTAAATATACGAAAAATATAAATTCAAGCAAGTTTTCTACTTTAAAATTCATGCTAAAAGTTGCTTCCTACGGACGACTATATATCATCGCTTGGGTGACACGACAAACTTAAATATACCGTAAATTATAGGCGATAAAAAGATTGATAATCTTTGTTAAGTATTTTATAACTCCAATAGTGTATGGTTGACCTATGATATAATATGTGAGGAGAAATTCTCTTATTTTTAAAGTTCCGTACCTGAATCAGTAAAAACGGAACCCTTATAAAATCGCTTTGTTGTTCGTCTGTCTGCCCTTTTTCTCGGCAACTCAGCTCTATTTTTATATTAAACTTCTAAGTCAACGCAGCCTAAATATAAGGCCGTTTATACTCTGTTTATGGTGCATGTTTTGACGCTCGCAAGGGTAATCAAAACCTTCTCTCTTCTCGCTAGCCTAGAGTCATGGAATTCAGTCATCATATAAAAATCATTGTTTGCGATTACAAAATTATGTTTTCTGTTGAAGAATAGGGATGTTTACTGAGGAATAAAATATGATTCTATGAAGTCCGTCTGTTAGATTATCGAAAAATATTGGACACGTATTCTTTGTTTTATCAAATTTATAAAGATAGACGAAGATAAAAAGCTTCAAAGATCATGAGTTCTTCTCGAGAGAAATCTTGTGATGTCACGGCGTGGTAAAAATCGTATCACGAATTGACGTCACACGAGTTTTCAACGCACTGTATCGTCTTCGTTTTTGTTAACGAGAAAAAAGAAAAAATACATGTCCAATATCTTTTGGAAATCTATCTGACGGACTAATTAGATTTTTTTAGCCAACTACCCTATTCACCGTGACGTACATTGATGGATGAGGGAATATCATTCAACGACAAGGCTAGGTCTCTCCTTAAATCTTGCCTGCTATATTTTTGTCAGAGTAATGTGCGTTCATAGTTGATAAAAATCCGTACGTAATGTATACGGAACCTTTGGTGCGTGAGTCTGATTCGAACTTGACCAGTACTTTTTTAAGGGTTGTTTGCATTCGCGACGCTTTCGAAAACTGTCGAAAATACCTTTAAGTTTTTGACATTGATTAAATCGGAAATAATATTGTAATTTTAGTACGAGAATTGGCCTTCTTGCGAAGGCCGCGAGAATATGCTGGAACTCTGAAACACAGGACCTGTTTCTGTCTTTGCGCTGATGAAGAAGAATGAATAGTGTAGAAAAACTGATCGCAATAAAATTACAATGACTTATGTATGTATTCTGTATGTATAGTATATACTAGGTATTCTATAGTCGGTTTATTATAGATTTCTTATAGATTCTGAAATTTCGGGACATACAAATATTTAATTCCTTTATTTGTATGGCCTATTTCCAATTACTTTTCAAGTAAATAGAATGTTGAATGAAGTAAAAAAAAAACAGAAAGACACCGCCAAGAAAGATAGTTTAAATAAATTAATAAGGGTATTTTATTACCGCAACGCGTGTTGTACTCCCACCATACTATAAATACATTCATACTGATAGGAATTACGAGGAGATTGTAGCTAAGTAATATCAGCTACTTGGGTCGAACTTTAAGGTTATGAAACGCTTGCCAAGGTCATCACCATCAAGGTCAGGAACATCTTAACATACCGAGATTCCTCCGTGCCTCAGAAAGTACGTTAAGCCGTTGGTAAGTTGTAATTTGTAGATCTTTAGCCGTCGTTACGGATTGTCAGGAGACAGATAATCTTACACCAGCCTTGTCAAGAAGGACCGTGATATGGAAATCTGGTAGGCAGCCGCTCAAAGTAGAATACTGATATTCAGCTTAATCTGGTTTGAAGCTGACGCCGATAAAGTTGGGAAAAGGCTAAGCATAAATGATAAATGATATTTATTTTGTAAGTAGGTTAAACATAACACTTTTACACGTCAAATATTTCTGGTCATTTTAAGCTAGATGAAGCCAGTGTTTCCTAGCCGACTACCCTGATAAGAAACACCGAAACAAACTCAGAGGTCAAAGTCTCTTTTAAAGTCCATACAATCCGTACTGGTCAAGTCATTTGAGAACCATGTAGGTTAATGTCTGAGGTAGCCTTTTGAGGAAACTGTCACACCGATTTGAGTGGACCTGTCCAGACAATGCAAGCATTTGTCAGATACCGTGTAGCTCAAACTTAGAACTTCAAGGAGCTCAACGATTTGACGAACAATACCAAAGTAAGGACATTTGGGTAGGCCGCAAGAATTACTCAAACTGCCAGACAAACTGAAATAAGACCCTAATATGGCGATCTACAGCAGATAGCAGATGACTGCTACGAATTACATACGAGTAGTACGAGTACCTACAGTAAATATGACTTGAAAAAACCTTTTGGTACAAAAGCCATTATACCCTTTCTACTCCCCTGAAGATTTGAAAACAGTCGTCATGTCAACTTCATTAGTTCAATTTGAACTAGTTTAAAGTCGGGCCAAATGCAGCGAAGTCGTACTAACGACTTCACTGGAGGTTTGTCAGTTTGATTTGTGATTCTATCTAGAAATCATGATGTTCAAATAACTTTGTCTGACGTTTCTTTGGAGTTCTGCTGAACTACTAATGAATAATTGTAAAAAAATGTTTTTGATAAATAAACGGAAAAAAAAAAAAAAAAAAAAAACTAAATGTTGTTTTGAAGTGCATTGTGATAATGACAGTTTATTTATCGTTTCTGCATGTGAGGAGATGGTTGGAGTAATAATTTAAGTCTGTATAATTGACATATTTACTTATAATTTAAGATGTTTGTACTTACTGTCGGAGGTACCTAAACTTTGTAATTACATAAAGAGTGTTAAGCCGTAGGAACAGCTAGTGTTTCATTAAGTATTGGTAATAGATATAATTGGACATAATTTAATTGCTAAAACTTAAAATAATCAGAAACTCAGAAAACAACTGAAGGAACGAGAGAAATTGACAAAAAAAATACATATCTCTGTTTGTACATTTTCCCGACATGGCTGCTTTATGCATAACTAGGTCCAATTTAGAAATGCGTATCATTTTATACATTTTTTGTTTGTACGCTTTTACGTTAAATAGCCGATCGATTTTCATGAATTTTGGTTTAGAAAAGGATGATACCCCGAAAAAGTTGTAGAACACTCGTGAAAAAATTTTTCATTTTCATTACGCTTTTTTGTCACCAAAAATAACAAGCACATCAAAAAAAATATGTAACAAAGGAACTAGGAAGAGCCACGATCGCCAAACAACCCCTGCAGACGAAACACCTAACAATGGCCTTTTGTTACAGTCTCATAAGTGTTAACCCTTACATGCCGAGAAGGTCGACTTGGCCTAAATTAATGGCAGAGGTATAATGTTAAACAAGCAGCCAGAAGACACGGGGGCATTGTTAAAGTTTGGGATTTTATTAGACATGTATTGAGGAGACGACTAGGCTCGAGTGTGTCTTGTATTAATCAAATTTACTCAGGGTTACACGTGGAGTTGTGGAGAGTGTTGCTAATTATTGTGGCTTGAAAGTTATAATTCCACTGTGATAAATTACACATACTTTTGGAGTTCGAATGTCCTTATGCGAAAACGGAATCCTTATGCAAAAACAGAGGACTGATTCGTGTGTCGACGTTTGTGAGAGTACTACGAGTATAACCAGCATTGCATATCTATCAGTTGAAATGATGATGGGATTTAATTCCCATTCATTCAGTTTTTCTAAACCATTAATTACTAATTAACGGTTATTAGTAATTAATGGTTTAGAAAAACTGAACGAATTTGAATGAAATTACACGTATGTATTGTCTGAATAAGTAAAAAAAGAGATTCTAGAACGAACACGATCATTCGTCTGTCAGATTCGATCATCAGCCCAATGTCTTCAATTCAATTCAATTGTCCATATTGATGACTCAGAAAATAAAATTACGTATTTGTATGTCTCATTTCATGGCAAACACCACATTTCTCTGATTCATACTTTTATGGGTTCCGAATGCTTGTGAAAAATCCTTTTGAAAAAACGAAACTGTATTAGTGTTTGAGCGTGCTGTCACTTTTGAGAGACTTTTGAACTCAGAAAACATTTTTTTTAATTTAAAATGTGCCATGTGACGTAGATATAAAAAAATTAAATATTTGATTTAAGAGTTGTATAGAAAAGGCAGAGTTGCGCGTCCCATAACAAATTACGCTAGAGTAGATGCGAAGGCTATATAAACTTCATGAATGTTTATCTATTAGTTTTGCCTTTTGCTGAGATATCTTACCAAATCCATATCAGCCCAGACACAACGTATTGCCTAACAAAACCCATGCGTTGGTATCCTTCAAGTGGGTGGGTGGTGAAAAATACACATGGATAGATACAACCTATGTAAGAACCCTTTACATAATAAACTTTAAAACACATACATACATCCAACTATCCTTCACTAAGTAATAATTCATCTACACATGTTTCCTAAACGTTAGCATCATTATTAAGGCCTTAGTAATAAACGGAAGATACCGGATATGGAGTCGGGATGGGATATTGCGAACCTTTGACCCACGTACAACCATGTGAGGCAAAATATTGAGTTAGTTATAGTGTGTTGTAGTCTTGCTTAAGGTTTGGGTAGTTGCGGTATGGCCCAGTTTCTTCCGTTGCATGTATACATACGTTCAATAATTATTAAGTATACTATTATTTAGGGAGCAGTCATGGTGGACCAGTAGTAATGGCCCCGACTTACAAATTGTAGGTCGCGGGTTCATACCTAGCCAGGCGCATTACTTTGTGTAATTAATTTGCTCTCAAAACGGTGGAGGAAAACATCGTGAGGAAACCGGCATGTCCTAGAACCAAAAATTCGAAGACATGTGACATTCACCAACCCGCACTGGGCCCGCGTGGTCGATTACGGCCCATTCCCTTTCCTTCAGTCAAGACTTCAAATGTTCTGGCTTCTAAATACAGTAGCGATTGACAAAGATTTGCAAATGATAGCGGACACTGACGGCTTATGTGCTTTCCGAAGCACGGAGGAGTCTCTGATATATCAGATACTTAATTATTCAATACTTAATGGTCAATTAATTGATATGTTATTCAGAGTAATACATAACTCTGAATATCATATCAATTAATTAACCAATAATTAACGAATGATTGACTAAATTGAATCAATAAACGAACTAATTATGTTCTATTAACTGTCAAAATTTGATCATTCAATAAAATGTGTGAAATTCAGAGCTTTTGATGGTAATGAAGTCTGCTAATAAAGAGCTGCTTGCAAAGTTCCTAGTATTCAAGGACTCATCTCGCGATCGGTAAGAACTGTGGTGTTTTATATGGTTAAAACTGCCACACTTTTTGAAATAACTTTATATTTCTCAGTACAATAAGGAAAATACTTTATTTGTTAATCGGATAGATACTGCGATTTATTATTTTCAAATTCGAGAAAGTAAGAAACCATATCTTTGATATTTCCAGTGTGGGCAATTTTTGCGGACCTGTAAATTTTGTGACATCTATCCCGTAAAGGGGATAGCTGCATAATCCAAAGAGGACTTTTATATCGCAAAACATGCATGCATGCATGTCGCACAGACATTTACAACATAGTCAACTTAGTGGTAGTTGTAGTCTCTTAATACTTACTAATACTATAAACGCGAAAGTTTCTAAGTATGGATGTTTGTTATTCTTTCACGCAAAAACTACTGAAAGGATCTTGATGACATTTGACACAGATATAGATCATAGTCTGGAATAACGTAAAGGATACTTTTAATCTCGGAATTATGTTCCTGTTCCTGTCAGACTCTTACTGACTAAAATCACCCTGGTGTTCCAGCTCCCATCAACATATAGTGTTTGACTCCCCCCGCGTTGTTAAAGAGGGGCGCACGGAAACACCACGCACCGCCGCCTCGGGTCCGGATGAATGGGGGGGCGAGGGGCGACGGACATGGGCAACTATACCCCAGAGGCAACTATCCTGGTTTTACCCTACGGCAAGAGTTCGACATATAACCCTACTAAATGAAGGGTATTCATTATCCATGAGTATTGCTGTACAAAATGGGTTTTATTACGATCTGGTTACTACTACATGATTCAGTCAATAAGTAACACCGTATTATGATAAAAATATTTCAAAGAAACATATAGATTCAATTTCAGGAAATTCCACTGCGATACCAAACCGTACCATGCATATCCCACGTAATATGTTAGGCATATAGAATTCCTAATATGTAATACACGGTCGGATATTACAATCCGCCCATACGGTATCATTAGACGGGAATCAATTTAGCCCTAACAATAATACCTGTAGGTATCTATACGTTGAAACGTTCTACATACCCAACACATTGTGAAAGCATCGTGAAAGTTGACTGCATGTGTGGTACAGTAAGAAAGAAAGAAAAGAGTTTATTTGCGCTAAACATGACGCATTCAAAAAAAAAATTAACAAAATTACAAAACTTTGTTTATACAAGTTGAGGCGTCACATTTGCGCAAAACGGCTCGTCTTGTTCAGCGAACTAGACAGAGCCATAGCGCTGATTTTCAGTGACAGCAGGCGTTGTCAGAATGATGTCTATCGGGGCAGTATAAAAAGTAATAAAAACGAAAAAAAAGAATAACAGAAAAAATGTATGGATGGAAATAAAACGTAAACTAAATAGACAAATAGTAGCCCGCACAACTCTAAAAAATGTTATGTTATGTTTGTCACACAAAAAGGTTTACAAACCTATTTCCATGCGCATGCCCAACGGCAACGGCACAATGGCTGCCGATCAGTGCGTCGTTCAAAGGCCATCATTGAAGCGATCCAGCGATTACTAATGCAAATACTAATCATGAAATCCTGGCGTATCCTGGATATTTTTAAAAGAAATTGAATTTGGATGAGGTTTACATATTTACACAAAATGATTTTCTCCTATACATATATAGAGAAATTATAATCTAACAAACATGTATAAAAATCTAATGGAGTTTGCAATTTTCCGGTGACATTTCCGGTTTCCAGAGCCTTAGACCTAGCCAAGTTACAAACGTTTCGAGTCAAATTCTGTTCTCCAATCGGTAACGGCTCGGTGTCAGCAGCTGCAGAAAACGATAAGTTGGTAGGTAGGTAGATATTGACGCGCCTGAGTCGGCCGCTAGTTCTACGATGTCTTTATAAAAATGACCTATTCTTTAGTGTTTGGCGAGCATCAACAACATCAAACAGGTTAAAATTTAAACTCTGAATGCTTTAGCCATTAAATGTATAAATTTTAACAAAGGAAGTAGTTTTGAACATTGTAGAAACGATAAAAAATCATTCTATCATTTTGAACGATTTGAACTTGGCTACGAATTTTCTATTCGTTTGTTCTAATCACGTTACCTAGCGTTGAGCTGATTTCATTCTCATACATTTGATCCGTTTTCGACTAGCGTTAACGACTGCAGATTATCTATCTATACTTATAATAAATCTGTAGAGAGGTCAATTCTGTACAAGGAATATATTTTCAAAATAACTATCAGGGGGTGATTAGTGATCGATACTGGTGCCAAAAATGCAATCAGTAAAATTTTTGTCTGTCTGTCTGTCTTTCTGTCTGTCTGTCTGCTGTCTGTCTGTCTGTATGTTCTTTATAGAAACAAAAACTACTCGACCGATTTTAACGAAACTTGGTGCAATTATTCTTCATACTCCTGGGTAGGTTATAGTATACTTTTCATCACGCTACAATCAATAGGAGCAGAGCAGTCAAGGAAAATGTTGGGAAAACGGAAGAAGTTACTCCATTTTTAAGCTTCCGTCGCGTGTGTAGCCTTAATGGTTAAAGTTACATAGAAATCATGTATTACGGAAATGTTCTACAAAAAATTATCTAAAAAATATCCCGAAACAGCATGTCTATCTTTTGTCAATTTTAAACCGATCGGGCTGAGAGTTTCAAAATCGGGGGTAAAGTAACTATTCCACGCGGACGAAGTCGCTGGCAGAAGCTAGTCTATTATATATTAACTTGGCAAGGGGGCTGGTATGTATATGAGACCATTTTATCTGCGTTTTTTATGAAATCCTAGAGAGCTGAAATTTGGTAATCAGGCTAGAATTTCAACACAATTACGTAACTAAAATACTACATTTAGTATACAGTAAAAATAATCTCATTGAAATCGTTTAAGAAAATAGCTCGAACACAACCAAAACTTAATTCAAAGACGCTAGACAGTGTACACACGCCCTATTTAATTTATCCTCCTGATTCTCAATTCCATGTCATGATTAAACAAAAACTTGTGTGCGATCGAATCAAGAAGGAAATGATCTCATATCACGTTTTCGATTCGACTTTTATTAACTACTCGGCAATATCTATTTGTGTTAAACGACTTGTATAATGAAATCGGATAAATTTAACCTTCCAGTCCACAGCATGTGTAGTAAGAAAATAAGTAATAAAAACCAATGGAGCTTTGTCTCGGTTTTTTCTAGATTATTTTCGCTGGAAAAGGAATATTTCTTTTTTTAGTCAACTTAATTCTGCTTTCTATTACATTTGGGTGTTATTCAACGACCGAAATAATAGTGGCAATAGTGATTTCGGTAAAGACTTCGACTTTATTATAATGTTTGTTTGCGAAGTCGTTGTCCGTTTTATTGAAATCCGATTTTATTTTCGTGATGGGTACAAAAAACAAAAGCGAATCAGCTCTTAGTGACTGCTTGTAATCGAATTAGGAGACACACGATGGCACTTATTCGTTCAAAAAACTTTTCTTTTCTAGACTGGGGACCAGGAATGGGAATAAACTCAGAAACGAAGTTACCGTCGCCTCCGCAAAAAGTCAAACGGGGAAATTGTTTGTTACGAACTTGTTATATTATATAAAATAATCAGCACAACTTGAATGCTAACTGAATTTCTTGGATAATCAACGGTTTTTATAGTCTCTCTTCGGGACAATACCTCTTCCAAATCTCTTCAGATATTCTTTTCCTGAGCCACCTCCCTAACAAGGGTTAGGGAGGTGGCTAAATGACTTTAGGCATTTAGTACGCCAACTCTTCCAGAGAGGGTTTTTGGAACAGCACCCATGCTCGGGAATCCACTTTGTGAAAACTGTTGCCTAGCGGAAACTGCATATATCCTCAATCCATAATGTTGATTGGCAGGTTTTATCAGAAAGTCAGTTGGCACTATAAGCTTCCAAACGAAAGTCCTGTCTAGTATAATCCACAGCCAAAAAAGATTTCTCATTCCAAATTATATCTATTCTCGACAACTCTCATTCTCACCAACCACCTCAAGAAGATCGTCGCTACTCTTAAGAAACAACTATTTCTAAATTAATCTAAGTCACAATAAGTGCAGTGAAGGAAAACATCGCGAGAAAACCAGGACATAATGGTCTGAAGTGACCAACAAGAAGGAACGCACGGAATGATTCATGTTCTTTCATTATCTGTAACAGAAAATTTATTCCCCTGCAGTGTGACAATTACAAGTTGTTATTATGTCCTGCTGTGTTTCGTATAGTCTGCAGGTTAAGAGCAAAACGCGCATAATATTACTATTATTATATTAGTTCCTCTACCTCTATGAAGTACAATGTGGTGCATGTTGACGCTTTTGTCTTGTTTAATTTTCTTGTTCCTATTACATATCTTGCGTTGAAAACTTTCATAGTTTATTAATTTAATTAAACTCAGCGCAACAGTCACAACAAAAGCACTATATATTGTACCTCAGAGCACTTATGAAACTACTAGGTACTATGAGTGTAATAGTTAACTGTAACGTATACGAAATGTCTATTTACAAGGTGTAGCAAACTACAATTACTTAGGCCCATAATCGTTAAAGCATAAAATCCGACTCAACTCCAATATGAGCACGAAAACACCAATTAGAAAACTATTTGACATCATGAATTGAAGTTTTAGTGCTCGAGAGATGAGTTTTAGCTGAGCAAGCGCGTTTACGCATTTGATCATCTTTCGAGCTTAAAAAGTTCAATTTATGACAAGTTGTACTAACAATTTAATGCTCCGATGAAATTGGATTTTATGTTTCGGAATATGGACTTTAATATTCAACAGAAATAAAGATAAATAACTTCTTTACTTTTTAACCGCTTTTCTTTTACTTGCAGATGTGATCCGCGCACTAACTAACGAGATATCCAATATCCGAATAAAAAGTTGACCATTGCCAAACGTATTGCCAAAACTGTGTGGGAATACGGGGATAAAATAAATAGCTGATGTTGTGTTACTCACTGATAATGCAACTTTCTATTGGTAACATATTACTTAAAATCAGTTCAGTGGTTTAGGCGTGAAAGCGTAACAAACAAACAATCAAACTCAAATCCGCATTAGTTAGGATAGTATAGTCTGTACTTATATTATAAAGAGGAAAATTTAATTGTTTTTTTTTTGTACTGAATAGGCTCCGAAACTACTGAACCGCTTTGAAATGCTTACACTGATGGAAAGATACAGTATCCCCGGGTAACATAGGCTATAATTTATCCCCATGTTCCCACGGGAACGGGAACTTAAATAATAATATATAGATCAAACCCACCACGAGAAGCAAAGCATATGCACAAGCACCTTATGAATGCGAAACTACTAAAATACATTACTCAATGGTAGTCTCAATACATAAAAGGTGTACCAGACAATATTTACTTAATGCTGAAGACAATAAAGATAAACAACGTCACGGGCTATTACGCACTTGTTTCTTTTTTCAATCACTTTGCAGCACTTGATACTTATTATTTCTCGAATACAAAGAGATACAATCTCGGTTAAATTAATTCATTTACATAGTGCTGATATAAAGTGGAACCACAAATGAATACAATAGAAATGTAGATGTTTTTAGGGTTCCGTATCCAAAGGGTAAAACCGGATCCTATCACTAAGACTCCGCTGTCCTTCCTTTTGTCTGTCTGTCCGCCTGTCACCAGGCTGTATCTCGTGAAACGTGATACTTAGACTGGTGAAATTTTCATAGATCATGTATTTGTGCTGCCGCTATAAATACAAATACTAAAAAATAGAATAAGATAAATATTTAAGGGAGCTTCCATTAAAGACGTGATGTTTTTGCTCGATATTGATAACGACAATAGGTACACGCTTGATATTGACTAAATATTGAGTTTTAGTATTCATTTTACCTTGCTCCCATACAACAAACGGTACTTTTTTGCCGTTTTTGTAGATGCGGAACCCTGCGTGCACGAGCCCGTCTCGCACTTGGCAGTTTTTTGTTTGAAAATGAAAATAATATATCTAGTTTTAATTTCCGCGAAAATTAGTGGGTTGCAGGTATGCACCTCCCTCCCGCCCGCTTTATTATGCACATGCAAGATTACATTGACTCGCCGACCGTTAAGTTGCGTCGCAACTTAACGGTCGGCGAGTCAACACGTCCCCTGAGGATGCCCCGTGGAGAGGCGAAACACGTGTCGGTATTGGTGTTGGGTTTTGCTTTGCCTTCCTGCATGTGCATAAAATCCTTGCATTTGCCTTGTAATCTTGCATGTGCATAATATAGCGGGCGGGAAGGAGGTGCATACCTGCAACCCACTAATTTTCGCGGAAATTAAAACTAGACATATTATTTTCATTTTCAAACTTCAAATGGATTTCCGCAAAGTAACGCCTGACTCAATCAATTTTATTCAGTTTTTTGATTCTAGAGCTGACTGAGCGTTACGATCATGTCGATCTAATTTTTTTCGCGAAGGCAATCATTTTTGTGTGTTTCTTGTAATTAGGAATCCAAAAACACCACTACCACCACACCATGTTTAAACAAAGAAAAAATACTTACTAAAAGACGATCAGAGTGCCAATTCTACAAAAAAAAGAAAAATGTCACTTTTTGACTTGGGATGCGAACATTGCTTGAAAATTAGTAGAATTGGCAATCCATCCTCAATAAATCCGAACTTGATTAATCGGTAAATTTATCTGAGCGACTTTTTTCTATTACTGTAATACAATGTATGTGCGAATTTATTTAGTATGAGTATGTAACATGAGAGTTCAATATATTTGTAACTTGTAGAATGTGGAACAATTTATGTTTAGTGCGTAACGTGCATACATTTTCCCATAAAAGTTAAATTGTAATCAGAAGTTACACAGAATGCTTATTTCATCTCAAACTTCACCGAGAATAGTGCAAACGAAGAAAACATAAAATTAAACCAAACATTTCACATTAAAGCCCGTTTCCTTGAAAATAACTGAACTTTTGTTCCTTACTATCTTAATCACCGAAAAACTTAGTATGAAAATTTAGCTTGAAATTTCTTAAACAAGTCAACCATTGTTTCCAACAATGGTTCCGTCGCTATCTGATCTGGAAAGGATACTTCATTATCTCCCGCAGACAAACAAAAGGGATGAACTGTGGCATAGCAGAATAATGATCTGATAGTGGTGGGGAATTTTAAGCCAGTGCCGTAGTGAAGTGGTAGCCTTGGGGCTAACGACGTGGTTTCCTGACTTAAAGGTTATGAGTTCGCGTCCTTAGGTACGTGGACAAGTTTTGTATTTCTATTAGTATGACTAAGCATGCACTGTTTGACTCTGACAGCGACTGGTATCTTATAAACCGTAATAGGTAGACAGTTGATAATTTCATTCAGTGTGTCATATTTAATGCCGCTGAAACAATAAATAATAATAGTAGGTAATACAAATATCTCTCTTTCGATTTATGTACGCACAACCGCCCGATTCGCACTTAGGCTGTTTTATTCTGATAGGAAGTATTGGGGCGAGTTTGAATTGAAAAAAAAAGTAAAAAAAAATATCTAATAAAAATAAAGATTAAAATGTAGTTGCATGCAGAAAAACTGTTAACTGGAAAATGCTGCGTGAATACAGGGCCTCAAGTCTGTTCTTACAACAGTGTCAGAATGGTATATCATTGATTTCATAATGGTTGATTTTTGCAAGTTTGGTAATCTACGAATGTTAAAGCGTCACTATAACTTTCCAATGTTCAACCACTGATACTTAATTGAAAAAAATGGCATAGAATGGTAATCTTGTACATAATGGCAAATGAATGACAGACGTATGCGGTAATCTGCCAAAATTTTGACAGTTCCATTGATCAGTGACCTGCCATTAGAATGTCATTGTGCAGTCATTGGTTTTATTAACTTGGTTATTAAAAAGTATTAAGAGACCATTGACCGACCAATGATCGACCATTATGAATTAAGCAGATAACGAACTTTTAGCAAAATGACAATGGGATCGTGTTGGAATGACAAATTTATAAAAATAGCAGACTTGGGGCCCTGATCATAATTTTTAAGAACTTCTACGAAATTTTGTTTCAGGGAATTAACTATAGCAAATAACTTCTTTGAAAACTAGTGGTTCGTCTACATGGGCATGGTTTGGTTTTAAATTACATACAGGCAAATTAATACGGGTTATATGAGTTCATATAATATTGTTTTTTATTTTTGATGACTATGTAGGTAATCTGTTTTTAACCGACTTCTAAAAAAGGAGGAGGTTCTCAATTCGGATGTTTGTATGTTTTTTTTTTAATGTTTGTTCGCGCATAATTCCGTTGCTTGTCAACCGATTTGAATAATTCTTTTTTTGTTGGAAAGGGTATACTTCCCAAATGGTTCCATGAAATCAACCAAGCGGTTTTCGAAAAATCAACAGAAATCTAAAAAAAATATGTACATTGTCTAGATTGACGACCTCTTTGTATAAACTAAGAGGTCGTCAATGTAGTCTGCAATCTGCAAAAGAGCAGTACGTTTTTTTTTACACCAATGTGATTGGTTCGTTTAGGTGGGGGAGGGGAGGGGGTGTAGATACCGCTAAAAAGTGAAAAATAAAAAACTTTTTACAAAAAAATACAATCGACTCTGACTTTTTTTTTTGTATTTTTTTGTAAAAAGTTTTTACTTTTTTGACTCAATCTACTCTTTACAATGTTTTATAATGAATTGATTTATAATTTCCATGTTGGATAATTATTATTTTTTTCTACCGTTGTCATGTATTAATGACTTTGCATACTATTGTATAAATTCAAGTTCTTAAAACGCAATAGACAGATGTGTTGCTGGGGAGTTTGTTGCGCCACTTCTTCTTCCCAGCTAAAACACTAGGAAGTGGTGACGGGTGGGCGTTTTGGGGGACCGTCTTTATGTAAAATTTGACTTTCAAAAAGTGCTGTCGCTCAGCCTAGTTTGAATAAATGAATTTAGATTTAGATTTTGAATAACTTAAAATTTAATAATAAACATCGACTTATTAGTTACCGAAAGGCGTAAACATATTGATATGCCGCAAAAACACGTTTTTCGGTAACTAAAAACAACTAGGATAACAAAGGAAACTTCGTGCCTCAAATTGAGCAGAAAATTAATGTAACTAACATGTAAAATTCAACAGAGGACGCGCCTAATTTACGCAAACAATAGAAGGTTAAATTAAAAGTTTATTTGGGTAACTTCTCTATGCCAGCTTTGCTTAAACAAACAACTAGCTAGGCCTGAGGGATTTTCAAGGATTTCATTGCCCTTGTTTCTATTAACTAGAACCCAGCTTTTGGTAGAAAATCGAATTTCTTTCAGCGTGGCGTTTATTGGCAAAGTTATTTTTGGTATCAATAGTACTTAGTCCGATAGTCTAGACGAAATGTTTGTCAATGCTAGACGTCGAATGATTGACGTTTAATAGGAGTATATTTATTTAAACAATAATTACATGCTACTATTTAGACGCTAGTCGTTTGTGTTTGACGCTACGCTTCAGTGACCTAAAAGCATTAATTTTAAAGAGTATTTTCTATTTAATCAAAAGATTTATCTAATTAACAAGAGCAGTGGTGGCCAAGTGGTAACGGCCCCAACTTACGAATCGCAGGTCGCAGGTTCAAGACCAGCCAGGCGCATTACCTTGTGTAAATTATTTCATCACCACTGCTCTTAAAACGGTGAAGGAAAACATCGTGAAGAAACCGGCATGTCCTAGAACCAAAAATTCGAAGACATGTGACATTCACCAACTCGCACTGGGCCCGCGTGGTGGATTACCGCCCATTCCCTCTCCTAGAGAGAAGGCTTGTGTCCCAGCCGTGGGAACATTAAAGGCTGATTATGAACAAAAGCTATCTAAATCAGTTTAAACGTACGAGGCCAAAAAGGTTCCTATGTCAGCATATGCTGCGATATACACCACCATATATGTACATATTCACTCTTAAATTATCAGAATAAATGTCTCTAAAACCATTTCATTCTCTTTGATCTCGGACCGGGGGACTATAATGAAAGCAAAATAATTTCATAACAATTGACATAAGTGAACGTTAACGCGATCGAATAGTTCTAGAAACTCACAATAGGCTGTCTTAACTGCCTCCAAGAGATGTCAGAATAGTTATAAATAAAATAAATAAATAGTTATAATAGTTAGACGGGCCTACTAGGGCCAGTGCCTGCTAGCTTTGCGGAATAGTTCGAAAAAGTCATCACGGCCCTAGGGCCAAAGTCCAAGTTTTTATAAATGTGTCATCCTTACACGATCCCATTGTCATTTTGCTAATAGTTCGTAATCTGCTAAATTCATAATGCTCGATCATTGGTCGGTCAATGGTCTCGTACTACTTTTTGATAAGCGAGCTGTTGAAAGCCCAATGACTTTCTAATGGTAGGTCATTGATCAAAGGAACTGTCAAAAGTTTAGAAGATTACTGCATACGTCTGTCATTAATATGTCATTATTTACGAGATAACCATTCTATGCCATTTCTTTCAATGGAGTTTCTGTGGTTGACAATTGGAAAGTCATAGTGACGCATTTATATTAGTAGATTACCAAACTTGTCACAATCAACCATTATGAAATCAATGATAGACCATTCTGACACTATTGTAATAGCAAACTTGAGGCCCTGGGAGGCAAAACGCATTTGAAGGCAAACGAATGCGTTTAGTTTGTAAGAGTTAGACGTAGAATTTCCCAACCACAAAAAATAATGCCCCAATAAATGTGTAGGTATAATTATGTCACATATGATACATAAACCAAGAGAATCCCTCTAAAGGGAACTGTTACTAATTAAAACGTACCTCCAAAGGTGCTTCCTAGTCCCACTTCTCCAACTATGACCTCAAAATCACACTAACTAACACGAACTTCAACAAAATTTGAAACCCGTACAACAGCCGCATCAGCAAACAAGTTAATTTCAATATAATTACGTCTAAACCAAAATTAATACGGCCGTTTCTCATAAACTTGTGTTCAACACAAGTGCCACTAAATTCTCCTCATGTTGTTTCAACTTTGAGTGAGTTATGACTCTAAAGATTTGTAATTGAAAATCAAGTTAAAATGTTTTGAATCTGAATTAACTAATACAAGAGCAAGACTTAAGCCACGAAGGTTTGAGTCTCGTTTTAGTTAATTCTATAATATCTGGGGATGGGTTAGAATTAAATCTAGGAAATACTTATCTTACTAAATAAATATTAAGTTTTATTGTGGATGGGAAACTAACAAATGACTCCTTCCGCTTTGGGTGGAGCGGAAGGGAGTGTCAGACTCTTACTGGATAAAACTCATCCGTGTTCCCCCAAATGCATTTGGCATTTCAAACAAATTCCGCTACCAAACGCAAGGCTTAGTATTTCGCTACAACAAGCGGAGTATATTTTTAAGTAGCTTCTACCAGTGACTTCGTCTGCGTGAAAGTCAGAAATTACCACAAGGAATAAAATGTAGCCTGAGTATATTCCAGACTCAGATCTATGTGATTGAGTTACAAACATAAATTCATCCAAATTTTCGCATTTATATCGTTATGGTTTTTTTCAGCATTCGACATTTCAAAAGCCAACCTCATAAAACTCATTTCGCCTATAGAAATATTCGGCACAATAAAATCTAGCGTGTCAGTAACTCAATACAGAGCGCACATGATACCAGTATTGGCACAACACGATTGCAAAAACGTGCCATCCTTTGGGATGCCGACTTACTCCGCCAACAGTGTCCATTTGGCACCAGCCATGCCATTACTGGCACTCACAGATGTCATTTAAGTCACGCCCCAAATAAGTTTAATTAGGAATAGAAATTCCATACGCAAAACTCTGTTAGTATCGGAATGTTATCTTTTGGGACGAGGATTATTTGCCTGTTACGACTTCATGCTAGATTAAATTCTGTATTTCTGTTCATGTAAATACGGGGGTTTGTTTGCTGACCGTCACTTGACGTCGTGTCGGTTGGATAATGAGTTTTGATGTTTCAGAATTTTACATTTTTACTGTGGCAGATTGGATTTGTTTATTGTGTCTTTAAACTGTGATACAGGTGCTGCACTGACAATATTAATTGTAGATTTACGCTTATGGAATATGGAGGCCTGACATTTTCTTACAAATTTATGGACAAAGTTAATACACAAAGTCCCATCGAAACAGCGAATTCGATAGTTACAATGAGAAAATATAAGGAATTCATCGCATGGAAGTATTTTTCAATCCTATTTTTTTTTTTACATTTTAAGGATATTGTCATCGCCATGTTACCGCTGACAAAATTTCACTCGTCAAGAGCCTCTGAGGGCCAATTTAGGACCGTCCAATTCATATTTCAGTCGCCATCTGTCAAATTACCTTTGTAATTTCCCTACATCTTAACTACATAAACTGTGATGCTGCCATCGTTAAAAAAAAAACACGTTGAGAACAAATATAGAGACACAAGAAGATAGGCTTTATCAAATTAAATAGAACAGAACAGAACAACCATAAGTGCGGTGTGCATTTTTTTACGAATACCTTTTCCTATTTAATGTTTGGCATTTTTATTTCCTTTCGTAACGCTTTCAATACCAGATGCGTTCGTAACATGAAAGCATGTCACAGGAGGAAGCCGAGGTCATTGTACCAGGGTGACATGTCTGACAGGATACCGTTGTGGCAGCACACACTGATCCCACCCTGCGGCAACGTTGACGTTGGTCACTACTGGACGACAGACGTTGGTATATATGGGAATTGTTTGCAATAGGTACGTTTACATAGCCCTAGTCGTTACTTGGACGTTAAAAATATTATACAGGGTTATTTGTAAAACACCAACAACTTCTTAAGAGGTCATTGTACTCATCATTATGAACAACTTTTACTATGGGACCAAACCTGAAATCGCAAAAAAAATATGATGTTCCCTAAAATTATGTTCGTATAATTTATCAAAAAGGAGGGGACAGCTGACTTTTTTCGCGATTTAAGGTTTGGTCCCATAGTAAAAGTTGTTCATAATTATGAGTACAATGACATCATAAAATATTGTTTGTGTTTTACAAATAACCCTGTATATCTCAAGAAAACATACAAAAAAAAAACAAAATTATGATGCCTTTTGTTTATTATTTATTTTTATTTATATACTTTATTGTAAATCTCGTAATAAGAACAGGACTTCATTTTGATTATTTCGTGCATGCATGAAAATGAAATAAATTCATAAAATCGAGATTAGGTTTCTCTACTTCTAGTACAACTTTGATGATAAGCTATTCATTACAATCTTGAAACTTTTAGTAAAGCGATCCTTCCACTTTTCACTCTAAAAATATTCTAACTACTGATTTAAGAGTATAAATTATAAGTTTGTGTTTCCAGATAGCTATAACCTGAGGGTCTTTATTTCAAGAATAAATAACTTATTTTTAAACAAGCGTGCTCCATCGTCGATAGAACTCACCAATATACTACATACATAATTACATATGTATGTAGGTATGTCAGATAACAATTGATAACTATATATATATACTAGCTTCTGCCAGCGACTTCGTCCGCGTGGAAGAACATTTACGTCATACATGATTTCTATGTAACTTTAACCATTAAGGCTACACACGCGACGGAAGCTTAAAAAATGGAGTAACTTCTCCCTTTTTCCCAACATTTCCCTTCACTGCTCTGCTCCTATTGATTGTAGCGTGACGAAAAGTATACTATAACCTGCCCAGGAGTATGAAGAATAATTGCACCAAGTTTCGTTAAAATCGGTCGAGTAGTTTTTGGTTCTATAAAGAACATACAGACAGACAGACAGACAGACAGATAGACAGACAGACAGACAGACAGACAGACAGACAGACAGACAAAAATTTTACTGATTGCATTTTTGGCACCAGTATCGATCACTAATCACCCCCTTTTTTTTTTTTTTTTTTGGATGGGAAATCATCAAATGACCCCTCCCGCCCTGGGTGGAGCGGTAGGGAGTGTCAGACTTTTACTGACTAAAACCCACCCGTGCTCCTCCATGTGCCCTTTGCGTTCCAGGGCCGCGGTAACTCTTTCGAACAAATTCCGCAACCCTAGCAGGCACCGACCCTATGGGGCCCCGTCTCTGGTGCTGACGGCTCCTTGAGGCGCGCGTGAAGCACAACGCGTCGTCGCATCAGCCGCTGCGCAATAGCACAGCGGCCGACTTGTCTCTGGAGGAGGCCGAAATGGGACCATTACTGGCACTCCATTTCAGCCCCCTCCCGAGTACCGGGAGTCGCAGCACCCGCAGCAGAAGCGGCAGAAGCGGCGACGGAAGCCGCGGCGGCGGCAGCGGCGGCGGCGGCGGCGGACCTCTTGCCCTTGGTCGGGGTGGATGGCGCGCAGGCCCTTCCCCCAGCCCAGTGCTCGGCCGGCTTGCCAACAGCCGCACATGCACTGCAGTACGGCGTGGCCTCGCACGAGCCGGCCCGATGACCGGGCTGACCACAGCGGAAACAAAGTCCACTGCGGTCCACCTCCGAGGGGCATATAGCTCCCATGTGGTTGCCCACATGGCAGCGGTAGCACCTCAGAGGTCTGGGTTCCAGCAGTTTTACCCGCGCAGAAACCCACCCCACCAAGAGCCTTCGACCCTCCGACACTGTTCTGGCCGCCGTCACGGGGCAGCTCACCACAAGGGTTTGCATGCCCGTGTTGTCAGGCCGGAGGGTGCCCGCCTTGACGAGCTCGGCAGAGCACCCCCCAGTCCTGGCGACGGCGGCCACAACCTCCTCCTCCGTCACGGAGTCATCCAGGCCCACTATGCGCATATCAATGCACTTAGTCGGCCTGGACACTCGGACCTCGTCCGCGGGGAGGACCGCCTTCAGCCTTTCGGCCAGGGCGTCCGCGAACGGGCCGCTCTCCGCTCCGGCGAGCTCGAGCTTCCGGGCACCGGTCAGGGTCCTCCTGATCTCGATGCCCCCGGTGATGCCCAGCTCCCGGAGGTTCACCGCCTCCTTCGCCCGCTTCATAAGGGCGAGGTACGTCACGCCCCTCTGTTCCGCTCCCGGCTGCAGCGTTAAAACTACAGCCGCGGACTTCGGGGCGCGGAGCCTCGCCGCGATGGCGTTTGCCTTCCGCCGCTGCCTCTTGGCCTTGCTTTTGGCCGCCTTTTTGGCCTGCCGCTTTTCTCCAGCAACCTGCCATCCGGCCTCGGCCGCAGGAGGGTCCGAGGTTGGGGGTGGGGGCGGCTGCGGCGCCACTGGCGCAGCAGCTTTAGCCGCTCCCCCTCCAGCCCTCCTCCTTCCCCTCTTCGCCGGGGCCGACTTGGTCGTCGCCGGCGTCGCGGGCGCCGGCGTCACAGGCGCTGGCGCGGCTCCCGCCTTGGCCTTCGCCTGGCCGGACGTTCCCGGGCCAGCAGCCACCGCGGCTGCATACGAAGCCGCCTTCTGCCGGCCCGGGGGCCCCTGTGTCGCCGCTAATGGGGGACGCCGAATCATGTTCTCCAAGACGGAGAACTGCTTCTGGAAGGGAGCCAGCTCCTGCCGCACCAGGCTCCGCACCTGGCTCAGCACTTGGCTCCCCTCCAGCGCCGCCGGACTCAGCCCCCCCTGCGGCCCCTCAGAGGCCGCTCTGGCCATGCCAGCCAGGTCCCTCCGGAGCGACTCATTCTACGCTATGAGTCTCTCCGTTACGGCCGCGAGGCGGGCGACCTCCGCCCGCAACTCTGTCGCCTCTCCGGACCTGCTGACGTTGGCCGCCGCCGCCGCCAGAATTGAGGCTTTGGCCGCACTAATGGCCTCCCGCTTGGAGGACTGCTTCCGCTTGAAGGCCACAGCGCGGATCGCGGCCTCCACGACCTCCGCAAACTGGGCCTTCTTCTCCTCGGCCGTGGGAGGTGCCTCTCCCGGGGTCTCTTCGTCGTCAGAGTCGAGAGGAGGCGGAAGAGTAGAGGGAGCCCCACGACCGCTCCCTCCAGGGCGCTGCCCCTCCTCCACCAGCCTCTCGGCCCGACGCCCCGCCCCCCGGATAGAGGGTGCCAGCCCCCTCCCTGCCTCAACGCCCCTGCCCCGCCTTGCGGTGGGGATCTTACGGGCGGAGGCAAGCTCGCCCTCGGAGGTCGACTCCCCGTCGTCCTCCCGCCTGGGCCGCTTGCGGAAGAACTTGACGTTCTCCGCAGCAGCCCCCCCTCTTTCCTCTCCAGAGCCCGCCGAGCTGACCGTTACTAAGTCAGGTGCAGAACCAGAATCCGATTCTGCACCTCCCCGGCGCTCAGGCGAACCCTCCTCAACACAATCGAACGCCATCAGCTCCTTGTAAGAAGCGGATCCGGATGACGTCGATTCGGAGCCTCCTCGGCTCTTGTTGCCACTGGCAAGCGGAAGGTCTTTGTTGCCCACCCCAGAGTACGGAGCGCAGCCCGCCGAAGCGGGGTGGGATTCCCCGACCGCTGAGCAGTCGGGACCCACCTGGGGACTCATTTTCCAAAGATCTTTTTCCATTTTTGTTCCTTTTAAGGGTGCGGTCCCTGTTCGCTCCGCCCCTTCTCAGGGCCCTCTCTCCTAACCTCACCTCTCCACCTGCTCGCTGCTCTCACAGTCACGTCTGATGATCAGACGCGTACCAGAGAGCAGCGAGCAAGCGTGTGTCTCTCTTGGTCTGATCCCTCACTTGCGACCTTCCGGCATGAGTGGCTCTACCGGGAAAGCTCGCAAGATCATTGAGACGCTCAAGCCCCACCACGACGACAACGTGGAGACACATTCGGTGGGGACTAATCACCCCCTGATAGTTATTTTGAAAATATATTCCCTGTACAGAATTGACCTCTCTACAGATTTATTATAAGTATAGATAGAAGATATATATATATATATATATATTGTATTTTATTCATTTGTTGTACACCTACCACAGTGTTGTCTATTTAACCTAAAGGTTGACTGATAGATAATGCCTTGTTGCATTAAGTCCGCCCATGTACCACTATTGTACATAAAGTTTAAATAAATAAGTCATTTGGTGAATCAAGAGATTGGGATTTAATTAAAACAGTGGAAATGATACTGTGCGCTTCCTTCCATCTTGAAGACCTGATGGAAGTGCATAGCATCACTTCCATCAGGTGAGATAAAAATGTGATTAATCAAAACCATAAAGGTTAGATATAAAACAACATTGTCATTTCACTCAAAAAGCCAATGAAAATATTACCTGAAAATATTGCTAAATCAGAAAACTAGTACATGTAAAAATAGGTATTCAACTTATTCATGCTCGTTTTATTAAACAGTGTATTTCTGTTTAATAAAACGAGCATAAATACTTGCGTTACCAAATGACGTATGTATTTACACAGTTCTATGTTATTATTTTCCTTCTCAAATTAACTTGGCAATAATCAGATCTTATCTGTTAATTCAGCTCACGTTTTGGTGTGTGTTGACATTCTATGTGAAGCTGCCACAGGCCAGAGGCTTATAAAAATCAAGCTCGAATAGTGGGTTGATTGAGAAAATACTGAGAAAAGAAATGAGCTGACTTAATAAAGGGTCTAGCAGACTTACTATAAAGAAATTGCACTGACGTCTTTTTCGGACATAGTTTAACCTTTTAAATATTACTTCTTCACCCAAATTACTTGTTCTTGTGATTTTAGATTTCTTCTTTCACTCACAATGGAGATATGGGGGTAACAGCCCCTAATGGTTTTATTTATTTTCTCAGAAACAATGACAGATATTTTAATGAATTAAACGCAAAAATATATATATCAATGAGCTCTATATTAAATTATTATATAAGTATGTTCTTACTACACAATAGTCTCAAGGTCAAGGTCATAAATTGAAGTGACCTTTTTACTGTTTCAGCTTCAGAATTACCTCATTCAAGCGTGCTAGGGTTGCATGTACAGTAAACAATACATAATATATAAGTCTATGCCATCCTTTCCGGTCCTATGTCAACCACGTCTATTGTTTCGCTTTGACAATGTTATTTTGCTGGTAGCACTACTTTATTACTGTTAACGCGGTTCCTACACACAGATACGAAATGTTATTATAAATGACTATGTAGCTTAAACAGACGGTTCATTAATAAGTCTTTTAACTGACTTCCAAAACAGGAAGAGGTTCTCAAGTCGACTGTACATTTTTTTTGTGTTACCTCATAACTGGGTGTTCCGATTTTGATGATACTTTTTATATTCGAAAGCTGGCGCTTGTCATGTGGTCCCATTTAAATTTGATTGAGATTGACAACTAGTATTTGAATTAACCCCTTATAATGCGTGGCTTCGACAATATTGATAATGTTCTCATTCAGTCTTGTCGATGTAAAATAAAAATATAAATTGTAATATGTTGTAAGTGCAATAGTTTAGAAGAGCATCTTAGTATTTCATGGTTTTTATTTTGTGAAAGATCTGATGAAAAACAGAGATAGGAAACGGAAGTCTTCAATAAAATGATAGCAAATCTTTCGGGATTGCTGAAACCGCATGTTTATTTTTTATTCCACCAATTTATACCACATACGAAAAGGTATCAAATAACTGTAATTTCGGAACTCGGTCTTTTTGGTTGTTTATTTGTGTTTTGAACACCGACTTCCGAAATTAAAGTTATTTTGTACCTTTTATGTTTTTTTTTGTTTTGAAGTCAGTTGATTTTTTTGTTAAGATTTTTTTTTAAATCTTTTGACTTGTAATCGACTAAACATGAACATCAATGTAGTCTTTTCAACACAAAGGTTGACTGGTGGAGCGTGTGTAGTGCATGTTAGTGAAGTCCTAACTTCTGGAGAACTATAGCAATTAAAAATTAATATATTCCACCAAAATTTTGCCGTGTGTATGTGACGAGGGTTGTTTCATAATTAATAGGTAACCTTACTTTCTTAACAAACTTCCAGATGACTTAAAAGTTATATAAAATAGGGTTGAAAAGTAACAAGTAAAATTTTAAAAGTTGCTTTATTTATAATGCGTTCTAGTATTACTCAAAATTGTAATGTATTAATTACCATAATACATTACAATTTTTCGATCAAGCAATTATCGGTCTTATATTCTTAAATACATACTATGCTATACCTAGCATAGACCGACAGCAGACAAATACATAAGCCCTGAGAAGTTTGCGTGTTTGGTATTGGTAACTAGAATAAGTTTTGGAAATTAAAAAAAGGTCTTGTTGCATAAGTCCACCTATGTACCAATACTTTACATAAAGTTAAAAAGCTTACTTGGTACTGAAATGACATAATTAGTAGAAAATCGTGATTCTATTTAACACGGTCTTCACTAAGCTTAAGTAAGATTGTCGAATATGTTGGCCGCATGTCAAACGAAAAATATACAAAAAGAAATCACGTCAGACCAAAGTGAAAATGGCTGTAAATATCCTAACGAAAAGACTGGTTCGTACTTTAAAAAAAAAAACATAATATTCCACTCATGACACTTGTTTTCATTGATTTGGGATTGTTTTTTTTATTTATATGCGTTATGTTGCAGAATTCGTTCGAAAGAGTCACCACGGCCTTGCAACGCAAAAGGAATTAGGAGGAACATGGGTGGGTTTTAATCAGTAAGAGTCTAACAATCCCTTCCACGCCCCTGAAGAAGTCATTTGATGATTTCCCATTCAAACAAATTTGCGCCGCATGAAAATCGGACTAGTAGTAATGGAGATAAATGAGAACATTGGTTTGCACAAACAAACATCCTCTCACCACAAACGCATACAATGTCTCCTGTTCCTATCCTATTCACAATTCTTAAGCTCAGATTCGTATAAATATATGTACATATATGTATTTAACAGTAAATTTCAGAATTTGGACTTACTAAAAGCTTAAAAAAATCTAAATTATTCGTTACCGCAGTAACTACTGCAATGCTTCGGCTTCCTTTAAAATTTATGCAAGCTTAGGGAAGCTTACTGTAGAATTGACAAACGGAATCCTTTGAGGTTCAGTTCGGATTCTGCAACCAAATAAACATTGTAAAGCCTACTGTCATGTTTGTTTTTAACTTGTAGGTATGTATCGTTTCTCATTGCTTAGGGAATTCTGTGGATGCGACTAAAAGATCGAGCTGTCAAAATAAGTATCTGGAGGCCGAACAGACTGCAGCATCTTAAAATAGCGGGGTTTTATTGTAAATTTTACATGGCCAGTTCCTGTAAAAAGTCTTTTTGTTTTTCTGATATACGTTTTTATGTCTTACTAGCAGCGCCCCGCAGTTTTCCCGCGTAGTTCCGATTCCCGTAGGAATATGGGAACCAAATATAGCCTATGTTATTCAGGGTGAATGTAGCTTTCCAATGGTGAAAGAATTTTTCAAACCGGAAAAAGTAGTTTCGGAGCCTATTCAATACAAAAAAACAAACAAATCTTTCCTCTTTATAATAGTAGTATAGATTCATCGATTTCTTAGCCTATCAGTGTGCAACTGCATACCATCAGTTCGCATGCCCATCGGAAATCCACTACTTAGTAACTGTGTAACACGAATCAACTTGTCAAGACGGGTGTCAGATATTCTGGATCCCGAGTACAGTAATGACTGTCAAACAAATGAGGAGCGGCTACAATGACATAACGCGCTTTTTCAAAGAACGTAGAAATCTTGACGCTTGATCACGAGCGGTATGTGGCAGGCTTAATTGAACTTATCTACCCTAATATTATAAAGAGTAAAGATTTCTATTTTTGTGTTGGTGTGTATGTTTGTAATGAATAAACTCAAAAACTCCTATGCTGATTTCAAAAATTCTTTCACCATTAGAAAGCTACATTCACCTGGAGTAACATAGGCTATAACTTTATCCCCGTATTGCCCTGGGAACAAGAACAACGCGGGTGAAAGCACATGGCGTTGCCAATTCTAATATAAAATGATTCAGCCTATAATCACTGTCTCAGTAATTTACTTCTTTTGAGAGTCTTACTATAAAAATATAAGACAATCGCATTTAATACCGCGTCAACCAAGGCATCAAATTACACTGTACCAGAGAGTTCCAAGATACCATCCCCAGGAATAGAACAGTCGATATTTGACACGACGCCTTCCTCGTAAACAAGAGAACAGATTTTATCAACCTAATCAACCTCCATACCTATGTATAACGTTGTATGTACATCCTTTCCGGACCCCGTGTCAAGCTCATCCATTGTCCCTGTCGCTTTGACAATGTTATTTAGTCATTTTACTGATAGCCGTTTCCGCTGCTCAATCACTGTCTTAGTATTTAATAACGGAACAGCGGTTTTACTTGTAACAGGTTTTTAGGGAAAACATAGGACGTTACTTTTACCTGTTATTGTTTTTGCAGCTCTTTAGCAACAACCCTTAAGAGCGTGTACGCCGTATGGCATTTCATACAAATTTTCAAGTCACTATTTTGCGAAATGACTGAACCGATTTTAATGAAACTTCGCACATATAATCAAGATACATAGGTCTAAAAAGTATCTCGACTCAAAATGTATTATTTAAAAAAAGATAACTGGAAATGTATGTTTGTATGGAAAATTTAAAATGGGTCTAATTTAACTGTAACAATATTTATCGCAATTGTTTTCAACTAACTTTTTAGACCTATGTATCCTGTTTATGTATGTAAAGTTTAATTAAAATCAGTTTAGTCATTTCGGAAAATAAGGACTTGAAAATATGTATGGAATGCCTTTCGGCGTATACGCTCTTAATGTTTTGGTATAGGATTTAACTGGGAGTAATGTATTGTATGTATTGTTATGTTGTATATACTGGTATTCAGCAGAATCCGGTTTGTCTGGGAGCCGACCCCAATATAGTTGGGAAAAGGCTAGGCAGATGATGAAGTTATGTAACGTTGTCAAGGATCTGAGATATGCCTGTTTCTGAATAACACGATCAGTAAGTGATGGTATCGAGATCATATATTTTGCGTATCTTCTTATTTTTTAACGGACTTCCAAAAAGGAGGAGGTTCTCAAATCTATTGTATTTTTTTTTGTGTGTATTATTACCTCATAACTTTTTACTAGATGTACCGATTTTGATGAAAATGAAACTAAAACAATGGTTTACGAGCATCTTAGTATTTCAAGGTGGTCCCTTTCTAGTTTGATGAAGATCTAATGAAGAACAGAGATAGAAAACGGAACTCTTCAATAAATGATAGCAAATCTTTAGGATTGCTGAAATCGCATGTTTGTTTAATTTTATCACGTACGCTGTCATGGGTACGTTTAGTGTGGGGTGTCACCACTAAAAAGCAAAAATATAAAAAAAAAACATTTTTACAAAATAATACAACCGAATTCTAAACAAAAAAAAAACACAAAGTTGGTGTTCAAAAAAAGTAGAAAAAACCAAAAACATGGACTTCTGGAAATAAAGTTATTTTATGCTTTTTGTGTTTTTTTGTTTAGAAGTCGGTTGTATTTTTTTTAAAGTTTTTTGTTCTTTTACACAGTTGTGTATAGGAAATCATGATTGACAAAAAAACTACATCAATACTAACAACCACTTTGGAAGAACAATATTTTCCAATTGCCTCTTTTCATTAAGAATAAATCTAGCTTAAACCGCATAAAACAAAGCATTGTCGATATCCCATTGTAGACACATCAACTGAAATTCCAAAATCAATCAAAACACGTCCAGAGGTTCCAAAAACAAAACACAATCGATATCCAACTCTTCATATTTCGTGCCAGCACCGATGTAGGACATTTCCAGTTTAATCACCCTCCAGTGCTGTCCTCCCGGCCACCCCTAACTGCGTCTATAGGACGCATACTATGTCTATAGGACGTATATCTACGCCCGTAGGACGTATAGCACGTCCAACGGAACTGTGTCAGCCTCCTCTTTTGTTTCCTTGTCATTGTCATAGTGCCATCCAACTATTGGATTGATGCTTGTTCTATCTGCGTAATAAAAGTTCTGTCTTCGTCTTTTTTGATTTCGATAAAACCTAGTTTTTTTTGTTAAGTTTGGATTGTGTCTTTTGCAAATTTCCCTTGGGAATTTTAGAAAGCTTGTAAAATTAAACTGTTTATTAAACCTATACTAATTACAGCCACACTCATATCTAGCAGCCTTGTCTAAATTATACGGCTCGACATCTAACTATCAAGGACGCTACTAATTCTTCCTTAATCACAGATCCAATCCGCTCATAATCCAACATCGCCTTAACGCTCATTTACCGACCAATAATCACTAACAAGGTGCCATAGAGTAGCCAAAGGGTTTTAATATCTGGTACCCGGACCACTCCGTAATAATTAACCGCGACAATCCGGATGTCCGTGTGGAAAATCCGTGCGTCATTAATGCAGCCTTGTCCCGGGTATGGTGACAACTCTAATTCTCGCGTATAACCCTACCCCTGTCACTGTTTCCGTATGAAATGATCGTTCAATCTCGTCTTTATGACGTCACCGACATGTCCGCGGTAGATCGTACTCGTTTGAACTCGTGAGTGTGCGTTTTTCGATTGGTTTGGTAACGTCAGTTTTCTGGATGTTGGTAACGAGTAGTTTTTAATGTCTCTTTTTCTATTTTCAAAAGATTATTTCATTATTTTTCGTGTAATGTGCTTCAATTTTAAGTTATTGTTATCTAAGAATATAACTAATAAATAATTTAAATATTTTTATATCCGTGTATTTTAATATTTAATAATGCAATTTATATGTCTTTATGTAATGAATTAATTAAATAATAATAATAATGCCTTGTTTATTCCTCAGTAAAAGAATTACATAGTTTGATATTTACTACAATTCGAGAAATTAAAGTAAATTTAAATTACAATACTAAAAAAAAAATCAACACGAATTCAAATGAATGAATAAAAAAAACATTATTATTAATTCACACCAGAAAAATACTCACATCTATTAATAGAATTGCACCTTTTTATGCTGTCTGGGAAATCATCAAATGATTTCTTCCGCTCTGGGCGGAGCGAAAGGGAGTGTCAGACTCTTACTGACTAAATCCCACCCATGCTTCTCCTAGTGCCATTTGCGTTCCAAGGCCGGGGTGACTCATTTGAACAAATTCCGCAACCCTAGCAGGCACTGACCCTATGGGGCCAGTCTTCTTTGCTAACAACTCTTTGAAGCGCGCGTGGAACACGACACGCTGTCGATGCGGGCCTGGTTATTATTGGACGGCGAGCCACCCATAGCTTGTCATCCGCAGGCACCTACGTCAGCCCGAAATCGCCCTACGACTCCCGACGCATAGAATCGCACCTATCTTCCGAATTTTCCATAACTTGACAACACCTTACAATAGCTTTACTCATCCAAAACATTTGGTTCACAAACCTATGTCACCAAAACAGATACATATTTCCTTATGAATAATTTTCTATAACATTGGAAAATGGAGTGACATATAATTGAAAAAATCGTAGAGAATCAACATCCAAGGAACCCAAACTGAAACCAACATGACTCTAAACCTTTTTAACTCCCAAAACGAGAAGGAGTCTTAAAGAAACGTATCAAAGAACCTTAATTAACATAATCAAATCAAAACGTTCTAAAAACAAGGTTCTAAACAGTATATCTTAAGCATTTATATTCACGTCTGTAATTACTGCCCTTAATCTTGTTGCTTTAAATCAACACCCTGTTTTTAATGAACTCGACTGTTGTGACGTCACGCGTTAGAAAGAGATGGAAACTTTCCCCTCTTTTTCTGCTAAATTGCTTAAAGCTGGACAAGTTAATGTGCTACAGCTTGTTAACAAAATTAACGATGTTTGCACCGAATTTTCTTACCGTTTTTTATACTGTGATTCTGACACATTTGTGGGAAAATGTGGAGAGTATAAATAAAGTGACTTACTAAAATTTCCTTGATAGCAAAAGACATCTCAGAGAAACTTGAACGGTGCAGAAGCCATGTTGTTTTTTTCAATTACTTCTTCTTTTGACGTTAAAAAGGGTATTTCTAGTTTTAAGACTTTCTTTGGTATTGATAATTCTGTTAAAAGCTACAATGTTAAAATTTTGCTTAAATTATAAGAAAACATTAAGGCCGCAAAATATGGGTCTTCATAATCTTTCTGCGTTTGTGAAATAGTGTTCCTTTAACTAGCGACCCGGCCCTGTTTCACGCGGGTGCAATACTGATACAAAATCTCTACTATATTATGCATGTACTATACATATAAACCTTTCTCTTGGATCACTCTATCTATTAAAAAAACCGCATCAAAATCCGTTGTGGAGTTTTAAAGATCTAAGCTTACATAAGGACAGACAGCTAGCGGGAAGAGATTTTATTTTTAACTGACTTCCAAAAAAGGACGAGGTTCTCAATTCGGATGTTTGTATTTTTTGTGCATGCTCGGACATAACTCCGTCACATATAGACGGTATTTCAATTTTTTTTTATTCGAAAGGGGTTTATTCCGAATGGTCCCAACAAGGGTTTATTTCATATAGATCTAATGATGGGTTTCAGAGACAGACAACGGAACTCTTTAAAAAATGATAGCAAATCTTTCGGGATTGCTGAAATCGCATGTTTGTCTATTGTTTATTTACACCACTGTGATTGGTACGTTTAGGTGGGTGGGGTGTACCACTAAAAAGTGAAAAATAAAAAAAATAAAGTTTTACAAAAAAATATAAACGACTTTTACACAAAAAAAAAAAACGAATAGGTTTTTTTGTGTAGAAGTCGGTTGTACTTTTTGTAAAAAGTTTTTTTTTTAATACTATGTATTGATACGAATATAAGGGATATATCTGATCCATTAAATATAACCGAGTAGGAACATTTATTTTGAATACCATGTCAGATCGTCACCATTTTATGGAGCAGTAAAATCCTGTCCATTTTTGATCTCAAATCTGAATTGTAATCAAAAATCTATCGCTTCTAACTTTAGATAAGTTATTGCTTTTGCCTCGTCATTGTTCTGAGACAGAGCTTGTAGTAGGTAATATTTGTTTTTCAGTTATCAAATGCTTTCATTTTGTGTTAGTTTTCCCAAACAAGTTTTTGCGGCCAGATCTAGGTCATGTCAATCACATTGTTATTGTGCTGTGATATTGAGTATCAACCTATTTCAATAAATGATGTTTTGGTAAATTGTGTTGTTTTGTGAGTAGGTCGTAGATTTTTACTGCATCATTGGGTTTAAAAGTGGCGTTAGTTACAATCATGGTTTTGTTTTGCTTCTTAAAATAAGAATAATATGATGAAGTAACGGAGATCTCTATATAGAATGTGGAACGTAGAAGAGCGGCTATTTATAACTTTTAGTAAATTCCGCTTTCCGTCAAAAACTTTCAATGTTAAAGTAGATTGGAACATGAAGAACGATCCAATTAGGTTCTTAGTTTTCGAAACAATTCTCCTAAACCAATAATCCCAAACATATTACTTCAACAAAACTTATCGTTTTCAAAAATCCTTTCCTAATGTATGTACACCGTATCCTTGATATATTGAGATATGTAATCTAACATGACATTTCTTTGTCTGTATTGGCTTTAAGTAACGAATTTAAGCCTCTAGGGACCGGCCCATTGTCTTTATACCCACAATTCGGAATCAAAAGAAACGAAAACGTAGGTTGAACTTACGCATTCCTTTTGTGAATAAGGTTACGTTGCCCGTATAAATGTTTTCGTAACGTTAAATGTACCTGGAAAGGGGCACCGATAAAAATACTGATTTAGCAGATCTTGGGCGTTGTATTTTTGGTGAATGGGAAAATTCGATGTGTTATTTTGTACACGTAGTATTTACTTGGGATTATATTCTTGAAAACGTATGTTATAATAGATATAACATCTCAAATATTGAAATTAAATACAATATTAATTAATCTAAACTAATATTATAAAGAGGAAAGATTTGTATTTTTGTATGTAACGAATAAACTCAAAAACTACTGGACCGATTCCAAAAATTCTTTCACCGTTAAAGAACCACGAAAGCTACATTCACCCTGAGTAACATAGGCTATATTTTATCCCCATATTCTCACGGAAACGGGAACAACGTGGGTGAAACCACGGGGCGCTGCTAGTCAAATACTTATAAAAATGATTAATACTACCAGCACTGCAGTAGTAGAAAATACCTAATATAACAGTATTAAAATAAGCTTCAAATTAAAAGCATAGCTATCCAAGAGACTCTGAATCTGAATCTCAGAATTCATATTTTCAAAAGTAAAATCTCCAAATTCAGAATTTATAATAACCGCATTCCATAATTTTGCAGTTGCTAAAATAAATCCAAATTCAAACAACAGTGTGCATCAGACAGCTTACGAAGTTGTAAAAATCTACAAAGTTCCCCAGACTCTTCTCGTAAACGATGACCTGGCATTTACCAAGTATTCAGTGTTCCAGCACTGTAACAATCTTCAACTGCACATTATTGCAGCAAGCACTCCTAGCCGTGCTCACATTGTAAATCGTTTTCGTAATAAATTTAAAAGACTGTAAATTACAGATATTATTTACGCTTTAAAATTTTATTTTTCGAGCGCTTAGCTTCACAGCGAGTGATCGTAAGCTGAAGTTACTCACATATGATGTAAGGATTTTTCAAATATACTTAGTAAAAAAGTCGTTTATTTATACAGAGTTTGAAAGGGGTCTATATTATATTAGAAGTTGATATCATCGTTCGGGTTCATCGTTCAAGCTATCTTCTTGCTCCTATCCTAATTAATGTTGATGAGTTGTTGCAGCTCATCATCGCCACATTTACTACAGAGTAATGGCGGGGAAAACCTTAAGTCATTGCCTCCACTACACAACTCTGATTCTCTGGCAACTAAATTATTCCATTCTTCTTCGTATGGTTGTGTGAGTACAAACTCGCAACTATGAAACTGATAAATATTATATCGATCCGTTAAAGTAAACATCCTATCACACATAAGGTGACATCTTATTAAATAGCTACTTAACTTTAAGTGACATTTTAAATATTCTATACTCGTCCTACAACTTCTGTTATATGTTCAAACTGTATGCGAGAATTCCAGCACCCTTAACACAAGTTTTATCTTATACTGGGTTACAGAGTTCAATAAAAACACCTTCTATTGTAGTTATAATACTGCATTGTGTCTAGATTTGTGTTTTTGTACAACTTATGAAAAATAAACTATTTTATTATAACCTATTTATTATTAACTAGCAGTGCCCCGTGGTTTTACCCGCGTAGTCCCGTTCTCGTGAGAATATGGGGATAAAATATAGCCTATGTTACTCAGGGTGAATGTAGCTTTCTAATGGTGAAAAGATTTTTGAAATCGGTCCAGTAGTTTTTGAGTTTATTCTTTACATACAAAAATACAAATCTTTACTCTTTATAATATTAGTAAAGATAGTATAGATTTCAAAATTACTTACATCAAAAAGAAAACTGCAACTATAGTTGAACTCTCTCAACGCAAAGTTGGCAACTGACTGAATGAATCCAAAAATAATTCTAATACAAGTTAATTTAACTAATGGAGGAGCAACAAACGTATTCAGGTCACTCGTTGGGATTATAAAATCAAGTCCATTTGTAACTTTAGTTTTACTTAATAAATGTTTGATTTTTTATCTATGTACATTTTTGCTTGAATGTTTTCTGTAGATAGCATAAGCATAAGCATAATCAGCCTTTTTAATGTTCCCACTGCTGGGACACAGGCCTCCTCTCTAGGAGAGGGAATGGGCCGTAATCCAGCACGCGGGCCCAGTGCGAGTTGGTTCTGTAGATACTCGTATGTATAAATGTGTGTGCTGTATTGTTTGAAAATTGATAAATGTATTGTGTTCTACTTTGGTGTTATTCTTTTATCTTTTCGCTCTATTTCCTTCCTCATCCGCGACGAGAGCTTTGTTGCAGGTGTCATTAGCTGGTGTTATGATTTTATTTTATACATTCAGTTAACACTTTTCTAGGTAAAAACCTGACGATGCTGAAACCATGTTTATCTTATTGTTTTGTTACTGTCCATTAACTTAGTAACACAGTATTATAAATGGACACGAAATACCTCATCGCCTCACCGACAGTACCGTTTTCAAAAATACCTTATGGATGATGATGCTGCTCGAGTTTCTAAAAATTGCTCATATTTTGATCTACATTTTCGCCAGTCAGGAAGTTTGATTGAAATATTATGTTAGGAATCTACCATGTGCCTTACTGACCTTGCCTGCCTTATTTGACCAGTACGGATTGTATGGATTTTAAAAGAGACTGTGACCTCTGAGTTTGTTTTGGTGTTTCTTCTCAGTGTAGTCGGCTAGGAAACAGCGGCTTCATCTAGCTTAAAATTACCAGAAATATTTGACGTGTTAAAGTATTATGTTTAACCTCCATACAAAATAAATATCATTTATCATTTCCTGTTGAATTAAATAGGCTGCAGAATTATATTTATAGTAATAGCATTTATTTGCATAAAACATGGTGTACATGTAAATGTTTTGCCTACATAATAGCGTGCAAATGTAATTAAAAATGTTTCCCGTCAATAAATTCTTTTATACTATAAAAATTGGTTTGGTGCAGTTTTTTTTAATAGTCTAAAGTTTTTAGCTCACTTGGAATTTTATTATATATTTTAAAATACGCATGGCTAAACAGCTTTTACTATACTATATCCTAACACTGACACCGTTAACGCGGCGGATCTGACTGGCACTGACTAAAATTTTTCAACCGCTCAACTGAGCTATGGTCATCCATAACCCTTTATGTAACGTCTAAACTGATCTAATAATCCTAAACCTTCCAGCCCATTACTTATGTGGGTAATAATTTTTGCATAATCCCGAACCTCCATACAAAGGCTAAGCACCCATGCAAATAAAGGCACTAAACTAAATTTATAGCCCCAACAATGTCCAAGTTCGTATAATATGAGGACATATAAAGTCGTTTACCACATTGTAACTTTAAAGCAGCCAGGCTAGCATCAAAGGCTTAAGCCGCTCTAAGTTCTTGAATACGAATAATGACGGTTTAGATTTTTGTAAGTTGAATACTGACTTTGTCATTAGGTGTATCGTTGAGTTCAAGACGTTGATGTTTGCTACTTGATTTGTTGTAAATTAGAGTGATTTTGTTCTAAATTTATTAATTTAAACTTTATTTACAGTAGTAGCACGAAGACGGACTTCGTGCAATAAGGAAATTCTCTACCAGTCAAACCTTCGGGTTTTAAAGACTACAGTGAGGTATATAAAAAGAATCTCATAATAGTATAATAATTAATACATTTATAGAAGCTTAGATTAAAGAGTCGCCAGTGACGGGAAAGTTTAAGGGAATCGCTTGTCTTGGTATGGTCATGTAAAAAGGAGGCATGAAACAAATGTAACTAAAAGGGTTATGAACATGAATGTGGATGGATAAAAAGGGAGAGGTAGACCAAAGAAAAGATGGATGGATTGTGCGAGCAGTGATATGAAAGAAAAAGGAGTTAGTGATAGTGTAACGGCTGACAGGACAGAGTGGAAGAAAAAAACATGTTGCGCCGTAGAGGCTTAGATTAATAAAAATATTATATACTAAAATGATCGATATTTATAATATAGCTCATTTAGTTCTTCGGTAAAACGAAAATGCACGTCTATCTTTCTTTCTTTTTTTTTGGGTATTAAACGCTCATTTGGTAAAGTTTTGCACCAAGAAGAGCTCTTTTGTTTTACTTTGAGATTTTTGCTGTTGTCTAAATCCACGGCGAATATTACCTATTCAATAATATTTTTTCGCAAGATGTTTCGGTATCATAAAGTGAGTTATAAGCACTTACAGAACTTCATTGTTGCGTACACACCACGTTATCCACATGAAAACGTATGTGTAATGTCTAGATAACGTTTGTAGAAAACAGACCTGTAGTAGTGCGTAATATAAATACAGATCCCATTACTAGTGTTGTTGTTGCTTCTTGTTCAATGTCTATGGTCATTTCGAGTGAAACATTAACGATTTGGTGAAGCGAGGGCGTTTTGAAAGACTGGCTAATGTATAATGTATTGTTCGTTCGAAATTATATGTAATTCAGTTTTAATTTTATTTTTTTGCCATTTACATTTTTGGTTTTGATTCAAGTCGAATAATCTGTATAAAGGTCCTATCACTCGATTCAAAAAACCGATCCACTTTATGTGCGTGTCGTTTTTCAGTCGTATAACTTACAGTTGTATAAGACCACAAAAATAAAGTTGACTTCGAAATAATCATCGATAATAATTTCAATATACATATGTATTTTTTATTCAGCTGCCGAACTAAAATTGAGGACATCCACACTATGACCTTGGTGACAAGTCACTAGTATTTTACTAAAATAGAATACAATGTCACATTATTATCTGTCAACATCTGATACTTTCAAAACATTTCCATTATCTCCACCTTCACATATTGAAACAAGAAATTACACGAATTCCTTCAAGGCATCAATATTTCTGAATACTTCTAACAACGTGTCTGACATGATAGCAAGAATATTATTTCTTTTACATAAAATAATATCTATACTACTCAGAAATAGATACGAGCTTGTATCGGTTTTATTACGAATTCTAAGATCATCTCAATGACGTCATCATCAGTCTTCTCGCACCTTTGGAAATTATATCTTCAGATATTGTTCAATTGAATTCAAGCAAATATGTCAGTCTATGTATTTTATGATAATCTAATGATCTGTTCAGTTCACTGCTCTGGTCTAGACGTTCCTCTACGAATATTGATAATAATATGTTATGTAAATAAGCAAAATGTTTTTGACATGAGTCCAGAGGTTTACATATTTATAAGGCCGTGGCCTCGCAACTCTTTGTGTCGCTGGGTTCCGGATAATATGGAGGAACCTGAGCTTTGTGCAAAATGCTCTTATTATTTCTTATGAAGGTTTTTTGTATGTAACATACAGTTTTTTAATAAAACTGGACGTTGTGTGGAAGCAATTTGTACGGTAGTTCAGCTTTTGTAGTGGTCTTTTTTTCATTTGTACTCTGAATGAAAACATAGATTCGGAATATTAAATATCGCTCACTAATATGGTATTTATGAATATCAAAGGAATGATAAACAACATTAATATTTCTACTAATACATAGTTTAGTTGCAATATTTGGTGAACAAAAGCATATATTTCATAAACAAAGTTTAAGATGTTAACTCTATTAAATCTAATAATATCTAATACTAAATTCGAAGTAAGTTTGTCCGCCACGCTTTCACAAAAAGTGATTTTGATGAATTTTGATACTGAGATAAGACCTTTTTTTATTGAATGGGAAATATGACTTCTACCGCTCTGGGCGGTGCGGAAGGGAGTTTTAGACTCTTACTGACTAAAACCCACCCTTTTTTTTTTTTTTTTGGATGGGAAATCATCAAATGACTTCTCCCGCTCTGGGCGGAGCGGAAGGGAGTGTCAGACTCTTACTGACTAAAACCCACCCGCGTTCCCACTTTGCGTTCCAGGGCCGCGATGAGTCTTTGGAACAATTCCCTAACCAGATAAATGTGACCTTGTAGACGATTTTGGCTTTTTTTTTAGAAAATCTATGTTAACACTTTCGATGCCCAGAACTCGACGCATAGGTCAATAATAAAATTGTGTTCGTGTGCCCACAACTCGCCATCCGAGTCGTTGCTGCATATAACAATGAGTTGTGGGCACACGAAGAAATTGTTGTCCAACTCCATATTCGAGTTCTGGGTACTGAAACTGTTAACGCGAGCGATACCAAGGGCAAAAACTGCTTAATTAACATTAAATAAGCAGCTAAAGGGAATAAATTCATCATAAATCAATTAATGAGTCATGAATCACATTTCACCCAACCGACCCGTAGGCTGTTACATAAAATCAACACACAATACAGGTCTAAGTACCATTTTCTTTCAACCCAGCAATAATTCTCACAGGTCATACAATAAACTAGACATATTGCTAAGACAAAAGCCTTTGTACACCACAATAGTAGGTCTAGACCAAATCTGTGGAAGCTGTAATGTGCTGAATTGTAATTGAATGCGAGTCATGAATATCAGAGGTGTCTTTGAATTTTAGAGTGAGTGAGAGATCGTGTGAGTTCGTGAATCTTCGTGAATGTTCGTGTAGCATTTATGAAGGCTTTGTTGAATTAGCAGTTACTGCTGCAGTATTGATGTGCATGTCTTGACTGTTTTGAGGTATGTATGCTAGGTGATCGCATTAATGGTAATCGTATCTTTTACGTTCTTGAAGAAATGTATTGGCGCTTTAAAGTAACATTAATAAAATTTTATTAACATTAAAATGTGTATAAAAAGTGAGGCCTGTACTCCTGCGCTACGAGTGTATAAAATCACCCGTGTTACGAGAATCCGGCAAGACGATTCTTTAAATGCTTTAAGAATTGATATATTTTATTGATAGAACTCTTGGCCCAAAATATGTTTAATTGTTGACATTAAATAGTTATTATGCCGTTAACATTTTTTTCCCGAAAGTATAACTATGTATCTCATTATAAAACAGCTTGTGGCTAGGTTTATATATTTTATACTGAAAATCTAATATTTAGATTCAATTCTAAAAGGAAATACAATGAATGATGATGATGATGAATCTCTTTTTACTCGACTCTCCTATCGCAGGTATGCTGGAAGAGATTTCTATAGAAATAAGCATCACCTTTGTACCTATTTTTCTGTTTCCTTCTTCTTTTATTTTTTATTAAATGTGTGTACATAAATTGTTAAATAAATAAATAGATAATGAAAACACACACCATACTCAAAGTCACTCTGGCAACGACACTACTTACCTACTTTTCAAAACAGTATACAAGTCGATGAGCTATGGAACATAAGTACCTACGCACAACGTTCAAAAGCTTTAAGTACACTGTCTTCAACTTCCATAACACTTGCAAACTACTTATGTATGTACATATTGCAGAACAGCACTTATGCAGAACCCACAACCCCATTTAAAAACAGCCAACTAAAATATAACTTTCAAAATATCGATCTGGGAGTCATAAGGCGCTTTCTCTAAGTGCCCCATCCGGTTTCATTTTCAGAACAAAGTTTATGTACGCCCGAGGCGTGCCCGCAGTGAAAGCTTACAACTGTGTAAACTTCACAAATTGTTTACTGCCTTCAAAACTGGCTAGGAACTGTCGTTTGTCGTCTAAAATGTACCTACAGCGTGTACCGGGGCAGAAAGAAAATTCTCCAATGGTATAGCTGTTGTTCTAAACACTTGAGAGCTGTAACTTTTGGTGAATCAGCTACTTAGTTTGTTTAAGAATTTCGTTAACGCGTCATTATGGCAGTTATCGCGATAGTGTCATCTGCCCAGCACCAACTCGCACTGGGTCCGCGTGGTGGATTACGGCCCATTCCCTCTCCTAAAGAGGAGGTCTGAGTCCCAGCAGTGGGAACGTTAAAAGGCTGATTATGTTTATTATCTGCGCAGCCTTCTTTTACTATGTATGAACTAACTTTTAAACTCCACAATACAATTAAAACAAACACAATACGTTCCTTAATTCAGTTTTAACGCATGCTCTCGTTTTCAGTCAACATGAAAGCATGCTATTATATACTACAAATGTAATTTACATGAATTATTTTTTGTACAAAATTTCATTAATTTTCTAAACCAAGTCTGTGTAACTCATTGAAATATTAATTACCATTATTTTTAGTTCAAAACGTAATACGAATATCAAAATAACATGCTTACACAAAACGAGTGACTTGGTTGGAAAAATATATCTCACATCTGCAAAACGATCAAGCTTTAAAAATCCTTTAACACCAGCAATTTTAGGAAATTTGTGGGCTCCAGTACTGCTGAAAACTCGTACAGCTAACTCGCTTATACAACCACTATACAACCGTTGTTCTAAACACTTTTGTTTGACCAGAATCTGGGGTACGTGAGTCAGCTACAAAGTTCGCGGGAGCGTTCACTTGATGAGCTGTCAGATAACTGACGGGCTTGTTATTGATGCTGATGGAGGAATTAGTTGATTACGGATTATTACATCTATATTATAATTATCCATAAAGGGTATTGTTTATTTTATAGTTAGTGGCAAATAAGGATGAGAAGGCAAATTTGAAACCTTAAAAAAGCGTCCAAATAATAATAAAAGTTTTTATTTTATCCAAAAATATACAGAGTTTGATATTAGGTTTAAAAAATATACATATATATATTGTATGCTGCAAATTCTGTACAATAACCATACTCTTAAGCTAAGATATACCTACATTTGAAGAGGTATTTTTCGGTCGATGTTTACACTGATCAATAAAAACTTATTTCGAGTGGACTGTGTTATTCTACTGTATGGTATAAAAATAATAAAATTGTATGTTAAGGTGTGTTTGTGCAAGACCAGTGGTGGCCGCGTGGTGACGCCCCCGACTTACAAATTGTAGGCGCATTACTTTGTGTAATTAATTTCATTACCACTGCTCTCAAAACGCGAAAACATCGTGAGCAAACCAGCATGTAATAGAACCAAAAATTTGAAGACATGTGGCATTCACCAACCCGCACTGGGCCCGCGTGGTGGATTACTGTCCATTCCCTCTCCTAGAGAAGAGGAGGCCTGTGTCCCAGCAGTGGGAACATTAAAATGCTAATTATGCTAAGTGTATATGTGTGTGTGCGTGGGTGGGTGTATTTCACAGGATAGGTAATAGTTCAAGTCGCGATATAATTTAAATATTTTATTAAATTGACTAAATGAAAGGAAGTTAAGCAAACGCGCCTTAAATGAAACCTGTTACGAGAATAAACAAAATAAATGTATTCCCACGCCGCTTTCCAATGGGAGTAAGCAAAAACAGACCTACTACTACTACTACTTCTAGTTGATCTTTTTCTCGGTCATCTGTAATTATCTGAGGTTTTTCTTAAACAATAGATTCGCTGAATCAATCGCCCAGTGTATCCTAAACCGGTCCCACGAGTAATCACAGTCCACCGTGCAACAGAACCCCAATTACGTCTCGCCAGCAATACAACTGTTTTGTTCTAAACTGTTTAGTTTATCCGCGACCGGTTATCTGCCTGAACGTGAGTCAGCTACAAAGTTACTAGATTAAAGTTCAGTTTAGCACGACGAGGTAATTACGGAGCCGTTACCGTATTTAACCTAGTTAATAACAGGAAATCAAAGGTTATGGAGCTTCAAGGTATCCGGTTAATCCTGTTGGTTAAAGTTTTTATGCAGAAAATTGAGACTGCATAGTGTAAATATGTAAGGACATACTAATTGATAGACGTTAAAAGGTGCGTTTTAGTATTATGTTGACACTGAGTTGAGAAGTCTGGCAGGCTTTGTAGAGTGGTATCTCTGTCTATGGTGTAATGTCCTTCTAAAACTGGTTGTGTCCTGAAAACGGGGAGCTGAAGCCAACTAGCAAATAGCTGAGAGATACTTTTAAGAAAAATTATTTTAATAGATTATCATGCCCCATACTAGGATTTTCTCCTGTGTCGTAATTAAAAACATACAATCTCACATACACAAACAGCCAGATCCGGAACGACTACCTGTAGGCCATACAAATATTTGTTCCGTGCGGGAATTGAAACCACGACACGTAGCGCAGCAGCCAATTGCTCAACCACCGCGCCAACAGTGTCGTCGATCTATAAAAAAATAATCTATAAAACCGTAGTAGTTAATATGATAACGCACCCAAAGATAACCCCCGGTTGATGGAGTATTTAACAAGATGATAGAAAAGAAGATTATAGGACTTCCGATTTGGGTACAGTTAGTGGTTGATAAAAATAGGCTTATGTCAAAAGCCCCTGGCGGCGAAGAACTCACAAAAATACCGAGTTTCCAAATTAGCAAGTTTCCTATTAAAACAAAGTGGCGCACATGCTGTAAAAACGCTACAATTATAAAGATTTTTTTACAACTGTACGTTCAAAGTAACCTCGTGTTGGCTAAAATAAAATTATTCTCCAGCACTCCTGTTTTGTTCCATGTTAAGCTGTGAACTGGTTATCTCTGATATTAAGTAAGTCAGCCACTAAACCCTGGATTAGAGATAGTGTAAGCTAATGAGGTTGCTAGGATAATTACTTATTATGTCTTGGTTTAGTCTGAGATTTCTTTTGTGCCTTTCTCTTTGTTTAAGTCCTTACGAGATTGTGGTGTCTTGGTGTAAATTACTTTGTGCTTCATGGTCTGTTGAATATAAAATGAGTGGGCAGCTGTGTAGGCTGTTACATCTATAACAACTTACCAAACTAAGCTTTTTTATTTTCCTTTTCTCATTTCATTGTGCCTTATCCTAGTATTTATTATTCACACAAATATTTTCTGTTTTAATTTCTCAGTAGTCATGGTTTATCAGCTTATCATGGAGAAGTTATCAAAGTACAACAAAACCCTCTCAAAGACCTCCTCGATAATTTTGAGTTCAATCAGTTCCAGCCGTTTCAAGTCCAATGATATTTAGGTACCTGCCGATACGGTTCATAAAAATTTCAGGTATGTATTTAGTAAAAATATTTAATCAAATAAAACTAGTGATAATGTGAGGATATTAGGTATATGAGGATATTATGTTTAGCTGTGGACGCCTTCCGACTGAAATCGTGATGTTGAACTAAAACTTATATGAATTAATTGCGTTAGTAATTCTCGTTAATAAAATACACAGAGAACCAAGAAAAAGAGCACAAAATTTCTTAAAATTAAAACCCGAAAGTAAGCAAGAATTTGTGCTACACGAAGCCTACATTATTAATATAAAATAAGATAACTTTAATTTGTGTTATGTGTACTGAATATAACATGAGCTTTCCGTAATGGTGGCGCAATGCGGTACTTTTTATGGTTCAGTGCTAATAAGCAGGTGGGATGTTCGCCTCGAATAATTGAGGGTCAGACTAAGCATACGTAGTTCGAAATTAGTTTCTGAAGGAAGGATTAAGGCGTGGTGAGTTGGGGACTCGGATATTTTAATATGTAGTTAGGTCTCCGATATTGGTTTTCTGTTGGTTTTATTACTTATATTTATTTATTATTAGAGGGCTGAAGGAAAAAATCAAAATTGAATGATAATTCATACCAAAAAAGTATTATAATATCTATACTAACATTATAAAGGGGAAAGATTTGTATTTTTGTATGTAACGAATAAACTCAGAAACTACTAGACCGATTTCTAAAATTCTTTCACCATTACAAAGCTACATTCACTTTGAGTAACATAGGCTATATTTTATCCCCGTATTTCCACGGGAACTGGAACTACGCAGGTAAAACCGCGGGGCGCTGCTAGTACGTAATATTTTTAATAAGTATATTTTTCGTATCTATAGTAAAATTAAGTATAAAGCAAGCAAAAAGTAGGTACCTAACCGCTGGTTGTAGAAGGTCCTTGAATAAGACATCAAAGTATTTCCATGGTAACGAATAACAGCCAATGAATATATTCAACTTTTTAGGAAAGCAATCTGTCTTGACCTTATTAATTACCACTAACGTCAAGTGTGTCACAGGTAAGCACTGAAGAATAGTGTTTGCTGAGTAAAAAAAATATGATTCTATTTAGTCCGTCAGTAAGAGTATCGAAAGATATTGGACACATAATTTTTGTTTTATGAAATCTATATAAATTGACGAATATAAAACTTATCAAAAATCAGGAGTGGGGCGTGTGACGTGACGTCGTGGTTAAAATTGTAGCGAGTAGTGACGTCACACGAGTTTTCAACGCACTGTATCGTTTTCTTTTTTATTTACGTGAAAAAAAAATACGTATCGTATATTTATCATCATCTGCCTGCCTAGCCTTTTCCCAACTATATTGGGGTCGGCTCCCAGACAAGCCGGATTCAGCTGAATACCAGTATTTTACGCGGAGCGGCTGCCTACCAGACCTCCACAACCCATTAACTGGGGAACACGGTACTTCTTGGCAAGACTGGTGTCAGATTTTCTGGCTTCTGACAATCCGTAACGACTGCCAAAGATATCGTATATTTATCTGACGGACTAATTTGAATTTTTGTCACACTGTCCTACTGCTTGAACTATTAAGTTGTTATACAGTTGTTTAATAAAAACAATCAATTTTGTTGTTTTATGATACAGAGTGATGTTTTTCATTGGTTACCTAACATGCCACAAAATCAAGATTCAGAGCATTTACCTTAAATAAACCATTCAGAGGCAGTTTGAATTATCAAGGTCGGACAGTCAATAAAAAACTTTTTACAAAAAAATACAACCGACTTTTACACAAAAAATCAAAAAAGTGCAAAATAACTTTAATTTCGGAACTCGGTGTTTGTGGTTGCTTTTTCGTTTTTTGAACACCGACTTCCGAAATTAAAGTTATTTTGCACTTTTTTGATTTTTGAGTAAAAGTCGGTTGTATTTTTTTGTAAAAAGTTTTTTATTTTTCACTTTTTAACCGACTTCTAAAAAAGGAGGAGGTTCTCAATTCGGATGTTTGTATTTTTTTTTTTTTTATGTTTGTTCGCGCATAACTCCGTCGCTTTTCAACCGATTTGAAAAATTCTTTTTTTGTTCGAAAGGGTATACTTCCCAAATGGCCCCATGAAAATTTTATCGAAATCGACCAATCGGTTTTCGAAAAATCTAAAAAAAATATCTACATTATCTACATTGACGACCTCTTAGTTTACTCTGCAAAGGAGCAGTACGTTTTTTTTACACCAATGTGATTGGTTCGTTTAGGTGGGGGGAGGGGAGGGGATGTAGGTACCACTAAAAAGTGAAAAATAAAAAACTTTTTACAAAAAAATACAACCGACTTTACACAAAAAATCAAAAAAGTGCAAAATAACTTTAATTTCGGAAGTCGGTGTTCAAAAAACGAAAAAGCAACCACAAACACCGAGTTCCGAAATTAAAGTTATTTTGCACTTTTTTGATTTTTTGTGTAAAGTCGGTTGTGTTTCGCCTCGTGGAGAGGCGAAACACGTGTCGGTAATGGTGTTGGGTTTTGCATTGCCTTCCTGCATGTGCTTAAAATCCTTGCATTTGCCTAGTAATCTTGCATGTGCATAATATAGCGGGCGGGAGGGAGGTGCATACCTGCAACCCACTAATATTCGCGGAAATTAAAACTAGATATCTTGTTTTCATTTTCAAAGTCGGTTGTATTTTTTTGTAAAAAGTTTTTTTTAGTGGTACCTACACCCCCTCCCCCCCCCCCCACCTAAACGAACCAATCACATTGGTGTAAAAAAACGTACAGCTCCTTTGCAGAGTAAACTAAGAGGTCGTCAAAGTAGACAAAGTACATATTTTTTTTAGATTTTTCGAAAACCGCTTGGTTGATTTCGATAAAATTTTCATGGGACCATTTGGGAAGTATACCCTTTCCAACAAAAAAAGATTTTTTCAAATCGGTTGACAAGCGACGGAGTTATGCGCGAACAAACATAAAAAAAAAAAATACAAACATCCGAATTGAGAACCTCCTCCTTTTTTAGAAGTCGGTTAAAAACATGAAGCTTTTTGCACATTTTACTGTAAAGTAAACTCAGTCGAGCCTCCAGTACCTTTATTTCAGACTGTGCCTAAGTGCTTGTATATCAATTTCATATACTTTTTTGCCGTCTTTTAGTGTAATTTGATAACACTGCGTTACAAATAAACATTTAAGTGGGTACTTAAATAGACACGAAAAAAAACATTTCAAACGGGGTCGTTTGAAATGTTTTTTTTCGTGTCTATTTCTATGGTATACCAATCAGACCAAAACGTTCTTTCCTGACACATACAACTTTTATATTATTTTTATTTATTTATCCCTTAAACCCTACCCATTCCTGGAGAAACACTATTACTACCCAGGGGTTTTAAGGACCCCAATACACAAAAAAATGTACTTACAAAATAAAAAACAATTTAATTAAAGTTATTATTTAATATTATAAGCTGCTTATTTAACAATCCAAAAAAGATATTAATTGTTTTTGGTAACACATTCTTGGCACATAGCCTCAGTATGTTCACCACAAAGAGGTTTTTGGCACATGCCACAGGTGACCTTGGTTTTCCGGCCCTTACCCCTTGGGCACATGGCGCATCTTTTCTTAGCGGTGGGAGCAGAACTTGGTTCTTGCAATGGCCGCTTCTTTTGCAAGATTCCACCCAGGAGAACTTGAAGATTCATGGGCAAAGAGGGCCATGTAAATCGTTCTTCCATTTAGGGGTGATCAGATCTAAGGCAAGTTTTTTCAAGAAATGACATCTTTTTGTAGCTCTTTTCGTGGCCATTTTTAGCAAGACATATGAATTAACACCTACTATATTCAAGAGGCCATAAAAAATAGCCCTTGGCCACCTTTTTGATCTCCTAGACACGCTGTACTTGTGGCATAGCTGATCCATCAAATCAACTCCGCCTTTAGTCTTATTATAATACTTTATCATCTCTGGTAATTGAATCGTTGCATCAGGATCTGCTGTTGGATGCATAGTTGACAACATGGTGACAATTTTTTTTCTTTTTGGATTTTAGTGGACAGTAAGACAAAAGCGTAAGTTCTTCTGAAAAGGCAAACTTTGCTGTGTTGCGATCGCGATCTTTTAGCTCAACAAAAGAAGGTGGAATATCTCTTTTGTTTCTACGTAGCGTACCTACAAGGGTCACCTGCTTTTGCAACAATTCTTTTGCCACTGGTATTGACGTGAACCAATTATCACAAGTGAGGTTGCGGTTTGTGCCATGAATTTTCTCAGTCAGTTTCATAGTAAAGAAGTGAGCAGCTGGTACTATATATACATATATATTACTTTACTACTTTATATATATTACTTTACTATTACTATATAGGTATATATTACATAAAAAATAACAGCATTCACCAATATATCGACGAAAAGAAATGACAATATATTGCGTTATTACTACCCTGGGGTCTGACAAACCCATAAATAGCAATAAATCCGTCAAAACAGTGAAAGCGCTAACGCTCGACTAATGACAAGATGGCCGCCGACGTCATTAGAGATTAGACTCGAGTGACATAAAAGTGCACACAATTATTGCAAAAATATTTAGAAATATTCATCCTCTGGGGTTTGCTGGACCCCCGGGTAGGGTTTAAGGGTTATATTTTTTTTTATTTGGTATGACCAGCTTTGTAACAAGAGTTCTATCTCAATTAGGAATCTTAAGTTAGGTTAATCGTAACTATGGAATGAGGGTTACAATTATTGGTACTTAGTAATACGTTAAATAAGTGCTTAGTTTCCTTAACCTGAGTACCTCTTTTTTAATTCTGCAATTTAATAATTCAACTGTTAGCATGAATGTATTCACCTCTAGGTTCCTAACTTTTGGGCACGCACCATTGTGGCGATAAGTCCCCTCTTTGAGAAGTGGTTTTTAGAGGGGTCAGGGAGTAGGTACTCACTGGACACCTTCCGTCTGACGCAGCCCATCGGGCACGGATGTTTCGGGAGGGACCTGTTTCGGATACAGCTTTGAAACTGTGTAGATCTCCCGGAGGACACAACGGAGCATATGGTGGAGGTCTGCTCTGCTTGAGCGGAGCAGCGCCGTGTCCTCGTCACGGCGATCGGCAGCGGCGACCTCTCGCTTCCGGCCCTAGTTCAATCCATGGTCCAGAGTGAGGAGGCATGGGAAGCGATCACCTCTTTCTGGGAAGCATTACCGCTAGCGAAGGAGGACTGCGCATGGGAGAGGGAAACCTCACGCCCCAGCTGCCGCAACAGATGAAGACGCCCCGTGTGTCAGAAGTCGCAGGGCGATTCCCGGCCACCGTAGGCACGGGCCTGCGGATGGCGAGCTATGTATGCACATTTGATAAAATCCTGATTCAACCAAATGGCGCGTTGGTGCGATGATTCTGTTTAGGTTCATGGCCCAGATATGACCAATGTGTATTTATGGTACAATGGGAATGACATACGCATTATAAACTGTCCCTAAATAATAAAAAAAATATAAAAAATGTGTTATTGCTGTAACCTATAAATTATTGAAAAATATCTAACTAAAATATCAGAAATAAGGAATCTTGACCTTTTATACGGTGTAAAGAAAGCAATATAGTCTCAACGCAAAGTCCTAAATCGACAAAAATGTTATTAAAACTTTGCAAGGACTTGCTACTGAGATAAAGTGACGAATGTGTGCTATTATAACATAAAAGTAAACCTTACATCCCCGTTTAACTCCGTAATTCGAACGTTTTCTTGCCGTTTTAAGTTACCGGTGACAGCCGATACCCAAAAACCTGTTTTTCTTTATATGATTACATGAATAATCCAGTTTTATTAATAAAGTAATATTTCTTTTACACAAACAATTACACCCCAATTTCAAATAATTAAATCTTATTTTCAAATAATTAAATACGAAGCAGAAATGTTATAAGTCACCTGGGCAGTGTTGCCACTGCTACCAAAAAATTTGCCCGACTCCTCCCGAATCGTCTATGAATATGAACGATTAGACCAAAACTAAAATCACGAAAATGAAATATAATGGTGTCTATATACGCGCTATGCACACATTCATCATCATCATCATCATCAGCAGCCTGTTGCAGTCCACTGCTGGGCATAGGCCTCTACAATTGCACGCCACTTAGATCTATTTTCGGCTTCTCGCATCCAGTTTCTGCCAGCCGTCCTGCACAAATCGTCACTCCACCGTGACTGAGAACGTCCTACACTACGTTTGCCGAGACGCGGTCTCCACTCTAGAACTCGTTTACCCCAACGGTTGTCGGTTCTACGACTAATATGGCCACCCCACTGCCACTTCAGCTTATTAATCCGGTGGGTTATATCGATGACCTTGCTTCTCTGACAGATCACCTCATTTCTGATGCGATCCTTCAGAGACACACCGAGCATAGCCCTTTCCAAAGCCCGCTGAGTGACTGAGCTTGTGGACCATACGAGCCGCACACAATACTGTTATGCATTTCATAAATTTAATGTTCCTTGCATGAGGAAGTTCATACATAATAAAAAAAATAAAAAATTGAAAATGATAATAATATATCTAGTTTTCCTGCATGTGCATAATATAGCGGGCGGGAGGGAGGTGCATACCTGCAACCCACTAATATTCGCGGAAATTAAAACTAGATATATTATTATCATTTTCAAATTTAAAATGGATTTCCGCAAAGTAACGCCTGACTCAATCAATTTTTTTTTTTTTTCAAAAATAAAAAAAGACTGAATGAACATTCAATACTAAAGTTTTATTTTGATCTGAAAAGGTCGCGTCTTAGTCCTAACCAAATTATCATTGGAACGGAAAATCAGTTAAGGCTTAAAACGGTTTTCCTTAAAAATGTCTGAGCTTGGGGAGAAACACGATTAGACCAAGGTTAGGCTCGATTAAGATAATATCCTTTTTTAATCCTTTGGGCTTTGAGTCGGATAAAAAGGTATGTACCGAAATAAGCAGATAGGTAGGTTAAAAAAAATTGAAACTTTTTCTTTCGTTTTATTTACATATCTTTTTACCATTTTAAGGTTCCGTATCTCAAAAGGAGAAAACGGAACCCTTATAGAATCAATTTGTTGTCCATTCGTCCGTCTGTCTGTCAAGATCCATTATCTCGGGAACACAACATGGAGATATCGAATTGAAACCATAATTATGCTCCGGACTACCTACAGTTTCTTAAAGCTATGAAAAAATCAAGCAACTAAATTAGTTAAAAAAGATATGGTCGTTTATATCACAAAAAAAAAACGTAAATTTCGACTCTTGCAAGGAATCAAAATGTAAAGGTTCTTTCCGTTGACCTAGAACTATGAAATTTGTCAAAAAGATAGATCTTACAGTAGAAGTACAGAGAAAAGTTTTTGTTTTAAAGGTTTGTAGTTAAAGGAATTTGTAGAATTATCATATAAAAAATCATTTTTTACCATTACGTACTTTTATTTTTGGTTGAAGAAATAACCGTGATGAAAATTGATTTGTCAAATATCCAATTTTACATGCTATATTTTACTTTTATAGTTTCCGAACTTCCTCAGGTAATGTATAATGATATTCGACGCAAGAAAGCAATCTTGTCGTATCTCGAAAAATGGAACTTTACACCAGAGCCAAAAAACTAATTCAAAAATTAATTACTCGTAAACTAGTTGATCCAGAGAGGCCATTTTTGGAACACGTGTTTCTCATAATAAAGTTTATCAGATGCAGCTAATGTTAGCAATCTAAAGTTAGTCTAACATGCATTTTATTATAGTTACAGCAATTGGTATTTCGATTTCAAGCTGCAATATTGATGTATCATGGTAGTTGGCACGTATGGCGCAACGAAATAGCTTTAAACTTTGAGGTAACGATTATGCTGTATTTAACATGTAGTAAAATGAAAGCCCTGGCATTGCGTTGTAACTAATATGCTTCCTAGAAGTACATCGTCAAGTTTGTGGTAATATAGATAAAACAAAATACATCTTTCATAAGAAACAAAATAATTAAAACAAAATTTAAAAAATACGGCTGCGATGAAAAAATAACTAAAAAAAAACTTCTACCCAAAAATTGAAAACTGAAAATCAACGAACGACAAAAATGCCGTATAGACCAGGGTCGATAATTTTTGAAACCAAATAAAAATACAGTAAGATGAAATCCATTAGAAAAGGAGGGGAATGGTAAAAATGAAAGGAAAAATAAATTATGGTCGATCCGAGTTCGGGAAGTGAGAGGGGGTGAGCTTTTAAGGGTAAAAATGGTTTATCTCGATTTCCGGCAAAACCACACAAGTCCTATGGAAAAAAGTTAAATGGCAAAGTTGTAGGTAATAAAAAAATCTACAACTTTTGTATTTACAATTTTTTCACATAACCTACAAATTTAGGTGAAAAATTCAAATAACCAAGTTTTTGGATTTTTAGTTTTATCTTTTTCAAAAGATTTTTTTTCTAAGAAATTTGTCGAAAACTTAACTTATTATGTCCCAAATACACTGTAATTTATTTAATTTAAAAAAAATATTTTTTCGCCTTATTTTAACTTAATATCAAAAAAGCATCCTAATTTTCAATCGAAATTTCTCGCGTCAAAATATCAACTTTTTCCAAATAGTTGGGGGGCCGTTTTGTTCATTGAAATCTCTACTTTCTGATGGTGAAAACAAAATATACATTATTATAGTAACTGTTCTCAGAATGCAAAAAATTGAAAAAAACTCAAATTCTTAATTTTTTTATCAACATGTACAATTTTAAGCTATTTATTAAAATTTACACTTTAATTACTCAAAAAACGTAAGATTTCATATTAAATTGATAAACGAAAAAATTGCAAATTGAAATATACTACTATAATTAACAAACAAATAAGTTAATAAAGTTAATATTTAATTAGACATCTACAATATAGGGTTTCATCCTACTGTATTTTTTTTTCATTTTTGAAAGCTTCGGCCCTGGTCTAGGATGGCGTAAACAACTAAAATTTTGAACTGTAAATTCAGTTCTGGGTATGATTTGCTTGTCGATGAGTTTTTTAAATCGTTGTATTTTTGCAACGGTACTGGCAGTTTTGTAGAATATAGACAACTTTTTGGTTGGGCACCATTCAGACTACATAATGTGACCTCTGTAACTTCAGCATCTGGTAACATATTGTTTGAACACGTAAAATACACCCCAATCCGAAGACCACGTAATCGCCTTCTCGCTTCGGCGCTCGCGCCACCACTGATAAACGATCAGGAAACGGTGTATCCAAAGAAAGGCACGGGGGTGGGACTCTATAAAATGATGTATAAATATTCTTTATTATAAAACGGGTAGATTAAAATATAGTAAGTCTAAATCACATTAAACCCCGACCGATATAATTGTAGTATCTCTAAGCTAGCATAAAATACTCAGGCGGCGAAGTTGCTGTATCTCAATAGAATATTATTTTGTAACACATACCAAATGCTGTAAGTGTTTCGGAGCATACAAACGAGAATTGCGTATCTAGACTGCCAAAAAAGTATTTTGCTGTATCTATGAAACTTAGAAAAACAGTTGATTTCGTCGTATATACAGCATTTTGAAGTACGTTTTGTTAAAAAAGTTTAGAAAAAGTCAACGTCGTATCATAACAAAAAATTGTCGTAGAAAAACGTTTCTCAGACCGTTCGACGCAGTATTTTTTTCTGATTCCAAATATGTAAAAAAGAAAAATACCTATTTTTCGAGATACGACAAGATTGCTTTCTTGCGTCGATATGTATCGGAACTCTCGATGCGTGAGTCTGACTTGCATTCTCCAGTTTACTTTTTTTATTTTGACGACCATGACATTTCACTTTTCCCCGTGCAACCATCATTATTTGATATGACATCAAAAAATGACACTGGAACCCAAAGGCCCAATGGCGTTGATCGAGGTTGAATTGTTTATTGTATTTTATTGATTCACATTTACTCATAATTTTTTATCATCATTTTATATGTACCTGTATAGTTCTATTTGGTATGTGCTCCGTGAGTTTTTCCAAGGCGTCACAGGCCCTATTGGAATACAAGCGCTGTGTTATTTTTTTAAGGCGATACCCCGACCAAAACCTTGCGATAGTGCGTTTTTCTTCGCTATTCAGAGACTATTAACTCATTAGTTATGAGAAATAATCTACATGTAAAAATACATTATTAATGTTCAATGTCTTACCTATCATTATATTTCACGTTCTAATTTATTTTAATGTGATATAAATACATTTAAAATCTACTTTTAAAAAATGACTAAAATTGTTGATTTTATGCATCTGTTGCTAAATGCAACACTCTAATCATTTGAGGATTACACTAATGGATACATAATTTAAAAATCTATATTCTACACGTTTTATTTCATTTCAAAAGATTGCTTATCTTTTTTAATTTTATGTGCGCAAAATTTTATGTGCGCAGGATGCGGACGGCAAATAGGGAACGAATGCTCAAGGTTATTTGGTCAGGGAAACGCCTTAATGTCGTAGCATATGCATTCTAACTGCCTGAATGCTGCATGCATGTTAACTTTTATCAATTAATTAATAATTACTATTGGTGTTGTAATTTATTGACATGACAACGTCTAATAAATCGATGAACTCCGGCTGCACGCACGAAAAAGGATGACTCATTGTAACGTTACGATCAGAGCGAGAGCGCTGCACGAGCGAGCAAGAGACACGATCATTTCATCAATGTTTTGTCATGACGTTGACACGTTGAACTATCGTCCGTAAACCGACTTTACAGACAGCCATTTTTTTTTACTTTTATTTGTCTTGTGCGAGTTCCAAATAAACATTTTAGATACTTAATTTTCTTCGGAATAGTTTTTATTAGTTTGGATAGTTTAGAGGAGCTCGAGGCTAAAGAATAATAACAGCACGGGTCGATATTTAAGGTTAAGCAATGCTTGTCAAGCAACCTTGACAAGCATTGCTTAACCTTAACCTTATCCTTTTAACTCGGTATGTTATGGTCACCCATCCACAGACCAACGTCTGTGGATGGGTGACCATCTTAACATACCGAGTTTCCTCCGTGGCACGGAAAGCACGTTAAGCCATTGGTCCCGGCTGTCACTTGTAGATCTTTGGCAGTCGTTACGGACTGTCAGAAGTCAGTAAATCTGACTCTAAGAATTACCGCGTTACCCAGTTAATAGATTGTGGAGGTCGGTATTCAGCTGAATCCGTTATGACTGGAAGCCGACCCCAATATAGTTGGGAAAAGGCGAGGCAGATGATAATGTTTTTTTTTAGTTTCATTTAAATTATTTTAACTCACTTGGCGATTTTATACTAACTCGGTATGTTATGGTCACCCATCCACAGACCAACGTCTGTGGATGGGTGACCATCTTAACATACCGAGTTTCCTCCGTGGCACGGAAAGCACGTTAAGCCATTGGTCCCGGCTGTCACTTGTAGATCTTTGGCAGTCGTTACGGACTGTCAGAAGTCAGTAAATCTGACTCTAAGAATTACCGCGTTACCCAGTTAATAGATTGTGGAGGTCGGTATTCAGCTGAATCCGTTATGACTGGAAGCCGACCCCAATATAGTTGGGAAAAGGCGAGGCAGATGATAATGTTTTTTTTTAGTTTCATTTAAATTATTTTAACTCACTTGGCGATTTTCCCACGAAATTGATACTGATTGCTTGAAATTTAAATAAACACGTGATATTTAATTTCTCATACTTGAAAAGTCACTCTACAATTATTTTCATCAGCCGAATTTCAACGAGTTACGTCCGTGATAATTAACGTAATAAATACGTTCAAGTACTTCCACTTTATAAGGTTGCTTTTGAAGCCGAAATAATGCTCCATTTCGGCCTTAAAATCATATTCGTGGAAATGTACATTTGATACTAAGTACAAAGGCGAACAATATATGAGGAAAATGGGTACCGTAAGTCATTATTTTGGCGATAACAATCATATTTTTTTTCTAAACATCAATGATCTTAAACTGGTATCATGGTATAAACGAGAGGGAAGGAAAATTCCCAACGCCACTTGATGTAGCGATCCAGGAAATAAATTATTCAATAAGTTTTTAAATTACCCCAATTTTTTTTTCGTGCGTAATTACGTTACCAACTTTTTTGAATTAATAAAATACTGACGGAACTTGACTTTTGCAGTGAGATCTTTCTTGAGGAAAATTCAAAAGATCGGTTCTGTATTATTGTGGGAGAAAAATGGTATTGATCAATCTAACCTTCAGATTCCCAAATAATCCAAGAAACCATAATTACGTTTAAATAATGAATAAACTACCTTTAAGCTTACATAATTTAAAATGTTATCTCTCCCTGATTAGTCAGTATCTCTTTTTTTTTTTTTAAAAACGCGTGTTTTACCACAAAGGTTTCGTCCACATTCTTTTTAAAAATCCTTCACCAATAAATCCCAATCTTCAGCATAGATCATCATTCAGTGTAACTCCGTAGACACCCAACGAAGATTTGGACCATCAATCTTTCAATCAACATTTATCCCTGTTAGTAGCCAATCCGCATCTAGCATCAAATCGCAATATTGTCGCTTGACGAATTAATTGCCTCAAGGCACATGTCACGTCTTCACATCTGTGGTACGTTCACGCAACGTTTGACAGGATGATAGAAACACGATATCTTGCTAATAAGTCTATCGTGTAGATATGGTTAAATCTATCACATACACACGCTCACATACACACACAAACATAAAAACACATACACACACACAGATCACATAATTTGTACATCTGTTAAAATACGATTAAGATTAAAAATTTAAAAATTAGATTAATATTTAGATAGAATAAGAATTACCGAGTAAATTATCTAAGAATATTTTAAGTCTAATGCAGCGACATTCAACCAATGTATTCCTTCTTTATGTCATTTATTCATTATGTCATACTTTCCGCGGCTGGACACTGTTTCCCATAATACAAGCTCAAGCTTAGCTTGGGCTTAATCAGTAGCTGTACCTCTTGTGCAATACATCAATACGATGCATATGTTAGATTACTCTAAGATGAATGTATTAAGTGGCGAAAATAAAGAAATGTTATTTTTATTATTTATTATTATCTATACATACAATAAAGTTGTAACAAGCTGATATGTACTTTAAAGATATTGAAAATAATGGAGTGACTTTACTAGAGCAACAGAATCCAAAACAACAGTTTTTGAATGTTTGTCTGTCTGTATGTTTGTATACGCATCATGCAAAATACTACTGAATGGATGTGAACGCAGAGTTCACCGGTCTACTACTAAATGCCTGAATTAAAATGTAGGTTACATTTTTACCACCTGTAAATACAAGATTCTAAGTACCAAGCATACTCGTACGAAGTTGCGGGCAAAAGTACTACAATCAACAACAACAAAATACCAATCAATCAACAACATAAGTTGTAGGTTGAATATTTTAACCGTTTGATTTATCCAAATAATGATAGCAAATTGGAAGTATGTCGTTATAAAAAATATGAATAGACCTACATACATACATATGTATCTTACAAGAACAATTTGACTTAAGAATCTGCTAATAATAATAATCAGTTTTTAATACCATATTTATTTTGCTCAAAATCAATAAGAAACCCTTTGGTTTCGATTTTATAAGTAGATAATTGTTAATAATTTATTTTATTTTTCAATCAATAACTGCGCAGTAACTGATATTAACACTGCTCTCAAAACGGTGAAGGAAAACATCGTGAGGAAACCGGCATGTTCTAGAACCAAAAATTCGAAGACATGTGACATTCACCAACCCGCACTGGGTCTGCGTGGTGGATTACGGCCCACTCCCTCTCCTAGAGAGAAGGCCTGTATCTCAGCAGTGGGAACATTGAAAGGCTGATTATGCTAACTATTTTTTACCCAAAAATCAATACCTACACTCCATTAAATGAACAATAACCCGCCATCACTCAGAACAAAACATCGTATTAGGTAAGCCAGATACACACATGACATTAATTTGACCCAGTTTGGCCAACCCATTAAAACATACGTCACACATATTTTGTACATTATGTGTTACATATAAGCACTCCATTTGGTTGAAAGTTTGTAACCAACCTTTGAGAGCAAAAGCATGTTTTCAAGGTTTCAAGGGATGCCTACAAAAACATTACGGCCCCTTCAAGTCTTTACCGAGCTAACTAATTACCAGGAGGCCTAAAATAATACAGCCGTATGCCTTCTCTGGAGCATAAAATTCCTTGTTTTGTTAGGAGAGATTTTATTAGTAGATAGTACAAGATTTCAAAGCTTTTCCAGTTTTTATTGCCATCACGACTGTGTCGGTTCTCGTTTTATGTCATGAGTGTAAAGGAAAAAGTCTCTTTTTTAATCTTGTATTTCAGTTTATAAAAGTTTAAAGGCCTAATTATTTGTTGCGGAATTTGTTCAAAAGAGTCACCACGGCCCTGGAACGTAAAGGGCATAAGAAGGATCACAGGTGGGTTTTAATCAGTAAGAGTCTGACACTCCCTTCCGCTCCGCCCCGAGCGGGAGAAGTCATTTGATGATATCCTATCCAAAAAAAGGCCTAATTATTCAGTAGTCAAAGTGAGGCGACAGCTTCTTTACTTCATTATCGTCTGACTTGTTTTACTATGCTGTAAAACAACGAAATTATGATCTTTTAGAATATGTGTGATATTCGGTCAATTTATCCTTGTTCCTAGTCTATAGAATACATAAAGCGATAATCTTATTAAAGTATAGTGAGCTCAATGCAAAGGCACAAGCAGTTAGCTTTGACCCATTCATTTAACTTTTACTTCAACTGGTGCAACTCACCGTGATATTTAACAGTCCAATTTGCAGTAAAGCACACACTAAAAATAATCAGAATATTTAGGATATATATAGATAGGGCTTCTGAAAAGTGAAATTATATCAGCAATAACGATCGTCTCTAAGTACAAGTTTCAATGTGCTACTGAAATTGCACGTCAATCCAATATTCCTGTATTTTTAAATATTTTATCGCTCATAGAATGACACTTTGTTTAAGCTCCTTATGTTAAACTAGCAGCGCGCCGCGGTTTTACCCACGCATAAAATATAGCCTATGTTACTCAGGGTGAACGTAGCTTTCTAATGGTGAAAGAAATTTTGGAATCGGTCCAGCAGTTTTTGAGTTTATTCATTCCATACAAAAATATAAAAATACAAATCTTACCTCTTTATGATATTAGTATAGATATAGATAAATAGAGTAGTTGGAGTTTCTTTGGGTAGAACTGTGCATAGTAAAGTATAAACTATATATTCTTGTGCAAGAAAACGCCGTATTACATTAACATATCCTAGCATACAAGAAAATATGAAGTCGCATAATATTAGCTCTCATCTAGGTATACACCGTACATAATAATTCAAAAAAATATTCACAGTTCTCGCTCCTGAAAATCCTGAAGGCAAAAATTATCATAAATGATATACTTGACTCAATTCCCGGGGGAACTAGCACCCTTCTTGTCTTATTCATGAGTTTTGACAAAAACGGGTTATAGAGATACAAAACTGCTACTTTCTCATTCACAATTCTTTTGTCGCCTTATTTTAATTCAGAATTTTAAGCAGTATTTTATACAGTTGGAATGGGTTCGTCAGTTATAAGTTTCAGTTTAGGACTTTTGCTTTGTTTGGCTATATCAAATGTAAGTTAAGGAGGATATTAAGTTCTTTGTCCTGGTCTGTGTGAAGATGGGAGCATTGGTTTTTCTTTGTGGTTCTGTTTATTTGTCAAGCGTTTATGTGTTCCTAGCTTTATGTGTGTCATTGACTTCAATTGTGAATCCCATTGGTAGAATAGAATAGAATAGAATAGAATAGAAAAACTTTTATTCAGAACAGACACAGCACAACGGTTACAAACACAAGAAAAAAGCGAAGATATTTATTTGGAAAATATGCGAAAAATATGAGCAGATTTTTGAACGAGTGAAGCGTTATAATCATAGCTGAGGGTGTTTTTGTCATTTTTATACCACAAAAAATCTTAGCTTGCATACCAACAAATATTTATTTTCAGGCTAGCTTGAAACTTCAATGTATTATTTTTAGCCTTTCATTACACCTATAAAATCATAGCTTATTTTGCTCAAATTGTATTTCTGTAACTTATATGATGTATATATTAAAGTGTATTCTACTATATTCCTGTTACACTAAATTCCATAACTTTAAAAAACGCTGAAGTTCAAATACTCAAGCATTTTGCCTTAAAACAAAAGAGCCCCGATATAAGAAACCCATTATTTTATCTACACAAAGAGAACGGTGTACTTATTCATCTTTCGTATCGATTTAGCTGCCATGCACCCGGGATCAAATACATAAGAACGTATATATGTATATAAGGCGTGTTCTAGACATGTTATTTTATAGTTGGTTTCTAAAACTAAGGTGTAGGTGGTAGAAGATTCAGTAGTGCTACTCTGAAGTGCAGAGGTGAAGTGTGCTTGGAATTGAAGTTGTCAGTCCCTAGCTTTATGAGGAATTACAACAACACACACACGCACAGAAACGCACAGATTCTGTGCACGTGTGCATCACTTAATGTTCACTTCACCTAAGTTTTTACGATGAGAATTTGACAGAATATAGGACAGGCAGTTCATGAAATGCATTTGTCAAAGAAAAACAATATTGAATCGAATGGGTGAAAACAAAATCGCTGCTTAGATTTTTAAAACTACGTAACGGATTTTTAAGCGGTTTTTTTTTTAATAGATAGAGTAATTCAAGGTTTATATTTATAATACATCTATCTATACTTATAATAAATCTGTAGAGAGGTCAATTCTGTACAGGGAATATATTTTCAAAATAACTATCAGGGGGTGATTAGTGATCGATACTGGTGCCAAAAATGCAATCAGTAAAATTTTTGTCTGTCTGTCTGTCTGTCTGTCTGTCTGTCTGTATGTTCTTTATAGAAACAAAAACTACTCGACCGATTTTAACGAAACTTGGTGCAATTATTCTTCATACTCCTGGGCAGGTTATAGTATACTTTTCATCACGCTGCAATCAATAGGAGCAGAGCAGTGTTGGGAAATGTTGGGAAAACGGGAGAAGTTACTCCATTTTTTAAGCTTCCGCCGCGTGTGTAGCCTTAATGGTTAAAGTTACATAGAAATCATGTATGACGGAAATGTTCTACATAAAATTATCTAAAAAATATCTAACAACAGCATATGTCTATCTCTTATGGTTGACTCACAATAACACGATAGCTTAGCAGTTCGGAGCTTTCTGATTATATTTGTTTACTCTTACGTTTATAATACTCTCACTCATCCCTAATTAAAAAAGTTAACATTATTACCAATTCAATTAAAAAAATAATCATAGAAATCGGTATAGAAACATCAAACTTATACATGAATACAATAATAAGCCATCGCGCCGTCGCGCTTGAATACTGAATCATGCTGTAAGGTGTTATTGTGATTATTTTTGTGTAACTTTTATTGCTATTTTATAAAATAGGTACTTATTAGTTATTTTGGTAATGTTTAAATATTCGTTAAAATTACAAATTATTAATAGTTTCAATTTTATTTCTTTTTAGGTGAAGTAGTAGTAGAAGTAGGAGCATAGATTTTTAGATAATTTATGTTCTGTTTTTTTAGTATTAAGTAGGTAAACGCGTAGAAACTTTTATTAATTAGTAGTTATTTTATTAATTAGTTATACGTAATTATAGGTATTTATTTTTAAGTGAAGTAGGTATAGGTTATTATAATATAATTTTGCACAGGCATTTCAGCTTTACTTTCATTTCTTTTTGTTATAGGTAAGTTGTACACATTTCACACACACATAGTGATCTATCAATGCACAGCCCAAACCACTGAACGGATCGACCTGAAATTTGGCATGCAGGTAGATCTTATGACGTAGGCATCCGCTAAGAAAGGATTTTGATTAATTCTACCCCCAAGGGGATAAAATAGGGGATGAACGTTTGTATGAAACTTTGTCAATTTTAAACCGATCGGGCTGAGAGTTTCAAAATCGGGGGTAAAGTAACTATTCCACGCGGACGAAGTCGCTGGCAGAAGCTAGTACTTATAATACATCTGTAGAGAGGTCAATTCTGTACAAGGAATATATTTTCAAAATAACTATCAGGGGGTGATTAGTGATCGATACTGGTGCCAAAAATGCAATCAGTAAAATTTTTGTCTGTCTGTCTGTCTGTCTGTCTGTCTGTCTGTATGTTCTTTATAGAAACAAAAACTACTCGACCGATTTTAACGAAACTTGGTGCAATTATTCTTCATACTCCTGGGCAGGTTATAGTATACTTTTCATCACGCTACAATCGGAGCAGAGCAGTGAAGGAAAATGTTGGGAAAACGGAAGAAGTTACTCCATTTTTTTAACTTCCGTCGCGTGTGTAGCCTTAATGGTTAAAGTTACATAGAAATCATGTATTACGGAAATGTTCCACATAAAATTATCTAAAAAATATCCCGAAACAGCATGTCTATCTTTTGTCAATTTTAAACCGATCGGGCTGAGAGTTTCAAAATCGGGGGTAAAGTAACTATTCCACGCGGACGAAGTCGCTGGCAGAAGCTAGTGCATAATAAAGTAGAGAAATACTGATAATTTTAGAGGTTTCTAATGTGCTAATTAATTATATTACACTCACTTCACCTATTCATGCATTTTAGCTGAGACAGCTTGATCGATGAGAAACGACCAGACACAGTTTAATTCGATTAACTAGCTGCCACTCGCGGCTCCACCAGTTTCTCATAACAAATTATAGCCTATGTGATACTCTGATGTATATTGCTTCATTACGTACGTACGTTAAGTTTTATCAAAATCAATGCAGGAAAAACAACGAATCTAATAAACATTAACATTTCTTGAGTTTCACTTAGGTAAGTTGGTTATGTAAATTCGCAAGACAGATATGAAAAAGTGTTTTTAAATATGCGCTTAGGTATGCCTTGATTTCTTTGCTGCCTGAGACGTAATAGAAAAAAGCGCAAGGCTTTGTGAGACAATTGCCAATGCAAACTATACCATAACGTCCATAACCAAAAAAAATTCAACGTTCTTTGAAAATATGTAATACTAGCAGCGCCCCGCCGTTTCACCCACGTTGTTCCCGTTACTTAGCAATACGTGGATAAAATATAATAATAGCCTATGACACTCCACAATAACGTAGCTTTCTATTGGTGAAATAATTTTGAAAATCGGTTCAGTAGATCCAGAGATTACCCCTTACAAAGTCACAAACTCACAAACGTTACCTTTTAATAATATTAGTATAGATTAAATGAACGAGTGTTTTATTTTTTGATGAATAACTGAACCTTCTGTCGATTCTGATCTTCTGGCGTCGGTACAACTGATAGCAAGCGAAGCACTGGTTGTACTACTGTAATACTTATTCAGCATGATTGAGCAAGAATAGCTTGTACATACTAGTGTGTCTGGTTTTCTCTTACGTTAGAATCGCAATGAGAAATGTGAGTACTAAGTGCCGTGTCATTATTTATAGGATCTTGTAAATCTTTTGACATATGATAAAATTGAACTCGATTTACTGTACGTTGATAGAAAAGTAATAAAAACAAATGCGTGACTAAAGCAGAGTAGTAGAACACAAATTTTTTACTGCCTGTTCTTTTTTTTTTCTATTTATTTGTCAGTGCACATCTTCGAAATTCCTGAATGGATTTTCATGTAGTTTTGACAAATAATTTGATCCGAATTAAGGATCAAAATATAAGCTTGGGCCTGCGGATGGCAAGCTTTTAGTGGCTCGCTATCCGATAGCAACCAGGCCCGAGTCGACGGCAAGTCGTGTTCCACGCGTGCCTCAAAGAAGATGGGGCCCCATAGAGGCCTGCTAAGGTTGCGGAATTTGTTCGAAAGAAGCACCGTGGCCCTGAAACGCAAAGGGCTTTAGGGGGAAGACGGATGGGTTTTAGTCAGTAAGAGTCTGACTCTCCCTTCCACTCCGCCCAGAGCGGGAGAAGTCTTGGATGATTTCCCATCCAGAAAAAAAAAATATAATATGTTTATGTGTAGTTTTATTTTATTCGAATCTAAAAAAGAAGTTATCTTTATTATAAGTAATTTGCAAGAAACTAGCGGTAACTGTTATTTCTAATCCGTTTGTCTGTACTAGTATAAATATAGCGTCGAGTTTTAGACTTTTAGTTTATGCGCCCCGAAGCACTAAATTTCACACGGAAAAAACTTCAAGCACAGCTAATGCTACTTTAAATGGAGATCGATAGCGTTTACGTACATAAATCACGTGTCTTCAAATCACGTTACGATTTCTGGATGGAAACATAACATCGTTCCTGATTTCCCCTTAGGGTTTCAAGAGTTATACCAAAAGTGTGTACGTGTCCTAATATAATGTTACCATCTATAACTTATTAGTTATACCTTTTTCCTCCCTTCTAATCAAACGACACTAAGAAGAAATTATTTCTGTTGACAAGACTTAGTTGTTATCAATGCTTTTTTATTTTTTAACATATTTCAAAAAAAAAAAAAAAATTGTGTGTGTTAACTCTTAATTTTGTACTGGATGATCCGATTTTGATGGTTCTTTTTGTATTTATTTTAATTTTATTGAGATTTGACGACTAGTATTTCAGTTATCCCTAACAATACGTGGCTTAATTGATGATGTTCTCAGTCTATCTTGTCGATGTAAAATGAAAATGGTATACAATGGTTTGAAAGAGCATCTTAATTTTAAGGTGTTCCCTTTCTAGTTTGGTGAAAATATGATGAAGCGATAGGAAACGGAACTCTTCAATAAATGATTGCAGTTTTTTGGGATTGCTGAAATCGCATGTTTGCTTATTGTTTACACCAATTTATACCGTGTACGCTGTGGTGGGTTTGCGCATTTTTAATATGACATTTTTAATTTTGACATTTCTCACCGCTATTTCTTTATTGACATTATATTTATACTTTTGACATTTGTAATGGTGGAATCTGGATTTATATTGTTTTGAAATTACTCCATAAGATTAATTACAGATAGAGAGAATATTATTTAAAAACACTTTGTTTATATTTTCTGTAGATTGTTTGAATTATGTTGTCAAATTTCAATTCTGTAATATGCATTATAATTATCATAAATATTAGATTCACATATTATTATTATTATTATAAATTTTCGATACAATGTAAAAATTGTTTATGAATAAATAAATCAATCTATCAAGAGAGTAAAACATCCTCCTTTCATTCAACATACCAACAGAAACAAAGCTTTTTAAGCTAATTGGGTACCTGAACTATTCCGCTTGAACATCTAGTAGGTACCTAAGGTCATGAAAGCGAAGTGTTGCCCCCTTTACTGCTGACATGCGGCATTTACACCGAGCGATCTGTTGAGGGGTAAGCGGTCGTCACCTCATACGCGTCAAACGAACGTACCTTTAGCTGGGTCACATCTGTGATTTGAATACAGTGTTGGTACTTTGTAGTTCACTGTGTTAAATCACATGAGAAAGGGTAGGACCCTGATAGTTTAAGAGAACTGTTCTGGAAGTTTGAAAGGGATCGCTTTCATTGGATGGAAGAAATTGTACGCACGGACAGCATTATGCTGTGTTATCCTTGTTGCCGCTGGTACGACGAGTTTTTGCCTAGTTTCTGGTCTTTCTTTTTTTATTGCGCATACTTTAAGTACTCCTAGTGCCATTTTAAAGGAATTATTATTGCAAATTATTGACTTGTTTACTGTAATTTGTAAACTTTAAAAAATATATAAATCTGTTTATAATTTGTGTACATATTATAGTTCTGTGATAATAATTACTTTTGTATTAACATCGAACGGGTAGCATGACACTTAACCGTTTTAACTCGGTTTTTCTGTCATCGGTATAAAAGCATAAAATCTTAGAACAAAACACTCTGTTACGACTATTAGAAAAACAAGCAATAAAAACGGATTTTATCTTAGAGGCTAAAATAGCGAGAGGCTAAACTGAATGCAATTTCCTAGACTTCCTATTTTCTCGAGAAAATCCACTTCAGTAAGAAGTGTTAACTTACAATTTTTTCTCATTTAATTTGTTTGCATAGTGTATTTTTCTTTTCTGGAAATAAACTGTGATAATCTTTCTGTTTTTAATTTGATTTTATACCCATTATAAAATTATTTACCGTTTTTGGGTCTACCCTACTTAGGGAAAAGTTGCCATTATACAATATTTTTTTCATTTCTTTATTTAGACTAAAGACTACTTTGGCCTAAATTAAGAAATGAAAAACCGGCCAAGTGCGAGTTGACACAAGCACTAAGAGTTCCGTACCATTGACTAGGAAACATAAAAATAGGCAAAAATGGAGTTCATTTGTTTAATTTTATTATTTGCTAGCTTCTGCCAGCGACTTCGTCCGCGTGGAATAGTTACTTTACCCCCGATTTTGAAACTCTCAGCCCGATCGGTTTAAAATTGTCAAAGTTTCATACAAACGTTCATCCCCTATTTTATCCCTTTGGGGTAGAATTAATCAAAATCCTTTCTTAGCGGATGCCTACGTCATAACATCTACCTGCATGCCAAATTTCAGCCCGATCCGTTCAGTGGTTTGGGCTGTGCATTGATAGATCACTATGTGTGTGTGAAATATGTCCAACTTACAACAAAAAAAGAAATGAAAGTAAAGCTGAAATGCCTGTGAAAAAATATATTATAATAACATATACCTACTTCACTTAAAAATAAATACCTATAACTACGTATAACTAATTAATAAAATAACTACTAATTAATAAAAGTATCTACGCTTTTACCTACTTAATACTAAAAAAACAGAACATAAATTAGCCAAAACTAACCTATCGGTATCTAAAAATCTATGCTCCTACTTCTACTACTACTTCACCTAAAAATAAATAAAATTGAAACTATTAATAATTTGTAATTTGAAAGGAGATTTAAACATTACCAAAATAACTAATAAGTACCTATTTTATAAAATAGCAACAAAAGTTACACAAAAATAATCACAATAACATCTTACAGCATGATTCAGTATTAATACTGCGGCGCGATGGCTTATTATTGTATTCATGTATAAGTTTCTATACCGATTTCTATGATTCTTTTTTTATTGAATAGGTAATAATGTTAACTTTTTTTAATTAGGGATGAGTGAGAGTATTATAAACGTAAGAGTAAACAAATATAATCAGAAAGCGCCGAACTGCTAAGCTATCGGGAGTTACACGTGTTATTGTGAGTCAACTATAAAATATAGACATATGCTGTTTGGGATATTTTTTAGATAATTTTATGTAAAACATTTCCGTAATACATGATTTCTATGTAACTTTAACCATTAAGGTTACACACGCGACGGAAGCTTAAAAAATGGAGTAACTTCTCCCGTTTTCCCAACATTTTCCTTCACTGCTCTGCTCCTATTGATTGTAGCGTGATAAAAAGTATACTATAACCTGCCCAGGAGTATGAAGAATAATTGCACCAAGTTTCGTCAAAATCGGTCGATGAGTTTTTGTTTCTATAAATAACATACAGACAGACAGACAGACAGACAGACAGACAAAAATTTTACTGATTGCATTTTTGGCACCAGTATCGATCACTAATCACCCCCTGATAGTTATTTTGAAAATATGTTCCCTGTACAGAATTGACCTCTCTACAGATTTATTAAAGTATAGATATAGATAGATATAGATTATTATAGTAAAAATACAACTGAGTATTTTGCAAATATTTCAAGTGTCACCTGTTGCCACTATTGATATCAAGCAAAAAAGGGCAAATTAGCTTCGCTTTTGTTGTATGAGAGCCCCCCTTAAATATTTTTTTTTGTTTTTAGTATTTGTAGTTATAGCGGCAACATATTTATATACATAACTAGCTGACCCAGCAAACGTTGTTTTGCCATATATAAAAAAATGAAAAAATATTTTCCCGCTTTTCTGTTGCAATTTTTCCTGAATTTTCTTTGCTATAAACCTCACGGAGCCCGAGACCTTTCCAACGAATGCAAAACCGTGGAAATCGGTTCGTGCGTTCTGGAGTTATAGCGTCAGGAAGGAAAACCCGACTAATTTTTTATAGTAGATTTGTGATACGACAACAGTCTTGCTGTCGCGGTTCTTGAGATAAAGCCTGGTGACTGACAGACCGGTGGACAGACAGCGAAGTCTTACTAGTAGGATCCCGTTTTTACCTTTTGAGTACCGAACCCTAAAAGCTCGAAAAATTTGACACCGAGTTTGTCTGTCGGTTTTCATCGTAACTTTTAGGGAAGTGTGCTTCAGAATTACATAGTTTAATTTCACCAAGTCCGTTGCGTCATCTGACTATAATACGTACAGTGATGCGCCACGGACATTTGCCCACCCAAACACACAAAACGTTTTGGGATTTCAATATCATTGTTTGTGTTTCCTGGAGGTGGCTATCACCTGGACCCCAAGGCTGCTATTTTTTAAAGTCATTCCAACACGATCCCATTTTGATTTTCTGCTAAATTCATAATGGTCGATCAGTGGTCAGTCAATGGTCTCGTAGTACTTTTTATTTACTGAGCTATTAAAAGCAATGACTGCACAATGACGTTCTAATGTTAGGTCACTGATCAAAGGAACTGTCAAAATAGCAGATTAGCGCTTTTCTGCGTCTAAAATACGTCTGTCATTAATTTGTCACTATGTACGAGATTACCATTCTATGCCATTTCATTTAATGGAGTATCAGTGGTTGACCATTGGAAAGCCATAATTTATATTTGTAAATTACCAAGCTTAAGCACAATAATTAACAAAATCAACCATTATGAAATCTCATGAAATAAAATAAAAAATAGTAATGTTTAGTCAAGTATACGGTGTGTTTAGATTGGAACCATATTAATAAAACTTAATTTGATTTCTGTCACATATGTATATCATAAAAGCCAAATGATACCAATATAATAATTTTGAGCGTACGTCAAAAACGATTATGTATTCAATTTTCTTATTCATGAGATAAAAACGTGACTGCTTTACTCTTTATATCAAAGCGATGCTTCTTAGAAATTGCCTAATTTATTTTTATTGTAAAATTGAAGGCAGATTTACTTTATATGACCTACATACAAGCATGTGTAAGATTTTTAAATGACAATTATTAGATCAGTATTTTGATGTTCCTCTGCTGGGGTACCTCATTGGAACATACAGTACAGTAAATATACAATACAGTAAATTAGTCTACGTAATAAATTATTTCGTAGTGTAAAAGTGTCTAACAGTATGTTTCTTGAAATAAATTCAAATATTCATTGAGAAACACCGTACACCCAAATACATTTCCAGATGCCAGGAGATTGCGCAGTTCAATGTGTTTTACTAATTTAGAAGTGCTAAATTATAAATCATATAAATTACAATAAGTGCCAAATAAATAAGGTACACAAATTTTGAAAATGTTTACACTTCAATATCATAGTAAAATATTAGTTTTATAAGAAAGCCATTTTTTTATTTATATAAATATAGTAAAATTGGAGAACGGAAATGCTGCGAAACAAATCCCCTTCGAAGTTTTGTTACGATTCACCCCTGCATTGTGTTGTTTGTGTTGAAACTAAATAAGTCAAAGATGTCATGGGTTAATATAGGCAATACAAAGACGGATAAAGAAAATTACAAAAGTAATTATACATGAATTTGAACATGTCAAAAATTAAAACCAAGTCAAGTGTACAGGGCCTGTGGATGGCAAGCTATTGGTTGCTCGCCGTCCGATAACAACCACGCCCGGGGTGACGGCACGTCGTGTTTCACGCGCGCCTAAAAGAGGTGTCAGCAAAGAAGACGGGGTGCCATAGAGTCAGTGCCAATTTTGTTCGAAAGAGTCACTGCGGCTCTGGAACGCAAAGGACAATAGGAGGAACACGGGTGGGTTTTATTCAGTTAGGTAGTAAGAGTCTTAGACTTCTTCCGCTCCGCCCAGAGTTGAAGAAGTCATTTGATGATTTCCCATCCAGAAAAAAATGTCAATTGATACTACAGCTGTTGTAAATTCATTTAACCAAACCAATCACAGCAGCCGATACATGTTTTACAGTTGATTGCATTAATTTTTTGATAATATTCTATCCAGAAACTATTTCACTTGTAAAATAAATAGTTTATGTTAAGTAAAGTCGAATCTTTACTTCATTTAATTCCATAGGTACCTGACGACTGTTAAACTAGAACTTAATATAATATTCATTAGGAGAACTAAGTTCTACCTATAGAACTAATATAATCAAAGTTTACCCACAATCCAAGTCAAACTGCGGTAATTTCATAGCCTTCATCAAAATATAAGCCAAACTCGACCAATATTTGATCGAAAGTTTTAAATAATTTGACCTTATTAGAGACGAAGCCACGTGTACAAGGTTGTATGTCGGTACATGTCTAATGAGTGAATAAGGCCGGGATCGAGGTAAGTGTTAATCAGGTTACAAGTAAGATGGGAAGCCGGGCCTTATTATATTCTGTACACATATTATATTGTCAGACATTTTCTTTATGAGATACCCGGAGGCTCATGATGAGTATACAGGGTGTCCAATAAGCTAGGTGTAATACTTCAACCACCTTATTTGTGAGGGCTCAGTTGTGGATTTTCGGTGGATGACAATGATGTTTTGATTTACTATGTGAGTTATTTTTGTCATAAGAGTGCACACCTCCACAATTTTTAGAATTCCGTACCTCAAAAAAACGGAACCCTTATAGGACACTTCGCTGTCCGTCTGTCTGTCAGTTGGTCACGACTCTTTTTTCAAGAACGCGTGGAGGTATCGAGTTGAAATTATTATCAAATACCTAGGTTGACGAGTTCTATGAAGCAGTTATGCAAGTAAAAGAAGAGGCGGGACGCGTGAAGGGTGTTATCAGAAGTAGAGCGATTCTCGGCCACCTTAGGCACAACCCTGCGGATGGCAAACGGCGGGTGACTCGCCGTTCGATGAGAATTAAGCCCGGATCGACGGGGCGTTTCGCTAGAGCCAGTGCATGCTAAGAATCCGGAATTTACTCAAAACACCTGGAATGTAAAGGGCATTTGGACCAATACAGGTGAGTATTAGTCAGATCAAATATTTGTATCCAATACTGATATAAGTTAACGAAAAATGTGAGTAATATATAAAAAGTATTTTCCCGATGATTTTTAGCTGTAACTTGGTTAAAGTTATACATAGCTGAAAATCGTATATTCCAGGAGCAATATTTATTGAAATCATCTTTTTCGCAGTAAACTACTTACAACGATGAAACTGTTCCTAAAATAGAATTCCAAGCAATTCTACTCAAATAAAACCACGTTCCATGTCCCAAAACGCTTTCTCGTAAAGGAAAAAGTGATAAAATGCGAATGAATATGAATGCTAGCTCCGTTTCTAGAATCGAATCAAACCTCTTTAGTATGTTCAAACGTATGGACCATAGACCATCGAAAACAATAGACGGCTCTTGCTTGAGAAGACAGTGTTAAAACTTTTCATAAAAACCAAGGGTGTCAGTAAGCGATACGACCGCTTATAGAAATTGACGGACTACTACTAACTAGCTGTCTCAACAGACGTTGTTATTTCTAAGCCATTGAGATAAAAGCCGGAACTTATATTTTCTTAAATCTTTTCCATTATTCATTAAAAACTCTTTTCGGACTAGATATTACGAATATTTTGAGACAAAAATTAGCCAAATGAGCTCTCCATTACATAATATAGGTAGGATAGGTATAGGTTAGGTTGAGATTTTATTCCGATTCTTGATTTTACACAAGAAATCATACAAATACAATCATGAAAGGACAGTTTTTGTACACGTGTCAGAGGGTTTTCTTATAGCAAATCTCTGATATAATTATTTATTTTCATAGATCATTTTAATTGCCGCTTACGCTACGCTACGTTTATAACGTATGATTTTTAAAATGGTACGGAACCTTTCTTGTACGAGTCCGGCACTTGACCGGTTTATTCTTTATAGATGACGTCACCAATCGCTGCCGGCTCTGGAATTCCTTGGTCTATGATTCAAACGTATGGACTCTCATACATTACGAACGGGTTCAGATCTTATCGGTAATGACTGCAGTCGATTTAGACCATTAAGAAGTTAAATGTTAAGTCATCGTGAGCTCGTGTTAGAAGTTTCATTTTTACGGAGCATTAGAACTGGCTAAATGATTGTTTTACCCTTCAACGTGGTTTTGCTTGCACACATTTTTATAAAAATACAAGTCAAATGACGCTATCATCCCTAAAACTCGTTGAATATCGGTTTTAGTTTGGGTAAAATCATCAAACAGTTTTGGAATAGCGTTTTAATTTTTCATTTGTTTTTTTTTCTGTTTAGGTTCAGTAGTTTGGGTATCAGGTTATCCAATACGGCATGGGCTGCAATAAACGACCCTCCACTGCAATCACGCATTTATTCAACAAACTCTAGTTAGATAACAGGGCAACCAACCTTAAGGCTTAGAGGAATTGAGGTTTTATTGACGAAAACGATTGTCAAAAAGCCCGAAGTGGGTTGAAATACTATATTATGGACTTTCAAGAATCGTTGTCACTGATTGAAGACCAATTATACTAAAGATGTGTTCAATTTTTTGCCACTAATTTGATTAGCTTAAATGTAGCTCATGCACAAGAAAGATTAATTTCAAACATATCTTCGTACTTTTAGTATCCTTTAAAAATAATTCGACTGAGCTTTCAACTACCACTAAAAGCGACTCTAAAATAGGCAACGGTAAAAGTACTAGACTTTTACCATCTTATATCTTTCATTACCCTCTATTTTTTCTGGATGAGCAATCATCAAAATATGACTTCTCCCGCTCTAGGCGGGGCAGGGCGAAAGGGAGTGTCAGACTCGTACTGATTAAAACCCACCCGTGATCCTTCTAGTGCCGTTTACGTTCCAGGGCCGCGGTGACTCTTTCGAACAACTTCCGCAGCCCTTCATTACCCTCTTGATGTGACACGAAAAAGTAAAAAAATTCGAGCCTTTTACGACCTGTTTAACCAAGAAAACATAACGTCTAAAATACTTAGTCAAACGATGCCGAGGGAAAATCCTTTTGAAATATCACCTGCATAATATTTTCAGTTTTATTCATATAAAATTTAACTTATGTGTTTTCTGGGAGAACGAGCAAGCTGTGCATGACAGTACTTTTATTACTTTTAGTTTTCGAGAGGATTCCTCGAATGTGGAGCGAGCATATTCTCTGCATGATTCAGGCTTTTATCCAGAAATGTTTACATGCGTTTGTGCTCGTATTCGCTCAAAGTGTGGAATTTAAGTGGCGACGTTATAAAGTATGAAACTGTAGGCAAATGACACCTTCAAATTGTTTATTCCAGGAAATTGTTTTCTGTAGTGGCTTTGATCCTGTGGCCAGTTTCACAGTGACTGGCAATTACTCAGGATAGAAAAAATCTATCGCGTTCAATCTATTGTTTTTTGTCTTTCATTGTAACAAAAACTAAGTTCAGTTTATTTGAAATCACTTTAACATAGATCTTGTGACTCGTATCTATTTTCTTATTATTTATTATTTATTATATACTTTATTGTACACCAAAAGTAACACAAAAAGTAGACTTAAAAACTAAAACACATACAATGGGCGGTCTTATAGATTGCTATAAACTAGAAAGAAAAAAGAAAGAAAGAAAAAGCGTTTATTTACCACAAAAAACGACAGTTATTGTTCTAAACTAAACCTTAAACTATAGTGTTAGTATTAATAGGTACATCTTAATTTATGTTAGTCAAGATAACTTATAAACGAATACAAAAAACCAATGCATGTCGTGGTTGTGACAAAGAGGCTTCCACTCAGCATAATGCTGTGCCGTGGGATACCCACCGCACGGCGCTGGTTTAACTACAAAATGACTTCCCCGCTTGTAATAAAGATAGATCAACACTATTACAAATTGATTACTTTCCGTTTTCTTCATGTTAAGTATTTTTTTTAAGTGAATAAGTTAAGTGTATGCCAAGTAATTTAATTTTGAATGAGCCTATTTTCTTGGCCTTTTCCCGTTACACACTCGACCGATAAGTTGGGATCTTTAGTAGCGTAGGGTTTGGCTCAGTGAAGTATCGATTGTGAATATCGATAAAAACATTTGAAAGAAAAGACTACAATTTTTTGCACTTATGTCGTAGCAGTGTAGGCCCAATACGACACGGTTGGTGCAGAGGTTGAGCGTTCGGCTGTTGCGCTACGTGTCGCGGGTTCGATCCCCGCACGGAACAAATGTTTGTATGGCCGATAATTGTTCCGGGTCTGGGTGTCTTGTGTATGTGAGTTTACATGTTTGTGAACGCACCCACGATTCAGGAGTAAATCCTAGTGTGGGGCAACGTTTATTAAAAAAAATATATATAAGATTCAAAACATGATTGATCTGAAATAGTATATTGTTTGTTTTAATTTTACAGTCAAAAGTTATTAATTTATTGGTGACTATACGTACTTAGTTATTATTACTTTATTTTATCGTTTCACTTTCGATAGCAGTTTGAATATTATTACAATGAATTCGAAATAATTAAACAGGCGTTTGGTACGTAAATATTGCAATAACACGTTCATAATAAAATGTTTTCATTACGTATTAATATTCAAAAATATTGCAAAACATTAATTTCAGATGACATTTCATGTGTGGTGAGTTTTATTTTATATTTTTGAATAAATATTTTTAAGTGTAATATAAACGTTGGTTATACCAATAAAAACACGTTTTATGTATTTTTAAGCTACCTATCGAACCATTACTTTTTATTATTCTATGACACAACCATAACACGTAGTTGGACACCGTTTGCTTTCAATTAGCATTTCGCGCTACCGAATATCAATTTACGATCTCGTTCGTATGGAAAAAAACAAACTATTTTAAAACAACTAAAATCGATTATTTTCCACAAAACCTGTAACAATATTACGGTTGAACAAAACTATCATATGCATAATAATTTCAGGGGTCGTAAAAAACTATAGAAAGAAAGAAAGAAAAATATTTCAAAAAAGGAAAAGCTTATTATTAATTTTAAACTGTGCGATGCCTAAAAAGGTCCCAATCTCAGCATACGCTGCGATATTTAAAAAAATGTATATTTTTTAGTAACTACTATCGATAATACCCGAGTACACATCACTAGCCCTCACCTCCCAGAAGCGCCTTTAAATGCCTTACGTAACTTATTTGTCCTGGCTCGCTGCCTTAAGCACTTACTTAACCTGCTGATGCTTTTAAGGCTGACGAAAAATTATTATCCCCTGTTTCAGTCCCCTGTCGGTCTCTGTGTTGTGTTCATAATTTATAAAATAACATTCCGGATATATCAAAGTATGTATAGGTATATATATATGTCTCACCAAGTAAGGTAGTGGCATGAAAAATATGTTAGCATTTTGTCACCAGCCATTTATAAGAAGAAATAAGAGATTTCGTAGTACCCCATTTGTAATACAGCTTTTAGATCCAAACGCATTTCTTTTGACGGCAATTCTCCGAGCATTATCTCTACAAGCTCCCTTATTAAACGTTTTATAAATATCCTTAACAAAACTATGTGCTTATTGTTCTCCGAATAAAGCAAAAATTAGTAAAAAACCTTGAAAGAGCTAAGAACAAAAACGTTCATTAAAAAGCACACTCACGTTTTATCTTTACAGGGTGTTTGTTTTTCAAAGGAGTGACGTCACAGACGATGACAAGCGAAAATAAATCGAGCCTCGTAAAACGAGTTCATTAACGCCTTAGACCCTGTTTCAGCAAAGATCCACAGTAAATAATCGGGGATTTGTTAATTGTATGACAGTATCATTTCGTGTCTAGAGTTTTCCATTTCAATTTAATTTTCCTCAAATAAATCCGCCACTCGATATAATTATAGAGATATAACGGAGACTTTCTATGAGGAAGTGGAGGTAGAGGTGGACATATAAAAAGGATTCTCTTCTTTTTTGAAGGCAATTAGAGTACTAAAAAGACTTGTGACTCATAAAATAAAACTATTCGCTAAAAAGTAAAAATTTGTACTGAACCTGATGGCAGGAGTTAATTGTTGAAGTTCGAGGTATTCTTCCTATTTAGTAAGACCAGGGGCCGTACCACGAAGTGCCAATTGTATCATGATATCAGTGTGAAAAAGGGATAGTGCTATTTGTCTTGTATAACTCCGTCTCTCTCTGACATAAGAAGCATGATGGATTTAAGACGTCATGGTAGGGCTACTGCGTTATGAAGTAGTTGGGGGAACGGTGGTACCTACAATTTCTTGCGGAGGTCCACCTTTGCGGATCCGGATGCGACGTTTCGGTACAACACTGTTTGATATTAAGAAACAAGTTGATGATCCCATTTTGGGTTGAGAGCGAAATTGTGAGAAAGGCAAGTACCTTTATTGTGAAAGAGAAAATTGGCAGTTGCCATGGAAAATAAGTTGGATAAAATACTTTTTTGACTTCAGATTTGACGTACATCATTATAAGGTATTCATTGTGTATTACGTTTGTATTGCTTGGTGTCGAAATAACCACGTGATTAGCATATAAATAAGTGACATTTATAAAATGTCAAGGTAGACTTTGGAACAGGTTTTTAATACAATGGGGGTGAAGATCGATATATTCTAATATGTTTCTAACTTTTTGCTAATTTCAAGTTAAATATTTTGAAATCAACAGCACTTTCTGGAATTGGTATATTATAGGCATATATTTGTTTTGATCTCTAAACAGCTTGTTTATTAACATAGATATTTACAAAATATTTTTTTAAACTACAAAATCGAAATTCATAATTAAATGAACTCTAAAATATGGAATCCAAATTCATCCGCATCGCTGTGGACTAGGAGAGTGCCCGAAAGATTGACAGCATTGCCAACTTGTATGGCAATTCTTATCCTTTGTCCAAGATAAAAGCCAGCCCTTGGGTCACGCAAAGTGACCCAAGTGAGTGAGCGCTAAGCATCTTGAGAGAATTCTAAATAAGTTATAAGTACTCAAACCCGGGAGTTTGAAACCCAAACGGCTCGAAAATATAGCTATTATAATATTAGCTATTGCTGCGTGACAGGCCGTGGTATCCAAAGCTGTTGTCAGCTTCACCACAGTGGCAGCCATGAGGCAAAACAACAAGGAGTACAAAGACCCAAACAGGCCGTTATGCGGAAACTAGTATCGTCGAACAAGGTGCCAATGATTAACGATGGTAGTGCGTGACGCCAGAGGACCCGACTACCATTCACCCTCAGCCAGCACGTCTAAACAATTTTTTTTTATAGTTCGTTCCCTAATCGGCTCTATCTAGCTTAAATGACCAGAAATATTTGACGTGTAAAAGTGTTATGTTTAACCTACTTACAAAATAGTTATCATTTATCATTTAATTTATAGAATCTTGCATAAATATTATGTTTATCAATCATGATTAAATAAAAATTGTTTTAATTTTTCCCAAGACTTCTACAAACTCACATTTTGTGATTCTCTAAATTAATTAGTACTCAATGTTAATTTCAAAGCAGTCCAGTTTTTTTATAATTTACGAAAATAACCTGTTATTTACCACTTGAAATTCATCTCAATAACAACAAACAAAAGTTGCCGGACAATTGTCTGTAAACCTTGATTGTTAAGACATCTCAAAAGCCTTTGAGGGCCAAACTTGGCGAGTTAAGTAGCGATGACTTTCAAACAAATATTTTTGCGTTAAAATTGCCAAGCGCTAAAAGAGGGTCGGCCATTATCCCTATTTGGTGACGTCAGAGCACCTAGGAAAATGGCTGGTAATAAAACTAATGAGGTAAGTAAAGTGTAATGAAAATGCGTAGGCGTTTATGTCTTAAAAGCTATCGTTTTAGTAAACGTTTACATGAGCGTTGTTTAATTGTTCCCGCAAAGACATTGTAAATATCAAGACAATATCTCTTTGCTTGTAATTACCCATTTCTACTTCAATCTAACACGAATATTGGAATGTCATTATGTTACAACAAAACAAAATATTACTAACCAAATCCATTTATATCCATCCATCTTTCAACGCTTGTCACTGACAGAAAAAGCAACTATTCTAAATGCATTACAGATGAGTGATCGGGCACAAAAACAGACAAAAACATGCTACAACTTATAACCAACTGCATTAAATCAAACTGGAAAAGGAGTTCTTTTAAAAAATAACTTCACAAATTCCTTTAGGGCTCATAAACTTAGGAGCTTCTGTCCGTCTTTTTAACGACTCTCAGCGGATAATATAACTGGACTTCTAGAGAGTTTGCACTTCATACTTATAGCTAAAAACGAACCAATTACATTAGTGTAAAAAAACGCACTGCTCCAATGCAGAGTAAACTAAAAGGTCGTCAATGTAGACAATGTAGATATTTTTTTATATTTTTGTTGATTTTTCAAAAACCGCTTGTTCGATAAAATTTTCATGGGACTATTTGGGAAGTATACCCTTTCCAACAAAAAAGGAATTTTTCAAATCGGTTGGCAAGCGACGGAGTTATGCGCGAACAAACAATAAAAAAATAAACAACATACAAACATCCGAATTGAGAACCTCCTCCTTTTTTAGAAGTCGGTTAAAAATACCACGTAATTAGTAGGACTCTCGAACATCAACTAGTTCAACTTCACCCCTAACTGGTTATAAACGAGTAGTAGAATCCAGCCAGTTGCCATGATCCGTATTATAAATTACATGAATAATATTTCAAACTTTTGCAACTATACTGGGAGATTTCCCCTGGGGATGCCCATGTATGGTCGCAGATGTAAAGTAGTTTTATGCCAATGCTCTAGTATTGAATATGTTTTTTTAGGGAAACGTGTTAATGCGGTTACGGGACATGGGATGGATGAAAAATATGGCGTGTTGGGTTTGTTAGTTTATGTTTTCTTCGCGTTTTGTGTTGTTGAGTGGGGTCTACGCATATTGCTCTTTTTTTGTATTAGCTACAAATACTGTTATATCAATGCATATTATATATCCCATAACATCAAAGAAATTATGATTTTATATTTATAAATTAAAACATGTCATTCTGAAAAAATATTTAAAATTGGGAACCTCACATCCGTAACAATCATCTGTAGGCCACAAAACTGGGTAATTTTTCCGTGCGGAAATTAATTTCGCGACCCGGTAGCGCAGAAGTCAATAGCAGGCCGAGTATCAATAGTGCCGCAGTACCTACCGCCAATCGTACATTAATTAAAATTCATGCGTAGGTATTTTTTATATTTACAAAAAAAAAAAACGTAAACGTAACATTGAAGTTGGAATCAACTTACTACCAGAATATAAGAGAACATTTCTGCTCCAGGTTAAACAACGCTTGCCAAGGTTGACCCGTGGATGGGTGACCATACATCACAAACCGAAACTCCTGCTTGCCTCGGAAAACACGTTAAGTCGTTGTTCCCTGCTTTCAATTGTACATCTGGGGCAGTCGTCACAGGTAGCCGGAAGTCAGAAGATCTGTCGCCAGACTTGCCAAGTAGCATAATCAGCCTTTTAATGTTCCCACTGCTGGGACACAGGCCTCCTCTCTAGTCGAGGGAATGGGCCGTAATCTACCACACGGGTCCAGTGCGGGTTGGTGAATGTCACATGTCTTCGAATTTCTGGTTCTAGGACATGCCGGTTACCTCACGATGTTTCCCTTCACCGTTTTGAGAGCAGTGGTGAAGAAATTAATAACAGAAAGTAAGTCGGGGCCGATACCACTCGGCCACCACTGCTCCCCAACTTGCCAAGCGATATCTTGAGTCTCAATTTTTTTGTTATTTTTTTAGTATCAGATGGATATGCTCTTGACTTTAGTCTAGGTCACAGGTGAAAGAGATAAAGTCGACGATGGAATGAGCTTACCCGGAAGAAGCCTTTTTTTGGATGGGAAATCATCAAATGACCCCTCCCGCCCTGGGTGGAGCGGTAGGGAGTGTCAGACTTACTGACTAAAACCCACCCGTGTTCCTCTTGTGCCCTTTTCGTTCCAGGGCCGCGGTAACTCTTTCGAATAAATTCCGCAACCCTAGTAGGCACCGACCCTATGGGGCCCCGTCCCTGGTGCTGACGGCTCCTTGAGTCGCGCGCGGAACACAACGCGTCGTCTCGGTATCGGACGGCGAGCCACCCACGCTCACCGTCCACAGGCATCAGCCACTGCGCAATAGCACAGCGGCCGACTTGTCTCTGGAGAAGGCTGCAATGGGACCATAACTGGCACTCCATTTCAGCCCCCTCCCGAGTATCAGGAGTCGCAGCGCCACCCGTAAGAAGCCTGTTCACTCTAACTTTGAAGAGATTCAAAGTTGAATGCGTTTGGAAACACAGACGCAGGCAGAGAGTTTCACTCCTTTGTTGTGCGAAGTTATTGGGCTTTAGAGATCATATAGGCAGTAACTCCTGAATACCAATATTGAATACCTATTCAGCCGGTTAGAGAAGCGAACTCTAACAAAGTAGGGAAAAGGCGTGGCAGATTGATTGACTCCATCGGACTTCAAACCAAATGATGACCTTCCAAATGAACTTTCATCTCTGGGGGTTCTAACCCGGTTGGGGTTAAATTTTGAAAAATCTTCCTTGGTGCAAATCTTTTAAGTTAAAGTAAAATTCCATGCTTTCAGAGCAAATGGTATAATCTAGTTTGCGTTGTTTGTCAGTGGTATGAAGTTAAGGATTTTTATTGACCAGATTTGGAAGTTTATATAGATAGTCACATTAAAACACCCACAAACTCATTTATTAACTTCAGAAATATGTGAGTGTAATAAACCATATTCATGGTTTCATGGTATGTTCAAGCTAGTCGTTTCACGCATACGGTACCTACGTGAGACAGACATAAAAAGTACCATTATTCGATTTTGATGGGGAGTACCATACTTAATGTGGCTAGTTACTATATTCGTAACTTTGCAGACAAGTAAAGTATCTGGAACGAATATTGTTTTGTCAGAAAACTTTAGTACCGACCTATAAATTTCAAGTTTCATTTAAATAAAATTAGGTTTTATTATGAAAAGATGAATGCTAATCATTAAGGTTGAAATGGAGATAGGATATTTCGTATGTTGGCCTATAAGCAAAATGACCCCTACGAAGCAAAATTCGAGAAGCGGAGATGTTCAAAATAAACAACAATTTAAAAAAAGACAATTATTACATTGAAGAATTCTGAAAATACTTGTCACATTATGAGGTGGACTTAACCCTTTTTATGAAATCTTTTTTAAGTTTTGGCTTCACACTGATTCGATTTATATGATTCGAAATTCAAATTAAAGAGAATTAAGAACGTTCTGATTTGTGTTTAAATTAAGTAATATGGCGTAAAAGTGTTTTACAAATAAAACCCCGATAAAATAACGTTATTGCAGATTTTTAGTATCAATAACCTTAAAAACAAAACAGGTTAGGTAAGACTGTCTAAAAGAAACTTTGGCCCGATACCGAACGTCAGAAATTGGTACAGGTTCACTCATAAAAGTCGTATCAAAGGAAGGCAGCCAAAACATTGTTCTTTTGAACGAAGAACAGTAACTGGACACAATATAGTAATCGAGATATGGATACGAACTAAAACTAACATCGAAGTACCAACGTAGTTTCTATGTTTGTTTAATACGTATATTATGTCGCTTCGATGTAGGTGTATTTCGTGTTTATGTGTGAGTGATGAAAAATACATAAACGTAGGAATGTATGCGGTCATTTCATGCTGTGTTCGTTGTTGGAATTTGAATCCTAACTGATTGTATTTGTAATTTAAAGTGCAATAACTGGAAGTTGGTTAACTGACAGTTAAATTATTGTTCTAATCTAGTATTTACTCATCACTACATAGTATAAAACAAAGGCGTTTCCCTCTGTCTGTCGGTCTCTATGTATGCTTAGATCTTTAAAACTTCGCAACGGATTGTACTGCGTTTTTTTTTCAATAGATATAGTGATCCAAGTGGAAGTTTTATTTGTATACCTAATATATAGTAGAGTAGTAATACATACATAATATAGTAAAGATTTACTATCAGCATTGCACGGGTGCGAAGTCAGGGCGGGTCAATAGTATGGAATAAAGCAGAAATATATTAAATACCTCACTTTTTCAAGAATTATGTTCAGTATTTTTGTTTTTGGTACCAATTTTTCGTCTTTTGATGTTTCTACTATATTTTTCTAAATATCACCCCTCGCTGTATTTAATACACATTTTGTAAATCTACAAAACCATTTACGACATTTCTTCCTTAAATGTCCCCTCAAAAATCAGTTACTAACACAAATCGAGTATCCATACAAATATGTAACTTTACTTAGCATGTGTGAGTGTTAGCCGTGATCTCATACATCTATCTGACTCCTAACTTGTGAAAACTTAGTAGCACAAACTAGTTCGAGCGAATTTATCATGTGAATCTGACTCGTACTTGAACAAGAACAACTGGTATATGATCATGTTTGATGGTTGCAAGCTAGTTACAAACTTGTGCCTGTTGGTAGACATTTTGACAAGTTTCGGTACAAAGAAAAAGGAAAGAAGATTTCTTGTCTTGTGTCAATAAAATAATGTTTATTTATTTTGCAAATAGGTTTACAAGTACCTGTTTTATACGTCAATATTGTTTTGGCGTATTAGCGTAGATGAGGCCGTAGATAGGTCTCTATTAAATATCATACAATTAAAATAAGGGTCAAAACACGTTAAGAACTACATGGTTCTTACTATGTATTAAATAGGCCGGTGTTTGCTAGTGGACTGCCCTGAGAAGAAATACCGATACAACCTCATAGGTCTCTATTAAAGATCATAAAATAACGGTCAAAAAACGTTGAGAACTACATGGTTGTTACTATGTGTTGATCATTATTTAATATAGGTCCACTCGACTCAGACAGTAACACACATGGGTTACTGTGTGAGTCGAGTGGACTTGTCCAGACAATGCAAACATTTGTCAGCTGTCGGGTAGCTCAACTTAGAACTTTAAGGAGCTCAACGATTCGAACAGTTCGACAATACCAAAGTAAAGACATTTGAGTAGGCCGAATAGACCACTCAAACTTCCAGACATTCTACATCAAGCGATATGTACAAAGAATTGTGTATAAGTAAAGTATCATTATTCACTAGGCTAGTAAAGTTTTAGGTCACATTCAGAGCACGTCAAGTCCTTTAGGTAAGCCCTTTTGCGGAGGTTAAATCTGTTTTTCGTCACTCCGGCAAAGGACAGAATGAAAACGTTAGTTTTTCTAAAGCTGGCGAAATTTAGTGTGCTCTTAGTTTTACTTTTTATGTGAACCAATGGAATGGACTTACTGTGGAAGTTGAGTTTTTTTTATATATATTGATAGGCTTGCATTTGACTACAACTTCCTTTGAATTTATTTGATGGAAAGCGACGATGTGTTTGTCGTTTGAGCACGTAAGCTTAAAAGTAACCTTTTTGGAGATACATTGATTGTAATCACTCTGTCATTATTTATTTGTATGTTTGTTTGAGATGGGATGGGACGAATTGTATTTGGCTTTGATAGTAAAGTTTTTATTATTTTATTTTAATCAATTATGTTACTAACCCTAGCAGTAGGACTAGTAATAATGTCTATTTATCAGCAGAAACCTACCCAGTAAAAATAAGAAACACCAATTTAGATCTTAGAATAACAATTCGGCACCTTGTTATTTCACATTCACCTTCAGAATCATTATTTTGACAAAACAAGTTCATGCAAAATAGTTTGTGTAGGCGATTCAATGTGAAACCAAGGCTAGACGTATTTTGAACGCTATTTATACGATTCTGAATTTGAGAGGGATGTTGAAATTCAAAGTTAAGCGATAATTGCCAAGTCGGTTCTTACATGGGTTGATTAATTATTATAAATCAGTATGTAATGAACGATCATAAATCCACGTCCCAATTATCTGTGGCTCAGAAAGCATATAAGCTATTGGTATTGGTTGGCTTTTCATTTTAAGATCTTTTACAGTCATTGCGGGCAGTCAGAAACCAGAAAATCTGACACTAATCAGAGATATCATGTTACCCAGTTACTGGGTTGCGGAAGTCAGATAAGCACCCGCTCTATTTAAAGTTCTGGTATTTATTGCATCTGTTTAGACTGAAAGCCCACATACAAAAATAAATTAACTGATAGATCGAGACATGCGACTTCGTACGAAAAATAACGAACGATCCCGAAGCTTCAAGGCTAGGTTACGTAGTTTGTATCATACTGGATAATAGTTTACTCGTGCGTATAGGCGGGTATAGTAAGTTATTGTATAAATTTACCTGGTCGTGCGCAAAAATAAAAAGAGCAGTTTAGTTTCGATGGCAACAAAGTAGAGGAATACATCATGCATCAAAATAACCTTCTTTATTTATTGTGTAACTAGTTTCAACGATACATCGTTTTTCTGTTATTTTTTTTTTTTGACCTAGAAGAAGACATCTGTCTGATATGTATGTACATATGTTACTAGCTACCCCTGGCTTCGCACGGGTGCAATACTTTAAAAAGGAAAAAAATGCTTATTGTGGGTTATCCGTCAAACTCATATTCTCATTAAAAATAAACAATATGAAAATATTATTACCCTTTTTTGAGCAAAGTTCACGTAAATGGCGATACTGACTGACTAGGTTACGAGAATTCTAGTACGAAAAATCTCTAAGGTTCTTGACTGTACTAGTTACTGCTACTCGATACTAGATGGCGCTAGTAGTAACGAATGCCACTATTTCCTTGCCTTATGCCAATAGAAATTAAAACTGTTTGTTTGTTAATAAATGTTTGGTACAGGTTATCTTCCGAAGTACTAATTCTGTGTCTAAATAATTTCAGTAAAATCTGTTGATGACTGTCCTAAGCTACTGATTGCTTCGGAAGATCATATTTTTCTTGTTTTCAAGACTACGGGAAAAGGCCGTGGAGAAAGACTAGTGCTGTAGGTGCCTATTTATGTGACCAGCATTATTTTTGTCTGGTTTGTAGAGGGCAGTGTATTAAAATGATTGCTTGTAACGTTGTGTCTGATGAATTGAGCTTACAGCACCAACTACCTACTACCTACTACGTTGCTAGAATATTACAAAGTGAATGTTTGCAAGTGCAATTATAAATGCGAAGTGAGTCTTACTTAGTAGTACAGAAACGTTTTAGAAATTAATTCTGATTTCTATTCTGCTTTGAATCATGGGAGGGAAGGTAAGAATAATAATCAATCTGTCTTGCATCCCAAGAATACCAGGTCGGGAACCAGTCCGACTGGATGTAGCTGAGTACCAGTATTCCTCATGGAGTTACTGCCAAACTGACCCCTAGGCTCCTCGCCCGCGTCGAGTTTTTGTAGCGATGCAGTAGCAATGCTGTCGCGCGTTTCCATCGATACGGTCTCATTGCGGTCGCTAGCTGTTTTCCCTCGCCCACACCACGATTCTCAGTCGCGATGTAAATGCGATACTGTCGCGGTTCTGTCGCGATGCAAATGCGATTCAGTAACGCCACAAAAAAATGCCACTATTGGAAGATGGACTCCGTTGGGGCAAAATATTAGTCACGTTGTGTTTGGTGCTGCTTTTACGTAAGCAGCCGAAGTGAGTTGCACTGATAATCGGTTCTCCACTCATGCGTCACCCTCCCTCCGTTCCCATCCCGATGTCGTCCGACAAGGTCGCGCGTTTGCATCGATACAGTCGCGATGCTGTAGCGTGTTAGTAGCGCGTTGCAAATGTAATTAACGTGCATTATAACAATGCTGTCGCTACAAAAAGTCGCCGTGGGCGAAGGGCCTTGTAACCCAGCAACTGAGTAACATAGTATCTCTTGCCAAGACTGTTGTGAGATTTTATATCTTTTGACTAACTGTGACGACCACGACTAACTATGAAGACCGGGAACAATGGCTTAGCATGCTTTCCAAGGCACCAAGGTATCTCGGTATTCACCATCGGATCCGTTTTCGAATCAACCTCGGCAAGCACTGCTTAACCTCGAAAATCGATACACCTGGTTGTTATTATTAAGACACGAGCTCTTCCAATTTATTTTTGCCAGTATTTAATAACTGTGAAATTCATGAAGCTCATACTCAAGAAGAGTTTTTATTTCATCATATCAAAGTTATTGAAAATCAAAATTTAAAGAATGATCTCGTGATATTTTTGTATCTAAAACGTATCAATTCCGTACGTGTTGGACTTTTTCAACAATCCTTATTGTTGGATTGAATGACACTTTATTACAAGGCAAGCAATGTAAGTACGTGACGGAGTCTAGTACGAATTTTATAACGTACTTATTCCTGTGAAAACAAAATAACAAAATGGTCGTGATAATTTGTCAAACCTAAAAAATGTCTATCTTAGACAGGTGGTCATCATCAACAGCCTGTTACAGTCCACTACTGAACATAGGCCTCTCCAATTGCACGCCACTTAGATCTAGTTTTGGCTTCTCGCATCCAGTTTCTGCCAGCCGTCCTGCGCAAATCGTCACTCCACCGTGCCTGAGGACGTCCTACACTACGTTTGCCGAGACGCGGTCTCCACTTTACAACTCGTTTACCCCAACGTTTATCGGTTCACGACTAATATGGCCAGCCCACTGCCACTTCAGCTTACTAATCCGGTGGGCTATATCGATGACCTTGCTTCTCTGACGGATCACCTAATTTCTGATGCGATCCCTCGGGACAGGTGGTAACGATCACAAAATAGGTTTTTTCGAACTAACAAGGCCTTGGTGCTTATACAAAGTGCTTGTTAAATTTTGTACATGAGTAAGATTATACGTGTCACTTACGAGTATATGTGAATACTTAGTATAATATTACTTACGTAATATAATATATTATATGCCACCAGATAATTGCGTATTATTATAGCGGGGGAGCCCTAAGTTCCCCGTGCCCTATTTTTCGAAGAAACACACTTAGACCTGTACACTGATAGGTCGCCAACACGTCGTCATTTTTTTCACAATTTTTCGGAATAAGTAAAACCAACTTTGATGCATAAAAAAGAGTTCCGAATGTTCAGTTGACAATTTATCGAGAGTTTGCCATTTTTCGGTGATACATAATATAGGTACTCATGTTATTTCAAGCATATTATTCATACCCTAGAAAAAGTTTCAGTACATCTATTCCATAAAAATCTCACCCTGAAAACTTAGATGAGATGAGCTGACAACACAAAGCATCAATTGAAATGACATCAGTGCTATTTTGAAAATAAATATCTCACTCATCGTGAAACCAGGGTGAAGTGAACTGTCATTCCTCCTAAAGCTAGGATTTGACAGATTGCTTCACCTACTTTTTACACTGAACTCTTAACAAAATATACAGGCTGCTCACCGCAGCCGCTAACCTCACTCAACTTGTTTTTTTTTAAATGTTTGTAGGTACTAAATTTAATAATCATTTAGAGCATACTAATTCCATACATAACTGAGATTCCCAATATTATCATACGCTCACTGTATTAAGCTTATCCTCTTTCAGAAAGCAATAATTTTATATAACTATCCGCATTTAGTACTTTCCAGCAAATGTAGCGCTAAAAACGGCACACGGTGCGCCAAATCGCTAGTTTTACGTGTTCCTACGAGTACTGTGTAAGCAATTAAAGTTTGCTGCAGAGTTAATAAAAAGCGAAAGAGCCACTGAACGGGGCAATTTACACAGGTAGCACTTTGATTCCGTAATGATGATATTTTCAGTTTGATTCTTGAGAAGATTATTAAGCGATGAGTAGAGAAGTTGGTAATGTGACTTTGAATTGCTTTTTGGTTATCTTTGGGACTCCAGATTTAGTTTTACGTTGACTCTGGTTAAAAGAGGCTATAAGATTTCTACGATTAGATCCACCTTATAATAATACGCCGTCTGAAATCGGCAATAGAGTTAAAACTAAGGATTATTTGCGTACGTTTACTTTATTCTATTTAACGGCGGAATAAAATGAATTTGAATGACCAAATGTCACTTGTATAGAGCCTCTTGTCCATCCTACACATTATGGAATAGAGTATTTGACTAAAAAATATTTAAAGAGTGGGCTTGTGACGTCATGTCGTGGTAAAAATTGTAGCGTATACTGACGTCACACGAGTATTCAACGCACAGTATAATCTTCGGTTTTTATTTACGTGAAAAAAAAACCTGTTCAATATTTTATGGAAATCTATCTGACGGACTAATTAGACTTTTTTATCAAATACCCTATTACAATAGTCGTTATTGCTAGCAAAATTACACTTTTCGCTGAAACCCAGCGCTATTATTTCAACTCAACATTCAATTTCATCAATATCTAACAAACATTCATTAATTGAAAATCTCTGTTTACGGCAACAATGTTCTTATGACAGACGATACCTACCACCACATTCATACGTAAGTTTCAGCCAACAATATCTTTCACTAATCCGCTTGTCAATTGTCGTGATAGCATCTAGGACAGAGCCTCAATATTAATCTGAGAACCTACATCGTCTTTATAAAGTTGGTATTGACGTTAACATCAATTCAAAGTCTTGTTAGGAGAGTGAAATGTATCATGTTCCCGGTATTGGTTACTCTATTATGTGTGAAGAGTATTGTTTTGGTAAGCATGTGAGAGAATGTTGGGTTTTATAGGTACCTAGCTAATTTTTGTGGTAAATTTTCTACAGGTTATATAAGTTCATATAATATTGTTTTTATTTATCTGATGACTATTTAGGTCAATCCGTTTTTACTTTGTTGACCCAATCTTTTCTTTAAAATGTTTCATAGTGGATCTGTCTACAGATTTTAGTCAAAAAAGGTAGACTTTATAAGAAGCTATCACTGTATCAAAAAACTGGCGAAAATGCCGCAAATTGAAATACCGATAGGAACGGATAAGTAGGTAGGATAAGTACCTAGTTTTTTTTTAATATCTACAATCTATCTTCTCGGTAATATTACGAAAAGTCCTCTCATTTTCCTTATTATTTCCTATGGCCGTTCTAATAAAATAACAAAAGACAGTTGTTCCATATAATTAATTTCTTACCACTGATATAGTCCACGTATTCTTACAAGCTGTTGTACGAATGTAATTATGTATTTTATACGGCGGTGGAATAATAAGGTTCTTATTTCTTTAAAATTATTATTGTTGGTTAATATGTAAAAATATTTTGGTTAATGTGTTAAAAATATTGATTCTATTCTTGCTTGTTTATTTTTCTGTAGTAATGATCATGTTGGTTTCGTTGGTTTTTCTGAAATTTTCTAACAGCATAAATTAAAAAACTGATAATAATATTCCCCGATTAGTAACGGTGCTAATTTCATTACATCATCATATGCCTAGCCTTTTCCCAACTATTTTGGGGTCGGCTTCCAGTCATACCACATTCAGCTGAATACCAGTATTTAACATGGAGCGGAGGCCTACCAGACCTCGAAAACCCATTAACTGAGAAACACCGTACTTCTTGTTAAGACTGTAGTCAGATTTACAGGCTTCTGACAATCCGTAATGACAGACAAAGATCTACAAATGACAGCCGGGACCAACGGCTTAACGTGTTTTCCGAGGCACGGAGGAAACTCGGCATGTTAAGATGGTCACCCTTCTACAGACCAACCTTGGCAAGCGTTGCTTAACTTTAAAGATCAACCCATGCGGCTGTTATTCTTTAGCCAGGAGCTTAGGCTAATTTCTTTATATATATTATTTTATTTATCTTCAGAAACAAGCAGATATGAGTAGAAATAATAATAACCAATTAAATTAAATATTCAGGCCCCGTGCTGAATTTTGAGTGCAGTATATAGGAATAAAAACATCTTTTTATTTTGACATTTTATTAATTCTTCTTTATCCGTATGAGATTCTGTGAGAATGTCAATAACAACAGGCCGCGTCCAATTGTATACAGAGTAATAGAATAAACGCAAAACCTCAAAAGGGGTAATTGTAGGTACACATGATTTTAATGGTACTTTTTCAAGTTTTGCGATAAACGCAATAACTCGATAGGTATATTAACAAAAATAAAATGGTTCGTATTCTGTTACGCCCGATGTTGAAATGCTATCAGTCACGCATTTACAATTTCAGACATTTTCTAACAGCATTTTTGAAACTAACAATATATTTCCCGATTAGTAACGGGGCTAAATAAAACAATGAAAATTCACGACAAGGCGACGGCAAACGAGCTTATTGTTAACCGGCCACGATTACTATTCCACACTCTGAGTTGTTCTCTCTCAAATTCTCAGACTCAGATTCATATGGAAAAACAAAATAACACTTCGCCCACGCACACGCTCAACACAAGCGCTTACAACTTGACTAAGGAGTCATCTATTTTCATACCCACCCCAAAATGTCCTTATCTCTGCTAAGCAACACGCCAGGTATCTGATACTAATTTCATTATATATATTATTTTGTTTATCTTCACAAACAAGCAGATATAATTAAATAGGGCTTATGTCTCGAATAACCAATTTAATTAAATATTCAGGCCCCGTTCTGAATTTGAGTGAAGTAGACGTTTGTAATTTTGACATTTACAATCTTCTATATTTGTATCACAGTATGAAGATTATGTGAGAATGTCCTTAGCAACAGGCCGTGTCCAATAAACAACAAAAAATTAAACAGAATAAACGCAATCAATCGGGTAATTGTACTCATGACTATAATGACCATTTTTCAAGTTTCACGTTAAACACAATATCTCGATGACTATATTTATAAAATTAAAATGTACTCCGTTATGCCCGATGTTGAAATGCCAGCAATTACGCATTTTCGTAACAACACTGACAGGTAAATTGCCTATAAATTACAAGTACCACTATGACCCAATTTTAGTAAACGTGTCGTTTCAGGAATAAAATTTAATTATTGAGAGATTTGAATATTATAATATGAAACGCTAGCGAGGAAAGTAGATTAACATTTATTATTGCACGATTCCAGTGAGGGATTGGCTACTCTATAATGTAATTATTATATTATAATGCAATATAATCGCAATGATACTGATGATGTCAAAAATGAGCCTTATTTAATTTAACGCGAATTGATCAGTGAGAATGTTTTATAAAACACATTTTTACCCACGATAGGACGGAGAGAGTGTATGCGTTCGGGGTGAGAGGATGTTTGTTTGTGTCCGATTTTCATGCGGTTTTCAGTGATGGGTTTGGATTTTTAAATAAACTATATCTATGTGTAGTACATACAATGTTCGTACTAGAGTCCTCTCTAAAATGTTTGAAATAAAACAAAAACACTACGCAAAAAAAAAAATCAAAACTACTCAGATTTTTATGTAGTTTTCAGTGACGGGTTCGGGTTTTTAAATAAACTATATTATATTATGTAGTACAATGTTCATAATAGAGTTCTGTCTAAAAAGTTTGAAATAAAAGGCAAAATTGAAAAAGGCAAATAATTAGGGCGTCAGGGCTGCCATTTAATGAGCTAGTTTTGCAGATAGCGATGGCAGCCCCTGACGGATATTCTTGGGTTACATTCATTTTGTAAGTCAGGGGTTTTATTAATTATTTATTACTTTTTCAATAATGTTTTTACCGTCGTGAGTTTTTTCAAAATTTTAACAGAATGTGTTTCATAAGTAAGTATTGAGGTACCATCTTTACGAGTTTGCAACAACATCATTTTTATTATTATTATTATAAAATGAAAAAAATAATGAAAAATTTAAAATAACATCAACCACAAAAACTAGACCGGATCCCAAAATGTAAATTCGCAAAAGAAACGTCATCATTTTAGAAAACAACTAAAACTCCTCAATGAAATTTCAAACTATAGTTCTAGCCTAGCATAATAATAATGAACACACACAAGGTTATAAAAAATATCTTCGAAGCATCGTGACCTTCTATCGAACCCTTAAAGACACATCAGTCAGTGTCAAGGTAGCAAAAACTGACCGCGATAGGAATCTATTTGTAATAAGTAGGTAGGTATTTTTTGTAGAACCGACCTTTTAGGCTGCCTGTACATTGAACTGGTAGACTCAAGACTTAAATAGATCGAATATTACTGTGAAACAATTTGAGGGCCATTCTTATTTTTTCTTTAATTGATTGGATATTTATGAGATTGTACTCAAAAGTAAGAAGAGTAAATGAGAATATTAAGACGGATGTGTGTAGTGATCAAAATAGATGAAATGGAATAGTTTATTTAGGTAAGTACATGTTACTAGAAGGGAATACAAATGAAGATTGAAGACAGATGGAGAGGGTTAAAGAAACGATGTTTGTGTGAGGACTGATATTAAAGAGACGGTTGATACAACAGAATAGAGGAAAACACGAGCTGCACAGCCCGAGGTATTACATGGTATAAGAGTGGGAAAATGATGATGAATGAGCAAACGAATATAGTAAATATCTTTTTCTGTGAAGTTAGCTGTTCGTACTCTTACGTTCGCATATCGACGATCAAATAGCTGTTTTTTTTTTTTAATGTACCACTCGCATTTCAGCACTAAGGCTGGTTACTGCTTAACCGGACTTTCCCGTGGTGGCCTCAAATGAATTCAAGGCAGGGCTAAGAACTAAGCTTACAAGCTAAATGACCGCTCGCTAAGGGCATCCCCTGTGGGACAAGGGCCTCGACTTTGCGGGGTCATTGAGGGATTTTTTGTTGCAAGGGACAGGCTAGGTCAGGTTGGTCGCGAACAGCTGATTTTATCACTCCCGTTTTATATTCCTCTGTGAAGTCCACGCTCCGGAGAACTTACTATTAGCGTTTAATTAAAAAGGTTTTACTATTCAGCAAGAGGTGCAAGCTGGTTGAATTTAAGATGAAATAGCTTTACATGTAATATAGGATGGTTGTAAGAAACATTTATTTAGGTAAATGTTTGGCCTAGGTTACATTTGTGTTGTTACTACAAGAATGATTAAGTGTGATTAGTTCTTCCTAATGAATAAGACCACTGTCCTGCAAACTAGGAAAACCTTTTATTTTGATGAAAAATTTTCTTTAGATGGAAAAATAAAATTGATTATAAGGAAGATGAATTTAGTTAAAATTTATTACATTTTATACTTTATTTTTTACCTCATAATACGAACAGTACAAACCAAAAGAAAAGTAAAATTGGGGCGTCTAATCGCACAGAGCAATCTCTTACAGACAACCTTTGGATTGATTTATGTTTCCCGAGATCTGCCTCTTTCCGTTACAATGGACAAGCAACCTTAAAAAGCTGTATATTTAAAGTATATTACTTTTTCCTTTTTAAATCTTGTCTCGACTAAAGTGTAGTCTAGACTAGGTTTTAAACATCAACGAAACGCTACATGGGTACATGAGTGCTCATAAAGTTTTGCGGTTCATTTAAAATTCTACATGAAAGAGTTTGTGTTACCTTTTAGCTGTTGTTTAAAAAAAAAAACTAAATGTAAATGTCGGAAATTATACCAAAGGATCATAGTGCAAAGAATCTATCTCAGAGGTAAATTTCATCCAGTTCTCTTTAGCCGTTCTGGCGTGATTGGGTAGCAAACACTTATCTAAACTTTAGCATTCGTAATATTTACAAGTAAGATTGAATGTGATTTCAAATACTTACTACTTTTATGGTAAAAATATTATACTATCTTTGGAAATCCCAATAGCCAATCCAATCACAACGTTTCAGCAAAGGAAAATTAGCAAGTTTATAGTCTCATGAAGTACATGTCTTGTCATGTGGTCTTTGCTGATTTTTAACTATTGTGCGTGCTGTGTGATAGTGTATAATTAGAGGCTAGGAAACAGTTTGGTTCAGTAGCTGGTATGGTCAATTCCCTATGAATTGACCATACAAGTCACTGAAAATTGTTTTTGTTGCAAAAAATGTTATATTTTCATAGAACCGGGTCATTTACTAATCATGATTCTGATATATTTTCACCGAATCTAGGCAAACACTCTAGGCAGTGCCAAAACGAAGTGTGTTTTGTATCACTTAAAACTACATTCAATAAATATTATGGCTAGCAGTTCTGCCAGAATAAAAGATAAGAAGAATGGAGAGTACATTCAAGTTCTCTAAATCAAAACTATGACTGATGATGTACATATGTATAAATTGATGCATTTTTCTAGAATGAACGTCAAACCATTTTGATGGATCGTAAGAAATAAAAAGAATAGCTTTTTCGCTATCTTTCTTCAACAGTAAAACAGGTGGGATTTGAAACAAGTAACAAGTTTGAAAATACTTTGGAAGTTTTCAGATGAATGGAATAACTTCAATTTTGAGATAGCTGTGAGTGATCTTGGTAAACATTAACAAAACATATCTAAAGTTGCTGTAGTAAAACTTTATTCCTAACTAGTTTCTGCCCCCGACTTCGTACGCGCATATCTCATTTTTCCCTGTTCCCATAGGAATTTTTGGGATATTCAGCGCGGAACCATGATGGCATTAGCACTTCAGAGTTGTAACTTTTGGGCTTAAAAACCTACAGCTTTATTCATAAAAAAGGGACCACATAATTCGCTTAAATACTATTTTAGCAGATTCTTTATTCATTATCTATGTACTATTATATAATTAGTTAAACATCAATACCAAAGATACATCAAACTAATATATAAAGCTGATGAGTTTGTTTGAAAAAATCTTTCATTGTTAGATAGCCCATTTATCGAGGAAGGCTATAGGCTATATATCATCACGCTAAGACCAATAGGAGCGGAGCAGTCATGAACATTCAGGTGGTACTCGTATTATCATAAATGCGATTCTTTTCAAAACTGATTAGCAGATTTATTTTAGAAAAAAGCTTGCTTGCCATTAATGTTGTTATCTATACTTTTATACTAATATTATAAAGAGGAAAGATTTGTATTTTTGTATGTAACGAATAAACTCAAAACTACTGGACTGATTTCAAAAATTCTTTCACCATTAGAAAGCTACATACATTCATCTTGAGTAACATAGGCATATTTTATCCTCGTATTCCCATGGGAACGGGAGCTATGTGGGTGAAACCGCGGGGCGTTGCTAGTATTATTATAATAACAGAAATTAGCCGTACGCCCCAAATTTTGATTACCAGCATCCAAAACACACTTAGTTCATACACTTAAGCCGAAACATAGCAACTATGAAACTAGCAACTAAAACAAGTAGGTACCCAGCTACTCTGTGGACTTAACGTTTTCCCGGCTGTTATGAAATTGTACCGAGAGAAACAATTGCCTGCTACGTGGAAATGATTCTTGGATGTAGTTTCTATTGTTTAGAGCTTATTACTTTGTTGTACTTATATAGCCGTCACTTCATTTGTTGTTCATTTATTTATTTCAAGCGCAACCAACAAGCTTACACCAAAATTATAATATGTAAATAAATAAATATATAATAATAATAAATAAATAATATATAAAATGTAGTCATATTTTTACGTCTAGCGTTAACTAAAAGCATACAAAATAGATTTTACTTTAGAATAGAATAGAATAGAATGCATTTATTTGTCAGATTATTGTACAAAGTTCTTATTTTCATTATGCATTACGATCCAAATATTCTACCGTTTCCGGCGTACAAATATGGTTTGTAAAATTATGGATCTTTATCACATTAAAATAATACTTAATCTACTTATTTATATATATTGCTATTAATACATAGATACAGTTTATTGTAACATAAAGCCGATATTGATGTTAATTCAAATAATAACAAAGAAAAACTTACAAAATAATCTAACTAATGCTGGTTTTGCTCGATTAATACTATAAATTGTTGTTTGACGTTGTGCCAACCAGTAAAAAAAAACAAACATTTTCTAAATCTTTATGTTAATGAAAAGGATAAAAGAAACTAAAATGTTACTTTATGAGCAAGACAAACTTTATGAACAGGCGATGGCATATCGATATATGTATATATGTATGTATATGCTGGGTGAGCGTTGACAGGGGATAGGTACAGATGATCAAGGCTCATGCGGCGATTTTCCAGACTCATATATTTGAAATTTTTCAAGCGTGAGCTGTAGTTTCTTAAATATCTGAATGTTTTGCAATGATATTCAAGTCCTAAAGAAATCTTTTCTACACTGATTCTAAACGATGTTTAAATATTATGTTACGTTATTCAGTCGTACTGCAGCCCTAGCATGATGTCTTAAATCCATCATGATTCCTGTGTCAGAGAGAGACAAGGTTACGCAAAACAAATAGCACTATCCCTTTCCCTCACACTGAATCATGATAGCACTGGCACTTCGTAGTACGGTTAGTATGTGTAGTTAAAACTTTTTACAAAAAATAAAACCGACTTCAAAACAAAAAAACCAAAAAGTATAAAATAACTTTAATTTCGGAATTCGGTGTTTTTGGTTGCTTTTTTGTTGTTGAACACACCGACTTCCGAAATTAAAGTTATTTTATACTTTTTGGTTTTTTTGTTTAGAAGTCGGTTTTATTTTTTGTAAAAAGTTTTTTTTTATTTTTCACTTTTTAGTGGTACCTACACCTCCTCCCCTCCCCCACCTAAACGAACCAATCACATTGGTGTAAAAAAAACGTACTGCTCCTTTGCAGAGTAAACTAAGAGGTCGTCAATGTAGACAATGTAGATATTTTTTTTAGATTTTTGTTGATTTTTCGAAAACCGCTTGGTTGATTTCGATAAAATTTTCATGGGACCATTTGGAAAGTATACCCTTTCCAACAAAAAAAGAATTTTTCAAATCGGTTGGCAAGCGACGGAGTTATGCGCGAACAAACAATAAAAAAAAACATACAAACATCCGAATTGAGAACCTCCTCCTTTTTTAGAAGTCGGTTAAAAACAGTATCTACTGTTTTGATTATAGTCAGCCTTTTAACGTTCCCACTGCTGGGACACAGGCCTCCTCTCTAGGAGAGGGAATGGGCCGTAATCCACGACGCGGGCCGAGTGCGGGTTGGTGAATGTCACATTTCTTCGAATTGTTTCTGTTTTAATTACTAAAAATTTTTGTTTTTGGTTTCAAACAAACGTATTCACCTCTTTTCATTCTCTAGAAATTTTGATCTGGTTCAGTTCAGGAATTCATACAAGTTTGATTATATTTTTAAGCGCTTTTAAGAGGAAACGTTTACCCAAAATGTACCGTGTTACCCAGTTAATGGCTTGTGGAGGTCTGGTAGCCGCTTCACGTACTACGTACGTATTTAACTTGATATGACTGAAAGCCGACCCCAATATAGTTGGGAAAGGCTAGGCAGATGATTTTAACCTAAAAGTTTAGGGTTGCTGCTGACAGCTCACTAGGGCATAATAACCAGCTAAATAGCTTGATCTCGAAGCGAAGATAATTGTCATCATTTTCCCATTACTGATTTTTATACATATGTTCCAATGCTTCAGAACCTTTCAGCCAAAAGGTGCTTAAGCCTTAAATTTTTCAAGTTGCGGTAGTTTATATGTATTATTTATTTCAGGTCAATATTATTTTCTCATATAGTTGAAAACCAAGTATTTGTATTGCTTTTTACTGTGGTTGTTGCTTTTGTGCTCACACCACACATTATTATGTCTACACTTGTAATTGGCTTTTTGGTGACTATGTATCCATTGTTGTCTGTTTTTGTTAGCTGTAAGTCCTCCATGTACCTACATAAATAAATAATAAAACTTCTAATTCATCAGCATTTTCCCTAAAAGTGACAAGAAATGCACAACACCAGGTAAAACCTACATTCTTACAAAAATGCACATCATATCTCTCGTTCCTTTCATATTATCCATCCATCATTATCCATCCAGACGCGTGCCCGTACTGCTTTTCTACTGACATAGAACCCACTTGCACTGACGCATCTCTCGGCTTTTTGTGATGACGCTTCATATGACGACGACATGTGTTTTTTTTAGCTTTGTAAGGAAGGCGTCTTGTTTATCTGGGATTGAAAATAGAAGTGTTAACTGAAGAACAAAACGAAGGATTTGGTCTATTGGTATAAAATGGATGTTGTAATGGCAGATGTGGCGAGATACTACAGAAAATTATTTTTATATGAAGTAGTATTAGTAGTTGTCACTAAATTTATGAAAATGAGTTTCGATTGCAATGGCACCTACACAAAAAAAAATACTGCTCTAGAATAATATTATTACCACAATCATGATTTTGGCGTGGGAGGGAGACAGAAGTATAAATGAAGCAACATACTGTTGCATCATTTATCCCTCCATCTCTCTTCCATGCCGAAATCATGATTCACTTTTTTTACACCCTTCTCTACACAACGGTAAAGTGAAACCGTTGATTTGAAAAATAAATGTTGAAATCAGGCGTTTAGTCGATTTAGGCTCAGTAGTTGGGTATAGATGAACATATGAGTATATTACATCATAAATTTACAAATGTACTTTCGTTTTTTACATAAGAATGTTTGTCATATTCTTCAAGTACCAGACATTCACCACAGCAATTGTAGCTTAAGTATTGCTAGAGCCTACATATGTACATGTGCGTGAGAACATTTATCTTTTTTGATGCGTACCACTTTATTTTTTATGAAGCCATCAGAGATTCTTCAAGGCCTGTTAAGATACTCTACAAGTTATATGAACAAGTAATAAAACTGTAATTATTAAACATCAGCTGATTTTACCACATAGTATAAAACAAAGTCGCTTCCCGCTGTCTGTCTGTTTCCTAAGTATGTTTAGATCTTTGAAACTACGCAACGGATTTTGATGCGGTTTTTTTAATATATAGGATTGATGCAAGAGAAAGGTTTATATGTATAATACATGCATAATATAGTAGAGATTTAGTATCAGCATTGCACCCGTGCGAAGCCGGGGCGGGTCGTTAGTTCTAGATAAAATTAAAAAAAGAATATATTATATTGGTAACTGGAAAAAATAATTTACGAGAGATTTTTTTTTCTAGAATGACTTAAATTTAGCTGTGAAATCTATTTGAACCAAACCAGGCAGCTCCAAAGCAAAAAAGTACTATTTGCTTAGACACAGTCAAGGAATGAATACCTACGTTTACCACATTAGACAACATTTATTTTTATTTCCACATCTTATTATTTTAATTAGGTACATAGTTTCCTTCATATACAGTCTGAAAAATAATTCGGTGGATTCTCTCAACTAATAAAAAAATAAGTAAGTAAAGAAAAGTATTTACTGTGACAGAACTGACTGAAGGCACTTTCTTTTAATATCATGGAAGAACGCAGTTCGAATAGGACACATTTTTTTAGTGAAGGAATTAGTTCATCTTCGCTCCGTAATCGTACATTAAACACAATATTAAAGCCCGTATTTCAAAACGTTTACTCCAACTTCAACATGAACATGAAAACGTCAGTGAAAGCTTCTCTAATTGACGATATAAATTGAAGTTTCCGTGCTTGAGAAATGAGTTTTAGCTGAGCAAGCGCCTCTACGCATATGCTTGATCATCTCTCGAGTACGAAATCTTCAATTTAAGACGAGTTTTATTAGCAGTTTGATGCTTCAATGGAGGTAGAGTTAATGTTTAGGAATATGGCCATATTAGCTCAATTTGATACACTATTGCACTACCCGTTTATAATCATCACAATCCGTCTTCTGTGACCCGTACCGACGATTCGATAGTACATATCTGACCCTGTAGAGGGAGCAATATAGATCGTTGTGTATCAGAACTGGGTTAGTACAGGTCAAGTGATATTTAGTAATGGAATTCTGTTTCTGAAGATGGAAATCTTCTTGCTGCGAGGTATTGTAAAATACGCAATAAGCAAATCCTCGGTATAGTCACAGAAATAATTTAGTGGAAATTGTTAACTTTCGGGCTTTAAGTGAAAATACATTATGCATGTAGGATAAATACATATTATATCCACCAGGTTTTTCTATGTGGTGGAATTTGTTCGAAAGAGTCACCGCAGCTCTGGAACACAAAGGACATTAGTAGGAACTCGGATGGCTTTTAGTCAATAAAAGTCTGATACTCCCTTCCGCTTCACCCAGAACGAAAGAAGTAATTTGATGAGTTCCCATTTATAAAAAAGGTATTGTCTACTAAGGAGTTTTATTCAAAATCGTACAAGTTAAATTTTGGATATATTGCAAAGCGGCGATTGTTTTTACACATTTTTTTTTTCAATATTGGTAATATTAACGAACTACAATTATTAAAAACCGTCAAAAAAATTACAACAAAAATGGTGTTAAGGCGGAACGAAAATTTATTATTATAAAAAGCCTTCCGGTGATGGTAAGAGACACCACTGTTTTACGCAGGTCGTAAATAATGGGATACCCATGTACATTCGCCGAACGGCTTGTTTATTTCGTAATAAAAACTGACAGAACTCGCAAGGGAGGCATTCGTATTTTTACTCCGTCTGAAAAACGTTAAATTATAGTGAAATGAGTTTTACCGAACTAAATGTGACGCAATAATTTATTTTACGATTTTTGGTGTTGAAATTGACATGTTTCTAATAATAGGAAATACCTTTGTTTATAAAAAAAGCAGTTTCCTAATAGAAGGACCACGATTTACTTATTGCAATAAATCTTAGCTTTTTCATATGCTATGTATCACTACATAGTTTAAACAAAATCGCTTCCCGCTGTCTGACTGTCCCTATGTATGCTTAGATCTTTAAAACTATCTAACTCTTTATATTAAACTACGGATCTTGATGCGGTTTTCTTTAATAGATAGAATGATTCAAAAGGAAGTTTATATGTATAATACATGCATAATACAATACAGAAACACTAATAATTTTAAAGGTTTCTAATGTGATACCGTAAATAAACACATATTTTGCGCCTACATTGTAAACTCTGGCTGAACCCTACGAGATACATCAAAATAATGTACTTTAGTATTGTACACTTTAAAAGTCCATAATGGCGTATGTCTATCTCTTAGGGATAACCACTATAACCATTTTCTATCCTTTACTTTTACGAGAAATAATGGCAATTTTAAGCAATACAGCATTTATCCTTATCCGATTATGTAGGTACCTTAAATACATTCTGCATTTAATATAGATCAGTACGGCCTAATACAGCATGCAATTTAAATTAATATTTTCGAAGATATTACAGCTCATTAAAGAGTAACCATCTAAAGAAAACATGTTTGTATTGTCTAATAACAAAAAAGCTGTCAACGTTTAATATAAAGACATTCTGTAGTATATTTAATATCAGTATGCACCTGTGCGAAGCCGGGGCGGGTCGCCGGTGTAATGTAACCTTCAAATTCAAAGCATTTATTTCAATTAAACCCTTTACTGGCACTTTTGAACTGCCAAGTCGAAAAAGGTGAAGCTATCTGCACGTTCCAAAGCGTAGATCTATATGGAAAAGAACGTGCAAGAAACTCCACGGACACTCTTTTAAATCATGTTCTGTATTACATAATCTTGGTTACATCCTTGGTCGCTTCTATATGTGAGGACAATGCAAAAAAACTATAAAAACAATTCAAAGTATAAAGATTAAAACAAGTCAGTGGCAGTTAAAAGGTGACCAGTCTCAACTGACGGCGCCCGTTCACGAACATGACGCGTCAGACGCGTGTATTGGCACCATTCAGCTCAACCATTTTGATGGGAACCGAATGATCCAACACATACGCCACCAACAGCGAAACATTTGAGCGAGCATGATATACTCTCAACTGCCATTTTAGTTCAAGTTTTACTAACTAAATTCAGCTAGTCTAACCAAATGCAGCTGAATACCAGTATTTTACAAATCGTAACTGCCAATCTGACTTCCACAACCTGGTGAGGTTATACGGTATCCCTTGGAAAAAGATGTCCAATTTTCTGGTTTTGACACTTCGTAACGACTATCAAGGATTTTCAAACGAGAGACGGGTTTGTCCCGGCCCTCGTTTGCAAACCTTTCATTCGGCTTAAAGTATTTTCGAGACACGGTATTTATCTATACTAATATATCAGGAACTACTGGCCTGATAAAAAAATCTTTCAGTATTAGATAGACTATTTATCGAGAAAGGCTATAAGCGATATATCATCACGCTAAGACGAATAGAAGCAGAGCACCGATAAAGAATGTTTAATAACTATTCCACGCGGACGAAGTCGCGAGCAGAATTTAGTGTCAAATAAATCTTAAAAATGGGATTCAATATAATGAGCACCATTAAATGATTTGATACCCTTAGTTCTTTTACCAAAAATATATACTTGACACCAGAAAAATAAAGTCTAAAATTACAAAAAAAAACAATAAAAAAATACGTCGCGTTGGGGGACCATGCTGCTTAGTTGGGTAATAGACTATTTGTAATTAAATTGTTAGGTTTGGAGTGGTTCCCCAACGCGACCTATTATTTTTTATTATTTTTTACTTTTTAAAAGGGAACTTAGGTTTTTGTGTCGGGAGTTATTTAAATTTTTAATTTTGATTTGAAATGTGGTTAATAATTTGGTTCATTAACTATTTTTCGATTAACAATGATATTTTTCGAGTCAGTTTGCTTAAATAGGATAACAAGATGTAAAAACTTTGGTTATAATTTAACATTAAAATGCTGATTTAATTTTGGTGATCATTTACTACTTTCGGATGAACAATGATTTATTTGGAGTAATTTTGCTTAAATAGGATAGCGAGATGTTAAATCTTCAGTTATCATTTTACATTAAAATGCAGGTTTAATTTTGGTGAACATTTATTATTTTTTGTGTTATATTTTACTATATCTGGCGGTAAGTTAAACATAAGCCCTTAAAAATATAAGGAATATACTCCAAATAAACAAAGTAATCTTCCCCGAATTTATTTCTACCCTAAATTGTGCTCGTATAATATAAAACCTTAATATCTCGTAAACTGTCGAACCAATTCCGATACCTACGATATATCACCAAAAGGAAAAATATTATATTAAAAATGCTGGAGGAAAAAGAAATGGCAAAATACAGAAAGACGCATTTCTAAGTGTATGTTCATTTTCCTGTAGGTAAACTTTTAGCCCGCTTTGGCAGAGCAGCTATTTGCAATACAGATATTTGTCAAGTCAACTGACGATATTATATTTAATGGAATATTATTCGTCTTTTCCATTTATTTTTCGGTACATGTAAATCGTGTTTGAAAATTTATTACATATATAGATAAAACAAATATTTGCACAAACAATAAGACTGAAATACAAACGATTAAATACATATATTTAAAAGAACAAACATTATAAAAGACAGAACAGTTTGTTTATGGCAATCTATGCTAACCTAATCGAAATGTCTAATGATTTAAAGTGTTTTTGAACATGGAAAAATCTTTATCTTTAAGCGGTGCGTGTCTCTGAGTTGCAGCCGTGGAATGGGAGTCCAGGTCAGCATGTGCCAATTTATCGCGTAAAATAAAAGTATTTTATGGTCCGTATTTGTACAGATAATTACGGTAACTTTACGAAACAAACATAATTTTTATCTGATTCACTTAAAAAGAAGACGTGCGGTAAAATACAGAGTTGAGGATTTCATGAATAATAACTTTCTCAAAAACGTTAAAAGAACCTAGTGCAGAGCATAATAGTCTTACATAGAGTTAGCTGTTTGCCGTGGTAATAAAACAATCGGAACTATAAACGATATTTAAAATCGTTAGGTTAGGTTAAACGGGGGTTTAAAATCTTTACAAAATACAAGCAACGCGTGTCTTAATACTGCAACAAATATTGTATTTTTAATAAGCATGCTCTAACCCTCTTAAAGTCAAAACAGTAATAAAGACACAGCTTATATAAACCAATATGGTTCTATCAACATTTCAATTTTTCAAGTCCCCAAGGATATTGAGGGTGAAAATAACAATACAAGTAACGATGGCAGGCCATCCTACGGTCTCAGTTCTCCATAGAAGTCCGTTTTCCTCAATTCTCCCTTACAAATTGCATTCAATGAGACGCAACAGGATAGGCGACGATTTTTCTTTTCGTAATGAACGACAAAATATCAATATCTTAACGTTCTATTTCGTCTTTTTTTTTTCATACGCTAGTCGAAAGAGACGTAAAACAAAATCTTTTAATTAATGTGAACAATTAAAGACGAAACAGTTTCTAAAATAATGTTTATTCTGTGCTAGAGGAGCTTGAGGGCATTGAAAAACAACGACTTTCTATAAGATAGTCCAACGAGACGTTCGAAATGGGTTCCCTTTATCTGGCAGAATCTTGATGCTCCGAAATTTATTTGGCACTAGCTTCTGCCTGCGACTTCGTCCGCGTGGAATAGTTATTTTACCCCCGATTTTGAAACTCTCAGCCCGATCGGTTTAAAATGGGTCTACCCTTTATAGCAGAACTTTTAATGTCATAATATTATTTTGCATAACAACGGATGGCATAATCTTCACTTCGCAGAAAATTGTTTGGTATACCCTCATTTATCATACATTAAAAAGTCATAATTTTGTAAGGCCGAATCATCTTTAGGCATAAATTTCATATCCATAATAATTAAAAAGTAGAACCATCATATTGCAGAAAGTTCACCGTCCGAATCGTCTTTTGGCATACATTTCATATCGGTAGTCATTAAAAGGCAGAACTGTCATATTTCAGAAAGTTAACAGTTAGAATCATCTTTTGGCATAGATACATTAGACATCCATAAATTGAAAGACACATCTGTTATATTACAGAAAATTCATTCAAGCAAGCATGCAGCATGCAAGCAAGCATGCAGCATGCAAGCAAGCATGCAGCATGCAAGCAAGCAAGCAACATGCAGCATGCATGGTTTCTGTCACGGCTACGGCGCTGCGGGGCTCCGGCGGTCCCACGCGAGTTTATCGTCGCAGATGGGTTTAACGCTCACCACCGCAGCTTCGGCTTGCTGCCCGGCTTCGCCGGCCAGCCTCAGCCGCGGCGGCGAGAGTTACAACCACCTGCTCCTCAACTCGCGGGCCGCCTCGCCCCTCCGCGCCTTCGCGGTTTTAAATTACACTCTAGGGGTAGGGCAGACAAGACTACGTGGAGTCGGTTTTGCAGCGATTCGTTTCTCTCAGTAAATTTGTAGTAAAAAGCGTTTACTGTTAAGACAATGTTTAAATTTTAATATACCTAAGATTAGATAAATGCTTTTTTATGGAAATGGTTAAATAAATTAATCCCAGATGAAATTCTGCCATCTTCATAGTATGCCAAGTGAAATTATACAAAATGATCGTTGTTCCAAGTAAACATTGTGCTAAACGAAATTATGCGAAATTTTAACTATGCTAAAGGTAATTATGCCAAATAAAATTCTGCCATCTTAATAGTATGCCACTGTAAATTCGGACACATAAACATTCGGCCAAACAATAGATATACTAAATATTTTTTATGCCTTACAAATATTCGTTTAAAAAAGATTATGCCAAGTGTGTTATGCTAAGTAAAATTCGGAGCAACAAGATTCTGCCAGATAGAGGGAACCCGTTTAAAATTGACAAAGTTTCATACAAACTTTCATCCTTTATTTTATCCCCTTGGGGGTAGAATAAATCAAAATCCTCTCATAGCGGATACCTACGTCGTAACATCTACCTGCATGCCAAATTTCAGACCGATCCGTACAGTGGTTTGGGCTGTGCGTTGATAGATCACTATGTCAGTCAGTCAGTCACTTTTGAGTTATATATATTTAGATAATCTTCTTTAGATGAATGTGAATTCGGCATAAAAATGATTTTATATAGTTATTGTTTGGCCAAATGCTTTTATGCCCGAATTTTGCACTGACATACTTTTAAGATGGCAGAATTTTATTTGGCATAGTTAGAATTCTGCAGGATTTCGTTAAGCATAACGTTTACTTAGAGCTACGATTATTTGGTATAATTTCAATTGGCATACTATGAAGATGGTAGAATTGAATATGGAATACATAGCATATTGACATTTCTATAAAATAGCATTTGTAACCTTAAATTAAAATTAGAAACATTGTCTTAAAAGTCAGTAAGTTGTGCAGTGTGCTACAAAAGCTAGTGACAAAAACGAATCGCTGAAAAACCGACTCCACGTAGTCCTGTCTGCCCTATCCCTAGAGTGTAATTTAAGCCTGCGTAGGCGCGGAGGGGGTCCGGAGGCTCCACGTGAGCTTATCCTCGCAGTAAGAAATACAACAACAACACAATTTCTGAAATATGATAGTTCTGCCTTTTAATGACTACCGATATGAAATGTATGCCAAAAGACAATTCTGGCTGCGAAATTTCCGCGATATGATATGACTTTTTAATTATAATGGATATGTAATTTATGTCTAAACATGATTCTGTCGCACAAAATTATGAGTTTTAAATGTATGATGAATGAGTATATGCCAAACAATTTTCTGCGAAGTAAAGACTCTTATTGTTTAGTTTGTTTAGTTTGTTTAGTTTTTAATGTATGATGAATGAGTATATGCCAAACAATTTTCTGCGAAGTAAATAATATTATGACATCAAAATTTTTGCTATAAAGGGTAGACCCGTTCGGAATTGACTACGTGAAATGTAGGTTGCGTGGTGGTATGTCAATCAGGCAGCGTGGTATGTCAATCAAATACAGTTCAAACTGTCTAGCAATCGTTATCACTGCCAGAATTTGACTTTTTATAGCATTTCTGAGAAAATTTCAACAGAAGACATTCACATTTTCAACAATCAAGGCCATATTGCAGTAAGCTATCAAAGTTGAAATTTCAACAACCAATAATTCTGATACTATTGTAACGTACTGCAGTCAAAGTTGCATATTTATATCTTTTATAAAGGGAATCTTTAGAAAGACTGATACGATTACAAAGTCTACTACCACTGTATATTTTTTACATCAGAAAAATGCTCAATTTCAGTGAGGAAAAAATATCAGAAATACTAATAATATAAAAACGAAATGAACCTATAAAAACAGTGTCAAAAATATTACCATAGATAAAAACTACACCCAATGCAGTGCACTTAATTTAATCATTCATCTTTGAACCCAAAAGAGAAAGTTAGCTAAAGTCTCGACGTATAAGGAAGCTTTGAAGTTGGCAAGTAATAGTAGAAATTCCTGCACCGACAAAGGCGTAGCTCTTAAGTTGAATAATATAATAATCCAAATGTTCTAGCCAGATCTTGGGTGGTAATCATAACTCCGTTGTATGTGCTGGGAATCATAAGAATATTTGTGGGGGTACAGATGTTAATTTAAATAGACTAATACACTGAATTACCTAAAAGAAATGCCGTTGATGATCATGGCGAAGTTTTGTTTAGCCTTTTCTCAACTAAATATGTTGGGATCGCCTTCCACTCTAACCAGAGGAAGCTGAATACCAGTGGTTCATTTGGAGCCACTGGAAATCTGACGTCCATAAGCCATACCATGACGTCTTAAATCCATCATGCTTCCTGTGTCAGAGAGAGACGGAGTTATACAAGACGAATAGCACTATCCCTTTTTCACACAGATATCATGATAGCATTGGCACTTCGTGGTACGGCCCCTGGACCACCTAAGCAAGACTGGTGAACGAGTTCCTGGCTAACCTTAACACTGGATATGAAATTTCAAAGAACAGTCGACACAAACAGCTTAACGTGCTTTCCGTGCCACGAAGAAAATTTTGTCTGCAGTGGATGGTCAAATTGTTACCCTCGGACTGACTTCACTTTGAAAGAAGCGTGACTTAACTTTGAAGTTCCACCCAGCTGCTATTGTTTAGCCAAAAGCTATCGGCTACTATTGTTTTAATCGAAATACATACTAACATAAACTTGATGTCTTCAAGAGGAAAATTAAAAAGCATTTCCTTTCACAATTACATAATATTAGTAGATATGTATGTAAATATATTGATCTATATTATTTACTACACTCGATCTTACCGTCTATGCTGATCTCTCTCTATCAATCAACGGTTTGCTGGGAGAAAACTCAACTTTGTGTTAAGCTCTCCTTTGTACATGCAATTCATTATGTATAATATAAAATAAGTTGTTTTGATTGACAATAAGGAATTAAAGAAAGAACTCATTGCCTGTTCTCATAGGTGCAGAAACTACAGAAAGCCTGCTACGATCTTTAAAAACACATTTTGTTTAATTAATGTTCGAATATCTGGGTATACATGGCAATACGTCCAATAATTATGTTTTTATTAAAATAGGGTATGTGTATGTTCTGGTGTTCCCATCAGCCTTGTGAATCTTTCACCTACAAAGTTAATAATTTTCTCTCACGCAACACAAACAGTAAATTACAGATCGAATATTCAATGGAAACCATACAACCCAATTGTGAAACGAAAAAACTACCCGTACAAATACATCACCGATATCACGAAATCTAAATCGCAAAACAGAAAACGTCGAATTCTTTCACATTCCGGAACGCGGATTCCTAATAATCCAGACCGAAATAAATTACGGGGATAAGGATAGACCGCCATCGGTCATTATAATCCGGTGTGACGTCACCATTCACGTTATCTATCACGGCAATCTGAACTGACACAGTATGGATGGATACAGAAGGTTGGCTTCATACAGCGAGCGAATGCCAAACCTTAACAAAACCAAACCAAATCTTGGGCTAACTACACATGTAACATATAGACTGGTATTTACAGGAATATCAATTTGCCTAGCCTTACGTATCTATATTGAGGTCGGCTTCTACTGAGTGCAGCAGAATACCAGTATTTTGGTTAATCAACCAACCAACTCATTAGCAGTAAGTAATATGCAAGCCCTTGGCCAGACAGAGCAGTGGTGGCCAAGTGGTTACGGCCCCGACTTACGAATTGCAGGTCGCGGGTTCAAACCCAGCAAGGCGCATTACTTTGTGTAGTAAATTTCATCACCACTGCTCTCAAAACGGGGAAGGAAAACATCGTGAGGAAACTGGCATGTTCTAGAACCAAAAATTCGAAGACATGTGACATTCACCAACCCGCATTGGGACCGCGTGGTGGATTACGGCCCATTCCCTCTACTAGAAAGGAGGCCTGTGTCCGCAGTGGGAACGTTAAAAGGCTGATTATGCTTATACTTATGCCTTGGCCAGACTAGTGGTCAGACTCTACAAATGACAGTCGGGACCCACGAAATGCCCTTTTCTTGGTTTGTTTTGCAAGGCGATCTCAAACAAATGACAGTCGCGAGTGCGCTTGTCCTTGCTTTACTTGAAGTGTGGCGATGTGTGCGTGCCTCCCCGTTCACTGTTTAAAGCCAACCTTCTGTACCCACCTATTTTGTGACTGAAGCGAGGGGTCGTGCCTGAACTCGCCTTTACAAAAATCGTGCTTCGTAATGAAATATTAGTTTTTAAAAGGAGAGAAATGTCAAAGAAGTTTTCCGCTGCACAGTGAGTTTTATAAAGTATGTCGGTGAATTAGTTTGGTGGAAGATTTTTAGCGATCTAAAGAACGGAAGGTGGTCTTTTTCATATAAGGTATGCAGGTATTGTATTCAGTTCTTGAGTGAAAAAAAAAATAGCAGGTATAGTTTTTCTATTGCATTAGGTAATGCCTCCGAATAAGTTATTTAATATCTCATCTAATCAAAACAAACACACAATCCACTGTAAAAGAGACATTGAGAATCAAAAATGTGTGCACCAATGAAGATATTTATTATTTCCACATAATTGATTTAACTTAGTTGGCACTTAGCGTGACCCAAGGGCTGGCTTACCTCGGAAAGAGGACGCCACAATTTAAAACAAGTACTCGTAGTAAGAAGGTAGGAAACGAGTAACATTATACCCAGATAAAATAATGTTGGAAATATTAATTCACAATACAACAACACCAACATTAAAATGTAAATCCTATTAATATTATAAACGCGAAAGTTTGTAAGTATGGATGTATGGATGTTTGTTACTCTTTCACGCAAAAACTACTGAATGGATCTTGATGAAATTTGGCACAGATATAGATCATAGTCTGGAATAACACATAGGATACTTTATATCCCGGGATTATGTTCCCTTGGGACAATTTCCGACATCTACGCGGACGAAGTCGCTGGCAGAAGCTAGTCATTATATAAACTGTGGCAACACTCCCCTCTCGCATCTGTGAAACTGATCCGATACGGACGTGAATTTAATTGTCCACCGTTTTATTTAATCTTCCTGGGCAACATCGTACCAGCACCCACCAGCATACTACACCACTGTGCACATATTATGAACGATATAAAAGCAACTATCACTAGAGTAAAACAAAACGAGTACAAGAAGAAAACTGTTTAGCTGCAAGGCATATCGGAAAAATTCCAGAAATCAATTTCACTATAGGAAACGTTTCTTTGTCTATTCTCTGCACGTTACGTACGGTTTCAATGGAACCCGATTCTCGCAGATATCACTTACTGTCGATTCACAATATACCATCTTCACTAAAATGTTTCATTTCTCAATCGCGTATCATACAACGTAATCTCGTCCTTTTGACAATATATATAAAAGTCAATGAATGTGCACTCGTGATTTGTACCAACTAAGGACGCCATATTTGTTTTGTTATTGTTCACCGTACTATGACACTCCAAAATAGCAAGTTCAAATGTTTCAGGAGTACTGAATATAATCACTGAGCAATTCGTGAAACTTTCACATTTGGAGCGATCAACAGAGGAATATTATAAGAAAGAAACAAATGAAAGTACGTACCATAATTAAATTAATTTAACATGGTTAATTCACCGTGTGAGTGACATTTAAACGTTTATAAAATGATTTGAAGTCATAGGATAAATACTATATAGTAATCTGCCTTTAGCGTTCCCAAATCTAGGACACAGGCCTCCTCCCTACCTCCTCCTAATCTACCACGCAGACCCAGTTCTGACCAGACCTACATAGATGTTGCATCCACAATTCCGTGGATGTGCACGTCTTCGATTTTTTATTTCTAGCTTGCCAAGGTTGGTCTGTGGATGGGTACCATTTTAAAATACCGAGACTCCTCCATGCCTCGGAAAGCACTTTAAGATATTCGTCTTGGCTGTCATTTGTAATCTTTGGCAGTCGTTACGGAGGAAATCTGACTTCAGTCTTGCCAAAAAGTACCGTGTTACGCAGTTAATGGGTTATGGAGGTCTGGTAGGCAGCTGCTCCACGTAAAATACAGCTGAAGCCGGTATGACTGGAAGCCGACCCCAATATAGTCGGAAAAAGGCTAGGCAGATGATAAGTATTGATGATGATATAAATTACACTATTGTTAATGCGATATTTAACGAACACAATTAACTCAACTTTAACTCTTAATTAACAATATGAAACACTGTCCGATTCAATTACTTCAACTCTGCAAAGTTGCCCGTTCAAAACTGCTCAGGTTCTAAATAGAATATTAGATAGAACCCATTTATCTAAGTTAGAACTAAGCTTTATTGGCACTGAATTTTTGATCAGGACATCTCCTTCAATCTATCTATAGGTAGATACACTCGTGAAGGCTTGTTCCCGTAGTAACATGACGCAGTCAGTAGTTAATGATAATGAGAAATAGTAAAATATTGCAATCTGTCATAACTCGTAACACTCTGAATATCTCTGGTACTGTTCAGGTGTCAAAAATAAAAAAGCCAGTTTTCGTAAAACGGGACCCTAATACTAAGACTTCGCTATCCGTCCGTCTTTCTGTCTATCCGTCTGTCATCAGGCTGTATCTCATGAACCATGATAGTAATACGAGTACAAATGAAATTTTCAAGGATGATGTATTTCTGTTGCCTTATAAAAAACCAAATACTAAAAATCAAAATAAAATAAATATATAAGTGGGATCCAACAACCGTGATTTTTGCTCGTTTATATAGATAATGTTACGGAACACTTCGTGTGCGAGACAAACTCACACAAGCACGATTTTAAAAAACAAGTGGAACACTTGTATGACAATCTGTTACCTAGACAATACGCACACTAAGCTATTATAATTCTTACCCGAAACTAAGACATGTATCTATCTATTAGGGTTTGGTCTCCGCACTTAGTCCTAGTATTGGACCATTGTGCATGAGCCGTAGCGGCCGTCACTCCAACCAGCCGACCTCCTTTTAGAAGCAGATCAGTCCACTGAGTGTGTTCAGCATTCCTGTAAGTGGATTCGGTGTCCCTATTTTTTGTCTCCGTATTTCGGCTACACCTGTGCACTCAAAAAGCACGTGCGATACCGTTTCCAAACTAAGACATTTTACTCATACTACCCATACGTACAGATAAAAATATTATACAAAAAAAAAAAACATCGCAAAGCCCTGTAGTCACAAATGCTAAAACTCAATCTTGATCAAAACAGTTTTTTTCAATAAATGCCACGGGATAGTTTTGTTCTGAGCAGCGCGCCGACTATCATTACTTGGAGACGATAGCCTGTCTTCTGCTAGGGTAGGTTTTAGTCAGTAAGAGTCTGATACTCCCTTCCGCTCTGCCCAGAGGCAATAGTCTGTCTTACAGAAATTATCAGACACTGAAACAAGTTGCTTCTTATACTCTTGATATTTGCTCCACAAAACCTTCATTTAATTTGGCAAGTTAAAGGCAGTGACTGCATAAACGTTCTGCACAAACCTGCTTTGCAAAGAGACCGCTAACTTCATTATCATGCTTCTCACAATTTGATTAAAATAGTAGTCAGAGCCAAGTTTTCATTGGTAGGAAACCAGAACTTTGTTTACTTTCCAGTTTTGGTAGTTAATCTTTCAGAAAATGTAGCAAGTCGTTAGTTAAATAAGGCAACTTGGTTGTTGAAAATCTACAGAACTTGTCGAATTACAACAAAAAGTAATTCAGTCTATATTTTCAATTGCTTTCAATTGAAAAACTGAAAAATTGTTGCTCAGTCATGTTAGATAAACTTACAATTTATTTTACTATTAGAAACAATATCACACACAGGACACAGGCCTCCTCTTTAGAAGAGGGAATGGGCCGTAATCCACCACGCGGGCCCAGTGCGGGTTGGTGAATGTCACATTTTCCTTCACCGTTTTGAGAGCAGTGGTGATGAAATTAATTACACAAAGTAGTAAGTATTTAAATCATTAAAATCGTACAGTTACTTCAATATTACCTACACGGTAACAAACTTGCTGTTCGCAAGGACAACTTTAGGTAGTCATCCACCATCTAGACTAGAGGCATCCACGAAATCAAACAAAAAGCACAGCCGTCTATGGTTTGACTTAATCATGAATGTTGTTCACAGAAGTACAAAAAGGGAACTTTGAGTTGCACAACCTAACAATTTGCCATACTAATGTATTTTGGCAGCCCTGTTACCTACCTCTCTAACTTCGTAATCTTTCCACCTCGGCGATCAAATATTTTCTAAGTCATAAAGATAGAAAAGAACATGAAGTTACACTGGTCAGCTAATCTATTCACCAAGGCAAGCCATCTTCGTTTTAAAAAATGTTGAGGTAACAAGTTCTACCTATATGTATGTAAATAGTGCACCTAAGACTACCTATGTACCTAAGACTTATTTTCTTTAAAATTTATCGAAAGTTTGTCTATACTAATATAATAAAGAGGAAAGATTTGATTGTTTGTTTGTGTTGAATAGCCTCCGAAACAACTGAACCGATTTAAAAATTATTTCACTGTTGGGAAGCTACACTATCCCCGGTGATATAAGCTATATTTTATCCCCATATTCCCACGGGAACGGGAACTACGCGGGGGAAACCTCGGGGCGCTGATATTCTTTAATAATTATACAGGTTTAAGCGATCTGCCACGGTTGCGGAATTTGAAAGAGTCACCGCAGGAGGAATACGTATGGGTTTTCGACATTAAGAGTCTGACACTCCCTTCTGCTCAGCCCAAAGCAGGAAAAGTCATTTGATGATTTACTATCTATAAAAAATGTTTTAGCGATAAGGCCGCCCGTTGTATCACCGAAGTAATATTCTTTTCATCTATATTTCTGTCACTTATATGGTGTCCGTAATAAAGACTATTCAATTCTAAGAGATAGGCGAGAAACATAGTAATGTAATAAAACGAGAAAGCAAAAGCATTACCATTCTAACGTTTGCCCTTAAATCCAATCTTTTCTCCAATTTATATAACTAAAGATATTCTTATAATACTATCAATTCCTTGATCTGTACAAGATTGATAAACATAAAAGCAGATTGAAATGAGCGTGTCTGAAAGTGGATTTTATTAGGGTTTTCAACTGACATTCTGAATGTTTTGGGGTTGTGGGTTATGCCGCAATAATTTTTTGTGCGAACCACTGGCGCGTCGGGCGGATAAGTGAAGTAATATAAAAGTTGTACATATTTTTTTACGGTTTTGCGTACTATTATTTTTCTAATTTGTTGACTGCTCTTTTAAATTAAACTTTGATAGTGTCTCATATTCAATCAGTTTTATGTTTTATTAATAAAATAGTGAAACTCAGCAGAAGTTGTGCTCAATATTGAATAATGTAAAGCTGTTCACATACAAACACACTATTTTCTTAGAGAGCTGGGATATTCAATGCGGTTGATTAATTAAGCTAATAAATTAAATTAACCTTCTGCAAATCCAACTCCGAATAGTTCAATACGGCATTTTAGTAACAAACATAATATATCTACAAACGCATTTCAATCCACTACAATTTGCAAAAGTGAAATTCCACCTTCATTACATAGTATTAAACAAACTAATTCCCACTGTCTGTCTGTTCCTATATATGCTTAGATCTGTAAAACTACGCAACAGATTTTGTTTGTGTTTTAATAGATAGCGTGATTCAAGAGGAAGGTTTATAAGTATAATACATGCATGTCATAGTAGAGAAAACATTAGTTTCTACATTGCACCCGTGCGAAGCCGGGGCGGGTCGCTAAGTTGTAGGTATATAATTTGACACATATCATGATCGGTCTGACCGATTTCTAAATTTGAATATATCCTACCACTGCTAAATCCAAACAACCGCCTATTGAATATTTCAACATACAATATTATTTGTTATAGCACAAAAATAGAAACTATTTAATATGTTTTGCGGTAGACCTATTTCATATTTCGACTGTCAATATGATCGAGTCATGGTTCTTCGCACTCTTGTAAATAGTGTTAATGAATATAGCTACATACAGAATCATGAAAACTAAACTAGTTATCGATATACTAGTATAATAAAGAGGAAATAATTCATTGTTTCTTTGTTTGTACCGAATGAGCTCCGAAACTACTGGACCGCTTCTTACCATTTTTTGGAAATGTCAATGGATAGCTACATATTTATTTTACCCCCGATTATTTTCACATAGGAACCGGGACTACGCGAGAGAAACCGCGGAGTGCTACTAGTATCTAATAATATTCCAGAAAAACAATTACTGTCATCGTCTAATATTGTAAGAATAAATATTGACAACTGCTTTTCTAAGTGCGTAAGTTATTAATTTAAGCGTAGTAATATACACGTAGTCTACTTAGGTACGAAATAGTGTTTACGACGAGCCCAGAAAACATAATATTTATTATATATACCTAAGCTACAAATAAAGATCGAAACGTAAAATAATGACGTGTTGAACGAATGTATGTGTTTATAAAAAATAAAAATAAAACTTCTTAATAGCCAGTAATAAACTTAGTTTTAATACGTTGAATCAAACATTGATTTGTGTCAAAGTGTGTGAAAACATCTAGTTAATATTTTGCAGTAAAAAATATGAAATGAAAAACTGTAAATTAATAATTTCATCGTAAAATAGCTTTTATTACGTTAACAGGATTTTTTAATCGTAATATAACAATGTAGTTTTTAATTTAAATCCTTAGACAAGCAGCCTTATTCATAAAACCATATGCTTAGTTCAAATACTGATAAGCACTTCTTTATTCTTTCCTATTGATAATTTGAATTCAGAATCTGCTAATAAGTCGTTAAGCTAACGTGTACTGTACACGACGTAACAGTTGTGTCCACTTCAATCTTGTATGGAAATCAGTACTAGAGTTTGAACTGAAGCCTTAAAAAGAAAAATGTTTGTTCAGATTTCACGGCAAAAATCTTCTAAAATTAGGCCCATAAATTCTGCCTTCCTCGGTGACAAACTAGAGACTTTATTGAAGATTTTTCCTCTCAAAAAATCTCATATTTCACGAACATCAATTTACCTAAGTAAGCAATATGTACGTTAGACCCGGGATTTCATCCTAGGACAAACAAATTCATTTACCAAAAAGTATTTTGCCATGAAAAAAGATCAGTGTAATCATATTAGGTATTTATAAGTTGGGGTCCATCACTAATTATCTATAAGCGGATTTCATGGGTCACTGAAATTTTGGACACTTGAACGCCTCTAATCAGAAAAAAACTTGTTTGGTCAACTGTAGAAGATGCTCAATTTTGTGATGGTACCTTATTTTTATATTCCAGTAGATAAAACTCCAACAATCCACACAACGAAGTCACATAAAAATGTCACTTGCAAATCCAAAGCTTACCGCCCGAAAGAATACGATTAAACGTATCGTAAAATCGTCTCTAATAATTTATCTTCCATGCAAATGCACGATTCCTTTTACAGCAATAACGGGAAATACTTTATCATATGAATACGATATCGGCACTTCAAACAATTCAACACTAGAAAATATCATAAAAAAATTGCACTTCACTCACCGTTTTTTTATTAAATCACATTTGCAGCACGTAGAACTAGGTTAAGGAGGTAACGGTGTTTAACTTTGTAGGTAACTGTAGTTCGGATAACGCGCGCCGAATTAGTACGCACAAAACGCGGTCACACGTCTGAACGGAATAGTAGCCGGCGTAGCACTGGGAGACGCGCAGTCTCCGAATCCTGCCGTACCAGCTCCCAAATGACTCGCGTAGCCCGTAGCGCTACGCCGTAGCCAGCGCTACGAACGCTCATAAATTATGATAAACGCGTTTATTTAATTACGCCGATGGGCACGACATTTTTTTTTTGTAGTATAAAATAGCCGAGTAGAATAATAATTTTTTTATCTTGTTTGTATTGAATTTAGGTTAAATTTTGTTTGGTGGAGGATAATTAACAGCAATAAAAACATTTTGTTGAAAATTCTAAAAGCATTGGAATTTAATTGTGCATACATACATACTTATACGCGCATCTTTTTCCAAAGAGGTAGCCAGAAATTACAGAACCCCACCTGCTTCAACCCGTCCCAATTTTACTTCGTTTAAATTAATTTTAATTTTAAAACTTGTCTATAAAATAAAAACTGCAAAATAAATCGTGAAGTCTAACATCTTTAAGCGCAACTTTGAGTACCGTCTTAAGAAGCTTTCTTTCAATGGTTGGATTAAGCTCCTGACATAGTACGGAGTAATCCCGGATACCGTATACACTGCGTGCGAAAGTTTCTACAGTGTAGTTACCGTTTCCTTAAAGTACGTCATTGAAAAGAAGAAGAAATCGTGCTAATCGGGCTTTTCATGAAAATCTTACGGACACTTTAGAAAAATAAAGATTAGACTTGCTACGAGAAATGTTCGTTTACGTATCCTGCAATGTTCCTGGACTCCTTAAAAAAAATAACTTTGGAACCAAGTAGTAGAACAGAATAAAATACTCTGAATTATGTGCACCATATTAAGCTACAGAAAATATGAATGAAAAAAAAGACATTATGTACGTGGAGGGGGGACATAGCCAGTAAGCCAGTGAAATGTAAATTTTCATAAATAATCTATATCACTTTTTGAAATGTCAATCATCAACATCAAAACGAAAACATTATTTAATAATGTATTTTTAGATTACATACTTACAGTAATAATGTTTTAATTTTAATTTATGGGCTCTCGTTTGACAACTACATTTGTTTATCATTTAATGATCGACATGATTCTGAAGAAGTGATATGGATTACTTCTAGAATCATTAAAATTGATATTGTTTGAGATTTCGAATTCTGTATGGTGGGTAAATATTTACATTTACAATGGTGGTTTTATGGGTTGGCGTTTGATAACTAGTGTATTTTTATAGTAAGCGATGATGTGGTTGAAAATTGATCTCATCTTGCTTGTTACCAACAAGATGGAATGACAGTTTATCGCTGTGGGCTATCCGCGCCGACTCAATTCATGCGACTCCGCTCGCGCTCTCTGCTAGCGGCTCCCAGATTCCGGACTCGTACCGCACAATACACGGCAACAAACCTGGGCCCCAAGTCAGCTATTTTTTATAAATTTGATATTCCAATACGATCCCACTGTCATTTAGCTAAAAGTTCGTAATCTGCTAAATTCATAATGTTCATCATTGGTCGGTCAATGGTCTCGTAAAACTTTTAAACGTAAACGATAAACAAGTTATAAAAAAATGACTATATAACGACGTTCTAATGGTAGGTCACTACACTGCGGTCTATGTTAATACACTTTTTTTTATTTTACTTTGTTTAATTTTTAATTCTAATGTCAATCATATTATATTATATCACTCGGATTTTATTCAATTGGGTTCTAATAATATTCTGGTTTTAATTTAATCATTTTAAATACAATACATAATTGTAATTGTTGACTCTATACACGTGTTGGTAATAACTGTTTGTGCAAACAGTAATTGAACTAAATAAATAAATAAATTGACTTGATGGAAATCGCTGTGTATTGACAGCGAATTTCAGTATCAGTTCATCTATTCTTAGACTGTGTGATGTTTACAGAATCGCACTTCAGATTTCGAAGAATGGATCAGTTGACTTTACATTTTACTTTTTGGTAGTTGCCACCGCTTATAGATTATTATCTAAACTTCTAGCAACTTAGCTTGTCTGTCAATTGAGACAAACACTTATTATCAAAAATTACATTCATTTCTAATATCATGTAGGTACTAAAAAGTGTCTATAAATTGTTAATTAATTACTTATTATTAAATAATAATTAGAATAGAATAGATCTTTATTATGTATACCATATAAGTCACAGAAAATATAGATGAAGAAAACATTACATAGGGAGGGGATGGTTATGGGGTGTTATAATTATTTGTAACTGTTTAGTTTAAAGGACATCATCTTATCCTAGAGAGTTCACATACAAATGTTATTTCAGTTCCGATGACTGTTTTTTTAGGAAGTAAAAGAAGAATACGAACTTTTATTTGGGCTTATCATATTTGGGACACTAAATTAAAATCCAAAAATTATAAGTAATTAATCAAAACTAACAAGATCAATGTTACGCATTTTTTTTCTGCATCTAGGGTTAATTTCAGACGATGCAACTCCTTAACAATCAACAGTATATAGATGAAAATATTTTTTTAGCGTGTTAAAATAATAGCATGTTTTTAAAAAATGTTTCATTTATTTTCATTACGCTTATCACCTTTTTTTTTTTTACGCTTATCACCTACGACTTATTTTAGGTGAACATTTTTCCAAACGAGCACACTCCATTTCACCTCATTAACGCATAAAGATAAAATAACGAAATACCCACTCACCTATTAATATAATTTCTTACGACCTATGTCACCTTTATTTTACTCCCGGGAACTGATATTCGTTTTCTGAGAATATACGGCACACTTGTAGTATCTAATATCACTTAATTAAGAAGACATTGTCTGAACCAGACGGGCACAAGGCGTAATGAGACGGATTTAGCTGAAGCCACGTTTGACGTAATCAATTTGAGGAACGTGACGGTTATGCTTGGTTCCTATTTCGTGAAACAAATCGTTGGTGTCACTAAAAGCTTAGGCATCTCGCGCACTAGACCGTCATAATCACGAACAGAAAGAAATGTGTCATTCTACCAGCAACAGCGTGGCGTAGGCGAAACGTCAAAATTGTACGGCAGTGAACACTGTCGAAATCTCACGTTGTCAGATCAATCTCTTGTGTTTTATTATTACCTTCGATAATATAACGGATTTTTTTCTAGCTCCTCAGGTAACTGATAAGATTTGCAAATTTTACTGCAACAGAAAACTGGCCGCAAACTGAGCCAATACGTCAAGTCGACCAGTGGCCGTATTACGAAGTGCCAATGCCATCATGATTCGTGTGAGGGAAAGAGACAGTGCTATTCGTCTTGTGTAACTCCGTCTCTCTCTGACACAGAAATCATGATGGATGTAAGACGTCGTAATAGGTCGCCAGGACCACGAGTCTTGATTGTCTAGGGCACAAGATTCCTAGTATTATAATATTAACTTAAGCTACATACAATAAAATATCATGTACAAAAATATTTTTAATAAGGGCCGAACTATGACGTCCTTCAAGATTCTGTCATGAGAAAGGATGATCTTTCTGTATAGCTTCGACTCTCTCTTACATCGTAATTACGATGGTTTAAATTCGTCACAATCTCTACAACGACGCCTCACTTGTAGTATTTTGTCCGACTACTAAAGGTGCAATGTGTGTGCATATTGTATCTTGGTATGGTTGACGGCAGTATATTGCCCTATTTATGTAATAACTAGCTGCCGTACGCGGCCCCGCCCGCGCGAATGCCGCACTATTTTCCAAGGGAACATACTCCCTGGAAAAAAGTGGAAAAGAGAACCTTTGCACCAAATTTAATAAAGTCATTCAGCCGTTCTGACGTGATTGAGTAAGAAACATCCATCCATCCATCGAAACATAGGTAAAAAAATCTTTCGCATTTATAATACTAGCTGCAGCCCACCAGACCCCAAGAGTACCTACTCCCGATATAAAAATTCCGATGTGATTAAATCATATATTATGTTATTAGAGACTATAATCTACCTCTTTATCTAACTTAAGCAAGATCCGTATTGTCGTTGTGACGTAATTGAAGTACAAACATCCATAAATCCAAACTTTCGCATGTATAATATTTTATTACTAAAGTATTAAAAGTAAAGTTTATTATATAATATTTAAGGAATACAGGTATCACGTTACGTAGTCTATCTGTTTATATCTCACTGCAGGGCCCCAAGTCTGCTATTTTTATAAATTTGTCATTCCAACACGATCCCACTGTCATTTTGCTAAAAATTCGTAATCTACTAAATTCATAATGGTCGATCATTGGTCGGTCAATGGTCTCGTAATACTTTTTGATAACCGAGCTAATAAAAGCAATAACTGCACAATGACGTTCTAATGGTAGGTCACTGACCAAAGGAACTGTCAAAATTTTAGCAGATTAACGCATACGTCTGTCATTCACTTGTCATTACGTACGAGATTACCATTCTATGCCATTTCTTTCAATGGAGTGTCAGTGGTTGACCATTGGAAAGTCATAGTGACGCTTTTATATTAGTAGACTAGCTGCTGCCCGCGACTTCGTCCCCGTGGAATCCCCGATTTTAAAACATTCTTTATCGCTGCTCCGCTCCTATTGGCTTAAGCGTGATGATATATAGCCTAAAGCCTTCCTCGATAAATGGTCTATTCAACCCAAAAAGAATTTTTCAATTCGAACCAGTAGTTCCTGAGATTAGCGCGTTCAAACAAACAAACAAACTCTTCAGCTTTATAATATTAGTATAGATTACCAAACTTGTCAAAATCGACCATTATGAGATCAATGATAGACCATTCTGACACTATTGTAATAGCAGACTTGAGGCCCTGGACAAAAGCTTCATTTCCCTCATACGTCTTTTCTCTGCTGTTTCGGCACAATCTTTTCGGTAGGACTTAACTAGTAGTAAATTAATGGCAATAGGTAGTCGAACACATAGATAAATCTAAGTAGTCCGACACATACAGACATTATTTACATAATTTTAATACTAGAAATTCAATTCAATTCAATTCAATTCAAATCATTTATTTCAATTAAACCCTTTACAGGCACTTTTGAATTGTCAAGACGAAAGAGATGAAGCTATCTGCACGTTCCAAAGCGTAGATCTCTATGGAGAAGAACGTGCAAGAAACTCCACGGACACTCTTTTAAATCATGTTCTGTATTACATAACCTTGGTAACATCCTTGGTCGCTTCTATATGTGAGGACAATGCAAAGAAAAAAAAAAAGGAAACTATGAAAACAATTCAAAGTATAAAGATTAAAACAAGTCCTTGGCAGTTAAGAGGTGACCAGTCTCAACCGACGGCGCCCGTTCACGAACATGACGCGTGTATCGGCACCATTTAGCTCAACCATTTTGAAGGGAACCGAATGATCCAACACACACGCCGCCATCAGCGAAACATTTAAGCGAGCATGACATGCTCTCAACTGCCATTTTAGTTCATGTCACAAAGTAAACCATAACTTATTACATGTAAATGGCTCCATGGTACTCACATTTACAATATTTGAAAATAAAATGCTTCTACATTATACAAAACTATGGTTTACAATAACCAAGCAACTATAAGTACAAAAAAAAAAAAGAAAAGGAAATTATTTATTATCAATATAATATTATAAAAGGCGAGCATCTCTTCCAAATATGAAATCCTAACTTGTTTACCCAAGTGGTTGAGGCTGTGGAGCAGGACCGGCATTTAGCCAAGCATTATTATCTTCAATGTAATCCCCCAACTTATAATATGCTTGCCTGCATAATGTGCGTTTAATACAAGATTTAAATTTCGTTTCATTCAGTTCTAATATATGGGGAGGAATTTTATTGTAACATTTTAAACAATACCCCATGAAAGATGTGGCTACTTTAGCTAGTCTGAAACCTGGTTGAACTAATTGATCCCTATTTCTAGTAGCATAATTGTGTCTGTCGCCTCGTTTACTAAAGAGATGTAGATTTTTTCTAACGTACATAATGTTTTCGTAGATATATTGACAAGGTACCGTCATGATGTTAATTTCCTTAAACAGTTCCCTTAGAGAATCGCGCCGGCGGAGATTGTAAATGGCTTTGATGGCTCTTTTCTGCAGAATAAAAATTGACTCGATGTCTGCAGCCCGTCCCCATAATAAGATACCGTAAGACATTATACTATGAAAGTAACTGAAATAGACTAGTCTCGCGGTATCAACATCTGTAAATTAGCGGATTTTCCTAACAGCATATGCTGCTGAGCTTAGTCGTCCTGCTAGAGATGCTAAATGAGGACCCCATTGTAGCCTTGAGTCAAGCGTAATCCCCAGGAAAACCGTTCTATCGACGAATTCTAGTTTTTCCCTGTTCAACACTATATCACAATCACTACTTTTGACATTTGGTAAAGCAAACCTTATGCACTTCGTTTTCTTCCCATTTAAAACCAAATTATTAGCAGTGAACCAATTTTGGACCTGCAAAAGGGCATTATTTACGACGTCAAGATTATTACTACGTCTATTTATTTTAAAAATCAACGAAGTGTCGTCGGCAAACAAGACCATGTTTAGCTTGTTTTGCAATAAATGGGGTAAATCATTTATATAAACTAAAAATAAAAAAGGACCCAAAATTGAGCCCTGTGGAACGCCCATTTTCACGTTTAAGCCCGATGAATTGACACCGTTTATTTGCACTACTTGCTGTCTATCATTCAAATAAGATTTAACAAGGCTTAAAGCTGTTTTCCCCAGTCCGTAGTGCCCAAGTTTCAGGAGTAATGTTTCGTGATCCACACAATCAAACGCCTTAGATAGGTCGCAGAAGATGCCTATGGCATCTTGTGCCTCTTCCCACGCATTAAATATATGCTTCAGTAAGGTGACACCAGCGTCAGTAGTACAACGTCCTCTGGTGAAACCATACTGTTTATCATGCAAGATGTTATTCGTGTTAAAATGATAAAGCATTTGATTTAGCATCACTTTTTCAAATACCTTACTGAAGACTGGCAACACGGATACTGGTCTATAATTATTTGTGTCTTTACTGTCCCCGTTTTTAAAAAGTGGTATTACTTTACTGAATTTCATTAGGTCCGGAAAGACTCCTTGATCCACACACAAATTAAATATTAAAGCTAAGAAAGGGGCTACAGTCTCAATAATTGAGGTACAAACTTTGATAGACAATCCCCATAAATCTTCCGTCAGTTTAATTTTGATTTGTTTGAAAGCCTTCATTACTGTTAAGGGGTTAATGTGCTTAAAATTAAATTCAGTCGGGCAGGCTGACACATTCGACTGTAATAAATCAAAAGCAAGCGAAGGCGAAGAATTTAAAGCTTCAGTAGTTTTAATAGGGATACTGGTAAAGAAATTTACAAATTCTTGAGCAACTTTTAGGTTATCACTAATAAGACCCTGAGTAGTCTCCAATGTGAAATCCGTAATATGTCTTTTATTCCTGTTTGTTTCGTTATTTATAATTTTCCAAACCGTCTTTACTTTGTTGTCTGCTGTTTTTACCTTATTGCTTATGTATAAAGCTTTAGCTACCTTACAAGTATTTTTATAAATTTTTGAGTAAGTAGCTACATACTTATTAAAAGCTTCAGTATTAATATAAGGCTTAAGGCCGTATAGCTCGTAAAGTCTTTCCCTACTTTTTCTGAGTCCTTTAGTCGCCCAGTCACTAAATAAAAACTTAGGGCAGATAGTTTTAGTTGTCTTTTTAAAAGTATTATTGAACTCAGTTTGGACAACAGAAAAAAATTCTTTATATAGAATATTACCATTATTCATTGTGAAATCCCGATCACTTAACTTGTTGCTTAAAGTGCTGTTAAATTTATTTAATTTACCTGATGTTATTGGTCTTGATTGTATCTGCACTTGTTGTATAGGTGAGGTGGATTCAAAAGTTACCGTTAGCCCACTGTGATCAGAAGGGAGACAATTTACAATGGCTTTTTCTAAGTAGTTGCCGCAACAAAAAACATTATCAATGCATGTAGCAGTCGTTAACGTAGTTCGGGTTGGTTCAATGAACACATTTGATAAATTGAATGACTTAAAGAGACTTAAAAAGCGACTGCTATCTGAATTATCTTCACCAATATTAATATTAAAATCTCCACAGATAATTAAAAGTTTATTACCACTTGCAAGTTTTGCCATAACATCTTCCATCACCGACTCAAAAATAGAGTAGTTTTGATAATTAGGGGGTCTGTAAACGCACACTATGACATGCTTATCTAGCTCAACACAGGACAGTTCAACGTTATGTTCAACCGACAGTTCAACTATATCTTTTCGAGTTTTATATTTAATAGACTGCTTAATTAAGATAAGTGAACCCCCGCGCAGCATTGATTTACGGTTAAAACAACTGCCCAAACTATAATTATTATAATTAATTATCATTTCAGAATCCTTTAGCCAATGCTCTGTTATACAAACAATGTCATACATTGTTTTTTCTAAAAATAGTTCAATTTCCAATTGCTTCGAAGAAAAGCCTTGAATGTTTTGAAGGTATAGAGTAAAGGATTTCTGATTAGCTCCCTTTTTGTTACTGCTAGAAGATACCGTGTTGTTTACAAGCTCAGCTAATTTGTCTATGGTACCTTCTGTTGTCTTATTACCTAGTTTAAATTATTTGAGCCAGCAACCAAGACATTAGTACTATTACTAATTGTGGTGCTAATACCAGAGTACTTCGACATACTAATTATGTCTGAGTTAATATTAAAAACTAATAGCCTCGCTATTTGACGTCTAAAACTAACAGGCAGATACACAGTATCCCTAGTCGATTTAAGCTTATCAACAAAATTGTTGATGTCAAAAAATAAAAACTTGTCACTATGGTGACTTACTAAAAATTGCATATGCTTATTTAGCATGTGTATGTACTTATTTTCCCTATAAGATAACTGCTCAAAGTACGGAAAAGCACACAAAATGATCTTTTTACAATTAATCTTCAAAAGTCCAGTTAAACTATCAGTCATATCATTTTTTGTTACATTTAAACTATTCCCTACAATAATAGTAATTATGGCATTAGGATCATACTTATTCTCAGTAATAGATGATAGTATGCGGTGGTAGGAAGACTGAGGAGTGCAATAATTTTGAGAAGGAAAAGGAAGGCTGTTACTAACTAATTTCCCTAACCCTCTTCCCATACTGTCTGAAAACATAACTGACCATAAACAATCCTTGCTATTAGGAGTGGAAAAACTACTATCAGCTGAATTTACCACTTGAGATGGTTTATGCACAATCCCAGGATTTTCTTGGATGGGAGTACAATCCTGAGTACTCATAGCTTGGGATGGATCCTCTCTTACCACAGGCCGGAGGGCATTGAGGTTGCATTTGTCCTGACAAGTGCACTTGGTGTTGTTAAGAGTCAGCAAGTCTACCCTGTCGACTAACTCGTTTGTAGCAAGGATATGTTCCTTGATTTGATTTTTTGAACTAACATATTTATTATAGAGCGACTTAAGAGAATAATCTAAATTTTGTATTTCGGATTGTAAGCGCTGAGTGTCAATTTCATAAATATTTATACTATCCTCTAATTTAATTTGGTAATTATTTAATTGATTGATTAGAATAACACGTTCCTTTCTCAATTGAATATTTTTGGAATAGTGTTTTTGTTGTTTTTTGAATTTTTTGCATCTTCTAATGATTTTATTCAGCTTTACATATTTTTTTATTTTATTTTGACTTAATTTATAATAATTATTGTTATTTTTTAACAAATAATCTTCAGTAAGATCAACTATTGTTAAGGAAGGTGGGTTACAACTAGAATGTAATACTAATTCATTATATAAATGGTTAGTTTCCTTAACCTGAGCACATTCCTTTTCCCTCTGCAATTTGACAATATTGCTGTTAGCATGAACTAATTCATCTTCTAGATCCCTAACTTTACATAAAGCCTCCTCATATAAGTTGCTACAGTTCTTAAAGCTGTCCGTGATCACCCGCAGTTGGTCACGTTCATCAGCAACATCTTGATATTGTTGACTGAGGTCAACCAGCTCCCGCTTGAGGCATGTGTTTTTATGGACTATGTTCTTAATTTCAGCCTCACTTTCCTCTCGCTCCTGCAACATTTGTTGACACTGCTGTTTTGAGACTCTGAGTTCTTCGAGGGCCATTTTCAGTTTCAGCTCCATATCCTGAGCGGTAGCTTTACGGGTCATCACAGGCATGGTTTCAAAATTGGTTACTGAAAATATAAATAAAGAAACAGTGAAAAACAAAAATAGATAAACTAAGAAAAGCTGGAAATTGATGGGGAAGAAAAATTTTAACTTTAAATAAAGAATGTAATGAAAAAAATGTTTGTATAGTTCAGTGGGATAGAAATAAGAAATGTGAAAAACTGTTGAACTGGCTTGAAAAGCTATTAATTATTGACTTTTATTGCTTTTCATTGCTTTATGTTTTAACTTTAACTGTATGAGGGTAGGTCAACTATAATGAGAATGTATGATTTAGTACAGCATACAGATATTTGAAAGAGGTACTATTTAATATAAAATATATTACTATGCATAATAGTGCACACTTATGATTAGCCTGTAAACTTAAGTGGTATGTCTCCTGAATTTGTACTTAAGATTATAACTATGGGAGACTAGTTTTCCTTTGTTTGAAAATAGCCACAGTTACTGGATTTAATCAAATCAAATAGTTTATTATTAATGGAGCATTACAGTAAATAACAAATTCTAAATGTGTGTAGTAATATTGCAGTGTGAATCAGGTCTGTGGCAAGTGTTTTCGTCGTCGATTTTACTTCCACACTTTGTCAAGCAAAAGGAGACGTAAACGGTGCCGGTGTGTACTGGACGTAGCTCAGAACTCTGAGCAGTGTTCAGAGGTGTTGAAAAGTCTGTAAAAATCGTAAACATAAGCAATAATATAAAATAAAATACTCCCCGGGTTTGATGAATTCAAATCCGCAATCCAAACTTTGACAGCCGGTAGAAGATTTATCGAATTATCGATTTGTTGAAGTTATCATAACAAAAAACACGGCACAAACGCTGATTGTCACTTTAATACATAAGTTCTAAGGTAAACTATTGATTTAACACAGTTTTATACACAATTAATTAATATTTTAATTTAATTCATTGACGAGATCGTTTTTTCACGACCTGTCAACAGTGTTGCCAGTAAAAAAAAACATAAATACAAAAAAAACATAAAAAAAATAGAAATAAGTTAGATCAACCATTATATAGATTAGCTAAAGTACGTACATCTTTCATGGGGTACAGTGTTAAATGTTACAACAAAATACCTTGTGACATATTAGAATTAAATGAAAAGAAATTTAAAACCTATGTTAAAAGCACGCTTTGTAAACAAGCATACTACAAGCTAGATGATTATATTCAAGATAAGAATGCTTGGAAGCATGCTGGTCCTGCTCCATAGGACAATATTGGGTGTAGTAGACAAAGCCAAACTTGTCGGTCTGTATGTGTGATCTATCTGCTATGTATACAGATGTAGTTACTGATCTTTTATAGTTAATTTAACACACACTGATTCATTGTTGGTAATTATATAAAACAAGGATTAAAAACATTGTAAATATGTGAGTACTATGTCCCTGACTAGCAAATTTATTAATTTTACCTCTGCTGTTGTTTCTTTGTTGTACCTGTTAATAGTATATTACTTAGTTTTATTCGGGTGCATCGTCCTCACATATAACCAATTGGCTAATGTATACAAAATATTGTAAAACTTATACATATTTGAAAAGAGTAACTATGGAGTTTCTTGTCCGTTCTTCTCCATAAGAATCTACTTTTTGCGAATGGACAACTAGAGTCACTATAATATTTTTATTTTAAAATGTTTTGACGTTCAAAAGTGCCGTTAATGGTCTAGTTGAAATAAATGAATTGACTTTGACTTTGACTTTGACATAGATTTCCAAAAAATATTGGACACATATTTATTCCTTTTTCACGTAAATAAAAAACGAAGACGATACTCGTACAGTGCGTTGAAATCTCGTGTGACGTCACTTCGTGCTAAGATTTTTACCACGCTTTGACGTCACAAACTCGTCTCATGATCTTTGAAGCTTTTTATCTTCGTCAATTAGTATAGATTTGATAAAACAAAAAATACGTGTCCAATATTTTTCGATAATCTTACTGACGGAATAAATAGAATCATATTTTATTCCTCAGGAAACATTCATTTTGAGTTAATCTTCAAGAATTATAAATATAAAGGCGATACAATTAAAATATTTTATGTTAAACACATAGTTATTGCCTCATAGACAACATGAATATTGTCCTTGACATTCTGTCCAGAGTTTGGACAGCACAAAAATGGTATAGAGCCTTTGGGACGTACTGGGGAGATAATAAATGTATCATATCAAGCAATACCCTAAAGGTTTGAGCAGAGTTAGTATCAGGGTCAGACACTGTGTACCAGACAAATTTAATTTATTACTGTACTACATGTGTTCAAGTAAAGTGACTGCGTAGGCACTTTACTTTTTCAGGTACCTGAAAATTATGAAAGTAGCGTTATCATTTATAATATGTCACCTCTCAGCCTTTTTTTGTGGAAGCGTATTAGTTGAGCCATCAAAATAAGTTGTTTTTTTTATCGTGTTCAGTTTTTAGGTATGAAAAACCAACCATTTATTCCTATAAAAGGTTGGTTCTTCATACCTAAAAGGTTTTTCATACTGTAGTTTCAAACACGATCCCTTGTGTTTGAAACTACAGTGAAACCTCTTTAGCTCGGAACAGGTTAACCCGGAATCCTCTGTAAGACAAAGTAATGATTTTTTCCTTCCCGCTGAAGTACAAAAAACTGTAATTGATTGATGTAATTTCATACATATCACGATTTGTAACTGAACTAAAAAACTAGTGGACTCTTCTAGTGGACCTTGAAGAAGTAGTATGTTAGCTTTGCGGCCTCTGTAAATTGATATTTTGAATGTAAAAGTCTTTATCATAAAATAATGAGTTTTGAATTCTTCAATTACCAATTCAAAGGATAAATTTAGCTCACGAGGTGGTTTTTTTATATTCTGCGGAAGTTATCACTGCCACAGAATACAACTATTGTTAAAATTTACGCAATGAAGGCTCATTCGTTAAAATAAGTTAAGTCGTATATTTACTTTCTCAAGACTCTTCAACTTGAAGTATCCTACAAAGAACATATGCCATTATAAGTCTAAATTAAATCAATAAAAACTCCTTATCTCGAAGTCCTCAATAAGTCGAAGATTAATTAACTCGAAATTTGAAACCTTTCCGACCGAACCGATTTCAAAAATTCTTTCACCTTTAGAAAGCTACATTCACTCTAAGTAACATAGGTTATATTTTATCCCCGTATTCCCACAGGAACGGAAACTACGCGGGTGAAACCGCGGGGCACTGCTAGTACTTTATAAAGAGGAAATATTTGATTGTTTGTTTGTATTGAATAGGCTCAGAAACCACTGAACTGATCATGTATTGCACAAACTGATTTTATATAAATGTATGATTTTTTAGAGGAGGAATGGTCGATTAGGTATTATCATGATGAAAACATTGTTAGACCCGCTGGGATGTAAGAACATTTTTTGTTTTCATCGTAAAGTTACAATCCATTTAGGATTGTATAATTTCGTGCATTAACGGCACATGTGAGAGTACTATGTACATTCATTAAAATTATACAGTAATTTTTGGTTATGTCTTTGACTTATTATAAATATGCCCTGGCGGTTGGGAGTGTCGTGCTCACTCAAGTCTCTTTGATTGTGGTGGTGGCGTATGCGTTTCATTCATCATATGGCTCCGTCAGCTGGAACTGGTCATCTCTCAACTGCCACGGTTTATTTTAATTATCAGTACGTGTTTTGAAATTTTCTTTTTTAACCCCGAGCGCTTATATCGTGCACGTCTTGCTAAATCGTTCTCACATTATGTATGAGAATAATTTCAACAAGAACAATGTAACCACAGCTTTGTAATAATTTAATGATTTAAAAGAGTGTCCATGGAGCATCTTGTACGTTCTTTTTCATGGAGATAGATCTACGCTTTGTAACGTGCAAATTTTCATTTTTATGGGTTCCGTGGCACCATCGTGTACCACCGTGGTATCGGAAAACTAGCGCTGTGGTATTTTTTTTTTAATATCGCAGCGTATGCGGAGACAGGAACATTTTATGGCCTCGCATATTTTAAAATTAATAATGTTTTTGTTGTGCGAGTCCTTAATAAACATTTTTCTTTAATTCCTTCTTTCAAATAGCTTCACCTCCTTGACTATTCAAAAGTGATTATAAAGGGTTAAGACGAAACAAGTTTTTGAGTTTATCACAGAAATATTTTAAATAGTTACATGTTAAGCTTTATTTTAGTAAACTATTGTTTGATTTGTCGGGCAAAGTTTCAAGACAAGAATAACTAATTTCTAAAGTACCCACATTTTTAAACAAAAAAATATATTATCTTTATAATAGTCCACTCGCATCTCAAAGGAGGGAGCGATAAAATATTTGACCTGGGGTATGTCGAATATTTTTTTGCGCCCCACATTATAATACATACATGCAAACATTAAAAAACTTTGTTCCAACAACATGCTTACACTGAAAATTTTAACACTATAGCTCTAACCGCTTGGCGGTAAAACTTGTGCGACATACGACAGATAGACGGACAGGTGTGTGACAGCTAGGGTCCAACGTTGCTCACGTTTGGACCCCTTCGAGTACGGAACCCTAACAAAAACCCAAACTTAACCTTCAAGCGGTCGCGCGGCATCGATTCGACCGCACTCGATACTTTTTCGTATAAGTATTACATAGAGATTTCTAGTCAAAAGTTTTTTTTTTCATTTCCAGTAGCTTGTCATTAGTTCACTATGAACGAAAAATAAAGCATTCTCTTGTTCTCCAAGTTTCCAGAGAGAAACAGAATGCATTTGTTTAAGTTACGGCGCAGGCGTCTAAAGTACTACGCGCGCCTGCCTCTTACTTTTACCTTGACGAGAAGACTGATTCTGAAGTAAACTAAAACTAAGTTTATAGTAAACACTTTTATATTAATTATTTGATCACATAAGGAATAATAAAATATGAATATATCACTACAAAGTATAAAACAAATTCACTTTATCTGTCCCTATGTATGCTTCAATCTTTAAAACTTCGCAATTTTGATGCGGTTTTTTTTAATAGATAGAGTGATTCAATAGGAAGGATTATGTATAATACATGCATATTTTAGTAGAGAAAATAATAGTATCTCTCACTACATTGCATCCATGCGAAGCCGGGGTGGGTCGCTAGTCTAAATAAAAATGAACACAAAAATTCTTCTCCCAAGAGAACAAACCTTTGGATTAGCGTGCGTAGTTCGTTTCCAATACAAATAAAGCGGGTTATTTTATTTTTAATTCAAACGAATGGTTGCCTATTTAAAAAGTAATAATATCTAAATAATAATTAGTTTATTTGTTTTTTAAATTCCTAAATTTCACACAGGTCTTTTAGGTTACGCACGTGCGCTGTCGTTTCAAATACCCACGCGCCCACTTGAAGGTTAATACAATATCCTACCTTCACATAATACAATCTGACAGTACATGCTTCACCTAGATCAGAATATATTCTAAAACCGAGACAGATATCGACTAAGACCTTACGTAACCCTAAGGGGATCTAAAATCAGTGTAATATATGTCCGCTTGGAGACTAGAGTGACGTTATTATTAAGAAGATGTGATGCGTGTCACAACTGTTACGCTGCTTTAGTGGGTGGGGACCTTAACGCTCGTTCGCATGAGGGAACTAGTGAAATTAATTAGATGCCTAGTTATTCTAAATGTGTTTGCTTTGCCATGCTATTTATTAATTTATCTATTTTAATTTGGTATTTTACTACATGTAAAAAACATGTTATGACAATTCTACATAGTCCATCAGTTTAAATTTAAAAAAAAATTGGAAACGTATTTTTGTTAAGAAATAAAATCGTAAAAAAGTAAATAAAGGTATAGTGCATCAAAGCTCAAGAGTGGGGGCTGGTGACGTCAAGTCGCTTGTAAAAATTGTGGCATTTAGTGACGTCTTTTCAAAGCACTTTATCGTCTTCATTTTTTGTTTATGTGAAAAAAAATACGAGTCCAATATTTCTTGGAAATCTATCTGATGGACTAATTAGATTTTTTTTAGTAAAACACTCTTTTACGTTGATATTTATTTTATAAATATTACTTAGAACATAATTATAGTCGTCTAATATGATTCAGGTATATCATTACCTACCTACCGGTACCTATTTAGCAACTTTTACTTGAAGTTAGGTACAGTCGAACAAAAAATCTCCCGCACTAAAGATCACATCGAACGACCCGATCGTAAGAATCACATTTTTTTTTTTCATTCCTGTTTAAGTCACAGAAGTTCATATATGTAAAAAAATTCGAGAGAATGATGTAATAGAGAAGAAGCTATTTAGGACGGACGGAGCGACGGATGTGTCTATCTGTGTCTCCATTCGTCCCGTGTGTAATGTGAATGTGTGAGTGATCCTATTAGTATTACATACAAATGCTTTTCCTGGGACGATTGAATATTTGTGTAATTCATGCGTTGATTATGTACATTATGCATAATTAATCATAGGTTTTGATAAAGTTTCTTTAAGAATAAATTGAGTTAGCAAATATTGAAATACAAAACCCTTCAATAATTGAAAAAAAAAACTAACAAAAATCTTTACGAAGACAGGCCATTGTCCAAATAGCTAAGGGTCCAACGAAACGCCTGAGGTGACTAATCTATCATCCTTCTAAGTGACAGCTTGAGAAAAGTATTTTGTTCAAGATAAAATATAATTCTTGGTACCTACTAGAGTTGACGTCAAAAACTTAACTTGATCTTTTTTCTTTATAGCTTTTTCATTAGCATTTTCATTTTAGTTTAGAAAATTAAAATATATGTTTAAAAACTGATAGTAATTAACTGTTTCCATCGTGCAAAACAGCATAAAGTGTAGAACAACAGTAGATATTTGGAAAGGTAGGAGCAAATCACGTTATTTAGATTTTATGTTTAGTTCATCAGTTAAATAAAAAAATACAATAAATTACCAATAAACTTAAAACAATTAAAAAAAAACAACATCTTTTTAAGAAAACTAAAACAGTTCTTAATTAACAAAAGTTACTTCACCATAGATGAATTTCTAACGGATAAATTATTGACTGATTGATTTGACTGGAGAAATATCTGATTGCTCAAAGTCCGTTGGTCTTCTTTTACTGTATATTTATTAAATAAATAATAAAATCAATAACATGTATATTATTACACTACACTAGATTATTGTTTACTTGAAGTGCAAATAACATAACTACAAGACTTAAAAAATGCATAAAATAACATAGCTAGCATACTTGCAATAACCAGTTTTAAATTAAAATTAAATTAGGAATAATAATATATAGAACAAATAAAGGAATCATAATTTTATAAAATCTATAAATAAATAAAAAATAATAATACTATAATAAATATAAATACAAAACAAAGTATATATAGGATATATTTTAATTAATAATAACTTAATATTTAATTATTCACAAATTTACCTACCACCTGTATAATATGCAAATTGTGAATTGCAATAAACACTTGAATTGAATTGATCTCTCTTACCTAAAAAATACCAGATGTTTGGACAGACAATACAACCATCAAAGGGTGACAAATTGCCCTCCAATTACTTAGGAATCCCGATACGCCACTTATTCTCCACAATACTAGAATGACAAGCACTCGACGCTTTCTTTCAGATTCTCTGATATAAACAAATGCAATTTGTACACAAACAACTACGGGGTATTTACACTATCCCTTTTGTGTCGTGACGGTGACAATATTGAAGTATGACTGTCGATTACTAATGGATTTTTTTATTTTTTTTTTAATTTAGTCCAGCTTACTATGCACATCTGCAATACCTAAACATAGACCTCCCTTATGGCATCGCTGATTAGCCACACTGAGCCGCAGCGTGCTTTATTAGACTATTATTAAAAATCTATAATATGAATAAATATACTCAATTAAGTTATTCTTCCATTTTGTTTTACGTAAAAACCTTTATTACGCTTAACAAAGTCTGTACTGGATGCCGTAAATTCGGACTCTATTAATTAATGACTAGCAGCACCCCGCGGTTTCACCCGCGTAGTTCCCGTTCCCTTGGGAATACGGGGATAAAATATAGCCTATGTCACTCAGAGTGAATGTAGCTATCTAATGGTGAAAGATTTTTTGAAATCGGTCCAGTAGTTTTTGAGTTTATCTGTTACTTACAAAAATACAAATCTTTCCTCTTAATAATATTAGTATCGATTTTAAAAAAATCCAATTTTGTCATTTTTTATCATCTTGTGACTTTACAAATACCCATAAATAATCAATACCCATTAATTGAACTAATCTTCAGACCACAATACACCAACGGCAACGTTGCTACTATTGTAATGTTTATGGAGTAAATTTACAAAAAAGTAAAAAAAATCGGCAGCTGCAAACCGTATCGAGTTATACCTTAAATACAAAGACACTGAGCTACAGGGCGTTTCTGTAAACATTTCACTGAGTAAACTAGGTGACCATGAAGTGAGTTGTCAAAGCGTACAAACAAAATGGAATGGCAGTTCAACTCGTGTGCAATCCACCTAAGTTTACACAGTGAGATGACAGAATTTACCGACGGGACGATATATAATATTACGCCACGCCACAACACAGTGAGAACACTCGCTTATGTTCACAGGCAATTTTAATACAATTACGTCATCGGTCCGTAACGCTGGCTTAGTGATATTACGTCACAAAAAATAGAAGGGCCATTATTAGAGGCTTGGCTCTCTCTGATAGATAGGTAGGTACTGTCGGGGCCAGAAGTCTTAGCAGAATTGATCGTTTTGGAGGTTTTCGAAGCTAGGCTCAGTTTTCATAATTGAATAATTTATTTAAAAGGTCAAAACACTCTTCGCGTATTTCTAGCGTTTTAGCTAGGGCATGAATTGTAGTGGATACAAATCCGATTGCACAACGAAAAACCACATGGTCTGTATACCGAATATATATCTTTTCCAATTGCCTTTTCTCAAGTATATTGGGGGTCTCAGACCTGGTAAAATATAGGCGGGTAACCCGGTACTTTTGTAAACTGTCTGGCATTTTTGCTGAACTGGACCTATTTGGCGCAGCCGCGGGTCACACAATGTTATTGTTTTAAATTTAAGTTTCCTTATATTTGTGTCTAAATTGTGTGTATCTGTATGTGCCAAATAAATTTATTTTCTTTCTTTCTTTTCTTTTCTTTCTAAACCTATATTATTATTGGCAGATAAATGATTTATGGTTCGTGAACACCAGCTGTTTGAACCAGCCTGTTTGCTTAAATTGCTTAAACATCAAATGCCCGCATAAGAGTTTCAGACCATAACTTCATAAGGAATGACTCTCCATGGGTGACTGACCTATTGCTTAAAACAAGCTAGATTAACCGAAAATTATACTTTGTTTAATCTCCTCATAAAGTTCACTCACTGAACCCGCCCACACCAAACCAATACATTTTGAACATATTATTTAAATAACAGTCGACCCAGTTTGTGTCCACATCCTTTATATTTATAAAATTAAATTGAATTTGTATTCCCAGTATTATTAAAATAATATTATTCTTGATATCCGCAGAAGTATGAAATTGAATGAAGTATTAAATTAATGATTCACAGAATTTTGTGATTCTTGTGTACCTATTCGATTCATTTTGGAAATTGTATCAGTTTCAGCGATTGTTTTGCAAACATTCTAAAATTGAGTTTAGTATAGCTATTCAAAACGTTTTGTAGTTTGAGATCTTTGTAAATAAATTAACAGCAATCTAATTAAGTTAGACTAAAATATCAAGATTTAGTTTAGTTCTATTTTCACTACGATTTAGTCAAGTTTGTTAGTTGTTAAACTGACATCAAGTTACATTATTAATTTATTTTGAGAAAGTTTTTTAGATCATTCTTTAGGTGTTTTATCTTGTAGATCAAAAATGTACGAAGTTTAAAATAAAAACCTAATAATATAGTTGACTTCATTTGAGATTAACGAATACCAAATTATTAATGAGTGCCTATAGTCTATACTAATATTATAAAGAGGAAAGTAACACTCGTCTATCTGTAAACTCTTCACGTCGTAAGCTAGTGTTTTTAACATATTAAAACACTAGCTTCTGTCCGCGACTTCGTCCGCGTGGAATAGTTACTTTAACCCCGATTGAAACTCTCAGCCCGATCGTTTAAAATTGACAAAGTTTAATACAAACTTTCATCCCTTTCGACCAAATTTGATTACCATAAAAACGGTTCTAGTGAGTTAATCTTAAAAGATAGACATATACTATCGCGGACATTTTTTAGATCATTTTAAGAGGAATAATTCTTTTCTACATATTTTTTTGGTATCTTGAACCGTTTTCGCAGCGCACGCAACGGAAGCCCTCAAAGATGAATAATTTTCCCCGTTTTTTCCACATTTTCCATTTTTTCTTCGCTCCTATTACTCGCAGCGTGATGTTATATAGCCTAAAGCCTTCCTCGATAAATGGTCTATTCAACCCGAACCGGTAGTTCCTGAGATTAGCGCGTTCAAACAAACAAACTCTTCAGCTTTATAATATTAGTATAGATAAATGACCTAGTTATAAATTATTTATCAAAGTTTCAAAGCTCTAATTTTCCTGTCCTCGAATATTTTTTCCAGGAATATCGGATGATGGTTACAAAAGACAGCTATCGTTCATCGCTCAACCTCATTTAATCGCAGTATCAGTACCATAGTAACATGTCCTTATCAGTCTAACGACTACCGCCATCTAACGAAATAACGGTGAAGCTAAACATAAGACGACATTTGAGAGAACTAATGATGGTTACACATAATATGTGTACAATTTTATTAACAAAAAGTAGAGTTGAAGTCGTTTTTGAGCTAATAAGTTTTCAGCGCTTTTTTATCAGAAAAGGCAGAGGAATATGTTTTATGGATGTATTTCTTGCTAATCAAATTAAACCAATTTGATTTACGTTCCAAATCGTTTGTTTTATTTGTTAATCTAAGCAATCTTTGGAATAAATTAGACATTTCTGCTTCAAAGGCAGTTTATATATTTTTTAAGAAAGATATATAAGTCGGCAACCACCATGTAAATGGAATTATATTAATAACAGCTGCAGTAATAATACTCATTGTTACTTTATCAACATGGAAATTCAATTCCATCAACGCTCATTATTCCAGAAATAGTATTTTCAATTATCAATTGTACATTCACAGGTTCAGCTTACATTGGAAAATGGAGAACAGTCTGATTGTTGAATTCTCTGATTAAACTTAACAATCTTTGGACGGTACGAAACAATGTTATTACTTTTTTAACAATATTTTATCCGAGGAATTTGTCTGAAATTCATACTACTTTTCTCTTCAGCTCGGATTTTTATATTAATTTAAAATACAAAAGTGTCAAAAAATATAAATATGGAACCGCCATGACTACATGATAAATGATATTTATTTTGTAAGTAGGTTAAACATAAAACTTTTACACGGTAAATATTTCTGGTCATTTTAAGCTAGATGAAACCAGTGTTCTGACTACCTTTTTTTTTTTTTTTTTTTTTTTCTGGATGGGAAATCATCAAATGACCCCTCCCGCCCTGGGTGGAGCGGTAGGGAGTGTCAGACTTTTACTGACTAAAACCCACCCGTGATCCTTCTTGTGCCCTATGCGTTCCAGGGCCGCGGTAACTCTTTCGAACAAATTCCGCAACCCTAGCAGGCACCGACCCTATGGGGCCCCGTCCTCGGTGCTGACGGCTCCTTGCGGCGCGCGTGGAACACAACGCGTCGTCGACTCAACCTGGTATCGGACGGCGAGCTACCCACGCTCACCGTCCCCAGGCATCAGCCACTGCGCAATAGCACAGCGGCCGACTTGTCTCTGGAGGGGGCCGAAATGGGACCATTACTGGCACTCCATCTCAGCACCCTCCCGAGCGTTGGGAGTCGCAGCACCCGCAGCAGAAGCGGCAGTGGCGGCGACGGAAGCCGCGGCGGCGGCAGAGGCGGCGGCGGCGGCGGACCTCTTGCCCCTGGTCGGGGCGGGTGGCGCGCAGGCCCTTCCCCCAGCCCAGTGCTCGGCCGGCTTGCCAACAGCCGCACATGCAACGCAGTGCGGCGTGGCCTCGCACGAGCCGGCCTTGTGACCGGGCTGACCACAGCGGAAACAGAGTCCGCTGCGGTCGACCTCCGAGGGGCACATAGCTCCCGTGTGGTTACCCACATGGCAGCGGTAGCACCTCAGAGGTCTGGGTTCCAGCAGTTTTACCCGCGCAGACACCCATCCCACCAAGAGCCTTCGGCCCTCCGACAAAGTTCTGGCCGCCGCCACGGGGCAGCTCACCACAAGGGTTTGCATGCCCGTCTTGTCAGGCCGGAGGGCGCCCGCCTTGACGAGCTCGGCAGAGCACCCCCCAGTCCTGGCGACGGCGGCCACAACTTCCTCCTCCGTAACGGAGTCATCCAGGCCCACTATGCGCATGTCGATGCGCCTAGTCGGCCTGGACACCCGGACCTCGTCCGCGGGTAAGACCGCCCTCAGCCTTTCGGCCAGGGCGTCCGCGAACGGGCCAGTCTCCGCTCCGGCGAGCTCTAGCTTCCGGGCACCGGTCAAGGTCCTCCTGACCCCGATGCCCCCGCTGATGCCCAGCTCTTGGAGGCTCACCGCCTCCTTCGCCCGCTTCAGTACGGCGAGATACGTCACGCCCCTCTGTTCCGCTTCCGGCTGCAGTGTGAGCACTACAGCCGCGGATTTCGGGGCGCGAAGCCTCGCCGCAATGGCGTTGGCCTTCCGCCGCTGCCTCTTGGCCTTATTCTTGGCCGCCTTCTTCGCCTGCCGTTTCTGGCCAGCAACCTGCCACTCGGCCCCGGCCGCAGGAGGGTCCGAGGGTGGGGGTGGGGGTGGATTCTTAGCCGCTCCTCCAGCCTTCCTCCTACCCCTCTTCACCGGGGCCGCCTTGGTCGTCGTCGCCGGCGTCGCAGTCGCCGGCGTCGCAGTCGCCGGCGTCACAGGCGCCGGCGCGGCTCCGCCCTTGGCCCGCCCGGTCAGACGTTCCCGGGCTGGCAGCCGCGGCGGCCGCGTACGAAGCCGCCTTTTGCTGTCCCGGGGGCCCCCGCGTCGCCGCCAACGGGGGACGCCGGATCATGTCCTCCAACACTGAGACCTGCCTCCGGAAGGGAGCCAGCTCCTGCCGCACCAGGTCCCGTACCTGGCTCAGCACTTGGCCCCCCTCCGGCGCTGCCGGACTCAGTCCCCCCGCGGCTCCACAGAGGCCGCCCTGGCCATCCCCGCCAGGTCCCTCCGGAGCGACTCATTCTCCCGAGCGAGTCGCTCCGCAACGACCGCGAGGCGGGCGACCTCCGCCCGCAACTCTGACGCCTCCTTTGAGGCAGGCCCGTTGGCCGCCGCTGCCGCCAGGATGGAGGCTTTGGCCGCGCTTATGGCCTCCCGCTTGGAGGACTGCTTCCTCTTGAAGGCCACAGCGTGGATCGCGGCCTCCACTACCTCCTCAAACCGGGCCCTCTGCTCCTCGGCAGCGGGAAATTCCTCTCCCGGGGACTCCGAGTCGTCAGAGTCGAGAGGAGGCGGAAGAGTAGAGGGAGCCCTGCGACCGCTCCCTCCAGGGCGACGCCCCTCCTCCACCAACCTCCCGGCCCGACGCTCCTCCCGGGTAGAGGGTGCCAGCCCCCTCCCTGCCTCACAGCCCCTGCCCCGCCTAGCGGTGGGGATCTTGCGGGCGGAGGCGAACTCGCCCTCTGAGGACGACTCCTTGTCGTCCTCCCGTCTGGGCCGCTTGCGGACGAGCTTGACGCCCTCCGCAGCGACCCCCTTTCCTTCGTCTTCAGAGCCCGCCGAGCCAACCGTTATTAGGTCTGGCGCGGAGCCGGAATCCGACTCCGCACCACCCCGGCGCTCAGGCGAACCCTCCACTACGCAATCGTACGCCATCAGCTCCTTAAAGGAAGCGGACTCGGATGACGACGATTGGGAGCCTCCTCGGCTCGTGTTGCCACTGGCAAACGGAAGGCGTTTGGTGCCCACCCCAGAGTACGGAGGGCAGCCCGCCGAAGCGGGGTGGGATTCCCCGACCGCTGAGCAGTCGGGACCCACCTGGGGACTCATTTTACAAAAGCCTTTGTGCATCTTTTTCCTTTTAGAGGGTGCGGTCCCTTACTCCTCCACCCTTTCTCCATCACAGGGCTTCTCCTCCGCGGGATTCCTCGCGTGTGTGTCTCTCTTGGTCTGATCCCTCACTTGCGACCTTCCGGCATGAGTGGCTCTACCGGGAAAGCTCGCAAGATCATTGAGACGCTCAAGCCCCACCACGACGACAACGTGGAGACACATTCGGTGGGGATCTGACTACCCTGAGAAGAAACACCGAAACAAACTCAGAGGTCAAAGTCTCTTTTAAAGTCCATACAATACGTACTGGTCAAGTCATATGAGACCCATGTAGGTTAATGTCTGAGGTAGCCTTTTGAGGAAAGTGCCACACAGATTTGAGTGGACCTGTCCAGGCAGTGCAAGAATTTGTCAGATACCGTGTAGCTCAAACTTAGAACTTCAAGGAGCTCAACGATTTGACGAACTATACCAAAGGAAGGACATTTAGGTAGGCCGCAAGAATTACTCATACCATGGTGAACAGTTGCGCAAGAGCCAATGTGTTTGAAACTAACCGAAGTAAATCAAATCTGTTTCGAGCATAAATCGGTTATATTTAGTTAGGAGTCACTAGGTTTTGGAGATCTAGCCATATATGTGCCTTCATATATGGAATTTTACATGGAGAGACTGCCTAGTCATTCCATGTTAAATACTGGTAGTCATCTGCACCCGCTTAGACTGAGAGCCAACCCTGCTGATCTTAATATTGTTAAAAAAGGTTAGCCTGATAGATAAGATTGACAGGCTGCACTGAGACATAAACAGCCTTTTAATATCCATCTTCTTGCTTTAATCACATATTACTTGGGGTCGGAGTAACACCTGTCCTCCTTCAACAGGGCAATTTGCTGTATAAACCTAGTTAGTTCGTTTAGAAAGATTTTCAAAAAATATTGAAAACATGTTGTTTATTTTATACGCTAACAAATAATGAAGACGATAGTGTTCGTTGAAAACGTAACGTAACGTCACTACGTTGGTTCAATTTTTACAAGCGACGTGACGTCGTCGGTCCCCGATCTTGAACTTTGATACGCCTTATCTTTATCAAATTTGATCGATTTAAAACGACATAAATAAAGTGTCCACTATTTTTGAAAATTTAACGGATGGACTAAATAGAATTATAATTTTGATATCTAGTAAATTACTCAATTCCGTTGTGTTAACCATAATGCTATTAATTGACTATAGCAGACTTTTTATTAACAAAAATAATGAATTTTCAACTAAACATGAAATATATGGGATGGTAATAAGTGGTAAGTAATAGGTGGAATGTCACTGGATGTCTGAGGAAGGATTTCGTCGTCCAGATCAACTGCGGTGAAGCTGGTTGACAACGCGATCTGATTATATTTCGGAGCAAAATTGACCAGAGATCGCTTAAGACAGAGAAGTAAGGAAAAAATGCCAGCTAGCTATGGGACACGACTAAAGGCTGACATAAAAATAATATTTTGCAATATCGGCACTCGCATAAAGTCAAAATACACCTCCATATTTCAACTCTCACTCACAAGGTATATTGCTGCAGACGCGACAAGAAATTCAACGCATTAACATAATATTATAAAGCTGAAGAGTTTGTTTGTTTGTTTGTTTGAACGCGCTAATCTCAGGAACTACTGGTTCGAATTGAAAAATTCTTTTTGGGTTGAATAGACCATTTATCGAGGAAGGCTTTAGGCTATATCTATATCATATCTATATCATCACGCTTAAGCCAATAGGAGCGGAGCAGCGATAAAGAATGTTTTAAAATCGGGAATTCCACGGGGACGAAGTCGCGGGCAGCAGCTAGTAAATAAATAATCCTTTAATAATTCAATATTCGTAGCACTTTAGTCAACCTCTGTACCGGTTCTTGAGTGTTTTGATAGATCATCGGAAATAGCCCCCTTTGTCTCATCTTCCTCACAACTTTCATTCGGAGGGTCTCGAAATGAGGGTGATTTATTAATTCCATTCACTTGACAGCCAAATAAGTGAAATATTATTATATTTTTGCTTGTCTCGGCGTTTTTTTCTGAAGACAGGTTGATGAGAGATACTTGAAAACGTAATTATATCATGAGTGTGGTTTGAAATATGCTTTTGATGTTATTAGGGACTAGCTTCTGCAAGCGACTTCGCTCGCGTGAATGTCGAAATTCAGCTCAAGAGTAGGCACTCTCTGACTGTTGTAACCGAACGCTGGGCACGCTACCATTGCGGCGATAATCATCTTCTGCCTGACGCTGGTGCTCACCATTTTTTTTTTCTGGATGGGAAATCATCAAATGACTTCTCCCGCTCTGGGCGGAGCGGAAGGGAGTATCAGACTCTTACTGACGAAAACCCACCCGTGATCCTTCTTGTGCCCTTTGCGTTCTAAGGCTGCGGTGACTCTTTCAAACAAATTCCGCAACCCTAGCAGGTTTCGGGCACGAATGTTTCGGGAGGTACATATTTCGGATTCAGCGGGAAGACACGTCCGGGTGTCAACACTAAGTGGATCGCCCGGAGGACACGGTGGAACATACGGTGGAGGTCTACCCTGCTTGGGCGGAGCAACGCCGTGTCCTCGTCGAGGCGATCGCGGCTCTGGAACGCAAAGGGCACTGGAAGGATTACATTGGTATTAGTCAGTAAGAGTCTGACACTCCCTTCCGCTCCGCCCAGAGCGGGAGAAGTCATTTGATGATTTCCCATCCGAAAAAAAGAGTAGGTATTCTCGGGTATAAATATCCTCTTTGCTATTCCACGATATAGTCTATGGTGTTCCAATTTCATCCAAATCCGTTAGGTCGTTTAAACGTGAAGAGTTAATAAACAGACAGATAAATTTACTATCGCATTTATAATAAATTAGTAAGGAAATATGGATATTATCACGAATTTTGGTGAGATTTTTAAATTGTATGATTCGTAGACAGTTCTGCAAAATGACTGTACCAAACAAATGCAATTTTCTAACTTATTACCTGTAAAGCTTTGGTTAAAAGGTGTGTAAAAAAAACAGCTCATTTTCATGTGTTTAATAATTTTACGACTTTTGTTGGCAACGCGGCTTATAGACCAGTGTGTCGAAATATTGACTTTAGCCAAAGATAGGTCAACCTTGACGTTCAATTAAATTAACTTTGCATTAACTTAAGTATTTATTTAAGCGTGACAAAGATGTTTTTCAGGTATAATTATCTATCTAACTACAAAATGAGGCCTGAACCTGTTTTTTTGCGTATTTAGACATAATAGGGCCTAGATCTACATTGAGATAACAAGATATTCTTCAATCTTGTCGTATTGTTGAAGATAAATCCTAGAGTGGGGCAACGTTCTTTAAAAAATAAAATAATGAGAGCATATTTATAGTTTCTGTTTAAAGTTTCGGGTTAGATTTGATCTTTATTTGATAGTCTCTTAAACGTACTTTTTTCTTAAGAAACAAATAATACAAAAACTTAAAAAACGCGCCTGCCATATCAAAAAATAAACTAAAAAATTTAAAATAAGATAGATAATAATCTTTTCATTGCAGTCGGGGGACGGTTCCCGTGAATAGTTATTTACAGGTCCCCCGTGTTTTTTAATATTTTGAATTATTTGTATTTTATTTCATACCTTCTTTGCTATATAATTAACAAGCTTGAGACGATGATAGTATAGGTAGTCGTAATTTTCATGAAAATAAAATACTTGTTTATTTATAAACCCTCCCTCTTTTTATTTTTTAAAATTTCACTAGCCTATACTACTTGGGATAACTCAACGCTTCTAACGATAGGTACCACATACATTGATATCGGTTAAGCCGTTTACAAGTTATGGTGGAATAAAGAAACTCTCAAAAATACAAAGATACATAATATGAACCCTGAAAACATAAAAGAAAGAAAGAAAGAAAAAGCGTTTATTCATGCTCGTTTTTGGGCAGTAGAGTTAAAAGAACTAAAAATGTTCCGCATTCAGTTCATGCTTGAAATTAGGGCCTTCAAACATGACGTACCTACACGTTATCACATAACCAAAAAACAGAGTTTCACTAATAAAGCAATAATAAAGTTAGATTAAGTTTTCTTCATGCGAGAATGACATATTTAGTTACATCGTGTTTCTATTTGATTAACGGGAAATGAAAGCTACGCAATTAGTTTAACTTTTGTTATTATGTTTAGTTTTGACCAACTTCAAAAAGGAGGAGATTCTCAAGTCGACTGTATTATTTTTTTGTGTGTGTTACCTCATAACTTTATAGTGGGTGTACCGATTTTGATGATTCTTTTATATTCGACAATTGGTGCTTGTCATGCGGTCCCATTAAATTGAGTGAGATCTGACGACTAATATTTAAGTTATCCCTAATAATGCGTGGCTTCGACAACATTGATGATGTTTTCATTCTTACTTAACGATGGAAAATAAAAAAAAACTGTATACGATGACTTGATCTTTTGAAATAGGGAACGGAACTCTTCAATGAATGATAACAAATCTTCCGGGACCTCTGAAATCGCATGTCTGTTTATTGTTTATAACACGAGCGGTACGACGTAATGGGATACGTTAAGCTGCGGGGTACTTGTATCACCACTAAAAAGTGAGCACTGAAAAAACGTTTTTGACTTCTAAATAAATAGCCCCATTAGCCCTGTTCTACTAAAGCTTCGCTGAATTAATACTGGCCATATCTTGTGACCAACACAAAAACGTCTGGCGAGTACTTAAATACTAAGCAATCACGATTAGGGAACATTGAATATAAAAAAAAAAACCGGCCAAGTGAACCTCGGAATTTTTTGGAAGTAGGTTCAAAATAGAAATGAGTGCTGGAAATGTGTGTGAACAACGAAGGACCAATCGAGTTGAGTCAAGCAAAGTGTCCGCTATGCATTCTTGCACCGGCTACATACCGTTTCAAAGCTTTGCCGTGCATTCTCGTACCGCACACGCTCCTTGCACAACTTTGGTGGAACAACCACGTATATTTTTAAAGAGCCACTACACTGCCCAACTATCTCGTATAGGGTGGGACAGCATCATAAAGCTCATGATTTCTATGTAGAAGAAGTCAAGTAGTTGGCCAGCAGTAGAACTATTGGCATAATTATTGTAATTATAGTTTTAGCCTTGCATTTATAAGTAGAAAAAAACAACTAAACAGCTATTAATTTTAGAAAAAAAAAACTAAACTAAATAGAGCTTTCTTACAAAATTACTTTTGGTTTGATGAAATCCGCGTATGCGAGGATTATGAGCTCGAAGATCGAAATTTTCATCAGACTTGCTTCAAATTTATTGTAACTGATCAGTTCCTATGTGTCTTAGCGTTATGTTATATAGCCTATAACCTGCCCAGGAGTATAGAATATAATCGTACCAAGTTTGGTTAAAATCCTTTCAGTAGTTTTTGACCCATGCGTGCACATACAGACAGACAGACAGACAAAAAATTTACTGATTGCATTTTTGGCATCAGTATCGATCACCATTCATCCTCCAATACCTATCAATTTTTAATATATATTCAATGTACAGAATTGACCTCTCTACAGTTTTATTATAAGTATATAGATATAGGTAGAAGATTAATCACGTCGACCAAGTGGTAAAATAAAGTCATGAAAAAAATATCCCCTAAATGTAGGGGCCACGCTTTTTTTATTACTTATCTTATGTGGGTGTGTTTAAACCAATTTTTCTATCCGTTTGCGAAATATTAAGTGCTAAATTTCAATTAAACCCTTTACAGATACTTTTGAATTGTCAAGACGAAAGAGGCTGCACGTTCCAAAGCGTAGATCTCTGTGGAGAAGAACGTGCAAGTAATTCCACGAACACTCTTTTAAATCATGTTTTGTATTACATAAACTTAGTTACATCCTTGTTGCTTCTATATGTGAGGACAATACAAAGAAAAAAAAAAGGTACTTGGAGAAGGAAATTTTCGTACAAATTTAATTGAAAATTAAAGATAAAGTTGCTAGTTACTAGAATTAAACAAAAAGCACTATTCTTAGACGGCAATTGGGCGCTTATTTATTTTATTTTGAGTGTTTTAACTAAGTTAAGTTTTATGAATTTGATATTCACAAACAAAATGAATACAACATGAAACCTATTCCTCTTAAAAGATGGTTATTAATTCTATTGCCATGATTTTGAACAGGCCACCTGCTGGTCCCCAAATCATCAATTATGATTTTCTTTCTTCAATTATGGCTTTCGATCGCAAGAAGAAGAAGAGGTTCACTTCTTCTTTCTTCCAAGTCATGATCAAGATCGAGGTAACGCGATTAGGGTTTTCCATTATGAATGTCGTGTTTCCAGCCTAGGTGTGTGATTGGAAAAATTACTGGTTAAAATTGGATGTAGTGTGCAGGGTTTGGCAGTTCTGGGAACCCCAATAACACTTGTACCGCGAGGAGACACGTCCGTATATTTATCATTTTTAACATGACAGGTGGGACGCGCGCCGACCACAAAGAGGACGAAAGAATTTGTATTCACACAATAAACACGCGAATATTTCCATTTTTAATTCGACGCTTTTGCGTTATTGGCATGATAAACAATATTATGAAGAGAGGTGAAATGAAAAATGTGGGACATGTAATCCTGTGTCCAATCATGAAACTGGATGATAACGTTATTAAGTAAAACAGAAATTTGACCCAATAATTTTATATTGTCAGTTGGACTTATGGAACTCGTGGTGAAATAACAACTCTGTCGTGGTCGTTCCGAGGGTGGTTGACGAGACATTAATTTTATTTATTTATTAGGAAACAAACAGTTACACAAAAGTTTCTTAATTATTAAACCTTAATCTATACTAATATTATAAAGCTGAAGAGTTTGTTTGTTTGTTTGTTTGAACGCGCTAATCTCAGGAACTACTGGTTCGAATTGAAAAAATTTTTTTGGGTTGAATAGACCATTTATCGAGGAAGGCTTTAGGCTATATATCATCACGTTTATGCCAATAGGAGCGGAGCAGCGATAAAGAATGTTTTAAAATCGGGGATTCCACGGGGACGAAGTCGCGGGCAGCAGCTAGTATATAATATGAATAATGTAAGTGTAACTCACAACGTTATCCACATGTTACCTTATACATATAAAATATGATAATAGAACTAGGCATGCGAGTCGATTTACATCAGTTGCATGTTTAAACAGTTAAGACTTGGATTCACTTGGTTAATTGTTGGATTACATTGTTTCGAAATTCATTATAATTATGATTGTTTAAAAAGATCTTTGAAAAATTTGTGTTATAATTATTTGCCTATATATTAATGCCGAGACTCTGGCGAGTTGCGGAATGTTTGGACGTGAAGCCGTTGGTCCCGGCGGTCATTTGATCATCTTTGATAGTCCTTATGAGTTATCAGGAACGCGAAAGTCTAACCAGTCTTACCGAAGAGTATCGTGTTACTGGGTTATAGTGGTAAGATTAAAATTTCTAGACAATCGGTTCATGTAAAATGTTTTCTAAATAAATAATTCAGTTGCATTCGGCAAAACTGGAAGCTGACACCAATACAGTTGGGAACATGTTAGTCATATTGATTAAGTTTTTTGGAATGATTTAGTAACTTAGGATAGTGTCTCTTGATTAATTAATATTATAAATGCTGCGAGGAAAACAGTAATTGACAGATGTTTCACGTTTTTTCGTGTAATTTAATGGACTACATCCCGATATGTCACATACCCGGCTCGTCAACACGTCAAAAGTATAAAAAACAAATGAACACGGCGGCGTGGCGCTTTATTAAGATTGTAATCTTCATAATAAAACTTGTCAACATTGACAAATTGAGACTGAATGTTCCGATTGGTTAACTTTGAGAATTCCTGTATTCATTTCCGTTTAGTCAACTTTTTATTTGAAAAATATAATCAGGAATGAAAAGAAATACCACTATTCATGTTATTTCTACTTCTAGTAAGTACTTCCGCCTACGGCTTCACTCACGTGAAAAGTGTTGATTATCACTTTGCAGTTTTAGTGGACACCTTTTCTAGATCGGTTTTGATTTCGTGGTACCAGAATATTGTTATCCATGCGAAAATACTACTTTTTCAATTTTCTTCTGGCTGCGAGGCTTGCGTGAGCTTTAGAACTTGCTTCACGGAGCGCTTGCTTGCTTGCGGGGCCTGCCCAGAAAATATATGCGTATCACGTACATAATTTAGGAATTCACATACATTATAAAAATATTATATCCACTTCTGGGAAACTCGGTTACTACAAGTGCGTCAAAATGTAGTTTGCTACGTGGCTTAAGGTGACGAAACAGGAATGGATGCGTGAAGACCAAAATCTTGCACCGCACACTACTTGCGTGCAGTTGTTTTTAAAATGTATGACATGTTGACAAATCGGGAACGTGACTTATCGGGAAGTAGCCATTTGTTTAATAAACATCACTCCATAGTAACAGGACTGGACATAGTTACTACAAAAAATCCTGCCCGAAGCCATTCCATGCGACAATCCCACGAACTATATTCTATAGCCAAATCACTCTGCTACACTAATCGCTGTGCCCCCACTCTCGACATCGTTACCCGAGGTCATCAACACTTGTTTCAGTTGTCAATACAATTCGCACTGGCCTGTGGGAAGTCGTTTACATTATCTGTTCACAAATGCCAGCAATCCCCGCGTTCTGGCCCGAATTACAGGCTAATGCACTGGTGAATGTACCATTATTGGGACATAGTTCAGATTTGCATTTTGTAATTCGGATAGTGTTGGCGATCGATTTGCAAGGTTAGCCTCGGTTTTACTGTAACTCTGTTGGGATTTGGTAAATAGTAGGAGGTGTATTTTGAAATATGGAAATGGCTAGCTTTATCACGCTACTATATCACGTGATGGTATGTTCGAAGATGAGAAGTGGCTCGCCCTAGACGTTCAGATTCCTTAGGTGATAGTTATAGAAACCAACTTTGAAGTATACCTATCCCTTAGGAATATTTTTTTTCTGAGATATAAAGCCAATATGTAATATATAAAAACAGTATATCTTTACATCAGTTTAAAAGTTTTCTGATTGAATCACTACTTGCAGGGATTTCCGTTAGTAAATATATTAAAACAAACCATTAAACCTCATACTCAATACATAAAACTCTTCCGTTACAGAGTGACTGAAACTACAGGTCGTAGAAAGCTGAAACTTGGCATGTAGGTTCCTTGGGAAGTTTTAAACTTAGAAACTTTTTTTGAATTTAGAAACTTAGCGAAGATTTTTCAAAATTCCTACGGGTACGGGAAAAACCGAGACACATGCGAACGAAGTCGCGGGCAAAAGTTAGTCTATACTACATAATATTATAAATAGGAAATATTTTTTAGTTTGTTTGTATCAAATAAGCTCCAAAACTACTGGGCTGATTGTAAGCATATTTTTACCAAGGTACATTATCAGCGAGTTATCAGCGAGTAATATATTTTATATCCGTATCTGAACTAGAACGGCAACTACGCGGGTGAAACCGCGGGCTAATGCTAGTTTGTAACATTTAGATTATAAAACAATTTCATTAATTTTAGTATGTAGACAGTCTACCTACATATACCTACCTTTGTTATTTCTTGTTCTACTAAAGCTTTCATCTTTTAGAACTCGATAAAGCTAACTTTGTATGAAATATTTTGCTACATTTTTAGGATAGGTCCTAAATATTTTAAGGTTATAGTTCATCTGGTCTTATTGAAGTGGAAAAGTTTGATTTTCTGGGTAAAACCTTGAAGTATATCGAAGTTTTGAAGTGTCCAGTATTGATAACAAAGAAAAATTCTGGTCTTTGTGATTTTTATTATTCGTGGGCCGATTGGAAATGTTATGTCTCGTTTATAAGCTGAAACTTTTTGACACAGCATTAATAAATATTTTTGTAAAATATTACTTTTGCCCGTTATGTTTCTCTGTACGGCAAAAGCCCCCTTCTTCTTCTTCCCATTTCCCCCAGTTTTGGACAAGTATAGTATACTAATTCTTTCGATAGACGTCCAAGCCATCGACCATCTTCGTCTGAGTTCGCCGCGATGTCGCAAGAGACTGCCTGGATTGTCTTTGTTCATGTGCTCATGGGCTAAATCAACGACAATGTGGGTCATTATCGTTGATTTAGCCCATGAACCATTCGTCATGCGACTGAATAGTTCGGTCTAGCTAGACCCATTAGCTTAGTTGCCTTTTTGGGTGACGATAATAATTACATGTATAAAATTTTATGAATCTGGTGTTTCACTGGACAGAGTTTTTCAGTCAATGTAGAATTTTTAGGTAACAGAAAAATAGAGAAAAATGGTCATCGCTTTGATGTCGCATTGTGGTTAGTTAAAAAAACGTTCGAGTCGTTCTCGTGTGCTTTAGGTTATTAGTGAATAATATTTTTAACATGTTTTTTTTAAATCTATACATACTATAATAATAAAGAGAAAAGTTTTGATTGTTAATTTGTATTGAATGGGTTCCAAAACTACCAAACCGATTTGAAAAATTATTTCACTGTTGGGAGCTACGCTATCCCCGGATGACATAGGCTATATTTTATCCCTAAATTCCCACAGGAACGGGAACTACGCGGGTAAAACCGCGGGGAGCTGCTAGTAATGAATAAAAATTAAATGAATTACAAAGAATAAGAACTAAAAATAGTTACGCATAACTAATTTATACTATGGGTACAATAGCGATCTCATTACTGTTTGCGATATCTACCAGCCAGCCTTTAGATAGACTGAGTGGTGTACAGCTAGTAACAGAATTAAATAAATATAAAAAAAATACATAAGCGTAGTCTAATACAACAACAAATAGATAAGCATAATCAGCCTTTTAATGCTAGTCTAAAATATTTTCCTGGATAAGTTACTATGCGGTTTAGTAATCACGTGTAAGAATAAAATGTCAAATACATAATACCTACCAGCGGCTATATTTCAATATAAGCTAGGCCGTAACTTGTCTTTACGGCTTCGTACCGCCTAACCTTTAGTTGTATCGGGTACAGAATAGCGTTTGTAGTTTGCAGCAGTATTACCTAGTTTTCCCGTATAAAGTTATTTTCAGGGTTCCAAAAATCAGTAAAAACAGAAACCTTATATTGTAGTCAATATCACGAGGTAATAGGACTGACTGGTTTCGTTTTTAGTTCATGACTTTATCGGATACTATGGCAAATAACCTACAATAAATAATAAATGACTAAAAAAAACCTACATTCAAACAATTTAACTTGATTTCTTAAACTTTATCTTGAATATGTATATAAATTAAATAAAAATATCTAGTTACGGTGTTTATGTTTAAACTCCCCCGAAACGGCTCGACCGATTTTCGTGAATCTTAGCGTGCATATCGGCTAGGGTGGCGAATCGCACAACATTCATTTTTCTCTTCTCTGATCTTTGACCCCACTGAGACCTCACGATCCCAGAGTTTCAACCCCAAAAGACTCGAAAATATAACCAACGAGGAAGTTCAAATTCAAATCCAAATTTTTATTGCTTAACACAGTTCATTATAATAGCTTTCCAGATGTCAAGTGAATGCGCAGTCCACTGCGTTACACCAATTCAGGTATGCAAAATTATAATTGAGATTATACTGGTCATAACTTCCGATTAATACCTTCTAAAATTTCACAAAAATACATTCCTCTTATTTAATACCCTATACATTGTCAATATTCAAATTAATAAGTTATACAATGTCATTTAATATTATACAAATAAAATAAGTAAGTAATAACATAAATTAAAAAAAGCAAGTAATGTCAAAGTATATAATGCCACTATTTACTGAATGTCTTATATATACAAATTTTTATCTGGCAGGTATTCATTTACTGTGTAGTTTGTCTTACTTCTTCAATCATCATTATCAACAGCCTGTTGCAGTCCACAGCTGGACATAGGCCTCTCCAATTGCACGCCACTTAGATCTATTTTCGGCTTCTCGCATCCAGTTCCTGCCAGCCGTCCTGCGTAAATCGTCACTCCACTGTGCCTGAGGACGTCCTACTACGTTTGCCGAGACGCGGTCTCCACTCAAGAACTCGTTTACCCCAACGGTTGTCGGTTCTACGACTAATATGGCCAGCCCACTATGTCTTACTTATCAGTAGATTATTGAGTTGATTTACATTGATATCTTTAATCTATACTTACTATCTATACTAATATTATAAAGCTGAAGAGTTTGTTTGTTTGTTTGTTTGAACGCGCTAATCTCAGGAACTACTGGTTTGAATTGAAAAATTCTTTTTGGGATGAATAGACCATTTATCGAGGAAGGCTTTAGGCTATATATCATCACGCTTAAGCCAATAGGAGCGGAGCAGCGATAAAGAATGTTTTAAAATCGGGGATTCCACGGGAACGAAGTCGCGGGCAGCAGCTAGTATCCAATAAAGAATTAGAAGAATTAGGTCATTTGTTATTAATATATGGTACGTAATTTGCTATTATACCTTTTTAATGGATGGGAAATCATCAAATGACTTCTTCCGGTCGGGACGGAGCGGAAGGGAGTGTCAGACTCTTACTGACTTAAACCCACCCGGGATCCTTCTAGTGCCCTTTACGTCCAGAGCCGCGGTCACTCTATGAACAAATTCCGCAACCCTTTCAGCAACAAATTCCGCAACCCAAGCAGGCACTGACCCTATGGGACCCCATCTACTTTGCTGATATCTTCTGAGGAGCGCGTGGAACGCAGCGAAGACAAGTACCTATTAGAGATTGTTAATCGGGCCCGGCCATTCAAAAAAACAAGTTGGGGCTTCCGTGCCGCAGTTTTAGTACCTACCGGGCCCGGTATGAATACCGGGCCGGTATTCCTAGGGTAGATAACCTTCAAAAACAAATCACAATATCTCGTTGTAATATTATCGTAGGAGTAATTAATGTTCTGTGGTCTAGGTTCAGGAGCGTTCACACATTTAAACTCATCATTATGACAGAAGTTTTTAGCAGCGGGATACAAACAAGACTTGAAAAAAAAATAACAGAAAACAGCTACTGTACTTAATTATAATTATGTACACAACTTCAACATCTTAGTAATCTATACTTAATATTATAAAGCTGAAGAGTTTGTTTGTTCGTTTGTTTGTTTGTTTGTTTGTTTGTTTGAACGCGCTAATCTCAGGAACTACTGGTCCGATTTGAAAAAATCTTTCAGTGTTAGATAGCCCATTTATCGAGGAAGGCTATAGGCTATATATCATCACGCTACGACCAATAGGAGCGGAGCAGCGATAAAGAATGTTTTAAAATCGGGGATTCCACGGGGACGAAGTCGCGGGCAGCAGCTAGTTCACAATAATGATAAACATACACTTATGAATGAAACGAGAAAATCAATGTTTATTTTTAAATACTAATGCTACATTAACATTCAAATATTCTAGATTTTGCGACAGCAACGATGTCATCGTCGTGATTAATAAATAAAGTGTCGGCGAAGAACAAAATAATGATACATACATAATAATGACCAAATTTTGTCCGATCTCAACTGAGACTATACAAATTCGCAGACATAGTATGCAAGTGTGTTGCGCAAAAACACGTTCTCTTTCTCTTTCCTTGTTCTCTTACCAATGACGACACGGTTGGCGCAGTGGTTGAGCGATTGGCTGCTGCGCTACGTGCCGCGGGTTCGAATACCGCACGGAACAAATATTTGTATGGCCTACAGATAGTTGTTCCGAGTCTGTCTGTTTGTGTATGTGAGATTGTATGTTTGTAAATGCACCCACGACATAGGAGAAATTCCTAGAGTGGGGCAACGTTTTTAAAAAAAAGAGACCAACGGTTTTGGTGGTTGGGTTGGTATGGGTAACACACCAACTTCTGAGAAATTCCTCATAGATTATTATTACATTACCCGCTCAAAAAATTGGACCCAAGATAGAAGAGCAACGCATACTCAAATAATTAGGGCAATGTATTCAATGTATGTCAAAATCAAAAGTAATTTACTTAAACTAGGCTGAGAGCCAGCACTTTTTGAACGTCAAGTTTTTCATAAAGACAGTCCCCCGAAACGCCCACCCGTCACCACTTCGTAGTGTTTCAGCTGGGAAGAAGAAGTGGCGCAAAAAACTCCCCAGCAACACAATCTGTCTGTTGCGTTTTAAGAACTTGAATTTATACAATACCTACTGTGCCAAATCATTCAAGGGTTAAAAAAATAATAATTATCCAACATAAAACACTTTAAAGAGCAGATTGATTCAATAAAGTAAAAACGAATTGACCTAGTTACATAGTCATCAGATTTAAAAAAAAAAAAAACAATATTATATGAACTCATATAACCTGTCATAAGCTAACTTATAGAGAAAGAATATGATAAATATGACATTGTTTTGCGTTCAACACAGCAACCAGCTATTCTTATCGTCTAAATAGTCATTAATATAATAGTATGCCTCACAAAAATGTTGGATTTAACTTAAACTTTAAATGAGTTAAAAGGCAGCTCAAGAAAAGAAAGTGGAAGTTTATTGAAAAAACGGATACGGAGCCCCAAAAAAGAGTCGCTTCTTCTCACTCCACTATCAAAGTCGGTGGGAACGAGCATGTAGATTGTAGTCTCTTGTGAATGAACCGTCTCATATTATAAAGAAAAGAAACATTAAATGCATTTGTAGATCAAAGACTAAAAGGAAAGTCCAAGGAGACAATCTTGAAGAATTTTCTATTTTACCATCTTATTACAAAAAATAGAAAACAGATTTTTGTCAAAGAGAATGGCGTAATTACTAGCCATTGTCTGTGGTGGCGTCGTCCGATTGTTCGATACGAGTGATTAAAATAAAATTGTCTTTTGTATATTGTAGACTAAAAAACAATTTTAAACTCTGTATCTTAGTAGCTTAAGTGCATATTCCAATTCCATTGACACACTCGATGAATGCAAGAATTACTCGTACAGAACAGCAGGATGCAATTAATGCAATTGATTAAAGTTGTAAGTGGTAGGTAGAACAATGGGTATTAAACGTAAGTACTTTTAAAAATAGTCACGTTTCCAAGTGAACATTATGAAGACTGATTTGCTTGTTGGAAGAGAAATTGGAATCTGTTCTCCAAATCTATACTAATATTATAAAGCTGAAGAGTTTGTTTGTGTGTTTGTTTGAACGCGCTAATCTCAGGAACTACTGGTTCAAATTGAAACATTCTTTTTGGGTTGAATAGACCATTTATCGAGGAAGGCTTTAGGCTATATATCATCACGCTTAAGCCAATAGGAGCGGCGCAGCGATAAAGAATGTTTTAAAATCGGGGATTCCACGGGGACGAAGTCGCGGACAGAAGCTAGTGAGAGATAAAATATAAATAAACTATACGATTTTTGGAAACGGTTATGATGCCATTCGCTATTTTTTCTTCATGCCCTCGAGCCCATATGCAAACTTATTAAGTGCTTTTCACTGCCTAGAGGGCCTCAAGTCTCGCTATTACAATAGTGTCAGAATGGTCTATCATTGATTTCATAATGGTTGATTTTTACAAGTTCGGTAATCTAATAATAAATATACAAGCGTCACTATGACTTTCCAGTGGTCACCCACTGACACTTCATTGAAAGAAATGGCATAGGATGGTAACCTCGTACAAAATATGAATAACAGACGTATGCAGTAATCTGCTAAAATTTGGACAGTTCCTTTGATCAGTGATCTATCATTAGAACGTCGTTGTGCAGTCATTTCTTTTAATAGCTCGGCAATCGAAAAGTTTTACGAGACCATTGACCAACCAATGATCAGCCATTATGTATTTAGCAGGTTGCGAAATTTTAGCAAAATGACAATGAGATCGGTTGGCTAATGCCAACCAACACGATCTCTTTGTCATAATATGTGGCATATGTGTGTAATGGCATAATTACTGAAGTATATCCTGGCAAAGACGGTAACATTCGCGTCACGCTAGTTAAAACGGCTACCGATCACCTCAAAAGACCTATTGTAAAATTGTGTCCATTACCATGCCAATAACTTTTTATTAAAAAAGGCTAAAAGAATGGAGAATAAAGGCAAATGAAACAAGTTCACAACAAGAAGAGATACATGCCCACGCGTACGACTAAATAACGTTGCGATTCCCCAAGCGGCAGAAGCTAAATACCTTGGAATGTACTTAGATCGGCGACTAACTTGGCGAAAACATATCTTCACGAAGCGTAAAGCATTGAGCCTACAACTCAGAAAACACTATTGGCTACTATCAAAAAAATCCAAGATGTCCCTGGAGAACAAGCTCAGAATCTATAAGTGTATCATAATGCCCATATGGACGTACGGAATACAGCTGTGGGGCACAGCAGCCAATTCAAACATTGACATACTCCAAAGGTTCCAATCAAAAATGCTAAGGATTATAACTAATGCACCTTGGTATATAAGTAATGATAGCCTACATCGAGAATTAAGAATACCAAAAGTCAAGGAACAAATAACACAAGCAGTTAGTGCCTACAAGAATAGGATTGCTACTCATCCCAACAAATTGGCATCAAACCTGATGAAAACAAAGACCTTTAGGAGGCTGAAAAGACAAACCCCACAAGATCTGATACTGTGACAATGACATAATATGATAGATCGGATTGAATTGGATGCACCGCTGGGCGCATACCAAGCATGACTAAAGCAACAGCACACAAAAGATGCTGAATGTCAATAAATGGACAGATTGCATCATAAAAAAAAAAAAAAACTTTTTATACAAACATAATCTCCAACTGCCTAGTTCTTTAACTTTAGTTTAATTTATTTAAAAAAAAAAAGCAATATATCTAGTTTTAATTTCCGCGAACATTAGTGGGTTGCAGGTATGCACCTCCCTCCCGCCCGCTATATTATGCACATGCAAGATTACAAGGCAAATGCAAGGATTTTATGCACATGCAGGAAGGCAAAGCAATACCCAACACCATTACCGACACGTGTTTCGCCTCTCCACGAGGCATCCTCAGGGGACGTGTTGACTCGCTGACCGTTGAGTTGCGACTGAGAAATTATTTTTTTTTTTTTTTTGAGTGGACTACTCGCAGTTCAGCACATTAAGGCTGGTTACTGCTCAACCGGGCAATAAGAAATTATTACAAGGCACCCCCCTTTTATACACTGCCACCGTTGGTTATTTGTGTACAACTACCCACAAACATTCGCAGTAAAGGGGAAGAAACTAAATTCGTCTGGTCATTCAACAGTGCAAAATTATTATTATTACTATGTTTCAAAATCTCTAATTGTTCCAAAACACACAGCCGGAAACCCTTATCACAAACATGCAGTATATTAAAACTATTGTTGTCGCGCAAAGAATGGCCGGTATCAATTAGATGTTTCGCGAAATTCGATTTGTCCGAATGGCCATTTCTATACGCGGCAACATGTTCCCCATACCTTATGTCAAAGTTACGGCCCGTCTGACCCACATATACCCCGTTGCATTCATCACAGACCAGCCTATACACCCCAGACTTTTTACTATTTTCTAAAATATCTTTTCCGTTACAAACACGGCGTATATTCAGGTCCGTTCTGAACGCTACATAAACGTTATTTTTTCTAAGTAAATTACTAATTCTATCTGAAATGGGGCCCATATAGGTCAGACTGGCCACATATCTATTAATATTAGTACGCGGACATGCATATAATAGTGAACGAACCCTTTCTTTCTGCTTCGAAGGGTTCGTTCACTATTATATGCATGTTCAGACGTTTATGTAGCGTTCAGAACGGACCAGAATATACGCCGTGTTTGTAACGGAAAAGATATTTTAGAAAATAGTAAAAAGTCTGGGGTGTATAGGCTGGTCTGTGATGAATGCAACGGGGTATATGTGGGTCAGACGGGCCGTAACTTTGACATAAGGTATGGGGAACATGTTGCCGCGTATAGAAATGGCCATTCGGACAAATCGAATTTCGCGAAACATCTAATTGATACCGGCCATTCTTTGCGCGACAACAATAGTTTTAATATACTGCATGTTTGTGATAAGGGTTTCCGGCTGTGTGTTTTGGAACAATTAGAGATTTTGAAACATAGTAATAATAATAATTTTGCACTGTTGAATGACCAGACGAATTTAGTTTCTTCCCCTTTACTGCGAATGTTTGTGGGTAGTTGTACACAAATAACCAACGGTGGCAGTGTATAAAAGGGGGGTGCCTTGTAATAATTTCTCAGTCGCAACTCAACGGTCAGCGAGTCAACACGTCCCCTGAGGATGCCTCGTGGAGAGGCGAAACACGTGTCGGTAATGGTGTTGGGTATTGCTTTGCCTTCCTGCATGTGCATAAAATCCTTGCATTTGCCTTGTAATCTTGCATGTGCATAATATAGCGGGCGGGAGGGAGGTGCATACCTGCAACCCACTAATATTCGCGGAAATTAAAACTAGATATATTGCTTTCAATTTTAAATTAAAATGGATTTCCGCAAAGTAACGCCTGACTCAATCAATTTTATTAATTTATTTTACCTTTAACATTATATACTCATTTACTTTTGCTTTTGAGAACACTGCGTATTCTCAAGGCGGCGGAGCATGTTGACGCCATAAACGTCAATCTAATAGTTTTACGCAAACCCGCAATTCGAAATTATAAAAAATCTCGGTAGGCTGACATTTGCCCTCCCCTTTCCCCGCACACCGCATGTCGTACACTTGCATAAAAACCATTCGCATATCCCCGCCCGCCGCTCTCTTTCCTTCGAGAACCACAGCAGCGACAACTCGCCACAGCACACTGGGCCCCCCCCGATCGTCATCCTAGCAGAGCCACTGATTCCACGTGGACCATCGTCAGAGCCAGGAGCCGCTGTATTCCCAGGTCAGTCCTATCTCACTTTCTTTCCTTCCCTGGTGAATGTCAGCCCGCGATGCGCGTTTAACGCGCAACCGCTTTCAAATCCGCTAAATTAATAATTTTTACACTAGATAAAATTCCCCCAATAGTTTTTGTCCTTCTTTCTAATTTAAATTATAATCGACGTCAATATTTACTGCCAAGATATTGGCAGAGTTATTTAAAATGTACGCATTGTACGCTATTAAAAAATTGTTTAGCCAAGTTCTTGGCTGTAATAGGTACTTAAATAATATAGCGACATCTGTCTTCTATAAAAGTTTGTCAGATAGCATCTGTCTATAAGATATCTATCTTTAGTCATATAAAAATACCTATATACTTATTGGTGTCATATGAAATAAATCGTGGGTCTAAAACCATAACGGGGCATAAAACCATAGAGCGTATCCACAAAATCCCTACTTTTCAGGAGACACAAAAAAGTTAATAGCATATTAATCTTGTAATTTAGCCAGCTTGTCGTGTTTTTTTTTTTAATGGACCTCTCGCAGTTCAGCACACTAAGGCTGGTTAGTGCTCAACTGGACAATCCTGTGGTGGCCTCAAATGAATTGTAGGCCCCCAGCCACTACTACTTAAAAACTAAATGAGCGCTCGCTAAGGGCATCCCCTGTGGGACACGGGCCTCGGCTTAGCGGGGTCATTGAGGGAGGATTGATATTATTTTGGGGATTTAACGCTAATGGCTCAGCAGCGCGGGCTGGCTCGTTAGGCAAAAGTCGGGGAGGGTTTTGACGGGGGCGTCGCGATGGACCTCGTCGGCGAGGTCGGTATACGGAACGCAGTCTGTGTTTGCTTTTCCTAAGAGTGCTGGTTTCCCTACTACTCTCTTGGGTCTGGGTGATGGGGTCGTCGGGCTCAACAAGGGTATGCCGCGGTCGGAGGATCTTGCTGATCTGGAAGGGCGTGTATCGGCTACCCGATACGATAAGGGAGGAGGAGCTTTTCAGCGAACTCTATGAAATGCTTTGTAAAACGTTTCATGAACTGTTTGATGGTGGGGATACGGAGGTCGACATGTAGTCGCTCATTCCTAACGTACCACGGGGCTCCCGTAACCTTTCGGAGAAACCGGTTTTGGATAACCTGCAACCTATGGATCTGGTGGGGTTTAGCGTGTGCAAAGGCTACACACGCGTAAGTCATTATCGGGCGTATGCATGTGAAAATGCGTAGTTTGCATTTCAGGGATAGCTTGCTGCGTGCGTTCAGCATGTTATGAAGCCTACTGAAAGCGAAAGCGGCACGACTGCGTACCGTCTTTATGTGCTTTCTGAAAGTAAGCTTTCGGTCGAGGATCACACCTAGATATTTGGCTTGCTCTACCCAAGGGATCGGCTTGCCAAATAACGTGATCGGACTGGAACGGGGTGGGCAGACACGAGTCTGGGGCTTGTGAAACAAGATCTCCTGACTCTTCTCTGGGTTGACTTCCACTCTCCATTTCCGGAACCAAGTGCCTAGTGCGTTTGCGAATCTCTGGAGGTGGAGCTTGTTGTGTTTTTGCATGTAGCTATATATTTACCCTGCAGTTAATATGGAATTTTTGATTTTAAGTTATTCCCTCTATAACACTACTTTTCAACCGACTTCTAAAAAAGGAGGAGGTTCTCAATTCGGATGTTTGTATTTTTTTTTTATGTTTGTTCGCGCATAACTCCGTCGCTTGTCAACCGATTTGAAAAATTCTTTTTTTTGTTGGAAAGGGTATACTTCCCAAATGGTCCCATGAATTTTATCGAAATCGACCAAGCGGTTTTCGAAAAGTCTAAAAAAAAATATCTACATTGTCTACATTGACGACCTCTTAGTTTACTCTGCAAAGGAGCAGTGCGTTTTTTTTACACCAATGTGATTGGTTCGTTTAAGTGGGGGGAGGGGAGGGGATGTAGGTACCACTAAAAAGTGAAAAATAAAAAACTTTTTACAAAAAAATACAACCGACTTTTACACAAAAAAACAAAAAAGTGCAAAATAACTTTAATTTCGGAAGTCGGAGTTCAAAAAACGAAAAAGCAACCACCAACACCGAGTTCCGAAATTAAAGTTATTTTGCACTTTTTTGATTTTTTGTGTAAGTCGGTTGTATTTTTTTTGTAAAAAGTTTTTTTTAGCAGATATGTCTATTTGCCATGAAGATTATACGGTAAAACTTCGTCAAAATTCCCTCAAAAATGCATAGAATTTATGAACGTAAAACCCTTCTCCTTAAATTGTTAATATTTATAGCTATATTTACCTAGTTGGTGACTCAAAATATTGCAATTTAGGAATGAGAACCCATCAAAATTGATATTTGCGCGATTTTTAAAATTCATATCCCTGACGACACGACTATAAACGACAAGCCAGAGCTTGTCGTTTAATTATAGTCTTATGCGGGTGAAACCTCGGGGCGCATCTTGTTCTAACAATAACTTTTTGTTAAACTAGCTGCGCCCCACGTTTCCTGTTATAAGCCATCTGTGTGCCAAATTTCATCCTAATACGTTCTGTCATCTTTCCATTCATCCATCAATACAAACTCTCACGTTTATAATGTTAGTAGGATTAAAGAAAAAATACACGTATTCAGTAGGTATTCATAAGTAATAGGTACCTACACTAATTCAATATAACATTTTACAAATACAATACCTGCCAACTCGCGCTAAGGATACCTACCTACCTTACTTAACACAAACAATCGTAAAACTACCTACATCAGTATTATTTACGTTATTGTTATACTAACAATAATAATTCATCATTATAAGCAAAAAAAACATCCTAATTAGTCAAATGAACAGTACCTATACTTTAAAACTGACCTTTCAATAAGATTATTTTAAACAAATAATGTATAATCAAAATTACTTACCATTATTGATAAACACATTATCTGTGTTTAGTGCTAAACGCAGAATCTCCGCTTCATTATTCACAGCAAATTCACTAAAGATATTCCACGCATTAAAATTATATCTACTCGCTACGGCAGCTCTGCGGAATGACTGTGTTTCCGTGTTGTTGACATGACGATACGTCCGCGTAGAGACGACATCTTCGGACAGCAATACTAAGTCGTGGGGCAGTAACCATGTTTCTTGTAATGCTATAATGTCAGCTGATACACACAGTTGCCTAATGCAGTCAATCGAGGTTTTTGCAATTGAAACTGATAATTTTGATCGCTTTAGCCACTTTTATTATTCTGTGCATACATTTTTCTGTGTCTTCACAGTGCCTCTGAAGTTTCCATCTGAAGGTCTCTTAAGGTCTGCTCCAAAAACTCTACTGACGCTTATTATTAGTGAGTCCTCAAATGCTCTCCGTTTGGGGTGGAATCGTAAAACTGATTGACGTTTATAATCTTCGACCCACGCACTTTTGTCAGCCCCTGTATTGTTATTCCTAAATTAATATAATGCAACTTTGGCTTGAAAATATTGGCTGGGATGAACCACTTTCAGAAGAAATAGAAAAGGCTTGGCGTAAGTTTTCCAATAGTCTATCTTGTCTATCTATATTTTCACTGCCGAGACAGGTTTTGTGTGTAGTCTATCTTGTCTAGCCATATTTACACTGCTGAGACAGGTTTAGTGGGACTCACCTACTGTTAAGGAGTTATTATGATACATATTTTCAGCGAAGCCGGGCGTATGATGCTTGCATCTAAATAAGGTCTATTGATGAAGCAGGTATCGTGCAAGTTAACCTTTTGTGTTCCAAGTCAGAGGAGGACATTCATTTTTTGTTTTCACCTGCTTACGCTCCTTTGGTGGTATCTGGGAGGCCGGAGTAAAATCCGCTAAATATGATATAAGACGTGTAATGGGCAACACGGAATTAACTTTTGAAGATATATTCACGTTATTCGCACAAGTTGAAGCCATCTTAAATAGTCGGCCAGTTTAGCCCATGTCCTCGTCACTAAATGATCTCCTGTCTGATCTTCCTCGACCCAAGGCTCTTCCTACTTGGATGGCAGGCTGCTAACTATACGCTGCCTTCACCGAGCTTAGAAAACTGCAGTTCCACTCAACTGAAGCGCTACCAACGGTGGCACTTTTGGAGGAGGCGGCAGAGGGAGTACCTGGCAGAGCTGAAGCAAAGATCAAAATGGTGCACCAACGATACTCCACTGAACGTTGGCGACCGATTCCTGCTTCAGAAAGACAACTTACCACCATTATGCAGGCGAATGGGTCGAATCAGCCAACTCATTCCTGGCCCGGATGTCGCGTAGTAGATGTTCAAACAACACAAGGAAGTTACCGAAGGCCCTTCAAGTGAGTTTGCCCTCTGCTAGCGACGAGTGAGCGAATTGAGTGAGAGTTAAAAGCCGCAGATTTTTAATAGCGGGGAAGATGTTTGCGCCTGGGCCTTTTGTGACTTTATAGTATGCGCGTAAAGTTGCTGCTAACTGTGTTTGATAAGGTGCACATAAGTGTCGGTAGGTCAACAATAAAAAAATATTATTTTTAAAAGAATTTATATAAGAAAAACTAATGCTTATCATGTGCGGACCGATCTTGTTCTCTGTCCATGCGATTATTTGTGTCAAAATCAGATAGAAAATTTTCCTTGGCTGTTATAATAAATATTTTTTTACGAGCACCAATTGTTACGAGCTTCGGGTTCGTGACACTAAAAACAGCCGATTTAATACATAACCAAAATTACGCAACACTAATTACAACTTTAAACTTTCTCTGTCTTTAAAATCACTTTAGTTCAAAGTTGAAGATTGCCTCGAAGTTATCACTTGTATTGCTAATCCAATACTGACTATGTCGGTATACGTGCAAGCCTTATATAGGGCGCCGGTTAATTCCAGAACCTTCCATCGTAGAAAGATCTAGAAAGTACGCGTACATATCGGTCACGACTGACTAGGGTTCGAGAATTCTAGAATGTTCCAGCATAGAAAAGTCTCGAAGGTTCATGACTTTACTAGTTCTGCTACTCGATACTAGATGGCGCTAGTCGTAATGCAGATATACTCCTTGCCAATATGAAGTTGCACAAGTAGAAAAACGATACAGAAATTGGATAAGGATGTAGGCTACGTGGTTTAAACGAAAGTTTAGGAATTAAGGAGGGGCACTTAGTTACTGCGCTACGGAGTGCTAACTACAGTAGCCTAAGCGGTGCTAAGTACTGCTTGTATACTTCCGATATCCTTGATTCTCCTGAATTCTCCCAAGGGCTGGATGCGGCGCGGTGCTGACTGGCTGATAGTTGCAGCGCGGTGCTGGCCAACTCCAGCTAGACCTTGGTAATCCGAAGATTGTAGGATCGTGTCCTGTCACGGTCGCCAATTATGTCTACTACGAGAAACTGGAGCTTGGTGCTAAATAAAACGTAGGAAATTGACTTAAAAACTTTAGAATATGTATTTGTATCAGAATTTAGTATAAGAAAGCCGAATGCTTATGTGCGGACTCTGTCCATCGATCTTGTTCTCTGTCCATTCAATTAGAGAGAAGAAAATTAGAAACTTTTCCTTAGTTTTTAATATTTTTTATTGTTAAACTACCACCACTTATGTGCCCTTTATCAAAAACAGTTAGCAGCAACTTGACGCTCATACCATAAAGTCGCAAAAGGCTCAGGTGCGAACATTTATATAAATGAGAAACAGGAAGGGACCTAAAATTGAGCCCTGAGGGACATCTATCCTGAATACCGATCCAGGAGAACTTTCCACATTGATATCAATTATCTGAATCCTTTCACTCAAGTATGTAGTAAGAAGGTCCAGAGAGGTGTCCCGTATTCCGTAATAGTGCAATTTCCTGATAATTGTCTCATGGAGAACGCAAATAAACGCCTTGGACAAATAGCAAAAAATACCCAAAGCATCGTATTTGTCCTCCCCCATGCATTACAAATGTGTCCTAGAAGTTTAACATATCAACACAACATCAGTTTAGCTTCCGTAGCTTAAAAAGAAAGCAAAGCAACGCCCTTTAGGATAAATATTATAAGCCTTATCATAACATAAAAATGTTTTTTGACCCTCTTTTAGAAAATGTGAAAGTAAGTAGGTACTATTAATAAATAAAATAATAATAATATTATATCTTTTATTTCGGGTTAAAAGACCCATTACATATATACCTTACAGACTATCATACAGTCATATTTATATAAAACAAAAATATTACACTATTTTTAACCAACTTCTAAAAAAGGAGGAGGTTCTCAATTCGGATGTTTGTATGTTTTTTTTAAATTTTTTTTTTATTGTTTGTTCGCGCATAACTCCGTCGCTTGCCAACCGATTTGAAAAATTCTTTTTTTGTTGGAAAGGGTATACTTCCCAAATGGTCCCATGAAAATTTTATCGAAATCGAACATGCGGTTTTTGAAAAATCTAAAAAAATATCTACATTGTCTACATTGACGACCTTTTAGTTTACTCTGCATTGGAGCAATGCGTTTTTTTTACACTAATGTAATTGGTTCGTTTAGGTGGGGGGAGGAGAGGGGGTTTAGGTACCACTAAAAAGTGAAAAATAAAAAACTTTTTACAAAAAAATACAACCGACTTTTCCACAAAAAATCAAAAAAGTACAAAATAACTTTAATTTCGGAAGTCGGTGTTCAAAAAATGAAAAAGGAACCACATACACCGAGTTCCGAAATTAAAGTTATTTTGTACTTTTTTGATTTTTTGTGGAAAAGTCGGTTGTATTTTTTTGTAAAAAGTTTTTTATTTTACACGAAGTGTCGGCGTCGTGTTACGCTGCGTGGTGTCGCGTAGTCTTCCGCGCGTACTATTGGTAACTTAACTCTTCTGTTCTGACCATAAAAATGTTTGTCGCACACAAACCGACCAGATGGTATTATAAGGTTTTTTTTACGAAAAAGTATTGTACATACAAACATTTAAATAGGTATCGTTACCTTTTTCTAGAATGACCTCTGCAATCGGTTACCTGTGACGCTTGCCTATTTGACTTTCATCCAGCAGTCACTGTGCATGAGCCTGACGTGAATTGCCGAATCCCATAACTATATAAAATTGTATAAGTATGAAATAAATACAATTATCATACATCTGTTCCAAATTATTTATTTTTTATATATTCGCCCTGAAGTGTGATGGAATATTTACGCTACAAACCTTTGCCCCAGTCGTTGCCCAGACTTCCGAAAAGTGCTCATAATATATTTGTTGTTAATGGTTTATCAAATCAATCCAAATACAGATAAAGTGAGACAAAATATTCTGAACAAAAAATAGAAATATAAAGGAAGTACAATGAATGTTATTAAACCTAAAACAGTTTGTTTTCTACGTCCATAAAGTGTCCTTGTTAATCCATCCTTCAATATGTATTTTCTAAGGCCAATGACCAATGTTAATACATATTCAGGCCAGTCAATTTGTTTTACGTCAAAGTTGAAAATATCTCGATCTTCTTTCGAAATACTGTTGTATAGTGCTTCTGTGTTTTTGTCATCAAACTGCCATTGATTACAAATAAAGTAAGATAATGCCGATGACATCTTGTACATTTTGGTAGCTAACTTTGCGAATCTGTAAAGTAATTTAATGCTCATTTTAGAACACGTTTATTTCTTTTCATTTGGTCCGACTTGTATTTTTACTATATAATGCATGAAAGTTGAAAATTATCCTACCGGACTATCGGGAACAAAAATATAATAGGTACAAATGATGATGTACTCGTTTTAAAAGTTTTTATCCGACTTTAAAAAAGGTGGAGGTTTCTCAATTTGACCGTATACACATTTTTTTTGTGCGTGTTCTCGGATAACTTCGTCGTTTATGAACCAATTTTGATGATTATTTCTGTTTTTGTAAAGAAGATATATCTTATAACAAAAAAATTATAAGGACTATTATAAGGAAATCAGGATCTGATGATGGCATCCCAGAGAAGTCAATGGGAGCCTTCGAAAATCGTAGTGGCGACTAGTGCGTTTACTATTTTCATTAATTATCTTAAAGCACTATTATTTAATGAAGGTCTGCAGTTCTGATGAAGCTTTGATGATGAAGCCGAAAGACAGTCGAGGGAACTCCTCAATGATTTAAAGCAGTTCCCTATTGTTGAGCTGACTTTATACGTTTGTTTATTGTTCATACTTTTGCAATTTATACCACGTAGGTACAATGTGATGGGTACGTTTAGGTGGGAGGGGGAGAGTACGAGTACCACTAAAAATTAAAATGAAAAAAAAAACTTCACAAAAAACAGCGACTTCTAAACGAAAAATGCAAAAGGGTGGCAAAACATACTCTTTGCTACTTTTTTTTTGTATCAAACTTTCGACCAGTTAAACATATTTTTTTTACAAATGTCTCGATTTGTTCTTTACATAACTTGACGTGCTTGTATTTCAACTTCATCAATATTATACTTAAATTTAAAATTAAGGGTTTATTTCAAAAACCACCTTTGTTAAAAATTTCATGATATCTATGAGTTAGTTACGCCATCTTGTACAGGAATTTGTAAGCTGTCTGATTATATTTTATATTTGTTCAAAAACAAGTTTAGTTATAAGATATTTGCTTTTATTCGTTGTATTGGTTCTTCATAAATAATCTTTGTCAACGTGGTTTCGGCAAAAAGCAGTTAGGTATGTATGTCAAAAATAAACATTTAAAAATGGAAATATTTCAAAAAGTCTGAAATACGCAAAATTATCTAATATACTGCAAATCATCATTAAATAGAAAGTATAATATAAAAAGTTAAATATGACATTGTAAAGAAATTTTTTACTCTATTGTAAAACTAATTTGACTAAGGTGGTTTTTTCAATAATGTCTTCAAATATAATACATAAGAGCTGATGATATATTTACCTTCTCTTTTTTCCAATCATGACGCTTATCCCATCTATAATGTTGGCAGGTATAATTTGGAATAACCACGAGTATATCCAAAAAAGAATTGGATTTTTAGTGCACAAGGCGAACCCGTACCCAACCATCGACGGTTTAGCATAGTTTCTTCCTTCATTAGATATAACAACGTAAAGCTCTCCTATAGAAAATATATCAGAGTGAATAAATTGAATCACACATAATTTTTTAACTAACATTTTAATAATTAAAATGATGTGAAGAATGAATGTTTTGAACTTATGACCAACTCTAGTACTTTTAAACTTTAAATTAAAGCCTTAATGCAATATCATATCAGCGAAAAACAAAAACAAAAAAATTAGTAGTGTTCTAGACAGTTTGCGACTGCAACTGCTTATTATATGAAAATTGCTTAGCTCATAGGAAGCCTCCAAACATGAATTGCGAATGCAAAATGGTAGGGATAGTCCAGACATGATTGAGACTGAGGTAACAATAACAAATGAGTAAATACAGAAATAAGGAAGGAGATAATAAGATAGGTTGCATCGACACCATTATTTTGGATGAGTGCATGAGAATAACGAGAGCTAAGATAATTTTGGCGGCGAAAGAAGCAAGTAAAATTCTTCAATTGTTTAAGTCTTACTCCAAGTTATAGGATTTCTAGATGACGAACAGATATTGTAAACCTTGACTTCGTTTTCGCCTGCGGCTCGTTTCCTAGCCGTTTCCCATCCAGCAATTATTAGCGCATTATTGACATAATCTACCGGTATTAAGTCCATGTGGCACGTTACATCTATGTTCACTGTGTGCGCAACACCTAGACCTAATGCAGTTACTAGCTGAAAAGTGAAAACAAAGCAGTTTATTGAACGATATTTTTGCCAGTATGTCTTATGAATCTTCTGGCATTGGAAATAAAGCTAAACTGTTGGTCCTGGCTGTCACATTTAGAATGCTAACAGCCGTTACGGCTGGTTTAAGCCCGGAAACTAAGCCTTATCTAGGTCGGAAAAAGTTACAATAAGAATTAGAATTAATTTATTTGTTAGGTAAATTATAACTAATCCGAACATTCCAGGCGGCCTTTGCCATTCCATTACAGTCATTTTTTTAATTATTTGGAGTTCCTTGGTTTCTAAAAGTTTTCGGCACTAATTCTACTTTTGTGGATTTATTATTCTCTAGCTGAAATTAAAACTAGACAATTGGAATAATATTCAACAGCGATGGCATCCTAGCGTAAAATCGAACTATTTTACGTCGAAATCGAGAGTTAAGTACATAAAAGTTCACTTACACCACAGGCTCCATACATACAGGACAAATCGACCCAACCTGGATTCGGTTCCTGTTTGGTACAGAGCACTGAAACCAATTAATAATACTGTTAATTTACGGTGCCGCTGAATTAAGTTAGGTACAAAATGCTACTTCTTAATAAATCGGGTTATTATGTTAAAGAAAGATATTTGTGGTAACAGTTACGAAAAAGATTCAATGTTAAGATAATAATACCTATATAGAAAATAAACCAAACTTAGCATGGTTCGGCGATTTTTAGGCTTGAAAGGGTAATGAAACAAAAACTTTTGTAAGTGGACCTCATGCCCAGCCGCCGCTTACCAAGAAGACGCACCGGGCGTCGGGAATCGGAGGGCAATTCGTAATCACCGTAGGCGCAGGTCTACGAACCGTCCAAGATGACGGTACAGTGTGTGCCATGCGCGCCTCAAAGAGATGTCAGTTTGAAAAAACTCCGTTAGGGTCATTACCTGCCAGGGCTGCGGAATTTGATTGAAAGCATTACCGTGGGCCTGGAATTCAAATGGCATTAGGAGGAGCACGTTTGAGTTTTAATCAGTAAGAGTCTGACACTCCCTTCGTCCTTCTCAACCTTTTTTATGAGAAATCATCAAAATTAAATTACTTCAATTTAATTTTGATGATTTCTCATAAAAAAGATTATATCGCTAGTTCGCAAATTTTAAATCCAAATTTATCGTTATCTTCATTCCGTAAAAAGTATGCAAATATGAAACTGGCTGAACGCTGACGATATTTGTTGTTTCAAGATACATGTACACTTACCAATAGATGGTCTTACAACGCATATGGGCAAGTCATTTCCTATAGTATTTACCATTTCTTCGGCGATCGATTTTGTAAATGTGTATGTGTTCGGCCAGTTCTTTATTAAACTGCAATATAAAAATTAAATTAAGAAAACTATATGTATATAAATTAATTTAACTAAACAATATGTGTAGGGTGAAGTTTGATTCTTAAGAAATCTTTCAGACGTAAGAATACGCATGAAGAAGATCACCCAAAGAAAAAATTAACAGATATTCCCTACATTTTTTCGAGTCATGCGATCATAAATTAACTCAACTTTTTTTTTAGTTTTTACAGAAGTGATCCCATTGTAGTTCTCGCCATGGGAATAACTCTGAAATCTGTCTGAAACTATTCTTGAACATGATAAAGTTTATAAGGTAGTACTTTAACCTGAAGGAATGACAATCACTTAAATAAAATTCGCTATGAAGATAACCCTGATATGGCGATCTCTGTTCATGTGGGAATTGTGGGATATGGTCAATCCCGGGATTTTCATTTTCCGGGAGTTATAATCGATCTCTCTGTTTGTAATTATCTTAATTAGGAATTATAAGATAAATTAAAAACTACCTCTTCTATCACTTAGGTGTTATATCATTTATTCTTTCTTCATCGACTGTCTCAGCTAATTGGATCATTGCGTTGGGATTTATAGGACTTTTATAGAATTGTTCCGCTAATTCTTTGTCTATACGGTCTACGCAAGCGTGTGAGAATGCTGTTGAAACATAGACGAAGGATCTGTGAAAGACAAAAAATAAGTACCTATATGAGTGATTTGTGTGACAATCATGGAGAATTGAGGCAAATTTGTAGGGCAGGCGCGGCTTTCGGCGGTAGCAACCTATCACTTCCGGCCTCAGTCTTATCCGTGATCCGTAGCGAGAAGACATGAGAAAAAGTCATCTCCTTCGGCAAAATATTTGGCTAGCGAAGGAGGAGGAAATTCTCGCGCCCCAGCCGCCGCAAGAGACGCTTTGGGCGTCGGGATTCATAGGGCGTATCATAGGTACCGTAAACATGGACCTACGGATAGTACTAGGCTTGGGTCAACGGTACGTTGACCCTAGTCTACTCATATAGATGCCATCATATTTGACGGGGCCCGCTAAGGCCAGTACCTACCAGTGTTATGTGTCACAGTACGGTCGTTATTTTCGTTCCAAGGGAAATGCAAAGGACATTCAAAGTAACTAGGGTGGGTTTTAGTTAGTAAGAGTCTTTCATTCCCTTCTCCTGAAAGAGTGGGAGAAGTCAGTAGGCCATTTCCCATCCCCAAAATAGAGGGTAGACGAGGCCAGATATCCCCAAAAGCTGAGAAATTTAGAAGAAACACGTCCATTGACTAGGCCTTTATGAAGTACATGGCAAAATTCAGGGTGGAAAAAGAAAACAATATTAACCAATAACATACGTTGTTTTTTTTTTTTCAAATTGCATTTCAAATTTAACTTACCCGAGTTTTTTGCAAGATTTGCCTAGTAAAAGAGTCTCTTTAGTGCCTCGAACATTTATCATGGTTGCCATACGCAGGGGTTCATCAAATCTTGTTGTCGCAGCCAAATGGAATAGTATATCCACCTGAGTAACAATACGATTTATTATAAAACTAGCTGTCCGCACAACTTCATTTTTGTCACATTTTTCATTACTGCTCCGCTCCTATTGGTCTTGGCGTGATGATATATAGCCTATAGCCTTCCTCGATAAATGGGCTATCAAACACTGAAAGATTTTTTAAAATCGGACCAGTAATTCCTGAGATTAGCGCGTTCAAACATACAAACAAACTCTTCAGCTTTATAATATAATTTTTTATTCAGTTCATAAACTTTGACAAATTAAACTAAAATGATTTTTGTTAAAAACTTATTTTTCATTGTGATATGTCTTAGTAAAAAAAAGGAAACAGTAACGAAAGGTGTTTATTTTAAATTGATTTTATGGTTACTTGAAATGCTACGCGTTGCGATCTGGAACGCGGCTAATTATCAACCTATCAGCCGTGCGTATTTACGCTGCTCGCTGATTTTATCAGGTTTATAATAGATTTTCAAGTTATTTGAAGGATAATTCCATTTTTTCTACCATATTATTATGTGGTTAGGATTATAAAAATATAGAAACTAAGTACATATGTAATATAAATGATAGCAGTTTTTAGAACATATTTAATTTTAAATTACTTCTGCATTCAGGCCGAGATCAAACAGTCTTTGGGTGGCTGCTTAAATGCTCGTTTCAGTTATTTTCATCGGGGTTACGGATCCCATGGTCTGCTCGTAAATAAGAAATAAAGGAAATGAGTTCTATTCCTGATATGGAACTACCAATTTTTTTTTTGCACTGCATGATAAATATTTCTCTATTTTTGTATACCCGGATCTGTATTTCAGGAAAATTATTCGGGGAAAAACATTTTTTATTAAGATTGAAACCATAAATTATTCACGTTGTATGCACCTGTTCTGTAATTTCGTTCCAGTCTTTTTCACTCATGCCAAGTCTTAGTTCTGAAACATCACCTGATACAGGCACGAGCTTTTCAGCGAACGCTGGTTGTTGTTCTCGCAGCAAATTATACAGCTGAAAAGAGAATATAGAGTATCATCAAAATTTGCATATAGGGAATCTATCTTTCACCGTCACCGCTTCCAAAACCAAAATCCATTACGGTACCTGCGCAATGGCGCATCAAGACAAATATACACTCCAAACAAGTCAACACAAGACAACTCACAGCCTAAACTGCTGGTTGTAGATAATTGAGTCTGGATTTCGATTCCTATACAAGATGGCCAGATTAGCGTTGAATAAAGATTATTTTATTAACAAACAAATTACCAGATATTTTCTTAATTATCTTAATCAGTCAATTTTACACGGATAACAATAGTTTTGCAGAATCTTTACTCATGATGCTGCTACATGAAGTGTATCAAATTAAATCAAATGTCTGCATTCTTAGGTATCTCACTAATCCCCACCGAATGTGTCTCCACGTTGTCGTCGTGGCAGGGCGAGCTTTCCCGGTAGAGCCACTCATGCCGGAAGGTCGCAAGTGAGGGATCAGACCAAGAGAGACACACACGCGAGGAATCCCGCTCGCTGCCTTCTGGTACGCGTCTGCTCATCAGACGTGACTGTGAAGGCAGCGAGCGGGTGGGAGGAGAGGCCCTGTGATGGCGAAAGGGCGGAGGAGTAAGGGACCACACCCTCTAAAAGGAAAAAGATGGAACAAGGCTTTTGTAAAATGAGTCCCCAGGTGGGTCCCGACTGCTCTGCGGTCGGGGAATCCCACCCCGCTTCGGCGGGCTGCCCTCCGTACTCTGGGGTGGGCACCAAACGCCTTCCGCTTGCCAGTGGCAACACGAGCCGAGGAGGCTCCCAATCGTCGTCATCCGAGTCCGCTTCCTTTAAGGAGCTGATGGCGTACGGTTGCGTAGAGGAGGGTTCGCCTGAGCGCCGGGGTGGTGCGGAGTCGGATTCCAGCTCCGCGCCAGACCTGGTAACGGTCAGCTCGGCGGGCTCTGGAGACGAAAGAGGGGGGGGCTGCTGCGGAGAACGTAAAGTTCTTCCGCAAGCGGCCCAGACGGGAGGACGACAAAGAGTCGTCCTCCGAGGGCGAGTTCGCCTCCGCCCGCAAAATCCCCACCGCTAGGCGGGGCAGGGGCAGTGAGGCAGGGAGGGGGCTGGCTCCCTCTACCCGGGAGGTGGAGCGTCGGGCCGGGAGGTTGGTGGAGGAGGGGCGTCGCCCTGGAGGGAGCGGTCGTAGGGCTCCCTCTGCTCTTCCGCCTCCTCTCGACTCCGACGACTCGGAGGCCCCGGGAGAGGTGCCTCCCACTTTTGAGGAGCAGAAGGCCCAGTTCGCGGAGGTCGTGGAGGCCGCGATCCGCGCTGTGGCCTTCAAGAGGAAGCAGTCCTCAAAGCGGGAGGCCATCGGCGCGGCCAAAGCCTCCATCCTGGCGGCAGCGGCAGCCAACGCTGGTGGACCTGCCTCAAAGGAGGCGTCGGAGTTGCGGGAGGCCAAGTGCTGAGCCAGGTACGGGACCTGGTGCGGCAGGAGCTGGCTCCCTTCCGGAGGCAGGTCTCCATACTGGAGGACATGGTCCGGCGTCCCCCGTTGGCGGCGATGCGGGGGCCCCCGGGACAGCAAAAGGCGGCTTCGTACGCGGCCGCCGTGGCTGCCGGCCCGGGAACGTCTGGCCAGGCGAAGGCGAAGGCCAAGGGCCAAGGGCGCCGGCGCCAGCGCAAGCGCCTGTGACGCCGGCGACTGCGACGCCGGCGATGACCAAGGCGGCCCCGGCGAAGAGGGGTGGGAGGAAGGCTGGAGGAGCGGCTAAGGCTGCGGCGCCAGCGGTGCCGCAGCCGCCCCCACCCCCACCCTCGGACCCTCCTGCGGCCGAGGCCGAGTGGCAGGTTGCTGGCCAGAAACGGCGGGCCGCGAAAGCGGCCAAAAACAAGGCGAGGAGGCAGCGGCGGAAGGCCAACGCCATTGCGGCGAGGCTTCGCGCCCCGAAATCCGCGGCTGTAGTGCTCACACTGCAGCCGGAAGCGGAACAGAGGGGCGTGACGTATCTCGCCGTACTGAAGCGGGCGAAGGAGGCGGTGAGCCTCCAAGAGCTGGGCATCAGCAGGGGCATCGGGGTCAGGAGGACCTTAACCGGTGCCCGCAAGCTCGAGCTCGCCGGAGCGGAGAGTGGCCCGTTCGCGGACGCCCTGGCCGAAAGGCTGAGGGCAGTCTTACCCGCGGACGAGGTCCGGGTGTCCAGGCCGACTAAGCGCATCGACATGCGCATAGTGGGCCTGGATGACTCCGTGACGGAGGAGGAAGTTGTGGCCGCCGTCGCCAGGACTGGGGGGTGCTCTGCCAAGCTCGTCAAGGCGGGCACCCTCCGGCCTGACAACACGGGCATGCAAACCCTTGTGGTGAGTTGCCCCGTGACGGCGGCCAGAACTGTGTCGGAGGGCCGAAGGCTCTTGGTGGGATGGGTGTCTGCGCGGGTAAAACTGCTGGAACCCAGACCTCTGAGGTGCTACCGCTGCCATGTGGGCAACCACACGGGAGCTATGTGCCCCTCGGAGGTCGACCGCAGCGGACTCTGTTTCCGCTGTGGTCAGCCCGGTCATAAGGCCGGCTCTTGCGAGGCCACGCCGCACTGCAGTGCATGTGCGGCTGTTGGCAAGCCGGCCGAGCACTGGGCTGGGGGAAGGGCCTGCGCGCCATCCGCCCCGACTGGGGGCAAGAGGTCCGCCGCCACCGCCGCCTCTGCCGCCGCCGCGGCTTCTGTCGCCGCCACTGCCGCTTCTGCTGCGGGTGCTGCGACTCCCAACACTCGGGAGGGTGCTGAGATGGAGTGCCAGTAATGGTCCCATTTCGGCCCCCTCCAGAGACAAGTCGGCCGCTGTGCTATCGCGCAGTGGCTGATGCCTGGGGACGGTGAGCGTGGGTGGCTCGCCGTCCGATACCAGGTTGAGTCGACGACGCGCTGTGTTCCACGCGCGTCACAAGGAGCCGTCAGCACCGAGGACGGGGCCCCATAGGGTCGGTGCCTGCTAGGGTTGCGGAATTTGTTCGAAAGAGTTACCGCGGCCCTGGAACGCATAGGGCACAAGAAGGATCACGGGTGGGTTTTAGTCAGTAAAAGTCTGACACTCCCTACCGCTCCACCCAGGGCGGGAGGGGTCATTTGATGATTTCCCATCCAGAAAAAAAAAAAAAAAAGGTATCTCACTAATAATATATATTATATAATTATGTTTATAGGAAATCTACAGAGATTGAGATACTGTAAGGTTTGTGTCAACCCAAAAACAAAATGTAGATATTTTACTATAACCCGGACTGGTTTTCAAATTCGCGCATACATGTGTAGCATAAGCATAATCAGCCTTTTAATGTTCCCACTGCTGGGATTCAGGCCTCGTCTCTATGAACACATAAAGGGAACAATTTCAGTCGCAAAGATAACTGCCGTATTTAATTTTTATCTTCATTCAAATAACATGACTCATTGCGTTAGTAACTCATTCGCTTACTTCTAAGTTTTAATCTAAATAAAAACCACTATAAAGTAACTATGTGTTGCTGTGCCCGACAGGGTCCATATTGATATTTTACCTTATTATACCATCTATTTAATACATATGGCATGCAATAAAGTATTGAGTATAAATTTGAAGTTCCGCTTCAAAAACCACTAAAAAACCGAAGAAACACTGACTTTTTATTTGGAACGGACGGTTGTATATTTTTATAGCCTTATTGTACAGCGTCATAACAATTATATACAAGACCAATATCTACATTTAGTATTCAATAAAATTTCACATTTCAACACAGTCAATATGAACGAAGTTAAGTGGGAACTTTTAGTCCGTTCTCATGGCTGTTGAGTCGGGTAGAATGGAGGAAGTTCCTTAAAAGATGAAGAATATGTATGTAAATGATAAATAATTGGTTTGCATTATTAATATACTCAGTCCTCAAAAAATCATTTTTGAACCACGAAAATGAGCAATACAATAATTATATTTATAACTTACGGGATCCTGCAACATTTCAGTCAGCCTCTGTTCTATGGATTTTCCTTTTTTGCTCCTTAGTAAAATAAATATTTTAGATACCGTTGTCGCTCTAAAAAAATACGAATATACCTTATACATAGTCATTGATAAACAATCGAGACAAGGGTATTTTTTTAAACCATGGAGTTTTCACATTGGAACTCATAATCCACAATAACATATTTCTTTTGAGACCAGGTTTGCATATAATTATGTAGATAAAGCTCTATTATAAAAATAAATAATTCATAAAACAAAATACAGCAAAATAATGCATATCTAATGTGGCTTAAATAAAAAGTTAATTTTAATTTATAATTACAGGTCAAACCGAAATTGTAATTTTTCAAACAATCGAAATTTCACGTTTTCATGGCCACACCGATCTTATCAATACATTTTTGTGGACTAAACTGCCAACTTAGGTGCGATAATTTTATGACTAATGACGCCGTTTTGTAAAACAGAATTCATTTAATTATGCATTAGAAGAAATCGACTGCTGTTTCCATAGTGCGACACTTTGAAAAACTTATATAATGGGCCGTTCGGGTAAAAATCATTGACCATTTTTTACTTTTCCAGTAGGTCACTGTCACTATTATTTGCAACTACGATTCTGGATTCGCTTGTTTGTTGGGACTCCTACAGGATGAATCGATGACGCTGTGTCGATTCGCAAATCCGCTGGATATGAGTTGCAGAACAACGAACGATGTGTTGATTGTTTTAGCCTGTTCACGCGCGAACGTTATGGTGCCATTGCTGATGAAAGCGGGGAGAGGCTGAGACGCGGGACAGCAATGGGAAAAGTCGTGCGCCAGCGCCGCTGGCCGCCCACCAATATTCGTTAGATCTTTGCTTTAGAGTTCGCTTGTGAGATCTAACGTCCCGTGTACCTCCCTCTCCCCGCGTGCATAGAGCCGAATGACTTACAACTGAAATGATGGTGTTGATAATATTATGATTATAATATTTACCTTAACAGTTTCTCAATTAATTGTTTTCCGAGATAGCCAGACCCTCCAGTAAGGAACACAGTGGTTCCACTATAAAACTGCTGCACGGCGGAGGTTCCATGAGCTGTCAATTCATTCAATGGCTTCATCCGGGCCAGCAAATTAGCTTCAAATTCCTGAGCTGGGTCCATCGTTTCAACTGCCATCGCAAATCCCGAAATTCTAAAAAATTATAATTTTGTTATAAAATGTATATCGAATGTTGTAAATCTGAACTAGTAATATAGCCAATTTATTTTTTTGTGGTCGACGCTCCGTATTAACAGCGTATACGTACGGCATTTCATACTCAAGTCAATATTTTGCGAAATGACTGCACCGATTTTAGTGAAACTTCACACATATAAGCAGAATACGTAGGTCTAAAAAGTTAGTTAAAACATTTTCGAAATGAGTATTTAAAAAAAGATAGTTGGAAAATGTTTGTATGGAAAATTTAAAATGGGTCTAATTTAACTGTAACACTATTTATCGAAAATGTTTTCAACTAACTTTTTAGGCCTATGTATCCTGCTTAAGTGTGTAAAGTTTCATTAAAATCGGTTTAGTCATTTCGGAAAATAAGGACTTGAATGTGTATGAAATGCCGTACGTATACGCTGTTAACACGGAGCGACGACCACAAAAAAGTAAATTGGCTATATTACTAGTTATAAAAATCATAACTGTATTTCGTCTGTCCGTTGGAGTTTCAAAAAATATTTTGTTGTCATATCAAATCGCAAAAAAATAAAAAGATAAAGTGTATCCAAGTTCAAGACTGTGGGCTGGTGACGTCACGTTGATGGTGAAAATTGTAGCACTTAGTGACGTCAAGCGAGTTTTCAACGCATTGTATCGTCTTAATTTTTTGTTTACGTAAAAAAAGTAAAATTACGTGTCTATTTTTTTTTGGAAATCTATCAGACGGACATAATATTAGATTTTTTCAGTAAAATACCCTATTATAACTAAATTTTCTTAAATTTGAGTAACTACAATGTTTTACATCGGTAACAAAGATCTCTGATATATCATGCTGACCTGGATACTTTTAGACGAATTTTGGGAGGAAATTAAACAAAAATGAATGATTGAGATCCACTGACAAAGATTAACCAGTTCACGTTGATGAATTGAATTGATATACAGTTGAAAATTATTTCAAGCTGATTTCATACGTTCTTGGGGATTCTTGGGGTAAAGGTATTCAAATAATTGTTTAAAAAAAAATTCAATCAATTAGTAAGAAATCTAGTCCCTACATTCATCAAAAACTATACTTACCCTATCAAACAACAGGTATCACCTTATTTTATTTTTCTATTTAAATGTACATGACCAGTGTTAAACCAATACAGGTAAACCGTCAACGTAACGTACCTATTTATATACTTGTCATTCTTGTAATTTAAACGTTACGAAATGTTAGTAGGTTATTCGTTTTTCTGTAATACATATTCTGCAAATTTTAAAGATTCCGTTGTCTCTTTGTGAAAAACAGAACTCTTAAGGTTAATTCACACATATCCAGGCCATGCCCGGGCTGTGGACGAACCACGGTACTTCAGGAACTTAAAACCACATTGTCCTTGTTGGAGCATGGCCTTGATTGCTGTTATTTTTGCCTGATTGCTGATAGTTTTTAGGGTTCCGTAGCCAAATGGAAAAAAACGGAACCTTTATTGATTCGTCATGTCTGTCTTTCCGTCCGTATGTCACAGCCGTTTTACTCGTAGACTATTAAAATTTGGTAGGTAGGTGCAACCTATTAACCACTATTCAATAATGCTGTAATATTATGGAAAAAAATAATTTCAACAATTCTCAATACACGTAACTGAGGGATGAAAACTTAAATTCCAACAAACATAATCATTGCATAGCTCTTTTAAAATGCAATGTAAGTTTTATATTTAAGGCAATAGTTTTTGAGACATGCGCTTCCGGTTTCGAAAAAAATGCGCTCCCCTCTAGCGTGAAAACTAAAAAGTTGAAAATTGAGCAAATAGAACCTCACAGACACTATCAACGGAAATTGGTTTGAACATTACAGCTTATATACTTTTAGAGATAAGAGATGAGATTTTAACATTGAACTACCAAACCTTTCACTATGCGTGGTCCGATACGCACTTGGCCGGGTTTTTAATGAATATGCCTGTATATTTTTAAGCACTTATTAACCCTCCGCCCGTCGTTTCTTTTTTCTTACGCTACTCTTTGCGCTGAGTATTCGCAGACCAATTAAATTGGTGTAACAACATACATTCTATGGTCTATTTCAGTGATTGAAATAAGGAAATTATTTATTAGGAAATTAAAAGAATTATTTATTTATTTATACTTTAAAACTATGAATAAAAACAAATTTATATAGTGTGTCAATACAGAATCATAATTATTATTACGTTTATGAATTTTATAAACGTAATAATCATATTTTAAATATTTCTCATAAAAACTTATAAAAAATAGTAGTCCACCGGTATCGGGAACAGGGTCTAAGCTACCGGTGGCCAGGGCTCTAGAGAGAAGAACCCTGACCCTTATTATTATTATTATGTTATATTTTTTCCCCTTTCGAACATCTTAAGACAGCCCGTTCAGCATTACAACTGAGTCGCTATGTACACGTCTACTGAAGGCCTCAAAAACCATGTATACAATTTTGGTTACATTGTAAACAAGCCCATGACATGTGACATATCGCTCACACACGCGTTACAGATTCCTGATTGAGCAGTAAGATTTTATTCTTGAATAGTTATTTTGCTCGTATTTTCAGAATCACCCATTAAAAAGGATCAGAATTTAAATATATTTTACTTCCTATATAATATTACGAGCTATTTTATTTAATGCTAAATCAGATGTTAACCGAATTATAATATTATTCGTCGCTGTCTCTGTTTTTTCTTTACCTACTTTTTAAAGGGTAGATAATATTTTACCGTAATTAGTAGATTTTTTTTCAATAATAATAATTTATTTTACAATTAAACTCATTTAAAAAATCCTGCTTATTCAATAATATTTTACAAAAAACCCTATGGTTCCATACATACATACATATGTATATTATTAAGTACCGATAAAAAAAAATAACTTTAATTAATAAATTAACTAAATTACCAACAACATAAAATAAAGCATAAAAAATTCTACCAACTGGTAATGAGCCCAAACTGACGGCATTGCCACGCTGAATAGCAAAGATCTGGTCAAAATAAAAGTCAGCTTTCGGGTCACGGAAAGTGTCACAGCCGATTTGAAATTCTTTTGAAAGACTGGAAGCTCCAAGCAGACCTTGCCGGGCTCCGAGGAAAGGGCTCATAGGGGCCGCCTCAAGAGTGGCGCAAGCACGAGCAAAGCCAGCCCGCCAACTCAGAATCAGGTTCTGCACCTGGCGCAACAGGAGCTCGCTGCCTTCCAGGAACGGTTTTCCGTCCTGGAGGGCATCGTCCTGCGCCCCCCACTAGCGGCGAGCCAAAAGGCGGCCTCGTACGTAGACGATTGGAAATGCTTGGTGCGAATTGGTAGAATAGCAACATGGTAGGGATGGAACTAACAGTGTGTCTAGATGTCCAATGGTAGAAGGGGGCCGGTGGGATGAGCTAGTGGGAGCTAGCTAGTTCATGGGCACACTCTTTGAAGTACAATCTGTAGACTATGAGAATAAGAAACAGGCGACCTTGTAGCAATAAGCCAGGGCTGTGAAGCTTGGCATTGCTAGTTTTTGGTCACCAATGAGCTTCAGAGCTCTGCGTTCCACCAAGTCAAGTGGAAAAAGTAGGTATTTAGCTGAACTATCCCAAAGGTGGCTGCAATTCTCCATGTTAGACCAGAATTTTGAGTGCTCTCCAGACCCACAGCGGTCGCAAAGATAATGCGATAAATGGGTTCAGGGACGGCAGACTTCCGGGCCTTTCGCCGCCCACCATCATAAAGGACTCCAGGTGCTAGCGCATAATGCTCCACGCGCGCTTCTCTCAGAAGTCGCGGGAGTTAAACAATCCACTCACCCAGCTTCACAAGACAGGGTCCGTCAAAGCGGGCCGTCCAAGAAATGCGTTGAAGCTTTCTTAAGAGCTCCCGTAACTCAACAGTTTTTTGCACACTATCAAGTGTACAAGTTTATTCAGAACTAGCTGCTGCCCGCGACTTCGTCCCCGTGGAATCCCCGATTTTAAAACATTATTTATCGCTGCTCCGCTCCTATTGGCTTAAGCGTGATGATATATAGCCTAAAGCCTTCCTCGATAAATGGTCTATTCAACCCAAAAAGAATTTTTCAATTCGAACCAGGAGTTCTTGAGATTAGCGCGTTCAAACAAACAAACAAACAAACAAACAAACCCTTCAGCTTTATAATATTAGTATAGATTTAAATACAAAAACAAGTGAATTTTGTTATGTTAATCCGATCGAGGTCTAAGGTTGAGTTTTGGTATCAGTAGTTTAGTCAAAAATTGTAGATTTGCGATTGCAATTAAAATGAAGTAATAATTATGTATCGAACCATTGGTAAACTAAAAATAAAAAGTTATCAACTCCGAACGGCTAGCAAAATTCGTTGCAAAAAGAAAGATTCTTTTAAAAAGCTATTTCTATTGGTGTAGCTTATGGCTATTGGGCACCAAACAGAAACCTTAACTTCGATGTCCAATAACTAGCTAGCTATTTTAGTTGTTTAGCACAAGGTTTTGTTGGTAAAATAATAATACGCCAGCTTCAGAGGGGCTTAGGACCTATGGGCCAACAGTCCGTGAGCCGGGTCCTCGCTACCGGTGGTTATGATGCAGCGTATGACGTGCGCGCGGGTATCCAATTATATCCAATTAAGTATTGCGGGTCTTCAGATTGGGAACTAACCTAACTGCGTACCGTGTCAGGATGCTGTCTCTGTTTCAGGACCTGGAACCGATTGTGAACGTCTCGGCCCAATGATTGTCGGATCAGGTGCGGGTCATTTAATGTAATCACAAGATGGACGCACTCAGAGCTATGAACAACCCTATCATCTCGACTCTGATAAAGACTAGCTGGCGCCAGCTAAGGAGCTCAAAAATTTGACGAAAAATACTAAAGTAAGGACATATCGGAAAGCCGCATAAAACCTCAAACCGCAAGACTCAGTAACTACGCGGTCCTCACATTCACAATACATTATATGAGGATCATGCAGATCAGTATCTGAAATGGTCATTTGAGGAAAGATTCACACAGATTTGAGTGGACCTGTCCAGTCAGTGCAAGCCTTTGTCAGTAGTCGAGTAGCTCAACTTAGAACCAATAAGGAGCTCAACGATTTAACGAACAATGACTATGAAAGGACATTTGGGTAGGCCACAAAAATGCTCAAACGGCCAAACATCGTCAAAAATTATTTGAAGAGAAAAAGCAAATAATAACCCTTACTCCTCATATTCACAATAGTGAATATAAATATAATACTTTACAAAGTAAACCTTCATGACAAAAAGTAAAAAAAAATGAAAATATCAAAATGTCTAAGCGTAAAACATAAAAGTAAAAAATTTGGACATGTATGTATAATTGAAGCAGCTCAACCCCAAATCTTCTTGTCCTCAAGATCTTTAACTGTGTAAAAAACTTTTTGGCATAGATAAATTGAATTATTTGAATAATTTGAATTTATTTATGCCTAGTCCTTAAATCAGGCTAGGAAAAGTTTATTATACTTTTTGCCTAATCAGACAATTTTTTTTTGAGCCGGTGTTTCTTTTTAAATTTTAGTTTCATTCCATGCTCCTTGAACCTCCATTTATATAGAAGATTTTTTTTGTTTCATAGGGTTTGGAAAAGCGGAGGAGAGGCAGCATATAGCCAGCGAAGACTTATTATAGTATGTTAATGCATGTTATTGGAAATAAAACCGCTTAATCAACTTGTTTATTTTTATTTCTCTATAGAAATCAAATCCATTCCTTCGATACCCTACTCGGGTCTGTTCGCTAAATTCATACCTCTCTCCATAACTTCACCCCTTCCCCCTTCAAACAGCCAAATTTCGAAATACACAAATCGAATCCTTTCATTTGATACCCCACTCGGATATATTCGCTTATTATCGTTTATTCATCCCCGCTTCCACCCCCAATAACTTGTAACGACTGGATAAATTTTCTTCCAACATACATAGCCTTAAATACTCTCGACTAAGAATTCATTCAAAAAAAGAAACTAAATGAAAATCGGTTCATCCATTCGAGAGCTAGAATGTTATGTAAACAGACAAACAGACAAAGGTCAAGGACAGGGGTTAAAAATAAAAAGTACTGAGCCAAACTGAACTATAACAACAAAAGATATACCGACCTAATTTAGTACCCGCACGCCCCTCAAAGAGCTGTCAGCAAAGAAAACGAGGCCCCATAGGGTCAGTACCTGCTAGGGTTGCGGATATCGTTCAAAAGAGTCACCGCGGCCCTGGAACGCAAAAGGCACAAGAAGGATCACGCATGGGTTTTCGATAGTATTAGGTTGGGGAAAAAGTCTTTTTGCATTATAGTATGTATGAACTTGTAATAAAATCTCTTTAGCTATACTATTTGTATCTGGCTGGTTTTGGTATCATTGAAAGTTTAAATTTTAAAGAACGTTATTCCCACATCAAATTAAGAAAATGTGTGATTTTCATTTGTTTTTCGTACCGTCAAGATGAGTGAATCTAATGAATAAATTCGATACATTTTACTAAAAAAAGGTAAAAATGCAAGGCAAGCCGCGAAAAAAAATTGCGACGTTTATGGACCTTTTTTTTTTTTTTTTTTTTTGGATGGGGAATCATCAAATGACCCCTCCCGCCCTGGGTGGAGCGGTAGGGAGTGTCAGACTTTTACTGACTAAAACCCACCCGTGTTCCTGCTTGTGCCCTTTGCGTTCCAGGGCCGCGGTGACTCTTTCGAACAAATTCCGCAACCCTAGCAGGCACTGACCCTATGGGGCCCCGTCTTCTTTGCTGACAGCTCTTTGAGGCGCGCGTGGAACACGACGCGCCGTCGACTCGGGCCTGGTTGCTATCGGACGGCGAGCCACCCATAGCTCGCCATCCGCAGGCCCGCGCCTACGGTGGCCGGGAATCGCCCTGCGTTTCCCGACGCCCGGGGCGTCTTCTCCTGTTGCGGCGGCTGGAGAGAGGGGCTTCCCTCTCTCGCACGCGCTCCGCCTCCTCCTTCGCTAGCATTACTGCTTCGCAGAAGGAGGCGGCCGCCTCCCATGCCTCCTCGCTCCCGACCATGGCTTGAACCAGGGCCGGACGCGAGAGGTCGCCGCCGCCGATCGCCTCGATGAGGACACGGCGGTGCTCCGCCCAGGCAGGGCAGACCTCCACCGTGTGCTCCACCGTGTCCTCCGGGCGATCCACACAGTGATGACACCCGGACGTGTCCTCCCGCTGGATCCGACACAGGTACCTCCCGAAACAGCCGTGTCCGGTGAGCACCTGTGTCAGGCGGAAGGTGAGGACGCCGTGGCGTCTCTCTAACCACTCCTCAAAGAGGGGACTTATCGCCGCAATAGCGGCGTGCCCAGCGCTGGGTTGCAGCAGTCGCTGCCTCCATACCTCCGTGAGATCCCGCCGGAGCTCCGTCCGCTGCGCAGCAATCTGCCGCGGCAGCAGAGTTTCGCCCCGGCGTAGCGCCTCCACGCGCAACGCGTAGACGTGCGCGAGGGCTCTCGCCTCTAGATCCCACGGCAGCAATCCGGCAAGGAGGTTCGCCGCCTCGCCGGAGACCGTGCGGTATCCCCGGATCAACCGGATGGCCATGACCCTCTGGGCCGAGACCAGGTGGCGCGCTGGCAGTCGCCTCAGCGACAGCGCCCACACCGGGGCCCCGTAAAGGGCCATGGACCGCACAATCCCCGCGTACAGCCTCCGGCAGGAGGCGTTTGGTCCCCCTAGGTTGGGCAAGAGCCGCTTGAGCGCAGCCCCGGCCCGCCCCAGTTTGGGAGCCAAACGGCGGAAGTGCTCCGCAAAGTTCCACCGGCTGTCGAGGACGAGACCCAAGTAGCTCATCGTCGACCCGACGCCGATGCAAACCCCTCCCACCGTTATCTGGGATCCCGATGGTGGCCGGTTCCGAGGGCCGTGAAAACTCATGGCCTCGGACTTGTGTAGGGCCACCTCGAGACCCAGTTGCCGGATCCTCCCAACGACTGCTGCAACCCCGCGTGTCATCAGGTCGACCGCCGCCTGGTGCGACCCCCCCTGCGCCAGAACCAGCGTGTCGTCAGCGTAGCAAACAACACTGACGCCGCAAGGGAGGTCGCCGCGCAGCACCCAGTCGTAACCGATGTCCCACAGGAGCGGCCCCAGAACCGAACCCTGTGGAACACCGCACGACATCTCTCGCCGATTCCACTCTCCCCGGTGACCGGGGTAGATGACGGCTCTATCCGTCAAGTAGTCCTCGACCACGCGACAGAGGTAGGTTGGCACTCGGTGATACCGGAGTGCCTCCCCGATGCAACTCCAAGGCAGGGTGTTGAACGCGTTGGCGATGTCAAGAGACACCGCCACCACCACCCCGCCCCGGGAAATCGCCTCCCCCGTCGTGAGGGCTCTCACGCGCATGATGGCGTCCACCGTCGAGCGCCCCGCGCGGAAACCGAACTGATTCTCCGCCAGATCCGGCCCAACTCTCACCAAGTGCTTGACGAGGCGGTTTGCAATGACTCTTTCAAAGAGCTTGCCCGCCTCGTCGAGCAGCACGATGGGCCGGTATGCGGACGGAGAGTCTGCAGGGCGCCCTGGCTTCGCTATGAGGACCAGTTTCCCCGTCTTCCAGCGACGTGGGAACTGGCCCCTCTCCAAGCATGCGCTTAGGAGCCCACGTAGTCGAGGCCCGAGAGCCTCCGAGGCCAGGACCCAGGCTTTCCCAGGTAAGCCATCGGGTCCTGGGGCGGTATTTTTGGCCTTCAGCCTGTTAACCGCCGCTCTCAGGTCTACCTCGGTCACCTCCGGAGTATCGTCGTCGTCGTTGCCGTCGTCGGTGTGGTCCGCATCGGGCACCACGGGTAGCGGAGCCATAGGCGGGGGAGCATGGTCCCCTCGCGTAGGGAACAGAGCGCTCACCACGTCCTCCACCAGCTGGGGCCGGAGACTCTGCGTCAACGGGGGGGCCCAGGTGCGGAGTTTGTTCCGCACCATTTTGTAGGGTCTTCCCCACGGGTCCCCGTCCAGAGACTCCAGCAGCTCTTTGCGAGCCAGATCCCTGGCCCGCAAGATCCCCGCTTGGAGGGCGGTCTTCGCCGCTCTGTACACCTCGTACAGCTCCGCCTCCCTGGCCTGCGCATCCGGAGGGCGGATGCGGAGCCGGCGATGTCTGGTGTACGGGTGACGCGCAGCAACGCACGCTTCTCGAAGCGACGTCAGCTCGCGCGACCACCAGTACACCTGACGGCGGGCGCGTCCTGGCCGGACCCGGGGCATTGCCACGTCGCATATTTCCGACATGGTCTCCCGGAACCGCTCCGCCTCGTCGTTGATGTCAGCAGGCCTGTCCGGTGGTGACACCCAGGCCTGCACGATCGAGGCTTCCAGGAGAAGCTCCCGGTCCAGCTGCTTCAGCGCCCACCGCGGACCACTCGGGGTCTGTCGGACCGGCGCGCTTGAGGTCTGGGCGGAGACGTCGAACCGGATATACCGGTGATCGGAATAGGTCTCCACCTCCTCCACAACGCGCCAGTCGACGACACGCGGTGACAGAGCGGGGCTGGCGAACGAAATGTCCACCACGGAGTCACCCCGCATCCGCACACACGTGGGGACAGAACCCCGATTTAGGACGACCAGGCCTGTCTCCAGAGCCCAGTCCTCCACCATCCTACCCCGCACGTTCGTATACCGGGAACCCCAAGCCAAGTTCTTGGCATTGAAGTCCCCGAGAACAATCACGGGGAGGGGACGATACCCGACGACGACGATACGCAGCTCCCTAAGGGAGTTGTGGAATTCGGCGAGAGTTCGGTTCGGGGAGAAGTAGACTCCCACTACTACAATCTCCCCGAACCGTGCTGCTACGCACCCCTGTCCTCTCCTAACGCACTCAAGGGACGGGGTACCGGCGGCGGCCGACGAAATAAGGGCCACTGAGCCGTCCAGGTCCTTCACCCAGTCATCCCTGGGCGGGACGTAGTACGGCTCAGCGACCACGGCGATATTGATCAACCACTGCGCCATGCTCTGGACCAACAGGTCCTGAGCGGCGGCGCAGTGGTTGATGTTCGCCTGGAGGAGGCGTAATGGAGCCGTTATTGGCATTCCATTTCGGCCTCCTCCCGGGCACCCTTAGTGGGCTCCGGTGTAGCAGCCGCCGCTGTTGCGGCGGCTACATTGACTGCGGTGGCAGCGGTGGCGACGGATGCGGCGGCTGGCACGGAGACGGCGGAAGAGGGCTTCTTACCCCCGGCTTTTGTGGGTGGAGGGCAGGCTTTGCCCCCAGCCCAGTGCTCGGCTGGCTTGCCAGCTGCCGCACATGCAGTGCAGTGCGGCGCGGCGTTGCAGGAGCCAGCCCTGTGACCGGGCTGACCGCAGCGGAAGCAGAGCTCACTGCGGTCAACCTCCGAGGTGCAACACGCCCCCGTGTGGTTCCCCACTTGGACGTTTATGGACCTAGTGCAGTGTCTGTGAGAGTAGCACAAATTTAGTAATGCACTACATACAATACAGTACATTTTATTACAGTTATATTGTTATTGTTATTACAGTTGCCGGCTGCACACTCGTGTTTTCCTATGCGTTTTGAGTGCTTTCCCGATTATTATTCATTTTCAGCGACCACTGCTTAGTTTTTTTAATGGATTCTGACCCTGCCTACCTTGTAAGACTTTTGCTTTCACTCTGGACACCGAAGATCGCTCACACGTTTGACTTGGAATTGTTATTTTGGATTTACTGCCGGCTTGTGGATTGGATATTGTTGAAAATATGGATCGCTGTGTGAATTGTGGGATAGCAACTACCCGCTGCAATGCACTAGGCCGATGACCCCTAAATGATGAAACAATTCTCAATCATGTCTTAGATAAAGATTGTAGGTAACATAACCTTACTTTTACTAAACCTCTATTAACTCGGCTCTCAGATTGTCAAAACTTATAGAATTTGCAGAGAGGGACTGACAGGTCTAAATCTATTAATTCATACCATTTTCATCTCTTTACATTTAGTCCCAAGATTGTATGTAATCGCTTCGGTCTCCTTTTGATGTCAAAGAAGCACGTCGGACTTGGGTGCCCTTTTACGGAAAAAATGGATGCCATTTTTGAAAAACTGGAGCAAGATCGGCATATCAGTAGTTATGACGTAGTTGAAGAACTGGGAATTGATCACAAAACAGCTTTGGCGCATTAAAAACTGTGTACACAAAAAAGCTCCATATTTGGATACCTCACAAGCTCACTGAAAGAAACCTAATGAATCGTATACTAATTTGTGATTCTTTATTACGACGTAAAGAAACCGAAATATTTTTGAAGAAGCTGATAACTAGTGATGAAAAGTGGATCACTTACGACAAGAACGTGCGAAAAAGGCCGTGGTCAAAGGCCGGTCAGGTTTCACAGACTGTGGCAAAACCCGGGTTAACTCGCAACAAGGTTATGCTATGTGTGTGGTGGGATTGGAATGGCATTATTCATTATGAGCTGTTCCACCAGGCAGGACCATCGATTCTGAACTCTACTGCGAACAACTGATGAGATTGAGTGTTGGATCGTTCGGTTCCCTTCAAAATGGTTGAGCTAAACGGTGCCGATACACGCGTCATGTTCGTGAACGGGCGCCGTCAGTTGAGACTGGTCACCTCTTAACTGCCACTGATTTGTTTTAATCTTTATACTTTGAATTGTTTTGTGGTTTCCTTTTTTTTCTTTGCATTGTCCTCACATATAGAATCACCAAAGGATGTATTAAACGTAATGTAATACAGAACATGATTTAAAAGAGTGTCCGTGGAGTTTCTTGCACGTTCTTCTCCATAGAGATCTACGCTTTGGAACGTGCAGATAGCTCCTGCACCTCTTTCGACTTGACAATTCAAAAGTGCCTGTAAAGGGTTTAATTGAAATAAATGCTTTGAGTTTGAGTTGAGTTTGAGTTTGAGATTCAAGCAAGAAGTTGAGAGAAAGCGGCCGGGATTAATCGACAGAAGAGGTTGGTTGGGGGGTGGTTTTTCTTTAGCCACTCGAATCTAAGAGTTCGGCTGGGAGGTGTTAATGCATCCGCCGTATAGTCCTGACCTTGCACCTTCAGATTTCCACCTGTTTCGGCCTCTTCAGAATTCTTTAGGCAATGTTAGGTTAGGTTAACATCACGAGAGGACTGCCAAAACCACCTGTAGCGGTATTTTGATTAGAAGTCCCAAAATTTCTATAGCAGTGGGATCATGTCCCTACCTACAAGATGGCAAAAAGTTATTGGACAAAATGGTTCCTACATACTTTCCTTAAATGTAAATAAACTATATTAAAAATGTTTTGAATTTTCTTAAAAAGTGAGATGTAATTTTTTCCCCAACCTATTAAGAATCTGACACTCTACATATTTTTTTTTATTATTTAATACATACTTAGGTACTTTATGATTGAGTTTTTTTTAATTATTTTTTTTTACCTTCCAAAGGGGACTTCGAAATTAAATTAAAAATTTAAAAAAAAACCCCGACAAATAACCTAATTTGTTGTTTTTTTTTTAATTTTTTTTTTTTACTTTTTATATCGAACTTAGGTTTTGTGTCGGGGGTTTTTTAATTTATTTTTTTATTTTATACGTACAGACTTAACAAGAATACTCTCGATTAAGTCATCATCAATATTTTCTTTCAGTGCGCTTTCATTTGAGACCCCACTCGAGTAAGTATATTTATTTGCAGGCATTCAGTTATTCTTCCCCGCTTTCACTCCCCACAACTCTTAAACGACTCAACCGATTTTCATTAACCTTTAACTATGGACGCGCGGTCTGATAGACCGCTCGCAGTTTTTAATTTTCGTGTTCACACACTTCCCCGCCCCCCTCACTACTGACGCGCTCAGTAGCTTCGGTTTTAGTAACGAAACGACTGTTGAAGCGGGAGGTTGCTTCGTTGGCTGCGAATCGGGTGAGTAATTTGACTTTAAACTTTGATCGCGGTCTGTGAGACCTCGGGTCCATATTTGCAATACATTTTATTTTTTATCAATACTATGTTTGTTTTAGGTTAGGTTGGTTCAAAATGCAACCAGCATCAGGTCAAAGAAATCGAGAGAGGAGATTTTCTCAAGGCATTAGCACGGTCTCTGGTAGTTCCTTGTATGCAAAGACGTGCTCTAAATTCAAGTTTGCAAAAGTAGTTGAAATTGGCATTGACACGAATTTTAGGTGCAGATATGCCTGTTGGAGAGTCCTCTACACCGGAAATGAATGATTCTAAGCGAAAGACGTGCAGGCTGTGTCCGTCAAAATTAAAACGAAAGACTAACTACGCTTGTGTAAGTTGTAAACAAGCGATTTGCCTGCAGTGTTCCAAGCCCTTATGCAAAGACTGCCAATAATGTTACCAATGTTGGACCATTGTCAGATTTTTTTTGTTTTATTTTGAGAAGTACATTTTTTGTTTTTTATATTCGTTAAACCTTAGATTTAAAGATATTTTAGATGATTGTTCAAAATACTTTAAAGTTTATTTTTTTTCTTCCTTTAAGTGATCTCAGGTAAAATTTAGACTGAAAGTGCCTTAAAATGACAATTTGTTAAAATTCATAAAAAATAAAATAAGTTTTGGTTAAATACATGTTAAGTCTTTAAGTTTGAAACCTCTAGTTGATAATAATAATAAAAAACTAATAAAAATACAAGCATCTAATCATTAATTTTACCATGAAATATAGCGGTCTGTGAGACCGCGCGTCCATGGTAGTGTGACAAAAAAAGAACGTCCATAGTTAAAGGTTAAACATATCTAAAATACTTGCCCATAACTCACCTTTCATACAAAAACAAACGAAATTGAAATCGCTCCATCCGTTCGTGAGCTACGGAACCACAGACAGACAGACACGTCAAACTCATAACACCCCTCTTTTTGCGTCGGGGGTTAAAAATAAAATATAATGGGCGTATTAGTTAAAACAGTAAAAGGGTGCAAAAAGTAAAAGAATGAAAAAAATTAACGGAGTGGCTCGCGGAAAAGTCATTCGCTTTTCGCGGTCACAAGTCCACTCAAGTTTGGGTGAAAATCGCTTTGCTGAGTATAGTGATATTCTCGCCATCGCCGAGTATAAGCACAGATTACTAAATAGTTACTACGTAAGTATAAGGTACGCTCGAGTACGGAGTAAGTAACGCCATGCTACAACTTTAAGTTTTCTATTTTAAAAATTCTTTCACCAATAGAAAGCTACACTGTCAGCGAGTCATATAAGATACACATGTTTTATCCCCATATTTCTACAGGAACGGTAACTACGCAGGTGACACCGCAGGGGTGCTGCTAGTAAGTCATAAAGCACATTTTCATTTAATTGTTTCCGTGACGCACACACGGTGCATTTATAGAAATTATCTATACATATTCAATACTACGAAACAATGTTCTTTTTGTTCTCGTTACACGTGACTCGTTGAATCTACATTTAGGTATCAAACCAAAATGTATTACGGAAAGTTTTCGGAATACATACATACCCCACGGTATGAACTTTGATTTTTTTTTCATAGATCCGTCCGTCTAGTGTTACTTTTAGTAAGTTGCCAATCATGCTGAGCTGAAAGATCTATTAAATCATGTGCATAATTATACACATTAATGTAAAACATTTTCATAAAATGACCAACGTTGACGGCTGAAATTCTGCAGGTTTCTATCGAATTATGCGAACATAATTATTGTACTATTAAAATGTTTTTAGGAGGTTTTTAGGATCTGGAGGTACGTAAGGGAAATCGGAATCCTTATAAAATCGCTCGTGTGTCTAATCGCCCGTCTGTCATAACCATCCTTTTACAATAAAGGTATGTATTTATATTAGTGATGATAACAGATACTTTCAACCCCCAAAAATAATTTGAATAAAAAATCTCACTCGTGTTTCTGTCTGACCGCCAATTTGCTTCGGAACTCTGAATATGGGGTCACATTTGGGAGAACAATCTTAAATAACTTACCTTTTCTCTTCTGCGATGGAACTAATTTTGTAGACAGTGAAAGTAGAATAGAATACATAAATTAAAACGTTGATAAAAAATAAATTACGTATAATGACCGGCACGAGTCGTGAGCACAGATGGGCCAGTAGCGGGGGCAAGCTCGCGCATGTACACTTTCGGCCAAATTTATTTAGTACCACTTTTGCTCAAATTATTCATAGGTACTTACCCAAACTATAATTAAAATATTACTGGTACTGAGAGTTTTACTTTGATATAGTAATGTTGTAGGGCCTTCGTGAACATAATTATCTCAATAAAACAATTATAATCTGGTTAGATGCGTTTTTTCTTTATTTTAGTTTAAAAAATCGTCTCAATCCGGAGGAATAGGTCTGGTGCCTTCCATAAAACTAGACGCTGCGTTGGTGCTGGTAGAGGCCACTTGATCACTCATCTCTTCATCATCGTCACTGTCCTCATCCTCCGAATTGGTCTCGCAGTCATCATCACCAACCTGAATTATAAATTGTTCCGACATTGCATCCACTATGTGATCGTTTTTTTTTTGTATTCCTTCTCAATTTCCTTCAATTTTTGACATAATTTTGTCCATTCATTAGCTCCCATTGCATTGACTTTTTCCTTAATGAGATTCGTTACGTGTGTTAGGTTCCACGTCACATTCTTACTGCCAACATATCCTTTTATTGCAGCCCATGCCATCTCAATGGGATTGAGGTCTGGGTGGTATGGTGGTAATCTTATTACATCGTGCCCATGTTCAGCCATTATCTTATCTATATTATTTTTTTTAAATTGATCTTTATTGATTTTGATTAAATGATGTAGTTGGGGCTTCAGCATTCTTTCATCGTGTTGAATCCCTTTTTCTCTTAACCATCCTAGCATCTCCGACTTTCTGGCATTTGAGCTTGGTGCAGGGTCATACTGCTTGTTGTGGTAGGATGCATTATCTACTACCAAAACAGATTTAGGAGGAATGTTAGGAATTAACTGCGTGCGAAGCCATTTTTCATAATTTTCATAAAACAACTGATTCTAAACAAAAAATGTATAACATAACTTTAATTTCGGAAGTCGGTGTTCAAAAAACGAAGAAACAATCAAAAACACTGTGTTCCGGAATTAAAGTTTTTTTTTTTCGTGAAATGTTTTCTTTTGCTAATAATATTTTGTCAAAGGTCTGGAGCACATTTGAGCGGGGCGGCGAAACGTAAAGCTTACTAAAAATACTCTTTTTATTTATGTCTTCTTCAAACAAAACATGGCTTTGACTTAGACTTTGTTTCGAGAAGCGTTCGTTGGTGCAACGTTTGCATTCGCATCTCATTCGCAATCTGACAAAATTTAAATTTTAACATACATATTTTATTTTTGTAAATACGTTATTGAGCCGTTTGGGGTCGAAACACTTAGATCCAAGTGCGCGTCTCCTTTTCAAGGACATATCTCGCCGATTGATCGACACTTTGCGTGACCAAATGGCTGGCTTGTTCAGAATACTGCTCGAAGAAATCGTATCATGACCGCCATGGTGTTGGCTACAAGGTTCTACAGCTCATCAGTTTACTGTTAAGCGACCAAACCATCGTTAACATGAAGTGGGTTGCAATCCTGAAGGCCGCTCAGAGTTCCACCTGTAGTACCGCCACAATTGTAGGGCTCGCGAACTCATAAATTGGGAAGAGGAAGATTTGTATTGTATTTACTTATCTGATGAATCTCAGTTCTTACTCGAGTTCAGAGGACCTCTGGACGTCAAGAATGTGTGAAATTTAGTCAGAAAGATTAAATTGTACTTTATTATACATATATATTGTTAAAGAGTAACAAACATCCATACATCCAAGTATACCTACAAACTTCCGTGTTATAAATATTAGTAAGGATGTTACTGGGAAAAGTAGGTATTATATTTATTTCCATGAACAAGGCAGTGGAAGAAAATAATACACATTATCCGGCAAAGTTTTATGATTCGGCTTACGTCACAGATCTCCATCAAAATTTCAACGAAGCCGAAAACATAACAAGTTGCTATGGTGATATTGTTTTCATTCATAGGATCTATCTGATTCCTAATAAAATTTAAAAAAGGGAGATTCTGTATTTTACCATTATTTATACATATATTTTGTATGGCAACAATTTTTTTCTGCTTAGTTTCGAACGTTTGCTTTCCCAGTAAGATTAAGATCCGCCATGACTAGCCCAAAATCAGATATTATCCATTATGGTAGTCATATTTACTAGTTTTTTGTCCCTTGGCCGACTACGATGTAGCTCTATCGCTTGTAAACATCCCTAGCCACTTTTTCGTGACTGATCCAGGGCTTCAAGTGAACATTATTACAATAGTGTCAGAATGGTCTATCATTGATTTCATAATGGTTGATTTTTACAAGTTTGGTAATCTACTAATATAAAAGCGTCATTTAAATTTACAATGGTCAACCATTGAGACTCCTTTAAAAGAAATGGCATAGAATGGTAATCTCGTACATAATGACAAATTAATGACAGATGTATACAGTAATCTGTTAAAATTTTGACACTTCTTTGATCAGTGACCTACCGTTAGAACGTCGTTGTGCAGTCATTTCTTTTAATAGTTCGGTTATCAAAAAATATTACGAGACCAATGATCGACTATTATGAATTTATAAAAATAGCAGACTTGGGGCCTAGGTCATTCTGCCGCTAAAATCATGTAAAGAGAAGTGTTATCAATAAAACGATTCTCATTATGAAAAATTACCAGGGTTGGGTAGCATTTTAAACAGAAGAGATGATACAACTATTGCCTTGTTCTCTTCAGAATATCTAATTCTACGAGAGGTCAGGTGATGCAGGTTATCGAATGTTTTTATTTAGCGACTAGCTGCTGCCCGCGACTTCGTCCCCGTGGAATCCCCAATTTTAAAACATTCTTTATCGCTGCTCCGCTGCTATTGGCTTAAGCGTGATGATATATAGCCTAAAGCCTTTCTCGATAAATGGTCTATTCAACCCAAAAAGAATTTTTCAAATCGAACCAGTAGTTCCTGAGATTAGCGCGTTCAAACAAACAAACAAACAAACTCTTCAGCTTTATAATATTAGTATAGATTATTTCTAGCGTCATCTTTTTATTTCCCAACATACATGCGAATGAAGTCGCGGGCAAAAGCTTGCAGCATTACATTAAATTTGCATTCAATTTGATTAAATTAATGGAAATCAACATACGTAATATATAAATTCGCAAACATTATACGCATAAAAGTGTAGTTCATTCGGGAGGTACAATTGGCTTTCGAAAGACGTGCTTGCAACAAAATGGCGCCGAACCAGCAAGTTCCAAAAATCAATCGAGACGAGAGTGGAGAGATGAGAGATCTCATGACAGGAGATGAGGTGGTCATCAGCGGGATGTCAGGCGCCTTTCCGAAGTCCGAAAACGTCATAGAGCTTATGGAAAATCTGTATAATAAGGTCAGATTACTCGAGTGATTTTTATAGTTCTTAAAGAAAACCAAATGGGTCATACTTTTTTATTCGAACGACCTTAACGATTCAAAACTATAAAAGGATTTTATTGAAATATATGTATGCATTGAGTTTAAATTAAGATCAATAAAACTGATAACCATGAGTCAGAAGTAGGAAACTAACAGTCATCATAATTGTTTTAGAATCTGCAAAGCAGATTATCACTTGTAATTCTCTTCAAATGAATTTGCAAATCAACGAAACTGCTGCTAATTAGTTCACGTCGAACATTGAAAAAGTCATGCTTTGAAATACAACTTTTAAAAATAAGTAAAAAATACTTTCCATGGGTTTAAATTTTGTGACTAGGGGTAAAAGGGTAAGCAAGGAAAAACTATATGAGCTACATAGCTTTAAGCCTTTCATAAACACTGAATAATTTAATAAGTACATATGTAAACAAATATTATATAGGCTCAACTTTAGAATAACGGATACCGTGTAGAGTCTTCAAATTTTTTGTGTGCAAAGTACCTACTTATTATTCTTAACAATCTCACGAAGTTTCAAGTTTAGGAAATAAATACATTCTGAAATAAAAAATATCAAACTTTGCAAAATTAACCTCTAATTTGGACAATTTTAACGCTTTTGACGTAACTTTGACATCAGCAGCCCTACCATGACGTCTTAAATCCATCATGATGTGTGTGAGGGAAAGGGATAGTGCTATTCGTCTTGTGTAACTCCGTCTCTCTCTGACACAGGAATCATGATGGATTTAAGACATCATGATAGGGCAGCTGGTGTTGCTATTTTAGTTAGTTTTTAATAATGCGTTTTGATCTAGCACACAAAAAGTGGTTCCCTATCCATTAGCATAAAATTTTAAGACCTAATATAACTTAGCATAATGTTGTTTGGCATAATTATTTTTTCGCATAATATAATTACGCATAACAGCTCATGCATAATTTTTTTAAGCATTATGTCTGTAACCATAATAATGATTAGGCATAATATTTTAAAGCATAACCTTATTAAGCATAAAGTTCTAAAGCATAACTTTTTTAAGCATAAAGTTCTAAAGCATAACTTTTTTAAGCATAATATCCTAAATAAAATATTAATATATTATAACGTATTGAACAATTTTGTGAGTATTTTTTCGCTGTAGGAAGCAAGCATTGCAAGCATACAGCATGCAAGCAAGCATGCAGCATGCAAGCAAGCATGCAAGCAAGCATGCAGCATGCAAGCATGCAACATGCAAGCAAGCAAGCAGCATGCAGCAGGCAGGGTTTCTGTGACGGCTCCGGCGCTCGCTCGCAGCCGCCTGCTCCTCAGCCCGCGGGCCGCCTCGCCCCTACGCGCCTACGCGATTTTAAATAACACTCTAGGGGTAGGACAAACAAGACTACGTGAAGTCGGTTTTGCAGCAATTCGGTTCTGTGACTAACTTTTGTTGCACAGCATATTAATTTTTTAACCAACAATATTATTTGATTGTTACAGGTACTATAGCTAATTGGTTTGCTCAGAATATTATGCTAATAGCCATTAGGCCTACTAACGTTATGCTTTAAGTCTTTAGGCCTACTAACGTTATGCGAATCAAATTTATGCCAAAACAAATTAGTCTTTAAAATGATTAAGCCAACATAAAATGTATGCCTAAAAAAATTATGCCAAAGTATTATTATGCCAAAACAAATTGTGCCAAAATCGTTATGCCGAAGTATATTAGGACAAAAAACATTATGCGAAAAGAAGGGATCCCACAAAAAGTTAACGCATATTTTTTTCTTTTTCTTTTATTCACGTTCTTTTGTGTTATTTGAGTAGTGTTTAACAACTAGTCAGTGATTTCAGTTTTGTTTTGTTTGAATAAAATTATTTTAAAAATTATTTTGTGACGATTTATTACGACGAGTTATTATTTTCATATGGTGTCTGCTAAAGGTGAAACGAAACGTTATATATGGGCAAACATTTTGTTTTTCTTTCTGTTATGTATTTCAATAGTTTCAATGTTTGTACTCGCGTTTCGATGATGGGACTTAGGGGCACCCCGACTTGGATAGATTTAGGTTAGAAGGAGAGAGAGAGGAGGAGAGATGGCGGGGTGTCGATGGGGGATCGGGATGGCGCTCGCTCACTAGACCCCGCCATCTCCTTCGTGGTTATTTTTTTTTAAACCACCCAGAAGTAGGAGCCCCGCAAAGCGGGGCTCCTTCGACTGGTCTTCCGGCGACTAGGGCCATAGGACAGAGGAGAAATCAGTAATTCACCTTTAAATCAGGTAAATAGTATAAAAAAACTACGCAAATATAACCTCCGCCCTGCGTTTCCCGACGCCCGGGGCGTCTACTTTTGTTGCGGCGGCTGGGGCGTGAGGTTTCCCTCTCACGCACGCGTTCCGCCTCCTCCTTCGCTAGCATTACTGCTTCGCAGAAGGAGGCGACCGCTTCCCATGCCTCCTCGCTCCGGACCATGGCTTGAACCAGGACCGGACGCGAGAGGTCGCCGCCGCCGATCGCCTCGATGAGGCCACGGCGGTGCTCTGCCCAAGCAGGGCAGACCTCCACCATATGCTCCACCGTGTCCTCCGGGTGATCCACACAGTGATGACACCCGGACGTGTCCTCCCGCTGGATCCGACACAGGTACCTCCCGAAACAGCCGTGTCCGGTTAGCAACTGCGTCAGGCGCAAGGTGAGGACGCCGTGACGTTTCTCCAGCCACGCCTCAAAGAGGGGACTTATCGCCACAATAGTGGCGTGCCCAGCACTGGGTTGCGATAGTCGCTGTCTCCAAACCTCCGTGAGATCCCGCCGGAGCTCCGTCCGCTATGCAGCAATTTGCCGCGGCAGTAGAGTTTCACCCCGGCTTAGCGCCGCCACGCGCAACGCGTAAATGTGCGCGAGGGCTCTCGCCTCCAGTTCCCACGGCAGCAATCCGTCAAGGAGATTCGCCGCCTCGCCAGAGACCGTGCGGTATCCCCGGACTAACCGAACGGCCATGACCCTCTGGGCCGAGACCAGGTGGCGCGCTGGCAGTCGCCTTAGCGACAGCGCCCACACTGGGGCCCCGTAAAGGGCCATGGATCACACGATCCCCGCGTACAGCCTCCGGCAGGAGGCGTTTGGACCCCCTAGATTGGGCAAGAGCCGCTTGAAGGCAGCCCCGGCCCACCCCATTTTGGGGCCAAACGTCGGAAATGCTCCGCGAAGTTCCACCGGCTGTCTAGGACGAGGTCCAGGTACCTCATCGTTGACCCGACGCCGATGTGAACCCCTCCTACCGTAACCTGGGGTCCCGGTGGTGGCCGGTTCCGAGAGCCATGAAAGCACATGGCCTTGGACTTGTGCAGGGCCACCTCAAGACCCAGTTGCCGGATTCTGTCAACGACTATCGCAACCCCGCGTGTCATCAACTCAGCCGCCGCCTGGTGCGACCCCCCTTGCGCCAGAACCAGCGTGTCGTCAGCGTAGCAGACTACGCTGACGCCGCGAGGGAGGTCAGCGCGCAGCACCCAGTCGTAGCCGATGTTCCACAGGGGCGGCCCCAGAACCGAACCCTGTGGAACACCGCACGACATCTCTCGCCGGTTCCACTCTCCCCGGTGACCGGGGTAGATGACGGACTATGGATTTCCTAAACTTTATTTTTGCTGGGAGGGGATCTCTTCCCCTCCCTCGCCCCACCCCCGCCTCATAAGTACAAATTTTCACAACCGTTAATCTTAAGTCCTTCCATTATATAGTTTTAAAAAGGGTTTTTAAGGTAGCTCTATACATATGGAAAAAGATCAAACCAGCAGATTTATTTTATTTTTATTTATTAGGTCTACCAAAAATTGTTAATACTAATTTACAAACAAAATAAAACATGTTTTTAAACTTTACACAGTGCAACCATAACTTAAAGTTAAACACCACATAAACAATAAACAAAACAATAATAATAGACCAGGGTAGAAGCCTTTAAAAATAATAAAAAGTGAAATAAAATAATAGTAGGATAAAACCCATTAGAAAAGGAGGAGAATATTATAAAAATGAAAGGAAAAATAATTTACGGGCGATTTGAGGTCGGGAAGGGGAGGGGGGTGAGTTTTTAAGGGTAAAAAACGGTTTATCTCGATTTCCGGCAAAACTAAAAGTCCTATGGAAAAAAGTCAAATGGCAAAGTTGTAGGTAATAAAAAGATCTAAAACTTTTGTATTTACACTTTTTTCACATAACCTCAAAATTTATGAGAAAAATTCAAAAAATCAAGTTTTTGGTTTTTTATTTTTATCTTTTACAAAATTATTTTTTTTGTCACGAAATTTGGTGAAAACTTACCTTTTTATGTCCCAAATACGCTGTAATTTATTTGATTAGAAATATTTATTTTTTCGCCTTATTTTGAATTAATATCGAAAAAGCACCCTAATTTTCAATCAAACATTCACCCGTCAAAATATCAGCTTTTTTCAAAAAGTTGGTATGCTTTCTGTTCGTTGAAATCTCTACTTTCCGATGGTGAAAAAAAATATATATGTTACTATAGTAAATCTTCTCAGAAAATGCAAAAAATCGAAAAAACTCGAATCGATTTTTTTTTAATTATTATATACAATTTTGGTCTATTTATTAAAATTTACACTTTAATTACTCGAAAAACGTAAGATTACATGTCACGTTGATAAAAAAAAAAACTGCAAATCAAAATATACTACTATAATTAACCAAGAAATAAGTTAATGAAATTAATATTTAATAAGACATCTACAATATTTAGAGAAAGTTGTAGAATATTCTTTAAATTATATGCGTAGATGCCTATTTATAACTATTTTAAGATAACTTATATACCTGAATGACCTACGAAAAATTTTAGCCCATCAAAAGGTATTTCATAGAAAAGTGGGGAAGGGGCTAGGCGGGTCTGGGTCTTACTACATACATACCTACTATTTCGTAGCAGCTGTAACAACCGTTAGCCTAGCCAGTATTCGAAATACAGTACAGTATACAACATCGTTTATAAAAATACACGTGCACGCTGAGTTTTCCCTACCCCACTTTTCTATGAAATACCTTTTGATGGGCTAACATTTTTCGTAGGTCACTCAGGTATATAAGTTATCTTAAAATAGTTATAAATAGGCATCTACGCATATAATTTAAAGAAGATTCTACAACTTTCTCTAAACATTGTAGATGTCTTATTCAGTCTTATTAAATATTAATTTTATTAACTTATTTCTTGGTTAATTATAGTAGTATATTTTGATTTGCAGTTTTTTTTTTTTATCAACGTGACATGTAATCTTACGTTTTTCGAGTAATTAAAGTGTAAATTTTAATAAATAGACCAAAATTGTATATAATAATTAAAAAAAAATCGATTCGAGTTTTTTCGATTTTTTGCATTTTCTGAGAAGATTTACTATAGTAACATATATATTTTTTTTCACCATCGGAAAGTAGAGATTTCAACGAACAGAAAGCATACCAACTTTTTGAAAAAAGCTGATATTTTGACGGGTGAATTTTTGATTGAAAATTAGGGTGCTTTTTCGATATTAATTCAAAATAAGGCGAAAAAATAAATATTTCTAATCAAATAAATTACAGCGTATTTGGGACATAAAAAGGTAAGTTTTCACCAAATTTCGTGACAAAAAAATAATTTTGTAAAAGATAAAAATAAAAAACCAAAAACTTGGTTTTTTGAATTTTTCTCATAAATTTTGAGGTTATGTGAAAAAAGTGTAAATACAAAAGTTTTAGATCTTTTTATTACCTACAACTTTGCCATTTGACTTTTTTCCATAGGACTTTTAGTTTTGCCGGAAATCGAGATAAACCGTTTTTTACCCTTAAAAACTCACCCCCCTCCCCTTCCCGACCTCAGATCGCCCGTAAATTATTTTTCCTTTCATTTTTATAATATTCTCCTCCTTTTCTAATGGGTTTTATCCTACTATTATTTTTTTTGGTTTTAAAAATTATCGATCCTGGACTATAAGTTCTATGACCATCTGAAAAGGCTTTTAAATATAGCCTTTCGGCATACTCAAATGGACTCAAACCGAACTTGACGCCCTGCATAGGAGAGTCCGTACACTGTTGACCGCAAACCGGATACATCACCCACGATCGTCAGTGATGAGACAATCCGCGGAAGTGTGGATGTCTAGGCTTTTTAAATGCTAAGAAACAACCGCGAGATTAGAGTCAGCAATGCGAGTGCAGTCTCAGAGAATATTTTCTCAAAGCTGATGTGGGTATGCACCGAGATGTGGTCGCAGTGGACAAGGGACTTACTCCGTTGTCCAAGGCTAAAGAGAATTGGTGCAAACCTGCGACACTTACAACAGATGACCTCATGGAGGTATGGAAAAGCGAGGAGCTTCACAAGCGCTTCTATCGGGCTATCTATGATTCCGATGTAGGTTTCTCAGCGTCCGTAGCATGGCTACGTTTCGTTTGTGCAATTATGGATGAAGTTATCTTGACGAATAACTATCGGAGGCATATTATAAAGGATGAGACGGTTGACGTGTGTTGCGCATGCCATCGTCCGGATGAATCCATTAGACGTTTATTATCTCTGGTTGTTCTCGTCTGGCTAACGGCGAGTACTTGCACAGGCATAACCATCAGGCCATGATTATCCACCAGCAACTTGTATTGAAATACGAACTTGTGGATTCTGAGGTACCGTATTACAAGTATGTGCCCGACCCAGTTCTCGAAAATGACCATGGTCGCGTTGTACTGGGATCAGTCTATTATCACTGATCGGACTATTTTTAAAATTGATTGAGTCAGGCGTTACTTTGCGGAAATCCATTTTAAATCGCGGAAATTAAAACTAGATATATTATTTTCATTTTCAAATTTAGGACTATTTTTGCCAATAAACTTGACATAGTGGTGATAGACCAATTAACGCGCCGCACAATAATATGGTGTAACCATCCCGCATGACGAGAACCTCGTGAAGGCTGAGAAAGAGAAGCAAATCAAGTACCTTAACTTAGCACACGAAGTTGTCAATATGTGGACTCTGCTGTCATTGTGCCGATTGTCGTTACGGCCAATGGCCTAGTGGCCAAAAGCTACGACGACCACCTGTCGAAGCTGGCGTTACGCGGTTGGTTAAAGAGCCTGATACAGAATGCAGTACTCCTCGATACGGCTCGTACTGTGAGCAGGTTCCTTTCTCTGGAGCCCTAACCACCGGTAGCTTGGACCCTGCTCCCGACACCGGCGGACCACTACATTTTATATTATTTAATTTTTTTTGTTTTTTTTTTAAGAAATATTTAAAAATGTAAATAAGTATGTAATTATAAATAAATAAAGAAAGTTGTAAACTACATATTTCAGAAGTAAAATTTGTAACTCTGATAAACTGTGATATGATCAATATAAAAGTGCAATTTCCTCAAAAAATTACGTGCAAACAGTCCAAAAACTTTAATAAAAATCTATTAAACAGTAATTCAAAACTTTAAATTTTTGCTCACATAGAGAATCACAGTGAAAATCAACCATATCGCTACAACTATTCAAACCCCTAAAAAACCTAGAACATGGAGAGTGAAACTCTAACACCATTCTTCTCATTGGAGGGCAAAATGGAGTAATGGATTTGCGCAAAATCCTCGACGGTGCACGAAAGTAGTGCGAGCAGCGGCGGGGCGTCGTAATTTCCCTTTAAAATTTTCCTTGCAAAAACTGCGTCGTTCAAACGTCTTCGTTCTTCCAAGGTGTGCAAGTTGAAGAATTTCAATCTCTTTTTAGTTATTCCCGAAAAGGTCAAATTCCAAACGAAGAGTATTGCACTCGTTCTATACGCAGACTATTACCCTACCTACAACTATGGCGTAGTGTGTAGTGCCCTTTGCGTTCCAGGGCCAGGGCTATGGTGACTCTTTCAAATTAATTCCATAACCCTGGCAGGCACTGATCCCATGAGGCCGCATCTTCATTGCTGACATATCATTGAGGCACGCGTGGAACACGACGCGCTCTCAAATCAGGCCTGCCTGTTATCGGACGGCGAGCCGTTCATAGCTCGCCATCCACAGCCTACGCCTACGGTGGCCGGGAATCGTCATGTGGCTCCCGACGCTCAGGGCGTCTTCTGGGGCATCGGCTGGGGCATGATGTATCTCACTCCCTCACGCGTTCAGTCTCTTCTTTGCTAGTATTACTGCTTTGCAGAAGGAGGTGGCCGCCTCGCTCCGGACCATGGTTTTGAACCAGTTCCGGAAGCGAGAGGTCACCGCCGCTGATCGCCTCGACGAGGACACGGCGTTGTTCAAATCAAAACGGGCCGACCTCCACCGTGTGCCTCACCATATCCTCCGGACGAGCCACACATTGTTTACACCCGGACGTATCCTCCCGCTGAATTTGGCGGCAGGATACAGATCTCTCTCACTCACCACCTGCGTCAGGCGAAAGGTGCTGACGCTGTGGCTTCTCTCTAACCATTACTTAAAGAGGGTATTAACATCCTGATGGCGCCTTGTCAATATATCTATATATTGACAAGGCGCAATATCTATATATGTGAAAACTTTATGTGTGATCGGAAATATCTTCATATTATTAGTGAGATTAATGACAGCATAATTTTAGTACTAGAAATAGGAACAAATAAGATCAAACCCGACTCAGATTCGCACGTGCACACTACTCTTTTATACTACTGTTGTATAAAATACTAGCAGCGCCCCGCGATTTTACCCGCGTTGTTCCCGTTTTCGTTGCAATACGAGGATAAAATATAACCTATGACACTCCACAATAACGTAGCTTTCTATTGGTGAAATAGTTTTGAAAATCGGTTCAGTAGATCCAGAGATTACCCCTTACAACGTCACACACTCACAAAAGACACCTCTTTATAATATTAGTATAGATTATAATAATGTACCACTAGAAAACTCGGACTAAATGAGAGCGTAACACTTGTAAAAAAATAAGTATAATGTGGAAGATTAAATAATTATACTGTTTCCACTTTTATTGTATTTTGCTTAAGCCCTAAAAACAATTATGAATTATATATTTTTAATACACTAAATGATATTCAGAGAGACTATCCGTTGAGTTTCTTGCACGTGCTTCTCCATAGAAATCTACGTTTTGGAACATGCATATACCATCATGTTTGTCTTACCGGCCTCGACAGCTCAAAAGTACCTCCTCTTAAGTGTCGATGACCGGGCGCCTTTTAAGGGTTTTCCTTCAATATTAAAAGCAAGGTTTTTATTGTGCGTAAACTATCATGACTTGGAAATTAGTGATTTATAAATAATAAAACTTAAATTTATAAAAATATAAAATTAAGTAACTATTTTGATAAATTCTTATATAATTAATTCATGAATGAAAACATTGTATATTCCAGAAATACATTATTTATTTGTATTGCAGTAGTCGACGCTTAATAAGTGTGCAAACTAATAAATAAGTTTATGTATTCATGTTCGACACACATGAAAAAAATCGGGGTCCTGATCTATGAAAAGTTAAAGGAATTAATTCAAGTTTACATTTTACAAACGATTTCATTACGATGATAAGTCGGTTGGCGGTAGGTAGAAAAAATTAAAAGATGCGGAAATATGAAATTGCCTTCAGAGATTGAACTTATTATCTATACCTACTGTAACATATGTAACGAAATAACCTGTGTATCCTTAAAGGAGTGTATGTGTAGTAAACACATACATAGTGTATATGTATATAAGCCTTTCATTAATGAAGATACATTGAAAAAATAAAACAATTCTTGCCCAAAATATGTACCTACAAATCAATTCATGAGTCATCAAATGACTTCTTCCGCTCTGGGCGAAGCGGAAGGCAGTGTCAGACTCTTACTGACTAAATTCATATTCCTCCTAATGACTTTTACGTTCCAGGGTCGCGGTGACTCTTTCGAACAAAATCCGCAACTCTGGCAGGTCCATGCCCTGGTGGGCCTTGCCTACCAAGCTGACATTTTTTTGAGGCGCGCGTGGCACATAATGCTCTGGCTCGCTTTGAAATTCATGGTCATGAACCATGACCTTGCTTTTTAAGAACGTAAAATTATCAAATGACTTATTTCGCTCTGGGCGAAGCGGAAGGGAGTATCAGACTCTTACTGACAAAAATCTATAAGTACGTATTCCTCCGTTTGTGTTCAAAATGCCCTTTGCCAAATTGGCCTTTTCATTCGCGATGACTCATTCAAACTGATTCCGCAACCCTGACAGTACTTGTACCTACACTTGTAAAAAATTAATTACGCATACGCATAATCAAAATATTTAAAACTCATGCATTACTGAGTAACAAAAACAAAAGCGAGTAGGTACATTATAGTGATTAATTGTCCAAAATGTAGGAAAACAGCAGTGTTGTGATTTTATTAAGAACTAGCAGCGCTTCGCGGTTTCACCTGCATAGTTCCCGTTCCTGTGAGAATATGGTATATATAAATGGTTAAAATCGCTCCGATTCTGTACAAAGAAACAAAAAAAATCTTTCCTCTTTATAATATTAATTAAATATTAGTTGATTTACCAAACGTTGTTTTGCTATATAAATTATTTTTGAAGAGGGCCAAAATTATCACTCAGGGTACAATAAGACTTATTTTCTGATCTACCAAATACTAGGCATCCCTTTTAAGTTCTGTCGTTTCCATATTTCCCGGCAATTTTGAATTGGAACTGTTATATATTCGAATATGTTTAAATTATGAAATCTCAAAACAGTTGACATTATTAGGATTGATGCAATTGTTTAGTCACAGCGTCGATTGGAATCTGTATCGAGAGATAGAAGCTCTATTAGGCATCTCAGGGACAACCATTCAGAAGATCTTGCATGAAGCGCTTGGTGTGAGAAAGCTAGTTTGCCATTGGATACCGCATCTGCTTTCTGACGGTCACAAGGCAGCCCGAGTCAGATGGTGTAACAAAACTCTGCAAAGGTTCAACCGAGGAGAGTCAACCGAGGTGGTCACGTTCGTTGGAATTACCGGCCATGTTGTTACTATTGCGCATGAAGATCGTAGAACGGTTAACGCAGAGTGGTATACCACAGTTTTTTTTTACCACAAGTCATCGCTGAACTTCGAAAATCTAACTCAAAGCGACGCATCATCCTGCACCACGACAACGCAAGCTCACACAGCGCTCGTCAAACGATTGAGTATTTGAAGCAGGAAAAATTAGAAATTCTTGACCATACCCAATACAGTCTTGACCCTAAGCCTAACGATTTCTTTACATTTCCTAAAATTAAGAAGTCTTCGTGGTCAAAGGTTCCAATTCTGTAAAGAAGCAGTTGACGCTTTCAAGTCAGCCATTTTGAACACCTCCACTTCATAGTAGAATAAATGTTATAATAACTGGTTTGAGCGAGCTACGACTACGTAGCTAAATACTTCGAAAAAACAATAAAAAGTACTATAAGGTTCTAGTTGTGTTTTTTTCTTCAAACGACAAAACTTAAAAGGCATGCCTCGTATACACATAAAATTACTTAAAAACTTTTTTACAAAAAAAGTACAACCGACTTCTAAACGAAACTTCTTAAAAGACAAGTGACTTGTGCGTCTAATATAACAATGTTTCAGGATGATCTTGAAACTCCCTCGTTTCTGTACTACCTCAGAGATATTGTCTGCTCAAGCGAGTACAGATGGTTTCCGCATGGAAACCATCTGTTCCTCATGATAGCATTATCATCCGAGAGATCCGAGAGCTCCTGTACTGAGGTATCTCTTGCGGAATCATTGCTCGCATGAAATGCCTCGTAAGTACATGACTCACTAACTATACTGTTCCTATTTATTTTATTACTAATCCTACTAACCGGAACTAATTTCGGAACTCGGTGTTTTTAGTTGTTTCTTCGTTTTTTTGTTTGGAATTCGCTTGTATTTTTTTTTTTTTTTTTGTAAAAATGTTTATTTTTTTTTTCTCCTTTTAGTGGTGTCAGCCCACACCTAAACGTACCCATGACATGTTATAAATAATAAACAGACACGCGATTTCTGCAATCCCGGAAGATTTGCTATCATTTATTGAAGAGTTCCGTTTCCTATCTCGGTTCTTCATCAGATCTTCAGTAAACTGGAAAGGGCCATCCATTTCTAGTTTGCTGAAGATCTTGAAATACGATGTTCTTCCAAACCACCGTATACAGTTTTTTATTTCATTTTACATCGACAATGAGAGAATGAAAACGTCATCAACGTAGTTGAAGCAATACATTATTAGGGATCGTCATATCTCACTCAAATTTAAATGGGACCATACGACAAGCACCTTTCAAATATAAGGAAAGTATGTTAAAAAAGTATGATAAAAAATCGGGACACGCAGTACAAAGTTATGAAGAAACACACAAAAAAGTCGACTTGAGAACCTCCTCCTTTTTTGGAAATCGGTTAAAATCGGTCATCACGTTTTGGAGGAATTCGGTAGCAAACTTTGTACTAATACTTACGTCAGTTATCGCGATTGAAACTTATTCAATTGAATTGCAAATTTTTATACGTTAATGTATTGTTTTACGAATCATGATGGTCATTGAATTTTATTAAACAACAATATTTTGTAAGCTGAAACCTAATTTTCTGGATTAAGATTGTCAAATAAAAAAAACTTTTTACAAAAAATAAAACCGACTTCTAAACAAAAAAACCAAAAAGTATAAAATAACTTTAATTTCGGAACTCGGTGTTTTTGGTTGCTTTTTTGTTGTTGAACACACCGACTTCCGAAATTAAAGTTATTTTATACTTTTTGGTTTTTTTGTTTAGAAGTCGGTTTTATTTTTTGTAAAAAGTTTTTTATTTTTCACTTTTTAGTGGTTCACTCCCAGCTAAACATACCCATCATACATAGCTATCCCGACAGATTTGCTATCATTTATTGAAATTAACAAAAAAACCGCTTGTTCAATTTCGATAAAATTTTCATGGGACCATTTGGGAAGTACACCCTTTCCAACAAAAGAAGAATTTTTCAAATCGGTTGGCAAGCGACGGAATTATCGGAAACATACAAACATCCTGAATTGAGAATCTCCTCCTTTTTTAGAAGTCGGTTAAAAATATGTTATTATAATAATGTTCATCCTAAAACGACGATTTTTTTTTTAACTATTGATAGGCACGATATTGACTACTATCTCACCTGATGGCAGGTAAGCAATGATGTGGTCGAAGATGGAGTTCGAATGCTTAGAAATAACCAATTCGCTCTTGACCTCCAAGGTTGTAGCTATCCCCGATAGCTACCCCGTAGGGTCAGTGCCTGCTACGGTTGCGGAATTTGTTCAAAAGAGTCACCGCGGCCCTGGAACGTAAAGGGCACAAGAACGATCACGGGTGGGTTTTAGTCAATAAGAGTCTGACACTCCATTCCGCTCCGCCCATAGCGGGAGAACTCATTGCCCCTTGGGCCAGCTGGGTGAGATTTCAAGCTAGTGCTAACTTAAAATCAAGGTACCAAATGAATATGCTAGGCCCTAGTATATTCATTTGTAAGCTAGGGTATCAAGCTCTCCTGATTATATTTAGGTCAGTTCATCATCTACCGTTTCCTCTTACTCCTTCTTCTCTCGACTTTGGGGGTGATTTACTATCCTGTATTAAGTATTCAATATGGAAAAACTGCCTAACTATTCTTCACAGACAAGTTACTGAGCATCACGATACCAGGTCATCATCTGCCTAGCCTTTTCCCAAATATACTAGGGTCAACTCTCAGTTAAATCAGATTCAGCTGAATACTAATATTTTACTTGCAACAGGTACCTGACCTCCATAACCTATTAACTGGGTAGCATGGTACTTCTTTGCAAGACTGGTCAATCCGTAACGACTGCCAAAGATCTACAAATGACAGCTGGCTTAGCGTGCTTTTCGAGGAACGGAGGAATTTCAATATATTAAGATGGTCATCCATCCTCAGCCTGAACTCGACAACCTCATGATCGATCCATGCTGCTGTTATTATTTATCCACAAGTTCCTCCATTACGATACCCGGTATATAGTAAATTACATTTTCTTTTAGGTGGACATGGTTGAAGAAGTGAACTGCTCCACTGTTAAACACCCTGGTTTACCAAAACACTACGGGAAAATGAAGAATTTAGCTAAATTCGATGCCCAGTTCTTCAGAGTTACACCGTGGCAAGCTGCTTCTTTGGACCCCCTTAGCAGAATGATTATGGAGAATGCTTTCAGTGCAATTTATGACGCTGGTAAGATTTTTCAATAGATATGAGGCTAGTAATATTTTACTATCATTCAATGCAAATGCCATGACCAGGGCCCAAAGATCACATTGTCCAGGCTACATTTAACAAATAGACTTTTGTAATATAATATTCTATTAGCGATAGCAACTGTCGCAGTACCATTTTATCTTGCATTGACCATCACAATATTTCGGTGGAACATCTCAATTCCATACATCTATGACGTAAAAATGGGCACTAAGCCCTTGCATTTGATTGATCATTTATACCATGTTTCAGGTGTTAATCCTATGTCGCTCAGTGGTACAAAATTAGGAGTATTCATTGGTTCTTCGTTCTCTGACAATGTAGCAATGAATCTTTACGACACTATGAAACGGAATGCTTTTGTTATATCAGGGTAAGTAAAATTGAATATTCTGTGCCTATCATAGAGATTACCGCAATAATGATAAACCATAGTTACTGCTGCAAAAAGCATCACTGCTAGATATAGCATAGTTATACATTCCATACAAACTAAGCGTTTAAGTGAGCGTCGCCGCTTGCTCATAAAAGTTGACATACAATAAAATTTTTAAAAAACCGGAGATTTCTGGTTTCACCCGCAGGGACTGGTTGTCCAATAAACAATAAAATGGCCTGCTTAGAAAATATAAGAAATACCCACCCATATCTATTTATATTCGATTTTCAAAGAATTTTCACTGCATCACTGCATCGACTAAAAATAATATGTAATTACTGTTGACATTGTGTTTTTATTACAGTTGCAGCAAAACAATGATGGCCAATCGGATCTCTTACTGGATTGATGCAAAAGGCCCATCTTATGGACTCGACCAGGCATGTTCAAGTGCTATGGCCTGCTTGGAAATAGCCTACGAAAGTATGAAAAGAGGGGACTGCGATGCTGCCCTGGTTGGAGGCTGTAACACTTGTGCACACCCGATATTATCCTTGAATTTGAAAATGTAGGTCCCTACCTGATTTTGAGACTCATTAATCGTATAGTTCGGTACTAGTACCAAATGGTACAAGAAAGGCAAACATCCGCTGACTCGAAGATAGTGCCATTTGGTACAAAGTGTTACGTCATATGACATCCTAATTTAAAGCCACCCCCGGGTTGACGGCGCGACATGTTCTACGCACGCCTCAAAGAGATGCCAGCAAAGAAGACGGGACCCCATAGGGTCAATGCCTGCTAGGGTTTCGGAATTTGTTCGAAAGTGTCACCGCGGTCCTGGAACAAAAAGGGCATTAGGAGTAACACTAGTGGGTTTTAGTCTCTAAGACTGACACATCCTTCCGCTGTGCCCAAAGCGGAAGAAGTCATTTGATGAATTCCCATCCATAAAAAGGTATATCTTTCAGACGCCCCACAGCTTAACAACTGGATGGATTTTTCAAATGAGTTGTCATTAGGTTCATGGTTTTCGCAAAGTAGTAAAACTTCGTCTGTGCCATCTAGGATGTTTATTGTATGTTCATATTCGTAATTAGCGATCCTGAAAGCCACAAAGTTGACACTTATGGAGAGAAGTTTATAAACTTCGCCGGCCCATGTTGGATGTTGATTTTGAGTTCATATTCGTAATTAGCTATCCCGAAAACGATGAAAATGACACCCCGTGTGGAAAATTCGTCGATGCCATCTAGGATGTTGATTTTGGTCCATATTCGTAATGAGACACCCAGAAAACCATGAAAATAACACCCATAAGGAAAAGTTGAGCAACTTCACCGGTGCCACCTTACTAATTTATTTTGTATGTTAAGATTATTTTTAATTCCTTAATATAATGATAAAAATATATTAAATATGTGGGCTAAACTTCTACGGCGTAAGTAACTTGCAAGAAATTCGGTTCTTGAATCAATTCGCAAGCTGCCGAAAAAATTGCAATATAACATCGCCAGAGAGGCTTCAATATTCGAACAACGCCATCTATTTTACCGGAAAGAAAATAATAACAAAACATCTCGTTGGTTCTACTAATAACTGTTAGATGACGTGATTCAGGTCACCTATACAACCAAAGATTGCTTGATCTTATCGGGTCTAATTATCCTAGAAATACGGTCTTTATACATATATAAATAAATAACCACTTTAAAAAAAAAATGTTGCCCCACACTAGGAATTTCTCCTGTGTTGTGGGTTCGTTTGCAAACATACAATCTCACATACACAAACAGCCAGACCCGGAACAACTATCTGTAGGCCATACAAATATTTGTTCCGTGCGGGAATCAAAGCCACGACACGAAGCGCAGCAGCCAATCGCTAAACCACTGCGCCAACCGTGTCGTCAACTTATATATATATACATTTACATATATATTTACTCTGAGCGTTTGTTTGTTTGATACGCCTTAAAGACAATATTGTTATATACCTGCTGATATTCTGATTTTTTGACAGTGCTGGTCATTTATGCATGGATGGAAAAACTAAGAGTTTTGATAAAAATGGCGATGGATATGTAAGAGCCGAAGCCATTAGTGTACTCTTTTTGCAGAAGGCTAAAGATGCTAAAAGGTAAAATCATGAATGTGAAACATCTTATAAGGAATGGGTTTAAACTGTTACTTAAATGCTACTTTTTATTCATTCAAAGGATTTACACTGAAATTTATCACATCAAAGGAAAGTATTTCACAAGGCCTGATGCGAATTTCTTAGCAATTCGCAATTCTGATGATGTGAAACAATTTTTGGAAGAATTTTATACTGAAGCTAAAGTGTCTCCATCTGAAGTTGAGTACGTTGAAGCTTTTGGAGTAGGTAAATATTAATGCTGTTATTAAAACGACATTTACATATTAGTACTGAGTAATACTATTAGGCCAAAATATATTCAAATCGTCATACACTAGTTAACTGCCTCGTTCATTTATTGGACGCCTTTCACTTTCATCAGCTTGACTCAAAACCTCCTCAGTAAAATGTTCAGTTATAGCTTGTTATTTATTTGTTTAATTTATTATATTATACTTAATTGTACACCGTGGAAAACAAAATAAAAGAAAACTACAAACTAAAACACATGTGTAATGGGCGGCCTTATCGCATTCCGCGATCTCTTCCAGGCAGTCTGGAATGGACAGTTATTGCCTGGACATAAATGGGATTGTCATCGGTGCAATTTTACTGTAAATAAAAATTTATTGACATTAATCGAAAATTGTATATACCTAAATACCTCGTTACCATTTGTTGGAGTAAATGCAAACAACAGCGCCCCCAACTACGACGCATAAGCGGCGAGTGGCACGTCACTATTGTCGTGTCCTCTCTCTACTCTATTGCTCTCCGAACTAACGTGTCGCGTTTAAATATTAATATTATATAAAAAGCTTATTCTTCTTATTAAACTGAAATATTTCAATTAAAAAGTTACTTTATTTAACAACACCATTACATCTATATCGATTGAAACGAACAAGTTTCCTTCAAATAGACTTATAACATAGAAAGAAGTAAAATAATGTAAGAAAAACTAAGTAAGAAGAGAGTATTATGTCAAACAATAAGTTTGACATAATACTCTCTTACGCGTTACCAGTATTTTAAATTTTCGAGGGAAAATTTTCTGGTATAATTTTAAGTTTGAATATTGATGCGTTTTTTTCATTTTCAAGCTAAGTTTCGTTTGTCTCATCTAGGTATAGCTGAAGCAGATGCCAACGAGCTGGACGCATTAGGAAACTTTTACGCCAAAACAAGACCTATCAAAGTTGGGTCTATTAAATCCAATATGGGGAATAGTGAAGCTGCAAACGGTGCCTGCTCCTTAACCAAGGTAATAAATTGTTTAATAACTATTACATACTAGCGACCCGCCCCGGCTTCGCACGGGTGCAATGCTGAAAAAATGTGTTTATTTAAGACTTCGACGGCACTTCAGCCGCGACTTCGTCTGTGTAGATTTAGTACAAACATAATTCTTGTTCCCGTAGGAATATGGGTTTAAACTATAGCCTATGTAACCCGGGGACCTTAACAAAATGAAAGAATTTTTCAAATCGGTTCAGTAGTTTCGGAGCCTATTCAATACAAACAATCAAAAATCATTCCTTTTTATAAATATTAATATAGAGATCATATTAGAAACCTGTAATATTAACAGTTTCTCTAATATATTAAGCAAGACATAAAAAAAACTTCTTCTTGAATCACCATATCTATTAAAAAAAACCTACATGAAAATCTATTGCGTAGTTTTAAAGATATACATTATATATATGCATATAAATAACAGCATACATCAGGACAGAAAGACAGCGTGAAGCGACTTTGGTTCAATACTATGGTAGTGTTAGTAAGATTTATTATGAAAATACATTGAAATCGCAATTCAGCTACATTCCAAAAATCAACCATAACGTGTTTATTTTCCAGCTCTGTTTGGCGTATCAAAAAGGAGTATTACCAGCTAATTTGCACTATGATGAGCCCCAGACTCAAATCCCAGCAGTAAGAGATGGAAGAATCCATGTGACAACGGAGAACACACCTTTTGGTGGAGGCTGGACTGCTCTTAATAGCTTGTCTTTTACTGGATGTAATTACCATGTTCTACTTAAAGGACACCATAAGGATAAGGTGACGTTTAATTAAAAAGAAAATATTAACCATCATTAAATATTAATCATCATTGCCCTCCTACTCTTTTATAATTTATTTGAAATCGCCCAGCATATCTTCTCCTTCCATATATTTCCATTTGTTGTGATCTCAACTGTCACCTCCTTTTTAAGAAAGAAAAAATATTTATTACACACCACAGAAATAAAACACGTACAGTACATTTATTTCAAATATGGCATGCAAAAAACTTAGTGAGTGTCTCACGGCTTCACTAGAAAGGTCTATTTCATTTCAGCGATATGCTAGACAGACTGACGCTATCTGACGCTAGTTTTCTAATGAACCTTTTATAGGATGTATGACGGTTGATTTGAATCGGTATAATATATAAATATCATTGAATACAAATAAAAATTAAAAAAAAACAGTAAACAGATACTTACATAAATTAAGATGGAGCATTTTATCCTTAAAATTCTGTGCACTTGCGTGTGTGTAAAGTGTCAACAAATACACTGATGGAAACAAACAAGTTTTTTGCTAATTAACAACAGCAAACCCTTACTAAAAACCTGATCCTAATATTCCGGTATGATATTTATATTTCTTTCTAGCCACACCATATTTCATAAATCCTTCCATCGTTTATTTGGTCTTCCTCTGTCCTTGTAGTCATATAATATAACACTTTATTGTACATCAGAACTAATTACTTACACAAACCTAATAGTTTGAGTACAGTGGCGGGCTTTTCGCTGACCGCAATATCGGAGTTTGGACGGACAGAAATACTTTGAAATTAAAAGGTGATAAAAAGTATGCATTGTACTCCTAGTAAATAAATTCAACTTGAAACTACCATCCACACTCAACCTCAAAACAATCAAATTATTTTGCTGTTATAATGGACACCATTAATAGGGATGTTTCCGGATTTAAAAAAATATGATTCGAATTAGTCCGTCAGTTAGATTATAGAAAAATATTGGACACGTATTTTTTCCTTTATCAAATCTTTAAAAACTGACGAACATAAAAAGCATCAAAGATCACGAGTGGAGCCTGTGACGTCACTGCCCGATAAAAATTGTAGCGGGTAGTGACGTGACACGAGTTTTCAACGTACTGTATCGTCTTCAACTTTTGTTTATATGAAAAAAGAAAAAAATACGTGTCCCTAATCTATCAGACGGACTAATCAGATTTTTTTAGTTAACTACCCTATTTCAGGATCATAATCTCTATAAATCAAGTATACCCCGTCTAGTTCTTATATCTGGCAGAGATGAACGTTGTGTGAATAAAGTGATTGACGAATTGAAGAGCAAACCAATTGATCCCGAACAGATAGCTTTGCTTCATAATATATACAAAATTAACTTCCCGAGTCATACAGGACGTGGATATACAATACTAGGTAAGTTTTACCATCTAAATAAACACAGCTATAAAACACGTCTAAGAGACAATGGCTGATTTCGAAATACTTGCATACACATGAACATTGACTCGATATGAAGAATTTAAAACTGAAATAAGAGGCACAAGCCTCGTGTTCAAAATTCATATAATCAAGCCCTCATGACAGAGTCCAAAATTAAACTTCCTAATACAAATTAGGAAGTTTAATTTTGGACTCTGTTCGCGATACAATACACAGGGACCGTTTTTATGAATCAAAGGAAATTCTTTCTCAAATCCAAGTGATTAATCAAATTATGACACTTTCAGATACAAATGAAAGTGATGAAACGATCAGCTTAGCAAAAAGCTTTCAAATATATTCAGGCACTACCCGGCCTGTGTGCTTCTTATATAGTGGTATGGGATCTCAATGGAGTTGTATGGGAACTGAACTATTGCGCATCCCTATATTTGCAGCTGCCATTGAAAGGTAAGGAATGCAATGTTTTGCCATTCAAACAATTCGCAACCTGCCTAGTTGCTGGGTTGAGAAAGCCAGATGGCTTCAGAAGAGTACCACGATTGCCCAGACAAGTGTCCAATTTTTTAGCTTCTGACTACACTATATTCATTCATATAACAAAAAATAAGTAAATTCTTATTCGAGTTTATTAATTTAATCATTTATATTCGATCAATAATATTTTACTTTCAATAATAATTATTAATATTAACTTTATTTCAGATGTCGTCGCGTACTAGAACCACTAGGTGTTGATATAGTGAACATCTTGACTAATCCAGACACGTCAGTGTTTGATAATATTTTGAACTCTATGGTTGGCATAACAGCAATACAAATTGGTCTTACTGATATCCTAAGGGCAATAGGAATTATTCCAAATAATATTATAGGTACGTAACAATCAATAAGAGAGATTTTAGTCAAGAATTAAAACACAGTATTAAGACAATAATATGATTATATATGAATATGATTTATTAGTATTCATATTGGAAATATAACTAAAAGTACTGGTTTTTTGTCGTAATTATTCAGGCCACAGCATAGGAGAACTTGGATGTGCTTACGCAGACGGATGTTTGACTGCTGAAGAGACAATTTTATCGTCGTATAGCAGAGGTTTAATCTCGATTGAGACGCCGTTCATTCGAGGTTCCATGGCTGCTATTGGTCTGAGTTACAGTAACGTAAGTATGATATTAAATAGAAGTACTTTTCAATTTATCTTTTTTGCAAGGTGAACTAATAACCTGGTGAGGGTCGCGGGAGCCCGCTAAATGCTGAGCGCACAGGAATGATCAATGTTGAGAGAGAGGCCTAAGTCTAGTGAGGTGGCTTGAACACTGGTCGGATTCCCGCCGTGAAACCTAAAAGCGAGAGTCCTTCCGTCGCTGCATGGGTGGCGCGAGGAGTCACGAACGCGAGCCGAGGTACCGGAGCACCAACAAATAACGCTACTGTTGACTGCACCGGTCGGAACTCCGTCAGGTCTTGGTGGCGATTGGCGGAACAGGCTTCTGCGCCATACCGCCAGCCTCATCACCACAGACGACAGGCTCGGGAGGAGGCATAACTCCTTATAATTCAGAGTGATGCAGGTGCTCTCGGGGCATGGAAATGTGGTATAGGCAGGGAGCCCGATGCTCAGTGTCATTACTGCATTCGTTGTCGAGAAGATACGGCATTGGCATACGCTCGCAGATTGCGAAGCTTGGGAGGAGCCACGCTGTGCCCTCGTTTTGGAAGTGGGCAGCGACCTATCGATTTTGGCTGTGATTCGGCTCCTTCTCAATCTTTCATTTTACACTTTTTTCAGTAATTTTAATCTAATAATAGTTTTAGATTTTACTACATTATTATTATTTCAGGTTTTACCTCTGTGTCCTCCAGAAATTGAAGTGGCTTGTCACAACAGTGCTGAATCTGCCACTTTATCTGGACCAGCTGATATCATGAAGGAATTTGTGTCTGATCTATCCAAACGTGGTATCTTTGCTAGAGAAGTAGCTTGTTCCAATATCCCGTACCATTCAAAATACATTGCAGAAGCTGGTACGAAATATACAAAATCTTGTTAAATAAGCCAAAAATACAAGCTAAAAATTATTGTAAAATTGTTATATTATGTTCATCTTTCAAAATAATTGTATTTTCAGGTCCAATATTGTTATCGTCAATGAAGAAGTTAGTCCCGAATCCAAAGTTACGCACTGAGAAATGGATATCAACGTCAGTACTACAAGAGAAATGGGATGAAAATGAAGCAAAATATGCGTCTTCTGAATACTTTACCAATAACTTGCTGGTATGTGCCAACTTTATTTAGCTTAACTGTAAGGGGTGCAATGTTGCCCGGAGGACACGGTGGAGCATACGGTGGAGGACTGCCCTGCTTGGGCGGAGGAACGCCGTATTTTCGTCGAGGCAATCAGCGGCGGCGACCTCTCACGTCCGGCCCTGGTTTAATCCATGGTCGATGGCGCGTCGTGTTCCACGCGCGCCTCAAAGAGCTGTCAGCAAAGCAGGCGGGGCCTCATAGGATCAGTGCCTGCAAGGGTTGCGGAATTTGTTCGAAAGAGTAATCGCGGCCCTTGGTAAAGGGCTTGTAAAGAAATACAGTTGGGTTTTAGTCAGTAAGAGTCTGACACTCCTTTCCTTTTCGCCCAGAGCAGAAGAAGTCATTTAATGATTTCCCATCCATAAAAAAGGTTAAGCTTTTTTGTTTCTGTAACGGTTACAAAACTGTTCGAAAGAGTTACCACAGCCTTGGAACGCAAAGGACTTTTAAGGAAAACGTGTGGGTTTAAATCAGTAAGAGTCTGACACTACCTTCCGCCTCGCCTAGAGCGGAAGGAGTAATGTCATGATTTGGAGGCAAATGGCTTCGGCTAGTATTTTTTTATTATTATTCCCCGCTCTTGATCTCAATCTCTCCCGATCGTAATTGTAAATGAGTTGTGAAATGAAACATGCCTAGGCATTTTAATGTGGCAATAGAGACTTATAAAATCATAAAATGTTTAACTTCTAGAGTCCAGTACTTTTTGAAGAAAACGCAAGTCTAATACCCAAAGACGCTATTATGATTGAAATAGCGCCACACGGACTTTTACAAGCAATTGTGAAGAAATCACATACTGAATGTGTTAACGTATCATTGACCAAGCGGGCCACCCCAGATCCAGTCAGTTTCTTACTACAAACTGTTGGAAAGTAAGTAATGTTAATAGATGTAGGTACAGTAAAGTATATATTATAATAAATAAATACAGTACTGGGTTTTGATCATACTTGAAAATCAGGACCTTTTTATCTCGTAGTTGCAAACGCTACTGCTTGAAGCAAGGACCTAAGGCTATAGACAAAAGACATTCGGTCAGCGATGACGTGAAGATGTGGTGAATGTCAAAAATGGATGCGATTGACAAACGCTGTAGAAATATCATGTCATCAATCTTTTATACCGGTTTTAGGATATCAATAATTCACTACGCAACATTAAAAATTTCACTTAAAAAGTGGTGTATTTCGTCGATAATTATATCCATAATACCAGAAAAATAACCACTAACTTTCACCACGTATATTAAATGAGTTACATATATGTATGTATATAAATACATTTTATTTGTTTATTTAAACTTTATGTACAGTATATAGTGGTACATGGGCAGACTTAATGCAATAAGGCAACTTTTTTTTTGCTGTAAATACCCTAATATTAAGTTTTATTTTTAATATACTTACGTTTCGTTCAGTTGTTTATTGAAAATATCTCGATTTTGCATTAATTCTCCAGATTTATTTCGTCATATTTGGTTAAGCTTATTTCTTAAGTATGATAGTTGTCATGAGTCAAGCTGTCAATGAATTATATTATTAAATGACTATATAGAATGGTGTTATAAAATATCATTAGAAATATACTTTTGCATTGTGATAATTGCTATCGCTAATAGAATATCCGTTTTCTAGAGCCTCTAATACATTCATATTATTATCTAAGTACAGGTAATACAAAATGTCTATAAAAATGTAAATGTCGATAAAAAGCTTGAAATCTGGATTTGTGCCTGTTTGAAAGCAATTGATAAGCCTCATATTACTTAGGACTTAATCGTAAATGACAAAATGTGAGAAAGACGTCAGTCAGAATAATTTATTTATCAGTGTTGTGTCATAATATTTTTGGTTATTTTGATCTTCGTGTGTTTTTTTCTTGTCTCAATTAGTTTAAGTCCTGGCAAATGTTCTTTTTTTGTAATTTTATTTTACTGTTTTTTTACTAGGTCAAATGACTATCGTGTTTCCAATTTATTTCAGATTATACGAGAGTGGTTTAAATCCTAGCATTGACGTATTGTATCCTAAAGTGGAGTTTCCAGTTTCAACAAAAACACCACTGCTGTCTCATTTAGTTGAATGGGATCACAGTGTTGATTGGTAATTAATATTCAAATAGTTTATATATTGAGTTTTGTCTCGGTACAGTTTTTTGCCTGCCTTCACTATTTAGGGATTCTGCTATCAAGTGGCATTTTCTTGTAAATGATTAAATATAATCAATAAAAAAGGTATAAATATTTTTTCCCAGAGTAACCGCTTTTGAAACAAGCCGTCTTTTCAAATAAAATAAAAATATAAAAGTGATTCGTTTTTCAGGCCTCAATTTATTCATGTGAACAAACAAGTCAAGGAGACGTCCACACGAGATTTCGTCATATCCACACATGATGACGAATATAAATTCATGAAAGGATTCGTAAGAAATGGTTATTATGCAAAATATTTAGCTATCATTTTGTTGAGGAAGTTTTAATTTTAAATTTGTAGTGAAGTTTTAAATATGTTCCAATATGTTACTTTCCGTTAGTTCTCGTAATGAAAAGATTTTATTATTAACCTCCCCACCTGGCTAATGACGCGGTTATCTGCAACGTCCAGTAAAATGGATAGGACCGTTCGATGTGAAACCCAACAGTGGATGTCTTTGGACTAAAATTATGATAGTGATGAATATTTTCAGGCATCAACGAGCTCCCCGAAACTGCTCTTTTAGTGTTTATATGGGAGACTTTGGCAATGTACAGTGGAAAATATCACACAGACATGTCCATTACGTTCTACGATGTTATCTTTCATTGTCATTTTAAAATTGATGCCGAGGATGTGTTGAGACTAAGGATAACAATTCAGGATGTCTCCAATCGATTTGAGGTATGATAAAAATATTATGGTATTAAAGATTATTTTGTGGATTTATTAATAAACAGCTATAGTCAATGCATTGTAATTTTTAGACCAGATATTATTATCATGTTACTTAGAAGTTTCTTATTTCTATAAAATATTATTGTGTTTAAAGGTCTTCACTGGAAACACCCAAATCGTGTCTGGTTTTGTAAAAGGTTTCGCAAATGTTGTTCACAAGAAAGACAGTAAAAATAGTAGCGACGATGACGTACTTATAAGTGGAAAAGATTTTTATACACTTTTAAGAATGAAGGGGTACTCCTACGGGTACGTTGCAATTTCACTACTTCATATTTGTAAAAGCAGTAAAAAATATTAGTATCCATAATGTTTTTGACATTGCCATTGTGTTTCAAGATCGTTTGTTTCTTATATTTATTATACTTTCAAAGTTAGCTATGTTTCGTAATTTTCCAACTTGTAAAGTTAATTGTTATGTATTAACTCGACTAAGAACACGAATTCTCTAGTGTGATGTAAGTACAAACGGTAGTAATTGTTTTGAGGATAAGCACCATAGTTACTTTTCAATGCAGTAAAAATATTCAAATTATCTCTTTTGTTTTCAGACATGACTTCAAAAACGTTCACTCACTGAATACTACTCGTGGTACTGCATACATCAAAAGGACTGGAGAATGGGCAACGTTCCTTGATTCATTACTCCAGTTTAATGCATTCGTAAGAGATCATGATGGAGTTTCTACTCCATATATTATTAAAAAGCTAAGTATAAATATGGATGAACATAAAAATGACGAAACAACACTTTTGGAGAACGTTGAATATCATAAAGCAGAGATAGCTGAAAGAAACACTTTAGTTCGGTAAGTGAATGTTTACGAGTATTAATATGACGTATTATTAATACTCGTTACTGTATTTATGAGTATTATTAGTGTTAATGCCACTTTAGCTAAATCAACAAAGTTTTAATACTTATACAATAGACCATTTGCATTTCCAGATGTGGGGGTATAGAACTAGATGGTGTTATATTCAGTGATAAACCGAAATTGGATCAGCAGCCAGATGTTTTATTAACTCAAGAATTTGTGCCACATGAACTGGAAGAAGCTGTCAATGTAAGTTTTAATAATGAAGAATTTCATTTCATCGATTGAATTAATTGAATATAACCTTTAAAATATTTTTTTTTCAGATTCAAACAGCCACTTCCATTAACCTTGAAATAGTTGCGGATAATGTCAAAAATAATAATATAAAAGTATTAGAACTCTTAAATTATTCATCATCGAAAACATTATCCAATATCATCAAAGAAATCTCTGTGAAATTTCCATTTCACCATTTCGATGTAAATTGTGTTGCAGTTTGCAACAATATTAAGATACAGGATGTGACTGACGTAAAATTATTTATTGTTCACAACTTTGTTGAAAATGAAAAGGCAAGTATTCGATACAATTTTTCCAAATTTGAAAATGAAAATAATATATCTAGTTTTAATTTCCGCGAATATTAGTGGGTTGCAGGTATGCACCTCCCTCCCGCCCGCTATATTATGCACATGCAAGATTACAAGGCAAATGCAAGGATTTTAAGCACATGCAGGAAGGCAAAGCAAAACCCAACACCATTACCGACACGTGTTTCGCCTCTCCACGAGGCATCCTCAGGGGACGTGTTGACTCGCTGACCGTTGAGTTGCGACCCAATGCCTCGTGGAGAGGCGAAACACGTGTCGGTAATGGTGTTGGGTTTTGCTTGTTACCTGCAACCCACTAATATTCGCGGAAATTAAAACTAGATATATTATTTTCATTTTCAAATTTAAAATGGATTTCCGCAAAGTAACGCCTGACTCAATCAATTTTACAATTTTTCCACTAAAACATTTCGTATTACGTTAAAAAGTCGACATACTGTTACATTTTAATAAATTTACAATTACATTTTTCAGATTCAGAATATCCTAAAACCAATACTGACAGAAGACGCATTTATTCTAACATTTGAAAGTAACATAACTGAAATAAAGACTACTAACTTCAAAGTCATTACTTCTATGCCTGTAGATGGAGGGTTACTTGCTTTATTGAAGAGAGGAATTGATAATGATAGAGATAATGTTATTTACCTTCCACTATTGGAAGATAAATATGAAGACAGCAAATTTTCATGGATAACTCGAGCGCTAAGTGAATTGAAGAAAACGAGACGTGTGGTATTGGTTGCTGAACGACAACCTTATTCTGGATTATTGGGCAAGTATTTTGTAACAAGAGTAGAAAAGTATTCAGTTTGTGATGATTAGAAAAATAAAATTTTATACAGTCATATCTATATCTAATTAAATATTACTAACGCGATTATTTTTAAGGAATTGTCCAACATTTGAAAAAGAAAGGAAATAATATTGCTGCAGTTGTTGTTGATGACTATCATGCAGCATCATTTGATCCAAAACATCCTTGTTATGCGAAACAACTTCAAAAGAATTTGACGTTTAACGTACTGAAAAATGTGAGTAACTATTTATTTTATATATTATAAACCTATAAAAAATAGAATTATTTATATAGATCGTATAGCATGAAGTGTACTAATTTTTTTACAGGGACAGTGGGGCAGTTACTATTTTGTCAAGAATCCAAAGCCAATTAAAATACAAAATGTTAGTTTAACGAGTACTAATGTTGGAGATCTGGATAATTTAACATGGATGGACATACCCAAAAAGAATGAAAATTTCGTTCAGGTAGACATTACGATTTTATAACAATTTTTAAGCGTTCAGCCACGTTTACATAATTATGTGACGATACAAAAATATTGTATTATTTATTTATTAACTATGGAAGAGTACCATCTAAACAAAATTGAATAAAAAATAGTAAGTGAAATTGACAGCCAATTACAATTATATATTACTTACAAAAAACAGACTGGCAAACATGTTGTGAAAAATACAGGAATTCCAGAAAAAAAAAAACAGGACCACTTCAAAGCTTAAACTAGAACCAACATAATCTAATTCAGGCAGAAGTTACATCTACCGATATTACACTTGAACAGATATAACTAAAATAATATATTTAATAAATTGTTTAGTACTGTCTAAAAAAAAATAAGGCACTTTCTGGCCGTGGATACACTTGTCGAGAAGGGATCGAAATTATGCTGTTTACAAATTTTATTAAAGTTTTCGCTGGCACGCACTATAAACGAATTCTGCCTGTAATTTATAAATATGGCATCTTTTACAGAGGTTGAGGTAATCTTCAGGTCGGTAGGGCACTTTTTGATGATGATACAAATAGTATATGAATGTTTTTTGGATGTTCTCAATACGATCAACGTATATAATATGATAACACGAGTCTTGGACGCATACTGTAAATACTGGATTTTAAAAGTTTTGGCTTGTAATAGCCTCATTATGAAGTCTAGTGACTTGGATGCTTTAGCAAGTATCGATCCTCGTGACATCAACATGCATTTCGAACGTGAGTTTAGGATCGTGATTTACTTAGATCTCGGATGGAATTCGATCTAGGTAGCACTTGACCATCCAGCCGAGCGCTTTCGATAATATGCTAAAACCGAGCATTTAGTAGGATAGAGATCTAGCTTACTTCCTCGATAATAATCATCCTTATGACGTAAATTCTCCAGAAGTGCAATCATGTCCATTTGTGTATTGTGGCGTACATTTTCATAAACATAAAAATTTGGATGAAGTCAGACAAGAGTCGATGTCCTTGTCGTAAATTATGAATAGCAATGGGCCGAGCAATAAGCCCTGGAGACTCCACTGGGAACAGGCACCCAACCAGGCATATAATTGCTTACTGGAAAATTCATGGTCAGTTATAAAATCATTGAATTTTATAACTGACCATGACTGAAAAATTACTAACTTGATACCCATCAAGTTAGTAATGGTAGATCTGCCCTTCAAAAAACCATATCGAAATGAGCAAACTAAATTTTTTAGAGCTCTATGTATATATCTGGTTAAGATAATTCTTTTAAAAATCTGCGCCTGTAATATACAATTTCAGTCTTAAATCCTTTTTATGTATAGCCGTTATAAACGCTAGTTTCCAAAGATTGGGAACAATACACGTATCTAATGATTTTATGAACAGAATCGATATAGGTTTGGCAATGGAAGTTGCACAGTATACAAGAAATTTTGCTGAAATTTTGTCCGGGCCAGCCACTTTAGAAATCTAACTTGCACTGCAAATATCAAATAGGTTGGAAGATTCAGTAAAGAGAGGGCGTGAATAATCTGAATGACCAGAGTTAGTAGTTGAGAAATGTAGACTGAAAGTATCTAGAAAACGCCTCGCATGTTGATACACTGGTACGCAGCACTTCGCTATAATAGTTTGAGGTGCATGCAACTCCATTTGAATTGTTTCGTTTTTTAATGAAGGTCCAAAAATAGTTAGGATTTTCTTTAATATGTTACTTCTGGCAACTAAACGTGCTTGCTTCATCTTCGACCACATCATTGCTTACCATCAGATGAGGTAGTGATCAAACGTGTGCCTTTTAATAGTAAAAAAACAATTTTCGTTTATTTCGTTCATTAGATAAATATTATAATATATTTTAAATCTGATAGTTTTAATCCAGAGAAATAGAATTCATAAAATTATTTTTTACTTTAATATTGCAAAGCATCAACAACAACATAGATCCTTGAATAACTTCTTCTTCAAAAGTTCAAATCTAGATTTTTCAGTGAAATCCAGCCCTTGGGTCACGCGAAGTGTCAACCAAACGTTTAGCAAGTTCTTTAAATAACGCATGAGCACTCGGACCCCACGGTCCGAGAGTTTCAACCCCAAACGGCTCAAACATATAATTGCCGACTAGGTTATTATATTTCCGCCGTTTGAGGTTCTCAGCAGCCGCAGCTGTAGCACCAGCACAACACGATGAGTTAGGAAGATGGGATGGCGCAAGAGTATCGACACAAGTAGCGTCCCACACTAAAGGCCTACCCATCTTCCATGGAAATAAAGACATACCGTCCGGTCGCTTGCCATCGTCGCGAAATCAGATTTCATTCCTCATAACATTCTGATTCTAATTAATACCTTTACCCTTTCACAAAGATAAAGATGAATGTACTTATTTTCCGTAGGTTAGTTATGCAGGATTATCAGCAAGAGATTGTCAAAAAGCCCTAGGAAAGACAACAAATCATTATTCGACGTTTGGAATGGACTTCAGTGGAGTTGATAGCAAGTAAGTTATAAGTTTATTGCAAAAAAATAAATATTTGAGAATATAAATACAAACAGAAATCAGAAGAAAAAAAGATTGTTAACTGATTGCAGTCTTGCTTTGGATGCAAATGTAAATACTGATTAATTATAAATTATCATCCATCTTGGATGTACTCTGAATCTTGGATTTGATTGCCATGCAGGTAGTGCATGTTTTTTTTTTTACTGTGAAGTGGATTTTTACTGTGAAGTGGATTTGCTCTTGTCTCTAGTCTACATAGGTCACAGGTGACAGAGACAAAGTCGACGATGGAATGAGCTTACCCAGAAGGCCTGTTCACTCTAACTTTGAAGAACTAGGCCCGGGTCGACGGTGCGTTGTGTACCATGCGCGGCTTAAAGAGATTTCAGCATACTAGTCTGGGCCTACTAGAGCCAGTGACTGGAAGCGTTATGGATTTTATTTGAAAAATTTACCGCAACCCTGACATTACAAAGGGCATTTCGAAGAACACGGATGGGTTTTAGACAGTAAGAGTCTGACACTCGCTTCCGCTATGCCTAGAGTGGAAAAAGCGATGATCAATTGATGATCCTTAAAAAAAAAACTAATTAGCGTATTCTAGATAATACTAAACGCAATACTTTGCCTAGATACTCTTTCCATAAACTTAGACGACGTGTTAGGTGGCATTATGATATGTTTACTTATTTATTGCCAACAGGGGTGATCAAGTGATGGGCTTAGTGGCTAATGGTGCACTAAGTAGCACTGTGGTAGCAGATCCGACACTTCTCTGGCCGGTACCAAAGCATTGGAGTCTACAAGATGCCGCAACCGTACCGTTGCCATATATACACGCTTACTACATTTTGGTAAGATCAACTATCTTGTCGATTCATCTGTCGGAGTGGCTCTAGATGAGCGTCGTTTTATCAGAGATTTAATATTTTGATACAGACTGTCAGTTGTCTCATGTACTTTTACAAAGTACATGAGACAACTGACAATCGGTATCAAACGGTAACGGTATCAACACCTCATGTGCTGCTTGATTTTGGTTATTATTATCTAAGGTATAAATGATTACTTGAATATCTGTAATCAAAAACTTTTTGAAAGTACAAAATAACTGTAAATAAATCATTGATTAGTTTTATTATTGATGTAAATCTATTTAAAAAGGAAACTATCTATGTTGTTTTAGTTATTTGCAAAATGAGTCAGTCCCCTTTACAACATAAATAGAAAAAGTTATCTTTTGGCTTTTGGCCGTTTCGATACAAAAGTCTTGAACTTCATGACTCATTCCGATTTCTAGGTCATGAAAGGAGAAGTAAGAAGACAACAAAGAATATTCGTAACAGGTGGAGCAGGAGCTCTAGGACAAGCTGTCATCTCTATTTGTCATAGTTTAGACTGCACAGTATTTACCAACGTCAGTGACGTAAAGAAAAAAAGATTTCTGATGAAACTCTTCCCGAAACTCAAAGGTAGGGTTTTATTTCTAACGTTATTATATTATGGTCTATTATTTTAGATAAAATCTAATAATGTACAAGCGAAATAAAAAAGGGGAAAGGGGGAAAAACTCATAGGGCATCGAAAAATTCGTCCGCATCGGGAAAAGTGCCCAGAACACTGGCTGCATGGCCACGTTGAATGGCAATGCTGATTCCTTGACCAAAGAAAAGGCCAGACCTCTGGTCTCCTGAAGAGTCGACTAACTGCTTGCTGATTTCACGAAAAACTCGATGAGAACTCGGACCCCATGGCCTAGTGTTTCAAGCCCAAACGGCTCAAATACATAATTCCCAATAAGATTATTGTATTTGCGCCGTTTGATATTGTCTGCACCTGCCGCAGCCAGATGGTGCAAGGGTGTCGACACATGTTGCATCCCACACCAAAGGCCTACCCACCTTCCAAGGCAGTATAGTCATCCCATCTCACCTCTTCCCATCTTCTTCTAATAACACTGAATGATATATTTTTACAGATGAGAATATCTCCTATTCGCGTCATGACTCGTTCTTCACAAAAGTGAAAGAAGTTACTAAAAACCAGAGATGTGACATTGTAATTAATTGCAGCAGTGGAGCTTTGAGAGAGGTGAGTGATGATGCTTACTTGAATTTCTTATAATTTAATTAGAATAATTTGTTATCTTAGTACAGTAATAACGAGGCAAGCTGCAACAATACTACGCTTTTTTGTAATGCACCTCGTAGAAAGACGAGACGGGTACGAAGACGAAACCTTAAAAATATGAGAAGACAAGGTGTGAGGTCTAACTTAGTATAGGTCTTTTTTCCAGCAGTGGAATGCAGAAGGCTTAATCAAACAGCCAATCAGTAAAGTTATTTCTTTGCATTAAACATGTCAAAAACACTGTGTTGCACTGTTGGAACACAGCGCTGGGCACGCCACCGTTTGTAGCGAGGAGCTTCTCTGTAAGGATTGGTTGGAGAGGCGCCACGGCTTCCTCACCTTCCGCCTCACGCCCTCCTGGCGTGGCGACTCGCCAGACATGAATGTTTCGGGAGTTATTCTGTTTCGGATTTGCGGGAGGTCACCTTGGGTGTCGCAGAGGTAGACCTCACGCCCCAGGCGCCGCAATAGAAAAAGACACCCTGAGCGTCGGGAGAATCAGGGCAATGCCCGGACACTGTAGGCGTGGGCCGTGCCGTCCGATAACTACTAGGTCCAACTTGACGGCGCGTTATGTTCCACGCGAGTTTCAAAGAGACGTCAGCAAAGAAGCCGGATTTGTTCAAAACTGTGACCGTTGCCCTGGACCGCAAAGTTTAAATGATTTCCCATCCATATAAAAAAGGCACACTGTGTTATAACTAATCGAACTTATAGACGCTTACTCGAATGAAATGGACTAAATTTTATTGACGCTCCTAAACCATGTCTTTTGTTCACAGGCTACCATGAAATGTGTTGGATTTTTAGGCAAATTTATTGATGTTAATAATGAAGATTATCTAGCAAACAAAAACTTAGGAATGTTCTATTTTGAAGAAGACCGGCAATACAAAGTTGTTGATCTCTCTTCGTTATTTACTCCAGAAAATATTAGTGACAGGAAGGTATTCGTAATTATTAGCGATTTTCAAAAATAAATCTGTTCTGTTTCGTTGAAAAAGTTACTTAAAGTTTTATGTAATCGCATAGTTTATTTTCCTTTCTAATATTGATTTTGTTAATAGGCTCTTCAAATCTTGATGGCAGAAGGTATAGCAAACGGAGCAGTTCGACCTTTAAGTCGAGTGGTGTTCTCTCCCGTTGAAGTGTCTCGGGCGTTTAAATTGGTCTCATCTAGCCGACACCGCGGCAGAGCTCTGATAAATATGAGTGATTCTAAATCTTTGCCTTCAGATGTTGAAGTTATACAAAGGTATAGTATATTGGCATGGTACTAGAACAGTCATTATGGATAGCATTAAAAAAAAGCGCAACCTAATAGAGATCTTTCGATTTTTTCGACGTCGGTTTAAAGAACTTATCTACATCTGGCACGACTCTAAATATGGCAGACTCTTACTGACTAAATCGTCCCGGTGTTCCATCTGCCACCTACGCTGGGGACCGTGGGAACGTATGCGATTTACGTTATCCCCGGCTGTTGCCAGCCCGCCTCTGTGAACCACCTAAGGTCAGCGGGGGGAGTAAGATGTTTGACTCTCCACGCGACATCAATGAGGGCCCACGGGAACACCACGCGCCGCCACCTCGGGTTAAAAAAACGGATAAATGGGGGCGACGAACGACCCCAAGTCCGCCCTTGGACCCGGTAAGGGGGGCTGGAAGAGGGCAGCGTATGCCCCTTTTCCAACGCCCGGTCCCATTCGAACCTAACGTATCTCTTTCAGGATGTTGGATGTTCTGGTTAATTAAATTTGCAATTAGTTTATTTGATATGATAAATATATTTTCCACAGTAAAAAATATTTAATTCATGTAAACAAATTGACAGGTTTTTAGATGTGCATTTGAAAGGTATATGCCTACTCTAGAAATTCAGTTTTATTTTTCTTTTAGAATGATTTTCTCAAAAGGAGTTTATATCGTTGTATGTGATAACAATAATTTAGCAGTGGAATTAATCGATCATTTAATAAGAATCGAAGCCAAAAATGTTATCATTAATATGAAGAAAGAATATCCAACAAGTTATTTATTTGCAAAGGCAGCGTAAGTATTTGCACACTTATTAACTAACTAAGTAAGACAAAGTGACATATCAGAGATTTTAATAGCTGAAATGTGTTTGATAAAACCAATGTCACTTGCATGTTGAGCTAAATTTTGTGATTTAATATGTGGTTTATTGTAAAATAATATTCTTTCAAAACTGTGTCGCTGTTGTGACCATCTATTTAACCTATGTAGGTCTTGGAAAAAGTTCGACGTAACAGTAGAAGTCAATTCGGATGACCTCCAAACTAAAGAAGGATGTGAGCGTTTGCTCAGAGCTGGGCAAGAACTAGGATCTGTTGCAAGTATCTTCATAGTTCAAGATTACAAAGAAGAAGTTGATGAAAACAATATTGAACCTGAAGCTTTTCAGTCAAGTTATAATGACACGATATTGGTAACGGCTAATTTGGATATGATGTCTCGAAAAATGTGCAGTGATTTATGGTATGTGTTTAGAAATTTTAAGTTATTTATTTCATCCAGTTTACTCATTGGTATTCGCTGTGCTAGTCGCTTGGACTGATAAAGTGCTTCTGCTGTTCTATTTCATGATGTTAGTACTTATAACGCACTAGCTTCTTCCAGTCGCTCCGCCTACATTAATAACGGAAATTATCCCGAAGGCACATACTCCCGAGATAAAGCTTACATATATAGCCTATGTGCTATTACAGACTATAATCTGTTTAATCCAGATTCCTTCTGGCGTGATTGAATAACAAACCATCCAATATGTCGCATTTATAATTTATTGCAGTAATTTTGTGCTCATATCGGTTGCATCTCAAAACATCAGTAGTGAATATGCAACTTCAGCATGTCAAAGAATTTGTGAAGCACGAACAAAGATTGGATTGCCAGCCCTTGTTTTGAGGAAAAATATTTCCAATTTGGTAAGCAATAAAAATACATCTTTCTTATTAGTGCATAAAGTTCAAGCCGTTTTTGGGCAAACGTATGAAAAGTGTAGGTCCATCTACACTTTTGAAACATTTGCCCAAAACGGGTTTTACAGTGTTCATGTATTTTTTCTTGGTGTTATTCCAGATTGATCAAAATGAATCAAGTTTATTATCAAAATTAGATGTATCGTCCTTGTCATCTCTCTTCAACGCAATGGTCAGCAGTTTGAAATTAAAACACAATAATGTGACAATCTACAATTTTCCACGTATTCCTAATATTAGTATGGGTGAAAACTTGGGAAGAATATTTGGTTAGTTTTATCATTACTTTAAATTCTTATTGAATTATTTTAATCTCAGGAGATCCTTAATATTTTTTGTAACTTACAGGGGTAAAACATATTAATGAAATGGTTGAAAATCTGACACTCAAAGATGTAAATGCGAATGACATGGTTATAAAAGAAATCAAATCCAAACTGAATCCTGTAACCTATTCAACAGATGATTTGCTAGACATGACGATTGCTTGGTAAGAGTAGAATTTAAAATTTGTCTGTGCCTGATAACGTTTTCGGTATTCTGAAAGATGTGACCATTCCTTACCCTACCTGATGCTTGACTACTAGCTAGCTCGTGGCTAAACAATAACAGTGCGGCTGTTGGTCGATCTATGAATGAAGTGAACATCTTAATATACTGAGACTCATCCGTGCCTCAGAAGCACATTAAACCGTTGGTTGTCATTTATAGATCCTTCGAAGTAATTTCAAATAATCAGGAGCCAGGATATCTGACACCAGATTTGCAAAGAAGAACAGAATGTCAGGAAGGCAGACGCTGCTTTTCCGATCTTTAGCTTAATCTGGTTTGACTGGAAGTCACCAATAATGCTGGGAACAGGCTAGCCATATGAGCCCTTACTGCCTATCTAGGAAATAGTCTTATGCACTGCAATACATATATTTTTGGGCATATTATATTACTTTCTCATAATGTAAATACATATAGCCAATCTTTGATATACAACTCTAATATTAGTTGTTCTATTTTTCAGTATCAAAAACTTGTGTTATAAAGCAGTACAGAAGAAAAGGACAAATTTCGATGTCGGAATCGGAGCATTTTACAGTCATGTCGAAAATAATGAATATGAAGCCGTTGATGCAGTTGTCTCTATGCAAACACAGCAGTTATCTTTTGAAGTAAGTAACTTTGAATCTGAAGTAGGTCATAAAATACGGCAATAATGATCACTTGGTCCTGATGATTTTAGTTTTTTCTGACTTTCTTATAAATTGAGAAGTATGTAGATGATTGAGAGAATGTGGCGGTAGGTTCGTAGTAACAACACTAACTTACGAGATAAAGTAAGTAGATTTAGACCCAGACTCTCAAAACGGTGGAGGTAAATACTATGATAAAAAAAACTTTTTACAAAAAATAAAACCGACTTCTAAACAAAAAAACCAAAAAGTATAAAATAACTTCAATTTCGGAACTCGGTGTTTTTGGTTGCTTTTTTGTTGTTGAACACACCGACTTCCGAAATTAAAGTTATTTTATACTTTTTGGTTTTTTTGTTTAGAAGTCGGTTTTATTTTTTGTAAAAAGTTTTTTTATTTTTCACTTTTTGATGGTACCTACACCCCCTCCCCTCCCCCACCTAAACGAACCAATCATATTGGTGTAAAAAAAACGTACTGCTCCTTTGCGGAGTAAACTAAGAGGTCGTCAATGTAGGCAATGTAGATATTTTTTTTAGATTTTTGTTGATTTTTCGAAAACCGCTTGGTTGATTTCGATAAAATTTTCATGGGACCATTTGGGAAGTATACCCTTTCCAACAAAAAAAGAATTTTTCAAATCGGTTGACAAGCGACGGAGTTATGCGCGAACAAATAATAAAAAAAAAAAAAAAAACATACAAACATCCGAATTGAGAACCTCCTCCTTTTTTAGAAGTCGGTTAAAAACGGCAACGCCCTAGAGCCAAAAATTTACATGTAATCTTCCAATTCTGCGTTATAGCTCATTAACTCTCATAAAAGTACTAAGTGGAGAATGTTGTTAGTAGTATAATAAGTATTTAAATTTATTTTCTTTCTTTATTTTTCAATGAAAATCAATGTATAAAGAGCAGTGGTGGCCGAGTGGAAACGGCCCCGACATACCAATTGTAGGTCGCGGGTTCAAACCCAACCGCCAGGCGATTACTTTGTGTAATTAATTTCATCACCACTGCTCTCACGGTGTAGGAAAGATCAAGAAGAAACCGGCATGTCCTAGAACCAAAAATTCGAAGACATGTGACATTCACCAACCCGCACTGGGCCGGCGTGGTGGATTACGGCCCATTCCCTCTTCTCTGTGTTCCAGCAGTGGGGACGTTAAAAGGCTGGTTATACTATGAAATATATCATGTACAACACTGCATTGTACTATCATTTTTTATCCCGAAATACAATAAAAGGCCGTGTCCTAGCAAGAACTAAATGTTAAGTATTACTAATTATACCCTCGTGATTACTAGGTTACTGTTGTCTGTCACTCTAAGAAATGTGGGATTTTATGACAAAATAACGACGGAATCCTGGTTAAAACTATTATTTCTCGACACACGTAAACATATCAGCGTTACAATGTTACCGTCGTGAATCTCACTCACACGAATACACCCCTTTCTTGCATCCGCTGCGTTCCGTGTTTACAATATTGAGCCTTCATTCTTTAAACTTATTACAGTAATTTTATCCCACATTTAAACAATCATCGCATTTAAAAAATCTTTCCTTACAGGAAAATGGATATATAGACAGAAGTGATAATCACCTGATGATAATACCGGGCTTCGATGGACGTCACAAAGTATTTTTACCTATCGCTGAACGACTTAAAATAAGAGCTGCAACATTACAACTAGGACCTGATCTTATCTGTGATAGTATTCCTGAAATGGCTAGAAATTTGGCAAATGTAAGTAAAGCTCGTGGAAAATAATATTTAATGACTATTGTTATTTAGGCCAAGCTCTTGGTTTATTATAATGTTTCGCCAGTCATTAATTTGATTTAATTTTTTTACAGCATATCAAATCACACTTGGAAATCTATGAAAAGTTCTACATTTTAGGCTATTCATTTGGAGTTAATGTAGCATTGGAAATCGCCAAACTTTTAGAAGCTGAAGGTACTTTTAGTTTTTTTACTACTACAACCATAAGTTTATAAAAATAAATGCTTTCCATTGCCCAGATGAAGATCCTCATCGTGATATTTATATTATAAACAATTGAAGAAAAACCTTGCTCAAGAATGAATTAAAGAATATAATATTAGTTTACACATTCAATTTATCGCTAAAATTATCAAATTATAATAAATTATATCAAATTTTTCAGGACACAAAGGTGTAGTATATTGCTTAGACAGTAGCCCAGACGCTCTAAAATCTCAAATCAAAGCCTACATAGGTGATCTAACTGAATCAGAACTACAAAACGTTGTATTAGTTCACATGTTCCAGCTCATGACTAAACATGAAGGAATTGAAATGAAAGAAGAACTGGAAAAAGTGTACAACTGGTCAGACAAAATTGAAATTTGTTTGAACAAACTTCGAGGGTTGGTGCATTTTTCAATAGAGCATAGACGAACAATTTTGGAATCGGCGTATAAAAGAATCATGTTGGCTAAAGCATACGAGCCTGAATTTACGTTACAATCAGAAGTGATTCTAATGAAAGGCATTCCTCATCCAGAAGTGGCAAATCTGACAGATGATTATAACCTGTCCAAGTTCACCAACCAGCCAGTCAAAGTATTCCACATAGAATCTGACCACACTTCAGCACCATACGATTGTAGAGTCTCCAATATTATCAACAAAATGCTTGACCCTGATTTGTTAGAAGAGTTCAAAAGAAAGAACCTTTGTGAATATTATCATTTGTAAATTGACGATTAAATTATGAGTATTTTCAAATTATATTATATTTTTTAATATACGGCTAGCATGGTGTTTTATTTTGAGTCCCTTAAAATCACGCTATTTAAACATAACGTCGTTTGATTGTAACTTAAGCAGTTTGCAAAGTCAAAGTCAAAATGTTTACTTTAACTAACTCAGTATGGCACTTTTGAACGTCATCATTAACGTTAAAATAATAAAATGACTCTAGTCCGTGAAGAAACTTCAAGATCAGAGGCACGCGAAGTTATATACGGAGTACCTCAAAGCAGTGTATTCAGGCCTTCGTTGTTCAGTTTGTACATAAATGACTTGCTTAAAGTAACTGAACCACCAATGACACTTTTGCTGACAATTGCACTGTGATAATAGCTTGTAATGACACAAACACACGAAATTGACAATAATAATTCACTAATATGTATTTAAAATTGGTTAAATGATAATAATTTAAAAATTACCAACGTACTGCAGTTTAAACAGCGTACAAAATAAATCAATAATCTTAATATTCCATTTAATCATATAGATATCAATGAATCCGACACAGCAAAATTTTTGGAAATAATTGTAGATTCTTAATTGAATTGGAAACCTCAAATAGAGGCACTTAGTAAACAAAATAAAACCGTTCGACATACTGCTGTGACAGTAACTAAAATAGACAAAACGTGCGGTTTCCACGTCTGTTAATGATCTTATCTTTCTATCAGCATAAGCAACCTTAGACAACCTGCAAGAGATGAACCTACGAGAAATTAAAATGAGGAACTCACATAGGGGGACCTATGTGAGTTCCTCATTTTAATTTCTCGTCTAAAGCGATTTCTGGGAAATATATCCTATTAATGAACTCCAACAACAAACAACATAGGCTAATACTTTTAACTTTTGGTAAAGTAAATTTAGAAGGTAAATTTTTTTGTTGTTTGCCTTATAGAAAGGGCTTCTCAAAAGTATTCGAATTATAAAAATAACACAACATGTGACCGAGTGAAGCAGTACTAGGAATGAAAAATAAAGAATGCGTCTGAGCAGATCAACGACGGTGCCAGTATATCTGCAAGTTGGGGCGGTATGTAGGTGTAAAATGTTATAGATTGTCCACTGTGATCACATTGCAACTTATTTACAGTTTCCTTACTAAATAAACATTTTGTCCATGCAAGTTGCAGTAAAATTCGTAACAAGGGACGGCCAAAAAAATAATTGAAAAATTAAATTATTTAAAACCTGATGAACTGGTGAACCTATTCGAGTTTCTACAAAGAGTAATTTTATCAAAAGAAGAAAACAAGTCTTACTTATTTCCTCAAAATTTTATTTTGTTTTTAGATAAAAACTGGAACATTCCTGCTCACAAAAGACTAGATATCCATCTTCCAATAACACGCCAACATTGTCCCGAAAACTTTTCTACCGTCTCTTATTATCGTCACATCAATGCCTAACAATAATTGCGAAGAAAATGAAATGAATTTCAATTTTTCTCTTATAAAAATACGAGGCGTCTCCAACCAATAATTTAAACATGAACATCTTAAATTGGCTAGAATTTATAGTGAGAACGCAGGGCTTTTGCATCTTGAGCAGAAAAACCTTCACAAGATATATATATATTTATTACAAATTACTACATTTTCACGCCTGCCTCCATAAATATTATTTAAGGTCATGTTACTTTTTCCTGCGATATTATCAAAAAAGTTAAGGCTTTCTGAAAATAAGTTCGAACTATTCTTGATAGTTTCACTATAGGTAACAAAATATTTTCTTGTGCGTAATCAATATGGTAGAAGGATCTGACAGGAAAACCATTCAAGGCCAATCTAATATCTAGTAATATTTTATCACGGTAAAAATTACAAAGTCGTTAGATAGCAATAAAATAATGTGTTATTTTATTGCTATCTAAGGACTTTGAAAACAAAAATACTATATAAGCAACGTACGATTAAAAACAATTCTTAACGTTAGCAAGTATTTTTCACTATAAACAATATCACAGGCGTGCTAATTTCACCGGCAACTGGCGGTAAATATAAAAAACTCGATGAATTTCAATTTCTCTCTTATAAAAATACGAGGCGTCTCCAACCAATAATTTAAATATGAACATCTTAAATTGGCTATAATTTATAGTGGGAATGCAGGGCTTTTGAACGTTGAGCAGAAAAACCTTCACAAGATATGTATATATTTATTACAAATTACTACATTTTCACGCCTGCCTCCATATACAGTGTGAAATTTTAATGGTTGTTTTCCCGAAGCGAAATGAGTTTGTATCGGTAATACATTCGATTTATATATACAAAAAATATTAGACTCCATAAATGGCAGATTAACAATTGTGATAAACAAAACTCGAAAGCGACTTGAACCAACAGTACCTAGTGCATCGCGCGATGATATGTACATAGGTACCTACGCGGAACGCGGGAGTAGGCGCGCGGTTGGCCCGTACCTACAGCCACGTGGTCGTTGCACTTTACGTATTAATCAGCTGATCACTACTTCTGACTTAATAAAACACAGAACCCATCCGTCCCTAAGATGACACACTGACCCAATAAGTTATTCCAATTTTCCATTCATACTTTTACGGGCTTAGGACCGTCATAAATACTTTTTTGCCTACAACTTACAAATCACTGAGAAACTAATAAAAATCAAGACAGTTATCTTAAAAAAAAGTCTGATTTAGATATTTGAGTATTTAAAGCGTACTTAAAAGATGGAATCAACCTATTTACAATGATTTTGATTTCCTAACCTACTTTTAAATGTTTATTTACAAGGTACGAGTAAGTACTTACATTTCTCGGTGGCGGAGTAATTGTTCGAAATGCAAACCACTACGTTGAATGCACAAACGAGCACGTTTTAACTGATTGTCTTTCAGTTTGATTAGTGTCTCTGTTACGTCTCACGATATTGAAAGCGTCCACTATCGCACTTATCAACGCGTCGCTTGTTTGGTGTTCCTCACACCGAACTTTTAATTAAAAAAATGTAATGACGATTCATTTTTGAAAAGATGTCGATAACGTATTACACTTATGACGTTCGCGAAAGGACTAAGCGCAGAGCAATATTTTGGCGGCACCCGCGGCATCTCTTTGGCGGCATCCGCGGCATGTCTTTGGCGGCTCCACTTGCCGCGTGCGCGCAGGCTAGTTAATGCCGTATCACCATCCACGAGAGCTTATTTTGCTCTGAACAGTTATTATTCACTGTTTCTTTGTATTTTGCCGAAAGCGCGCGGCGGCCATGTAGGTATCTACCTACGTTAGGTCTAGTGCACTACTATTGATTCTCGCTCTTTCGAGTTTATGAACACTTTTTTAATGATTTGAAAAAAAAAAACATTTTTTTTTTTAGTTTGACTTTGTGTTTCGATAGTACTACTGATGGGTAATCGTCCTGCCGCAGGAAAACAACCATTAAGATTGCACACTGTATATTATTTAAGGTCATGTTACTTTTTCCTGCGATATTATCAAAAAAGTTAAGGCTTTCTGAAAATAAGTTCGAACTATTCTTGATAGTTTCACTATAGGTAACAAAATATTTTCTTGTGCGTAATCAATATGGTAGAAGGATCTGACAGGAAAACCATTCAAGGTCAATCTAATATCTAGTAATATTTTATCACGGTAAAAATTACAAAGTCGTTAGATAGCAATAAAATAATGTGTTATTTTATTGCTATCTAAGGACTTTGAAAACAAAAATACTATATAAGCAACGTACGATTAAAAACAATTCTTAACGTTAGCAAGTATTTTTCACTATAAACAATATCACAGGCGTGCTAATTTCGCCGGCAACTGGCGGTAAATATAAAAAACTCGCGACTACGAGCTACGTGGGGATATCGTTTGTCATACAATTACCTTCGAGTCCGCAACCTTGTTAGTCGAGTTACATAGATCTGGAGGAAATTGAAGGGACCAAGCATATACCAATATTACGGAACAAGGCACAGTTTTACTGATGTCTGCTGGAAAATAATATCTATACTCTTCTGACGATCTCTACAGGTGATTCTGATTTTAATAGATGTTGAAGTTGGGAATAGTGTTTTGGGTTATTGGCATACCATTTACAAGCTTTAGATCAAAATCAATAGTTTGTTTTGTTTGTAACCTGTTACCGGTTACTCGTGTCAGGTCTTCGGATTTATCCGAGTTCATAATCATAATATATCTCTAATTACCATGTTATGCACATAATTGCATGAATGAAGAATGTTACTAGGTATGCCAAATCGCTTGAAATTTTGTCTCAGTAAAGCCTGTATGTATACAAATACACTAGTTTTTGTTGTAGTTAAAAATACCTAGTAGTTTTGATTTTATAGGCATTCAAAGTTTCGAAAAATATCGAGTCTCGCTTACAGTCACGTGACGCCTATGACGTCATTTTACAACGCGCCTCGCGGGCCGCGGCCCGCTTCGTATGCAGTGGCCAGCGGTTATAGTGGGTGTTATAGCTTGCGCAGTATTTTGTTGTGTTTTCGTCTGCGTATTACGTTAATAGTCTAATATAGTAAATATTATTCGATTAATAAATGGATGAAGGATTCGAAAAAGGGCAATCGGATAATCTACCTAAAATAGATGGATTAATGGTTACGCATTATTTATCAACAAATAGTGATTCCGTTGCCGCCGAAATTCGAGGAATAAAAATGAATAAAAATTTATTATTGTTTTATTAAAATGAATAAAATGCAAAAATATCTACCTAAGTAAACTTTCCTTGCTACTACTTAAGCTTAATAGTTTATCTGTTCTAAATTGTTTTATCAAAACAAAATACCCAACTAATATCGTACTGGAAGAATGCAACTCAAATAGTAGAAGTACCTACCTACCATTAAATTTTACGTTAAGACAACAAATATGTATTATAGTTTTGTAGCTATAGGTAGGTACGTATGTATATAAAGGTAGGTTCCGCTCTTCTTAGTAAATTTAAATGAATACATACATTGATTTATTGCAAACTAGCTTCCGCCAGCAGCTTCGCCCCCGTTTCCCTCGGGAACTGTACATTTTCCCAGGATTAAAAGTAGCCTACGTGTTATTCCAGACTTTGTCCAGTCCAGATCCGTTCAGGAGTTTTTGCGTGAAAGATCACAAACTTTCGCATTTATAATATTAGTAGGAAGTAGGATAGGTACTTAGGATGTAGATGTAGTGGATTGAACGTTACAGATGTAGGTACTAAACCTTTTTTTTATTTGTATTTTTTTTTACTAACAAAATACGTAAGGCCATTTATTTTTATTTGATACTTATTTCAGATCGGCAAGAGAGCTATGGCGATGACTCTATTGGTTATGTTGAAGTAAAAAGAGTAGGTGATGTATGTATGGTTAAATGTAGAATCACGCCAGAACACCGCGTACGTACCACACCTTATCATTGCAGTTTAGAATGCAATGAAAAGGATCAATAAGTTTTAAATGTAACCTGCGAAGATTGTACTGCCAGCAGAGATGGCTGTAAACATACTATAGCATTTTTAATGTGACTACATCGTCGAAGCGAGGAGAAAAAACAACTTCTCAGGCGAATTGGTAGTTGTATTTTTACAGTTAGGCACAACACATGATTTCCTAGTATTTGGGTTGGACATTTTAAAAAGTATTTAGGTATAATTTCGACGGTAAAGGCGCGCGACCGCGAGCGGACTGAGTGAGCTAGACTGAGCGTGTTGTACGATGACGTCACACCGTCACCGGGAGCCCGCGTCGTGGAGTTGCAACTTGTTTTACTTCTAAATCGGAAACTAATTGACGTATCGAAGTAATTCTTTCACTAGTATTTTTTATTTTTGACAGAGAATATGGAGTGCTAATAATCAAAATTAGTTAACATTCTTCATTCCAAAACTAAATAACAGTCCGGGAAGAAAATGTCTCTTCCAGTTTGTACTGATCTATCCATGTAACTCTGCACTCATAAAACTTGCCTGTTTAGTTCCAGCGCTAAAAACGAGTGGTAAAATATTTATTTTTACACGCTGCAAATTAAGTTTAAAACTGTTTGCGTTAAGAACGTAGTTTATACTAAATTGAAGATTTGCTAGTTTTTATGTATACTTCACCGGATAATTGTAAAATGCATGAGATTATAAAATTTCTTGAGAGATTGTAAACTCTCGATGGATTGATGAGAAAATAAAGATATTGTATTGTATTGTATTTATCGTCAGCTGATTATTTGGATTACTTTTTTATGCATCAGAATTCGATATTTCATAATCTCTCGAAGTTATTCCGAGAAATTATGAACCGATATAAACTGACGACATTGCGGCGAACAATCAGTGTAGAGTACGGTTCTACAATTTATCAGATTTTCTGGCCTAGCCAAGTAGCGAAACATAGGGCATAGGGAACTTAGGACCATATACCAGTCGTAGACTACGCGGATAGGTTAGGTTGGAATGGTATATTATATTCATGTTTTTTTTTAAGCCCTGTCGACACAAATAGGAGCCCCGGGCCCTGTCGTCCTCTATAATGTTGAAATTGTAATACTTAACGTTTCGTTACTTGCTATTCTACAATTTCTCGGAATGAATTCGAGAGATGATGGAATACCAAAAATGTTGATGAAAAAAAAAATGTTTATTTGGGATGATGCGTATGAAGTGTTCCAAATATACAGTTGACAATTTAGTAAAAGATCATAAATCTCTCAAGATATTTTATAATTACAAAACATGACAACGATATTGCAATATTATCTCAAAGGCTTATCAAAATGAGAATATTTACACTCAATCTGAATGGTACTAATGTGGGTACTAAGGCTGAATCTGCATTGAGTATGACTAATTTGAAAAACGTGTCAAATACTATTTTAATTCCCAAGATTAAATCATTTTCAGACGGAAGTAAAGTGACATACACTAAGTACTTTAGTCTGCAACAAGCTACCAGGGCCCCAAGTCTACTATTTTTATAAATTTGTCATTCGTAGCGGGGGAATATCGTCTTGATGAATGAGAACTACTGTACCGATCTTTATATTGTCTACTTGAGTTAACCATTTCTGTCTTACCTGAAGATTGTGAAGATATTCGGAACGCCATCTCTTCCAGTAGCTACACACCATCTGGTCTAATAATTGTTTCCGACAATTAAGGGAATTCGCCCCATCGGGAACATTCTCGACAGGCAGTGAAGTTAAAGGTGAGGCCATAATGAAATGAGCGGGTGTAAGAGGTTCTGGATACGGCTCCTCAGATAAAAGACAGAGTGGTCGCGAATTCAGAACTGCCTCAATTTGAATGAGAACAGTCAGAAGCTCCTCGTAAGTGAGAAGTTGAGAACCAATTATGCGGTATAAATGGATTTTAATTGATTTTATGTTGGACTCCCACAAACCCCCAAAGTGTGGAGCGCGGGGAGGAATCATTTTCCATTCCATGCGGTAACAATCTGACAGAAGGTTCTGTAACTTTGCTTTTAGACGGCCCATTTAGTATACGTTAGTTACTTTTATAGTGTGATTTTATATGGCATTTAGTTGTGGGGAAATGCTTCCAATATTCAGACATTATTTGTTTTACAAAAAAGGGCTATTTGTGCGATTTATACATTAAATTCCAGACACTCTCTCATAGAACAATTTAAAGAGATTAATATAACGGCTGTGCTCTCTGAGTATATTTATGTGAATCTCTTGTATGCAATTTAAAATATTAATCTGCTTAAAAAAACGGTGAAATCCATGGCGTAAATACTAGGAACAAACACAATTTTGTCGTTCTTAAAACCAGCCTAAAAAAAATAGGTGATTCGTTTCGATGCCCACGTATACAGTTTTAAAATAAATTTCCTAGCTTAATTCAAGATCTAGGCATAAATAAATTCAAAATATTTATGAAACGTAAGCTATGCCAGAAAGCTTTTTGCACCGTCAAAGATCTTGGGGACAAGAAGACTTGGGGTTGAGCTGCTTCAAATTATGTACATGTGCAGTTGTGCACATGGCCCAATGTTTAACTTTTATATTTTTACACTTTGATATTATTATACTCGTATTTTCATTTTTGTCTACTTTTTGGCATAAGGTTTACTTTGTAAAGTATTATATATTTATTCACTATTGTGAAAATGAAAATTATAAGGGTTATTATTTGTTTTTTTCTGTTCAAGTATTTTTTAACGACGTCTGACTGTCTGTCAAGTCGTTGAGCTCCCTACTGGTTATAAGTTGAGCTACTCAACTACTACCAAGGCTTGCACTGACTGGACAGGTCCACTCAAATCTGTGTGGTTCTTTCCTCAATTGACCTTTTTGAGACACTAATATGCACGATCCTCATATTATTATAACTTACTAGCTGCTGCCCGCGACTTCGTTCGTACCCGTGGAATCCCCGATTTTAAAACATTATTTATCGCTGCTCCGCTCCTATTGGCTTAAGCGTGATGATATATATATATATATATAGCCTATAGCCTTCCTCGATAAATGGGCTATCTAACAATGAAAGATTTTTTCAAATCGGACCCGTAGTTCCTGAGATTACCGCGTTCAAACAAACAAACACACAAACTCTTCAGCTTTATAATATTAGTATAGATTGTAAATGTGAGTTCCATGTAGTAAGTCTAGCGGTGTGAGTTTGCGGCCTCCTTAAAGTTCTAAGTTTGAGCTACATGGTAATTGAAAAATGTTGCGAGACTATATTACAAAGTAATGCACTAAGCGAAAATAGTTAAAAAAACATCATGCCCATTTTGCGCATATACTACTAAAACGATAATCAATTAGATTGACGAGTACTACGAGATAGACGATTTTTATAGACTATCTATAGTCACTATTTAACATGTAAAAGCTCTTAATCCACCCTTTTCTTTGCTTGCAACTAACCAGATGTTACAACATACAGTACACAGTACATAGAGGTTTAATGCCCGAAGTTGAAGGACTATATTACTCACCAGACTCGCACCAAAGCTGATTGCATCCAGGAGTTGATCACCAACAAAGTTCTAATATACTCCTGCAAGTATAACATAATCACCTTGATGAGAGAAGCCATCGAGAAGCTCACCGACCAATATTACATCGTATCCTTTAGATACCGAAATTTACAACTAATCTGTAACTGGAAAGACTACACATCGCCTCAGGGTGTTACCTGAAATCTGAAGATTTCACCATTACAAAGTTTACGACGAAATTAACGGCCAACCCTTAAAGTTAATGAAGATTCTATAACTTATGACGCTAAGAAACAAACCACCTCAGCAAACACCACAAGATTGCTGATGTTGCATCCACGCCGATACTTATTAATTTCTTATATCGCTGTTGCATTTACAACGTCAATCGATTTCGCAAGATGTTATTTGTTCAGTAAATTGTAATAACTATGTTCTCAAGCTGTGAGTCCAAAGCACACACCAGCGCCCTATTTTGTTTTAGTAAACCGTGGCTTAAATTCGGTCGAAGTGGATATGTGCGCGCGAAGCGGATCCTCCAGCGCGCTCCTCAGTCAAACCGTAAGTAGTCACAGTAAGTAGTTGGCAGCAACCAACTACTTACTGTGGCAACCCTATAGTCTACCTCCTCACAAACATTAATGAACCGTGGTGAGATTGCGCCACTAGCTGGCGCCGGTACTAGTCTGTATCGGAGTCGAGATGATAGGGTTGTTCATAGCTGTGAGTGCAGCCTATCAATTGCGGCATCGTTCAACCTGTGATTACATTAAATGACCCGCACCTGATCCGAAAATCGTTGGGCCGAAACGTTCACAGTCGGCTCCAGGTCCTGAAACAGAGACAGCATGCTGACACGGTACGCAATTAGGTTAGTTCCCCATCTGTAGACGCGCAATACTTTATATAATTGGATACACGCGCGCATGTCATACGCTGCATCATAACCACCGGTAGCGAGAACTCGACTCGAGGAGTGTTGGCCGCTACGTCCCAAGCCCCTCTGGGGCCAACCTCTCGACGTCTTCGAAGAGAAATACTCGTCACTTGAGCATGACGCGACTGCAGCTGCCAGTGACACTGGTGATCCGATATCCTGCAGCGGCGAGGCGGAGCTGAGCGATGGGGCCGGGGTTATAAGTATTATTATATTACCAGTAAAACCTTGTGCCAATTGTAAGTCCGTTTGGTGTAAATAACCACAATAGGTAGCTAATTGGACACCGAAGTTAAGGTTTCAGTTTTGTGCCCAAAAGCCAAAAATAATCTTTTTTATTGCAACGAATTTTGCTAGCCGTTCTGAGTTGATGACTTAAATAGGTAATCTAAAATATGATATAAAATGTAAAACCGGCCAATTGTGTGTCGGGCCACGCGCATTATAGGGTTCCATAGTTGTCCATAATAATGTGAACTTTATTAAACAATTTTTTGGTTGTTTTTTCAAAAACTACGAAAGAATTTCTGAAATCGTTCCACGATTTCAGAAATTCTTTCACCATTAGAAGGAATGCTACATTATCCCTGAGTAACATAGGCTAATTTGAAAACAATGACAACGCGTGCGAAGCCGGGACAAACCGCTTGTTTTAGATAAGTTTTGTATGGTCAATGAATTTACATTTATTACGTGTTTTACGCTACTAACAACGTCATCTCAGTTATGTTCAAAGCAATTTGAACGAAAATTTCCTTTATACTTCTCCGAGTATATTTTTTTTAGTTGATCGGCTATTAGTCTGTAACTTGTGAAGCCTTCTTAGCCGTGATAGTTTTCCTTTTAAATTCAGCATATTTCCTACTCCTGTTATTTTTTTCACATTTCCAGAAGCAAATATTCAGCCGGTAAAAGGGAGAACACTGGACTTCTATTTCACAAACGGATCCCTAAATCTGAAAATGATCTTGGAAGACTCGTAATATTGATGAAAAACCTATCCAACGACACCCCACATGATGTGATGGACGCGAAAAGAAAATCATTGACGGAAACTATAAGGGTTACTTGTTGACTACGGAACCCTAAAAACTAGTAAATCTACAATATTTCATGTTGTTATAACAAATAACCAAATATCATAGACATTCGTTTATTTTTCGATTGTTAGCTTGACCAATGTTCTGATACATAATTATTACTTCATTTTAATTGCAATCGCAAATCCACATTTTTGACTAAACTACTTATACCAAAACCTTGAACTTAGACCTCGTTTAGATTAACATAACAAAATTTACTTATTTTTGTATTTAAATTCGGAATTGTACAATTGATAGTGTGTAAAAAAAACTGTTGAGCCACGGGAGCTCTTAAGCAAGCTTCAACGCATTTCTTGGACGGCCCGCTTCGACGGACTCCGTCTTGTCAAGCTGGGCGAGTGGATTGTTTAATTCTCGCGACTTCTAATAGAAGCGCGCGTGAAGCATTATTGCATTATCTCTGCGACCGCTGTGGGTCTGGAGAGTACTCAAAATTTAACTCTTCGTTTCCGCTGTCTCTTTCATGATATCGTCACAGAAGGAGATTACTGCGTACCACGATGTATCAGCAAGAGATCGTTTCCGACTTCTAAAACGAGGGTATAGCGTGGCCCCTCTCAAGCTACACACTCTTGCTAGCATATGCCACGCCGTATCCTCCCGACAATGAAGGCAGTGATGCCACTGAGCGTATCCCTGCCTATGCGATTCAGAAACATCCCGAAGCATCCATGCACCACGAGTACTCGCGTGGCTCTGAATGTCAGGGAGCCCAGTCTCCTGACTGACTCCTGATTTCCAATCGTCTAAGTACGAGGCCGCCTACTGGCCAGAGAGCTTTTGGCTTGCCGCTTGTGGGGGGTGCAGGACAATGCCCTCCATTAAGAAAAACCTTTTCTGGAAGGCCTAACCTAAATCTGTGTTAGCGGGTTGGCTTTGCTCGTGCTTGCGCTACCCTTGAGGCGGACCCTATGAGCCTTTTCCTTGGAGCCCGGCCAGGTGTGCTCGGAGCTTCCAGTTAAAAAAAAAACAATTCGGCTGTGACACTTTTCGTTACCCGAGAACTGGCTTTTATTTTGGCCAGAGGAGCATTGCTATGCAGCGTGGCATTGCCGCCAGTCTCTTGGACTCATTACCATCTGAGAGCGTTAAGGATGAATTTTTTGATGCTATATTATATGTTGTTGGTAATTTTGTTAATTAATTAAAGTTATTTTTTTTGTATCATGTTGTTATCATTTATATACATATGTATGTATGTATGTATGTATGGAACCCTAGGTTTTTTTTTGTAACATATTATTATTGAATAAGCAAGATTTGACACTAAACGATTATATTTTTTTAAACGAGTATAATTGGAAAAACAAATATTATAATTAAAAAAAAACTAATGATTACGGTAAAATATTTATTATCTTAAAGGGTAGCTTTAAAAAGTAGGTAAAGAAAAACAGAGACAGCGACGAATAATGATATAATTCAGTAAACATTAATTTAGCATTTAACAAAATAGCTCGTAATATTAATATAGGAAGTAAAATAAATTTAACTTCTAATCCTTAGTTTTATTGGGTGATTCTGAAAATACGAGCAAAATAACTATTCAAGAATAAAATTGTACTGCGCAATCAAGGAGCTGTAACGCGTCTGTGAGCGATGTGTCACATGTCATGGGCTTGTTCACAATGTAAACAAAAGTGTATACATGGTTTATGAGGCCTCCAGTAGACGTGTATGTACATAGCGACTCAGTGGTAATGCTGAACGGGCTGCCACTCAAAAGTTTTGACAAAGTTAAGTACTGGGACACTTTCAAATCGGAGACCTCAAAGACCATGTATGTAGATATATGTACATATATTATTCATAAACAGCCGAAACTACTGATACTAGGAAAAATTAATTTTGCTATTTTTTCAAAGCTATTTTTTCAAAGTGCTATTTTTTCTTCGATTGTAGGTAATCTGTATTGATTTTATATTTGTGCTGATCTCAAACACTCGTTAGATTTATAAAAAAAAAAAAACTTTTTATTGATAAAATATACAGTTAATCTTAAGATGTTCGAAATGGGAAAAAAAATAACATAATAATAATAAGGGTCAGGGTTCTTCTCTCCGGAGCCCTGACCACCGGTAGCTTGGACCCTGTTCCTATGTGATACCAGTGGTGGGTGTGTGATACCGGTGGGCTACTATTTTTTTTAATATTTTTAAATGTTTTTATGAGAAATATTTGAAATATGATTATTACGTTTATAAAATATATAAATGTAATAATAATTATCATTCTGTATTGACATAATCTATACTTTCTATACTAATATTATAAAGCTGAAGAGTTTGTTTGTTTGTCTGTTTGATTGTTTGTTTGTTTGTTTGTTTGAACGCGCTAATCTCAGGAACTACTGGTTCGAATTGAAAAATTATTTATGGGTTGAATAGACCATTTATCGAGGAAGGCTTTAGGCTATATATCATCACGCTTAAGCCAATAGGAGCGGAGCAGCGATAAAGAATGTTTTAAAATCGGGGATTCCACGGGAACGAAGTCACTGGCAGCAGCTAGTAATATATAAATCTGATTTATTCATATTTTTAAAGTATAAATATATTATTTTAACTTTCCTAATTTCAATCACCGAAATAGACTCAATTATAATACATCCATAGAATGTATGTCGTTATACCAACTGAATTGGTCCGCGAATACCCCGCGCAACGACTAGCGTTAGAAAAAAGGTACGATGGACGGAGCGTTAATAAGTGCTTCAAAATATACTTATTCATAAAAAAAAAAAATATCAGCAATCAGGCAAAAACCACAGCAATCACGGCCGTGGTCCAACAAGGACAATATGGTTTTCAGTTCCTGAAGGACCGTGATCCATCCACAGCCCGGGCATGGCCCATATATATATATATATATATATATATATATAGATATGTGTGAATTAACCTTTTTCACAAGGAGAATACGGAATCTTAAAAAATTGCAGAATATGTACCTATTACAGAAAAACGAATAACCTACTAACATTTCGCATCGTTTAAATTACAAGAATGACAAGTATATAAATAGGTACGTTACGTCGACGATTTACTTGTATTGGTTTGACACTGCTCATGGACATTTAAATAGAAAAATAAAATAAAGTGTTACCTGCTGTTTGATAGGGTAAGTCTAGTTTTTGATCAATCAATCAATCAATCATTTATTTTGTGAAAACATAGGTATGGTTACAGGTATTAGTTGGTCATAATAAGCGCACTATGTTTTGCCCATATAAGGCGACAAAAACAACACAAATAAGAAAAAATTATATCAATTACAATAAATGGCAATTGATGAATGTAGGGAAATATTATTTGAATACCTTTACTATCGGATTTTAGCTGAAAGAAATTCATATCTGGGAATGGGCATTCCCCAAGAACGTATGAAATCCGATTGAAATTCATTTTAAGCTGTCTATCAATTCAATTCATCAACGTGAACTGGTTAATCTTTGTCAGTGCATCTCAATCATTCATTTTTGTTTTATTTCCTCCCAAAGTTACGTGTAAAAGTATCCAGGTCAGCATGTTATGTCAGAGATTTTTGTTACCGATGTTTTCAAACTATGTAGTTGACTCAAATTAAAGGAAATTTAGTTATAATAGGGTATTTAACTGAAAAAATCTAATGTCCGTCTGATAGATTTAAAAAAAAAAAAAATTCGCGTAATTTTTCTTTTACAAGTAAACAAAGAAAATGAAGACGCGATTGATGGCACAAAGTGCTACAATTTTCACCAGCAACGTGACGACATCAGCCCACACCCTTGAACTTTAATGCGCTTTATTTTTTTCTACTGTTTTTACGATTTGAAATGACATCAAAATTATTTTTTGAAAATCCTACGGACAGACAAAATACAGTTATGATTTTTATAAGTAGTAATATAGTCAATTTATTCTATTGTGGTCGACGCTCCGTATTAATTTTAGTCACCAAATTCTCTATTTTCACTTTTTCTCAACTCACACAGTCTATCCGAGTTTTATTATGGACCTCCGGATCCTAATGAATCACAAACAGATTCAAAACATTCGATATAAATGTAATAAACTCATCAATTTTTAGAATTTCGCAATGGCAGTTGAAACGATGGATCCAGCTCAGGAATTTGAAGCTAATTTGCTGGCCAAGATGAAGCCATTGAATGAATTGACAGCTCATGGAACCTCCGCCGTGCAGCAGTTTTATAGCGGAACCACTGTGTTCCTTACTGGAGGGTCTGGCTATCTCGGAAAACAATTAATAGAGAAACTGTTAAGGTAAATATTATAAACATAATAATATTAACACACCATCATTTCAGTTGTAAGTAATTCGGCTCTATTCACGCGGGGACATGGGAGATGTACGGGACGAAGTTCTCGCATGCGAACTCTAAAATATTTTGTTATTATAGTGTTATTTTGGGTGCATCGTTTTCACATATAATCAATTGATTAATGTGTACAAAATATTGTAAAACTTATATTTGAAAAGAGTAACTATGGAGTTTCTTGTCCGTTCTTCTCGATAAGAATCTACTTTTTACGAATGGATTACTAGTTACTATAATATTTTTATTTTCAAACTGTTTTGACGTTCAAAAGTGCAATTTAATGGTCGGCCACTGGCGTCCCTACTTTCATCAGCAATGGCACCATTGTTTCGCACGTAAACAGCCTCAAAGCATCAACACATCGATCGTTTTTCTGCTACCAACGGATTGGCGAATCGACACAGAGTCATCGATCCATCTTTTAGGAGTCCCAACTAACTGGCAAATCCAGAATCGTAGTTTTAAACAAGTCACAGTGCCCAAGGTCAATGATTTTCAACCGAACGGCCGATTTTTTTTACACAACAGCGTCATCAGTCATAAAATTATCACATATTAGTTGGCAGTCTAGCCCACAAATGTACATATTAATAAGATCGGCAAGGCCATGAAAACGACAAATTTACATTGTTTGAAAAATTACAATTTCGGTTGGACATGGAATGATAAATTAAAATTAACTTTTTATTTAAGCCACTGCAGTCTTGCATTATTATGCTGTTTTTTTTGTGAATTATTTATTTTTATAATAGAGCTTTATCTACATGTATGCAAACCTGGTCTCAAAAAAAAATTGTTAGAGTGGCTCCAATGTAGAAACTCCGCGGTTTAAAAAAAAAATAAAAAACGAGGGCTTTTTTTTACTGCGATTGTTTATTTATGACTATTTATAAAATATAATTCTTATTTTTTTAGAGCGACGACGGTATCAAAAATATTTATTTTACTAAGGAGCAAAAAAGGGAAATCCATAGAACAGAGGCTGACTGAAATGTTGCAGGATCCCGTAAGTTATAAATATAATTGTATTGCTCATTTTTGTTGTTGAAAAATGAATTCTTGAAACCAAAATTTTAGAGGACTGAGTATATTACCCTAATGCAAGCAATTTTTTATCGTTTACACCGATATTCTGCACGTCTTAGAGAACTTCCTTCATTCAACTCGACTCAACAGCCATGAGAACGGACCAAAAGTTCCACTTAACATCGTTCATATTGACTGTGTTGTGTGAAATTTTATTGAATACTTACTTGAATACTCTAGATATTGATAATTATACTAATGTAGATATTTGTCTTGTATACAATTGTTATGATGCTGTACAATAAGATTATAAAAAAAATATACAACAAATACAACCGTCTTCCAAAAAAAATTCAGTGCTTCTTCGGTTTTTGAAACAAAATTTAAGTTACTTTATAGAGGTATTTATTTAGATTAAAACTTAATCGTAAACGAATCGAACTACTAACATAGGACTAGGAAATATTATTACATTACACAATGAGTCATGTTATTTAAATGAAGACTTATTCAATACTGCAGTCATGTACTTTTGGTAATTTTATCGTAAAATATCTATTTTTGTTTTTGGGTTGACACAAATCTTACAATATCTCAATCTCTATACATTTCCTATTAAAATTATAATACGTTAGTAGTGGGATACCTAAGCTTAGTGCTGTAATAATGTATTTAATTAAATCAAATGTCTGCTTAGACATTTGATTTAATTTGATACACTTAGTTAACGCAGCGTAAGGCAGCATTACGGGTCAAGATTTTGCAACTATTGTTATACATACGTGTAAAATTGCCAAGCCTGATAAAGATATGTAATTAAGAAAATATCTGGTAATTTAAGTTTAATAATAATATTATCTTTATTCAAAGCTAATCTGGCCATCTTGTATATTATGAATCGAAATCCAGACTCAATTATCTACAGCTAGCAGTTTAGGCTGTGAGTTGTCTTGTGTTGACTTGTTTGGAATATATTTGTCTTGATGCGCCATTGCGCAGGTGAACGGACGGGTGATGTGACGGTGAAAGATAGATTCATCTATATGCAAATTTTGATAATATTCTACATTCTTTTCAGCTGTATAATTTGCTGCGAGAACAACAACCAGCGTTCGCTGAAAAGCTCGTGCCTGTATCAGGTGATGTTTCAGAACTAAGACTTGGCATGAGTGAAAAAGACTGGAACGCAATTACAGAACAGGTACATAAAACGTGAATATTTCATGGTTTCAATCTTAATAAAAAATAAAAATTGTTTTTCAAAGAATTAATTTATTTGCAAAAAAAAAAAAATCCTAGAATACAGATCCGGTTACACAAAAATAGAGAAATATGTATCATGCAGTGCAAAAAAAATTGGTGGTTGCAGATCAGTAATAGAACTCATTTCCTTTACCTATTTATTATTTACGAGCAGCCCATGGGATCAGTAACCCCGATAATAATAATTGAAAGGACCATTTAAGCAGCCACTCAATGGCTGCTTGATCTCGGCCTTAATGCAGGAGTAATTTAAATGTTTTTAAAAGTGCCGTCATTTATATTATACATTTAGTTTCTGTATTTTATGATCCTACAAAACATTAAAGTATGGTGGAAAAAATGGAATTACTCTTCAAATAACTCCAGAATACTTAAAAGTCTAGTACAAACCTGATAAAATCAGCGAGCAGCGTAAATACGCACGGCTGATAGTTAGCCGCGATCCAGTTCGCCTCGCGTAGCACTTCGAGGAACCATAAAAGCAATTTAAAGTAAACAACTTTCGTTATTCTTAACTATATTTTTTTTTGTACTAAGACATATTCCAATGAAAAATATGTTTTTAACAAAAATCATTTAAGTTTAATTTGTCAAAGTTTATGAACTGAATAAAAAATAATCCTGAACCTGTATAAAATTATCAAAGGCTTCTGTTTATTTCGGAAAAATCCTGCAAACAGACCAGCGGAGCAAAATGAAATCCTGGTACGGGAAACTTATTTTATAATAAATCGTATTGTTACTCAGGTGGATATATTTTTCCATTTGGCTGCGACAACAAGATTTGATGAACCCCTGCGTATGGCAACCATGATCAATGTACGAGGCACTAAAGAGACTCTTTTATTAGGCAAATCTTGCAAAAAACTCAGGTAAGTTAAATTTAAAACGCATTTAAAAAAAAACACATCGACAACGGACATAGGGTAACATTGTTTTCTTTTTGCTACTGTTGTTAAATACAGCAGCAATGTAATTCGTAAAGGCGTAGTCAATGATTCAAGATTCAAGATTCAAGATTCAAAGCATTTATTTCAATTAAACCCTTTACAGGCACTTTTGAATTGTCAAGTCGAAAGAGGTGAAGCTATCTGCACGTTCCAAAGCGTAGATCTCTATGGAGAAGAACGTGCAAGAAACTCCACGGACACTCTTTTAAATTATGTTCTGTATTACATAACCTTGGTTACATCCTTGGTCGCTTCTATATGTGAGGACAATGCAAAAAAAAAAAAAGGAAACTATAAAAACAATTCAAAGTATAAAGATTAAAACAAGTCAGTGGCAGTTAAGAGGTGACCAGTCTCAACCGACGGCGCCCGTTCACGAACATGACGCGTGTATTGACACCATTTAGCTCAACCATTTTGAAGGGAACCGAATGATCCAACACACACGCCACCATCAGCGAAACATTTGAGCAAGCATGACATGCTCTCAACTGCCATTTTAGTTCAAGTCACAAAGTAAACTATAACTTATCACATGTAAATGGCTCCATGGTACTCACATTTACAATATTTGAAAATAAAATGCTTCTACATTATACAAAACTATGGTTTACAAAAACCAAGCAACTACAAGTAAAAAAAAAAAGAGAAATTATTAATTATCAAATTAATATAATATATAAAAAAAAAAAATAAATAAATGAGACAAAAAAATAAAAAAAGGGCGAGCATCTCTTCCAATATAAAATCCTAAACTTGTTTATCCAAGTGGTTGAGGCTGTGGAGCAGGACCGGCATTTAGCCAAGCATTATTATCTTCAATGTAATCCCCCAACTTATAATATGCTTGCCTGCATAATGTGCGTTTAATACAAGTTTTAAATTTCGTTTCATTCAGTTCTAATATATGGGGAGGAATTTTATTGTAACATTTTAAACAATACCCCATGAAAGATGTGGCTACTTTAGCTAGTCTGAAACCTGGTTGAACTAATTGATCCCTATTTCTAGTAGCATAATTATGTCTGTCGCCTCGCTTACTAAAGAGATGTAGATTTTTTCTAACGTACATAATGTTTTCATATATATATTGACAAGGTACCGTCATGATGTTAATTTCCTTAAACAGTTCCCTTAGAGAATCACGCCGGCGTAGATTGTAAATGGCTTTGATGGCTCTTTTCTGCAGAATAAAAATTGACTCGATGTCTGCAGCCCGGCCCCATAACAAGATACCGTAAGACATTATACTATGAAAGTAACTGAAATAGACTAGTCTCGCGGTATCAACATCAGTAAATTGGCGGATTTTCCTAACAGCATATGCTGCTGAGCTTAGACGTCCTGCAAGAGATGCTAAATGAGGACCCCATTTGTAATGGACGTGTTCCTTCAAAATTTCTCAACTTTATGGGATATCTGGCAGCGTCTACTCTTTATTTTGGGGATGGAAAATGACCTACTGATTTCTGCCACTCTTTCAGCAGGAGGGAATAAAAGACTCTTACTAACTAAAACCCACCCTTGTTCCTTTGAATGTCGTTTGTATTGCCCTTGGAATGCAAATAGCGACCGTAACGTGTTTTTGTACCTACCATCTTCTATTACGTGTTCTTCTACCATGTTTAATTGAAATAATTGTTATTCTATTTTACTGTGACAGCGGGCCCCATCGATTATGATAGCATCTGTATGAGGCACGCATGGGAAACAACGCACCGTCGGCTCAATTCCTTTATCGGACGGCGAGCGAATCACTACCCATCCATTGCCCACTACCCGTAGGCCTGTGCTTACGGTACCTATGATACGCCCTATGAATCCCGACGCCCAAGGCTTCTCTTGCGGCGGCTTGGGCGCGAGGATTTCCCCCTCCTTCGCTAGCCAAATATTTCGCCAAAGGAGGTATTTACCTGCTTCTCATGTCTTCTTGCTACGGACCATGGATTAAACTAAGGCTGGAAGCGATAGGTCGCTACCGCCGAAAGGCTCACCTGCCCTGCAAATTTGCCCCTATTGTCCATGATTGTCTCACAAATCACGCATTTACTAATTTTTTGTCTCTCCCAGATCCTTCGTCTATGTTTCAACAGCATTCTCACACGCTTGCGTAGACCGTATAGATAAAGAAGTAGCGGAACAATTCTACAAAAGTCCAATAAATCCCAACACTATGATCCAAATAGCTGAGACTGTCGATGAAGAAAGAATAAATGATATAACACCGAAGTGAGTAGTTTTTAATTTATTTTATAATTCCTTAATAAGATAATTATTAACAAAGAGATCTATTATAACTCCCAGAAAATGAAAATCCCGGGATTGACCATATCCCACAATTCCCACATGAACAGAAATCGCCAAAACACCCTATCTTCATAGCGAATTTTATTTAAGTTATTGTCATTAGTTCAGTTTAAAGTACTATCCAATAAACTTTTTCATGTTCAAGACTAGTTTCAGACTGATTTCAGAGAAAAACTATGAAATCTGTCTGAAACTAGTCTTCATCTCATGGCGAGAAGTCTCAAGAATCCAACTACAATGGGACCACTTCTGTAAAAACTAAAAAAAAAAGTTGAGTTAATTTTCATAAATTAACTCAATTTTTTTTTTTAGTTTTTTGCGTGACTCGAAAAAATGTCGGGAATATCTTTTTATTTTTTTCTTTGCGTGATCTTACTCATGCGTACTTTTACGTCTGAAAGATACCTTAAGAATCAAACTTCACCCTTCATAAATTGTTTAGTTAATTTAATTTATATATAATTTTATTTTTATATTGCAGTTTCATAAAGAACTGGCCGAACACATACACATTTACAAAATCGATCGCCGAAGAAATGGTAAATGCTATAGGAAATGACTTGCCCATATGTGTTGTAAGACCAGCTATTGGTAAGTGTACTTGTATCTTGAAACGGCAAATATCGTGAGCGTTAATCCAGGTTCATATTTTTACAGACATGCAGAAGTTAATCTATTTGCATACTATTTACGGAATGAAGATGATGAATAATTTTGGATTTAAAATTTTTGAACTAGCGATATACCCTTTTTATGGGTGGGAAATCATACTGACTAAAACCCATCCGTCCCCTTTGTATTCCAGGCCCGCAGTAACTATTTCGATAGAATTCAGCAGGCAATGATCCTAGGGGGGCCCCTTCTCCTATACTGATATCTCTTTGAGGCATACTTTGCACAAAATGTACCGTCAACTCGGACGGTGCGTAGGCCTGCACCTACGGTGATTACGAATTGCCCTGCGATTCCCGACGCCCAGAGCGTCTTCTGTAGCGGCGGCTGGGCATGAGGTTTCCCTCTTCCTCACGCATTCTGCCCTCTCCTTCGTTAGCATAACTGCTTCGCAAAAATTTAGCATGACTTCACTCGAAAAATGAAGAAATAATATTGATTTAATTTTTCTTTTTAAAATACTTCATAGTAAAATAGACTGCCCCCAGTTGTTAAGTAAGTTTAATTTTAACATACCTTACAACTATCCGCGTCACCCTATAAAGCTTTTACGTCCCCCATTCCGAAAAACTGTATCAGGATCCAACTCCCCCATCCCCAGACTCTGCAGGCTTATTAATAATTGCGATGAATCAATAGATATTTTGTCCACATCACTTCAAAAATTCAAGCGCCAAATCCTTCAAAACTAACCACCACACTGACCTTTTTACCTTTTTCTCTAAAACTACCCACTGTTGTTAAAAGTGTTATTTCTGCACTATTATTGTAATTTTATTATTGTTATAATTTTGTTTTTTGCATGCTGTGTCTATCGCATCATATTGTACACTATGCTTGTATAATATTGCTTGTATTATAAAGATAAACGGTGTAACAATTGTAGATAGGCCAATAAATAAATAAAAAAAAAAAAAAAAAATAAATAAATAAAAAGGAGGTAACTTACTCCTATGCCTTTCGATCCGGACCATGGATGGAACCGGGACTGGAAGCGCGAGTTTGCCGCCGCCGATCGCCTCAATAAAGAAACGCATTGCTCCGCCCGAGCAGGATAGACTTCCACCGTATTCTCCGTAGCGTCATATTCTAATCTTACCATTTCCAAAGTTTTTGTTTCATTACCCTTTCAAGCCTAAATCGCCGAACCGTCCTAAGTTTAGTTTGTTGTGTACTCAACTTAAATAAAATTATGTTGGGTATTATTTTGTTAACAATGGTTATTTTTAGTAACTGGTACCACAAAAACATTCATTTTTTTTTTAATAATAACCCGGTTTACTAAGAACTAAAATTTTGTACCTAACTGAATTCAGCGGCACCGTAAATTAACAGTGTTATTAATTGGTTTCAGTGCTCTGTACCAAACAGGAACCGAATCCAGGTTGGGTCGATTTGTCATGTATATATGGAGCCGGTGGTGTAAGTGGACTATTTTTTACTTAACCCTCGATTTCAGAAAACCTATTCATTCATAAAATTAAGGTAATAGCGCGATTACGTGTTGCATTTTCAACGAAAAAATAGTTCGATTTTATTCCAACTGTCTAGTTTTAATTTCGGCTTGGAAATAAAAAATCCACGAGAATAGAACTAGTAACGAAGACTTTTAGAAATAAAGTGATTTTAAATAAAAATAAAAAAAAGACTGCAAAGTTACGCCTGGAATGTTCGGATTATTTATAGTTTACCTAACCTTTCTCAAACTAGGTGAGGCTTGGTTTCCGGGCTTTGACCAGACGTACCGGCTGTTAGAATTCTAAAAGTAACAGCCAGGACTATTAGCTTAGCTGGATTTCGAAGATTTGAAAGACGTACCTACGGGCAAAAAAAAAAGTTCAATAAACTGTTTTATTTTCTCTTTTCAGCTAATGACCGCATTAGGTCTAGGTGTTACGCACACAGCGAACGTAGATGTAACGTGCCACATAGATTTAATACCGGTAGATTACGTTAATAATGCGCTTATAGCTGCTGGATGGGAAACAGCTAGGAAACGAGCCGCAGGCGAAAACGAAGTCAAAGTTTACAATCTATGTTCGTCATCTAGAAATCCTGTAACTTTTAGTAAGACTTTTAAACAAGAAGAATTTTCTTTCTATCGTCATTCTCATGCACTTATCCAAAATCATCAAACATTGCTCGTATTATCTCCTTCTACGTTTCTGTATTTATTGATTTATTATATTTACCTCAGTCTCAACCTCTCTACTAGTTGGTGAAATCCTTTCATCTTTCTGGTCTTTTCCTACCATTTTGCATTTCAAGTTCATGCTTGTAGGGGCTACGGCTAAGGAATTTTCACATACGCATCGCAATTGCAAACTGTCTACAACACTTTTACATTTTCATACATTAATTTTCGCTGATATGATACTGCATTAAAGCTTTAATTAGAACGTTTACAAGTACTAGAGTTAGCCTTTAGTTTAAAATATTCATTTTTCACATCATTATGCTCATGGAAATGTTGGTTTAAAATGTGTTATTCAATTTATTTACTGTGATATGTGTATTTTCTACAGGAGAGTTTTACGATGTTATGGTTAATGAAGCAAGAAACTATGCTACACCGATGATAGTTGGGTACGGGTTCGCCTTGTGCACTAAAAATCCAATTCTTTTTTGGATATACTCGTGGTTATTCCAAATTATACCTGCCAACATTATAGACGGGATATGCGTCATGATTGGAAAAAAGAGAAGGTAAATACATAATATTATTTTCAACTTTCATGCAAAATCTAGTTAAAAATTTAAATCTAACCAAATTAAAAAAAAATAAACGATTACGGGCTGTAATGAGCATTAAATTACTTTACAGATTTGCAAAATTAGCTACAAAAATGTACAAGATGTCATCGGCATTATCTTACTTTATTTGTAACCAATGGCAGTTTGATGACAAAAACACAGCAGCACTATACAACAGTCTTTCAAAAGAAGATCGAGATATTTTCAGCTTTGACGTAAAACAAGTTGACTGGTCTGTATATATATTAACAATGTGTATTGGCCTAAGAAAATACATCTTGAAGGATGGATTAACAGGGACACTTTATGCACGTAAAAAACAAACTGTGTTAGGCTTAATAACATTAATCGTAGTACCTTTATATTTCTATTTCTTGTTCAGAATATTTTGTCTTACTTTATCTTTTATTGGATTGATCTAATAAACCACTAATAAAAATAATTTTATGAGCTCTTGTCGGAAGTCAACGCTGAATTAGATATGGAAATAGGTGTTAAAAGCCAGTGGGGCAAAGGTTTGTAGCGTAAATATTCCATCCCACTGCAGGGTGAATACATAAAAAATAAATCATTTGAAACAGATGGCCATTGTATTTATTTCATACTTATATAATTTGATATAGTCATGGGATTCGGCAACTCACGTCAGTCTCATGCACAGTGACTGCTGGACGATAGTCAAATAGGCTAGCGTCACAGGTGATCGATTGTAGAGGTTGAGATGGCGTTGTCGTCAAGTAAAAATTGTACTCCGTATAATTTTATTAAAAAAAAAGTTTTATTGCTAATTTTCTATAAAGTATAATATTAATCTAATCTAGATATGTGTTAATGTCATCTGACATTGTTATCTCAACCGAACTTTCACAGAGAAAAGTGCTACTATGATTAAGAGTGATGAACTGTAAATGGTGTCTAAATCAAGGTGTTTATGTTGATAAAGTGACCCAAACAATATAAAACCAAATAGCATATTTACCATTCAAATAATGTACCGTAATCTTATTACAATCTAGTCTTGTATATAGACTAATAAGTAATTTAATTATAACTTAAACTGCTATATTGTCTTTACTAAGAATGTTTCCAATGGAACTTTTCTTATTGTCTCTATTAAGGCGAACACACTTCGTTCATGTGTTTATTTGGTAACACTTGTGCTACATTACACTATTCACTTTCACAAACACTAACTCAAACGGTTTAGTTCACTTAAGTCTTCTCACTATGTCCGTGTGGTCGAGAAGCTGGATCGCCTCGACGTTCACATGCTGATGAAGTCTCTTTTCGTGAGCTTCTGCTGATTATCGTATAACTTTTTCAATGAATTCAACTTTTAGGTCCCGATGGAGGTCATTATTTTGTATGTACCAGGGTGCATTTACAATTTCCCGTAGTACTTTGTTATGGAATCGTTAGATGATTAGTACATTAGTCTGTTTGGTGCAACCCCACAGCTGAAATCCATAAGTCCAAAATGGCATCAGAACTTGTCTGTATAGTAACAATTTGTTTTGTACGGATAGCACGGAGTTTTTTTCCAAGCAGCCAATACATTCTTTTGAATCATAGGTCGAGTTCATCTTTTTTCTTCTTGACGAAGGCTTTCCAGCGTAGCTTTGCATCAAGGGTTTGCAAGTGTAGATATTGGTTAATATCTACACTATACAAATTAGAATTAAAATTAAGCAAACTAATTCATACGGGATGACCTGGCTTAGTCGGCAATGACCGGCGCTTTTAATAGCGGGTCCAAAGGCCGATTTTTCAGTGGGCTACTAGATCCTATCGTCACTGCAAGCCAAATATCGCTCGCAAAATCTAGGTTTCCCGCTAAAGCCTAATAACTCTTTTAATTTTTGCTCGTTTTTCTCGAGTGCCCAAAAAAGGAGTATTATTTTTTCAGGGTTCATGTATTTTATGTATGTATTTATGCGTGTACAAAATGTATATATGTTTGTGAGTTTCTTTATTCCTCCATAACTTCTTAACGGCTTAACCGATATCAATGTATGTGGTATCGTTGAAGCGTTGAGTTATTCCGGATAGTATAGGTTAATTATGTTTTTAAATTATTATTTTTTGCTATTTTCACCAACAGATCAAGCAATGGAATTCAAAAAAATTCATTTACTGAAGTGGAACTGATTACAAAGATCACTCATACCCAAAAGAATTATGTAATAAATTGATTGCTAATGACTTCTTAGTACAAAATAACTGTATCTACTAGTATATTAATATTATGAAGAAGAAAGATTTGTATTTTTGTATGTAACAAATAAACTACTCACCATTAGAAAGCTACGTTCACTTTGAGTAACATAGGCTATATTTTATACCCATATTCCTACGGGAACGGGATCTACGCGGGTAAAACCGCGGGGCATTGCTAGTTAAAGATAAATAGCACATAGGTAGGTAGCCTAAATATTCCAGACTAAAATATTTATGCCTGTTCCAAATTTCATTTCAGTTTTTCAAACAAATGTCCGTTCATTTATCTTTGGCATTTAATAATAAAGGCGATTTATTAATAGTTGAGGTAAAGGAGTATTAGGTATAATAATAGAAGTAAGATAATATTATGTTACCCTCAAATGTATCAATGATTGATTGTTGAATTTATTTATTGATTGATTTTTATCTCATTCATTACTAGTCTGGAAACGTTAAACCTATGATATATGTACATAAATAGATAATATGCAATTTGTATTAATTTTATTTATTTAAACTTTCTGTACAATAGTGGTACATGGGCAGACTTAATGCAACAAGGCATTCTCTACCAGTCAACCTTTGGGTTAAAAAGACAACACTGTGGTAGGTGTATTACAAATAATAAAATACAAAATATATATTTTTGGGAAAGAAATTTCCTATGTATACTGAGGCTCTGGTCTAGGTTTAGTGTAGGTATTTACTCGCTGAACATATTTTATATATTAAGACACAAGTAACATCTCATATAATCTTTCATTATTACAATGTGAAGTAAAAACCCGAAAATCTGATAATCTAACCCTGCAGATTCTTGTTTCTGTGAAAACCCTATAGGTAGTCAAGTAAAATCTGGTTGAATTGCCGTTTCCAAGGTTTGTTACTACCTACATAAAAATAATTGTGTCTGCTTAGACGAAGTAAACCATTAAATTATACTATTGTGGTTTAAAGATGGAAATCTAGGTTTGCATGAAGAAAAACGTACAAGACTCTCCATAGGTCTCTCTCCATATTCCATCCGTGAGCAGGCGTGGTGCACGGAATTCCACGTCCGTCATCGGCGAGCGTCGGGCGGAGAGTGAACAGCAGTGCGATTCTGTAATCATCTCACGGTACTAGCTCAGGTGAAGAAAACATGAATTGAGCTGTCAATCCATACCAACTACTTGGAATGACAGTACACCTCACACTAGTTCACACGGTGAGACGTTAACAGAATAGATAGGCTGATTTGTTTGGACTACTTGGAATACTTTTACGTTCTCACGTTAAGTGGACTACCACTATGCTACCTCTTCTATCTACGAGAATTTTTGTTGTTTTCAAAGATCACTTGTAACTCATGGGTGCACGTTCACAATCAGACATATTGGCGTTGATTTATACATTATTATTGTGAAAACTGACCATATGCGAATCGGGTTCTTTCGCAAAGGGTTCCGACTGACCTATTGTATCATAATAACATGTTTTGAAAACAAATTATTTTCATAGGCAATCCGCAGGGTTTCGTATGAATGAATAAAATATTTGAGTAGAATAATAATAAAGGACGTACATATAAGCAGTGGCTTATAAATCCGAAGATTACTCTTAAATACAAACCACTATCATCTTCAATTGCAAAGTTTCGGGGTATACGTTACATAGTCGTAACTCGTAAATATATCGTAGTGTGCGCACGGGAGACCGATCCCCTATACAGGAGCTTGTAAAGGCTGAAACTGTTATATCCACGTAGGCCGAACTTGGACGCATGAAGTCCACTAGAAAAATTATGGATATGGCAAATGAGATGGCGTAGAAAATATTTTGAGTACGAGTGTATTTGAGGAAGGCCAATGAAACATTTGATTAGTATTAGTAAATAGGGTTGGTTTTCGCAACTCCACGACTAATGCGCTGCTGTATCATCCTCCTCTATGCAGGCCCTGCAAATCGTACTGTCAGTGACTCCTATGACATAAAGTTGTTAATTGAAAGACCCGTAGCCAGTTATGACGACTGTGACAATACGTAACCGTTGTATAGTTAGTCTTAAGGTTTGTTTCGAGAAACGGTCATAAATAGTGGGAAGTGCCTCTTTGGCCTACCTACACTTGTAGCGACATCTATGGCGCCACATAAGAACTAATCCTGCATCGCGCAATCAAAGTTCTCCGCGCGATTAGAACATATACGACAGCCCGAAATCATCTATCGGGCAGTTGCCCACCAGACGATAACAACCCGTCTGGCCGGAGGATCCTCCCTTTACAACGGAGGTTTGCGGGACTTTACTCTCTGTTCCGCATACCTCCAAACACTCATCATGGTTAGCCGATAGATTGTAATGTTTGTTTCTGGTGCGTTTCCGTACTAGATTGGGTAATTCACTGAATGGGAGTGGCGCGATGGGCTCGGGTCCTTTCGCTGCCATACTCGAACCCTTTCTGGCAAATTCGTCATCTGTGTCGTTGCCTCGGGATTCGCTGTGTCCCTTGCAAACATTTGAATAAATTTTGTGAAAGTTATTATGACTAGAATAGAGGTGACTGTCATATGGAAAAAGTAGACAACAACTACTACTGCTAAGCTCATCTATACTAATATTATAAAGCTGAAGAGTTTGTTTGTTTGTTTGTTTGTTTGAACGCGCTAATCTCAGGAACTACTGGTGCGAATTGAAAAATTATTTTTGGGTTGAATAGACCATTTATCGAGGAAGGCTTTAAGCTATATATCATCACGCTTATGCCAATAGGAGCGGAGCAGCGATAAAGAATGTTTTAAAATCGGGGATTCCACGGGGACGAAGTCGCGGGCAGCAGCTAGTTTTAAATAAATTGACACAGGGATAGGAGGACGTGACACGATTGGTTACGAATTAGCAGAATCTGGCTTGACTGGAAGCCGACCCCAATATAGTCCAGAAGGCTAGGCAGATGATGATTGGTTACAGCTAATTGCTGTCTCAGAAAAAAAAACCCTGTGCCTAGTTGCAGTGAGAACATAATAGGCTAAGTAGGTACATGTGATTTTATTAATACAAAGATCTTATTTTGTACATATTTTTCTGGTCAAGAATAAATATTTAATTTGTGATTCGTTTTCTCATATTCTTGTCATTTCCTCAACTATATGTTGCATGTCAATGACAGAAACAGTAAATTTTTACTTGGAGTTAAAAGAGAATTCTGCCTTGTGTAATTGAGTCTTAAACATGTTTAGAAATCTCGAAAGATTATGCTAAGTTTATTTTGTCTAAAACCTGCCGCATCCACAATTCGCACATGCAGTGCTACAAACATTTGCTTGCAGCCCCCGACCGGTCAGCTCTTTAAATCTAGATCGAAAGTCCAACCCGGAACCTTTTACGGGCTGACACAGCGTTGCCGTTGAAATTTTAAGCTACACCACTTTGTCTGCGGTGTGTTTATTCGGTTGAATAATCTTGATGTTTACCTGCCTTTCATGTTTCCGACTGCAACGATGTTCTACGATTAGATGACCTGAATTCGAAGGACTGTCTCTCATCGTGGAATGGAGTTTGGAATATATTGAACTAGCTTCTGCCGTTGGCTTCACACGCATGGACGCTGAAAGTTAACACGCATGAATATACTGCGGAGATAAGAGAAGATCATAATTGCTTATTTTATCCAAATCCGTTGAGATACTGAGACGTCGATAAATAATTGACAAATTTAAAAAATATTCAACGATTATATCAGTATATTAAATGCCGTTGTAATAAAAGACTTACAGAAAATAATTATCTAGACTGACAAATAATGTACCTTCTAGCAAAACATCACGTTATGTTATTTTCTAAAAACTAAATTAATCCAGAAAAAATGTAGTTTCACGCTTTTAGTTTTTCATTGCCTCAATACTTAGATACACAAAAATTACAGCAACAACTTTTCATAAAACTTAGCCGAATTTTATTAAAATGGAGACATGGTATGTCCCAGTTCAGTTACTTTTGTTCCAGTAAACAAGGTTACAATACGGTGTACAGAACAAGATCTGAGGGCTTACCATGAGGTGTTAAAACGTGAGTTTTCCGAGCGAGAAAGATGGATAGAGTTATACACCCTATATAGCTCCATCCCTTTTTCTCGCTCGGACGACTCACGTTTGAAGACGTCATGGTACGCCCGCTGTGCACTGTATTGTGTAGTAAAAGCTATTCCAATAACTTAAGGCGTTGTAGGTGGCAAAGACTTTTGGAACTTGCTTATTAACATGTCATGGACTGTACCTTTATCATATACTAGCTGTCCGCACAACTTCGTTTGTGTCACATTTTTCATGACTGCTCCGCTCCTATCGGTCTTAGCGTGATGATATATAGCCTATAGCCTTCCTCGATAAATGGGCTATCTAACACTGAAAGATTTTTTCAAATCGGACCAGTAGTTCCTGAGATTAGCGCGTTCAAACAAACAAACAAACAAACTCTTCAGCTTTATAATATTAGTATAAGTATATATAATTTTTTTTTATTATAATTATCGTTTACGTTAGTCTACTTAATTACATTTATGTGTTCAAACTGATACAAAAGTCTAACACACACACTATTTTATAATGGGACATTATGTGCTAGAACTTTTGGCACATGTTTATAATAATTTACATAACAGCCAGCTATCAGTTGCTTCGTAACGTATGACAATATACAGGTTGTTGCTATTTATTAGTTGGATAATATAACAGATCTTGAGTCCTACATCATTTTGAGAATTTTGAGTCAAGATTCGGAAGCTATAATAAAAGGTTTATTGTCAGGAATGTTGCTTGTCTTTTGCTAGTTTTATTGGATACATTCATGAATGAGCTGCTTTGAAAGTTGTAGAAAATTATCGCACGCATGTTTTTCTTTGATATTTCCATTTTTACAAAAGACTTGTCACCTTTGAATAGACGCTACAATAAAACTATTCGACCGATAAAAAGAAAATATTCTTTTGTTTTCGAATTCTAAATTCAAATAGATGAAAAAGCCATATGTTTTTTTTTAAATAATTGTGGGGGCTTTGCAAATTACTGTATTTATTGCACATAGCGTATGCATAAGTACAAATGAATTGTTTTTTTTTTTCAATACTATACTTTATATGGATGTTATCATTTTTGCGTTCTGTAAATCACTGTTACCAATCACGCTCATACGATCTTGGCTTCAAAGATACACCATGTTCATCGCCGTAACTTAAACATGGCCATTACATTTGAATTATTGCGCCATTATTGTGCAAATTTCGTGCATTATGTGTGGTTATCGTGCTGCTTACAGGGACGGACTTTACGTGGTTTATGGGGGTGAAAGTTAGCACGCGTTTACCGCTTACTGGGTTATTTCTTTGTTTGTATTGATTAATTTTGTATGGGGAATTAATAACTGTAATCGCTGTTTGGTAGCTCGGTGCGTCTTTTTATTATTTAAGGCCTTTGATTTGGTGAATTTCAATTGGCTTATATTATTTTCTAATATAAACTTTTGTTCTTGTGAGAGAAGTTGTTTTATTTATTATTTCTTCGCTCAAAATAAAAGATCAAATCGTTGTGATACAAACTACTTAAAGAATCATCAAGAAGAAATCAAGAAATCAATTTTTAACCGACTTCTAAAAAAGGAGGAGGTTCTCAAATCGGATGTTTGTATTTTTTTTTTTTATGTTTGTTCGCGCATAACTCCGTCGCTTGTCAACCGATTTGAAAAATTCTTTTTTTGTTGGAAAGGGTATACTTTCCAAATGGTCCCATGAAAATTTTATCGAAATCGACCAAGCGGTTTTCGAAAAATCTAAAAAAAATATCTACATTGTCTCCGGCACTGCCAAATAAAAACTTATTCTCTATACAAAGTCACATTTAAAAACATTTGAGTTTGATCTACAGACACAGGTCTATTTATCTCTATGATCTTAGCTTACTTGGTTAAGTACCAAGTAAGCTAAGATCATAGAGGTAAATATCACCATAGAGATAAAATCCAATTTTGCAGCCTGCCCTATGCGACGCCCTAATAAAAAATTTCCTTTCTATTGCTCGCATGTCACTTTATCTAAACTTGCTCGCCTAATTCGGCCCTGGTCACATGGAACGTGTCATCCGGCAAAAATATGCTACGTGACACAAAAAGTATTTTATTTTAACCGCTTAATCGGGACTTATGTGAATTTTAAATGTGTCACTTAAAAAACGTGTTCCTTGTGGTGTTTCGAATATGATGTAAATTTTAAACTGTAGTCATTCGTTATACAGTAAGGTTCCGTGTATTTTTTCATGGGTTCAAAATGGGTTGAAATATGGAAACTAGAATTAAAATTAAATAAAATATATCCATATTGGCGCGCCTGTGTTCCTCCTCCAATGGCATCCTGAATGTGTTTTCAGACAGGTGGGGCTCTCCCCACACACAAAAATGGATAAGTGGCCAGATAATATTCCCACGGGAACGGGAACTGTGCGGGTGAAACTGCGACGCGCTGCATAAATAAAGGTCATGGATTAGATTGCTTTTATTAAATTTGAATTATGTGAATTCATGCACAAACAAAGAAATGTGAACCTACTTATAATTGTTAAACTAAAACACCCATATGGATTATAGAAAGGTTAAAATACACTTTCTGAGGAGCCATGGTTTTCGAATGTTATGTGTATGTCTTCACTGCTCCATGTTTTTTTTTTTTTAATTCCTTAGTCGGTATGCCTGGTCGTTGGAAAATTATGTCCTTATAGGACAGAATTATTCGACCCATTAAGACGTGCATTGGACGGGTTATTCACCAACTCGACACAAGATACTGGACACACGTGTGTCCAGTTGGTGAAAATCAAAATTAGTATACTTATTATTTCGTCATCCGGACACGTCCAAATTTTTACGGGTGTCCACATAGTGAAACGTAATTAAATAACTTTTATGTTTTCGCCAACTGGACACACTCAGTTTTTTTGCAAAAAAGGGTACAGTCAGGTTAATAATCGCCTCAATTGCATGAAAAAGCTGTCTCACTTTTTTACTTGAAAAACCTTATTATTTTGAAATAAAACAAATATATAACAATTAATTAATATCATGATGATTTATTAATGTGAAGAAAAGTATATTAGCTAATGTTACTTTTTTTAATTACTGGTAGGTACTTTTATTACAAGAGCGTGAAAATATTCAATATAATCTAAATATACCTAATAATTTAAAATCATCACTTCGAGGATCACAGAAAAATCAAATAAGGTCATACATAAACTCAGCAAAATATATTTTTGTATTTTCCAAGCAATCGCAATGACGTTTTTAACCTTAAAAGATACACTCCACTCCTATACAAACTTTTAAAGCTTGCTTGCTTGTTGCAGTAAAGTTTGTATTAGAGCAGAGTGGAAACGTTCAACCTTGATTTATGGCATAAAATAATAAAATAAAATATCAAAATAAAAACAAAAACACCAATATACCATCAGTTCACAAACAAAATATCATCAGTAGAGCATACTTATGACATAACAATACTAAAATGAGTGGGTAATTTTACAAACAATAATCATTATATAATACATACTATATTCTGTAACAACAATATTTGAGACTTTGGAAATAGAGTATTTTAGTCATAATGAAAGTATCACAATCATTTTACTAAGTCTAAAATAATAATTATAGATATCAATAAAATCAAAAGTAAAACATAGAATATTGTTATAAGACAATATAAATAATTATAGTTTTATGAATCTGTAGTGAATAATTTTAAAATTACATACTTAATTACCCGTTCTCAGCAGTAGGACGTTTAGTGGCTGATGATGATTGTGACACAATACATTAATGTGCTTGACTGTACTTTATCTTGAATTCGGGTAAAATACTAAAATGTGCCCAGTTGGCGAAAACATAAAAGTAATTTATTTTAAGTTTCACTATGTGGACACGAATAAAAATCTGGAGTGTCCAGATGAAGAAATAATAAGTGATGCTAATTTTCAGTTTCACCAACTGGACACACGTGTGTCCGGTCTCTTGTGTCGAGTTGGTGAATAACCCCATTGGACTATTGTGAGTAAAAAATGGCTAATATTGCCAGCCTTGCTTTGTAAACAAAAAAACAATTTGGGGCCTTCACAAGCTTCGCGAAGATATATCACCGTTCCAGGGATTTGTGAAAACTGAAGTCTTGCATTTCAAAATGACACTGACTACTGGTTCATGGAAAGGCCTGGGGCCGTATTATGACCTCTTAAAACCATCATGTTTTCGGTGTGAAAAAGAGACGGAGCTATACAGGACGAATATCACTATCCTTTTCTCACACAGAAAACATGATGGTTTTAAGATGTCATAATACGGCCCCAGTTTAGTTAAGATCGCAAATACATCAGTTTAGAGTTATTCAGTTGTAATAAAACTGACTTAGAAGTTATATTTATGTAAAAATCGAACTCCAATATTTATTTAACATACGGAAGGGCTAATTTTGGAGATTTAGTTTATTTAACATTCTGCTGATTCAGTATATCTTAGTAAAGTAAGTTTTGATGTGTTTTACTATTGAAACGAAACAAATCAAGAAGAGTCTATTCAGTAACAAATAAACTTTATAATACAAACAACCTACATAAATTGATCCAATAATAAAACTTTCATTTAATTTACTTATTTCATATTAAAAAGTGTATAAGACTGAGATTGCATAGAAATTAATTTCGCTATTTTCAAATGAGTTATTTAATGGATTTTGATATTTATTAAACTTTTCAATGTTCAAAGACTATCGAAACGAACATGCTAATTAATACAGCTTAATAAATAAAACTAGATTAAATCTAAAGAAACAAAGTCTGAAAAGCCCAGTGTAGATAGCAAGCACTCATTTTATTTTTTATCAAAAACCCTGATGGTCCGTCCAAATATACTAATTAAATCTAAAATTGGGAGAGCTACTACCTACACAAATAAAACTTTGTATTAAATAGTTTGGGTATCAAAATAACTGCTACATGGCGTAAAAAATAGGTGTAACTAAGGTTATAAGTAAATCTTTAAACAAAGAATTCAAGAAAATATTTCATTCGCGTTTTATTAATATTCTGATTTGAATTATAATAATATAAAATAAAATAAAATTGTAATTGTAGACTCTCTGTACGTGTTGATAATAACTATTAGAGCAAAGAGTAACTGAACTAAATAAATAAATAAACACTCCAACTATAAACAAACCAACGATCTTTAAAATTAGTTTAGACTTTAAAATAAGTTATAAATTGTGTTACGAACTCCACGTTTTATTGTAGACTCGCTGCCACCCGTGGCTTCACTCGCGTTAATGTCGAAATCCCGGGATTAAAGTATACTATGTGTTATTTTAAACTATAATCTACCTCTGTGCCAAATATCATCAAGATTCGCTCAACCGTATCACGTCAAAATTAGCACGACATTAGACAAAATAGGCTCGTAGAAGCAGGAGTACAAAACCTTTTGTTTTCAAGTTAATTTCAAACAATTTTAATAAATAATATATGTTTTTTTTGTAAGTCACAATGTATAGCATACAATAAAGCATATTCCATCTGTCTCCTCGTCACGATGCTTGGATAGGTACATGAAATGAAACAATTTTTAGTAATGATCAGCAGCCCTATTATGACGTCTTAAATCCATCATGATTTCTGTGTCAGAGAGAGACAGAGTTACACAAGACGAATAGCACTATCTCTTTCCCTCACACGAATCATGATGGCATTGGACGGCCACTGTTTATGGAAAACGACGTTTTAACAACCGTCCAAATTAAAAATGAATATGCTACCATATCTTAAGAAGGGAATAGGTAACATTTTAAATATGGTAGAGTTATAGTGACATGAAACACGTTCCCAGTACTATCAACCTCTGCTTCTTTTAGATTTTAAACATCGAGACGCGAATATTTTATATAAGAACGAAATAAAATTAAATGAAAGTCTTTTAATTACAGAAGATAATTATGTTAAATAAGTTAAATTAAGTGTGACAGCTGTTGTTAAACTAATTATATTTATTTCCACATCAATCTTGACTGAATTCGAAGACATGTGACATTCACCAACCCGCACTGGGCCCGCGTGGTGGATTACGGCCCATTCCCTCTCCTAGAGAGGAGACCTGTGTCCCAGCAGTGGGAACATAAAAAGGCTGATTGTGCTTATGCTTATGTAATGTTGGCTGTAATTTTTTTTTATTCATTTTATTACAAAGTGTGCGCCTAAAAGAACACTTTTTAACTTGTACCTCATGCTCTAGTAAATGAAGTATAGTAGTGGTAGGAGTTACTGAATCGAGTAACACACATTCAGTCATTTAAAAAATCACATTTATAATATTATGAATATAGATTATTTTTTGTATACACTATTAAAAAAAAGAAACAATGTGAATCATTGAAAAAGTATAATTTCATTTAATATTGTAATATCAACGCACTTCGAATTTTCATATTAAAACTAGCTTCCGCCCGCGGCTGTGGTAATGTTTTAATAATCTGTATTATTGTAGTGGTTTTGTGAAAGACGTAAGGAACGAAAAGAATATTTTGATGATATGTTATTTTTTTCGGTAAAATACCTACTAAGAATTAGTCTCAACAAACCCGACTTTAATGAACATTGTTTTAATTACATTAGCCTTTAATAGCATTACCTAGCATTATCTATTTGTATTAGATTTCGTATTAAGTAATTCACTGGGAGACTTCCACAAATTAAAATGGGTGGATAAGGAAGCATAATATTAAAAACAAAAATCTTTTATTTCCAGAATCATACAAAACGAAAAAAACTTTTTACAAAAAATACCATAGTATTTTTTTTATTTTTCACTTTTTTGTGCGCCCCCCCCCCCCCCCCCCCCCCTAAACGTAACAATCATATTGGCGTAAACAATAAAGAAACATGCGATTATAGCAATCCCAAAAGATTTACTATCATTTATTGAAGAGTTCCGTTTCCTATCACTCTGTTTTCATCAGATCTTCACCAAAATAGAAAGGGACCACGTTGAAAATCTAAAATGCTCTTCCAAACCATCGTAAACAATTTTATTTTTTCAGTTTACATCGACAAGAGGGAATGAGATCATCAATGTAGACTGAGCCACGCATTATCTATACTAATTTATATCTATACTATTATTATAAAGCTGAAGAGTTTGTTTGAACGCGCTAATCTCAGGAACTACTGGTTCGAATTGAAAAAATCTTTTTGGGTTGAATGAAGATATATAGCCTAAAGCCTTCCTCGATAAATGGTCTTTATCGAGGAAGGCTTTAGGCTATATATCATCACGCTTAAGCCAATAGGAGCGGAGCAGCGATAAAGAATGTTTTAAAATCGGGGATTCCACGGGGACGAAGTCGCGGGCAGCAGCTAGTTAGGGATAACTCAAACACTGGTAGGACCACACGACAAGCACCAGCTTTCGAATGTAAAAAGAATCATCAAAACCGGTACCCAGTGCAAAGTTATGGGGATAACACAAACAAAATATAAAGTGGTTAAAAATTAATACTTTGTACTTATTTTATCTAGCGAAAATCCAGAGGTTACTACGACCAAAAAGTCGGTTGTATTTTTTTGTAAAAAGTTTTTTATTTTTCACTTTTTGTGGTACCTACACCCCCTCCCCTCCCCCACTTAAACAAACCAATCACATTGGTGTAAAAAAACGTACTGCTCCTTTGCAGAGTAAACTAAGAGGTCGTCCATGTAGACAATGTAGATATTTTTTTTAGATTTTTCAAAAACCGCTTGGTTGATTTTGATAAAATTTTCATGGAACCATTTGGGAAGTATACCCTTTCCAACAAAAAAAGAATTTTTCAAATCGGTTGACAAGCGACGGAGTTATGCGCGAACAAACAATAAAAAAAAAATAAAAAAAATATACAAACATCCGAATTGAGAACCTCCTCCTTTTTTAGAAGTCGGTTAAAAAGAGCGGAGCATCAATGAAAAATGTTACAAAACATTATACGAAATCTATTTCAAAAATACTATAAAAACACAGATCACAGATTCACAATAGTTGTAAATCACCAATAAAATGTGTGGATCATAAACCTTTGTTTTACGACCTGCTGAGTCAAAACGTTAGAAGCCAATTTCATAAAAATTGCTTTGGGTCTACTGTAACTGCCAACATGCCATGTGTGTTCAAGAAAAAAGCAATCAGATGATTATTATTACTGCGGGTAGATAGAACAACCTATACATGGTGATAACCTAGGCAAATCTTGGTACGGCGGCGACCTCTCGACCACGCAAGGAAGAAAGAAACCTCACACCCCAATTTTCGCTACAGAAGACGACGCCCCAGGCGTTGGATGGTGGGCTATGGGTGGCCCATCGTCTGCTATTTTTATAAATTTTTCGTTCCTGCACGATCCCATTGTCATTTTGCTAAAAGCTCATAATCTACTGAAGTCATAATGGTCGATCAATGGTCTCGTAATACTTTTTGATAACCGAGCTAAAGCAATGACTGCATAATGTCGTTCTAATGGTAGGTCACTGATCAAAGGAATTGTCAAAATTTTAGCAAATTACTGCATACGTCTGTTGTTGTTGTCATTATGTACGAAATTACCATTGCCATTTCTTTCAATGAAGTGTCAGTGGTTGGCCATTGGAAAGTCATAATGATGCTTTTATATTAGTAGAAATAGTAGATTACCAAACTTGTCAAAATCAACTATTATAAAATCAATGACAGACCATTTTGACACTATTGTAATAGCAGACTTGAAGCCCAGGCCCGACTCGACGGCGCGTCATGTTCTACGCACACCATAAAGAGATGTCAGCAAAAAATATAGGGTCAGTGCCAGTCAGTAAGCGTCTGACATTCTCTTCCACTCTGCCCAGAACGGAAGAAGTAACGTGATTTTAGTCAGAAACTGTTAATGCTAGATTAAACTATAGCTATTACTTTAAAATTAAGTTTTTTTTTTACAAAAAATAAAACTGACTTCCAAAGTTAAAGTTATTTAATTTTCTTTTTTATCGATTTTCGATTGAACAAAAACTCTAAACAGTCCATATCTATTTAATTGAACCGTAATAGACAGACTGACGAAATTTTCTTACTTTGGTACGGAACCTTTAACTCGCGAGTCCAACTCGCCCATGACTGGTAATTTGTAAGTATCCTTTTCAACTACTTCATTTGTAAATTCTTCTAGACAGAATATTTAATTTTCTTGTACCAAGTTTGGAGATTAAAAACTAATTTAGTTGAGGTTAAATGAGAGTTTTACATTTTTATATCTTCAGAGAAAATCTGCTTTCCTTTAATACAACGACTAGACGTATTTAATTAAATAGTTGCAGTATTTAAAAAATGCTTTTGAACTATAATAATTCAGTTACGTCTTATTAAAATGACGATTCCTTTTACCTATATTTAAAAAAAATCTGATAAAGAACAGAATTATTATTTGACACTCGGAAAGCATATTTTCAGATAATTGAAATGCTCAAAGCGTTTAAAGATTTGTCCATACGTATTCGGACTGTGCCCAGGATGTAAACCGTAGTCTGTCACAATCCCCCGTCCCTTGTCCCAAGCAAGGTATTTTGTTTGTTTGTTAACTCTTCACATCTTAACGGTTGAATGGATTTTAATGAAATTGGCGCACGAGTAGATCATATCCTAGAATACGTAAGACATATGCTGCGTTTTATCCAGAGATTAGGATCCCTAATCTCTGGGTAGTTTTTACCTTCACCAGTTATATGTAGCTAGTATATATACCTAGGGGTAATGCTTCGTTAGCATAAACAGGACAAAAATCCAAATTTGAAAATCTAATAAACACGATGCGGAAATTAAACCCAGGAACTCGTGCTCTGCGATAGCACTTGTAACCACTAAACCAAACCAGGCAGTTTCTTTACAATGTCAGCTTGGACTTTCGTCGAATGAATTCCCCAATTACATAAATAAAACAAAAATATTTCGGACCTACCAATTATAACAAAAGGCTACGGATGTACACTGGCAATATACGAGCTATAACGATTGCCAAAAAGTTCAAAACGTATGGAATTGACATTTGTTACTGAATTATCACGTCCCTTGTCACATAATCCGATTAAAATCCGGCTTTCGACAATCGTTATCGTTGTTAAAGTGTAACTTTGTATAGAGCCACAGACGAAGGAAGGGTCCAATTTAAATGAACATAATTCTAAAATTCAAACCTGAACACTAACTTCTACATGTATTTTCAAAAACTTAGCAACAATTCAATGTACATTTTTATTAAAGCTGCAGCTAGCGAACCTCGTTGGTCAGTCTCAATGCACGTGCAATTTCAGTCTTTTAGGCGTCAGTTCAAACGTTAAATGGAAGACCAACGCTTGTTACTTATTTTTGTTCCATTTCTATCGCAGCTGTGGCTTTTGTTTCTTTTCCGTAACTGATTGTTATATTTTTAACACATATAGCACTAAAACTCTATCTCTGAATGGCTGTTTCCGATATATTTATTCTACTGCTGAAATGTCATCGAGTGTTTGAGAAAATAATAATAGTTTGCGAGCATCATTCTCTCTTTCTGTTGAAAATGGACACGCAAACAAGACAAGATGATATTGACAACAAACTTTTTACAAAAAAATATAACTGACTTCTAAAAAAAAAGAAAATATAATTATGGAAGTCGGTGTTTATGGTTGCTTTTTCGTTTTTTGAACATCGAGTTGAGATACCCCACAGCTAAACCATTACAGCGTACGTGTTATAAACTGGTGTAAAAAAATAAACAGACATGCGATTTCAGCAATCCCGGAAGATTTGCTATCAATTTTTGAGAGTTCCGTTTCCTATCTCAGTTCTTCATCAGATTTTTACCAAACTAGGAAAGATGGTTTCTTTCTAGTTGGTTGGCGAAACAAAAAGATGCTCTTCCAAACCATCGTATACAGTTTGTCTTTTCGTTTTACATCGACAAGTGAGAATGAGAACATCATCAATGTAGTCAAAGCCACGTATGATTAGGGGTAACTTAAATACTAGTTAGTCCTCAGATCTCACTTAAATGGGACCACATGACAAGCACCAGCTACGTATATAAAAAGAATCATCAAAATCGAAACACCCGGTAAAATTTAGACACACACACACACAAAAAAAATACAGTCGACTTGAGAAACCCCTCCTTTCTTGGAAGGAGTTTAAAAAAAAAAAAGAATTCAACTTACTAAAATTCGTTACTAGTATTTCTTCATCAGTAGTTACTTAGCAATATTTTGAGTACGTCATGTATGTTCAGAGGCTCCAGATACTTGACATTCTACGAGTAATAGCAATGACGATGGTGATTGTTGTGTTTGACGTTTTGAAAATCACCTACACCAAAGTATTTGGTTACTACAACAGAATGTCACATATCTATAGTTTCAGGTTATCAACTTAAATTTTAGAGGGCCATTCTACAAATTGCAAAACAAAGTGGCGATCGTTGCTTAAAAATGAGTAGAATTGGCTCTCAGAACTTGATAAGCAAGCTTTTATTCACGAAAAAAAAAACACTCACTCAATAAGACATTTTCCTCCAGAAAATCTTAAAAAAACATCTCACAGTTTCCATCTTACTTACGAAAACATAATCCCTTACTTAATTACGATCTTAAAAGGTATTTCCTCTACTGTCTTTCACCTGAACGTTTTCAAAAGCTATTTTTCAGAGTCCGTCTGTCCATTCCGTTCACTCATTAATCTGTTCGTTGGACAGTCTGTGACGAACAACTGGATAGATGAGTAGAATTATGTAGAAATTTACTGGAAACTCCTTTTTTGGTTACTGAGTAGTATTCCTGAGTAATATTTTGTAAATAAAATAAGTTTTTTATTAGCTTTCGTTGAACAAAAACACATGTTAACACTGTGCAGCATTACAACCACGGGAAAGATTGTTTTCGATTAATTCTGGCACTCAATGTAAGATTTAACTTGTGTTTAGGGTGTCAGCGTCCTCGCCTATTATTTGAACATACATATATCATTAATTGCAAGACGGGCACAGTATATTAAGATAACTTACTTGTAAATGTACAAAGCAATATGATGTGGTCTATTAAAGTAGGTACCTACATATGTGGTGGTATGTGTATGTGTTGTGAGAAAGATTAAAATAGTACAAAACTTGCATTTACGTATGTCTATAAATATAGTTATATATAAATGTTCATTTAGAGAGCAGAATTTACTTTATCGTATGTACTTGAAAAAGATGGACTACTATTTCACAATAAAATTTAATTTGTAGATAAGTTAGAACATTCCAATGTGCTTTTTTTTCAGGTAAGAATCTAATTGTTCTTTTCTTTTACTCATTACTAGCCAAAGGTGCTCCTCAAGTATTTCTAGGTAAGTACTCTTATCGCTGATAAATCATCATAATTAAATTACCACAGCGACCTTCTTCAGATATCCAATTTTTGCCTAAGACCTTTATGTCAATATACAAACTTGTCTAAAGACTTAATTATTCTGAATAAAAGAACATCAACATAATTATCTTTATTCGCATACGCAGAAACAAATAGCAAAAATGTGTACCACTTCTCCAAACAGACATAACTTATAACCTTTCCCGCTTTCCTTTCAGCGAATAAAGAAAACACTTTTAAAACGAATAAGACAGTAAAATAAATGGCCAGTAACAAAGGGTAGGAGGATACACAACACCCTTACACAGCTGCATCAAGAGCCTTAAGTGCTTACTCGTGTCAGGACTCCTGTCAAGGGCGAGAGAACTTTTCCTTAACGATAAAAAAATGTTGTTACTAGATATTTAGAAGGTAGGCATTTAACCTTTGTTTTTTACTTTATTTGTGAAGGCGACAACATGGTCTTGTGTAAGTTATTCATACTGTATTTTACAACCTTTAAACCGAGATTTATGTTTCTTGAAAATTAGTACAGCTGCTTAGGCGTTAAAGCATGACAAACATCAAACACACTTCCGCATTTATAATATTAGTTAAGAAGTAAGGATGGCCTACAGAGCCTTTTTTCAAACAAGGAATTAAAGTGATTCAACAGGTTTATATCTGAGGTTAATCTAACTTCGTAAAATATTATTCCTGTTAAGATCTATCTTTGCCACACAAACAGAACGAAAATTGTCAAATCTTTGAAAATTTATCGACGTATTCGTCAAAAAATTGAACGCTACCGATGTAGGCTATCATTCCCTGTTACATTATTCAATTGAATCAGGATTGAAAGCTTCTCACGCTGTGTTGCGTTGTATCAAGTCTGGATTGAAGTTGAATGCCTTGTGATTTTACAGGCGTGTATCGATATAAGACTGTTAAAGCCTTATCTTAAGGAGCTCTGGATTCTTTCAAAAGAACAGTTCTCGTACTTAAAAAGCGTTGAAATTACCACTATACCATTTGAGCGACAAGCAAAATCTAGGGTAATTGGAGGTTATTGCGGAATTTATTCGAAAAAGACACCGCGGCCCTGGAACGCAAAGAGCATTTGGATAACCATGGATGAGTTTTAGTGAGTAAGAGATGATTCTTATACTCCTTTCCGCTCCACCCAGACTGAAAGAAGTAATTTGATCCATCCATCCTTAAAAAAAGTGTAACAAATTGAAAATTGTTGTGGACTTTGTTCGAAAGAGTCACCGCGGCCCTGGAACGCAAAGGGCATTTGGAGGAACACGGATGGGTTTTAGTCAGTAACAATGACACTCCCTTCCGATCCGCGAAAGAACTCATTTGATTATTTATGTTGGCTTAATAATATTTAGTTGATCTACTTCTCACGTTGGTAACACTTGAATTGATGGTCTGTGTCAGTGGACATCAATGCGACAACTTATTGGCTGAGTATATTTTGAATAGAGTGATTTTACTGAATATTCAGCGGTCAAATTATATGGATAAAATCTAATTATTTCTACGCAATCTGTATTTTATTCGAGTGAACCTGCATTGATTTTTCATTTACTATCCCAAAAAAAAATCTAATGAGAATTTTTTGGAGACAAGGCGATGCGAATGTGAACGATCCTTAAAAATTGGGAACTGTCCCTCTCGCCTTTAAACACTCGGCACCCGCTGCTACAGATCATATTTTTAACACTTCTTGTACACACCAAGCGTGTCAATAATCACTTATTTTCTGATAAAAACTGACAAATCGTGACAATATCGCCCATTGAAACGAATGGCGTTTCTATCACTGCCAGCAAATTAGAGCTTTGCTTTGCACTAATACAATTGCTGTTCGTATGACTATTTGAATGAGAAGACGATAGCGATAGTTTTGATCATGAAAATATCATTGTTGCTGGTTAAAAATATTATAAAAGTTGTGGTAACGACAGATTTTTTCTTTCTTGAACTCGATTACGCCACTTACTGAGTCCATTCGCGACGTTAAACCATCCAAGGACCTACTAAAACTCAAACAAAACATTTCGTCGAAATTGATTCAGCAGTCTAGGAGTAGTTCGGTGATATGCTCACATACAGACTAATTAAGAACATAATATTTATGCTATATCTATACTTATAATAAATCTGTAGAGAGGTCAATTCTGTACAAGGAATATTTTTTCAAAATAACTATCAGGGGGTGATTAGTGATCGATACTGGTGCCAAAAATGCAATCAGTAAAATTTTTGTCTGTCTGTCTGTCTGTATGTTCTTTATAGAAACAAAAACTACTCGACCGATTTTAACGAAACTTGGTGCAATTATTCTTCATACTCCTGGGCAGGTTATAGTATACTTTTCATCACGCTACAATCAATAGGAGCAGAGCAGTGAAGGAAAATGTTGGGAAAACGGAAGAAGTTACTCCATTTTTTAAGCTTCCGTCGCGTGTGTAGCCTTAATGGTTAAAGTTACATAGAAATCATGTATTACGGAAATGTTCTACATAAAATTATCTAAAAAATATCCCGAAACAGCATGTCTATCTTTTGTCAATTTTAAACCGATCGGGCTGAGAGTTTCAAAATCGGGGGTAAAGTAACTATTCCAAGCGGACGAAGTCGCTGGCAGAAGCTAGTTATTAAAAAGACTGTCGCTTCTAGTTACAGTACAGCATGGTCTAAAGCTTCAGCCTTGTTTTTGAAGTGCACTAAGATTGATTTACACCAACCAGGTGGTCTGTTCGCGGCATACTTTAAATTTTCCATTGTTATTTTTATTTTCATTCCATTCATTCTTATGCTTTATTCTATTGGTGATTCATTGAGATTGAGCTTCATTCTCTTTCATTATGCCTGCAGTAGAAAATTGAACGGGTAAAAAATCATAGATTTATGTCAAACATTTTATACTATTCGTTGAAGTTTTTATCTTGTATGATTTATATAATAAATGCCTTATAGATTAAATGTGTAGTAAAAGAAGTTCGTTGAATCCATCTAAAGGTTGGAGGGTTGGAGGTTGGTTGGTTGGTTGGTTGGTTAGCGATAAGATCGCCATTGTAGTGTGTAACTATTTTTGGTGTACACTAAATAATATTCTATCTATGTATCTATACTAATATCATAAAGCTGAAGAGATTGTTTGTTTGTTTGTTTGTTTGTTTGAATAGAATGAAATCAGAAAAAAAAAAACATTTATTCGGCAGACACAAACCAAAAAATAGGAACAAAAATAATAGTAGGTACAGAATTGCGCTGATTGTGCTGATACCAAATTTGGTTAGGTTATGAACGCGATAATTGCAGAAACTACTGGACAATATTTGTCGTGGAAGGCTTATGGGCTATATAACGACACGCTAAGACCAATAAGAACGGAACATCATTGAAAAATGTTTCAAAAACGGGGTTTATTTTCCATCTTATGTGTCGCAGACGAAGTTGAGCACATCAGCTAGTCTTTATCTTTACTATCTAAATATATATAACTCAAAAGTGACTGACTGACTGACATAGTGATCTGTCAACGCACAGCCTAAACCACTGAACGGATCGGGCTGAAACTTGGCATGCAGGTAGATGTTATGACGTAGGGCATCCGCTAAGAAAGGATTTTGATTAATTCTACCCCCAAAGGGATAAAATAGGGGATGAAAGTTTGCATGAAACTTTATCAAAATCGGGGGTAAAGTAACTATTCCACGCGGATGAAGTCGCGGGCAGAAGCTAGTTAATATTATAAAGAGGAAAGATTTGATTGTTTGTTTGCATTGATTAGGCTCCGTAACTACTGAACCGATTTGAAATAATCTCTCTCTTCATTGTTGGGAAGCTACACTATCCCCGGGTAACATAGACTATATTTTATACACATATTCCCACGGGAACGAGAATTTCGCGGGTGAAACCGCGGGCGCTGCTAGTTTGATATAAACTAAAGCCTAAAGTTCACAATAAATATGTGCTTAAAAATATTAACATCCCCAAACCCAGCGCCAGTGTTTTACTTGACTTGTCAATTACTTAATAGCGTGTTAAAAAAATAAAGATCGTGTACCAAAGACATTTGATATAATACTAGAGACCCGCCCCGGCTTCGCACGGGTGCATTGTAGATACTACTATAATATGCATGTATTATACATATAAACCTTCCTCTTTAATCACTCTATCTACCGAATAAAACCGCATCAAAATCCGTTGCGTAATTTTAAAGATTTAAGCATACATAGGGATATAGGCACAGAGAAAGCGACTTTGTTTTATACTATGTAGTGATTAGTTTATGACATTTTTCCAGTGACACAAGTTCATTCAACTCTGTATAAATCTATCGTACCTGTAGGCTAACAACTGCATTTGACATTCTCGATTAAGTATCCGTGAGTATCCTTTAAGAACTCACTACGAGCGACGAAGCCGTGTGTTTGACGGTCCATGGCGTGAAAAGTGTATGAAATATGTCACTTGCAACTATTGGCAACTACGGAGAATATTTTCACGTAGAAAATTACATTTATTAAGATTATGCCTCTTTTACCTCGAAGGCTAAGCACAAGTGTGATATACCTATATATATATGTATGTACACTTGCTATTTCTCACAAGTGACTCAAGTGATGTTATAGAAACCGTGCATTTTTATTGAGGTAATCTATATTTTCCATCGGAATCATGATGAAACTGGTACTTCATAGTACGACCCAAGTGAATGAATCAATGTGACCGGATCCGTAGCGCGGTGACTCGTTCTAACAAAATCCGCAACCCTAGCAGGCACTGACTCTATGGGGCCCCGTCTTCTTTGCTGACATCTCTTTGAGGCCCCCGACCCGGGCCTTGTAGTTATAGGAATTATAATCATTCATTCGTGCTGGGCCCCAAGTCTGACATTTTTATCGATTTGTCATTCCAACACGATCCCATTTTCATTTGGCTAAAAGTTCGTAATCTGCTAAATTCATAATGGTCAATCATTGGTCGCTCAATGGTAACGTAATAGTTTTTGATAACCGAGCTTAATAAAAAAAAGTAATTAGTACACAATCCCGTTCTAAAGGTAGGTCACTGATCAAAGGGTCTGTCAATATTTTAGCAGATTACCGCATACGGCTGTCGTTCACTTGTCATTATGCACGAGCTTATCATTCTATGCCATTTCTTTCAATGGAGTATTAGTGGTTGACCATTGGAAAGTCATAATGATGCTTTTATCATAGTAAATTACCAAACTTGTCTAAATCAACCATTATGAAATCAATGATATACCATTCTGACACTATTGTAATAGCAGACTTCAGGCTTTGGACGTTTTCTAATTTATCAATGAGTAACCTAATGGGTTATTCGACAATTTATCAATTACCTACTAAGCTCCATACTTTGTAAACTATTTACTATTTTCCCACTAATCGAACTTAGTTTAAAGCTTAGTTTACAGTAATGTACTGAACGCGTAGTAATATTTGCCGATAAACTTCGGACCGAAATTGCAATAGCTAACACTGAGCTACAACAATATACCCACTTTGTTCCGAAGCTAATACTAGTGTGCTATTCAAAACTAATTTCTGATTGAACACTATTGAACTAGTAGGAGCAGAAGAACATGAATTTATGATGCATCGTAAGCGACAATACTAAAGATTAGCATGAGTTTAAAATGTTGAATAATGCCAATGTAGTTAATTAATAAATGATTGTGAGAGACTTAAAAATTTGGACAAAGGACTAGCTAAGTTTTCCCACAGTGACTTGCCATTGCCATCATGATTTCGCTGTGAAAAAGGGATAGAGCTATGCATATGGCATAGCTCTTCCCTCCCACACATTCTTGGTTTAAAGACATCATAATCGGGTCCTGTAGTGTATAATCATTCGGTAATGGAATTCAGTGAAGATTGCGGTCGCTCGTGGATCGCGGTTCTGAAAAAAGAAACAAGGTAAAAACTGTGAGCCAAAAACGACAAAACCGGTAAATTCTACAATGCTACACAAATACTTCTATGTTCCACTAATACCGAGAATGCTATTCGAAACTAATTTCTGATTGGAAACTTGTAGGTTCGTCTTGCATCCATTGAATATTGAAATGCAATAATCAGTCGCCGGGGAAGTCTGTCCCGGCTCGAGACTTCCGCTGTCAATTTGTCCGGGAATAGTAGTACATTTTGTTGGTAACGGCAGAGAACATAGAGGTAGGAATGAATATGGAAGGCTGGATTTATATTGATGAGGAAATTGTTTATACTTTTTTCAAAAACCTTGTTTCAACTTTAAGTCTTAGAGATGAAATCCTTCAGTGCCTGCTAGGGTTGCGGAATTTGTGCGAAAGAGTCACCGCGGCCCTGGAATGCAAAGGGCACAAGAAGGATCGTGGGTGGGTTTTAGTCAGTAAGAGTCTGACATTCCCTTCCGCTCCACGCAGAGCGGGAGAAGTCATTTGATGATTTCCCATCCCGGAAAAAAAAGGCATGAAATCCTATCAGCTCAAGCTATTTTCGGGATATCTTGCCATCTACCTATAGATAGATGGCAGTAAGGAATCTTTTATTTATATTTTTAGCGTCTCATAACTTACCTGAGAACACAATAAAAATATCAATCTTATAACTTTTATACAGTCACTGGCACTGAAAAAATGTCACTTTGTTCAGACTAACAAGTAATTTAAGCCATCTCGTAGTTTTTCTATACCCTACCGCTGTGTATAATATGCACAGAGGAGGTTATTTAGTGTTTCTAAGATCTAGTGGATGACGCTATTTTCTTGTGCTGACTTTGATTAATCTGCAGACAGATCTTTCAAAATTAGGTTGGAAAATAAAAAAGAACCATAATATCCAAAGGTAACTCACGTTAGTGATTAAAGGCCCATTTCCAGAAGAACTTTAAAATCTGAACTTTTGGGGTTTGATCCTTTAAAAACTGTAAGAAGCTCACTCGTACAAATCAGATCAATATTGGCAAAGGCAAGAGCTCCCTGCCTACTCCCTCGACGAATAATACCATTATATTTTCCTATCCAAAACGGCTTTCAACTTTAGTAGCTCAGCGCCCCATTTATTACGGATAGCTGTGCCTGTCAGTTCAGCAATAGCAATAATAGGTAGAATTTGAAATTATTTCGTTGTCAATGGAACTATGAGTATTGTCGCAATGTTTAATGTCTATTTGATTCATTTTCATTGTGATTTATAATTATTCGGAGATGACGTTAATTATTTAGGTATTTAGCTGTAATACCTAACTATTTGTGCAGCAGTGTTTCTTTGTGTCCTTCTGTAGCAACGTAGCTCCTAAACTGATGTAGACTTAGTTTATTGTTTGAAACACTTAGACTTTAAATAATGAGAAAGCAGATCGCGCGTGTTTTTAACGCAATTTGGTTCATGATTGGCCGTGTACGCGACACATTATAATACCGTGTTTCTTGTTTGGTGAACGCGTATAAGCAAACTTTCGAATGGCCCTATCTGTGTTATTTAAATCTATGGCAGCATTGTCAGCCCCTAAATATATTGCGATCTTTGTCTTTTCATTATTCAGACTTTTTCTATGCGTACTGAAAGTCTTAATTAGCAGGGTATGTTCAAAGACTGATTACGCAAAATGCGTGGGCGGACCAGCCAACGACACGCAATCGCTTCATAATAGTTTTTGTTCGATATTCCATTCGTTCTTATATTCAATAGCCAATGACGCACGATTAGTTTGGAGGAGGATTCGAACAGATTTTGTTTGAATTTTTTCAAAGAATTGCCCTCATTGATAACTCTGAACTGTTTCGGGTCAAATCGCTTGAGAGTAGGGACGTCAAGGTACAAAATGCGAGTCCTTTTTTACGAAGCTTGTCAATCACGGAGGTAGTACTGTTAGGTTTATGTGAATGTCGATTTTTGGAAAACAATTACGTACAACATAAGCTTTGGCTTCATTTGAATCATCTAACAGGACGTATGGCCTATATTTTAAGTAATTTTCAGGAATACTTCAACAATCTACGCAATCGTCACTAAAACGAAAAAATAAAACTTGTTTAATGTCAATATAATATGGATTATAATATGTCACAGGCAAGATGATATAGCCTCTTCACCGATATAGAAGGTGTATATCAATGGCGTGATGCTCAGTTCCTAAGTAATGTACCTACCACCACAAATCAAATATCCCGTGGCCTAACCAACCAAAACCAAGACAGTTAATAGAATTAGCACTGAGAACCATTATATGACTTGTAGGTCTCTCTGTGAGACATGGTCTTGCCTCCTTAATCGTGTTTCAGATGTCCAGGACGCGTCTGTGTCTTCATCAATTAATCTGTGTGCAGATTAGTCGAATGAATGGCGGAGGAGCACCGACGCCATGTTGGATTCGAGTTAAAAATCAAATTGGACGGAATATTGCCTGATGTTCGATATGAACGTCCCGAGTTTCGGAATTTAGGTCATATTGATCCTTATTAAGGATCATTATGACCTAGATTCCGAAACCCTTGAGAACAGTTAGCGTGATGACGTATCAAGCGTATGGGTTGGTCTTACATGGTCGCAAGCACTGATTTATCGGACAAAAGCTGTGACTGAATCTATTAAAGAGTTTAGAAGTTGATAGTGTGAAACCTTTGTGTCCGATCAGGAGAGTGAATAAAATAATAAAGAGTGCAACTGGATTGTCATTAACACACTGATGGGCTATAATTTTTCTTTTACACTTAGCTAAACCTCGTTGCGATTGGTCCTCGTGGTTGAAGTTTGGACAGAAATAATTTAAGAGCGTATACGCTGTACGGCATTTCATACAAATTTTCAAGTCCTTATTTTCTGAAATGACTAAACTGATTTTAATGAAACTTTATACACATAAGCTATAAGGATACATAGGTTAGTTGAAAACATTTTCGATAAATAGTGTTACAGTTAAATTAGACCCATTTAAAATTTTCCATACAAACACAAATTTCCATACAAACAAAAATCTAACTAAAATAGACCAATGTATTCTACTTATATGTGTGAAGTTTCATTGAAATCGGTTCAGTTATTTCGCAAAATAGTGACTTGAAAATTTGTATGAAATGCCATACGGAGTACACGCTCTTAATGTGATGTAACTTATGAATTGGGGAAATTTGTATCTCCCTACCAGTTATTTATACCAAAAATATCGCCAACCGTTGCGAATACAACATAAAAAAGTCGCAGATGTCACGTCTATTAATCTAAATATACAGTCAGCGAAAATATTCGATGAGCAAGTACAAAGAATCGTCAACATATAAAGCATCAATAGTCATTGGATAATTTGACCACAAAATGTGTTAAACAGATCAATGTCACAAAATTCGATCATCAACTTTAATAAAATTGATATTTCAATTCTAGGTTAGTGACTGTTATTCCGTTCATGGTGCACTTAGGAATTTTAAAATATTGTAGAAATTATGTCAATATACGGGACAATACGGGTATAGAATCGTGCAATTTTAACCACTGTGCTCAACATAGTAGTTAAGTAGTTAATACAATTGAAAAAATATTTGTTTCATAAAGCAGGAATACTCTTTTGAATTTGGAATTAAATTTAGTCCAAAATTATTCGGGAATAGAAAGGAGTACAGAACAATTTTATTTCTAAATCATATACAAGATTTTCGATTGCAGAAGTTTTTTTTATTTTTATTGTGATTCACGCGCGTCAGCGCGTGAATCACAATAAAAATAAAAAAAACTGACATCTCTTTGAGACCAAAGAGATGTCAGCAACGAAGACGGAGCCCCATAGGGTCAGTGCCTGCTAGGGTTGCGGATTTATTCGAAAGAGTCACCGCGGCTCTGGAACGTAAAGGGCACACGAAGGGTCACGGGTGGGTTTTACTCAGTAAGAGTCCGATACTCCCTTCCACTCCGCCCAGAGCGGGAGATGTCATTTGATGATTTCCCATACGGAAAAAAAAGGTTTGTTATTTTCAAGTTTTGACGACTTTTTTACTTTTACATGCTCATCACATTCTGCCGCTGACTGTACCAAGCCAAAATCTGCTAAAACAAAATTATACATCATCCAATGATGTCAAGCTCCAATTTGTCTTAAAGTAACATTACAGCAAATAAAATTGACTTTCTAAAGAAAATGTTATAGCACCGATAAACTGAAGTTTAGAAGTAAATAAAATACGAAACGAAACGAAGTTTTGGTAATAAATCCGAAGGATCCTCAAGAATAGGTCTCGTTTTAAGTAAATTTTACGAAGCGATATTCATTGAAACCAATTATTTTGTTTCATCGCTCTTTTTGTTTGTTAATTACAGCCAATTCCTGCAAATTCATTCGCATCAAAAAATGTCTAATGAACTTTTTACACAACTGCCCAAAAATAAGTGTTATTTTCAGGGTTCATGTATGTATTTTTATGAGTTACAGCTCGGCTTAACCGATATTAATGTATGTGGTATCGTTAGAAGCGTTATCCTGGGCAACATAGGTAAAAAAACAAAAAGGGGGAGCCATGGTTCACAAATAAAAAAAAAACAAAATATTTCATTTTCAAAATTAGACTGCATAGGTATATAAATGTTCAGCTGACAATTTATCGAAAGTTTACAATCTCTCAAGGTATTTTATTATCTTACGCATTTTACAATTATCCGGTGATATATATGTATTATATGTCTTTATTACTGTAGAAATCTTGTTTAAATAAATTAAAATAATATATTTATTTTCTATTACAGGCATATTTGGCCCCTAATGTCGTATTTGGTAAGACTTAAAAACTATGTGAGGAATCTACATTTAAAGTATTTGCCGCCCTCTGGGGCCCCGGGGCACACGCACTTGTGTTTAAACCCAGTGCCCCAAGTGGTGGCTGTCCAGCATGTGGCTGAGCACGTTCAGGAGTGTTGGCGCTCCCACGCGTGCGGCACATCCTGTGAAAACCATCTATGTGCGCGTGCGCAAACATCTTAGATGCACTACAGCAGCGTGAGAACTCCATTAGCACCCTGAACGCGTTGTTATACTGTATTCGGAGAGCGTTGATAGTACACCTACAATTTGAGGGTGTAAAGATTTTGGGGTTAAAATTTTCTAAATAAAAGTATATCAATATACGATAGGTTAGCAAAATCATTAAATCAAGTAACATTTGTATATTACCTTTTCTCGCTAATCTCTCGCTATAGCCTCACCTTTACATCTAAAGTTTAGATCATACAAATCTCCGAAATTATTCGTAGAACGTTATTTAAATGTTAAACCCCTGAGCTTCTTAGAATTTAATCATTAAATAATAAAGTCATGTACTCGTTGATTTATATGTTTACTTATAATTTAAATTTATTCCTAGTTTGTAAAACAACACTAATCGAAAAGTGTTTTAGAAACGTGATTTTATTTGATATCGCTGCTAACTTTGGTGGATTCAATTTTATTAATCTATAGCTGTGGGACATATACAATTTTCGAGTATTTATATATTTATTTAAAATATATGCACTAGTAATTTAGTATTATATTATCTGTGGCACTAGTAAAAAAACTGAAAAAAGGCGGAATTAACCCGATAGGCATTTTTACCAGTCTACCTTAGGGTGGTGGTGAGACAACATGGCAGGTGCAACTTAAAAGAAAGACAAACAGAGAAGGAGAAAAAAATACGAAATAAATATAATTTATCATAGATAAATAGATAAATATACCTACATAAAAATAAAATTGACAACGTAATGGGGTAGTTAACTAAAAAAATCTGATTAGTCCCTCTGATAGATTTCCAAAAAATATTGGACACGTATTTTTCTATTTTTACATAAACAAAAAATGAAGACGATACACTGCGTAAAAAACTCGTGTGATGTCACTACTCCCTTTTTTTTTTTTTTTTTTTTTCCGGATGGGAAATCATCAAATGACTTCTCCCGCTCTGGGCGGAGCGGAAGGGAGTGTCAGACTCTTACTGACTAAAACCCACCCATGATCCTTCTTGTGCCCTTTGCGTTCCAGGGCTGCGGTGACTCTTTCGAACAAATTCCGCAACCCTAGCAGGCACTGACCCTATGGGGCCCCGTCTTCTTTGCTGACGGCTCTTTGAGGCGCGCGTGGAACACGACGCGCCGTCGACTCGGGCCTGGTTGCTATCGGACGGCGAGCTACCCATAGCTCGCCATCCGCAGGCCCGCGCCTACGGTGGCCGGGAATCGCCCTGCGTTTCCCGACGCCCGGGGCGTCTTCTTCTGTTGCGGCGGCTGGAGCGAGGGGCTTCCCTCTCTCGCACGCGCTCCGCCTCCTCCTTCGCTAGCATTACTGCTTCGCAGAAGGAGGCGACCGCTTCCCATGCCTCCTCGCTCCGGACCATGGCTTGAACCAGGGCCGGACGCGAGAGGTCGCCGCCGCCGATCGCCTCGACGAGGACACGGCGGTGCTCCGCCCAAGCAGGGCAGACCTCCACCGTATGCTCCACCGTGTCCTCCGGACGATCCACACAGTGATGAATGTCACTACTCCCTACAATTTTTACCGGACAGTAACGTCACACGCTCCCACTCCTGATCTTTAATGCTTTTTATCTTCATCAGTTTTTATAGATTTGATAAAGGAAAAAATACGTGTCCAATATTTTTCTATAATCTAACTGACGGACTTAACATAATCATATATTTTTTACTCAGGCAACATCCCTATTGGGAAACAATAATCCAACGAATTAACCCTATGACGGTTCTACCAACTTCTTGTAAATGTGCTTACGTGCCTTCACCTTAAAGGAAAACCTACTGGTTGCCGTCCTGATGTTCAGAGGAAGCGCATTTCAAAGAAAGATTGCCTGAACAATGAAAGAGGAGTGGATTAACCCAGAATGGTGTGAGAGATATCGGAAAAGACAATATTATTGGTAGAGCGAAGATTTTTACTGTAGCCAGAGCAATAAAATTGAATTAGTGAAGTTAGATAAGAAAGAGAAGAAGGCCCTCAGTGCTTTTCGTTGACAAATGGGTAACCATTTTAATAGAGATCGAGTATTGTTTTATTTTGTTATCCGACTTCCAATGCCACCAATAAATTAAATAATTAATTCAACTGGAAAATCCATATCTAGAATAGAACTTAGTAACTTTTGTAACATTTTGTCAACACACACGCATTTCTTTTGTTAAATGTTTTGTATGTATTGTTGCTGGTCATATGACCCTGATGGTTTTCCAATTCTTTGTAATTTGCATACTTCCAAAGAAGAAGTCACGATAACTAGTCTTTTACCTGCATCGGTTAAGGACAAAACATATTTAAACACTAGCTTCTGTCCGCGACTTCGTCCGCGTGGAATAGTTACTTTAACCCCGATTTTGAAACTCTCAGCCCGATCAGTTTAAAATTGATAAAGTTTAATACAAACTTTCATCCCTTTCGACCAAATTTGATTACCATAAAAACGGTTCTAGTGAGTTAATCTTAAAAGATAGATATATACTGTTGCGGATATTTTTTTAGATCATTTTAAGAGGAATAATTCTTTCCTACATATTTTTTTGGTATCTTGAACCGTTTTCGCAGCGCACGCAACGGAAGCCCTCTAAGATGAATAATTTTCCCCGTTTTTCCACATTTTCCATTTTTTCTTCGCTCTTATTACTCGCAGCGTGATGTTATATAGCCTAAAGCCTTCCTCGATAAATGGTCTATTCAACCCAAAAATAATTTTTCAATTCGAACAAGTAGTTCCTGAGATTAGCGCGTTCAAACAAACAAACTCTTCAGCTTTATAATATTAGTATAGATAATAAGTACCTATAGATTTATAAGAGAAATAAATCTACCTAGCTTTTTGCCAACTGTATTGGAATCGGCTGCCAGTCTAACTGGATCCAGCTTGGTATCAGTATGTTACATAGAGCGACTGACTATCTGTTCCCCACAACCCAGTAACTGAGTTATACGGTTACCCTTGCGAAGTTTTGTAGCTTCTGACTATCCGCAACGACTGTCAAACGTATACAAATAACAGCCGCAAAGACTACAATATTAAACTGGCAAACAGCCGTGACCAACATCTGAACGTGCATTGCGAGGCACGATGAAGTTTCACTTTTTAACTGATGAGCAGTCATTCAGAAACCAACTTTGAAGATTGAGCCGTGCGGTACGAGTTAAATAAATAATATAATTTTAAAAACTCCTCCAACGTACCCGCAATCACAGCAAAACGTCGTCGTGACAATCGCAGTTGTAACATGTTGTGATACGCGGTCGTACGTCGACAATTACGGACGTGACGTCATACCGCTTTCAACTTTGCGTCGTGTATGGTACGTGACGAGCATCGCACTGCACTGCAAGTGTTCACACTTCTCATTTAATTTGTTTTGGCTTTACAGCTGTTGCCATTTTAAATCCGTTTTAATTTGCAGGTTAAGTCTTGATGTAGGTAATAGAATGGTTGTTTCAGGAGTGACTTCCGGAGGTCAACGCTGTGTAGATCGCCTGGAGGACACGAAGGAGCATATGGTGGAGGTCTGGCCTGCTAAGGCGAATCAACGCCGTGTCCTCGGCGAGACAATCAAATGGGTGTCTCGACGAGGACACGGCGTTGCAGCAATCTCTCGATTCCGACCCTGGTTCAACCCATGATCCGGAGCGAGGAGGCATATGAAGCGATCACCTCCTTAAAGTTTTACTAGCATCACTTAAAGAAAACTAGTAATCTACTAGGGTAGAATCTTTAAAGGTAACTTAGTAGTAGATTTATCAGTTACTGGACTTATAAGCTTTCTGAAATAAGGTCTTGACCTTGTGCTAACAAAATACACCTGAATCTAGAAAAGCCAATTAATATAGCGTGCGCGAAAAAAATGCTGACTTTTCTCGGTAAAGGATGATCTATAAATGAGACTTTCACCTACCCATATCGATAGGTAAGGTAAGGTATGCCAAGAAATATTATTAGCAACATAAATATAGTTTATCATTAAAAGTAACAGAAACTTTAATTTTTCAATTTATTTGGGGTTAACAACAATTTAGTTTGACAAAACACAAAATACAAGGGAGGTAACTTTTTTTTTTTTTTTTACCGCCGTGTCCTCGTCGAGGCGATCGGCGGCGGCGACCTCTCGCGTCCGGCCCTGGTTCAAGCCATGGTCGGGAGCGAGGAGGCATGGGAGGCGGCCGCCTCCTTCTGCGAAGCAGTAATGCTAGCGAAGGAGGAGGCGGAGCGCGTGCGAGAGAGAGAAGCCCCTCTTTCCAGCCGCCGCAACAGGAGAAGACGCCCCGGGCGTCGGGAAACGCAGGGCGATTCCCGGCCACCGTAGGCGCGGGCCTGCGGATGGCGAGCTATGGGTGGCTCGCCGTCCGATAGCAACCAGGCCCGAGTCGACGGCGCGTCGTGTTCCACGCGCGCCTCAAAGAGCCGTCAGCAAAGAAGACGGGGCCCCATAGGGTCAGTACCTGCTAGGGTTGCGGAATTTGTTCGAAAGAGTCACGCGGCCCTGGAACGCAAAGGGCACAAGCAGGAACACGGGTGGGTTTTAGTCAGTAAGAGTCTGACACTCCCTTCCGCTCCGCCCAGAGCGGGAGAAGTCATTTGATGATTTCCCATCCAAAAAAAAAAAAAAAGGGAGGTAACTTTTGTGAGTTTGTGAGGTTGTGAGTTTGTGACATTGTAAGGGGTAATCTCTGGATCTACTGAACCGATTTTCAAAATTATTTCACCAATAGAAAGCTACGTTATTGTGGAGTGTATATTTTATCACCGTGTTGCCACGGGAATGGGAACAACGCGGATGATTCTATTCTTCCATTCTACTTTCACTATATATTAGGTAATATCTATCACTTAGACATCGCAATCTATGTACTATCACACACACACATCAATATGTACATGTATGTATCCATACATCATAATTGATGATTAAACGAACTTACCTGTACGTGAAGTTCAATCACAATTACTCGAAGAGCTTCGTTCGAAGATATTAGCATAAACACACATGTAGTTTCACTTACAGACTCGCCATTTCGCACTGAATTTAGGAGAAAAATAAATTATTTAATACAATGTAAGGTAGACTAAAAACTTTTGTTCGCGACCCTGGCACTCGGGCCCAGCTAGCTCATTTAGTTTGGAGGTTTGCTGAGCTGTCTTCTATTTCACGACAGGTGTTCAGGGTGTATGGGCGGGAGGGTTGCTAATATCTTCGAACGAAGCTCTTCGAGTAATTGTGATTGAACTTCACGTACAGGTAAGTTCGTTTAATCATCAATTACTCTCAAGCTTCGTTCTCGATATTAGCATAAACACACATGTAGACGTTTAGAGATCGCAGTCGTGAAATATAATCAATTATACATATAGGTGTACATTTACTTTGGGAATTTATAATTGGAAATAAATAAATATCTATTATGCTTCATAGCAAAGTATATTATAATCAATCTCATAACTAGTTGTTCAATGATTACAATGTTATTACGGAAATGAGATAATTATCCATTTAACACACTTGTTACAAAATCATCTTCAGTAGAAATTTCGTTAGAAATTGTTCTATTATAATATTTAGCAAATACAGTGGAATTTGAACTCCACCCCGCGGTTTTACGTATGGCATCCAGACTAACTCCTACGCTATAAGCTTTGGAAGTAGCTGCGTGCCTGGTGCTGTGCGCAGTAAACATCGAGATATCAATGCCACTGTTTTGTAACATACTCTTAACCCATTTACTCAAAGTCTGGGATGTTACAGCTCGGTATGGCTTCCTGAATGAAATAAAAAGTGATTGTTGATCTTGACGTAACTGATTGGTCTTATCAAGATATACATTAAGAGTACTCGCAGGGCATATTTGAGGCCTTTGTAAAAAGTACGGTAATGAAAACACTGGTTGTAAGGAACCCACTCGTGAAGTTTTAATTAAATCTGGTATTTTAATAATAAACCCTGAATCAGATTTGGTAATGTTATCGACAAGTATTTTTGATAAAGTCTGCATTCTATGAGCTGTCACTAGGGCCAGAAGGGTAACTAACTTTTTACTAAGTTTTTCAAGGTTTAAATTTTCATTGGGATATAATTCCGACAAACAATTTAAAACTTGATCAGTGTTCCACGTTAAATTATATTTAGGAAGCGTAGGCCGCAACCGAAAGATTCCCTTGAAGAATCTTTGTATATATTCATTGTTTGCAATACCAGGTCCTAGTAACAATGATATAGCGGATCGGGAACTATTCAATGTACCATACCGAGCTCCAGAATTAAACAATTGTGTTAAAAAACCGAGAATATTTGATGTTGAAGCATTGTAAGGTTCTATGTTGTTCTCATGACAGAACATAAACCACTTCTTTAGACATGTATCATACTGTTTGACAGTGTTATCTGACAAAGATCCTAGCATGATCGGTATGGAAGACTGTGGAATTCCTCTTCGGATAAATGATGTCCGGACAGCCTCCCGACAACCAGCGTAATTTGTCGGTGAATTGCACGTTCGCTACAACGAGAAATAATTAAATCACCCTCCGATTTTAAAACTAGTGGTTTTGAGATGAGGAGTCTTTTAAAGAGGGGGTACCATGGCTGTGTTGGCCATCTTGGCACGACGACAATACCAGTGGCTCTGTCATTAATAATTTTACGTAAGGTCTTTAAAATAACCGAAATTGGTGGAAACGCGTAAAAGTAATAATTAGTCCAAGATATAGTGAACGCGTTAATTACATAAGCGTCAGGGTCCCGCTGCCAAGAAATATACATATCGCATTTATGATTTATTCTGTTCGCGAATAGGTCAATACACGGGACACCGAAGTGTTGTGTTATTTTATTATAAGCAATCTGAGAAATTTCCCACTCTATATCGGGATGTAATCTTCTTGATTCAGCGTCCGCAACTATGTTTTCTGACGAACGTATATAGTCGGCATGAACCATAATTTTACGCGCTTCGCACCATTTCCACAATTGTTTTGTAATATCAGTCAAATGAGGAAATTGTACGCCACCCATTCTATTTATGTAAGATATTGCCGTTGTATTGTCAATACGTAACAAAATCTGACAATCTTTAAAATCTTTTGCAAAAGATTTAAGGCCAAAAAAAGCTGCAAGTATTTCCAAATAATTAATATGTCGAGTTTGCTCATGCTGACTCCATGGTCCACTGGCCTTCTCGTCACCACAGGCGGCGCCCCACCCCGTTGTTGAGGCATCACTAAATATCTCTAAGGAATATGTATCAACCTTTATTTTGCATACTGATTCATTAGCAGCATTAAGCCACCAGTCAAAGACGGGGGATAATTCGATTGGTAAATTCATGAACTTATCGTAACTTTCATCATCTTTAAGGTTCAGGTATTTACACCTCTCAAAGTCTTTGGTATAGAGCCAGCCGTAGTCCACGGCTTGACATGCGGATGTTAAAAGACCAATGAAGCGAGCAAAATCTCTTATTTTACATCGCTTGAGCTTTCTTATTCTTAATAATTCTGTTATAATTTTCTGTCTTTTATCATCAGGTAACCTAACTTCAAATCTCTTTGAATCAATAATATTGCCTAAAAACTTGCAACAATTGGTCGGTATAACCGAACTTTTCTCTGTGTTGATAATGAACCCTAAAGATTGTAATAATTGTTTTGTGTCATTAACATTTTGTAAACAGTCAGTATATGATTGACCAACCAAAAACAAATCATCTAAATAAAATGTTGATAAATATCCCAAAGACCTCAATAATTTTGCCACAGGTTTGAGAATTTTTGTAAAAATATAAGGGGCAGTGTTTAAACCGAACGGTAACACGTTAAACTCGTACAGGTTGCCATTAAATTTAAAACGTAAATATTTTTTAGAGTTTGGATGTATACTTATTAAATAATAGGCATCTTTTAAATCTATTGTTGACATAAAACAATCGTTCGAGACGAGTTTCAAAGCTGTTCTTAAATCTTCAATTTTGAAATGTTGGGTTGGAATAAATTTATTTAATTGTTTTAGATTTAAAATGAAACGTTTTTTGCCATTCGCTTTAGGAACAAGAAATATACTAGATATATATTGACCCGCGCATGGTTGACATATGGACACTGCCCCGGTATTAATAAGGTCTTGAATTAATACTTTGAAGGCTTCGTGTTCGGTTTGCGAATAATTAGGCTCTGATGGAATAGTTGTTTGAATAACTGGGCCAGAAAAAAATATTTTATAACCAGTAATCCAAGAGAGTATAACAGGGTTATTCGTTAATAAACACCATTGTTCGTAGAAACACGACAGACGGCCCGAGTTGCTTACCGTATCTAACGTCGGTAGCCTGCTTGCGGCTGACGTGACGATATCTTGGAAGCATTGTTGTGCATCGACCTCGTCTGCTGCCTCTGAGTCGGAGCTGATGGCGCCGCCCGCGGATATCTCGCGCCCCCCGGCGGTGGTGGTGGGAACTGACGGCGACCCGCCTGGGGGGCTCGGTAGTTTAAAGGTCTATTGACTCCTTTAGCCGGTTTATGAACTGTTGTAGGCTTCATTGTCGAAGCTGACCTCAGATCAGCTCCAGATTTTATAATCGTTTTAGCTGATTTTAAGGTTTCTGATAGACTGCTGCCAAAAAGCATTTCATCTATTTTGGTTTTATCTAGCTGATCTTTTAATTCCTTCTTGACAGTAGAAAGAATGAATGCACGTCGTGAAATCGAATCTGTGTATTGCATGTCACCGAGGATTCGAGCTGTATCCATTAACACCTTGAGAAGGTCAGGGTTTTTATAATCTGATGAGAGCAACGTGGTAATAGCCCTGCTGATGGAGGACAGGGCACAACATGTTAATTCCTGCTTACTTTCTATACCCTTATCTCTCTTTGCTTGAGTTTCTATAAGAGAAGCTCGAATCTCCGGATTAAGTGTAGGCGCTTTTATAAACTTGCAGTTCACTGGTACTAAATATCTATCTTTTAGCTCCTTACGGTTTTCTCTAGATAGGCCGGAGGTAGCAATATGGTTGAGTCTAATCGCTAAATCCTTTTGAATTTCGGTTCCAAATTCTTTACTCGAGGTAGGATCCTGACCTAATATTTCCATTAATTCTGGATCTAATTCGGGAACATCTTGTTGAAAAACAAAAGACTCTGGGTCACTCGCTTTCTCTGGTGGTTCAGCAGTTGACTCCACGGCAGGCGGCGCGATTACTTGCGTAGCGGTCGCGGAGCTCGGCGGCGGCGGCGGCGGCGGCACGATCACGTGGGCCGAGATGTCGTCGGCGGTGGGGGACTGTGCGACAGCGTCGGACGGTACCAGGGCCGGAACCTCCTCACCACTACATTCTCCTGGGGCTTGTTGCCAGTATGAGCATCCAGGTTGTGGATCCAATCATATCGTTTATTCAATCAAAATGAGTATTTTGCTTAAATAAACCTATTTACATGGGTTAGTGAGACTCCTTGTGAGAAACACGCAATCCCAATAGGCGATATTATAGTTATTCGATTAGGAATAATGCAGGTACATGCTATGGAAAAACCCCACAGGTAGATCCGGGCAGCAAGTACTTAATATTGGAAGTGGAAGGCCCCCAAAGGACAATCCGATTTTCCAATTTAATTATTGTTATGAAATCGTTATGAATTCAAAACGCAAAATACCCGTTTTTATATAACGGTATTTTAACAAACTGAGCCCTCTAATCCACCTAATTGCTATACTGAAGGTAATCTATATCATATAAACACAAAATAAGTAGGTCAAAGACTCACCCGGTAGGTTATAAGGCTTAGAAAAATCACCATCCGATGACGATGTACTTTCATAGCGAGTACGTCGCCCACGTTTAATTTTACGTTCTAACTTTTTAAGTTTTTTACACAAATAACTATAATTATCGCGATTATCACTATGTCTTTTCGGCATTATAATACAAAAAAACGCACTCGAATTACGGTAAGATAACGGAATAGATGCGAAATAGCGAAGCACTGATACGTGAATGAGCTAGCTGGGCCCGAGTGCCAGGGTCGCGAACAAAAGTTTTTAGTCTACCTTACATTGTATTAAATAATTTATTTTTCTCCTAAATTCAGTGCGAAATGGCGAGTCTGTAAGTGAAACTACATGTGTGTTTATGCTAATATCGAGAACGAAGCTTGAGAGTAATATTGTAAAAACTGCTTTTGCCTAACTATCTTTATGTAAGTCGTAAGTAACCCTTCCAAAAAAAAAATACTATCAAGTAATTTAGATCCCATATCAAACGATATTGACTTTGTATGGATAATCCAATGTTTTTGTTTTGAGAATCGACTACAACTTCCTTAAAGACAAGTTGTTTATCCACATGGGTTAAAGCAGTTTATAAATTAACAGTACACTTTTCATTTACACTCTTTTTTAATATTCAACACACATTAAATCAGCAGCGTTCGAAAAGTCCCTCCAAGAGTCGGGGAGTAAGCGACAATCTTACATCGCAATATGAAAGGACTTGGCAGGATACAGCTGATCTAGTTTGAGCCACACACTTATGAGTTATTGCAATAGCTTACTGAGAGACCTGGATTTTGAAGCGGGGTTTCAATGTTATGAGAAATAATGTTGTGCTTTGCTATCTTGTTTAGTATTTTTTATCCAAACAATCATTCTTAAGCAAAAACACTTTTGCATTCTAAACTATTTTGTTGATAGCAAGTTATACTTTCAAAGTTTATATACATAAAAAATGAGGGTTCATGTGGGTTACAGAAGTAAAGTTACGAGAAAAAACTAGTTTGTAGTAGTAACAACTAAGTAATATACTTAAATATAATTAATATGTAGTGAAGTCATTGATAGGTTGAATGTTATTTTTTCAACCATATCCGAACAATAACTAACTTCGTTACGACGTGGACGTTAGTTATTTATTTAGTTTCTTGAAAATAGAAAACCCCTATCAAGAAAGTAGGTACCAGTACCTTTTAAGAACGCTTTTTCTAATTAACTCAGTGTAAAAGTTTGCAAAGAGTAAGACTTTTTACTTAGCGAACTTTCCATTCATTGAACTATACTTACGCATTAAAAGTAACTTTTATTACTTTTAATTCACTTAAACATTTATTTGTAGGGATCACTTACTATTTCATAAGTAATCGTTAAAGTTTAGAAAGATATGCCAATCAAGTATCTTGGCTCGACTCGCAAGGATGTCTGTATAAGGTAAATTTACTAAAGATAAGCTAAAGATAAAAGATAATTTATTTATCAAACATGCGTTTACATAAACTGACTAATCAGACATGCAAGGTATTAAATTAATATGTTGTGAGCGTCCATGTTTTGCCAATAACGGCGTACAAATTTTGTAGTTATAAAAATTACATTTAATTGCATTTACTTTAAAGTGATTTTAAATTTCAGTACAAAAAACACAAGAAATAAATAATAATTGATGTCAAGATATTATACTCAAAAATAAATTAAGTTATGTCCAGTTTATTAATTACTAGCTGCTGCCCGCGACTTCGTCCCCGTGGAATCCCCGATTTTAAAACATTCTTTATCGCTGCTCCGCTCCTATTGGCTTAAGCGTGATGATATATAGCCTAAAGCCTTCTTCGATAAATGGTGTATTCAACCCAAAAAGAATTTTTCAATTCGAACCAGTAGTTCCTGAGATTAGCGCGTTCAAACAAACAAACAAACAAACTCTTCAGTTTTATAATATTAGTATAGATTATGCAGTCAAATAGTATCATTCAAAAGTCAATTGATTTAAAATTCACATGGTTAAATTGTTGTTCAAAACCATATTTAGAAGTCGGAATAGAAAACTCTCTCTTCCTAAAACTACTCAGCGATCATTGTGCCGAGAATCGTGTCAGCCCTTAGCTACATAGTCTCGAGCCTCAAACTCGAATGAGGCAGCTGGATCAAGAGTTTCAGAAAGCGGTACTTCTAGACACGGCTCATATTCTTCAGATTCTTATCTTTGGAGCCCTGATCGTCTGTAGCCTTTTTTCCGTTACTCACAACAAAGCACAAGAGCTTTTATAACTAGGAACACAATGTTTTTGCTTCACATATGAAGCAAAAACACGAAATAATAAACATGTAAAATTGTTTATCTATACATAAATAATTTAATGTTTTTTTTTTTATTTAAAGAAGTCATTTGATAAACATGAAAAAGGATTACCTTTTTTATGGTTATCAAATGACTTCTTCTGCTCTGTGCTGAGCGGAAGGGAGTTTCAGATTCTTACTGACTAAAACTCAGCCAGGATCCTTCTTACGTTCCAGGGCCGCGGTTACTCTTTCGAAAAAAATCCGCAACCCTGCCAGGCAATGACCCTAGCGGGCCCCTTCTCTTCTTTGCTGACATCTCTTAGAGACGCGCGTGCAAAACGACGTGCCGTCGACCCGGGTCTGATTGTTATCGGACGGCAAGCCACCTATTACTCGCCATCCGCAGGCCCGCGCCTACAGTGGCCGATAATCGCTCTGGGGCTTCCGACGCCCGGGGAGTCTTCTCCGTACCGGCAGCTGAGGCGTGAGGTCCTAGAGGCCTCTCCCTCACGTGGTCTACCTACTCCTTCACTAGCATTAATACTTCGCAGAAAGAGGTGACCACTTCCTATGCCTAATCGCTCAGGACATGGATTCGAGCCGCCAGTCGTCTCGACATGGACAAAGCGTTGCTGCGCCTAAGCATGGTATACCTCCTCCGTATGCGCCATCGTATCCTCTGGGCGATCGGTCCGAATATCTGTCTGAAATATGTACCTCCTAGGCATTAAATTATCCTATGTCATATTTCAGGACAATTTTCCCGTGTGTCAAGTATCATTCTAATCCGCTTAGCTGTAAAAACGTACTTTCACATTTTTATAATATTACTAGCAGCGCCCGGCGGTTTCACCCGCGTAGTTTTCGTTCCCGTTGGAATACGGGAATACAATATGTTACTCGCTGTTAATGCAGCTTTCCATTGATGACGGAATTTTTAAAATCGATTTAGTGACTTAAGTGGAAAGAGTCACAAAGCATTTATAATATTAAGCTAGAATGTTTTAGTATAATAACTTCAAACTATTCTAACAGTTCAAGTTCTAACCACAAATGGTATCAACACTTACGTACACTTGAAACTTCACAAGATAAGTCGAGTGAAAACACAAAGTATCTTGCTGCGTTATTACAAGCGGTTCTAGAAAGCTAGCAAAGAAAATAACACTCCAATAGGTTATTTAGGTTTACCTTAACATTCACGGAATTTAGCAGTTACGACCACATGTTGGTCATTCTTCTAATTTCAATCATACATATATATAAAATTCTCGTGTCACGGTGTTTGTGGTTGAACTCCTCCGAAACGGCTCGACCGATTTTCGTAAATCTTAGCGTGCATATCGGCTAAGGGTGGCGAATCGGACAACATCTATTTTTCATCCCCCTAAATGTTAGAGGTGATGCACCACTATTTTTTTTTTATTTGGCAAAACGACGTTTGCCGTGTCAGCTAGTATATTTATTGTATAACCAGTTTTTGCCTATCTACCTTAGGAAGTGATGTCAGGAAATACATAGATAAAAAAAAATCGACTGCAAACAACAGCTGAAAAGGTCCAAACAAATTAGTTGTCAAGCTGTCTGATGTTGATAAGTAAGTTTATGTTGTAGCTGTGTGCATTGTGTTTGCCTTAATTCGTCTAAGAGTTTGTTAATAAGAAAGGAATATTGACCTGTCTTAGAAATATAGATCTGGAATTTACTGCATAGATATTTGTTCTTACTGCTTGAGCGACAGTCGACCCTATGCTATCTTGCTGACTGGTTCATCTATTTTATCCGTTTATTTACGGCAAGAGTTGAACTTTAGGTCGTGCCAATGAAAGAAAAGCTGTGTAGCCATCTTTTGTACAAACCTAGACTCGATCTATTTGCTGACGACTGGTACAAAATAGTATTGTGTATTTTGAGACTACTGAGAATTTAAATATTTTAGGTTATAAGTTTTCATCGTCATTATCGTGATAATGATTTATGATATTATAATATCGTTTTGCATATTTGAGAGCATCGGTAGCATTCGATATTCTTCTTTTATTAGTATGTTTTATCTTTTGATTTTTTTCTTTAATTTTCAGCACCCTTCGTTCTAGGTCTCGTTGACAAGTGGTAATTTTTATCTTTATTTTTTCTATTTATTTCCAAGTCTGACAAGCATAAGTTAGCCACGGTAATAGACAGCTCGACATGGTCTCAGTTTTAAATTTTACTGGCATATTGCTTTTGAAAGTTTCCTTTAGGTCTCCAGTATTTGTTACAAGTATATTTGTTATATTCGCCTTTCAATTTCTGATTAGGTAGTTAGGTACTATCCTTTCCGAAGCTGATTTGTTTTCCTTAGTACACATATTTGTTAGTATATTTAAATTTTTCGCTGTCAACAAATATTATTTCTTCCGTGCTGTTTGTCGTTAACATAGTTTTTGTGAGGTTCATCTCTAGTCCTACCTTTTTACTGACCACATTTAGTGCTTGAATTATGACTTATATTTGCGAAATTGATTCCGATCTGCTCTAAAATAATTGCATGTGGCAAGACTGTCAGACAAGCAGTGGACCGTAATTGTGACAAGGTGGAGAGGCCCAGGGGGAAACGCCACAGAGGAAGACCACCTACAAGATAGGTGGACGACATCAGCAAAACGGTTGGTCCAAGCTGGATGCAAACAGACCAAGATAGAGGCGGCTGGAATTCCTTGAAAGAGGCCTTCACCTTCACCTTTGTATTAGATTAAGACTAGTCTATTTCTCGACAGAATATTTTTTTTATTTTTTAAATAGATAGAGTTTGATGGCAACCTTACCTAAACAATAATGTACTCGCTTGCATAGGATTAACTCACACTCATCATCTGCCTACCATTTTCCCAACTATATATAATGGGGCCAAATTCCAGTCAAACGAAAAAAATTAATCCCAGTATTTTCCGTGGAGCGGCTGCCTACCAGACCTCCACAACCCATTAACAGGGGAACACGGAGTAGTAACTTGCACTTACTCTTGACTTATTATTAGCATACTTTATCAGCAGTGCATAAGACGTTAACTTGACTATTTTACACAAGAACAAGCGAACACTTAAAGCAGCACACAACGAAGACACTGATGAGCCACACCGTACGTTACGTCAGCGAAACTTCACAGTGCACTAACACTTCTTTGTGTGCATGTTATGAACATGTTCGTGAATTTTGTTGCCTTTGTACTTGGGAAGTTTGTTTGACAATTCTGCTCTTACAAGGAACTTTCGAAGAGTTTTATTGGTTGATGTTGTATGGTGTATCTACATGTATATATGTACTTTGTTAGCGTCTGAAATTTGGAGAAATTTACGCCATGAATATATTTATAACGAAATGTGTGAAAACATGAAACCGTTACAGATTATTTTAATAAAATATTTATTTGGTTTATTAGACATATTAATCCAAGCTATCATCAATAAATTTTGGAGTTTATGATGGCAGTAATATCTATAAATATGGATTTATAGTGCTTGTCTGAAATGTAGCAAGAAAAGTGAAATAATTATTTTGTGGTGAAATCTAAGCCCTAAATTCATGGAATAATAATAATTACAAGCGTAATAAAATGCTAGAATTAATATTTAATATATTTGTGTAACGCATCGAAAAACACCAAGCTTCTCCTACGGATTGTTTGATGACGTGGCTATCAAGATACGTAATAAAATACTTACTAAATTCATAGTAAGTAATCTGTTCGTTGAAAGCAATGCCAATACAATACTTATTACCTTATTTTGTACTGACTCAACATTTTTCGTATTATAAAAAAAAGTTGCCATTTGTGACCTAAAAACCACTAGATACTCTCAAAACGATAAAAGAAACTGATAATATCCTCGAACTGAAAATTCAAAGACGTGGTGAACATCTACCAACCTTCACTGGGCCTGCAAAGTGGATTATGGCCCATCTTCTTTTCACAGAATGGAGGCCTGTGTCCTATCAGTGGGAACAATATATTATTCAATAGCACTTGCACACATCAACTAAGATCAGTTTAATTTGAGGCATGAAGTTCTCCTCTGTACATTGTAAAGTATTAAATAAATAATTATCTTCTATAATTCCATAATATCTATGTTTCACGCACGCACTTACTGACTAAAACCCACCCTTGATCTTTCTTGTGCCCTTTGTGTTCCAGAGCTGCGGTGACTCTTTCGAACAAATTCCACAACACCTAACATACCTCTTAGTGATAACTTAAAAATTTCCAAAACTATTCTTGGCTTTCGTAACACAAAAATTATAGCTCATGTCAAAGCACTCAACGAAAACACGACAATTAATGCACACAAAGCTAACAACTCAAGCTGACTGCTCCGAGCAAGAGTTCTCGCAACGTATTTTGTGTATGAACGACATAATGGAGAGCAAGCAGTAAGTGCTGCGTCCTGAGATATATTATGAGCGCTCTTAAAAGCATGCTTCGTATACAAGTTGTACAGATATTTTTTTCTTGTGCCACTGATTAAAGAAGGAACAACCAGATATGAATGGGTTTGTGAGTCCCCACTCACAAACTCATTCATATCTGTCTTCTGTCGTCTTCTTTCCTATAAACAGAAAGACTGATGTATGATTGTGATGTGGAGTATTGAGATAAGTATAATATATCTTATTAGAAAATTTGTAAGATAGTTATGAAATTGTTGCAAAATTGCGTCTGCAAATACGTATCTATAATTATTATTACACACAAATCAATTGCCATGCGTTAGTCTGCCAAAAATCCGAATCTATTTTTAGTTAGTTTAGGAAAACAGTGTTATGTGTTTTTTTCTGAATCCCATCCAGAAAAAAAAAAAACCCAAATCATCAAATGACTTCTCCCGCTCTGGGCGGAGTGGAAAAGAAAAGTGTCATGATCAAATCAATTGTTGGTAGCAAGATGACCATTACGCTATTTAGTAGGATATAAAATATTGACTAAGATTACGGTCCTAAATCCTACAGTTGTATTTCTTCGTCCAACGCCAAGCATTTTCTAAGAATTTACATCAACTTTTCATAGATTTAAGTGCCACAAAATCTCTGCATGTTTGGCACGGACGATGCTTCTTAAACTAGAGTATGCATAAGTGATGCGCTCAACCATTTGTATGCAGCTGGAGGAATGAAAAAGTGGGCTTGTTTTACACCTTTGTTGATTTTAAGCATGTGTATATACTCGTAGTTGTTTAAGAAGTAATGCTGAACTTGGGCCTGCCTACCAGTGATACTACTTCATTATTATACGCGCAAAAGTTGGGGTTGCCCCAACAGCATTCTAAGCGCTATAGCCGGGAGACATGACAGCCCGTTGGTGAAGTCACTTGTCACCTGTACATTGTTGGTGTTTTTGGTTAAGTACTAACATAGGTTAAGACTATTATTACTTACCCAATGGTTCTTTGTTATCTGATAAATAAATAAATGATATATATTATCATTACAGTATTTTTTCGTCACAACCTTGATTTCTTACAGCCTCGATAACGACCCCTTTCCTTAAAAAATCTGAGATCATCATCACATCATCATCTAGATGATCCTTACATTCACTATTCGCTTTATAATGAGGACCATGCAGATCAGTGTCTGAAATGGTATTTTTATGAAGGAACCACACCGATATGACCTATATATGATATGGATCACTATGTTTTAAGTTGATAGGTTTAGCAGTATTCATTATGAAAATTCTCTCTAATCTTCCATCCATAAAACTCCCTAGACTTCCCATGACATTATACCAACACTTCAGTAAACTACTTGTTCCAAGTTAAAGTGCTTGTATTAGAAGTTAATTTACCGTAGTTCAACTGTACCGGATTCAAAACTTTTTAACTACATTTCGATCAAAATCCTTGCTTCAACTTAGGCTATTAGGTGTAACTTAGAATCAAATTAACGCAGGAACTTGAAAGCTATCTTGTGATTTGGTATATTGCAGTGTGTACTAGCAGTACTCTAGTTGATTTGTATACTGCTGAAACCTCAACGTGGTAGATAAATATGTAGGTATTACGATGTATGTATTTATTTGTACATTTGTAATGTATCATCACTAGTGATCGAATCGAAAAGGTGAGCTAAACTATTTAAAGCTTGAAGAAGAACAAGATACAATGTGGAGAGTGGAGTGGCCTTACGACAAAATAATTTTTCGAGAATAATGTCCAGATTTCAGAGTATTAATTACGTAAACCTTGCTAAAATTAATTATGTAAAATAACTATATAGTAGAAACCAAGAATCTGGCAGCATTTTGAAACTTGTTGGCAATGCTGATTCTTTGACAGAAAAATATGCACCCGCAAACTAAATCCTCTCTACTTACTAGGTCCCTAACGCTTTTGATGATTTCAAGGTTTTACGAGTAAAGTCTGGCTTAAGCTCAAGTCCTAAAAATATTATATTAAGCTATTCCAGTTACGTATTACAGACGTAATGGTGTAAAACGTTCATATCCCTTATATTCGGAATACCAAAGAATCCGAATATGCGCCCTTATGTATCCTATCTTTTACTTTGTTATTCAAGGAAATGGCGGAAGAAGTCTATTGTATTTCTCTTGTTACATGTAAGGTCCAGGGTTATTTTCTCAATATATTTTCCCTAAACATTGTAGTTTTAGCTTCTAACAAGATTACTTTGCCAAGGTATAAAAGAAGTGGATGAGTGTTCGTATTTTGTTCAGATTGATCTCTGTAATATATTTTTATCTGTGTCTAAAAGCGATATACATTACTCAATAATGACGCCATATCCACAAATCATTAATTTATCTCACTTATGAAAAATAAATCTAACGACCAAGCCTATGCTCGATGGGTCGTTAAAGCCATGGTTTGAACGACCCATAGAGCTCACTCATAGAAATCATTTTTGCTTTACCTAATCTCTTAAGCAAGGATTAAATTTATAGTTATAAATCCATCCAAAGGTTGTCTTGAAAAGATCGCTTTTAGCGATAAGGCCGCCCTTTTCTGTAAGTTATAGGGTGTACATAATAAAGAGTATTCTATTCTATCCTATTCTATTCTTCGTAGAAACTTTATACAACTGTTACTTATGCCTTAAGTAAAGGCATGTCAATCACAGTTGAGCGAAAGTAAGTAGAAAAAAATGTTAGTCCATAATCACTCAGGTACTGCCGGGTACAAGTTAGCCCCCCGGGCCTAAGTTTTAAACATTCCCAACAATTCCAGCCACCCTCATCCAGGAAGTTAACACCACCCACAGTGATACAATTTATTAAGTCCACTTTGCGGCACCGAAAAAATACACGAAAATTTCTCGAAAAGAAGGCAACTGAAATGAAGCAGCTAAATAAATTGTAAAAAGCGCTGTAAGCAATTAGTAAGAGTTTGAGATATTTATATAAAGTAGCTGGATGGAACATCAGTCTTTTTTAACCGAGTACAAAAAAGGAGGAGGTTCTCAAGTCAACTGAATTATGTTTTTGTGTATGTAACCTCATAACTTTTACTTGGTGTACCGGTTTTGATGATTCTTTTATGTTCGAAAGCTGGTGCTTGACAAGTATTATTACATTTATTAATTTGAGTTTGAGTGAGGTCTGAAAACACGTATTTGAGTCATCTCAAAAATTATTTCCTTAAATAAATAGCTTTTTTAGAAACCACTTTCATTTTGAAAGAGCTATCTAATGATACCCCACACGATTATGTTTGTTGGAATTTATTTTTTCATCCCTCAGTTACATGTATAGAGTTCACCCCTAAAATTATTTTTTCCATAATACCACAGCACTATTGAATAGCGGTTCACAGGTTGCACCAATCTACCAAATTTCATTTATGTAGCTTTAGTAGTCTCCGAGTAAAACGGCTGTGACATACGGACGGACAGACAGACAGACGTGACGAATCCATAAGGGTTCCGTTTTTTTGCCATTTGGCTATGGAAACCTAAAACTGTTCTGACAATCTTTAGCGGGTTTAACATTGTTTTCTAGTGCATTAGTTTGTGCGCCATAAGACGCCCAACAATTTAAAGTCTATTCTAGTACAATTTCAGATCTGTGTTGTGTTTTCTGACGCCACGTAATTAGCCCGGGGTTAATTTTACGCATTATTTACTACTACCTTCGGGTCATGGGGATCAATTTCATTATGATTAACCCAATTTCTATGCAACGTACACACTGCTGCTTTTTAAATTCTAAAGAAGTGGTTTCCTTCTTATAGTTTTTTTTTGGGAGGTATTTTTAGAATCTCTTAACAAAAATAGCGGGACAGAATTTCTGTTACGCTGTAGCAATTTTCAAATTTCAGAAATCTGGGTAAAAATATTTTATGGTACCTACCCGTGAAGAGTCGATGTTTTTTTTAGTATTTTGCATGGCCTGGTGTGTCGTATGATAGTTCGTTTGAAAATATTGATGGTGTGCGAATACCATTTTACCATTCAAAGATCCCTTTGCTAAATAATAAGTTTTAAAGTGCTAATTTTTGTTAGAGTCAAGTATCTCTCATCTGCCAGTTAAACGGTTGTTCTTGGAGACATGTAAAAAAAATCAAGGTAAGCACGCTAAGCCGTTGGTCCCCGTTGACATTATTGTAGGCTGTCGTTACTGATTGCCAAAAATGTCTTGCCAAGAAGGTCTGTGTTACCCAGTTATTGGGTTATGGAGACATATACATACAACGATATTTCAATTGAAAATTATCACAACTACGTAAGCTAGGCCAGTGTTAGCAAATGTAGTACAGAACCCTACACTACGCGTGGCCCGACACGCACTTGGTCGGTTTTATAATATACATACATACATATTTAAGGTTATGGTAGGGCTTTCCATCAAAACTCACAAAAAATGTACTCAACAGAAATAAAACTCACATTAAGATCCACTCAACAAAAATAAAAAGATCACAGCGATTACTATATAAACAGCAAAAAAAAACAACTTGAAACAATACAGGGTCACTGCAACAGTATTCAAATATCCATTCAAGGTTACAAAACAATTGGATTTTAAAGTCTTACGAATCACAAGTTAATTATCTGAGTTAGCTGAAAGTCAATAAACACCTCGTTCAACGAATTTTGGCTAATTAATGAATGGCTATTTTCGTTCAAAGGTCATAGCATGATGCCGTGAGTATGTGATACCTACCCACTAAAAAAAAAACTTTTTTTTAAATGTTTGATATTCGGTGTGTTGGCTTGTTTGTTCCGACTATTCTCTGAAATGCCTGGACCAATTCTGAATATGTTTTCCTCAAGGAAGAAGTTAGTTAAATTATAAGAGTTAACGCCTAAATAAGAAATTGCGGTGTCAGATTAAAAAAAAAAGTTTTCGCAAAAGTTATACAAGTGGCATTATCTTAAAGGTAGTTTGGAGGTGGCAAAGAAAAAATAAGGAGAAAAGAACCACCACAGTGCTGAGGTGCACTTCAAGGTTTGTCATGTCATGTCTCTCTGTTCATTTGTATGTATGTCAAACATAAACAACTAAAAAATGCAATACAACTATTACAATATATACTTATAAGTAATAGTATATTAGTAGTAGTAGTTTGTAGCAGTATATTTTGTAAGTTATTTTGGTATGTATATATGTATGTATTTGTTTTAACTACTGTACATAGTACGGCTAGGTACTTTATATTACTATTTTAACCTATCAGTTTAATTCCACTATTTCATCAGAAAATATTTAAGAATTCATTCGATCACATCAATACATTTTTGCTGCTGGTTCATAAAACAAATGTACAGAATTTTCATTGTTTAATACAGGTTAATGAAACGTCGTTTCCATTAACCTCTAGATTTCACAGTCAACCTTTAAAAAAATATAAACCAATAATTAATACGTTATTGAAAAAAAACTACATGAGAATGGACAAATGCCCCTGACCATGAAAATAAAAGGACAGATAGTAGTTATTTGCTAATAGATTACAGTAAAACCCACCCGTGATCCGTCTAGTTCCCTTTGCGCTTCAGAGCCGCGGTGACTCTTTCGAACAAATCCGCAATCCTAGCAGGTCTTCTTTACTGACATCTCTTTGAAGCGCGCGTGGAACTTAACGCTTCAGAGACCCAAGTTTGTTGTCATCAGATGGCAAGCCAACCATAGCTCGTCATCTGCAGTCCCGCGCCTAGGGTGGCCGAGAATCGCCCTGCTATTCTCGACGCCTGGGGCCTCTTCTTCTATTGCGGTGGCTGGGGCGTGAAGTTTCCCGCTCCCGCACGCATTCTGCCTCCTCCTTCGCTAACATTATTGCTTCGAAAAAGGAGGTGACCGCTTCCCATGCCTCCTTGCTCCGGACCATGGAATGAACCAGGGTCGGACGCGAGAGGTCACCGCCGCCGATTGCCTCAACGAGGACACGGCGTTGCTCCGCCCAAGTAGGGCAGACCTCCACCGTATGCTCCACCGTGTCTTCGCGGCGATCCACACAGTGTTGACACTCGGACGTGTCCTCTCGCTGAATCTGAATCAGGTAGGTGGGAAGCGAAACATTCGTGTCCGGTTTGCACCTGCGTCAGGCGGAAGGTGAGGACGCCGTGGCGTCTCTCCAACCACTCCTCAAAGTAGAGACTTATCGTCACATGACGATCTTTTAAGATTACTTGCTGCACGGCGTCCATATTCTCTTGCGTAATGGCGCAAAACTATTCGACCGATCCAAAAACATTCTTTTGTTTTCGATTTCTACATTCGAAAAGATGAAAAAGCCATGTTTTTTTTTATAATTGCGGGAGGTTTGCAAACGACACGACTTAAAAGGCAGTCCTGTAAACGTGCACGAGGGCTTTCGCCTCCAGATCCCATAGTGGCAAGGAGGCTCGCCGCCTCATCCGGAGACCCTGTGTCATTCCCGGGCCAGTCAGATGGCCATGACACTTTATTTTAATTTTTAAAGATAAAAAAACTGTAAAAACGAACGTTTTGTTTCTCGAGTATGTTAAACTTTATATTATAACTAGCAGCGCCCCGCGGTTTCACCCGCGTAGTGCCCGTTCCTGTGAGAATACGGGTATAAAATATAGCCTGTGTTACTCAGGGTGAAAGTAGCTTTCTAAGTGAAAGAATTTTTGAAATCGGTAGTCCAGTAGTTTTTGGGTTTATTCGTTACATACAAAAATACAAATCTTTCCTCTTTATAATATTAGTATAGATTGGTAACAATGTTTCAATAAACAAAGGGATCCCCGATTATGTTAATCTGACTTAGACCTTGCATATAAAAAGTCAGTACGAATAAATTCATTGATTAGTTCGATACAATCAGTAGGGACGTTGTGTGAGTTATTTAATCGCCTTACAGTTTTTGTTTAATCGCTTTTTTTAGTCGTATTGCTTTTTTTTTAAATGGCGTCATCCGAAGATATTGGTGGTCATGATGGTCGAGATATTTCAAGACCACTATCTGGAGAAGATGTAGTGATCAGTGGTATTTCAGGAGTGTTCCCAAATTCGGATAGTGTTTTGGAATTCATGAACAATCTTTACGACAAGGTCAGTGAAATAGATTGAGTCAATTTTAAAATCGCTGAAGTAATATAAGTTTTTAAGCTTTTAAATTTTGTATTATTTTTTTTTTATCACATTAAGTTTATTTATTTTATAGTTTAAGTAGTACTAGCTTTAACCAAGTGGATATTGAAAACTATACCAAGACTAAGTAGGCACTCCGGAGATAAAAGTACGAGTATTCTTTAAAATAAGTTTATCAGCATTTTAGTCGCTAAAATGTAGCAAACAGATAAACAGCTTATTACTTTCGCTCATTTATTTTTGCTCGTTACTTTTGCATTTCCAATATTAGTATAGAATATAAAACTCCTACTTTCATTAGTATTTTCAATAAAAAGTAGGTAAGGGTTACCTACTCTTTAAAAGCTTTTATTTAACTTGCAATGTATGTATGTATATTTATTCGGGTGGAATCTTGCTACTTACTTTTGAAGCAGATATCTTCAACCGATTGAGCTGAAATTTTGTATACACGCTTAGTTTGATGTCATTCTAAATCTAATATGGTGGACCATCTTTTTTTTTTTTTTTTTTTTTTTGGTTGGGAAATCATCAAATGACTTCTCCCGCTCTGGGCGGAGCGGAAGGGAGTGTCAGACTCTTACTGACTAAAACCCACCCGTGATCCTTCTTGTGCCCTTTGCGTTCCAGGGCTGCGGTGACTCTTTCGAACAAATTCCGCAACCCTAGCAGGCACTGACCCTATGGGGCCCCGTCTTCTTTGCTGACGGCTCTTTGAGGCGCGCGTGGAACACGACGCGCCGTCGGCTCGGGCCTGGTTGCTATCGGACGGCGAGCCACCCATAGCTCGCCATCCGCAGGCCCGCGCCTACGGTGGCCGGGAATCGCCCTGCGTTTCCCGACGCTCGGGGCGTCTTCTTCTGTTGCGGCGGCTGGAGCGAGGTGCTTCCCTCTCTCGCACGCGCTCCGCCTCCTCCTTCGCTAGCATTACTGCTTCGCAGAAGGAGGCGACCGCTTCCCATGCCTCCTCGCTCCGGACCATGGCCCGAACCAGGGCCGGACGCGAGAGGTCGCCGCCGCCGATCGCCTCGACGAGGACACGGCGGTGCTCCGCCCAAGCAGGGCAGACCTCCACCGTATGCTCCACCGTGTCCTCCGGACGATCCACACAGTGATGACACCCGGACGTGTCCTCCCGCTGGATCCGACACAGGTACCTCCCGAAGCAGCCGTGTCCGGTGAGCACCTGTGTCAGGCGGAAGGTGAGAACACCGTGACGTCTCTCCAGCCACGCCTCAAAGAGGGGACTTATCGCCACAATAGTGGCGTGCCCAGATGGTGGACCATCTAAGATTGCGAAATAGTTATTTTTAATGCATTTCTACAATTTGGATATCAAATGAAAGTGCTTGTTGAGAGTAACTCCAAAAATAACGTGACGTCATTCTAAATCCAATATGGTGGAACATCCAAGATGGCGGAATAGTTATTTTTTATACACTTCTACAATATGGATTAGAATTTAAAGGGCTTTTTGAGAGTAATTATCTTGTATCTTAAAATGATGACTAACATTATTTTGTATTTTAAAATGATGTGACAGGTTGACATGGTAACTAGTGACGAGCCGAAATGGAAGCTCAATGATCCAGATTTGCCCAAACACATGGGTAAAATCAATGGCACTGATAAGTTTGATGCTCAATTCTTTGGAGTCACGTTCCAGTTAGCATGCGCCTTAGAACCTATGGGCAGAAAGCTTCTGGAACATGCTTATGGAGCCATTTTTGATTCAGGTACTTTCTTTTTGTTCCCAACTAAGGAAGGTAACGTTATAATATGTTTTTAATGTCGTGATGGCTTAGTGTTGAGTTCTTATCCCTTATGCTTGAGATCCAGACAACTGCTAATGTGTTTCTTTCCAATTTGTATATACTTGAATTTATTCTAGGCAATACAAATATAGGTGAAGGCAGATTAAATAACCATTTTTAAAGAAGCGTGGTGATTAATCGTCATGCCTTCCATGTAAGAGCGAACGTATTTGCCTTGAAGTGAGACCGTTATAAATTTATTTTATCCTGGTATAAGGACAGTTTTTTGCAGACGACAGAGATAACAACATAATATGATAAAGAATTTTTAATTTATATTCCCGCAAAATGTGATACAAATGAAGACAAAAAGTTTTCTTTAATACACATTCTTTCATCAAATTAATAATATTGCACCATTGACAAAAGCATAATTAATATTCGCATTCAGAACAGATATTTACCCAGAACATATTGAAATCCTTGATGTTATTAAAATGAAATAAATTATTTTGTTAAATTCTAGGAACAAGCCCTCAGTCACTAAGAGGAAAGAGAGTGGGAGTGTTTGTTGGTTCATCTTACACAGACAATAGTGCTTTGGCCATGTTTAATGTGAATAAACGCAGTGACTTCATTGTTAATGGGTAAGTGACAAACAACACTAGTATACTAGTTCGTTCTTAAAGTTCTGGGATCATAATGTCTTGTTAAGTGGCACGTTGTTTCATACCTACCTTAGTACGAATGACAGTAAGAAACTAAGAGATACACAAATAATAAGAAAACATTAAAAATTACCTTTTCCAAGCATTCAACGTTAACCTGTTAGATACAATTAAGGAGTCTTTAAGCCAAAAGTGAATAGGTTACCTCTCGGCAAAATCATTGCCATCCATCAACTGAGATTGCGACCACACTAGCGTGTAACGTGGCCGAGTGGTAACGGCTCCGAGTTAGAGAATTGTAGGTCGCGGGTTCAAATCCAGCCAGGCGCATCACTTTGTGAAATTAATTTCATCACCACTGCTCTCAAAACGGTGAAGGAAATCATCCTGAGGTAACCGGCATGTCCTAGAACCAAAAATTCCAAGACATGTGATATTCACCAACCCGCACTGGGCCCGCGTGGTGGATAATGGCCCATTCCCTCTCCTAGAGAGGAGGCCTGTGTCCCACCAGTGGGAAAGTTAAAAGGCTGTTTATGCTTATGCTTATATAAAATTTGGAACACTGAAACCAATAAAACGAAGTTACACAATGACGATCACACATATGAAACTAAATAATGTACCTCTACTGTTTCATAACTTCCAGATGCAGCAAAGCAATGTTAGCCAACCGGATTTCTTATTGGATAGATGGCAAAGGTCCATCTTACGGTTTAGACTACGCTTGCTCGAGTTCTACTGCTTGTTTAGAAATTGCTTACAAGTCTATCAAATCTGGTGAATGTGATGCAGCAATTGTTGGCGGTTGTAACTTTGGAGTCCATCCTAATTTGACCTTGAACTTGAGAAGGTAGGTTTTACAAACACTAAAGCAATGGTCTCCAACTTTTTTATAATACACCTTCTCTAACCTTCTTCTTAAATCATTACGCCCCCCTTGCCTGTTGGGAGGAACTATAAGAAGCTGTCATGAAACATGATTTGGTTACATTCAGGTCACTGCTAATTTTGAATTGTTACCATTATGCCAGATTTAATAGTGCAGGGCCTTGCCATGGGTCACTGCTTATCACCCAAGTCGGGCGTCCCCCACCGGTTCAATACTCCTGCTCGATATTGATTTTGAAGTCCATTATACTCCAGTAAATATCTGTTATAAAAAATAGCGTGGGGCTCGTTATACTACCTATTGGGACTCCAATACGTCTGTCTGTCTTTGAATGTCTTTTCACGACGCATTTGTTGTGTCTAGCCTTAAGAGCGTATACCTGAAAATTCTCAAATCCTTATTTTCCGAAATGACTAAACCGATTTTAGTGAAACTTTACACACATAAGCAGGATACATAGGTTTAAAAAGTCATTTCGCAAAATAGTGACTAAAAATTTGTATGAAATGCCATAGGTACATTATATCATCATTTTCTATTGTTTTTAGAGCTGGACTGTTATGTTTGGATGGAAAGACCAAATGTTTTGATAAGAATGCCGATGGATACGTAAGGGCCGATGCTATCAATGTTATATTTTTGCAGAAAGCCGAGGACGCACACAGGTAGTACTAAGAGATTTATTATTCTTTCACAGATACGGTTTATGTTCTTTCAGTTAATAGTAGAAGCATTAATGGTACCCTTTTTAATATATTTTTTTTTAGCATTCTCAAATCATCTTGTTAATCTTAACAATGATAATTTAAATGAAATTGATTTCGTTTTTTAATAAAAGAAAACTAGAGAACAATGTGTAATTAACCACAAATCAGATTTATATAACCAAATGGAGCTTTTTCCTTTTCATTATTTATTATTTTGCTCCTGAATATTAATTAATGCTTTCATGATGATAGCAGATACTCCATAACTTATTAAAGCTTTTTGTGTTTAAAATATATTCTCATGTTGAATATTATACACTTTTAAATGTGACCGAAGGTATTTCCGTTAAACTTAATTATTTTTGCTTAATTAAAAGCAATAACTTCGTATGTGAAATTTACGAAGCTAAAATTTATAATTAATTAAAGCATAGACTGTTGTATTTTTTGTTCATACTTAAATTAATTTGATTGATTTTCTCCTATTGTATAATTATACTGAATACATCAACTAATATTATAATAATACCTGTATATAATTTTCATCCTCATCTGATTATTTTTTCCTTCAGGCAGACACTAACCTCAGCCAGTACGACATTAATTTTATGCCTATTTTCTTATTCAGAATTTACGCCCAAGTATACCACGCAAAAGGCAATTACAATATGAGGCCGGATGCTCAGTTCCTGCCTTATCGTGAGACCGAAGATATTGAGAAATTCCTTAATGAATTCTACAAAGAAACTGATGTGAATCCTAAGCACATAGAATACGTTGAAGCTCATGGTGCAGGTAATATTAAACATTACAATAATGATAACTTTGATGCGACCATAACCAACAAGAAGGGAGATTTCTATCTTGCAATCAAGAGAAAAAAGAGCGTCCTAAAATTATTATCTGTAGATATCATCATCATAAATATCACATTTATATAATAATAAGAGTGATATATAATTATAACCAAGAACTAGTATGCAAGACAAGTACTGACATACACATATTTTATGTGAATATTATTCCTTTTTTTATTTAGAATAATTGCTTTTGAGTTTTCTATTCTTAGAAGCCGTCATATTAAAAAAAAAAACTTTAATTTATGATTAAAATTATGCTACACGTAGTTGCAACATAATAAAATAACAATCTCTTCAATTATCATAACGTTCCATGAAAATATGCCATCTAATGACCTATTTGTTTTTCAAACAGCAATCGCAAAAGCTGATGAAAACGAACTGAATGCGATCGGTAATATCTTTGCTAAAAACACAACAGTTAAAGTTGGAAGTGTAAAATCTAATATGGGAAATAGTGAACCAGCATCTGGAGTGTGTGCCATTACTAAGGTAATACTTATTTCTATACAATGTACTAGCAGCACCCCGCGGTTTCACCCGGATAGTTCCTGTTTCTGTAAAGATACGGGGATAAAAAATATCCTATGTCACCTGGGGATAGTATAGCTTCCCAACAGTGAATGAATTTTTCAAATCGGTACAGTCGTTTTGGAGCCTATTCAATGCAAACAAACAAACAAATATTTCCTCTTTATTAAATTATTATGATTATGATTTATTTATACTGTGGCGCAGCTCTGGGAAATCTTTCTGCAGAACTGTTAAAGGCTGAATTTTGTTTGATTTCAGGATACGTAAAAAAAAGAAAATCACTGTATTAAATTTTCCCACAACCATATTCCAAAAATTCTTTAAAATAAGTGTAATGAGACTTCATTAAAAAAACATATTTAATTATGTATTCATGCCTTAAACAATGTGTAATGGTCGTATAATATGTTCATACTTCTATACCTACATTATTTTAAGTTTTAATTTACTTGTTACAAATGAATAAAGTATCATAAGAGTAAGGGTTTCTTCGCTATTTTCAGCTTTGTTTAGCATACCACAAAGGAAAGTTACCAGCAAACTTGCATTACAAAGATCCTCAAGATCAAGTTCCTGCAGTAAAAGATGGAAGGATCCAAGTGGTTACAGAACATACGGACTTCGGAAGAAGATTCACGGCATTGAACAATTTTTCATACACTGGTGCCAATTTTCATGTTGTGTTGAAAGGGCATTATAAAGAAAAGGTAGGTACTTTTTATAATGATTATCTTTGACATTTCTCAAAAAATGCTGGTGATGAACTTAAAAAGGTGAGCACGATTTAAAACAAAACAAAACAATCCTGGGGATTTGCTTTCGCACCTGTTATTGTTTGAGCTCGGGAGCTTGTTATACCTACGCATACGCGACGCCTACCATTTACACTAAATGCGAAGTGAAAATAATAAAATTCTTAACATATCGTTATATGTTAAGAAGGGATATCGTTCCTATTCTTAAAAAGGTAAAGGTAAAGGTTATGATCATTTGATCATAACCTTTGTATTTATATTGCAAGGCAGATTTATAAGAATAATATCTATAGATTAATGTGTATATATGTATCAATGATGTTTTCAACAAATACGAACAAACCTATTAAAGCTTGTTATCATCATCATCATCGACCTGCCCTTATCCCATGTTACTTGGGGTTGGCGCAACACATTTTTTTCTTCCATTCTGTCCTGTCAGTCGTCACGCTATCACTAACTCCCTATTAAAGCTTGTTATATTCGTATTAAATTGCAGGATCTTAACAAATACAAATGCCAAATCCCCCACATAGTGCTAGCTTCGGGCCGAGATGAAACTTGTGTTCAAAAAATTTTGGACATCATGAAAAGTCATCCCATAGACTCCGAGGAGATCGCACTTCTTTATAAAGTTTATGAAAACGATATTCCTGGACATACTGGACGAGGATACACTATTCTTGGTAAGTTCTTGTTTGTTATTAGTGGTAATCTATACTAATATTATAAAGCTGAAGAGTTTGTTTGTTTGTTTGAACGCGCTAATCTCAGGAACTGCTCGTTCGAATTGAAAAATTCTTTTTGGGTTGAATAGACCATTTATCGAGGAAGGCTTTAGGCTATATATCATCACGCTTAAGCCAATTGGAGCGGAGCAGCGATAAAGAATGTTTTAAAATCGGGGATTCCGGGGACGAAGTCGCGGGCAGCAGCTAGTAGAATAATATAGCGTAATCAGACTTAAGGTTCCCACTGCTGGGACACAGGCCTCCTCTCTAGGAGAGGGAATGGGCCGTAATCCACCACGTGGGCCCAGTCATAATCAGCCTTTTAATGTTCCCACTGCTGGGACACAGGCCTCCTCTCTAGGAGAGGGAATGGGCCGTAATCCACCACGCGGGCCCGGTGCGGGTTGGTAAATGTCACATGTCTTCGAATTTTTGGTTCTAGGGCATGCCGGTTTCCTCACGATGTTTTCCTTCGCCGTTTAGAGAACAGTGGCACAGTATTACAATATTACAGTAGGGAAACGCCTTTGATGTCGCGCGATGCCGCCGCCAGTGTAGGTACTTACGCTGCCACATGCAAGTATGGAAGGGTTGTCACCAAATGGGAAATAAAACAATTGTGATTATTACTATTATGATGTAATCATTTATTCATATTTACATTAAAAATAATTGTGATTATTAAATCTAATATAATTATTTATTAAAAGTATAAACCACATACCTACATGTTATAACATGTAGGTATGTACTAATAGGTAATAAGGATGTTTCCTGAGTAAAAAATATCTGATTATGTTTAGTCCGTCAGATTATAGAAAAATATTGTTCATGTATTTTTTCCTTTATAGAATCTATAAAAACTGACGAAGATAAAAAGCATCAAAGATCAGGAGTGGGGGCTTGTTACGCCACGGCTAGGTAAAAATTGTAGCGAGTAGTGACGCCACACGAGTTTCCAACGCACTGTATCGTCTTCGTTTTTTTCTTATTATATGAAAAAAGAAAAAAATACGTGTTCAATATTTAATGGAAATCTATCAGACGGAGTTATCATATTTTTTTAGTCAACTACCTTATTGTACAACTGTTTTACTTTTCAATTACCGTCTTTGACAAGCTTCTATACATAACTCGCGCCTGGGAAGTAAGTAGGTACATATAAATTCAATAAACAAACACATACCTTTACAATTATAATTATCAGACATAAAATTATAAGGAAAAGTGGCCAAAATTGTGTGCAAGTCAGTTTTGTCTTAGCGGCGGCAGCGGGGCGTCTGTAATATTCCATAAGTCTATGGTACACAAATGAAAAAACCTAACTGAACAGTTTGTGCGCACCATTATAGAATGTAGGTATAATATTATTATTAAACAAAAAACACGCCTGCGTCTGCCCTTCGCGCTCGGTACCGCAAACTAAGCGTGTTTGCGGTACGCGGCCCGCGCCGCCCGACACCCCGCGAGTTCCCCTCCGTTGCTCTGCGCAAGTACATTCGTCGCCGTACTGTAGGAAATATTGTAATACTGTGACAGTGGTGATGAAATTATTTAAATTAGTTACCACTTGGCCAGCACTGCTCATATGCAGTGCTGCAGATGCAGTGGTCATAGCTGCATTAAAATATAGAAATAGTGATAACAATAAATAAAAAAGAGTAACAAATGAAAAGGAGTTGAGAAAAGGAATTTTAAAAACCTTGTTCAAAAAGGGTGATATTTTGGTTTACGCAATATACACGGAGTAAAAAGCCTTGGTACAAAACTCGTCAACGCGATAGAGCAGCCATATAAGACATATACATACATATACATGTTTCTTCTTTTATTGTTATATTTACTTTCTACCCTAACAGTTAATTACAACAACATAATTGGAATAACAATTGGAATGATTAAAGTCTAAAAATAAAGGCGTAAAAGCTTACTTTGATATTCGCTCAAGTCTTATGTCGAGTTACGTTACCGGTGACAATTTTCCTGAACATTAATTTTAATTAAAATTTTGAAGGACGACTACACAAAGTTTTTGCGTCGTAATGAGTACAAATTGTTGCTAATAGTCTCTAAGTGTTGAATGTTTCTTCTTAATTTTCATTGTATTATTTGTCAACGTACTATTTTTTTACCACTTGAAGGTTTCTCTATCAGAAAAAGCTAAATGATTCTGTCAAGATTTTTCTAAAAAAAAATATGTAGTTTTCTTACTGTTATTTTGACAATGATCACGAGATTTTTGATCCAAAATAATAATATAATGCGGAAATAACACTATCCGTTTGTTGCCACTTGCTAAGCACATGGATAGATCATGTTCTGGGTTCTATTCCAGGATATCATTTCTTATGTAGGAATTCTCATATTTCACTTGTGCGACGTTACTGGCAGAAACTAGTATCGAATATCAAATTTGCTGGTATATCAAATTTAAGGACTTATTTTAAGAGGCTTTCAGTCACCTGTTGATTATTTATACAACAATAAAGTCACCTATTATTTTCTTTCATAGACACAAACGAGAACCAAGAGCCCATCAGTATAGCAGAGAGTGTGGACTATTATCCAGGAGTGAGACGTCCCCTTTGGTTTGTGTACAGTGGCATGGGATCCCAATGGGCTGGTATGGGAGCTGACCTGATGAGGATTCCGACGTTTGCTGCTGCTATCAACAAGTAAGTATAAGATTTTTAATTGTGTATTTTTTTTTATACTCCCACTGCCTGATAATTGCTCGTCTTTGACCAATTTGCAGCGTGTTTGCAATTTTTAAAGGATAAGTAATCATCAAATGAGTTTTTCCGTTCTGGGTGCGGAAGGGAGTGTCAGACTCTTACTGACTACCTTCCGTGTTCCTCCAAATACCCTTTGCATTCCAGGACTGCGGTGACTTTTTCGAACAAATTTCGTAACTCTGGCGGGCACTATACAAGCGGGCCCAGCATGATAAATAAATGATAAAATGATTTTTATTTTGTAAGTAGGCTGTAAAAAACACTTTTAGACGTCAATCTTTTTTGGCTTTTATAAAAACTAGATGAAACCGGTATTTCCTAGCTGACACTGAGCATGGTTGGTGACCTGCATTTTACTCTCGATATAAAGAATAAAGGCGTATCTACGAATTCCACGTTATAATGAATTATTATATACAATTAATGGATACCTTCCCAACAGAATTTGTATGTCTAGGGTCTTATCAGCACGTTCACTTGGCTTTATTATGTTATTCAAGCCTACCGAAGTTTCTAACATTCCGTTTCATTTCTAAAGTTCCGAACCATCTAAAATTAAACCTTAGTCTACTGTAAAAAAACTTGACTTGTTAAATAAGACTCTAGATTTTGACAAGTCAAGTTTTTGATAAGTGATCAGTGTTACTAACACTACATGTATATTATTATGAAGCCTAGATGTTTTTTTACCTTTTAGTGGCAGTGTTTATATTTTTTATGAAATTTCTGTTTGCTTCATGCTTTCGAATTAATTAATTCTACGAATGTCTGCCTGTTTTCCACTACATTTTTACACAAAATGTATACTTGGCATTAAAAAGTATGAAATATTTTTAAGTCGGCTTAAGCTTCTTGAGATGAAACACTCAAATACTTCTGATGAAAAACCAACAAAATGTAAAGTGAAACAAATACTTAGAAACCATTTCTCATTTTAGGTGGTATGTTTTTTTTTCTTACAAAAAAAATTACTATTCAGAAATCGCTCATAGTTTTCATTGCATTAACATTGTATAATTTTGCTTCATCATGTGTAAAAAGCAGTTTATTGTTAGATTTCAAGGAATTATGCAGATTTTCGTTTGGTTTAACAAAAATGAATAAGGCTGAATCCTTTTTATTTAGAGCTATCGTTTATTCAGTCTTGGTGGAATTTTAGTTTCACTCTTTATTTTCTCTGCAGTATAAAGCTTTTCATTCCAAATAACCAAGGAGGATTGCATACTCTACTTGTATTTATATTCTGACTACTTTTGTCTTAAGTAGAGATGATTTGACCACGGTACACCTTTTATGTTTATTTTTATGAGTACTTTTAACGAGCTATTAATTAGTTTTTTCTTTTTGTAATTATTTTTTAGTCTAATATTTTCGCTTTCTTCGATCAGACTTTTTATCAGCATTTGCAAGTTTTCTAAGATTTCTTCAAATAACACTAACTCATCGGTCAGTCTGAGGTGGTTCATTTTCAAACCTTTTATGTTCAAACCAAACTTTTTCCAGTTCAAGTTGTGAAAGGTGCTGTCTTAAACGGCAGAGTGCTTTACTTTGCATCACTAGCCTTACTGTTGACACAAATGGTTTGATTAATGTTTTCCTTATGTTGTGATTTAAACTATCGCAAGAATAGTCAATAAAGCCAATGCCATTTTATAATATTCTTTATATTTTTTCATGACCTGTTTGACTGTATAGATATGGGTGATAGTCGAATGCTCCTTTCTGAAATCTGCCTGTTCAAACGGCTGTGGTTCAACCAATATCGGGCTAATTCTATCCAGTATGACATTTTCAAATATTCTTAAATACCCTTGCAAATGATGCCGATTAGCAATCTTTTTTTTTGTTCCCCTTTACGCACAATACCACGCACCTGAGATGAGAAACAACACCTTTTTTTATTTTTGAATCTGTCACTTGTAAAAGCCGACGCATATTATATTCACCAGAAATCAGAAATCAGAAATATTTTATTTGTGATACATAGGTACAGTGGTTGGACATGTTTTAGGGTAATGTGCGCTATGATCAGCCTATTATAGGCATACAAAAAGAATTAATTATACTTTTTACATGCAAATTAAGAGCTTACTCGTACTAAACTACAGATTAACTACATAAAGGATTGCATTATTCGATTACTATAGGAAGTCAAAATAAGTTAGGTAAATGTCAAATAATTTGTTAGAGAAATGTCAAAATAATTTGTTTAGTAATTGTCAAAATAATTAGCTGGGTAAATGTCAAAATAATTCAGATTTCAAAAATTAATTATGATTTGTCCCAGACTCGCTTCATCAGCGAACTATACTTTGTTTTGCATACAGTACGCTAACAGTCCATCAATAACAATATTGCAAGATATAGACTTTAAAGTACTAGTCATGTTGCTAATTATCTAATACCTAATAACATGTACGCATCTAATGACTGCGCGTCACAAACTGCATCAGATTGCTTGAAAAGTAATTTCTTCGGAACTTGTAGTCGTTCTATTTATGGTTGTTCTTTTTTTTTTAATACACTTTTTTATGTTTTAATATTTTTTCTAACTACGCCCGTACTTGAATAACATTGCGTATAGAAGATGTTCATTATTCAAGTACTGATAATAATTGATATCGTAGTACTTCATATTTGACTGCTTCTTATCTAATGGTCGCAAGTGTTACTAGGCTTGATCGGTTTTCGGATTAAGCAATGGTCTTATAGCTTTTGCAACTTGGTAGCAAGTGTCTGAAAAATGTATGCCCGATAAGTGGAAATAGGTTTGCCCCATGACGTAGGACTCTCACAATGAAGTTGTATGCTGAGTAAGCCTCTTGTTAGTTGGAGAGTCGCCACGGCGTCCTCACCTTCCGCCTGATGCAGGTGCGTCGTGTTCCACGCGTGCCTCAAAAAGCTATCAGCAAAGAAGACGGGGCCCCATAGGATCAGTGCCTGCTAGGGTTGCGGAATTTGTTCGAAAGAGTCATGGCGCGCGGCGGCCCGGGTTTTAGTCAGTAAGAGTTTGACACTCCCTTCCGCTCTGCTTAGAGCGGGAAAAGTTATTTGATGATTTCCCATCCAAAAAAAGAAAATATGCCTTTTGTAAACCTTTCGGGGAGCACAGGATTGATGATTATTGTTTATGCTATCTTATTTTTGTCGCTCAAGTAGTCGATATGGTTGTAAAAGTTCTAGGGTAGGGTAGGCTAGGGCGGAAATCTGCTGCATGAAAGACGCCCGAGTCCTGGCGATATAGTCACACTTGTGGGCAACCTATATTCTGCAGAAGGCGTTGTTTGGCTGAAATGATATGATATGATGAAGTATCGTTATCAAAATAAGTTATAGACAAATTTCAAGTTTTATACCTAATTTTGGCTATTTTTACGAGTCAAGGAGCGCCCATTCAAATTATTATGATTGATTACCTTTATTAATGTTTTCTTACAGCGATTAAGGTTAAATACTTGACTGCGTCTTCAGAAGATTTTGAACTTATAATATTTAATCATTTCCTTGAACTTGTAATGATAGGAAATTACGGGATGTGTCAGCTTTTATCTTTTTTATAAGAAAATTGAGGGAATCGATCTTTTTTTCTCTTAGGCAAGCTACTTTGTGACAGTTTGTCCTTTTCTGATGATATGGCAATAAGGGACGGACAGATCCTGTCACTAATTAATTTTGTATTTTAGTAGGATTATTTATTATTATTCCCTTATTATCATCCTCTAGATGTTGTATAAAGCGTAAATGGTCACTGGCGTTAATAATTACTTGCTCTACGTTGATAAGAAGTTTAATGGGTTTTAATATTTGGTTTCCTGAGGAAACCTTGATCCCCGTTCTATACGTATGGAAACAGATATCCGAAATATCTGGTTTCCGAAGTATCTACTGGCTGAACTAAAATTGTTGTTTTAATTATGAAGGTAATGAGAGGCTTTTAAAAAAATGGACAGTCTAAAAAGCCTTTCCGCATACATTCTCATAACCCTGTTTATATTTTTTGCAGATGTCACAAAGTACTAGAACCCAAAGGCCTGGATCTCATAAGGATTATCACAGAACCAGATAACACGATATTCGACAATATCCTGAACGCATTCGTTGGCATCGGAGCGATACAAATTGGACTAACTGATGTCATTAAAGAGATGGGGATTGTACCTGATTATATTATTGGTAAGTTCATTTTGTTCATTTATTACGATTTACGTAGAATAATGGATATCTCCTAAAATTTATTGATTGTCACTATAATTTTTGAAAAATGGACGCAAAGAACCTTATTTTTTTAAATCTCTCCTTCTCTAATTCTAAATTCTTCAATTAAGAAATAACTTGCGAGTATGTAAGTTTGTTAAAATCACTGTTAACAATTGCAAAGAGTTGATGGTAAGTTAGATAACCTAAGTGAGGTTTATACAACTAAATTGTAGAATGTAAAACACATTTATTGATTTATTTTTGGTGTGTGATGAGTTAGGAATTTCTTTCAAAATTATTCAAATTGTTCGTCTATAGTAGATTGGAAACTTTTCGACGAAGCTAAGCGTCTTGACATAATCATCGTTTATTGCAATAAATTATAATAGTTTTGCTCAAACGACTCGACGATTTATATACATAAATCAAACCATCATTTTCATTTTCAAATTCGACCAGTTTATAACCATCCATCAAAATCAATTTGCTACTTGTATGTCACTGCCATGCCATTTGCGCTACCAGTACTACGTCAATCAATCTGTCACTTAACGAAAAAGTCACGGAAGATCATTCATTTTAGATTCGATTTTTTCTTTAACATCACAATTATTGAGATTAATTTATTTTTGATTGAATTATAGCGAGAGAAGAAGAGTTAAAAGATAGATAAGATAAAAATTATCTGTTTTGTCTGCAACATTGAATTACAATACGGAGTTTATAAATTCAAGATTCAAGATTCAAAGCATTTATTTCAAATAAACCCTTTACAGGCACTTTTGAATTGTCAAGTCGAAAGAGGTGAAGCTATCTGCACGTTCCAAAGCGTAGATCTCTATGGAGAAGAACGTGCAAGAAACTCCACGGACACTCTTTTAAATCATGTTCTGTATTACATAACTTTGGTTACATCCTTGGTGCTTCTATGTGTGAGGACAATGCAGAGAAAAAAAAAAGGAAACTATAAAACAATTCAAAGTATAAAGATTAAAACAAGTCAGTGGCAGTTAAGAGGTGACCAGTCTCAACCGACGGCGCCCGTTCACGAACATGACGCGTGTATCGGCACCATTTAGCTCAACCATTTTGAAGGGAACCGAATGATCCGACACACGCGCCACCATCAGCGAGACATTTGAGCGAGCATGACATACTCTCAACTGCCATTTTAGTTCAAGTCACAAAATAAACTATAACCTGTAAATGGCTCCATGGTACTCACATTTACAATATTTGAAAATAAACTGCTTCTACATTATACAAAACTATGGTTCACAATGACCAAGCAAATACAAGTAAAAAAGAGAAATTATTTATTCTCAAAATAAAATTATAAAAAAAAGAATAAATAAATGAGACAAAAAAAAAAAAAAGGGCGAGCATCTCTTCCAAATAAAAAATACTAACTTGTTTATCCAAGTGGTTGAGGCTGTGGAGCAGGACCGGCATTTAGCCAAGCATTTTTATCAAGGATATAATCTTCCAGTTTATAATATGCTTGCCTACATAGTGTGCGTTTTATGCATGTTTTAAATTTTCTCTCATTTAATTGAAGTATATCGACTGGTATTTTGTTATAAAATTTTACGCAATACCCCATAAAAGAAGTGTGTACTTTAGCCAATCTAAACCTAGGTTGATCTAATTTGTTTCTATTTCTAGTATTAACATTATGCCTGTCGCTTAATAAAATAATACGGTGAACCTAAGGATGGACGGATTAAAAAAAAAGAAACTAATATGATTTCAATTTTAATAGCATCGCAAAACTAATTATTTGTTTTTAATATCTATTATTTTTTGTTGGCATTTCTGCCTTGGCGTGTCGATCCAGTTCCGTCTAACATTGAATACGACCCTCTCAGTCCAAAATCAGCGTATGGTTGTGGTTATAAAAGTTTGGCTAAATTAGCGCTCGCGCAAACGTTCAGCGGGCGTACCATGACGTCTTAAAACGTGAGTCTTCCGAGCGAGAAAAAGGAATGGAGCTATATAGGGTGTATAACTCTATCCCTCTTTCTCGCTCGGAAGACTCACGTTTTAACACCTCGTGGTACGCCCGCTGGACAGGCCAGTATTGAAATCGATCTAGTGTTGACCTAACATAACTATATCATACAACAGGAATGTGCATTTGTTCAGCTCAAGTCTACAAACGCGTAGACGTATCACAAGCGCTTGCGGCAAAGTAGTTTTCGCGCTTGCAATCCTACACAAACTAAGACAAATACCTTATCCATACGTTTGAATTTGTGATGTTTTTTGACATTTCTCGAGTGTGTGGATTCAGATCTCAAGAATAAGCAAGTAATTAGATTTTTTTACAGGATTTTTTTTATTCAGTGCACAAACTTTTACAAATTAAAAATGAGTTTTATTAAACACGTATGTTTATTTTGACATGTCGTAATACATAAAATTAAAAAGGATGTTTGCTTTGAAACTGACTTTATGGTTACTCGCCGCGTGCCGGCGAAGCGAAACGCGCTGAGCTACCCTCCTCCCTCCTCCTTATTTAGAGAAAACAAACAATTGTTTAATGTATGTTACCATAAATGTCACGAAAAAAGTAGGCTAATTTACAATCCACGACGTTTCCACTGATTACTTAGCTTAAATATACAGTGTAGACAAAATATTATGAATTATAACAATATAAAACAACGACGAAGAGACAAAAAGCAAATTGCTGTAAATTTCTTAACTTATGGCTAGAGGTACCTGCTTAATACAAAATAAACACAAAAAAGAACAAAAATAACATAATCATTATGAGTTACACAAATGCTAAAAACTATTCACTAAAAATCCTTATATTTATGGCGGTTTAAAGCAAAAATCTATTTTAGCAAAATTTTAATTATACTTTTTTACCATTCTATGGAAAGGCGCCAGATCACCCGCGTTTTTAAGACAAGGTGTCGTAGCAAAGAGCGGATAGACACGTGCCTCTCGCCGTTTAACTGTTCTGGGTACAACGTACAATAATTATTGACTAAGTCGAAGCATCAATAGTTGTAGAATAGTAATAGAATCATCAATTCTATAATACAACAGATGAAGAATCATGATTTGAAGCAAGAGGCGCTTTGATTTTAACATGAGAATATTAAACCTTTCCAAGAACTCCATGTATGTGCTTCGTACATTAAGGCATCTAAGCCGCATTGATCTTAAAAACTTTCACCGTACTTTTTCTATGGCGAGATTGTACTTATCATAGTAAGAATCCCATATCAACACGTTGAGTATCAACGTGTTGTCGAATTATAGAAATAAAAATAGATATAGAAAAGTGGCTGGTCACTTGAAAATGAATTATGGAACTTTTAAAAACGTAATAACATTACAATTGACAAAAAGGTATTTCTGCCTTAAGGCCGTGATCCAGCAGCCTTTGAATGGCTGCTAAAATATTCCTTTCAATAGGGACTACGGGGTTACGGATCCCATGGGCAAGCTGCTGGTAAATTTTCACCACCTTGGCCTTACGCGGGAAAGCAATAAGCCGCGACGTCACGGTAGCTGCGCGTGCGATGACCAACTGTCGGCTGTCACCTTGTCATCCGGGGCTTATACCCCCGCTGTAACACCGCCGTGTGCGCCGGCCAGCTGTTGCCTCGCCATTGTTATTATGACGAATAGATAGTAACCACATTTTCCTGTTTAAATCCGGGTAAAAAAATAAGAGTTTTTCCAATAATGGAAAAGTGTTGTATAACTGATGTGGAACCACCAAGTTTTTTCTGTGCAGTACATAAAAAAATATTCCTGTGTTTGTCCGAAGTACAAAAAAATATTGTTTCCAAAGGTCACAGTTTGGGTGAAATGGCGTGCGCATACCACGACGATACCTTCACAGCCGAGGAATTGATTCTGTCTACATACAGCCGTGGGAAAGTGTGCTTAGAAACAGATCTTATTAAAGGATCCATGGCCGCAGTGGGGGTGGGATATCAAGCGGTAAGATTTTCTTCTTCTTTTCGTGGCGATCGATTACTTTACATTTTTTCTGACAAGCATGTGGCCATTTTGACCACGCACTATCAGGTCTTGTAAGGTGTAAATTAATGTGTAAGTGATTGGGTAAAAAGCGCAGGAAAGTAGACCGTATATCCTGCATTGGCACTGTTAGATGGGCCTATAATTCGGCCAATATAACAAGATTAAGATATTTATCCTTTGAATGAGCTGAAAACATTTCGTAAAGGTTGTTTATGATCCGAGTTACTGTATTGTTTCTGGGATTTAAATATAAAGTAGCTATTTATTTCTGTGAACAGCTCATAACTAATTGACGACTTTTGATGAATGTATAATACTTTTGTAAATTTAATAACCACTCCACGGTACGGTTTTTTTTTTTCAGATTGTAAATGAATGTCCACCAGAAATAGACATAGCTTGCCACAATAGCTTCGAATCATCCACCATATCAGGTCCAGCAGATAAAATGAACGAGTTCGTAGGAGAACTGACTAAACGTGGGATATTCGCTAAAGAAGTGCCTTGTGCTAATATTGCGTACCATTCGCGATATATCGCGCAATGTGGTAAGTTAAAATGTTGATAGATTAATTATTTTAAGGGAGGGAGCCCCACCGTGCGGAGCTTCTATTTCTATTTGCAGGGTTTAAAGGAACCTAACAAGAATGGCGTAACGGGAGCTAAGTTCGCTCGCTCACTCTTAGAGTGTGCGCGTATGCGTTATAGATTTTAGGACTCTAGGATTTATCTCATAACTTCCCCCCTGAATTTTGCCTAACGAGCCAGCCCGCGCCGCTGAGCTATTGGCGTTAAATCCCCAAAATAATATCAATCTGACCCAGCCTGTCCCTTGCTGCCCTCCCTCAATGACCCCGCTTAGCCGAGGCACGTGTCCCACAGGGGATGCCCTTAGCGAGCGGTCATTTAGTTTTAAGCCCTGGCTGGGGGCCTTAAATTCATTTGAGGCCACCACAGGAAGATTCGGTTAAGCAGTAACCAGCCTTAGTGTGCTGAACTGCGAGTGATCCTAGGTATAAAAAAAAAACTCATTCGCTCTCACTCGCACCGTGACTTATGTCCCATTAATTGGCTAGGCAAATCATTAAGCGATATTGTCTCATGTAATTTTACTAGCTGTTCAATTAAATGCTAGGATGTTCCTTAGGCTGACTCTGAGATTGATTAAGCGGCGCCGTTCTCTCCGCACCCGGTGCAAATTTTCTGTGGTGTGTGTGTGTGTGTGTGTGTGTGTGTGTGTGTGTGACTGTGACTGCCCAAAAATCACATGGCTTATGTCTAGTTATTTTTTGTAAATTCAAATAATAATTATTTATTTCGCCCTCAGTAGCTTGTCATTATTCATAATGCCCGGGCATTATGAGAAATGCCACAATTTATAACTTGGTCCATGACCAATACAAATTTTATAACTACGTATGTATGATATCCATTCGTTTATCGGGTCGAGGATCGAATGAAGTGAAAGTGTGAACTTAGTTTTTACATCTAAGATATTTCTGTAGCAGCATTGAGCCTAAATCTATGTATGTCTTTTTATGCCATCTATGGTTAATGGTAATTAACTCGCCCCTATTATTTTGAACTTTAATATAGCAAAATATTGGTATACTAATCGAACACTGTAACACACTCTGCCTATCCCTTCGAGGAGTACTATACGCCAGTATATAACATGAGTAACTAGCAGACCCGTGCAACTTCGTCTGCGTCTCATAAGGGAAACAAAAAAAAAACCTTTTTCCCTGTTTAAAAGCCTAATATAGCCTTCCTCCATAAATGAACTATCCAACATTAGAAAAAAAATGCAATCCCAACCATTACTTCCTGAGATTAGCGTGTTCAACCAAACAAACAACTCAGCTTTATAATACAAGCATAGGTATTATTTTTATAAGTAATTCATTTCGAAACTAAGCCTTCTATGCATATATGTAAAAAACTTATCACACCGTAATATTTACTTGTAAGACTGCTAATAAAAAATTCACTAGATAAAGCCCAAAAAGCCTCTAATAATAAAATGGTGTTACCACGTAATAAACTAAACCAATACTAGGTGAAAAGCTTTAGAGTACGTGTAACAGTAGAGGATTTGCGGATTACGAGCCATTACTTCGTTTATATGCTCTTTGCATTTTAACTGTAACAATATTTTATTCATGGCCACGAGTATTTATGGTTATAATATTCGATACAGATTTTGCAGTTCGAAACAAAAAATGTTAATAAAAGTTAAGCTACAACACAGTTCGTATCAGATATTTGATCCACACTAACATTTTTATTGGTGCTTCAACAAACATACATAGCTAGCCACATTAGAAGAAAGACAGAAAGAAATAAAGAAAGAAAAAGTGTTTATTTAGGACTCGCACAAAGTAAACAACAACAAAAAAAATATTAAAATCTTAATATTAATTTTAAACAGTGCGAGACCAAAAAAGGTCCCTATCTCACATTAGGTTTCTAATCCTGCAAATTATACCGGTGCTTCCGATTTTTAATGAATAATAAATTTTAATAAAATAATAAATGAAAATATCCTCCCAACCGAATTTTGATGGAACGCCCATACGACACAACCATAAACAATATGACATGAAGATGGTTAGCTAGCGCAAAGCCATTGTCTTAAAATGCTTTCCGAAGTATGAGCGTCTGCACCAACTTCCAAAGTCTGGGCAACTACTGCAAACATTTTTTAAGGATAAATGGAAAAATACATTTTTAGGCGATCATGTTGTACTCATGGTCACAACTGCAACTGCCAATTGTCTGGTCTTAAAATGAACAAAATAATAAATAAAGCAAATCGATACAAAATTACTTCTGAATATTGCCTACATACGGTACATTTGTCATTTTTTTAATTTTTTGTGGGTCCTGAGTTACTTAGACGTTTACGAGAAGAATCGATACAAAATTACTTCTGAATATTGCCTACATACGGTACATTTGTCATTTTTTTAATTTTTTGTAGGTCCTGAGTTACTTAGACGTTTAAGAGAAGTGATAAAAAACCCGAAGAAACGGAGCAGCAAATGGATATCAACTTCAGTTCCTCAGGACCGATGGGATGAACCCAACGCAGTATACTCGAATGCTGAATACCATACAAACAATTTGTTGGTAAGTCTTCTTGCAATGTCTGATACGTAGAAGAGCGTAGCATATTTTTGAATAATTTACAGACTTGTATGTTTTAACCACATACTTTGTTTAAATTTTAAATAATGATTAACGATTCTTAATTTAAATTTAAATAAGAATGTGCTATTCAGCAGGTGATTCCATTTGAACAAATGTTATGCTGCGGTCAGAATGTATTTTTAATTTACGTTTTATTTATGTAGGTACTAGCTTCTGCCAGCGACTTCGTCCGCGTGGAATAGTTAGGTACTTTACCCCCGATTTTGAAACTCTCAGCCCGATCGGTTTAAAATTGACAAAAGATAGACATGCTGTTTCGGGATATACACGCGACGGAAGCTTAAAAAATGGAGTAACTTCTTCCATTTTCCCAACATTTTCCTTCACTGCTCTGCTCCTGTTGATTGTAGCGTGATGAAAAGTATACTATAACCTGCCCAGGAGTATGAAGAATAATTGCACCTAGTTTCGTTAAAATCGGTCGAGTAGTTTTTGTTTCTATAAAGAACATACAGACAGACAGACAGACAGACAAAAATTTTACTGATTGCATTTTTGGCACCAGTATCGATCACTAATCACCCCCTGATAGTTATTTTGAAAATATATTCCTTGTACAGAATTGACCTCTCTACAGATTTATTATAAGTATTATAAGTATAGAATAGAAGATAAACAAAACAATGAGGAAAGAGATGATAATATTCTAAGAACTAACTTTTAAATGGGTCAGACAACTTTATTTGAAGAATAAAACCATGATTAAACAATTAGATGGGTATATTTGACAGACAAAAGTTCTGTACTAAATCTGACTATTGAAAATCGGCACTTATGTATATGAGTCTTGAAATCAATGCATGCTAAAAACAAAGAGGCTACTGGACCAACATTTTAAATGTTTTAAGAAACTAGTTTCCGATAGTCAATCCAATTTTCAAATTTCAAGTAACTTGGTTAGTTACATTTATATACACAGTGATAACAACTTGCTTTTACAATATATACGCATTTTCTGGTTGTTAAACAAACATGCATTCAACAGAAACCAGTACTCTTCGAAGAAACGTCAAAGATGATACCAGATAACGCCATAGTGGTGGAAATAGCTCCACACGGATTACTTCAGGCCATTCTTAAGAGATCGCATAAAGAATGCACGCATATACCTCTGACTAGGCGTGGCAATACCAACGGGGTGAAGTTTCTTCTGGAGGCTGTTGGAAAGTAAGTTGTAAATACATATATAATGTATGGTAGGTCGTACGTCAATGGTTATAAAATCAGCAGTGAATTTTTGGGCTATTTCCCGATTTGTCACGTTCCCAAATCGTCAAAAGTAGTAAAAACAACTGAACACAACTAGCGATAGCGGTTAGTCAAAATTTTAATCCTCATAGATTTTTGTACGGTACAGTCAGCTACAAAATTTTTCTAAGTTCTTTTGTCTTTAATGAATCGGGAATGTGTACTTTCCGGTTTATCGCCTTTTTATACAAACCTCATCGTGATAATATCTTAGATGAAGTGAACTTGAATTGAGCTATCAACCACCTTCTGTTGAAATGACATTGATATTTAAACGAAGTATACTTTATAATCTGGCCTCGCATTTTGTTAAAGCTCTGTGCTACATACCGACGACGTGCGGCTTATTGGAATAGGAAAATGACAATTTTTTTTTTGGTTTGCGTCATGCTTGCCGCTACTAAACTTTTTTCTTTATTTTCTTTACTTACAAAAGAATTAACAATAATTGTATTTTTGTATGAATTGAATTGAAGCTCTTGGATCTTCTTAACCAACCAACCAAATAAATTATTGGAAAAAAGGATATTTTCGTTGATATATTTATAATCCTCATATCGGGCGTGGTAATGTGAGTTTCAAGTTAAATCATAGAAAGTAGATTTTATATACCGACGGCCCCTACGTACATAAAGACATATCAAAACCGAGGTTAAGTTAAGTAGGAGAGAGGATGAAGACACTGTTTGCTGTTGTTTTACTTATTACTTAGTTAAAAAGTAAATAAATAATACTGTTATAATAGCAACTGTTATTGTTGTTTTATATAAATTAATTTAACAATTATAATTATTGTTTTATGAATTATATACATTTTATTTGTTTAGTAAATACCATTTATTTATCTTTAATTATTATTTTATCTAGGAATACACATATTTTACCTACTTCATAGTTTTTATTTATATACATACGAAACTCCTAGAACCAGATCCTTTTCTCTAACGCCTAAATGATTTTGAAGCTACATAATCTTTACTACCTTCAAGGACAGCATTTGTACTTACGTCCCCCAGACTTTAGAAACAACCTTGTTTTAAATATTGATATTTAATTTCAGACTATACCAGGCCGGTGTTAATCCCAGGGTAGAAGTTCTGTATCCTAAGATAGAATTCCCTGTGTCTACTGAAACGCCCCTTTTGTCACATTTTGTCGAGTGGGAGCATAGTGAGGATTGGTAAGTAATTATTTTGTATTTTACCCAAAAATTTCACTATTTTAATGGTGGTAAAATTATAAAACTAGCAGCGCCCCGAGTTTCACCCGCGGTGTTCCCGTTCCCGTGGCAATACGGGGATAAAATATAGCCTACTCCATAATAACGTAGCTTTCTATTGGTGAAATAATTTTGAAAATCGGTTCTGTGGATCCAGAGATTACCCCTTACAACGTCACAAACTCACAAACGTTACCTCTTTAAAATATTAGTATAGATATGTTATGTGTTTTTGTGATCAAATAAAGAAAGATTATATAAGAGACACTTACAAAAGTACAGAGGTGGGTAGGAATAAAGTTCGCCAAGCAGTGTTTCAGTGATTTGTTTGGAAAGCAGCTTTGTGTAGTTGTTATCTTTACAGGGACATAAACTAGTACCTACGATGCGTCTTTTATCGGAGATGCAAACAGCCCAAAGTAACCATTTGTTATCAGATAAGCATATCTCATACTTATCATTCCAGTCGAAAAAAGTCCATTTTTGGGCCTAGGTCGACCAGTCCTGTGAACCATGAACTTGTACCCAGGCAAAAAAAAATGCCTCCCCACTTTCTTTTCGGACATAAATTATAATCACCTGTTTTCACTCGCCTGAATTTGTAACCCTCATTCTCTACTTTATGCATCCGGGTCGACCCTAAATTCCGTTGTAACCTGAACCTAGCACCACACCCTCATAAACGGTTTATGGTTTAATTATCATGACGTCATGTCAGGACGGTGACATCCCGTCGCGTCCCTAATTTCCCATGCCGAGTGTTCGCTTGTAGGCTCAGCTTAGATGACAAGCCTTCAGCACGTTTTGTATGTATTTATGATTATTACGAAGGGTGGTGTGGCGTTGCTAAGGAGGAGGATAATTTATAGGCCAAGCAAATTAGCTTTGAACCTTGCAAAATGCCTAACTTTTTCGTTTTTTTTTTTCTTGAATCGCGTATTTTATCTTAGCTCTTCTAATAATATTAAAAAGCGAAAGCGCGTTTATTTAAATATTTTTATCCATCGAGTTATTATTGAAATAAATTATTTAAAAAAAGTACACCTTTTGCATTTTAACATACTTCCCTGCCTTATATATACTTACTTACCTTACACGTTAAAAGCAAACATCAGAGTAAAGAATTATAGCAAAGTTGTATTTATACGTAGGTATACATTACTATCATGTATGTATATAACCAAATTTTTTGGGTTAATTTGACTGGACTATTAGTGACTATGATAAGAAGTTCAGTGGCTCGAGAAGATGAATGGATTTTGCTTTTGTGATTGCCTACTGTACGGAAAATAAATGTGTCTATGAACAACTTTTTTCAGGAAAGTCATAGAAAAAATCCAAAAAATGCCCTGTATTTTATGTATTTAACTATATTTACCGTGTATAATATTTAAGCTGTTAATTATACACAAATTGAGTTAGCATTAAAAATGCGCAAATTTTTGCAGACGTGGTTAGAAACGATATCATACTGAAGATTTATATAGAACGATACTTACCCACTTACATAATAATATTTACATATACATATATCATACAGTTGTAGCAAACCTTTCAAATTATTCCAAACATATTTGAAATTCAAGCATAAATTCCATGCTTGCAGGCCACAGCTATCTTTCCTTGAAAAAGACGAAGTACGGACTGCGATGGAGCGCAACGTTGCAATATCCACACAGGATGATGATTATAAATTCCTAGGAGGTCATATCAGAGATGGTAAGTCCTACAATACTGAAAAATGTTCTAAAGATATTGACAGGATATTGTGATTGTGCTATGAAAGAAAAAGGAGTTAGTGATAGCGTGACGGCTGGCAGGACAAAATGGAAGAAAAAACATGTTGCGCCGACCCCAAGTAACATGGGATAAGGGCAGGAAGATGATGATTGACAGGATATTGTGAGATATTATGTAGTATGACAAAAGCTCAATTTGTACGATTTCATATTGTTTGCTAAGAAAATATGTGCTTGGTAATGTTTAAAGCAAATTCTATAACAAGTCAACCCAAAGTAGGATCAATGTTTTCACTGTGTACCTCACTTTACTGTATACTTTCACTGCCGAAATGCAGCAATTTTAAATTTTTACACGAACTTTAAAGGACTTATCATTTCATTTTCTAGGTGCCAACGTGCTTCCTGAATCAGCGATCCTTGTTCTCGTATGGGAAACCCTGTCTATGCACATTGCGAAAAACTATAAGGACCAGTCTATAGTTTTTCGAGACATTCACTTCCATTGTGAAGTCATTTTGAAACCAAAATTTCCACTCAAGCTTACGATTTCTATAAATAGGGGTAGTAACAAATTCGAGGTAGGTATCAAAGTATCAATATCAAAAGATCTCTTTCTAGGAACATGACCTTAAATCTGAACCTTGATATTTGAGGTTTCAACGCGGTAAAATTTTAATTAAATTAGGGAATTTGAAAGCAATTAAGCCTTGTTTGAGACCTAATTTCTAGTAACAGTAGCGTCTTTTGTTAATTGACCTTTATTAAATTGATCTGGGTTTTGTTTTGAACAATCTATGTTACATAAATTGGAAAGCCAAACAAAGTTATTTAAGGTTAATTCTAAAAAAATAGTATTTATAGTACTGTCCTATCGCGGGATAATAACCTCTAATACACTGAAAGAAATCTGTGCTGGGAATCTGAAGTGTAATGTTTATGACAATTATATTCAATTATACCGAAAAGATCTTGAGGCTGTAATAATCAGTCAATCAGGAGACGCAGACTCTGGTAGGAAATTCTACTCCTTGGCTTAATTGAACTAAGAAAGAATTTTCAAAATGTTTCGTGCTTATTGTACGGGGCGGACGTGATCGACTGGACTGTAGGGTGGCCAGGGTAGGTTATCCTATTCTTCAAAAGTGGACTGTATGGTGACAACCCACCTAGGTATAAATGATCCAGACGCGTTGACGCTCCGTCTATAAGCTACGGGCCATGAGGATGCAACCCTTAGCTGAATACTTGCTATACTTGCTGTTATTGACACAGTATATAGGGGTAGGTATAGAGGGCTTACCAATAAAGTCACAATAAAACACTATTTAACTTGTTCACTATTCACTTAGCGATTTGAAGGGTGAAATTCGCGACTATATGATTCTACATTTAGGTATAAATCCAAATTATCTTGACAATGACTACAAATTCTATAAATTTTCAATGTTACTATTGTACGGCGCAACTATACCGTATCGACACCCAAAAAATCACCGTGTGTGATGAAGTTTATTAATCAATATTTTCATTATGCTAATTCTAGATTTTAGGCTATATCTAGGCTTAGGTCTATGTGAGTAGGGGTTGTCGTACCTCTATGGATAGCCCTCGGTATGCTCCATGCAGAGGAGACTAATTCACCCCTTCATCCCCTTCCATGTAGGGGTGGGATGCCAAAAACTATACAAAACTATTGTAGGCACGAAGCTATTACCTACTTGGGGTGAATTTACCGTAAAACTATGCTAGGAGGGCTATACAGCTATATGTATCTCTATAGATACGACAACCCTCTACAAAACTACATATGTTTCAACCCTGTCACTTAAGGGGTTGCAACTCTATAAGCGTATATGTTTCAGGGGGATAAAAATAAACAGTTTTATTTAAACCTTAATTACGGCTTTATGCCTGCATACACTATAGACATCTATATATCCCCTGAAAGGATTTTTCAAGGCGGTTCTATTTCAGACATTTAGAAGTCTAGAATCTAGACTTGTATTTTCGGGAAAGGAAGAGGGTAGATGCAAAGTGTTTTATTTTTGTGCATACCTTCACCAGGGCTATTTATCAAAAACTGTTGACCAATCACGTACCAGCACCCTCCTGCTCTGTGATTGGTCAGTGTCGCTTTTAGCTATGCGACTATCTTTGACCTAAATATTTCGGGTCTCAAATTACCAAGCCCTTTCTATTTACCTATGTATGTCTGTCTGTGTGTGTATATACCTCGATTACCTTATATACCACCGATATACCTTTATATACCTTGATTACCTTTATATACCTTCGATTACCAGGGTTACCATGTGTTTACTGTTATGTGTAAGGGATAGGATACCCTACCTAACTATATTCTATTTACTTGGAAGAAATAAAGGCTCCAAGGGCTTATATACTGCCTCTTGAGAGCAAACGACTGTAACTAATGTGTTTTATTTCAATAACAAACTATGTATCAACTATAGCTACCTATAACTATCTATACTATGCAGCTTTATTTGTTACAGCATTCTATGTACTAACTAACTATCTATAACTACCTATACTATGTAGTCGCGGTTTTATTTGTTTGCAACATTCTATGTACTACTATAGCTACCTATAACTACCTATACTATGTAGCTAAGACGCATCGTCGCGAACATCTCTCCCGCCGTGCAGTGCAGCGATGACTCGGTGCGATGACGTCGCGGCGCTGCAGAAACCCGGTGAGCGACGCCTGTAGCCACGTCGCCCGCTGCGCGGCGCCGGTGCTCGATGCCGGTGCTCGATGCAGCTGTGCAGTCGCCGGTCTGCCGCTTCCCTGCTGTGGGTCGCCTGCGGTCGCAAGGCTGTTGCGTAGGCTCTCGCAAATGTGCGAGCTGTGGGCCGGATGGCCCGCTGTCTGTGTGAGCTGCGAGTGCGCGCAGCGTCGCTTGCTGCGGTGGCAAGCTGTGTAGGCAGCATTGCCTGCTGTATCGCCTGCTCAAAGCAAGGCGGTGGCGGGCCGAATATGCCCGCAATGGGGGCTGGCTGCGCCCGTGGGCAGCATCGCCCGCTATGTTGGCGAGCTGCGTGAGCAGCATCGCCCGCTACTGCTCGCTTGATGCGAGCCGAATGCGGACCGAGTATGTCCGCGGGGGTGAGCTGCGCCAGTGGGCAGCATCACTCGCTATGTTGGCGAGCTGTGGGAGCATCGCCGGCTACTGCTCGCTTGATGCGAGCCGAATGCGGACCGAATATGTCCGCGGTGGGGTGAGCTGCGCCTTGCGGGCAGCGTCACCCATCTATGGTTGGCGAGCTGTGAGAGCATCGCCGGCTACTGCTCGCTTGATGCGAGCCGAATGCGGACCGAATATGTCCGCGGTGGGGCGAGCTGCGCCTTGCGGGCAGCGTCGCCCATCTATGGTTGGCGAGCTGTGAGAGCATCGCCGGCTACTGCTCGCTTGATGCGAGCCGAATGCGGACCGAATATGTCCGCGGTGGGGTGAGCTGCGCCTTGCGGGCAGCGTCACCCATCTATCGGTTGGCGTGCTGTGAGAGCAGCATCGCCTGCTGTGTCGCCTGCACAAAGCAAGGCGGCGGCGGGCCGGATACGCCCGCAGTGGGGCGAGCTGCGCCTTGCGGGCAGCGTCGCCCATCTATCGGTTGGCGAGCTGTGTGAGCAGCATCGCCTGCTGTGTCGCCTGCACAAAGCAAGGCGGCGGCGGGCCGGATACGCCCGCAGTGGGGCGAGCTGCGCCTTGCGGGCAGCGTCGCCCAGCTATCGGTTGGCGAGCTGTGAGAGCAGCATCGCCGGCTATTGCCCGCTGGATGCGAGCCGGTTGCGGACCGAATATGTCCGCGGGGGGCGAGCTGTGAAGCGTCACCCATCTATTTGGCGAGCTGTGTGAGCAGTATCGCCGGCTATTGCCCGCTAGGTGCGAGCCGATTGCGGACCGAATGTGTCCGCGGAGGGGCGAGCTGCGCCTGTGGGCAGCGTCACCCGCTATGTTGGCGAGCTGTGGGAGCAGCGTCGCCGTCTATTGCCCGCAAAATGCGAGCCGAATGCGGACCGAATATGTCCGCGATGGGGTGAGCTGCGCCTTGCGGGCAGCATCACTCGTCTATGTTGGCGAGCTGTGGGAGCATCGCCGGCTACTGCTCGCTTGATGCGAGCCGAATGCGGACCGAATATGTCCGCGGTGGGGTGAGCTGCGCCTTGCGGGCAGCGTCGCCCATCTATGTGTTGGCGAGCTGTGTGAGCAGCATCGCCGGCTATTGCCCGCTTGATGCGAGCCGATTGCGGACCGAATATGTCCGCGGGGGGCGAGCTGGAAAGCGTCACCCATCTATTGGTTGGCGAGCTGTGAGAGCAGCATCGCCGGCTATTGCCCGCTAGGATGCGAGCCGATTGCGGACCGAATATGTCCGCTGGGGGGCGAGCTGCGCGTGTAGGCAGCGTCACCCGTTATTGGTTGGCGAGCTGTGTAAGCAGCATCGCCTGCTATTGCCTGCTGAAAGCAAGGCGGTAGCGGGCCGGATATGCCCGCAGGGGGGGCGAGCTGCACGTGTTGGCAGCGTCACCCATCTATTGTTGGCGAGCTGTGGGAGCAGCATCGCCGGCTATTGCCCGCTGAATGCGAGCCGATTGCGGACCGAATATGTCCGCGGGGGGGGCGAGCTGCGCCTATGAGCAGCGTCGCCCGCTGTGGTGGCAAACTTCTGTACCGGACGCTTTAAGGTGCCGCCGGATGTGCGCACCTCAGCTGTCCGGACCTCTCCATCAGCGCCCGGGAAAACTGCGATTATGCGGCCTCGCGGCCACGTGTTGCGAGGCAGCTGGCCGTCTGCGATGAGTACGGGATCACCCACCTGCAGATTAGGGCCACGTCTATGGGGCTCCCGCCGGTGTTGGAGCTCGGGTAGGTACTTGACGTCTTCTATGACTATGTCGATTTTATCTATACGACTTCTGAGGCGTATGACGTCATCCTTGAGTTCTATCTGTAACGGTCGCAGGGCGCTGTCTTTATCTATTTCTTCGTTTCCTCGCAAACTTGTCAACTCGCGGGAAAACATCTGTTGCTGTACAGCTTGCACGAGTAACCTCTCCGCTTGTTGGAGGTATTCGGCTTCTATTATGTGGTCGCCGATGTCGACGACGTCTGTTTCTATAAGCGACGGTTCTATTTTCTGTATGACGTCGATGTCATTAGATACCCATTCCTTAATTTCGAAACGAGCCTGTTGGTGTATCTTCTTCACCGCTGTTGCTATATGTGTCGCTTCTTCTACTGTTCTATAGCTATCCAGATAATCATCCATATAATGGTTCTTCACTATTGCTTCTACTGCTTCTGGATGCTTTTCTATGTGCCGGTTCGCGTTCCAATTCTTCGCGAATATGGCCGTGCACGGTGAGCTTGCCGCGCCGAATATGATTGACGTCATTCGATACTCGTCGGGGGCTCCTTCTCTTCTATTGCCTCTCCACAAATATCGGAGGGCGTCTCTATCTTCAGGTCGTACTTTGACCTGCATGAACATTTCGGTAATGTCACCGGAAATGGCTATCGGATATCTACGAAACCTCATCATGACGCCGGGCAGCGACTGTAATAGGTCCGGTCCTGTAAGTAGGAAGTCGTTCAGCGACATTCCATTCGATTTAGCTGCGGCGTCGTGTACTATTCGAAACTTCTCCGGCTTCATGGGATTGAAGACGTCGAAATGAGGCAGATACCAGGTTCTTCCTGGCGTGGTCTGTTTGGGCGCTTTTTCTGCGTACCCTTTCGAAAGGAGCGAGTCCATCTGTTCTATATATTTATTTCGAAGACTCGGATCTTTGTCGAGCTTCTTTTCTATAGAGATCAGCCGCTTGTGTGCTGTCCCATAACTATCGGGCATTTCAAAGTTGTTATTTTTCCATAACATAGCTGTTTCTATATGCCCATCTGTCAACTGTTTGGTATGTCTTTTCAAGATGTCTTCAGCCTGCTTCTCTGGATCAGAATCTGGACGCCGAGGATTAACTATTAGGGACTCGAGTGCGAAAAATTCACGAAGTTGCTCGTTCAGTCTGTCGTCTCTATTTTCTCTATCTTCTCTGCATGCGCTGACGTAATGCACCTGCTGACCGAGTATTCTAGTGTGCGCGCCATGTAGCGTCCATCCAAGCGTTGTAAGTGACGCTATTGGCTGGTGCCTGGGGCCTCTTCTGACTTCACTGGCAAGGAGAAGGTGCCAGTTGTCTTGGCCAATCAAAATCTTGGGCGCGCCAACATCATAGACTAGCTGCTCTTTCAAGTCGATGAGATGTTTGCAATGTGTGACATCTTCTTCACGGACTGTCTGTGACGCGAGATTAAGCTTCGGTATGGTGCGCGCTCTGAACGGCACCCTATTTCTATGCTGACTCGCGAGTGTCACTGTGACTCTTTTCGAACAAGGAGTGTCGATCATGGTGTCACCGATCGCACCAATCTTCAGTGGGTCGATCTTGCCCTCGGCTCCGACTTGGTCGGCGATGTCTTCATCGATCAACGATACGGTCGATCCATCGTCGAGTAGGGCGAACGTATCTGCCTCTCCCGCCGGTCCAATGACCCGGACCGGGATGATCTTCAAATAGGCGTGATTCGACGATGATCTTGAGCTGGCGACTGTCTCCTTGGGCTCCTTTTTGACTTCGGTCTGTCTGGGCTTTTCGGCTGCCACCGCAGCAGGCTTCTTGTCGTAATGAAGTAGCCGACTGTGCGTGGCTGTACACCCCTTGACGTCACACTTCTTCGCGTTGCATTTATGCCGCTCTCTTCTTGGCTTCAGGCAACGGAAGCACAGGTTTAGATTCTTCGCAATTTCCCATCTCTTGTTACTATTGCTATTCTTGAACTTCGAGCAATCGCGTTCTATATGGCCATCCTTCTCACACAGTCGGCACTTGCTTGCTGACTTCTCTGTTGTTGTGTGAGTCCTCTGCTGCGGTGTGCGTCGGTTGGATGAGCCCTCTGTCTTGATGTTTTCAGCAGGAGCGAAAGCGCTGCAGTATCGAGCTTGTTCGGTAATGAATTCACTAAACAGCGACAAGTCTGGCAAGGACTGGTACTTTTCTGTATATATACGGTACCACTGTACACGTATCGAGTTCGGTAGCTTCTCTGTCAAGGTTCGCATGAGCTCGGCGTTGATCAGGTAATGATCCTTCTTCAATGCTCGCAGCGTTACTATAGCGCACCTCACTTGGCTTGCGAATGAGCAAATATCCTTTGGATTCTCACTGCATCGTGTCAGTCCTCGCAATCTATCTGTTTCGGCCTGTGCTATCGAATCTGGTCGGCCGAATTGCAGCTCGAGTTCCCTCATGATGTCATCTGGTCTTGCATGGCCGATGAGTTCTGAACTAACTGTTTCTAAAGCGCGTCCATGCAGGCTTCTTCTAAGTCTTGCTGTATTCTCGACATCGTTGAAATATTTTCGAGTTGTTTCATAAATGGCTCGAAATGACAACCATTCTGTATGCGCACCACTGAAGTTCGGTAAAGTCATAATGACCTTCGACGCCGAGGAGGAATTCTGTGACTGCTGTTCTGTTTTCTTGTCAACTAAAGATGCTATAGCAGCCGTAAGGTCCGTAACGAATGGACGTAAATTATCCTCGCTCCTATCGTCTTCTATTTTCTTCATAGGTGGTGGCTCTATCTGTTTAGCACTATCTGGATCTATGTGCGTTCGACGAGAGTCCACTATTGGTTCGAAGTCCACAGGGGGGGGCGGTTGCTGTCGACTATCACGGATGTCCCCCTCGGCGGCGTTGGTCTCTCTCTGATCAGGAACAGGTTCAGGCGCCTCTTCCAGCCAGGAACGCACGTACTCTTCATTTGAGTTTCTATCGTCCAAATATTCTTCGTCCGACTCTTGTTCGGCTCTCTGAAGTGCTAACTGGGCAAGCTCCAACTTAATCTTCAATAAGTCTTCGCGAGCCTTCTGTAATTTTCTATATGACCGCGGTGACCTGTCAATGGTCGACGGCGGACGTCTATGTTCTATACGGGCGTCACCCCGGGTAGTCATTGGCAAGACTCGGCTATCTTTTCTATTTGACGGCTTCATTGTACTATCTGAAGTCGTCTCAAAGCGGGTTCCCTTCCTTGAGGTCGATGGCATCTGTTTCTGTACTGTTGTCGGCAATGGTGCAGGTACTCGTTCTATTGCTGAAGCTTCTATCTGTTCTATTCGTTCAGCGGCAGCAGGCGGAGACACGTCTTCACTGCGCTGCTGCATCGATCGCGCCGTCCCAGACGATGAAGGCGAACGCGGCGGCACCTGATGATGGATAGCAGGAACCCTCTCGGCTGGTTCCTGTATTGGAACTGTCCACGCCTCGGATGATTTGCCATGCGACCTCGTGATCGGCATTGTTGAAGTCTTCAATGAATCTTCAAAACTATTCGGTAGTCCACTGGTAAGCCTCAGGTGAAACTTCAATCCAAGTTTCCAAAAAAAAAATTTTTCAAAATATTTTCAAAATTCTTCAAAGTCCCCAATCTTCAAAAAATTATCTAAGTTCGGATTGACTGAAACTTTTCTAAGTCCCAGACTGTTCAAAATCTTCTATGTGTGAAGTCGATCGAAATTCTCTAAGTCCAAAATTCTTCAAAAATATTCTATGTCCCGCTTGATCAAAACTTTTCTAAGTATCAGGTTGTTGAAAATTTTCCAAGTTCAAAAATCTTCAAAAAATTTTCCAAGTCCCGGATTGTTGAAAATTTTCTAAGTTCAAAATTCTTCAAAAAATTTTCCAAGTTCAAAATCTTCAAAAATATTCTAAGTGTCGGGACCCCTCAAAATTTTCAAAGTGTGAAGTCGTTCGAAATTTTCTAAGTTCAGCTTGATTAAATTTCTTCTATGTTATTCCTTCACTATTTTTCAACATCAATCTGCCTAGGGGTAGTTTTCTTGAAGGGATGATTTCTTCAAGGTCCGACTTCTATTTAGCTTCTAGGGACACCCTTCGTGTCTTGAAATGTTGAAGGGTAGTTTTTTCTTCAAGGGGGTGCGACTTCACAATAGGGGTTGCGCCTTCAGGGTAGCTGCGTGGTTCGATAAATCCAACTTCCAAATAGCTAGATCAGGCTATCTTCAAAATATCCGGCTCCGATGGACCAGAAAATGTACGGGGCGGACGTGATCGACTGGACTGTAGGGTGGCCAGGGTAGGTTATCCTATTCTTCAAAAGTGGACTGTATGGTGACAACCCACCTAGGTATAAATGATCCAGACGCGTTGACGCTCCGTCTATAAGCTACGGGCCATGAGGATGCAACCCTTAGCTGAATACTTGCTATACTTGCTGTTATTGACACAGTATATAGGGGTAGGTATAGAGGGCTTACCAATAAAGTCACAATAAAACACTATTTAACTTGTTCACTATTCACTTAGCGATTTGAAGGGTGAAATTCGCGACTATATGATTCTACATTTAGGTATAAATCCAAATTATCTTGACAATGACTACAAATTCTATAAATTTTCAATGTTACTATTGTACGGCGCAACTATACCGTATCGACACCCAAAAAATCACCGTGTGTGATGAAGTTTATTAATCAATATTTTCATTATGCTAATTCTAGATTTTAGGCTATATCTAGGCTTAGGTCTATGTGAGTAGGGGTTGTCGTACCTCTATGGATAGCCCTCGGTATGTTCCATGCAGAGGAGACTAATTCACCCCTTCATCCCCTTCCATGTAGGGGTGGGATGCCAAAAACTATACAAAACTATTGTAGGCACGAAGCTATTACCTACTTGGGGTGAATTTACCGTAAAACTATGCTAGGAGGGCTATACAGCTATATGTATCTCTATAGATACGACAACCCTCTACAAAACTACATATGTTTCAACCCTGTCACTTAAGGGGTTGCAACTCTCTAAGCGTATATGTTTCAGGGGGATAAAAATAAACAGTTTTATTTAAACCTTAATTACGGCTTTATGCCTGCATACACTATAGACATCTATATATCCCCTGAAAGGATTTTTCAAGGCGGTTCTATTTCAGACATTTAGAAGTCTAGAATCTAGACTTGTATTTTCGGGAAAGGAAGAGGGTAGATGCAAAGTGTTTTATTTTTGTGCATACCTTCACCAGGGCTATTTATCAAAAACTGTTGACCAATCACGTACCAGCACCCTCCTGCTCTGTGATTGGTCAGTGTCGCTTTTAGCTATGCGACTATCTTTGACCTAAATATTTCGGGTCTCAAATTACCAAGCCCTTTCTATTTACCTATGTATGTCTGTCTGTGTGTGTATATACCTCGATTACCTTATATACCACCGATATACCTTTATATACCTTGATTACCTTTATATACCTTCGATTACCAGGGTTACCATGTGTTTACTGTTATGTGTAAGGGATAGGATACCCTACCTAACTATATTCTATTTACTTGGAAGAAATAAAGGCTCCAAGGGCTTATATACTGCCTCTTGAGAGCAAACGACTGTAACTAATGTGTTTTATTTCAATAACAAACTATGTATCAACTATAGCTACCTATAACTATCTATACTATGCAGCTTTATTTGTTACAGCATTCTATGTACTAACTAACTATCTATAACTACCTATACTATGTAGTCGCGGTTTTATTTGTTTGCAACATTCTATGTACTACTATAGCTACCTATAACTACCTATACTATGTAACTAAGACGCATCGTCGCGAACACTTATAGTTGCCAATATGTTTTTTCTTCTACCATAGATCTATTGACCGTCATCGGATCCCAATTATAGTCATCTCTTTTCTAGCCCTATAAATAGTCATAGATTTTATCCAATCTTTGATCATCCTATAGATACAAATAAATATAAGGTTCTAAGTTTCATCATAATATTTTTGTTTATTCCTGAGTTCTTTTTTAAATTTTAATATGTTTTTAGGTCAGTCAGAATGATATCAGAATTGCAAGTGGAATAGTGAGTAGTGTAAGAGTTCTCAAATTCTACAAAGATACAGAAAGTACTGAGACAGACGAAGCAGAAATAATATTGAACAGTGATGATGTTTATAGCATTCTAAGATCGAGAGGATATTCCTACAAGTAAGTTAATCTTACGAATTGAACGAGTTTGAATAAATAAATGAATCTAACAATTTGTAATTTTTTTTTATACAATCTTGCTAATAATTCATTATACGAGTGGGGCACAGACGTGCCCCACCCTCTGATTATTGCTTATTATTTCTTAAATAATAGACTTTGGTTCTGACCGCCTTCGATAACTGTAGCTAGGACTCATGACCTATTGTCAGAATCGCATCAGCAGCTATTTCACTCGGACGTGGTTTTAGCAAACGATTTAGTGGTTTTGGGGTACACCTGTGTCCCGTGCGGGTAATAACGTAAATATTTGAAAGAATAACAATAGTCAGCAGTTTTAGTTTTTTTTTTATTCAGTAAATATGCTGTTCATTTTAGGATTTTTTTTATTGTCGAGTATGACAAAAAAAATTGAGTTTATAATATTGTGTTAACATAATTATGGCTATATTTTGTTAATAATTATCTTTAGTTTTGGCACTCATGAGTCAAAATGGTTGGTACAGAACATCTGACAATGAATTGGCTTCAAAATTTCAAGGTGCTGGAAGAGGGGGATGGTACTTGTTGGGTGGTTATAGAGATGAGAATTTAGGAAAATAACATATGATCAAAATAAACTGAGCCAATATTATTTAGGAGTAGAGAGGACAGTTGGCGCAATCAATTGACCTGAACAGCAAGCAAGACCTATTAATTAAAGCCTTGTAAACGACGATAAATATAATACATAATTATGTATAATATGATTCCCTGCTATCACCAAAATTTGAATTTTCTCGAAATGTGACAAAAATTGAAGAAAAAAAAACATATATTCCTATGTCGAGATTACACATATTTCATAGTTTTAAAATACGAAATCATCTTTTTTGTTCTTGCTAAATGGCTCAATATTACAAACATAAAACATTTAAAATCCATTTTTATTGATGACATTTTAATTTAATTTTACAAGAGAAATTAAACAAAAACAAAAAAAAAACATTTATTGGAAACGATAGCGTTTAATGTTTAAAACATAAAATACATAGGTATTCGGTTTTGTTTTTTTTAAACGTTGAATGCTGAGTACGATTTAAGACATTAATCAAGTTTTTCCCTCAGCCCTAGTCATTATCAGGTAATGTACCGACTTTATTCTGCGTTAATCCCAGCATCAACATGAAAATAGTAGCCAATTTACGTCCAAACCATTATTTTGTCGTTGTTTTTACTCCTCATAAAACCTGCAACATAAAATTGAAGGAAGTAATGTAAACAAGGTAATACCCATCAAATGAACTCCGTAAAAGAGGCTTATTTCAATGACATGACTTAACTTGGAAGTCCTCTCATTTGTTTCGTCTACTTTAATGTTTTTTTCTGCTATATTCATTAATTTATTTTGGCGGTATTATAATTGGGCGTCGTAAGAGCAGTGGTGGCCGAGTGGCAACGGCCCCGACTTACGAATTGTAGGTCGCGGATTCAAACACAGCCAGGCGCATTACTTTGTGTAATTAATTTCATCACTACTGCTCTCAAAATGGTGAAGGAAAACATCGTGAGGAAACCGGCATGTCCTAGAACCAAAAATTCGAAGCCATGTGACATTCACCAACCCGCACTGGGCCCGCGTGGTGGATTACGGCCCATTCCCTCTCCTAGAGAGGACGCCTGTGTCCCAGCAGTGGGAACGTTAAAAGGCTGATTATATAATTGGGCGTCATAAAATATTTATCTCTATATTTTATTTTTATTTTATTTTGGCATCAAACAGTCATATACAAACAATATAATTCTTTAAGACAATTGGTTCCTTACAATAGACCTATAGTGCCAACAATGTGATATGAGGATAGAAATAAGTACAATAAACTCCTAATAAGGAAAGACGCGTTAGAAAATACATAATATTTTTTATATCAGAACATAAGTTCACTAAAACATATATATATATAATAATTATCAGTTTGTAAAGAAAACAATTATATTTATATTTAAAAATGCTTTATACTGATTGATGGACCAAGGCACAGGCCAAACGGCTGGTCGTAAATTCATGAGAGATTTAAAAAACATATCTATGCCATACATTGTCTACGCATCCGAAAAGGAAGAATTTTTTAAAAAAATTAAAAAAGGGGATGCCCTTGGGTGGTAATGTGGCACAGAGGTAGATTATTGCCTGGAATAACACATGCCTTTCATCCCGGGAGTATGTGCCCTTGGGATAATTTTCGACATTCACGCGGGCAGAGCCCCGGATAGCAACTAGTTAGTAATAAAGGCCATATGCATTAGTTTTTCATTGCTACCCCAAAATACGATTTAAGGGGTTTTAAAGTTGTGGCTTGCCGTCCGATAGCAACCAGGCTCGAGTCGTCAGCAACGTAGACGGGGCCCCATAGGGTCAGTGCCTGCTAGGGTTGCGGAATTTGTTAAAACCGCGGCCCTGGAACGCAAAGGGCACAAGAAGGATCACGGGTGGGTTTTAGTCAGTAAGAGTCTGACTGTTTTAATGTTTGTACAGAGAGAGATAAGAATCTTATTCCTGGGGCCAATGAACTTGGAACGAGTACTGCCCAAAATAAATAATGAAAGTTGTCTTTATTATTGTGTGCCTAGCTGAGATACAAGACCATGTCTAGGATTCAGACATAGATACTTTTTGCCAGAATTATGTAAAATTTCGACTTCCACGCGGGCGAATCCGCTGGCAGAAAATAGTGTTTAATATAATTCAAACAATAAGTCAACGATTTTACAAACATTTTAAAATGCAAAAAAAATAAACCGTACTTACCTGTTTAGCTGATCTTATTAAAGAAGAATTTTAATCTCTATAATATAATACATGTACTATGTCTGAATTAAATAAATTATTAGAACCGACAACCGTTGGGGTAAACTAGTTCTAGAGTGGAGACCGCGTCTCGGCAAACGTAGTGTAGGACGTCCTCAGGCACGGTGGAGTGACGATTTGCGCAGGACGGCTGGCAGAAACTGGATGCGAGAAGCCGAAAATAGATCTAAGTGGCGTGCAATTGGAGAGACCTATGTCCAGCAGTGGCCTGCAACAGGCTGTTGATGATGATGATGATGATTATATTAACTACGATTATTTATTTTTATCTATCTTTTCAGGGACAAGTTTCAGTCAATCCAATCATCTGTCCTCGATCACCAAAGAGCATTCGTTCAATGGAGCGGTGAGAGTGACTGGGTGACGTTCTTGGATTCTTTGATACAATTCAGTGTGTTGTCGAGGAACCATGTAGGGATCTCAACCCCTAAATTTATCAGGAAATTGAGGATCAGTGTTATGGAACAACAGAATTCGAATACTGTTAATGTAAATGGCGTTAACAGTTTTGCTGTCCAGTGTAATAGTATTCAAGGAATTATAAGGTATGTGGTGGGTACCGAAAATATGGTTATGATATTTTTTGTTGCTTGCTATGGAATTTATTTTATCAATTTTCTCGCTTTTTTCAAACTTTTGTCGAATATTTTAGTATGAATTAAAGTGAGAGACAAAAAAGTCGTAAAAATTGAATAAATAATTTAGTGCTTTTATACAAATACAGTCTAATTTAAAGATATTTTTACTTTTCCCGAGCTTTTTACGAATCAGAACGTGTCTTTTATACATTAAGTACTCTTTAAGATAAACATATTTATTAAAGAAAAATTGTGTAATTTATTCAATAATCTAGCTACTCTCCAAAAGTACAAAATAAAAAATAAAAAAAACAAAACTCGAAGTAAATTTTATAATGAATACAGAAAATAAAAGGGATAGTCACAAAAAAAAATGCGATGAAAAGCAGAGCATGTTTTAAAAGAGATACTGACATTCTCTAGGTAACTTTTTTCTATGTCAATTTAAAAGTTTGACAGCACACAGAAATGTAATATGTTGAGCTGATTGATATTATGATTTGTCATGGGTATATGTATGTATTTATCAAAAGATGACTCATTTGACAAATACATATATTTATGATTGACATATATACAAAAGCTCTTCCGAAACAAGTGATGGTTACTTTAAAATTGAAAGCAATATATCTAGGATTTTATGCACATGCAGGAAGGCAATGCAATACCCAACACCATTAAAAAAAACCATTAAAATCCTTGCATTTGCCTTGTAATCTTGCATGTGCATAATATAGCGGGCGGGAGGGAGGTGCATACCTGCAACCCACTAATATTCGCGGAAATTAAAACTAGATATATTGCTTTCAATTTTAAATTAAAATGGATTTCCGCAAAGTAACGCCTGACTCAATCAATTTTTTTTTTTTTTTTTTTTTTTTTTTAAGTGATGGTTACTATATTTTTGGAAAACATTTAATTTATGGCCTTTGAAGCGTTCTCATGTTCGTGGAAAGAATTATTAATGAGAAATAAGAATCGTTTTCCGGGAATTCTCGATAACTTGGGACGATTGCTGTTGTTTGCACAAAGGAAAAGCACTTTAGCTTTATGAATGAAACATCATTTGTGTAAAAATTTGATCAAGTACGAAACGCAGAAACTTCGACCCAACGCAAACCATTTCCTAATGTATTTCCTTGTATACAGGGCCTAGGAGGTAGTGCCCATTTTTCTTCCATGTAATCAGTATCGTTAACAAAATATATATTTATAAAAAAAATGAATGAGCATTTTTGTTGTTGAATAATAATAAGCATCATTTATCTCGCTGTAAATTAACGCAAAGAGGGATTTATACAATCATAAAAACCAGAAGTATTTTTAAATCTGTTTTTTTTTTGTCCGAAACATGATGAAACCAAAAAGACGTGTCACAAATTTTGCACTCTCTCAAAAGTAACGTGTATAAGAATCCCAATATTCTAAGCTACCGTAAATAAGTATGCCTTGTCTATAGACCACACGTTTTCCTCTCCCATATTTCCTGTTATTTTATTTATCAAAACTATGCACTACTGAAAATGAAAAAAAAAACTGTACAAAGGCGGACTTAATGCCATAGGAATTTTTTGCCAGTCAACCTTAGGGTAGTGTAGAGTTAACATGGCAAGTGCAACTTAAAAGAAATACGAACGAGAGGGAAAAAATACAGTCTAAATACATACATACAAATAAAATTAACAAAGGTATTGGTAAAAACAAATCCAATGAATTAACGCTGTGATGATTCTATCAACAAGGAGCATATTCCAAAGGAACATCGCCTGGACAAAGAAAAAGAAGTGGATAAAAACAGAATGGTGTGAGGGACATCATAAAAGACAATTATTGGTAGAGCTAGGATTTATTAGAAATTGAATTTGTGAAGTTAGATAAGAAGGAGAAGAAGGGTTCACGGATCATTTCGCCTAAAAAAAAACATATTTTTTACAAAAACTAAGAAAATGTAGCCGATCATTTGTATACATTTCAGGTGTGCTGGCGTCGAGCTTGATAATATCACTTTTATTGACAAACCTGTTGTCAAACCACAACCAGAAGTTTTACTAACAAGAGCGTTCTATCCACACTACTCGATGGATAAAGTTCACGTAAGTATTTATGATAATGAAATTTTTGTTTTAGACTTGGAAACAATGTTTAATGATGACTTTAAAAGAAGTGAGACTTTAAAAAAGTGAGTTTAGAAGTTCTTCGCTGTTGCATGAAAAGCTACGAATATAGTAATAACTAGCTTCTGCCAGCGACTTCGTCCGCGTGGAATAGTTACTTTACCCCCGATTTTGAAACTCTCAGCCCGATCGGTTTAAAATTGACAAAGTTTCATACAAATAATCAGAAAGCGCCGAACTGCTAAGCTATCGGTCATCACAGTTACACGTATTATTGTGAGTCAATCATAAAATATAGACATATGCTGTTTGGGACATTTTTTAGATAATTTTATGTTAAACATTTCCGTAATACATGATTTCTATGTAACTTTAACCATTAAGGCTACACACGCGGCGGAAGCTTAAAAAATGGAGTAACTTCTCCCGTTTTCCCAACATTTTCCTTCACTGCTCTGCTCCTATTGATTGTAGCGTGATGAAAAGTATACTATAACCTGCCCAGGAGTATGAAGAATAATTGCACCAAGTTTCGTTAAAATCGGTCGAGTAGTTTTTGTTTCTATAAAGAACATACAGACAGACAGACAGACAGACAGACAGACAGACAGACAGACAGACAGACAGACAGACAGACAGACAGACAGACAGACAGACAGACAAAAATTTTACTGATTGCATTTTTGGCACCAGTGTCGATCACTAATCACCCCCTGATAGTTATTTTGAAAATATATTCCTTGTACAGAATTGACCTCTCTACAGATTTATTATAAGTATAGATTGGTGTGAAGGTATGGAGAGTTATATAAAGGTAAAAGAAAGTATGCACAGATTGTGTACGTATGGAAGAAACGTTAAAGTGATAAAGAAGAAGAGAACTTGTTACACTGACACCAAGTAATATGGAACAATTGCTAGAAGATCAAGAAAATTACCCAATAAAACTGATAAACATTAGAATAGATTCAATTAACATAGTGAACAGGCTTCTTCTGGGCAAACAAAATTCCATCGTCGATTTCGTCTCTGTCACTTGCGACCTAGACTAGAGTCAAGAGCATATCCATCTGACAGTAAAAAAAGCATTCGATTTCTTAATAAAGACTTTTATTATTGTTAGTGTTTTTTCTTTTATGTTGGCAAAACTTGAAGCTTTAATATAATGGGTATTTTACTAGATAGAAAAATAAATGATTTTGGTTAGATTATCATAAAATATTTGACACGTAATTTAGCCTTATCAAATAAATAAATATTGCTAGAAATAAAGCGCATACAAGTGCAAGAGTGGGTGTCTGGAGTCTGGTAACGTCACATTTGAATACAAATTGTACTTACGCTATGACATCACTAAAGTTTTCAACACACTGTATCGTCTTAATTTTTTGTTAATATCAAAAAATCATTCTATGGAGGAATGAAGGTTTTTCATTAAAATACGCTATTGATCGTAAAATTCTATTCAAAATCTTTGCCTGGCAAAAGGCTAGGTTTAAATTGAGAGCTATAAGTTTAAAGCAGCGTTTCCTCACATTTTCTCATAGGATAAGCAGATTCTTAATTGAATGTCAATCACGCTGAAGGATTCTTGGCACAGAATTTAATCTGCAGCCTTGCATCTAAGATGAAATCCAGCAAAATGTACTGTAATAAATAGCAAAATAATTTTACTCAAAATATGTTTAACATTTGTATTAAAAGCTAAATATTGAGAACCGTTCATATAAATACGTAACTAATTGGAAATACTAGACGGAAATATTTTTAATATATTCTATCAATAGATTCCACCGTGATGGAAAGCTAACATATTGATAAAAAATTATATGTGATGTATTTCGTTTCAGCTTAAAACTGCTCTTCAAATAATACTCCAAATCGTAGCTGAAAACACTACGTTGAAACGGATTAAAGCCACCCAAATCGTAACGTCAAACACCAATATAAATTGTATTATCCAGGAGATAGCGAATTGTATACCCAATGTTACAATTGACGTAGCTTCAATTATAAATGTCAATATTGATTTTGATACTTTATTAAGCCAAAATTCCAACGCTGATAAAGTAAATGTTTTTATTATTGAAGATCTTTTAGGAGATGAAAAGGTAAGGTACCGTCCTTTTGAAATAATATAATTTTCATTTAATTTCAAATTTATATCGAAGACGTCTTCCTTGAATAGTTTATTCATCTGTTGAATGAGTAAACCTTGGCCTTATGAAGACATTGATTTGAAAATTAAACATTTAATTTACAAAACCAACCAATTGTAACTCGTTATTTTGTTAAGTATTCATACTTCAACTTTTTGGTGGTTCGCTTCCACTATTGACTTACAAAATGACTCAAAATTAAATATAAGTATTACGTGCAAAATTTAATTTAAATCAACTCCGATCGTTCGTTTTACTTTTTCAGAAATTGGAGTCGATACGAAATATCTCGGAGGACAGTTTCGTTTTAGCACTGGAGTCGGGAGTGCCAAAGCTTCAAGGACTTATGAGCCACTTTAGCGTCATGAGTTCTATGTCAGATGGGAAGCAAATATTAATATTATTGAAAAGGCGGAATCTCAAGGATGTTACTTATGTGACTGTAAATTGTGATAATAAATTGGATTGGGTGTCTCGCGTATATGATGAACTTAATAGAACGAAGCGGGTGGTACTGGTGTCGGAAAGGCAGCCGTACTGTGGAGCTCTAGGTAGTATAGTATCATATTTGTATTAAATAAATATAAAGTAAGAAATAATAATATTTATTTAGCACATACATGAAACACATTCGGTCACATCATAATAATAATGGCATGCAAAAAACCTAGTGAGTATCTTACTAAAAAGGTGCATTTCAGTGATATGCCAGATGTACCTTTTAAAAGTCGTGTGTCGGTTCATTTGAATCAATATATTATATAAATGTGTCAACAAATACATATGTAAATAGTATACCACTGATGGAAACAAACAAGTTTTTTGCTAACTATACAACAGCAAACCCTCCTCACTAAAATATAGCTCCTATATAGTTTTTATATCGTAGATTAAGTAGTTACTTTTTATATACTGGGAGATTTTTACTCACATTGGTCGTCCATTTTACTACGTTTTTGTAAACATGGACTGTACAATGTAAATTATAAATGTACAAGCACATTTTCAATTTGTTGCCCTATAACAAAAAGTAGGTCAAAATGTTGAACTATGGTGCACAAACTTGGTTTTTGACTAATATCCAAAAGTCCAAACTCCAGGTTTGCCAAAGTGCTATGGAGCGCAGTATACATACTTGGTGTTAAATTAACGGATCGAATTCGAAACACGATACTGCGCTCAAAAACACAGATCGTTGATGTGGCTCAGAGGGCTACCCAGCTTAAATGGGACTGGGCTGGACATGTCTGCCGTATGTCCATCAAGCGGTGGGCCTATAGAACACAAAATTGGTGCCCTGAAATCGCGAGACGGGGCCACGGCAGACCACGAAGGAGATGGCAGGACGACTTGGATGTCTTCCTTGGGAAATGGCAGGATGTGGCACAGGATCGGGAAAAGTAGAAGGAGTGGAGTGTGGCTTTGGCCCTGCAGTGGGAAATTTCAGGCTAGCTATAATTATAATAATAATAAATAGTTACAAAAAATATTGGTCACTTGATCACAGGTTACTTAAAGTTCAACGATGATGTAGTTAACGATGGTAAGATAAATCTTCTATGAGATATTACAGATTATAAGTAATTAATATGCTGCTATTTTTAAGGTTTTATCAAAACACTGAGAAGCAACGGAATTGACAAAATAGGCTTGGTGCTTATCGACGACTTTCATGCACCTCCCTTCAATCCTGACACTGGCATATACAAGAACCAGTTGGAGAAAAATCTGGCTGTCAACATTTTAAAAAAGGTACATAGAATTATCTTTAACCACTTAATTTTTTAATTTAGTTTTTTTTAATTTATAAGGATCGTTAAAGTTTGTGAAACACAACTATTAAAAATCGGCTAACTTAAAAACAGGTTGTCGATTTTGTACAAAGTAAGAGTATGTGATTTTTTCATTATTTTTTGGGGTTGTCCTCATTATAAAAGTGATTTCATAAACCCCAAAAAATAATGATATTCATGAGTTTCTTCAAAGTAATGAACTATTGACTTCATATTTATTTCTCTCTTGTTCCTTTCGTAAAGAACATTGAACCCTATTTTATAACTCCCAGCTGCTTTCAAAATGCTTTCCGTGACGCTTCGAGGCGACAAGCTAACAATCTGTCAAAATGTCTTGAGCACAATCTTGGCCTTTTAACACATCGTACGTGGACCAAAAATTTGGCGATATTGAAACAGCTTTGCTGCTATATTAAAGTAAAAAAATAATGTTTTTGTCCTTAAAAACTATAGTTAGTCTATCTTTTTTTTTACTGATTTCATTACAAATTTTGATAGCAGTTTCTGTTCCCGTGAGAATATGGGGATAAAATATAGCCTGTGTCAACCGGGGATAGTGTAGCTTCCCAATGGTGAAAGATATTTTCAAATCGATTCAGTAGTTTCGGAGCCTATTCAATGCAAACGAACAAACAAACAGTCAAATCTTTCCTCTTAATAATATTAGTATAAATATTATATCAAACAAAAAAGTGAATATTGAAACTGTCATCCACAGCAATATTTCGCATTCTGTTAGCATAGGGTTCTGTAATGGTAATCCCCAAACTTAATATTCAAAGGGAATCATGTCCCTCTTTCTTTCAAATATATTAATAGTTTCTAGCTACCCATTTAAAACTAGACGTGAGTGGCCTCTACCACGTTTGTTCGGGTTGGCTTGCAGCTTAACTGACATACATTTACCGAAAACCCGCTTGCCCGCAACGCTTGTGTCTACATCAACGTGTTTCATCTTGCTTTAAATGCTCTAGTTTGTTAAACCTAGCCCTGCAGTCACTTGTTTACATAAAATTTACACCTTCTCTTTTCGTGTCTGTTGATAACCTGTTTCGTCCAAATTTAGGGTCAATGGGGAGGGTATTACTACACTTCAGCTAGCAAGTCGACAAATCTTCGAAGCGTCACCCTGACGAACACGGCTGGTGATTTGGACAGCCTTACATGGGTCGAAGCGCCTAGGCCTCTTGCCAATACTAACTTGGTTCAGGTAAGCATAACAAAGTAACTCACGTTTTAACAAGGCAGGTATAACATAACATTCAGGGCTAAACTCTGCTGCTGCACAGCGGACGAAGCTCCGGCAGGGCGGTATGGAGACAGCAACTGTCGCAACCCAGAGCTGAGTACGCCGCCATTGTGGCTATAAGTCCCGTCTTTGAAGAGGTGTTGGATTGACTTTGACTTTGACTTTGAGGCGTCACGGTGTGCTCATCTTCCACCTGACGCAGGTACTCACCGAAAACGGATGTTTCGTGAGGTACCTGCCTGTTTCGGATTCGGCGAGACTACACGTCCGGTTGTCAACATCCGGAGGATACGAGCGACCATACGATAGACGTCTGCCCTTTCTTCTGTCTCTTACCTTTTATACCACAAAACATACGATTTCTGAATAAGTTTCGTGAGAAGTCGTGGGATAAATAAATATAAATGATACATATTTTTAAGTACATAGGTTAAACATTACACTTTTACACATCCAATCTATTTTGGTCGTTTTAAGCTAGATGAGGATATAATAGTGAGATACAAACTTGCTTGCAATGTAGCAAACGAACTGAAAAGCTCCTATATTTTACGATCAGTCATTTCCTTTTTCTACTTTCCACAGATACAGTAACTATGTTGTAATTTGTTCCACAGGTATCTTACGCTGGCATATCGCTCAAAGATATTCAAAAAGCCGTTGGGAACAACAATGAAGAACAATATTCTTTCGGAATGGACTTCAGTGGGATTGACGTAGAGTAAGTTTTGACTATATAATTCATATTATACTTACCTAAAAGTATTTACAATTATTAAAAAAAAAATAGAGTTTTAATGAAAGTTGTAACAGCTACAAAAGAAAACTTAAAGACAATTACAAAATGAGAGCCTCTGCGTCTGTAATAATATTTTTATACATTTGTATACAAAATATTATTACGGACGCAATCTCAGCTATACTTGAGATATATTTTTCTAGACCAATGAACTCATTGGTAGTATAATTGCATTGCAAAATTTGTATTATAGGTACATTAATTTTGGTACTATTATTGCTATACATGTAGTGACTGTCACTACATGAACACTTTATTAAATGTTCTTATTTTGAGTTGGGCAAAATGATAAGTGATATTTTTTTTTGTAAGTAGGTTGTAAAAAACACTTTTACACGTCTATCATTTTTGGCCGTTATAAACTAGATGAAGCCGGTGTTTCTTAGCTGACTACCCTGAGAAGAAACACTGAAACAAACTCAGAGGTCAAGGCCGATATTCCGTGCCTCAAATGTAACAAAATCCATTGTTGACTGACACATAAATTATCTCAACAGTGGTGACAGAGTAATGGGATTGGTGGCTGGTGGTGCATTAGGCAGCACTGTGGAAGCAGACTCTGATCTCTTATGGCCAGTACCAGAACACTGGAGGCTGCAAGATGCTGCTACTGTTCCACTACCGTATGCTGTAGCGTATTACTGCTTGGTAAGAATAACTACTAAACGGATTTGGATGAAATTTGGCACACAGTTGGTTTATAACTAGGATTAACATATAGGATGATTTTTACCCCGATATTCTCTCGGAATCGTAACTTATGCGGGAGAAACCGTGGGGCACTGATAGTCAATAATAATCCTCGACAGTTTTGCTAATGGAAAACTATACATAGTTTGTTGTTCGTGTTTTAAGGAGAAAATATAAAAAAACTGATTGTTTTTCTGTTTTAAATTTGAGTTATGATTAAACCTAGTTTTGGTACGTGTCATTACTTTTTTAAAGGTGGTTAACCACCTTTAAAAAAGTAACAGAGTAACAGAGATTTTAGTTACAAAAAGCTAATTAAAGGTTAACCTTTAATTAGCTTTTTGTAACTAAAATCTCTGTATACAAAAGCTGTGCGTAAAACTTTAATGAATGTAGAGGTATTGACTATTTTCCTTACCAAGACAAGATATAGCTCAGTAAAAAATAAATAAATTAGAAAGATGTAACTTTTTACGTCGTTCTACTCATTCTTAGTACTTATTAGAATGTATTTTCTACTTATACTGACTTGAGACGATGTGAAGTGACGATTTTCGCAAAGTAAGCGATCTTTGCTAAAAATGGGAGCAGCTCGATAAGATCCCTCTATAATCACAGTCAGCAGTTATGACAATTTAATTATATTGATGAAGAATAGGCACATCTTACAATTTTTACAGAAAATCAAAAAGCTTGTGACTTCGTTTCCACTTATTTGATTACATCAGGTGTAAAACACACCAGATATAAATAGTGGAATTAATTAAAACGCGAAGTTGGAAATTTCAAAATAATCTTTCCTATTAAGAAAAGGTCAATAAGTACTTTTAAAGTAGGAAAAATATAGGAGAGTGGCGTTTTTTTTTTGTGTAGATATCTCTCCATATGACTATCTACTTTTTGCGAATGGACAACTAGAGTCACTATAAGTTTTTGATTTTCAAACTATTTTGATGTGCAAAAGTGCCTTTTAATGGTCTAGATGAAATAAATGAATTGACTTTGATACTACAGAAAAGGATTTTTTTGCTAGATTCCTGCTAATCACCTATAAAGAAGTCCTTTATTTAAATTGCTGCTTTTCTTATATTACTATCAAAAATCAAAAACCTTATCTAGAACATACCCTTGATATTAAAATACTACTTCTAACTTCAAAGGCGCACTCACACATACAAAATATAACGAACATCATCTAGATTGTATAAAGGACCAAAATAACATCATTCAAGACAAATAGCCTCTCCGAAGAAAGTGAACGTCGGAAGCTTGAAATATTCGTAGAATTCTGTTTGATAAAATATTCACTTAAATGGGTTCATTTCAGTTCCAAGATGTCATATGTGGGGAACTAAATAAGCAGCCTTCGTAGATGACACAAAATAGTTAAATAAAGAAGGTTGACTCCATACGACGAGCGATATTGCATGCACACAAACACGCTTGACACAAGTTGTTCCTCTCATCTATCTAAATATATATAACACCGCGGCCCTGGAACGCGAAGGGCACAAGAAGGATCACGGGTGGGTTTTAGTCAGTAAGAGTCTGACACTCCCTTCCGCTCCGCCCAGAGCGGAAGTCATTTGATGATTTCCCATGCAGAAAAAAAAAGGTAGATGTTATGACGTAGGCATCCGCTAAGAAAGGATTTTGATTAATTCTACCCCCAAAGGGATAAAATAGGGGATGAAAGTTTATATGAAACTTTGTCAATTTTAAACCGATCGGGCTGAGAGTTTCAAAATCGGGGGTAAAGTAACTATTCCACGCTCTATTTTCAAAAGCTATCATGCTCAAATGACGTTTCTTCTTCCAACAACACTTAACATAATTTTTAATGAAAATTATATCAAACAAAATTATATCTTTCGTTGTCATATCAAAAATTATACCAAACATTACACATCCACAGCAAGTGCAAACACACTCTTGACCTTTGTTTGGCATCGCCGTACGTATGAGTATGTGTGTGCATTCCATTAAAATATCAATGGCGCGTGCGCCTATTTTCTCTAGTTGTACGGAACCGACCTTCTACATAATATATCGTACGTATGCGTAAACTCAAGGTAGTATATTGTCAGTCTTAGGAGATTATCTCCTGCAGTGGACTGGCATTTAATTTATTCTCTCAATATGAGTAAGCTAGACTTCAAGTAGGATTGTGTGTAGTACGCTACAGAATACGTATTTCATATTCAGTCAAATGAGATTTTGGCTTTTGATGGACGATCTTGGCAATATAAACTCAACAGATTTCAAGGGTAAATTTTCGTTTTCTTTTAACGATGTAAATACCGTTACAGGGTTTCTAGGGTGATAATCTTAAGACGAAGAGTATAAAGAAAAAGAGCTTATGTATAATTATGCGCCAAGCATGACGCATACCAAATTAAAATTACACGAGTGTTATGCAAGTTATCACCCCACACTTTCACTTTATTTGATTCTTTTCTAAATTAAAACGCCACTTGTATTCAGTTGTTTTTAAAACTTTTGACATGTTGTCGTATCGGGAATCAATGTGGCATAACGTTAGTAGCCATCTACGCTTTGGAACATGCAGATAGCTTCACCTCTTTCGACTTGACAATTCAAATGTGCCTGTAAAGGGTTTAATTGAAATAAATGCTTTGAGTTGACTGGCAAAATTGAGAAGTGCAGTAGGTAGTGTAAATCTGTGCAGTAAAAAGTGCAGTGCTACAAATAGCATATATAATGTATGTACAGATTATATAAATTAAAAACTATAACTCTGGGAAGATGAGTTGGGCTCCTACCTAAAGGGTTCTGCTCATTTTTTCCAAGTTTTTTTACACTAGGGTGGAACACTACATACTACAAATAATAACTGCTACAAAACAACTTTTTAACCGACTTGCAAAAAAGGAGGAGGTTCTCAATTTTATTCAACTGTATTTTTTTGTGTGTTACCTCGTAACATTGTACTGGATGTACCGATTTAGATGATTCTTTTTATATTCGAAAGCTGGTACTTGTCCTGTGGTTCCATTTATTGATTGAGATCTGACTACTAGTATTTGAGTTATCCCTAATAATGCGTGGCTTCGTCTACATTGATGATGTTCTCATTCCTTCTTGTCGATGTAAAATTAAAAAATAAAATTGTGTACGATGGATTGGAAGAGCATCCTAGTATTTCAACGTGGTCCCATTCTAGTTTGCTGAAGATCTGATGAAGAATAGAGATAGGAAACGGAACTCTCAATAAATTATAGCAAATCTGTCGAGATAGCTGAGATCGCATGTTTATTTATTGTTTATACCAATTTATACCACGTACGCTGTGATAGGTAGGTATGTTTAGCTAGGAGTAAACCACTAAAAAGTGAAAAATTCGGAAATTTCGAAAGTCGGTGTTCAAAAAACCAAAAAGTATAAAATAACTTTAATTTCGGAAGTCGGTGTGTTCAACAACAAAAAAGCAACCAAAAACACCGAGTTACGAAATTAAAGTTATTTTATACTTTTTGGTTTTTTTGTTTAGAAGTCGGTTTTATTTTTTGTAAAAAGATTTTTTATTTTTCACTTTTTAGTGGTTCACTCCCAGCTAAACATACCCATCACAGCGTACGTGGTATAAAATAGTGTAAACAATAAACAAACATGCGATTTCAGCTATCCCGACAGATTTGCTATCATTGATTGAAATTAACAAAAAAACCGCTTGTTCGATTTCGATAAAATTTTCATGGGACCATTTGAGAAGTACACCCATTCCAACAAAAAAAGAATTTTTCAAATCGGTTGGCAAGCGACGGAGTTATGCGCGAACAAACATTAAAAAAAAAAACATACAAACATCCGAATTGAGAACCTCCTCTTTTTTTAGAAGTCGGTTAAAAACACAGAGTTCCGAAATTAAAGTTATTTGTACTTTTTGGTTTTTTTTTGTGTAGAAGTTGGTTATATTTGTTTTATTAAAAAGTTTTTTTTATGGAATTGATATCTTATGTTTTTTCTCGTACAGGCAATAAGAGCTCGTCTGTCAAAACGTCAAACCGTATTCATGACAGGAGGTGCAGGTGCTCTTGGGCAGGCAGTGATAGCTATTTGCCTATCTTTAGAATGCACCGTTTTCACTACAGTCAGCAATGTACTGAAGAAGAACTTGTTGCTTCGATTGTTCCCTAATCTCAATGGTAAGTCCAGTTTTTGACATTATTTGTCATTTTTACATGTAAACATTTTAAGCCTTTAAAGGTGGAGAATCTTTGGTTTGGGACACAACTTTGTGAAGGCCTATCTAGATTTCGTTTTGTTTAAATTTCAAAGGCTTTTGTACCAAAAAAAAAATCGTCAGTAAAGCTAGTGTGGTTTCTGGACAGTAGTAACACTAAGTTACGCAGAAAGCCTGTTTTATTGTGAAAATTAAAAATAATTCCTTGAAAATGATATGTTTAGATACAATATTTTGATCTTTCAGAGAATAATATCGGCTATTCTAGGAACGACTCGTTCCTTAATATGATAAAAGCAAATACAGCAAACAAGAGTTGCGATTTTGTCATCAACTGTACCAGTGGGCCTTTGAGGGAGGTGAGTAAATTATAATATACTAGCAGCGGCCCGCGGTTTCACTCGCATAGTTCCCGTTCCCGTGGGAATACGGGGATAAAATATAGCCTATGTCTCCCGGGGATAGTGTAGCTTCCAAACAGTGAAAGAATTTTTCAAATCGGTTCAGCAGTTTCAGAGCCTATTCAATACAAACAAATCTTTCCTCTTTATAATAGTAGTATAGATATATATATATATATATATTTAATTGATATAGGTTTGCTCTTAACTCAAGTCTAAGTCAGAAGTGACACAGACAAAGTCGACGATGGAATGAGCTTACCTAAAAGACGCTTATTCACTCTAACTTTGAAGAGATTCAGGCTAAATGCGTTCGGAAACACAGACGCAGGTAAAATTTCCACTCCTATGCTATGCGCATTATAAAAGACGCACTATTTACGTTTTTTATTTTAGTAATTTTCAACAGCAAGATCATGAAAATAAATAGACTCAAACACAAATATTGTTTTGTTATACCACGTTTCGAACAAAAATAAATGAGGAATAAAGAAGTCGCTTAGATGTAAGTCATTTTATTAATATAACAAAATATTAAATGAATTGGCATAATTTAATGGCATCTTCAATATATTATATACATTTTTTATTGAATGTGTTATATTTAACGATACTGATTGAGATGAGAAATATGCGCAATAACTCCAAAATAATCCTGTTAAATAAAATAAATACAAAATCCAGTTACCTAGGCATAATGATCCATATTTCAATCAATTTAAATCGTCATGGCTCTGAGACGATTGTGATATATTAAAAAAAAAAACATAAAATATTGCTAGAAATATAAGTTGCTGTAATCATTTTGTATTCTAGAGTAATCTGAAAATACAGAGTTTATTTCCAATTATTTTAATTAAACATCATTTACTGAAGCAAAATCAAAACCCAAATATTTCGAGAATTTGAATTTGAAAGAAACTAGAACTTGTTATTTAATAAACCTACTATTCGCCCGACTTCTAACCATGACACGAATAAATAAAATATCTTGTTCAAAGATCAATTAATTCAAAACAGACATGACACAATTTTGGCGAGCGCAACGGGGGTATTAGCTGTTGGTACCTTTGTAAGTAAAAGGTTGAAAAGGTACCAAGTGTCAGATTTACGCGTCTTTTTAGTCACTTGAGTTGTATTCGTGGGTTAGAATATTTGCAATCCAGGTTGATTATAAGGGCTGATTGTGCTTAAGTATATAAGTTCTCGTTTTGTGCAAAGGACCTGGATATAGTGACATTGTATCAACGATTCATAATCCTTTTTTTTAATATTATATACTAGCAGCGCTCCGCGGTTTCACCCGCATAAGTTTCGATCTCGTGGGAATATCGGGGTAAAAATTGGTAATAAACCATCTGTGTGCCAAATTTCATCAAAATCGGTTTAGGAGTTTTTGCGTGAAAGAGTAACAAACATCCGTCCATATATCCATCCATACTTACAAACTTTCGCGTTAATAATATTAGTAGGATGTGAAAGTAACTCTATCTTAACGGCATTGGTTGAAATTTGGCACATGAGTAGTCTATAATTATGTTTTCTTAGGCTAATTTTTTACTATTAAATAAAAAAACAGAGACAAAGACTACGCGCTTCTACTTATCATTATCTCATGTACTATGTGAAGTCGTGAGTGTGTATCTGGCGAAATCGCTGGCAAGCTAATCATCACAAATAAAAAAAATGTATGAAATTGACATGCACTACCGAAATCTTACGTCAATCCCTAAATTTTTGAATCTTCTTGACAATCGTTATTGTATATCAAAGAATCTGAGAAAAAAACAACATACTAATAATAAATAAAAAAATAAGCATAATCAGCCTTTTAATTTTTCCCACTGCTGGGACACAGGCCTCCACTGTAGGAGAGGGAATGGGCCTTAATCCACCACGCGGGCGCAGTGCGGGCTGGTGAATGTCACATGTCTTCGATTTTTTTATTCTAAGACATGCTGTTTCCTCACGATGTTTTCCTTCACCGTTTTGTTGCAGTGGTGGTGAAATTAACTACATAAAGTAATGCACCTGGCTAGGTTTGTACCCGCGACCTATAATTCGTAAGTCGGGGCCGTTGCCACTTGGATAACACTGCTCTCACAGCAGAAAAAAAAAAACAAATTCACAAAAAGAAAAAAAAAAAAGCTTCAATTACCACTAATGCTTTTTTATTTCAGATTGCAATGAAGTGTGTCGGGCATAGCGGCTTCTTCTTAGACCTTAACACTTTTGATATGAGTGAAAACAGAGACATTGGTATGTCTTTCTTAGAAGGAGACAGGTCATACAAGGCTGTTGATTTCTCAAGCATATTTAGAACAGAGAACTCTAAGGAAAAACAGGTAAGGCTTGGACTGTATTAATGTTATTATTGTAGAACTAAACACATCAAAAGTATCTAGGGATCAACATATATTTTTGCAATAACTTTCCTCCTGATTGATATTAATTAAAATTTTCTTTAAGGATTCATCAAATAAAGTGTTTTCGTTTGTCACAGTAACGATAAACCAAGTCACCTTTGCATTAATAAAGAAATTTGCCATTTTCCTAATAAAGGGATTTTTGACATTTGAACCACTAACATTAAAGTTCGAAAAAAAGACTGAAATAACAGTTTTCTTTAAAATTTTATTGGGTAACTTAAACAATTAATAATCCGTGTTTCTACCGCGAACACTAACAACACAAGAACATCGGTTTGGCATACTCAAAATGAGTTCATCCAAATCACGCTGTGGAATGGCCGCCCATGTTCGTTGCAACAACAAAAAAAGGTCTTCTTGCGACTGGATACCCTCCATATTCGGCAGAGCTCTTCTCTGTAGCATATCCCATGCATGCTCAATCGGGTTCAAGTCTGGCGACTGAGCAGGCCAGGGCAGGACATTGATGTTAGCTGCGGCGAGAGTCTGTCTTACAACTCTTGCGGTGTGCGGTCGTGCATTATCATGCATTAACTGAAATAAGGGACCGATTTGCACTTGTAGAGGAACGATGACGTCTGAAACAATCGTCTCAGCATAAATTTGAGCGTTGAGGTTGCCTCTGATCCAAATCAACTCAGTTCTTCCGCCGATCCAAATACCCGCCCATACTATGATGGTTCCACCACTATAAGGATGGACTTCCTGGCAGGATTTTAATCGCTGTTGGCGTCCAGGGGTTCTCCAGTGTCGTATACGTCTTGTATCCGGTCTCATACCAAAACGAGACTCATCAGAAAAGCACACGAAACGCCATTGTTCTTCTGCCCAATTTCTGTGTTCAAGAGCCCATTGATATCGAATCCTACGATTGTGCATTGCTATAGGTGGTACCCGTAGCGGTCTTCGGGAATGAAGGTTCACTTCATGCAAGCGGTTTCTGACTGTTTGGTCGCTAATTAAGTTCCCTGAAGAGTGATGAAGCCTCACGGCTAACATCATGGCGGTTATTGTTGGAGCTCTTCGAGTTAAGATTTGAATGTATCGGTCTTGTCTCCGTGTGGTGCAGCGATACCGTCCTCCATGGCGCTCAGCCAAGGTAAGCGAAGAGCTCTGCCGAATATGGAGGGTATCCAGTCGCAAGAAGACCTTTTTTTGTTGTTGCAACGAACATGGGCGGCCATTCCACAGCGTGATTTGGATGAACTCATTTTGAGTATGCCAAACCGATGTTCTTGTGTTGTTAGTGTTCGCGGTAGAAACACGGATTATTAATTGTTTAAGTTACCCAATAAAATTTTAAAGAAAACTGTTATTTCAGTCTTTTTTTCGAACTTTAATGTTAGTGGTTCAAATGTCAAAAATCCCTTTATTAGGAAAATGGCAAATTTCTTTATTAATGCAAAGGTGACTTGGTTTATCGTTACTGTGACAAACGAAAACACTTTATTTGATGAATCCTTAAAGAAAATTTTAATTAATATCAATCAGGAGAAAAGTTATTGCAAAAATATATGTTGATCCCTAGATACTTTTGATGTGTTTACTTGGAAGATAAGTATGAATGAATATTAGTACTATAAGTAAGTATTAGTAAGTAAAATAAAAATATAATAAAAAATAAAGGGAATTTTCGTTTAGCGGGAGTCCGAAATAAACCTTATTTTTCCTCTATATTAATTAGAATTTTTAAAAATGATTATCACTTATAGGGATTCTGATTACATCTAAATCTAAAGCAATCTAAACCCAATGAAAAGGTAGTTTAAAAGAGAAATTTTTGATAACTATTTCTTTTTAAAACCTTTTATACTTGATAGACGCACAAGAAACTTAACTTACTGTTGTTAATGTTAAACTCAAAACATGTAGTAAGCTGCTTTCAGTGCTTCCACCGCTTTAAGTTCTGACATCGCTGGAAATTCCACTCACTTTGCTGCAGCGGATGCAGGAAGGAAAATTACATACATACAAGTTGATGAATAGTCTTATAAATGGCGTACGTCGGCTTTGTCTACTTGTAACTAGTAATAAGCGACTTGTAAGAAAATAAATTGTAGGGAAGATTTTAACTTTGAAGCAGGGAAGAAGGTAGGATTTAAGCGTAGGTACCAAAAGACACATTTCCATTTTTAAGCCACCATTTTGATTCAATGTAGGTACTTATACCGATAAAACCATTGGCAACAAATTTTATTTTGAAAAAATGCCTTATTTTTAGATACTTTTTACTTACTATACTACTACTTACTTACAACACAAAAAGTACTCCCTTGGGATTGTGTTCGATTAAACTTTACAGTAATATAGGTAACTAGCAGCGCCCCGCGGTTTCACCCGCGTAGTTCCCGTTTCCGTGGGAATATGGGGATAAAATATAGCCTATGTTACTCAAGGTGAATGTAGCTTTCTAATGGTGAAAGAATTTTTGAAATCAGTTCAGTAGTTATTGAGTTTATTCGTTACATACAAAAATACAAATCTTTCCTCTTTATAATATTGGTATAGATACATAGGCAATGTATACAGGAAAAGTACCCTGTACCAATAACAGGTGGGAGTAGCCTCGGGTGGCAGCCAGTTATACAGGATGACTTTGAATAGACGCGACAAAATGAAATGGGAGCTTCAGTTACAGTAACATAGTAATTATAAACTGTTTTTTCTACAATCTAAATCGTTAAAAAAAGTTACGTGGTTGGCGTTTTAAAATGATCCATCGATGTTAATATCTTTATTTAAGTACGAATTATCGGTATTCCAGAAAAATAATTAATATGCAAAATAAATAAGAAAAATTAAAGTATCAAAAAATCTCGTCCAACTAATCGCAGTGCTCAGTGATCGTTGTGGAGTACTCGCGTTATTAAACGTTGCCATTCATAGCGGTGATAAAAGTTCATTAATTTTACATTTGGTATGTTCTAAATTTTCTTGACAACACGTATTATTGTATATTTAAATATGTCGCATCTATTCAATTTCACCCTGTATAATACTAGAACTAGTATTAACCCTCATATGTCATGAGGTCATGAGGCTTACATTTAGTGGTGAAACACCGAATACATAGCGACACCTCCATGCAATAACATCGTAACTCACTTTTTTCCAAAAATTGAGTTACAACGGCATTGTTATGTAAAAAAAAATGCATTTTTTCTGTACTATCATTGTAATTCTATTCCCTTTCGTTCCTAAAATAAACCAACGTCAAAGTATTGTAACTAATCCAAAAAATATTTTTTGTCAACAATATAATTGCAACTTGATTTACAATTTATAGAAAATATTATAAGTAGCTTGTTTATCAAGTACAACAAAATTGTAACGTTAGATACAATCTATGCACATGATAAAATTACGGTTTATGATCATAAAATGTACTGTTACTGCATTGTATGTTGAGTTACAATGATGTTGCACGGATCTTCTAAGACGAGTTGCGTTGTTCTATTTAGTAGTTTACTCCCGCTCATAGAATTTCGGTGTTGTTACGTTGCTTGGTAAATAGAAGTGAGAAGGTGTATAAATTGGAATAACAATAACACATAACTATTTTGAAGTAGGACACTCACAATCTGAAGGGGATGCTATGCACGCGTTGACAGCGCCGGAAGAAAAATCTGATTATTTTTGTACCAGAACAATGGATCACCCTGATCAGATGTGCTAAAACTACGGGGACTCCTTATGATGTTACTGAATTAGATCACAACCGGATTCTTGATTATAAATTTAATGTCTTATAAAGAAAAAACTAAACTGGGACTGGAATAGTTCTGGAAAAAAGATGACACGGACTAAAATACAACACATTAAAGTAGATTTAATTTATTTTAGCACTTATCTATTAACCTTGCTATGAAACCTACTTCACGAATCACACGAACGAAAAGAGCACAAGAGACTGTTCAGTGTGAACAGTTAAACGAAGGACAAAGTATTCCTTTATTGTACAACTAGCTTCTGCCAGCGACTTCGTCCGCGTGGAATAGTTACTTTACCCCCGATTTTGAAACTCTCAGCCCGATCGGTTTAAAATTGACAAAGTTTCATACAAACGTTCATCCCCTATTTTATCCCCTTGGGGGTAGAATTAATCAAAATCCTTTCTTAACGGATGCCTACGTCATAACATATACCTGCATGCCAAATTTCAGCCCGATCCGTTCAGTGGTTTGGGCTGTGCATTGATAGATCACTATGTGTGTGTGAAATATATACAACTTACAACAAAAAAAAAGAAATGAAAGTAAAGCTGAAATGCTTGTGCAAAATATTATTATAATAAACTACCTACTTATACCTACTTCAGTTAAAAATAAATACCTATAACTAAGTATAACTAATCAATAAAATAACTACTAATTAATAAAAGTATCTACGCTTTTACCTACTTAATACAAAAAAATCAGAACATAAATTAGCCAAAACTAACCCATCGGTATCTAAAAATCTATGCTCCTACTTCTACTACTACTTCACCTAAAAAGAAATAAAATTGAAACTATTAATAATTTGTAATTTGAACGAATATTTAAACATTACCAAAATAACTAATAAGTACCTACCTATTTTATAAAATAGCAACAAAAGTTACACAAAAATAATCACAATAACATCTTACAGCATGATTCAGTATTAAAGCGCGACGGTGCGATGGCGTATTAATGTATTCATGTATAAGTTTGGTGTTTCTATACCGATTTCTATGATTCTTTTTTTATTGAATAGGTAATAATGAATTAACTTTTTTTAATTAGCGATGAGTGAGAGTATTATAAACGTAAGAGTAAACAAATATAATCAGAAAGCTCCGAACTGCTAAGCTATCGGGAGTTACACGTGTTATTGTGAGTCAACCATAAAAGATAGATATATGCTGTTGTGGGATATTTTTTAGATAATTTTATGTAAAACATTTCCGTAATACATGATTTCTATGTAACTTTAACCATTAAGGCTACACACGCGACGGAAGCTTAAAAAATGGAGTAACTTCTCCCGATTTCCCAACATTTTCCTTCACTGCTCTGCTCCTATTGATTGTAGCGTGATGAAAAGTATACTATAACCTGCCCAGGAGTATGAAGATTAATTGCACCAAGTTTCGTTAAAATCGGTCGAGTAGTTTTTGTTTCTATAAAGAACATACAGACAGACAGACAGACAGACAGACAGACAGACAGACCGACAGACAGACAGACAAAAATTTTACTGATTGCATTTTTGGCACCAGTATCGATCACTAATCACCCCCTGATAGTTATTTTGAAAATATATTCCTTGTACAGAATTGACCTCTCTACAGATTTATTATAAGTATAGATAAAGTGCTCCCAATATCAACAGCAAAGTATAAGGACCTTGTAAGCTTGTGTCAATGTAAGGCAATAACCGATATTTATCATAGTTTTTATTTAAATCTTCCACATTCCACTCAGCTAGCTACAGACGATGACAGTGATGAAGAAAATTAATATTTTTAATAAGTTTTTTTTTTGTTTTTTTAATATGTTTAAAAAATTGTTTAAAACCTTTAAAAGATACACACTTAGTGTCTTAATTTTATGTTGAATATAATAAGAAGGTATTCAGTTAAGTTCTGCAATTTTGTAATTTCTGATTCTGATTTTGTGATCTCATTAAATAATATTTAAGTACAAAATGTTTCTTTTATCTTTCAAATTAATAAGACAACATAATAACAAACACAAAAATAGGCATAATAATAATACATTATCGCATTATGAGATGTGTATTTACAGATTTGTTTTGGATTGCATGAATTAACTAAATTTTTACTATATAAAACATTTTATGTAACTTAACACCTTGGAGTTACAATTATCTGACCACAAAAATAAATTAAACTACAAAAAAACTAAATTGTAACTCAGACATACAATATTTGTCCTCGTAACTTATATGTCATTTCACTGTTTTGTTTTTCACGTAAGTCATGAAAACCCATGAAAACAATTTTTCTTTTACAACTTAACCATACCTATGTATAGTTCGCCTAAACTACATTAAATAGAGCCAGCTTCAGAAATTGTACGGGGTGTTTTGAGTTTGCTATAATTTTTCAAACTTTAAAATCCCTCTCCTGTAAAATCACAAAAAGTGAGTTACGATGTTATTGCATGGAGGTGTCGATAGTAATTATTATTCATCAGTGTAAATTAACTAATAAATTGTATTTCACACTAATCTATTTCAATCAAAGCATTCTATACCTAGCAAATTCATTTAGGACATTAGATTAATCTAAAATGTGAATTATATTTTACTGTACATTTGTGAATGCAATATTAATTAATTTATGTATGGTTTGCTTAGAGTACCTAACATAATTATTTCGTTATTATTATTTTGTTTTATCATATACTAGCTGCTGCCCGCGACTTCGTCCCCGTGGAATCCCCGATTTTAAAACATTCTTTATCGCTGCTCCACTCCTATTGGCTTAAGCGTGATGATATATAGCCTAAAGCCTTCCTCGATAAATGGTCTATTCAACCCAAAAAGAATTTTTCAATTCGAACCAGTAGTTCCTGAGATTAGCGCGTTCAAACAAACAAACAAACAAACTCTTCAGCTTTATAATATTAGTATAGATTAATCAATGAAAAAAATATATATATATCAAGAAACATCACAAAACCTTAAAAGATTTGTCTGGATGTTAAAACATCTTTTTTTTCTGGGTGGAAATCATCAAAAGACTTCTTCCGCTCTAGGCGGAGTGGAAGGGAGTGTCAGACTCTTACTGACTAAAACCCACCCGTGTTCCTCTTAGTGCTATGCGTTCCAGGGCCGCGGTGACTCTTTCGAACAAATTTCGCAACCCTAGCAGGCATTGACCCTATGGGGCCCCGTCTTCATGTTGAAACACTTAAAGTAGCGTAAATACTAACATGAAAATGAACCTTGCTAAATTTACCTCATAACGTTTAATAAAATATTTTTTTGTAAAAAATAATATTTTATAAAACACTATCTGCTGCCCGCGACTTCGTCCCCGTGGAATCCCCGATATTAAAACATTCTTTATCGCTGCTCCGCTCCTGTTGGTCTTAGCGTGATGATATATAGCCTATAGCCTTCCTCGATAAATGGGCTATCTAACACTGAAAGATTTTTTCAAATCGGACCAGTAGTTCCTGAGATTAGCGCGTTCAAACAAACAAACAAACAAACAAACAAACGAACAAACAAACTCTTCAGCTTTATAATATTAGTATAGATTCTGAGGTAAATTTAAAAAGCTTACAATATGATTACAGTACAGTTAGGCAGCGACTGCGCGTCGCAATGCTAATTACTGATCGAATGTAATCTAAACAGGATGATGCTCTATAAAAGAGAATCAAAGATTTTTTTGTATTTGTTTCTATCTATACTAATATTATAAAGCTGAAGAGTTTGTTTGTTTGAACGCGCTAATCTCAGGAACTACTGGTTTGAATTGAAAAATTCTTTTTGGGTTGAATAGACCATTTATCGAGGAAGGCTTTAGGCTATATATCATCACGCTTAAGCCAATAGGAGCGGAGCAGCGATAAAGAATGTTTTAAACTCGGGGATTCCACGGGGACGAAGTCGCGGGCAGCAGCTAGTAATTTATATTTGTTATTTCCGATTGATTTTTTGTTGGAATATCGAATATCGTTAATTAGAGTAGGTATTAAATAAGCCTAGCTAAGCTATTAAATAAGTTTTGAACCCATGTAAATTCGTTTGGGGTCGAAACAACATTTTTTATATGCCATCCACTTCTTCAACATATCTTTTAAGTTTATCCATCGTTCATTAAGTATTTTTTTCCTCTTATAGAAGTACACAGTATCATAATCTGGCTAGCCTTTTCTCAACTATATTGGGGTCGGCTTCCAGTCTTACTGGATTCAGCTGAATACCAGTATTTAACGTGGAGCGGCTGCCTACTAGAGCTCCACAACCCATTAACTGGGTAACATGGTACTTCTTGGCATGACTGGAGTCAGATTTACTGGCTTCTGTCAATCCGTAATGACTGCCAAAGATCTACAAATGACAGCAAAGACTACCAGCTTAACGTGTTTTCCGAGGCACGGATGAAACTCGGTATGTTAAGATGGTCACCCATCCAGAGACCGATCTTGGCTAGCGTTGCCCAACCTTAAAGATCGACCCGTGCGGCTGTTATTCTTTAGCCACGAGTTCAGTATACAATATTTACCTCACTCTTTCGTATCATATACCCATATCAAGACTGTACCTGTACAATTGATAACAAGTGACATTGTTATCAATTGTACAGGTCTGACATGAGTCAGACCGTGGATGGGTGACCATCTAGAGCAGGGATGGCGAACCTTTATAGGATATCGTGCCCATTCTTTGTCAAATTGCATATTCATTTGGCATTGGCGTGCCAATAACGAATCTTACCTTAAATAATGTAATGAACAAAATAATATGAAAAAAAAAGAAAAAATGTCGATAAATTTGAGATATGTGGAAAATAGTTGAGATAGCATTACCATACCATATGAAAAGATGTGAGATAGCATTTACCATACCATATGAAAAGATGTGAGATAGCATTTACCACATTTTTCTTTCTTAATTTAAGCATTATTAAAGCTCATCTTGAGGCCAATCATTAATTTGGCGTGCCACAATTATTTTGTAGCGTGCCACCACCGGCACGCGTGCCATTGGTTCGCCATCCCTGATCTAGAGGATTTGTTTTATGAGTGACATACCGATATTTCCTGTCCGTCAAAAATCACTTTAAGCTGTTAGTCGCGGCAGTCATTTGTTGATCTTTGACAATCTGACATCAGTCTTGCGAAGGGGTATCGTGTTACCCAGTTATTGGGCGTTGAAGGACAGATCGCTTTATGCAAAATACTGTTACTCAGCTCCATCCGGTAACACTTGAAGCTGCCCCTAATATGATTGAGACAGGGCTCGGTGGATTGATTATGAATCTATACTAATATTATAAAGCTGAAGAGTTTGTTTGTTTGTTTGTTTGTTTGTTTGAACGCGCTAATCTCAGGAACTACTGGTTCAAATTGAAAAATTATTTTTGGGTTGAATATCAAGGAAGGCTTTAGGCTATATATCATCACGCTTAAGCCAATAGGAGCGGAGCAGCGATAAAGAATGTTTTAAAAACGGGGATTCCACGGGGACGAAGTTGCGGACAGAAGCTAGTTATATAATATTAGTGAACCCTTTTTATATACGTACTGTTCTTCGAGTTTTGTATCGCCGGCACAGAAATTGTTAAAGTACCATTTACGATCAGGTGGAGTGTGTCCATAATTCATTGTTGTGATTCCAGATACTCCAACGCATGATAACCGAAGGTATTTCAAATGGCACAGTGAGACTAATAAGTCGGGTAGAATATTCACCCGCTGATATATCGAGAGCATTCAGATTACTTTCATCGAGTAAGAACATTGGCAAAGTTTTAATAAAAATGAGAAGTCCTGAAATTATGAAGCAAGGCTTTGATGTTGAACCAAGGTAAGTAATATTATGTTAATAAACGGGCCATAAATATACTTATCACATAATTTTTATAAATGAAAAACTATTAAATTGTGAAATAACAACCCAATAACAGTGGTACATATAGACAGCCACGACGTTTTTTTGCGTATTCTTGAATATTCTGTTCTAGTTTCATTATAATAATTATAACTGTTTAGATGTTATTTTTTTTTATTTGATTGTTTTTTGCGCCGCATAAGCTCCGAAACTACTGGACCGATTTTAAGCATTCCACTGCCTGCTCTGTGTCCCGGAAGAGGGAACATTTCAAGGCTGATTATGCTTATGCTACTAAGTCCGAGTGATGGACCATTGTGCGTGAGCCATGGCGGCCGTCATTCCAGCCAGCCAACCTCCCTCCAAAAGCAGATCCACTCAGTGTTCAGAATTTCTCTAAATGAATTCGTTGTCGTGTCAATATTGTTTGCGTATTTCAGCTTCACCTTTGCACTCAAGGAGCCCGTGCGGCACCCTTTCCTCCTCCTCCATGCATGGTCTGCATGGAGGAAATACCTATTATGTGGTCAATTCTACTATTTTTAAAGCAAAGTTCGCATTCAGTTGTCAGTAGGCATTAGTGAAAAACCGGTCGAGTGCGAGTCTAACTCGTGCAAGAAGGGTGCCGTAGCATTATCTACAAAGAAGGCAAAAAAATGACGTTTTTTGTATGGAAGCTGTCGTCAAATATTTGATTTATTTTACTTAATAATTTATTTTTTGAAGTGAATCTTCATCAATTTACAAGACGATACCAGAAGTATCACGTAAGGGACATTTACCCCAAAATGTTAAAATGTCTCTTATGTTAATTGACATAAGGTAAACATGTACACTTCCAGTGTAGGGAAACGTGCAGAAACTATAGGTGGCAGCACAGACGCGATATAACTTAATATTCTGTGAATATTTCAAGCGTCTACTTCTTGCCCTTATCAATATCGAGAAAAAACACGTTTGCTGTAGGGCCCTTACGTATTTATTTTATTCTAGTTTTTGGTATTTTGTTGTTATACTGGCAACAGAAATATGTACATCATCTGTGAAAATTTCAACTGTCGAACTATCACGGTTCATGAGATACAGCCATGTGACAGACGAACGGACGGACAGGGGAGTGTTAGTTATAGGGTCCCGTTTTACCCTTTGGGGACGGAACCTTAAAAAGTATCAATTCCCATATATTTTTAACAGATTGCGACTGACATGCGAATGAGAACGTTGCTTAAAAATAGTAGAAGTAGCCCTCAGGTCAATATTCCTGTGACATTCAGTTGATTTTGGCGTCTGCACAAATATTTATTTGTAAGCGTCAATATTCCATTGAAGCTGCCCATCTTAATATTAAGGCGCTGTAACGTGCCGGCCAAGTCTTAACTGATTATTGTAAATGAAAAAGTGTGTTTCTCACGATTTTCACTTCGTAATAGCTTAAACGATTTTTATATCAAAATATATACATACATCCTTGAAGATCGTTATGGCCTTATTTTTTCGTAAAATCAAAATCCAGTATAATACAGCTAGATTAATTTGTTCTAGACGGAACTTTAAAATGACAACGTACATGATTGATTAATGTTTTTTTACGTAAACACAAAAAAAGATAATTCTTTACACTGAAATAACGTTTTTGTATGTTAATGAATGTTGGATGGTTATTTCAAGAAACACTTTGTAGTATCAATTTTTCGACCAAACCCGCAATTTGAACAAAAGAAAAACTCAAATTTAATGGAGTGGTTTTCTTTAAATTTTATCCACAGATTATAATCATATAGCTTCGTAAAACTTACAATCGCAGTCAAGGAGAAAGTCAAATCGAAATATTATATGAATTTGGGGTACCTAGTGCCTTAAGAAAATTGCTTTAGTTTTATACTTATTTGTTGGCAACCATAAGTGAAGAGAATATAATATTTACCTCTGTACTTTCAATATTTTCATGATTGATGGAATGATAGCAATTGTGGCTGCCAAATTTGATTTTTCTAATAGAAAATAAAAAATACATACTGTATTTTTAATATTTCAGTATAAATGCGATTCGAATGTTGCATTGCTATTGTCCCACTGCTGGGAAAATCTCTCTCATAGTCTTCCGCTCTTTCAGGTGCGTTTTTTCCTCCAACCAAACCGTCGCCAGCGTTTGACGAGATTTCCTCAGTGACGTTCTTAAGTTCAAATTGAAGTATTTTAAATTTGATATTCCAGAATGACTTACAGCTCAACCGGTGTATACATAGTTTTGTGTGACGAAAATGGGATCGGAATTGAACTAGCTGACAGATTGATCCAGAGAGGAGCCAGGAAGATTGTGCTACACTCTAGATCCAAAATCAGCGGATATTGGCAATCAAAGTTTGTGTAAGTTTAACTTGTCAACTCAATTGCTATCAACTCAATAGCTCAAACTCTAGGAAGTGGTGACAGGTCGGCGTTTTGGGGGACTGTCTTTATGCAAAATTTGACGTTCAAAAAGTGCTGTCTCTCAGCCTAGTTTGAATAAACGACTTTTGCTTTTTATAAATCAAATTTATCTTTCTTTTTTTTCTTAGACTTATCTAAGAAAAAAAAAGATAAATTTGAATTGAGTATGTACGCCGGAATTATTTATAATTCCGTTAACATAGCTAAGGGTACATCGATGATACATCAAGAAAATTATTACTCAAACATAATTATGACCTAAAGACATAAAAGCAATGACATTACTAGAAATTAATAACTCTTTGTGTGTCACCGTTATTTGACAATATCTACTGGAACTACAATACTTCTGATGTAACAATTGACAACGAACAATGTTGAGTCTCATGACATTTTTCATTTCACTAGATCGTGGAACGAGCACAATGTTACAATAAAAATATCCAAGGAGAATCTCCAAACACAGGACGGCTGCACAAAAATGTTAAAAGAAGCTTCTAGAATAGGATCTATCAAAGGAATTTTCATAGTTCCAGATTTTGAAGATAAAAACGTCGAGAATGCACTAGATTTCGTTCGGATGTTCAATAAGACTGTGACTGCTGTTATAAATCTCGACTTGACGTCTAAAAACTATTGTAATGAGTTGAGGTAAAATTTAAAGCTTTATTCTTTGGAGATAAAATACTGCTGCTGATGCCGTTTCAGAGAAAGAATGTAACATGCGAAATGGTTTACGATTTTAGTTTTCATGCTTTTGAATTGAAATAAAATTTAATGTTGCTAGTAATCGTATCTTAAGAGCGTGTACGCCGTATGGCATTTCATACAAATTTTCAAGTCACTATTTTGCGAAATTACTGAACCGATTTTAATGAAATTTCACACATTTATAAGCAAGATACGTAGGTCTTAATAGTTAGTTAAATACATTTTTCAAATGTCTTATTTAAAAAAGATAACTGTAAATTTTAATTTTTTGATGAGATGCAAATGCGAGCATTGTACAAAAGTTAATAGAATCGGCGCTCTTATTTTTATTTTCAGCCAGTTTGTCATACTGGTAACATCTTCACAAAATGCCAGTACTGAATATTCCTTCTCAATGTTGGAAGGGTTATGTGAAGTCAGACTCAAAAGTGGATACCCAGCGTTATTTGTCAGAACAGATGATCTGGCTGAGGTAAGAAATACGAAATATAGTGTTGTTACTTCAACGAACTTTTTTAAAAATTGTTTTCCTTTTTATTTAAATACAGCAATTGATAATAATGCCCTGATGCCAACAGCCAGAGTCACTTCAGCTCGTGTTTTGTTTATAAACTTCTTATAACACTCATAAAAAAAACATACAGTCGAATTAAGTAACTCCTTCTTTTTCGAAGTCGTTTAAAAATTAAAACATATGTTAAATGCACCTTATTGAATTCTCTTTCGACTGCAAAAAATAATGTCAAGAATTTACTTTCATCGGTAGCCTAACAAAACGCCAAAAGATTCCACAACTATTCTGAAACCGCAAGCATTAGCAGCATTTTTCAACGCAATGGAAAATAGTTTGAAATTAAAATACAACAACGTTCTAACCTGGAATTCGAACATAGAAAGATCTAGTGATTTTTGGAATAAACTAGAAAAAATATTTGGTAAGTTATAATTAAATTATTTATTTAATCTCGTGTAGCACCCAATTTCCACAACATATTTTTAAACATTTAGTTTAAACGTAAGATCTGCCAAACTGCAATTTTTCGTGTTTCTTTCATTTCAAAACGAATGTTTCTTGCGGTAGTAGGTAAAGCAAGACTGATGTTGTCTTATACAGTATGTTCTAGAAGTGCTTGGGGATATTTATGGGTGATACTAGGTATATAGATTAAGGAAACAATAACAAAACAATAAAAAAATCCAACTAAGCTAATTTCGAATAAAAAGTTCAATCAAAACAAATTACTTTTAAAGCAGTTTAATGCATTTGCTGTCATCAAATCTATGATTGAACTAAAGTACTATACCACAATGCCAACAAACTGTTTGAAAAGTTTTTCGTTCGAAACTTTTTTTTAACAGTATTTTTTTTGTTTTTCCTATTTTTGCCTTAATGTTTGTAAATTTTCCATCATTTCCCTAAAATATGACCACACGCTTCTGAAACACACTTATATAACAAAAAGAGTAAATAATAAAATCCAAGAATACACAAAACGAGTTATTGCATCACCCCAAGTTATTTATCCACATAACAATTTAGGTGATGATCTTTGTTTGTATAAGCTTATTATCATATTCATAAGCTATTATTCTAAAAGTGTAGTACCCATGCCGTTCCTGCCGTGGCTTCATTAATAAAACACTTCTTATTTTTGTGTAGACCTCTTTTATTTGACAAAAAAGCGATGTTCACACAACAAAAAGTACTTTAACAAAGTAATTAAGTGAATCATTCATTTGGATTATGTTGTATAAAAAGTAAACCTCTCAACTGAATCAGAAAAATAATTTGAAAAGCACATCTATTCAACTAGTCTAATGTATCAAAAACGAGGTAAACAGCTCATTCAACGTTGCTTACATTGCCATGACAACATGCCCCCAATTCTAAAGTGCTATAATGTTGGAATCTAATGAGTTTGCCGTACGGGATTTCAAACGGAATTAACGCATCTGGTATTGGTAAGTGCGGTGCAATGAGCGGGAATACTAGCCAATAGGGGCCATAGAACACGTATTTAGAGATCGGCGAAGTTCAACAGTGTCTGTTGGTAGAATTTGGGATTAGTGGGACCTTTGTTTATGAATTTGGGTTTATTTGCTTGGTAAGTTGGACTAGGTATTGGGTATTAATTACCCGTTGGCTCGGAAGAAGGCATGGCTCCCTGTCGTTTCGTGCGACGCAGGTCCTCTCGGGACTTGGCTGCTTCGGGAGGTTCCTGTGTCGCATCGGCAGGGAGCCGGATGCTTGGTGTCACCACTGCGTCGATTGTCGGGAAGACACGGCGCGGCATACGCTGGCAGAGTGTGCCGCTTGGGAGGAGCCTCGCCGTGCTCTCATCTCTGTGGAAGGCAGTGACTTCTCGCTACCGGCCGTAGTCCTATCTATGGTCGGCGGCGAGGAGTCCTGGGACGCCGCAGCGCAGAGCGAGCAGGTGTACCGGGCGTCGGGCAACCGGGTGCCGGAAGAGTATACACTGCCTCTTCTGGCCCCCCCAACTGGTTCCAGGGGCGGCGGACTTGAGGACGTCCGTCACCCCTCATTTATCCGGACCCGAGGTGGTGGCGCGTAGTGTTCCCGTGCGCCCCTCTTTGACGTCGCGGGGGGAGTCCAATACCTGACTCCCTCTGCTGACCCGAGGTGGCCTGCAGTGCTGGCTGGGGATAACGGAAGTCGCATATGTTCCCGCGATCCCTGGCATAGGTGGGAGACACCAGGGTGGTTTTAGTCAGTAAGAGTCTGACAGACTCCTCCGCCCGCCCTAGGATGGAGGACATGCATGAGAATTTCCCCCCGTAAAAAAAAGGTATTAGGTATCACGCGATAATCATCATAATTTTTACCGAGAGGTATCCACAACTGTAGACACAGAGAAGATTGAAAACTATACTAATATACCGATTCATAATATTTGTAGGTGAAGCACAGTAACGATTAGCTGTAAATGATTAGAAACAATAATAAATAGATCATTTATTTAGATAGTCAAGACCCGTTGTGTTAGTAATTACAATATTGACTTATAACTATTGTTAGTAAGCTGACTGACTGAATATAAGTAATTAGAATGTAAGTAAGACAGTTTGTAATTGCACAGAGATAGTTTTGATTATAGGTATTTTATTAAATCATAATAAAGATGGAAAACATAGGTATACAATTTAAGTAATGTTCCACAAGTAAATATGACAAAGTTCCATCCATCTAAGTAAACAAACCCGCTGATTGGATGAAGATTTTACATCCGGGTTCAAGCTCGACAAGTCGAAACCTGTCGGGGTTTGTTATTGTTAGTCGCAGGCCAAGCTTGAGGAAGACAAGGGGGAAGGGGCGGGCGGCCATCGCTTGCGCGCCCACGCTTGGTAGATCCGGCGCAGATAGAAATCAGTGTACACAATACTTGCGCCCATGTGCGTAATCTATAAATAAGACCGCCGTTAGAACAATGAGTCAGTCTTCACTTGTCCTCCAGCAGAGTAACTACTCGCTGTCTCCCTGTGCTGTGAAATTGTATCAAAGTATAAAAAGTCTGTGTAAAGTTGTGCCGAGTTTATTATAAATAGCGCGTGTTAATTATTTTGACTCATATCGTTAGTTTAACAAGTAAAGTAGAGTGATTGTATTAGAATTACGTGAATACAAAGTGTTTTTACCTCTATGTCGCTTGTTTTATTCCACTACCTCGTAAAGGGAACAACGTCACCCCCGCCTAGCCTGATCCCGGTGTCGTGTGTCGATATTTTGGTCCTTCGGAGCCGGATCTAGTTCATCAAGAGGAGTGGAATAAAATGAGTCAAAAGAGTGCTATAACCACGCGCAGCAAGTTACGTAAATTAGCCGACGAGATGAGTGAGCGGCGCAAGAATGACGTCCCCTCGGACTCAGGTTTACCGTCTGAAAAGACGCCAGGCTCGCCGTCGGTCGCACCAACTGTTGCGTCAACATCCGTTCGTAATATACCTCTGACGGGCCCCGGCCGAGTGTTCGACTATACGGAGCAGACAACTGAGAGGAGGCGCCAGGGATCAAGACAAAGCAGCAAAGGCTCATCTAAGAATAGTCGCAAGAGCGTCGAATTCTTACGAAAAAGGATTGAGTATGAAGCTGAACGCGAGCTAGTACAGTTAAAAGAAAAACTCGTGAGGAAAAGGGTGGAAGCAGATATCGCCGAGATAGAGGCAGCTGCTGAAAGTGATGACTCAAATTCAGATGTGGATACGACACATCGCGTTGAAGAATGGATTAACACAACGCCCCAAGTAATTGAAAAAGATACAGTGTTGCAGTCTGTATCGCGCGCGCCTGTTGAAGTGGCCGCGCCCCGTGAAACCTCTGTGACCCGGGAACAAAACGTAAGTAGAGTGAATAACGTATCTCTTACGTACCGTGAACCTACAGTGTCCAGCGAGATAAATGTGCCACGCATAATAGAGTCGTCGACGTCAGTATCGGTGGGCAACATAACGACACCTACTACGCCGGCGTACTTGCCAGTGTCGACAGCAGTGAGATTCCGTCTGCCCGAGAATAATCCCGTCTTTACCACTCCGGTCGCAAGTGTACCTCGAGTATCAACGCTTGAGTCGGATACACGGCGGCAGAGATATGACAGAGTGGGTGAAACAGAAAGACGGCGAGAGTCATCAGGGGAAAGAGACAGGAAGATAGACCAACTGGCAGAAGCGATTACGGGACTGGCACGACCGCGACCGGTACCTAGGCAGGCTTATGAATTGCCTCATTTTAATGGCGACCCCGCCGAGTGGATTTCCTATCGAAACATGTACTGGGACACTACTGAGTTGTACAGTTTCAAATCACATGAAAACCTAGCACGCCTGAAAACCTCACTGCACGGCGAAGCGAAGATAGCGGTTGAAGACTTATTGCGAACGTCAACAGACCCGTCAGCAATAATGCGTGCCCTAGAGGAAGAGTTCGGTCATCCGACCCTAGTATTACAGTGTGCACTAAAAAAGGTCAGAGATTTACCCAGAGTGACGGAAAGCTGCCGAGAGCTGAGGAAATTCTCAACGACTGTGAGAAACTGTGTATCATTGTTAAAGAATATTCGTGCAGAAGGTTATTTGAATAACCCACAATTAGTGAGTGAGCTACTAAACAAACTGACACCAGTGCAACGCGCGCAGTATGGTGACTTTGCTATGGGCCTAGATAACTCACAAGGGGTGGATTTAAGAGTGTCACCAAGCTTAGAAATAATATCACACTTCTTAACACATTTAGCACGATCGACCTCCTATTATGTACAGCCGATCATGAACGAGCCTAGTGCATCTAAACCTCCCATGAAGCAACAGAAGCAAGTCTACGGTCAAACTAGACCATTGAACAGCGCACGTCATGTCACTAACAAGCCACCACTGATGCAACGAGTGAACGCACAGAGTGACGAGTCCCTCTCACCTAAGGAATGTGTAATGTGCAAAGGTGAGCACGCTATTGAAAAATGTGAGCAATTTGGAAAGTTAAGTGTTCAACAGCGTTGGGACACAATCAAAGAAAAGAACATGTGTTTTAAGTGTCTTATTAGAAAACACCCCAAGAGGTTCTGCCGCGCCGACAAATGTGAGAAATGCGGTTATGCACATCACCTATTGTTACACGCGGACAAAGCGCAGAAAGTAAACAAAACAGAAAGTGTAACTAACATCGGGGAATGGCGAGCCTCAGCCCTACTGAAGATAGTGCCAGTGACTATAAACTATGAAAACAGTGTCGACGTTCAGTGTTACGCGTTATTAGACGATGGTGCGACGGTATCGCTCATAGACAATTCACTCGCCGCTAACTTAGAGGGACCGTGTGTACCTCTCACACTCAAAACAGCGGGCGGCTACGGAGTAACAGACTTAACTTCGCGAGTGGTACAAGTACAAGTAAAAGGTCCTAATGGACAGTGCCATAAAATTAAGTGCCGCACAATGGCAAACATAAGCTTACCAACGCAAACAGTGTCCGCCGCGACGATTAACGATAACGCGCACCTCAGCGACTTGGGTTGCGTGGAAATGAGGGGAGCCAAGCCGCTACTACTACTCGGGCAGGACAACTGGGAGCTGCTCGTCGGCCAGGACATTCGACGGGGACGATCTGGTAAGCCAGTTGCCTCACTTACGAAGCTAGGTTGGGTCATACACGGACCACTTCAAAATAGTAACAATAATAATTCAGTAAATTGCATGACAGTCTCCCTCCCCGACTTACATAATTTAGTCAAATCTCAGTTTGAATTAGAAGCCCTAGGCATTTCACAAGATACTCGTAAAAATAAAGACGTAGAGCGAGCGTTGCACGTATTAGAAAGCACCAGTCGTCGCACTCCTGACAAGTCACAATGGGAAGTAGGTTTACTGTGGAAGCATGAGAACACTCAGTTACCTAATAATTATAATCAGGCCCGACAAAGATTATATGGCATAGAAAGACGCATGCGCAAGGACGCTGTGTTCGCCGAGGCGTATACGAAACAGATAGAAAGATTGTTAGATGAAGGTTATGCGCGTAAAGTGATAAGTAAAGAAGATAATTCTCCAGTTTGGTACTTACCGCATTTCGGAGTAGTAAACCCCAACAAACCGGGGAAACTACGTTTAGTTTTTGACGCGGCCGCCAGGTCTCACGGTACGTGTCTGAATGATAACAGATTGACAGGACCTGACATGTTGAATTCATTGTTAGGAATACTATTAAAATGCAGGATAGGCCCTTTATATATATATGATATAGATAGGCTGTCAGACAGAGGCAACTGGCGCTGGGTACCCTCGGAGGATAACCCTGCTGACGAAGCGACCAGATTGTGTTGGCCCGATAATTGCACGAAGTGGCTCTCGGGCCCCTCGTTTTTACGTGATCCACAGGAGCAGTGGCCAGCGTGTCATGAACCTGAGGCGGCGGAGGTGGACCTCGAGCGCATCCAACGAGTCCACGCGTCAACTGCACCCGCGACACCGCTCCTGGACTACGAGCGATATTCTTCATGGTCACGCATTCAGCGTGTGATGGCACGCATACTTATCTTTATCGGCCGGTGCCGCAAACACCGGGCTACGACGGAGCTGCAGTCTCAAGACCTTGAAGAGGCGCACGACTGCCTCATTAAGTTGTGCCAGGAGGACAGCTTCAAAGAAGAACGGGCTGCCATCCTAAAAGGGCTTCCCGTACCTAACAGTAGCCACATAAAATCATTAGACCCGATGATCATCAACAATGGGTTGCTACGAGTGAGAGGACGTCTGAGTGCCTGCGAGGAACTTACATTTAATGAAAAGCACCCAGTGATTTTAGATGGACGTCACCCATTGTCCCGAAAGTTAATCGCACACTACCACGCGATGGCTTTACATGCTAACCACGAGACTGTTGTCAACAACCTTAGAGAAAAATACTGGGTTACGAAGGTCAGAACATCAGTAAAAACGGTAGTCTCGAATTGTCAGCTCTGTCGCATTCGCAGAGCCAAACCCATTACACCTAAAATGGGCGATTTACCTCTCGCACGGCTGGAGTCTACAAGAAGAGCGTTTGTGAGAGTGGGGGTAGACTACTTCGGCCCAATGGAAGTGACAATTGGCCGACGCCGTGAAAAGAGGTGGGGGGCGCTTTTTACTTGCCTGGCTACGCGCGCCGTCCACCTGGAATTAGCTGCCACACTGAGTACCGACTCAGCAATATTAGCCTTGCGGCGCCTGATAGCACGCCGCGGGCAACCAGCACATCTATACTCCGATCAGGGTACTAATTTTATCGGAGCCAACACCGAACTTCGGGCAGCACTCAAAGAATTTGACCACGACAAAGTCAAGGACGAAGCCACAAATCGAGGTATAACGTGGCATTTCAACCCCCCGGCAGCCCCACACATGGGTGGCTGTTGGGAACGCCTAGTGAGGTCCGTAAAGAACGCGCTACGGGCCACGCTGAAGGAACGAGCACCACGTGAGGAGGTCCTTTACACCCTCCTCACCGAGGCCGAACTCATCGTGAACAGCCGGCCACTAAGCTACGTGCACGACGACCACAATCAACCTGTGGTCCTGACGCCGAATCATCTACTCCTGGGCACTGCCTCCGGGAGTACGCCATTTGCGCCGAGCGACACCGAGGACATCGACTCCCGCCGGCAGTGGCGGCGTGTCAACGCGCTCGCCGACATGTTCTGGCGGCGCTGGCTCCGAGAGTATCTCCCGACTCTACAGTGTCGTGAAAAGTGGGCAAATAATGTGCCAAATGTGCGTATCAGTGATGTGGTAGTGATCGCGGACAATAACAAAGAACGAAGTGCATGGACAAAAGGTATTATAAAAGCAGTGTACCACGGAAATGATGGTATTATCCGTGTAGTAGATATTAAGACTGTGAATGGGGTCCTGCGTCGGCCCGTTACTAAAATTATTGTGCTTCCCACAGACCAGGAAGTAATGCGGCTGAACCCTGTTACTGGGGGTGGAATGTAGGTGAAGCACAGTAACGATTAGCTGTAAATGATTAGAAACAATAATAAATAGATCATTTATTTAGATAGTCAAGACCCGTTGTGTTAGTAATTACAATATTGACTTATAACTATTGTTAGTAAGCTGACTGACTGAATATAAGTAATTAGAATGTAAGTAAGACAGTTTGTAATTGCACAGAGATAGTTTTGATTATAGGTATTTTATTAAATCATAATAAAGATGGAAAACATAGGTATACAATTTAAGTAATGTTCCACAAGTAAATATGACAAAGTTCCATCCATCTAAGTAAACAAACCCGCTGATTGGATGAAGATTTTACATCCGGGTTCAAGCTCGACAAGTCGAAACCTGTCGGGGTTTGTTATTGTTAGTCGCAGGCCAAGCTTGAGGAAGACAAGGGGGAAGGGGCGGGCGGCCATCGCTTGCGCGCCCACGCTTGGTAGATCCGGCGCAGATAGAAATCAGTGTACACAATACTTGCGCCCATGTGCGTAATCTATAAATAAGACCGCCGTTAGAACAATGAGTCAGTCTTCACTTGTCCTCCAGCAGAGTAACTACTCGCTGTCTCCCTGTGCTGTGAAATTGTATCAAAGTATAAAAAGTCTGTGTAAAGTTGTGCCGAGTTTATTATAAATAGCGCGTGTTAATTATTTTGACTCATATCGTTAGTTTAACAAGTAAAGTAGAGTGATTGTATTAGAATTACGTGAATACAAAGTGTTTTTACCTCTATGTCGCTTGTTTTATTCCACTACCTCGTAAAGGGAACAACGTCACCCCCGCCTAGCCTGATCCCGGTGTCGTGTGTCGACAATATTATTTATAAAGTAGCTCTGTTGGTCTGTATGTGTGTTTTGTCACGGGTAGACAGACCATGTTCCGGAATAGAAGATAGGAAAAATTTCATCCCAATTGTATGACACCATAAGATATCTTGTTTTTCTCCGGCAAAGCTGCTAGCGAATGCCTGTTTATAATTTATATATATATTTTTTAATTAACTTTAGCGTAGTAATATTAGAGAAGCAAATTAAAATATCTCTTAAAATTTCTATATGATAAGAATCTGAAAGTCAATTAGAATTTAAAGTTTATGACTGATTTATTTAAAGCCCTTCATTACTATAAAAGGACCTGAGTCCTTTGATATCTAAAGCATAAGTAGCTGAAAATAAATTATTCTGTAGACATAATAAAATCCATTTCAATTTTAGGTGTTGCACAAATTGAAAATGTTCAGAATGGCGTAATAGTGAATGATTTGAAGCTAAATGAAGTGAATTTACTGGAATTACAAACTCTTATCAGAAATTTACATAAAATCGACTATCCCATTGAAAAGATTCAACGCATGACTATTGAAAGGTAAGTTGGTATTTTAAGTAATTACTTTGGTGACACGAAAATTCGTTGTGGTTATTTTGTGCTAAAATGGCAATTTTATTTACTATTAGCTTTTAAACAGTATTGGTTTATTCCTGTGTTTGAAAGCTGCAAATTTCAAATAATTTTGTGATGTATATACCACAGTCACCACATTTTGCGTAGTATTAAATAACTTTACAGTCAACTTATCTGAAAATGGTTTAGGTGTTTTTTGTTAGCAACTATCATAGGATACTGCCTGATATTTTAGTACTTGCAAGTGATCTATTTAGTTGTTGAGCTCCTGAGTTCGATATCCTGTCGTTTTTTGAAGATAAAGGAACATAATTTTTTTAAATGACGGAATGTGTAACTTTAGAAAGTGGTTTTGGTTGTTAGAGTCGGGAAAAGTGTCACACAGCGGATTAAACATAACTCGCAAAAAGTGGCTAAAGTACACCTAATCACCCGAATGATTCCTGGCCACCGTAGGCGCTGGCCTGCGGACGGTGAGCGTTCGTGGCTCGCTGTCCGATAACAACCAGGCCTACGTCGACGGCACGTCGTGTTCCGCGCGCGCTTTTTTGGGTTTTAGTCAGTAACATCCTGGCATTCCCTTCCGCTCCACCCAAAGTGGAATAAGTCATTTGATGATTTCATATCCATGAAAAACCTTACCTGCCCAATACTTCGGGAGAACGGGTATGACATCATGATGAATATGAAAGACTCATGGTTGACCACCATGTCATTTGGTTTTAAGAAACATTATTAAAGTCACACATATAAAAAAAGGTTGCCTGGTAGATATCGCTGTCAGCGATAGGATGGCCAATGTAGCCATACAAATTATATTGTAAGTAAAAAGTTGTACAACTTCATAATGTGTTGTTTACAATAAAGTGTATTTTATGAATTATTGCAAATAATTTAGACATACTAGCTGACCCGGCAAACGTCGTTTTGCCACATAAAAAAAAAAATTAGGGGTGGACCACCCTTAACATTTAGGGGGATGGAAAATAGATGTTATACGATTCACCACACTAGCCGATATGCACGCTAAGATTCACGAAAACCGGTCGAGCCGTTTCGGTGGAGTTCAACCACAAACACCGTGACACGAGAATTTTATATATAAGACTATGTAGAGACATAATATGTATATTATTTGCAACAATTCATCAGTTTAAAATAACCTAACCACTAAGCTAAGTTCTCATCACTTTACTGGGGCTTGTGGTCGCGAGGGATGCACCAATCAAATTAATCTAGAAACACCGTAAGGCTGAGTAAGTCATATCAAACCGAGTTTTGTAGCCAATCAACTGCGCCAGAAGCAGCACAGCACAATACACTATAGTTGTACGGCTATATAATGTACCAATATTATAGATCTCCTATTTTCTACAAAAGAAACAACTATTATTAATTGCATTGATATAAGGTTTAAAAGAAACAAAGCTACGTTTTGTGTTCAGTCGTAAAAATTTACAGAAAATTGGTTTGAGTGAGCGAATTTTTTATGTTCTTACGCAACGTGCATCGAGTAGAAATAAGATAGTACAATTCGGTATTTTGTAGCAACGTAGCTACGGTACGAGTCTCTACGGTTTCTGATTGGGTCCAGTTTATGACCTAAGTTTGATCGTAGTTGAAAGAACTATTTTTAAAATTTCTGATGTAGCTGTCATAACTTTGCAGATGTTTTTTTGTTTCTTGTTACTGAATTTATTGGTTCCAATTTTTTTTAGTCTTATGAATATTGGAAATGAAACTTCTGATAAGCCAAAGAATAAGGATGGTTTAGGCGCATTTTATACTTGCATTGATGATGAACAAGAACATCTAGCGACATCGCATCCTATTGTACCAATGGCTACTCAACTAAACAACGGATCTGAGGTAAAATTGATGAAGATCGTAATTTTTTACTTTTTTTCTGGAGCCAGTTTAGAAATTAGGTCGCTTTATTATCGCCATCCAGATCTACTGGATGGTGATAATTTGATAAAGTATAAAAAAATGAATCAGTACAAAACTTTTTTTTTTTTTGAGATTGCTAAAAAAGCTAAACATTGTTAGCAAACCTGACCCTGATGAAGAAAAAGCTAAAAGAATTCCATGATTTCCTTACAACTCTTTACAGTAAAAAAATACAGCAAATTACATTTGGAGACTTTTTTTATAAAATATGTTTCTAAACTATTTCTACTTAGTTTTTAATCTTTCTTATTTTGTAATCTCTTTATTCAAAAATTTAATAAATAAACACATAATTATTTGCAGAATGACCTTGACCCTACCGAAACGTACTTAACACTGATACCAGGCTTTGAAGGTCGTCACCAAATCTTCAGTTCACTGGCACAAGGGCTCAAAATACAGGCAGTGACTGTCCAATTGGCTCCCGATATTGAAGGAAACAGTATTCCTGAAATGGCTGCAACAGTTCGAAAGGTATTATACAGTATGTTAACTAACAGAGGGCGTTCCCGTTAACCCGCAATAGTATAGCATCCATATATGATAAAAAAATATTACCATTCAAAAATAAAATGTTTTTTTTTTATATTGAAATATTCACTAAAAATGTTAAATTGATACGTTAAAAAAACACTCTGTACGCGTACTTGCCTGTTTCTGTTTGGGCATTGCTACTACGAATAGGTACTATTCCGCGCTACTATTTTGATTTTAAACAGGATGTTTCGAATTTATTGTCAATTATTATGTTTTTATTCGGATTATTTTATGCTTATTTTTCTATTGTGGTATTTTTATTTTAATCTATTAATGATATAGATTAACTAGTAAGAGTAAGGGATCGCCCTCTGTTATTTAACATACTTTATATTATGTATTTGATGGAAAATTTACTATGTGCTCGTGGCTAAGTAATAACAGCCACCCGGGTTGATTCTGTGGCAATACGGGGATAAATATGCCTATGAAATAGCCTATGAATAGCTTTCTATTGGTGAAATAATTTTGAAAATCGGTTCAGTAGATCTACAACGTCGCAAAATCACAACCTCACAAACTCACAAACGTTATCTGTTTATAATATTAGTATCTAAGATTAAACTTTTAACCTTCTGTAAACTCGAGAAAATCATCTCGAGTTTATATTCAAAATCATCCAAGTCGACTCTACCTCGACTCATAAAACATGCTGTTTTACTCGACTATTTTTACTCGAGTAGTTGACATTACTCGAGTATCAATTCATTGTTACTCTGTCGAATGAAGGATCAAACAAGTTACATAATATTATAAGCCAAAAGATTTAATGTCATACGCACGTCATAAAGGTCTTAGTTTATGGGACAGCTAGATAATTTCAACTCCAATAAGGTTTTGACTTAAATACTCCACTTCTAACAATGTAGTTGTTAGAAGTGAAGTTTGCAAAATAGGGCTGTGCATGATCATGATAATTGATAAAAAGTATTAAAAAAAAATCTCTGTCATGACCAACTATGGCAAAAATCTTTTTACACAATTTTCTTGCTTTCCAAATGCCTGCTCTATCTATGATTTCGTTTTTATCTAACAAGAATCAAGTCATGCAAATAAATGTTATACTATAGGTAAATCAAATCAGATGGCTATTTTTGCATTATTTCCCAATTTTCATAAAACGTTACGTTTTAAGACGAAAAAAATATCGCATTTTATTTTTTTCAGCTTGAGCCGCGTCGCAAACCTAATTTTACTAATATTTTATTTTTGAAATACCTCCGAGAGCTTACCTATTATAATAATGGCAGGCTATTTGTAATATCAAATTTCTTTTAGAAATGAAACGTCTTTATGAAAAATTCTTATAAATTGTTTCAGTTCATGAGAAGCAAGTTTGAGAGCAAATCCAAGTTTTATCTTCTGGGGTATTCCTTTGGAGTAAACGTTGCTTTGGAACTGGCTGCCTTATTGGAGGAAGAAGGTAATTATTATACAGTCCCAAAATACATTTGACTTTGTATTCGACCTCAAACTCTTATTTGTAAATAAATTAACTCCACTTAAACATTAACATGTTACTCAAAGTGTAAAGTTAGTTACAATTCACTGATTACTTACTAGCTCAATCATGATGTCTTGTATTTCTACAGCAAGTCTAATGCATATTAATGCAATGTTGGTTCTTGATTCCAAAACTCTTTGATTACCATCTGCTCGGCTTGTTTACCATAAGTGTACTCGGTTTCATGCTCCAAGTCTCCGACATTGAAACACGTTATTATGAATTCCATTCATTAATTATTCTCCAAAACACTACATTACAAATGGTTGGTTTCCATTCAAATCTTGATGTTTACACTACATGAAATTTACAGGACACACTGGAGTTGTGTATTGTTTGGACAGCAGCCCGGATGCATTAAGAATACAGCTAAATTCACATTTAGGCGAGTTGACGGATTTGGAGCTACAAAACCTTGTTTTGGAACACTTGTACCAGTTAATGACCGGAGAGTTTTCCGAGGAATTGACCCAATACTTGGAACAGATAAAAGAATGGCACGCAAAAGTTGAAGCTTGCTTGTATACCATGAGGAAACTGGGTAACTACTCTAAACAATACAAATGGTCGATCCTAGAATCAGCGTACAGGAGAATCATGTTTGCAAGAAACTACGAACCAAACTTCAAGCTGAATTCTGAAGTGATTCTAATAAAAGGCCTGGCACATCCAAGAGGTGAAAGTCTTCCTGAAGATTACAACTTGTCTAAATACACGAACAAACCAGTGAAAGTGTTCGACATAGAATCTGATCACGCAACAGCTCCTTATGACTGTAGAGTATCAAATATAGTGAATAAGATGCTTGATCAGAGTGTGATAGAAGAATTCAAGAAGAAAAATCGTTGTGAAACGTATTTTATCAAATCGAAGTAAGGTAGAATAAGAGTTTAAGATACGGTCATATTTTTAGTAAACATTTTTAGTTATGAATGTGTTTCATTTATTTGTCCTTCATACCTACCAATAAATGCATCTAATGTTTTTGGTTTGATAGAATCATTCAATCTGGGTTTCCAAAAGTGGTAGGTAAAGTAGGCCTTACATCGATAGTAAACCTTTGACCTAGAGCTGGCCGAGCATAGCACAGAGTTTCAATAAATTAAGAGGCCATCAATGCTTGCTTATACTGGTTTTGTTAACACCGTTGCCGTTGTATGGTCTACCGTACCAGTCTTGTTTGCCATACTTCTGGTGTAAAATACAACCAACAAATTTTACGATAGATAATGAACTTTTATCGAAATAAAAATAAGTATTTTTTCTATTACAATTTGTATAATTTAGTCGGCTAAGAATATAAACAGGCCCGGTTTAAAGGTTTTCATTTGAAAGTTAGCTACAAACGCAGAATTTGAAGTCGCCAATATTTACTCTATGTAGTTGTTATTTATTCTCATCAGTTTGATACTCACGGTCTCAATATTGATGCTTGAACGTCGATTTTGTCGAGTAATAAACGCTCTAGTCTAGGGAAAGAGATGAAGGCATAGATTAAAAAAAAAGTAAATGAATCAATCAACTTATCTGATATGTAAACGTCGATGTGTCCAAAGTGAAACTGCAATTTAAGTATCGTCAAAGTTTGTGAAGAAATAGGATCGTCTAAACTTATATTATAATCATTTTCATCTGCTTTGCTTCTTCAAACATTATTGGGATCGACTAGTCAAACGGGATTCTGTTGAATACCAGTATTTTACGTGGAGTGGCTTACTTCAACTTATTTTATAAACAGGTGAAATCATTTGTTTTTATTAAAAGTTTGTAAAAGTTAAACTGCAAAGGTACCAAAAACGAATTATTACTTCAGTTATAGAAAGCTACAATATCGGTGAGCTCCATGGGCTGTCTTATTAAGAAATTTAAAGAATACTTCGGGATACGTCATTCGAATGAAGCCACGGGATAGAATAATTAGGTATGTTTCGTCCACTTCGTCCACTTTTTTAACTATAAAACAGCAATATGTTGGCAAAATTACTTAAATGCAAATGCGCAGGCTAGCAGTATTCGCAGCGTTGCAACGCCTTTGATCCTACTTACCTATTGTTACTAAATGACGATGTCCTTACGTTTATATGCCATAAACTTTTGACACCAAATACAGGGTGTTCAAGGCTGATGGCGAGCGAAAACGGGTCGTTAAACTTTACACCCCGGCCTACTATCAACAAACAAGTCGTAAATACGAAAAATTTGATAGTGTGGGACGTGTCTATGTTGTGGAATTTTGAGGTTACTTTGTTGTGGTACCTTGTTCTTTTAATTATTGATTAGCTCGCTTTCACTATCCCGCCTGACGAAATGCGATGATGTGGTCGAAGATGGAGGAATTATCAAAAGAGAAGATTCTTGGTCCCTAGAAATTTAATCCAGTTCTGGCGCAAATGTTTTATATAAAGTAAAAACATTACTAAAATAATAAATCGTCTCCATTGATCTATCTAGTGGCTAGCATATTTTTTTTACTTGTAGAAGTTTGTAGGTAGGGTTTCTTGGCCGAGCCCTTGTTTTTAGTATGGGAATTCATTAGATGACTTCTAAGAGTGTTAGACTCTTCCTGACTGATACCCATCCGTGTTCCTCCGAATGCCTTTTGCGTTCCAGGCCGCAATGACTCTTTCCAACAAATTCCACAACCCTGGCAGGCCCTAGCTAGCCTCGACTACTGTGCTGATATTTCTTTGAGGGGCGCGTAGAAGAACACAATAAGCCGTCAACCCGGGGCTGGTTTTTATCGGACAGTGAGCCATCCTACGTTCGCCGTCTGCAGGCCCGCGCCTACGATGGCTGGGAATCGCCTTGCGACTCCTGACGCCCGAAGCGTCTTCTTCTGCTGCGGCTTCTCACGCGGCTCGTCTCCTTCATCGCTAGCATTACTACTTTGCAGAAAGTTGCCGAGCCCTGTAGCCTAAAAGACTTGCTGGGTTTTAACAAATGTGGTATCATTAGATTAGCCGCGATACGCTGTGTGACACAGGCTATAAGGATTCTGAAAAGGCTCGATGAAACGATTTTTAAAAGCGTAAGTGACCTAATTGGTATAAAAAAAACTTAGAATTTACTGTGGAATAAAGAAACTCACAAACATATGTACATGCACATACATACATATATTAACCCTGAAAACATAACCCCCCTTTTTTGGGCAGTCGTGTAAAAATGAAACTAATTACAAAAAGAGATCTAAATAATAATTAAAATAATATTTGACAGTTGGTATTCTAACTGATATAATAAAATTATAAATTGTGTTTCATTTAAAAGTTAATTAATAAGTTTCTATGAAATCAGTTAACATAAAAATAATCATGAAATTTTTGGAACCAAAATCAGTTTTTGTGTAGAAGGCCTAACCTTTTACGGGCAAAAAAAAAATGTGTTAGCCAGATAGAGAAATAGTGGTAGTGTATTCTATTACAACTCTTCCTACTGTACAGTCTGAGAATATAAATCATAAGCGCCGAAGTTATGTTGATTTTGTACCATCTCTTTGGTATGATCAATCTAATTCATAGCAAGTTTTATTTTTGTTATTTCTTACATTGCTTTTAAAATCTATACGATCTCTTGTCTACATAGTATCAAAAAAGTCACTTCCCGCCGTCTGTCTCTCTGTACGCTTAGACCTTTTAAACTGCGCAACAGATTTTAATGCGATTTTCACTATAATTTAGGGAATTTCTTCCGAAAGGTTTATTTATGTATAATACACTAGCGAACGGGAACTACGCGGGTGAAACCGCGGGGCGCTCCGCGGTTTCACCCGCGTAGTTCCCGTTCCCGTGACAATATGGGGATAGAAAGAAAGATAGCCTATGTTCACCGGAGATAGTGTAGCTTCCCAACAGTGAAAGAATTTTTCAAATCGGTCCCGTAGTTTCGGAGCCTATTCAATGCAAAAAAAAAAAAACAATAAAATCTTACCTCTTTATAATATTAGTGTAGATTATAATTACAATTATAAAAAGTATAGAAAATAATTACAAGTAAAGAAAAATCGATGTTTTGCCAAATGACCAAAAAGTGATTTTCAGGCGCAAATCAGCATAATAAGCCGAAGTGGGTCGCTAGTAGAATATGTTATTCAAAAAATACCAGACAAAATCAGGGTAAAGAATAGAATAGAATACTCTTTATTATGTACATTATCTATGTTACAGAAAATACACATGAAGAAAACATTACATAAGGTGACACAATGGGCGGCCTAACCGCTAAAAGCGATCTTTACAAGACAACCTTTGGATGGATTTTAAAGAGTAAAGGAAAATAGTACTGTAGGTAGTCTTAGGTGTACTAATTATACAATAAATACATCATAGATAAATATATACAATAATAATTATGAAACAAAACACATAAAACCCAAATAAAAACGATTAAAGGGAGAGGTAGTGATTTTTGACCATTGTTTTAAAAATGGACAAAGATTTAGCACGCCTTACCGATACGGGCAGGCATTCCATAACCGCACCGCTTGAACCGTAAAGAGCAGATTTTTTGAGCCATGCGAGTAACAAAAAACAAATTTCCCTTGTGGATTTAAATGAAAATAAGATTCTTATTTTCATTTTGAAATCTACCCATGACACACCCTATGCTTGTTAGTCAGGCGAAGTGACTCTTGTAGTAGAAGGAGTACTCAACTGTCAACTCTCACTAAAAGAACTTACCTTCATTATTCGCGTGCAAAAGAGGTTGAAAATCGTGTCTGCAGTTCTGCACCAATTCCCAAGAACCTAAGTTTCCAAATTTCGGCATCTGATTGTTTTCACTTTTGTAAACAGAAACAACTTCAGAGCGCTCGGATCAAAACTTTATTTATTTGCAATAAATTAATTTCCAGTTCTTTCAGTTCTCCAAGAGGTTTCAGCTGAAATTAAAGTCCTCCGGTTTGGCCACGTCGCTTTGAAGTTAGTCTATTTATCTTAGAGCAAGTAGCGTTATGTCGCAAAATTATATTTCGGGGAGTTTCGTTTTAGACTATTTAGTATTTGGATAACTGGAATTGATTTCCAGAAGTCTGCATTAGTAAGGGAATGATTTTCAGAGATAAACTAACAACTTATTTATTTTCTTTAGCCTTTTAGAAATGTTGATATTATGAACTGCATCTTTATCTTTTATGGTTTTGTTTCCATTTAAGTAAAGTTACAAAAATGGAAATGTCCTGTTGTCAATACGAGAAACAAAAAGAACACGCAGATTTATCGCTGATGTTTATATAATTGATGGCGATGGTATAGATGGCATTAGAGCTCGCTTATATATACGTAACCTATGAGATATTCAATTATATACATACCTTCATTGGATATTTACCCTCCAAGATTCGCTATTTGGCTGCTTTAGCCCAACAAGTGATGTTACCTAGTGCTTACTGTTACGTCAAAAAAGTTAAACATATTTTCTTCGAATTCACTCTAAAATAACAAATAGGTACAGCGTATGTTGTTGTAATGAAAAATCACACCTGTATTCCTTGTAGGATAGGTAGAGCTGTACGAGTAACAGAGAAACCTACCCTCATGGCCTGGCACGCTACTATGGCAAGAGACTAGACGGCATGTCATTATTTCCATGGAAGATGGATGGTGTGGGACGCTATTTGTAATGATACTCTTGCGCTATCCCATCCTCCTAGCTCATCGTGCTGTGCTGGCGCTGCCGCTGCGGCTGCGAAGAGCCTCAAGCAGCGGAAATATAATAACCTTGTTAGTAGTTATATCTTCGAGCCGTTTGGGGTTGAAACTCTTGGTTCGTGGGGTCCGAGTGCTCATAACTTATTTAAAGATTTGTCAGACGTTAAGTTGACACTTCGCGTGACCCAAGGGCTGGTTTTTACCTTGGACAAAGGATAAGCATTGCCATACAGCGTGGTAATACTGCCAGCCTTTTGGGTACATTACCAGTGGCCAGCGATGCGAAGAAGTTTATCGTCGCCATTTTTTGACTACTTTTTTTTTTGTTTGTAAAGTTCTTTTTTTATTTAAGTGTGTATATAGTAATAGTTATATTGTCAATACAACAATACCTATTGATATAGAAACCCACAAAAACACCAGCTAAGACGATCCCTATAAGTACGATTTGCCCTTCTCATCTTCACATACTCAGCACCACCAATCCCTCTCAGATTTCACACACGAAACACAAAAATAAGTTGATTAATCTCAATAATTTTCAGGTCACGTCCCTTCTTGGACATCGTCCCAGTATTCGTACACTGGACGATAACGTTGGTAATTTGTCATGACCGCAGCTGGTAAACAATGTTCCATGGTCCATGTATCGACTTCTAAATCGACGTTGATGTCGTATGGTGGCGAAAATTGAGGCTTTTGAAACCGCATGTGACTGCAAAGTAATTACTACAGCGATTAAGCGTTTAGTTTTTGATGTCTGTGCAATTTGGGATTTCGGTTTGGTTATTATGTTTGTGGAGCGAGGTGTAGCTAGTCAGGTTAATGTGCAGGTTGCGGTTGTAGCCTCTTGGGTGTCGTTAGAGGCAAATAAATATTGTTTTTGATTTTTAAAGTCGTCCATTTATAAAAATAGCAAAGTACTGTCTGAGCTACGAGCTTTTAATTCCACCACTTCAGAAGATTCCAGCTCAAGCACCAATCTTATTGAGAATTTCTCGATAAGATTGGTATTTTTGCTATAAAATTGTAATACTCGTAATATGATACTTTTGGCAATAATTTACAAAATAAGAATAAAATAATAACACACTAGCCTTGCTAAGCCGATAAACCTACAGTATTTATTCTAAACCTACCAAAAATTAAACACAATTAAAACTTATTTTGTCCCAAAAGTATAACGTGAAGAGTTCCAAAGCCACTAACCAATTCATAATTCAAAGCAAATTTGAAAACTCTTATTCGACCAAAATATAATTCCTCCAACCTTCAGATTGGTAGTATTATTCAAGAATACTAATAACCACCGATCTCTTCTACCCTGGAATGACTAAATCAAATTCTATCAGATGAATTGCTTATTCTGTTTGCTTGAAATTCTGGTCGTTTTAGTCACGTAGACTATTGATCTTGATGTAAATCACTCACTTAGTAGGTGTATAGTGAAATAGGAGACAAATCTATCTATTTCCTTTTTGTATCTTGTAGATTTTGTCAAAGGATTATGTGACATAGTAATATAAAATAAGCTTGCTTTGTTTATTGTGTATGCATTTTATCATAATACTAGCTGCTGCCCGCGACTTCGTCCCCGTGGAATCCCCGATTTTAAAACATTCTATATCGCTGCTCCGCACCTATTGGCTTAAGCATGATGTTATATAGCCTAAAGCCTTCCTCGATAAATGGTCTATTCAACCCAAAAAGAATTTTTCAATTCGAACCAGTAGTTCCTGAGATTAGCGCGTTCAAACAAACAAACTCTTCAGCTTTATAATATTAAGTATAGATTAATTGAGCAAAACTGATGTAAACCAATTTTTTTTACTATATCTGTTGAAAACTAGTGATGGACAATTTTTGAAACATGTTCAAAGCATCAATTTGTTATCCCCCATTAAACTTATTATATTTTAATGAGAAAACTTAAAGGAGAAAGTTGTGCTGAAATGATGGTAAAGGAAAATTTGCTGATACTTAAGAATTGGCAATTTGTTGAGTGTTTTCCTGAGAAATCTTTAAATTTCGCGGAATTATGGGAGTTCCTTATGTACACATCTATACTAATATCATAGTATAACAATATTCTAATAATATAAAGAGGAAAGATTTGTATTTTTGTGTGTGTTTGTATGTTTGTAATGAATAAACTCAAAAATGACTATGCCGATTTTCAAAATACTTTACCCATTAAAAAGCTACATTCACCTTGAGTATCATAGGCTATATTTTATCGCCGTATTGCGACGGGATGAAGTGTTGAAATGTTTCCCATTATGATTTTTAATATGAACACATTTGTTCAATCACACCTATTTGTTTTTATTTTTTTTTATTTTATTTTGGATCTTATCCCACCATTTATACGACGAAATTTCTAAGTTTGAGCTACACGTTAACTGACAAATACTTGCACTGTCTGGACAGGTCCACTCAAATCTGTGTGGCACTTTCCTCAAAAGGCTACCTCAGACATTAACCTACATGGTTCTCATATGATTTGACCAGTATGGATTGTATTGACTTTAAAAGAGACTTTGACCTCTGAGTTTGTTTCGGTGTTAATTCTCAGGGTAGTTGGCTAGGAAACACTGGCTTCATCTAGCTTTAAATGACCAGAAATAAGTGTAAAAGTGTTATGTTTAACCTACTTACAAAATAAATATCATTTATTATATCATTGTAACGGTGTGCGTTTCTGATTGAAACTCATTCGTCCTGGCCGGAAAATTGAAATTATGAATTTCAATTTTAGTTTTCTAATTTTCAAACATATTCCATTTTTCCAAACAGATCCACAGTCTTTTACTGGCAGGGCACTTCAATCCTGGGGCCGTACCACGAAGTGCCAATGCTATCATGATATTTGTGTGAAAAAGGGATAGTGCTATTCGTCTTGTATAACTCCGTCTCTCTCTGACACAGGAAGCATGATGGATTTAAGACGTCATGGTAGGGCTACAGATCTCCGATAGATCAACATCTACACAGTTATGCTGGTTATCCTCCGTACAACATAGAGTTATACTTATTGTGTTTGTGATCTAATAGAACTATTTGTAACTAGCTTCTGCCAGCGACTTCGTCCGCGTGGAATAGTTACTTTACCCCCGATTTTGAAACTCTCAGCCCGATCGGTTTAAAATTGACAAAGTTTCATACAAACGTTCATCCCCTATTTTATCCCCTTGGGGGTAGAATTAATCAAAATCCTTTCTTAGCGGATGCCTACGTCATAACATCTACCTGCGTGCCAAATTTCAGCCCGATCCGTTCAGTGGTTTGGGCTGTGCATTGATAGATCACTATGTGTGTGTGAAATATGTACAACTAACAACAAAAAAAGAAATGAAAGTAAAGCTGAAATGCCTGTGCAAAATTATATTATAATAACCTATACCTACTTCACTTAAAAATAAATACCTATAACTACGTATAACTAATTAATAAAATAACTACTAATTAATAAAAGTATCTACGCTTTTACCTACTTAATACTAAAAAAACAGAACATAAATTAGCCAAAACTAACCTATCGGTATCTAAAAATCTATGCTCCTACTTCTACTACTACTTCACCTAAAAATAAATAAAATTGAAACTATTAATAATTTGTAATTTGAACGAATATTTAAACATTACCAAAATAACTAATAAGTACCTATTTTATAAAATTGCAACAAAAGTTACACAAAAATAATCATAATAACATCTTACAGCATGATTCAGTATTAAAGCGCGACGGCGGGCGGCGCGATGGCTTATTATTGTATTCATGTATAAGTTTGGTGTTTCTGTACCGATTTATATGATTCTTTTTTTATTGAATAGGTAATAATGTTAACTTTTTTTTATTAGGGATGAGTGAGAGTATTATAAACGTAAGAGTAAACAAATATAATCAGAAAGCTCCGCACTGCTAAGCTATTGAGAGTTACACGTGTTATTGTGAGTCAACCATAAAAGATAGACATATGCTGTTCCGGGATATTTTTTAGATAATTTTATGTAGAACATTTCCGTAATACATGATTTCTATGTTACTTTAACCATTAAGGCTACACACGCGACGGAAGCTTAAAAAATGGAGTAACTTCTCCCGTTTCCCAACATTTCCCTTCACTGCTCTGCTCCTATTGATTGTAGCGTGATGAAAAGTATACTATAACCTGCCCAGGAGTATGAAGATCAATTGCACCAAGTTTTGTTAAAATCGGTCGAGTAGTTTTTGTTTCTATAAAGAACATACAGACAGACAGACAGACAGACAGACAGACAGACAAAAATTTTACTGATTGCATTTTTGGCACCAGTATTGATCACTAATCACCCCCTGATAGTTATTTTGAAAATATATTCACTGTACAGAATTGACCTCTCTACAGATTTATTATAAGTATAGAAGATATGCACAAGTCAGTGCTGAGTTTATGATTAAATACGTATTCTAATTGATCCTGTGTTTCCTTAGTCCGTGAGGTCTCCAACCTCACAATCATAGCATTATCCATCTGACAGGTTGAGGTCCTCTGCACCTCAGGTAGATAGGGGTACACACTACAGGCACAAGGGACCTCAAGTAGCATAATATCCCTTTTTTGTTACTCCGTGTACGTATGTAGCTACATTTCCTACTGTTATATACTTTAAGCACCCTTTGTTAGTAACTAGAGCGTAACCACATGAGACCCGCTTCGCTTGAAGTGAAAGGACAATCTTTTTTTTATTTTTCTAAGATTTTGTGTTATAAATAAAGCGCTTCAAAACGTGCTTAAACTTTATCGTATTTTATCTTGCATATTGAAGACAAAGAAGCGTCAATAAAAAATCTATATCTTTGCCTAAAAACAAATAACACTCGGTTGCTGTGTTAAAAGACGTTATTTTAAGAAAAAAACAAAAAAATCTTTGATGCAACTGATAGCATAGAAATAAACGTGTTATTAAGCCAAAAATCTAATTAATATAGTCTCGAAGGAGGATAAAAAATTGAGCCAATAAAAACAATAAACTAACCCCAAACAAAAGATTAAAGATATCCCTCAACGCGCAACCTTTAAAAAAATCTCAATCATTTTTTCCAATTACAACACCAGATAATTTGCACAATTATTAGAAAGCCAATGAACTGAAATCCAATTGTGAGGAGGAGAAAAAAACGTGGAAAAAAGCTGGTCGCTGCTTCGAGTTGAATAATTGAATTTATTGGCCTCACGCTGACAATAAAAAGGTTCTAATTAAAAGGAATGAGGAGAGCAAATAGTGGATGCTGTGGGTGTAATTAGATTATGCGGCAGCAGTAATAACGGAATAAGTGTCTCTTTATAGAAGAATGGGAATTACAATGGTTGTGTGAAGTGCTTTTTGGGTACTAAAAATATATAAATCGTAATATAATGTTAATTTATATCTAAAATTAAAATCCAATAAACACATTACAATTAAGTAATCAATATTAAATCAAATTCAGAAAAATAGTATATATAAAATATTAAAAATATTATGAATTATAAATCATTAAAAATATACCCACATGTTAAAGTGTACAAGACTTGGACATCTTCACCTTTTTAATTCAAGAGGTACTTCTATGCAATTATGCTCCATCAACAAGATCATCGCTTGCCATAAGGTGGTCAAACGCGAGACTTTCAATAATATTAAAAACAATAAACACAATCTATTATAAGTATATAATATTAAAAATAAACCTAAAAAGTTAAATCTATCTGTTCTGATTTTTGAGGGTTTTGTTAATTCAAATCGAGCGTTCATATTAGGAAAACACCACACGTTGACCAATCATTTGAAAAGTCAGTGATTGCAGCCAGCGTCCATACTACGTTAAATACATCAGTTCTCGTCTTATCATCAAATTCAATAAAGAACCCTATGTACATATACGTTCATACTTATATGATAGTATAAACGCGAAAGTTTGTCTGCAAGGCTGTATGGATGTTTGTTACTCTTTTACATCAGAATAGCTAAACGAATCTAGGTGAAATTTGGCACTGAGGTAGATTATAGTCTGGAATAACACATTGGATTCTTTTGATCCTTGGAGTATTTTCCCTTGGGATAACTTGCTCCATTCACGCGAGCGAAGCAACGGACGGCAGCTAGTACTTTCATAAAATTATACTTACATAGGTAAACTTTGCCATCAACAACAAATAAGGAAAAAAATAAAGAATATAATACTGATCTAAGAAAAGGAAAAGTGTGTATAACAAAAAACACTTCTGACATATTCCCAAAAAACTTTATTATCTCTCTAATTCTATGAACTTCAACCTAATACTAAGTCGTGCGAATACTTACTAAAACTTCTGAACTAATAAATTAAACAATTAAAACTCTTCAACTTTCATCTTCGTACACACTCGAAGCTAAGGAGAAGTAAGACCAAGTTGTGCTCAGTACCTGGAATGGAATAGTAAAAGTCAGTCCCTAGTTGGAACAATGCCATGAAGCTCGATTCGATCACGTTTGCGGGACTACTAAAAATAAATGTCATAGGCATTTACTGAAAGTGGACTGCTTACTATAACATGCCAAAGCTACCATGATTTCATTGCGAAAAAAGGATAGGCGTTTTATATATATTATCCTCGTCCCACAGTCCTGAGTACTATGTACCATAAACTATAATATATTTTTTTATGAATGTCCACTGGAATTTGCCCTGGCGGTTGGGAGTGTCATGCTGACTCAAAATTCTCTCTGATGGTGGCGTATGTGTTCCATTCATCATTTGGCTCCGTGAGCTGGGACGGGTCATCTCTCAGCTGCCACGATTTATTTTAATTATTTCTACTTTAAATTGTTCCTTTCACTCTGGATACCTGTATCATATAAGTATGTCTTTCTACGTCGTTCTCACATATAGGAATAACATCAAGAAGAACAATGTATCCACAACTTTGTAACAATTTATTGATTTAAAAGAGTGTCCGTGGATAACGTGCAAGAGTTTTTCTCCATAAAGATCTACGCTTTGGAACCTGCAGATACCTTCACTTCTTTTGACCTTGACAATTCGAAAGTGCCTGTAAAAGGTTTAATTGAAATAAATGCTTTGAGTTTGAGTTTGACACTGGAATTATGATGGATAAATCGTCGTTGTGAAATCATCAAATGAATTTATCCGCTTTGGGAGGAGTGGAAGGGAGAATCAAACTCTTACTGCTTGAAATTTATCCGTATTTCTCCAAATGCCTTTTGCGTTAGGGGCCATCCATAAATGACTTCTCCCGCTCTGGGCGGAGCGGAAGGGAGTGTCAGACTCTTACTGACTAAAACCCACCCGTGATCCTTCTTGAGCCCTTAGTGTTCCAGGGCTGCGGTGACTCTTTCGAACAAAATCCGCAACCCTAGCAGGCACTGACCCTATGGGGCCCCGTCTACGTTGCTGACGGCTCTTTGAGGCGCGCGTGGAACACGACGCGCCGTCGACTCGGGCCTGGTTGCTATCGGATGGCGAGCCACCCATAGCTCGCCATCCGCAGGCCCGCGCCTACGGTGGCCGGGAATCGCCCTGCGTTTCCCGACGCCCGGGGCGTCTTCTTGTGTTGCGGCGGCTGGGGCGTGAGGTTTCCCTCTCACGCACGCGTTCCGCCTCCTCCTTCGCTAGCATTACTGCTTCGCAGAAGGAGGCGACCGCTTCCCATGCCTCCTCGCTCCGGACCATGGCTTGAACCAGGGCCGGACGCGAGAGGTTGCCGCCGCCGATCGCCTCGACGAGGACACGGCGGTGCTCCGCCCAAGCAGGGCAGACCTCCACCGTATGCTCCACCGTGTCCTCCGGGCGATCCACACAGTGATGACACCCGGACGTGTCCTCCCGCTGGATCCGACACAGGTACCTCCCGAAACAGCCGTGTCCGGTAAGCACCTGCGTCAGGCTGAAGGTGAGGACGCCGTGACGTCTCTCCAGCCACGCCTCAAAGAGGGGACTTATCGCCGCAATAGTGGCGTGCCCACCTCCTTGTCACACAATGTCACACTTCGTCGACCCCCTCCCTTCCCCTTAACGTGTGTCGTAATTTATGGATGGCCCCTTACAGGGCTGCGGTGATTCTTTCGAACAAATTCCTCAACCTGGGACTAGTAGCTCCTTGACCTATATAGTGGTAGCATATTATTAGCTTGGCAGTTTGTAGCGTCAGTGGCTCACTTAAAGGAGACGGTTCATAATTAGCCCAGCTCTGGCACTGATGGCTATTTCACGGAATGTAGGGTAAGAAGAGTTGTAATATAATTTATCAGCACCACTGTCTGGTGGCTAACATGGTTTTTTCAGAAGTCTCTCAAAAATACCTATTTTTCGATCAAATATGCGATATTAATTAAAAAAAAACACTGTAAAAAACACAAAATATAAGTTTAAAAATATTCTCAAAATAAATTCTAAACTGAGTCCAAGTCCATAGCAGGATGATACAAATTTAAATTTAGAGAAAATAATCAATTGTTACATCTTTCAAAACAATCAGTCTTTGAACTAAAAAGTTCAAATTGTCCTAGTGATAATCATCTTGGCTTCATTAAAACATTACCTAACAAATGCATGTACTTGAACTAAAATGGATTATGAATTACTATTCATAATCCATTTTGTGAACCACCTCTGAATTGAAAACTTACCAGCTTAAAAAGAAATAAGAAACACTTAAAAACATCACTGACCAAAAAAACATGTTAGCCACTAGATAGAGCAATGGTGTTGGTATATTATTTTACAACTCTATAACTCTACGTTTGCGCTGGACCTGGGTATATTTTCAAGGAATACTGATTCGTCTCCTTTTCATTTTAATTCCTATGACATTTCTTCTTTGTACACACCGCCATTATTCACGCAATAGTCACTTTGTATTTGGACAACGCCTCAGACTTTCAACTTATCCTAATTCGAAAATATATTTTATCGAATGCTTTTGATGAATACGTATCTTAAAACAATATCTCAAGTCCCAAAAATTCCAGTCGGTTAAAGCCTACAAAGCCACAAGCCAATAACAATATGACATGTTCCAAGAACCCACAATATCACGTAGCACCAACTATTCGCAAACTAAACTCTCCTCGCACAAGATATTAGATTTTCAATATTATTTGAATAGGACACGTATACTATCGAGAAATGGAATCAGAATGTCATGTTTGCTTGAAAACAGAACTTACTTTCTTGTGTATCTTCACGCATATTACTTTAAAGGCCTTCGGGTTCTAAAAGTGACTTCGATTTTATAAGTTTTGTTTTGGTTGACCAAATATCATAAGCATTATGAATTTCATGTTATGTAATTAGGGTGCAATTAGTTAATGGGGTGTCGATCTTCGTTTTTCTGAGGAAACAGTTGTGAATTCGCTGTTGCGTCTGATCAATAAAATTATGTTATTACAAAGCAAGGTCATCAATATAGCCCACCGGATTAGTAAGCTGAAGTGGCAGTGGGCTGGCTATATTAGTCGTAGAACCGACAACCGTTGGGTAAACGAGTTCTAGAGTGGAGACCGCGTCTCGGCAAACGTGACGATTTGCGCAGGACGGCTGGAAAAAACTGGATGAAAAAAGCCAAAAATAGATCTAAGTGGCGTGCAATTGGAGAGGCCTATGTCCAGCAGTGGACTGCAACAGGCTGTTGATGATGATGATTACAAACGAATGCAGTATTATTATTTTATAAACTTAAAATATTTTACCGTTGTAAAGGTGTTCAAAGTGATTGGATTATACTTCAAGGACGTCAAGCAGCAGGGCTTTTGAGATCTAAAATAAAGAAGAAAAAACATGTTTTAATATGCAGATGTCGTCTATTTCTCAACGATAATTTAAAAGGAATCGTTTGTCTTGATATGGACATTTGAAGAGGAGATATGACACACATATGACTGACGGAGTTATAATAACTGTAATTGAATGGAGTATAGGAAGTCAAGGAAAAGATGGATGAATAAATAATTAAGGTATGATATAAAAGAACTGGAAGTGAGTGGACTAACGATTCTTCGGAGAGAATAAAAAACGAAATCATGTTGAGTCGACCACAACATAAGGATGGGAAAATAATGATGACAATGTTATTGTTCAGTCCGAATTTATCCAATTTTTAGAAGGTAAAATTTGGTACCTCCTCATAATAAACCATAGAAGCTTCTGGAAGCGGATGTCACCAAGATACCATAGGTTGCTGTATACCGCTTCAGCCATTCCAACACTCTGTAAAGGCAAATAAAATAAAATAATAATGTAAGTTTTTTATGAGCCCTGCCAATAAAATTTCAGTATCAACGCAGTTTTATTTTTAATATTTGGCAGTGAACAATTAACGACCATTTAGAAAAAAGTTATGCTAATTATGCTATTTTTTTATACCAAAAACCGTATTTGGCACCGTAGTTTGAATGAATGAACACGAAACGGCTGGCGCTCCTTGTAGCGAAATGTCTTCATTTCCAAAGCACATATTGCTCATCTCTCATACAAAAAAATATGCCAATGAATCAAAATTATTTTATGCTTACAGCTTCTCTCAATAACTCTCCATAATAGCACAAATTAAACAACGGCAATATCAAACTAAAAACCGCTACAAAATTGTTAGCCATTTGTAGAGCACCATGAGAAACCTGAAAAAGGGTAATTTATAAAAAAATACCTTGACAGAAATAAGGGGCCATCCATAAATTAGGTCACATGTTGAGGGGGAGGGAGGGGGTCGACTAGATGTGGCATTGTGTCATAAGGGGATAGCAGGGTTCCTAAATTTCGTGACGACACATTTCAAAATCTATTTTTATGTAAGAGTTAAGTGAAACACTAATAAAATTGTAAAATTTCACAAATGTGACCAGCAATGCTATTCTGTAAGAACTCACTCCAGTTCTCACTTCAGTTTCTGCGGTGAAAACTGTATTTGGTATTCTGTAACTTGATGAAAACTACACTAGCGCCACTAAGTGAGAACATAGGTGAAGCGAACTTAACTTGACAGTCAGAATATCAAATACTTTTCACTTCAGGTGAGTTACGAAGTGTAATCGAAAATGAGATATGAATCGAATTTGCACGTGAGTTCTTACAGAATAGCACTGCTGCTGTGATTCGTGTGACATAATTGATGGATGATCCCTAATGTAAACTATTAAAAATGTAGAATCTTACAATTGATAGAATATATTCTGACACACAGGTTTTCTTTTGTAGTGATTTTATTTCATCGGGACATCCTTTAGAGGTTTAGTTTAATGGAAAATTTTAAAATTAAATCAACACTTATTCGAATTTTATAAGATTGACAGTATGCGATGAAGCAACAATGTTGGAAGGCCTCCCACAAGTTCTTGGAGCAGTGATATGACTGGTGTTAGCTACGAGCATCCCCTGAATGCAGTCGATGTCACTTGGGGAGGCCTGTCTACAGAAGTGGACGTCTTTGGGTTGAATTGATAGTGATAGAATGAGAGTAGGGTAGTTGACAAAAAAAATCTGATTAGTCCGTCAGATAGTTTTCCAAAAAATATTGGAGACGTATTTTTTCTTTTTTTACATAAACCAAAAATGAAGACGATACAGTGAGTTGAAAACTCGTGTGACGTCACTACTCGCTACAATTTTTACCGGGCCGTGACGTCACACACTCCCACTCATGATCTTTGATGCTTTTTATCTTCGTCAGTTTTTATAGATTTGATAAAGGAAAAATTACGTGTCCAATATTTTTCTACAATCTAACTGACGGACTAAACATAATAATATATTTTTTACGCAGGCAAAATCCCTATTAGTAAGTGGCTGACGTCCGATAGGCGTACTATACGAGACGAAGCTTATATTTAAAAGTACCTCGTCCGCGCATGTACTATAATAACGCAGAAATCAGAACCTAACTTTGTTTGGATACACTTCAATTACGTATATTTACCTTTGCACTCAAACCGAAAAAGCATATAGAAATACTAGCAGAAGTCAAATTGAAAAAGATCACTTTGTCGAAAACGTTGTCCAATTTTTCGGCTAAACTGCAAAAAAAAAAAAAAACATTTTAAAAGTCAAATAAAATTGCCCTAGGCTGATAAAATAAAGTCCCCTTTTTCTTCTGGATGGGAAATCATCAAATGACTTCTCCCGCTCTGGGCGGAGCGGAAGGGATTGTCAGACTCTTACTGACTAAAACCCACCCGTGATCCTTCTTGTGCCCTTTGCGTTCCAGGGCTGCGGTGACTCTTTCGAACAAATTCCGCAACCCTAGCAGGCACTGACCCTATGGGGCCCCGTCTTCTTTGCTCACGGCTCTTTGAGGCGCGCGTGGAACACGACGCGCCGTCGACTCGGGCCTGGTTGCTATCGGACGGCGAGCCACCCATAGCTCGCCATCCGCAGGCCCGCGCCTACGGTGGCCGGGAATCGCCCTGCGTTTCCCGACGCCCGGGGCGTCTTCTTCTGTTGCGGCGCCTGGAGCGAGGGGCTTCCCTCTCTCGCACGTGCTCCGCCTCCTCCTTTGCTAGCATTACTGCTTCGCAGAAGGAGGCGACCGCTTCCCATGCCTCCTCGCTCCGGACCATGGCCCGAACCAGGGCCGGACGCGAGAGGTCACCGCCGCCGATCGCCTCGACGAGGACACGGCGGTGCTCCGCCCAAGCAGGGCAGACCTCCACCGTATGCTCCACCGTGTCCTCCGTACGATCCACATAGTGATGACACCCGGACGTGTCCTCCCGCTGGAAAATAAAGTCCCCTATACCTTTCTTTTATAGATGGAAAATCATCAAATGACTCCTTCCGCTCTGGGCGGAGCGGACTCTTACTGACTGAAACCCATCCGTGTTCCTCTGAATTCTGAACTCCGCCACAGAATTCATGGAATTATACGCCACAGAATCCTAGTGTGCGGTCTAGGGTTTTATAAAATTTTGAATTTGTATTATTTTTAGCATAATAATAAAATATTTCATATTTGTAATACCCAATATATTTTGTGCGTGTGTGTAGGAGTTACATATATTTTTTTTTCATACCTTATTAATTTCTGATGACTGTCAACGATGACCTTCAAGGACTGAAATTCACCGGGTTCGATGTTTAGTAAATCTTGTCGAAGTAAAGTAAATGCTGTTGCCAAGTGAGAGCATAGTGTTATCATGAGGAATTCTGTTCCTAGGTAGAAATAGACAATGCGGAACACTGAAAATTATTTCGTTTTTAAAAGCATCATTGGAAAGCTTACAAACTACCGGCTTCATCTAGCTTAAAATGACAAGAAATATTGGCCGTGTAAAAGTGTTATGTTTAACCTACTTACAAAATAAATATAATTTATCATTTATCACTATTAATATTATAAATTTAAAATAATGTTGTTTTTTTTAAATTTGGTAAATAAATGGAATTCGAAATAAATTGAAAACTGAATTTTGAATTTTGCGTTAATAACATAACAAACTCTACTGTAATACCAAATTCTGAAAGGTTTTCAGGCTTAAATCGAGTTAGACTAAAAATCAACTTCAAAATAATTCAACTTGATTCAGAAATCGAGGGTTACTTAAACGAGTACTAAAATCAAAACATCTTTCATACTAAAACTGCCAATATCCACTAACACAAGTAATTAAAATTATTTTGTGTCGTTTAATTTTCAACGCTTCGGATCAAAGTCAAAGTCAATTCATTTATTTCAACTAGACCATTAACGGCACTTTTGAACGTCAAAACATTTGAAAATAAAAATATTATAGTGACTCTAGTTGTCCATTCGCAAAAAGTAGATTCTTATGGAGAAGAACGGACAAGAAACTCCATAATAAGTTTTACAATATTTTGAATACATTATCCAATTGGTTATATGTGAGATCAGCGAAAACATTTGAAAATATAACAGGGTGTTGTATTTGGTCATTAATTTAAGGTTGGTCTTATGTTAGTGATAAACAATCATTGATATAATCGATACCTTTAAGCTGAAAGTACTTCGTCCTGTTTCGATGGTATATTTAAAATTTCGATATTCGCAAAAAAAAAACGGTGGATACAGCCGTGATTTATGGATCGCGAAACATTGATTTTCTTTCAATTTCGGGTGTTAATGAAAAATATTGGTAAAAATAATTAAAAACTTTTTTCCATAGCTATAAGCACAAAAAAGTTCTGTCGGAAAACTGTTTTTTTTTGTTACGCCCTTTGAGCCTAAAAGTATCGATATATGTTTGAAGCTACGTGCAGCATTAGGTAATGACTCTGTGTAACTAAAACTGATTGTGACGTAGTAGGTTACAGGTAGCACAGTAGCCTACTGTCACAACTATCAGTAAACTCTCTTGATAAGAATGGCAAATAAAACAGTCAACAAAACTGGAACGACTGAATTTTGAAAGAAATTCGCAGAACTGCAGGATTATCGTACAAAATTCTCTGTGTCTTTGTCAAGTATGAAACTAACAACTCACTGTCCAAACAAATAACAAGGCTAGCGATATAACTCTCTCGCATGACGTACTCATTTTAGCTCAAAAATGCTTTTTCCGGATTGCTTCCAAACTGAAAAGATTTTGTCAGCAGCCATGGTGCATTTAATTAATTAAATTTCATAGCCTTATAGAAGGAAAATATAAGACAAAGGTTTTTAGGACTTTATGGTATATTTTTCTGTGAACTGGATTGGTATATGGTTTTTTGGTGTTCGATATTTATCATCATCTGCCTATCTTTTTCCCAACTATAATGGGGTCGGCTCCCAGTCAAATATTATTGAACTGAATACCAGTATTTGTTTACCAGTGTTTGCTTTTTGTTTTGTTTTTTTTTTAGGTGTTCCATGGTATTTGTCTTAATTAAATATTTTGGCCTGGTTGATGTGAGTAGTGTAATGTGATAGAGAAATACTTATGTTCAGTACTGGACTTCATTCAGCTGGAAAAATGATGACGAGTGATTTGTAGGGTTTCGAACATCTGTAAAAAACGGAACTCTAACTGTATTGTAAGATATATCAAATGAAAGGGCTTAAAATTACCGTCATCTCCGCCCTTATATCAGAAAATACTGAGTCGAAAATTTTGAAAAAGTGCAGATAATAGTTAATTACCTATTTGTTCAGTTTTTTTTTTTTATTATTTATTTGCGTAAAGGAAACACCAGTAAGGTTTACCATAAGGGATTTATGACGATTGATTCAGTGTCGTCTTTATAAAAAAATATTACCTACCGCAACTACATATCTAAAATATAACGTACTGAACTGAAACTTTCTGAGCTCTATCTTTAATACCAAAAATGTACCTAAAACATTTTGGCTGACATTAAACTCGGGTCTCGGGACACATACGTCCACATATTTAAAGCAAAGTCAAGTCAAATACTAGTGAGAATTTCACAAAAGGTCCTTTGCGATTAATCAAGCTTTCCGGGAACCGTTGGCTCCTGAAAATTTAAGGCACACTTCACTCATTACATCAGAACGGAGAAGAAAGGAATTTTTGAAATTTCACCTCTCTCAAAATAGTTCAAAAGGGTTCCGGAGTTGGGACCAAATTAAGACTGTGTGTTTGAAATTATAATAAGATTTTATGAATTTCTGCATGGCAATATAGAAATTGTTGGCATGCATGTAATTTGAGAATACTGTTTCGGTAAAATTATTTGGCAGATTTTATCAAAGCGATGCCTGTAAAGTTTAAAATAACGTAAATGATTCAACATATGTAAGCAATCCGGGAAAATATGTCATTAATTTTGAACAAACCGACGTTATTGTTTTTGTGCAAGCACCTTATGTAAACATGTCGTATAAAAGCACATAACGACCAAAAGTGTCAGTTTCCCTTCATTATGTAATTTTGAGTATTTCTCGCCTGTGAGTTGACAGAAACTACATAACGCTACCAGCTAATTTTCATATAGCTACCATTCTTTTGTTTTACGTTTAAGTTCTTACAGCCGGCCATATACAAAACAACTTTTTTTTTGGATGGGAAATCATCTAATGATTTCTCCCTCCTCTGGGCGGAGATGAAGGGAGTATCAGACTCTTACTGACTAAACCCACCCGTGTTCCTCCTAGTGTTCTTTGCGTTCCAGGACCGCTGCGACTCTTTCGAATAAATTACGCAGCAGTTTTCTTGCTGACATGTCTTTGAGACGCGCGTGGAACACGACACGCCGTCGACCAAGGCCTGGTTGTTATCCCCTATACACACACCCTATATACACACACACCTAACTATTTCTGAAGAAGGTCACAAATCACATCAGGCATCTGCTCTTAGCATTATTTCTCACATCTGCCTTATAAATACCATTCGTTAAGTTTCCACTGTATTAACAATTTCATGATCAACGCAATTCGCAAATTGATGTGAAATGCAAATACGAGTACATTTACGCATCAAACCTTCAGAGGAGAAACGTAAACATAATGCAAATAAGTTGAAACTCCTTCAGTGCCACTGAATAATTATTTAATAGAACAATATAAACGTTTGCCTCGAATTAATTTAGTGCTTTGATACACAAACAAATTTCAGTTCGGCAAATGTTATAACAACTCGAAATGCTGCTAAAGATTTTATGATTAAGAAACTACAATATGCGAGCAAGCTTTCAAAGTGAAGAGTTTTATTATTTGCAATTGTGAAGATAATATATGTTTTTAAGTATTACTTTATTTGTTCACGTGATACTGATTGTTTGTAGATCAACTGTTTTGCTGTATTGTTGTGTAAGATCAATTGAAATTAATTGATCTAACATAGATACATATATATATTATATCTTTGTAAATTTGTGAAGGCTAAAATCAACCAACACATAGCAGTAATAGGTTCTGCCATGAACAAAATCATATAAATTGAGATTATACAGTTTTAGATGTGAATAGTTTTTAGTTTATAAATATAAACCTTTAGAGAATACAAAAGAGAAATCACATAAATGAAAAAGTTTACTGCACGTAACTCCAAACAATATCGAAACACCTCACGTGTATAATCTGGCCTAGTAACAAAAAACAACGCAATGATAACTCAAGAAGCGTCCCTATAGGACAATAGTTCTCTAAGAGCAATAAAGCCCCACTTACTGCTGTAAGTCTCAAAAATATATACACCGATATATCTTGCCCAGTTCCCAGTAGGATCAAATGGAAAGCTACAAGAAAATGGAAGTAACAGCCCACATTCCTGTTGTAAAATAAATTTGCGGAAAAGAGTTTCCAATAATGGTGCCAGTATGTATTGCCAGGATCCAATCATATTAATCCAGTAGAAGACTGCAAAGAAAATAAAATAATTAAATGGTGTAACATGCAATCAACTCGCAGTGTTGCCAGTTGCGATAAAGTTAGAAATTCTCGGAGGTTGTTTGTGATGTAATTATTCTTGAAGGCGCTTTAGTATGGATAGATTTAAATTTATAAAATAGTCTAGGGCACTTGTTTTTGTGTTTATAAAAGGAAAATTAAGAATAAATGTGCGTTTACATTTATTCTTATTTTCAAAGATGATAAAATTCAGGTATGACTTTTATTTTCAAATTATATCTAATTAAAAAAAAAGGCTGCTCCTAAAAATATTTCATTTCGATCGTTTGTATACAATTTTAATGAGACAAAAGTGTCACTTCTAAATATTTCAACCCGTTTAATAAATTCTAAATCCAAAATCTTATAAACAGACCACGATGTTCGCAAACTTTTATAAAAGAAAAATAATAAAGAATGCACGCAATTTCCATATTACAGGAAAATCGTCTACAAGGAGTTACACGACGTTTTTATTACAAACGATATTATTAATACTCGTCCTCTCGTGGTCTTAAATAAAAGTAAGCTTGTTTTGCCGTTTTGCTACCGTCGCGAAGATTCCATAGGCGCATTCTTTCATTGGGTGCGAAATAAAACGGCCAAGTCACAAGTTTCGACTAGAATGTAGAATTTGTGTAGGCCTGGTAAAGTTAGGGAGCATAGATCAAAAATCTTGGCTCTACATGAGATTTGATCACTTTTTCATACATATATTTAGAGTAAGGTGTAGTGTAGAGCTTATAGGTTTAGAGCGGGCAGTCTTTAGAGCTTGGCTTTATACGAGATCTGATAACTTTTTCACAGGGCAAGCAACGCAGACTCGCCTTGACAACATATTTACATGAAAATGTTTTTGGTGGGATAAAACAATATCACGAATAATAGTATATATAGACTCAGGATGGCCTATGTCAGAATCTTCCATGTTTCACGTGGGTCAGAAACTCGAACAAAGTCACAAATTGATTCTCCAATGATTTATTTCTCCTTAACTTCACAGATTAACAAAATATAACGCTAACACTCTTTAATTAGGCATAGATAACAATACTAAATTAAATCAACTTAGAAACTGTTAAAGATGGCGTCGGAAGTAAGCGATTCGTCGAGCGCGTGGTGCGTTGGCGGTTCTTGATTCCGAAGTGCCCAAGATGGCCGCCCCGCTCCCACCGGTGTGACGTTCCGCAAGAATGGCAGCTGACAGACAGCTGACATATGTCATGCTGCCATTCTGTTCCGACGTCGTCGACAGCAAACGTCAAATGTCATGTGTCGCGCCGTCACGGCCGGACTGACATTCGACCGTCCTCGGGCGTAGAGCTAACGTTGTCCTAAAACAGGCAATTTTATTATTTCATGGTTAGCTGCTCGTCCAGCCTGACAAGCAACACAGCACTAATTCTAACAAATTTCAGAAGCAACATTATGAAACCATGTATCCCTTCGACCATTATGAATAATGGACCGGATGACATCTCACAAGCTGGACAACACAACCCGGACCGGACGAGTGTGTCCTTTCGACCAGCTTCAATGCATGGACCGGACGACACTGTCCCTTCGACCGGTTCAGACAGGGTCTAGACAAGTGTGTCCCTTCGACCAGCCCCAATGGCATGGACCGGACGGCACTGTCCTATCGACCAGATCACAGACAGGGTCTAGACAAGTGTGTCCCTTCGACCAGCCCCAATGGCATGGACCGGACGGCACTGTCCCTTCGACCAGATCACAGACAGAGTTAAGACAAGTGTGTCCCTTCGACCAGCCCCAATGGCTTGGACCGGACGGCACTGTCCTATCGACCAGATCACAGACGGGGTCTAGACAAGTGTGTCCCTTCGACCAGCCCCAATGGCATGGACCGGACGGCACCGTCTTTGCGACCAGCTATAACACAGCATTTTAAATACAAAGGAACAGAAATGTGGCATACCTATAAGTTACGGACAATCTTGCTCATTTTGAATTTCGACTTCATCTAGTGCGCCGGGATCAGAGTACACACTGAGTGTATCTGACCCGGCAGTAAGGGTAACTGAATTTGCCGAGACAGTGTCCGAGTCTGTGTTCGACCTTTCATCTCTAATATTTAGGTCATCGCCTCCCAGAATTGGGCTTTGTGGTAGCATGACATCACTACTGGATTCTAATTGCTCCGCATCTTCCAGCGCCGTCTCGGCCTCCTCATCGTTCAACAAACAGGTAGTGACTTCAAGCAACCCAGCGTGTCCCTGAGGCACTGCGCGCAAACTCTCGTGTGCGTATTTATAAGTGCGGTGTGAACCACTTACACTTTTTAGCTCGTACCGATCATTTCCTAACACGGAGGTAATAACGAACGGTCCCCTAAACTTTCTATCTAGTTTAGTTTGATTTCGTTCACTGTTCTTGATAAAAACAAAATCGCCCTGAGCAAATGGTTTAATGGTAGCACGGCCCCGGTTAAACCTTAGAGTATCCGCCGCGGCTGCCTTTTGAATATTTTCCGATGCACTTTCTCGAATGGACTCTAAATCTAAACGGTTATTTCGCTCATCAGAATGTGAAGATATCTGGGACATACCTAATGATTCTGCACGTATCCCGAACATCAGTTCCGTAGGTGAGTATTTAGTAACAGCCGATTTTGTACTGTTGAGCGCTAGTTGTATATTGCCTAACTCATCGCGCCATGTCTTGTTGGGGTCGTTTTCGACTATTGTGAGCAAGCTTTTTAGTGTTCGCATAACTCGCTCAACTTGTCCGTTAGACCTGCTGGAGCCGGTTGCAATGAAATGCAGATCAATTTTATAATTTTTGCAAAAGTTTCTAAATTCACTACTCACATAGCATCGGCCCTGATCAGCAATTACGCGTGCGGGAGCCCCAAAAAGACAAACAGCCTTTTCGAGAGCTCGCACCGCGCTACTTGCATCTAGTGATATTGTGTGTTCTAGCAGGACATACTTAGTAAACGCGTCTATTATGACTGAACAATACTCTTTCCGGTCGCTCTTACCACTAAGCTTCCCGGTAAAGTCTATGTGGATTGTGTGCCATGGCACAGATAGTTTTGGGATCGAATGTAACTGAATGGGTTGAGCGCCTGATGGTCCCTTCGATGCTTTGCAAACTATGCTGGAGTCAATAAACTTACGAACGCACTTGGACATTTGCGGGAACCAGTATTGTTCGTAGAGTTTATCTAGTGTCTTATCACTACCAAGGTGTTGAATTTCGTTATGGACGTGGTTGATAAGAGTCCAAATCAGAGAGCGTGGAACGACCGGTAACCAAGAAATTGTTTTGTTGCGCCCAACCTTTCTATACAGGATACCATCCCTAACATCGTAAGTATGTGCTACTGTTTCCGGGAAGTCACCGTTGTTATGCTTACTAATCAAGTCTTGGATTTCGCTATCGCGTTTTTGTTCAACTGAGAGCCATCCTTGATGTAACTCAACAAACTGGACACTTTTTGTAGTAGGGGTTTGGGACGAAGACGCGCCAGCATCTGACTGAAGGTTACGGGAAAAGAAGTCTGCATGTTCCATACTACGGCCTTCACGATATACTATCTCAAAGTCGTAGGCTTGTAGGAAAGCCCACCAACGATGCACGCGAGGCGTCAGATCAACCTTAGATTTTGACGCTTTGAGCGAATTGCAATCAGTGTAAACTACAAAATGTCGGCCGTACAAATAATGCCGAAAATGTTCTACCGCTCGTACGACAGCCAAGGTCTCTAATTCGTACGAGTGGTAGCGAGATTCTACCTCAGATGTACGCCGGCTGAAGTACTCCACAACATGGGGTAAGTTATTCGCTCTTTGTATAAGGATCGCACCATAACCTTCGGCACTCGCGTCTGTGTGCAACTCGACCGGCAATTCAGGATTAAAAATCGTTAAAACTGGTTCTGAAGTTAGTATTTTAACCACATTTCTACGGATATCTTCATGTTTATCGGTCCAATTAATGGGGCCTTTTAGTTTAGTTAACGGGTATAACGGTCCAACAACATTTGTAAACCCAGGTATAAATTTCCTAAAATATGACGCGAGTCCGAGAAACTGGCGAACCTGCGTAGCTGTATGTGGTGATGGTGCTTCGACTAATGCTTGAATTTTGCGAGAATTGGGTCTTATTTCCCCAGACTGTAACGAATAACCTAGATAGTCTACTTTTTGTTTCATGAATTTGCACTTCCGAAGGTTAAATGAAAAACCTGCCGCAGTTAAGGCTTGTAAGGCCTCATCTAGGCGGTCCAAACCCTGCGAAATATTGGAAGAATAACAAAGTACATCGTCCATATAGATGAGAGGCCTGTCATTAAGGTGTTGTAGTGCTTTTGTGATACAACGCTGGTACACAGAAGGTGCGTTGCGTAAACCGAAAGGCATCGCGAGGTACTCATATTGGCCCTCCGGAGTGACGAATGCAGTCATCTCAATTGAATCGGGGTGAATTAAAATTTGGTGAAAACCGCTAGCCATATCTAATGAGGAGAAGTAGTTGGCTCCACTGAGCTGGTCTATCTGTTCCTCGATGCGAGGCAAGGGATAGTGTTCCGGCTGTGTGTTGGAATTCAGTTCCCGATAATCAACGCACATTCTGTCGGTATTATCTTTTTTCTTTACGAGGAGTATCGGACTTGCAAAGGGAGAGGAACTCTCACGAATTATACCGGCATCTAACAATAGTTGTATTTTTTCTCGGACTATTTGCTTCTCTATAGGTGCTAGTCGATAGGGAGACCTTCGAACTATTTTATGAGGATCTATCAATTTAATGCTCAACTGCCCTGTAGTAACGCGCCTAGTAGGTATACCGTCTATAAAATAGTCTGAATATTTACTAATTATTTTTGACAGCAGCATTTTATCTTCACCTTCTAAGTCAGTATCGATTGAAGAAATATCAAAATCTGCCGATTTAGTTTCACAAAAATTAGTATGCTCTTTGGTCTTAAATAGGACTTTGTCATTATCGATCGTCACAGAATAGCCTTTATCTAAGATATCCCTGCCTACAATAATCGGCACAGACATTACCGTATCTGGAACGATATGAAACATAAGGTCTACTGAGGCATTTCCAATTTTTACGGTACTTAAAATTTGGTAAGTGCACTGTACGTCATCACCTCCGATACCAGAAAGATGAACTAGATTATTGCGCACAGTACCCGGAAACCGACAGCGAATGCTTTCAGATAAGAGCGAGCAAGATGACCCGCTATCAAATAAAAATGGAAATCTCTCACCAGCTGATGTCTCTAACGTAGATCTGGAAAGTTGGTGGTCACAAAGGTTGACTTCCTTCCTTTCAGACTTTCCTCCATTCTTCTTTTCTGGACAAGTCGTAGACGCGTGACCAGGTTTGCCACACGTGTAGCAGGTTATAGACGGCTTGTCTTGATTATTTGTAGAACTGGATGCTTCATGAGACTTCAATGATTTGGAGTCATCCTTTCGCTTCTTGCATTCAAACTGTCGATGTCCTGGCACGCCACACCAATGACACTTTCCAGGGAATCTAGAGTCTGTCATTCGAGGTCGCTTAGAATCGGCGTCTTGATTTCCATCACTGACGTCCAACCGTCGCTTTAGTGATATGCCATTGAGGATCCGAAACAACTGAGCGCGAGTAGTTATCACATGTGCTATCAACTCTCTACGTATCAAATTATCCTTTTGACATAGCACCGATATCACGAACCCAGTGATAACTTCCTCAGGAAGGTCAGTTTTTGGTATACGTTCGATCAAGTTCCACAATCGCATTGCAGACTCTGATGCGGTTTCTTTGACATTAATTTGAAATCGTAAAATGTCGTCAAAATGATCTTGCATTAGTTTGGGTTTAGCAAATCTAGCTAGCAAAGTTTCTTTAACTGCAGCCCATGTTAATTCCTTGAGGTTCATTCTGGTCAAGTGGGTCGCTGCGCGACCTTTGAGCGCCTTAGTAAGTGCCATCAACAGATCAACACCTACAAGATTTTTCTCCTGCACTATTACTTCTGTGACGTTGCACCAGCCCTCGATGTCAGATTCGGAATCATCAGGATCAAAGTCAATTAGTTTTATCGTGTTGGTACTCACAGGAGTTGATGCTTGCGACATCGCAAAAATCCGGGTAAACATTTCCTCCATATTCGACAATATTCTCGTTGCAGGGATGTTTTCTGCAGGCTGCGTGTTCCCTGTTTGTGGCCCGTGGGATCCCACTTCTGATATAGACTCAGGATGGCCTATGTCAGAATCTTCCATGTTTCACGTGGGTCAGAAACTCGAACAAAGTCACAAATTGATTCTCCAATGATTTATTTCTCCTTAACTTCACAGATTAACAAAATATAACGCTAACACTCTTTAATTAGGCATAGATAACAATACTAAATTAAATCAACTTAGAAACTGTTAAAGATGGCGTCGGAAGTAAGCGATTCGTCGAGCGCGTGGTGCGTTGGCGGTTCTTGATTCCGAAGTGCCCAAGATGGCCGCCCCGCTCCCACCGGTGTGACGTTCCGCAAGAATGGCAGCTGACAGACAGCTGACATATGTCATGCTGCCATTCTGTTCCGACGTCGTCGACAGCAAACGTCAAATGTCATGTGTCGCGCCGTCATATATATGAACATATATAGGATGCTTGAAGCAAGGGTGTCGTAAACTTATTTTTTAAGCTAAAAAAATAAGCAAGCTTATTTTTTAAGGGTAGGAAATCATCAAATGACTTCTTTCGCTCTAGACGAAAGGGCAGCAATTCCATATGTTCCTTTCCAGAAGCTGGGTAAACCATGTCATGCCATGCCATTTATTAGACACATATTTTTTTAACTGGGTTGGGTATTTGTCTTTTTGTCAGCAGAAGTTCTAAAACGTGACAAATATTTTGAACTTGACACAGACCAATCCAGACTTCCAGGCTTCAAACAAAAGTGACGACATCATATCAGGACAAGACGAACTATTGTACTTGACAATAAAGCAGGAACTACTTTTATGCGACGAATAACTCTAACAAAAGCAGTGAGTTATGCCGTCACACGATCGTAACCCGTAGATTGTCGCTCATGCTCACGCCAGCGAGTAATGGAACTTTCGGTAACAATGGCGCTATAAATGACGTCAAAGATTTAGATTTGGTGCAAATATCAGTGTTAAGGGTTGTCAATGGCATGACATTGGAATAGAATTATGTGGTTTCCATTATTTATATTAAAAAGCGTATACTTATTTTTTTTTTCCAGTAACAAGTTCAAAATGTATTTGTTTATTTGAAATAGGTACGCCTACAACTAATTTAATAGATTGGGTACTTATTTTAATAACTTAAAACTGTTTCCTGCCAGAATAACTTGCTTTGCTTAAATAATTAACGTGGATAGTGGAAGTGTAGCCCTTAGGTTATTCGTCGTTCATAATTAATTCGGTGTTCTAGAACGTCCATAAAATTAATTAAGTACCTTCCATGAAAGTAAAGCAAGTAATTTACATCATGAAACTATAATAATTAAATTCTTAATATTGTCCAAGATAGAGTTTTTTTTTATAAACTTTTAATGGAATTTACTTAATCACTACTAAATAGCTCTCAAATGCCGCTCAACATGATCCTTTCCAGCCTAATTAGTTTCGAGTAGGACCACCTGGCTAAAGAAGTTTTAAGTACAAATCTCAATTAGCGTCGCTAAGAGCTCCCTTGGTCAAAATTACTAGAAAATTTTACTTAGCAAAAGTCGTGTATTAAAATGTGAGTTCTCACCTGCATAACAAAACTTTAGCCTCTTCAGCAGCGCATTCTTCTTCTTAATCTGTACTTCAGTTAGATCCTCTGTCCTCCACATGTTGCCCAAATGCAGGATAATCGACCTTATTTCCTTCTTATTTAGCGCCACTACTGCAGCTTTGAGTATGGCTGAGAAATTCAGGGTTCAGTTAAAAGTATACAGCGTGTTTCCGTATGCAGGGTGTTGATATAAAACGTTGGTGCAAACGTCTTTTGTTCTTTGAATTTCGAGAAAATATTGAGAAAAATGTAAGGGAAATTGGGAAACTCCTGTGTATTCGAGAGTTTGTGATGTTTGAATTGTAATACACGAGAATAAAGAGCAGCGGCGACAATGCAAATTCTAGATTTAAGGACTATTCAGAGGTACGCGGTATTAACTATCCATAGTGTTGGCGGTAGATGCTCGCCCGCCGGGTATTTTTTTATGAAGTTCCGTGGCTAGAATGAAACGGGTAAAACCCGGGTAGTCAGTATATTTCTTTCGTTATTCGAGTTAAATAGCTTCACAAGTAAGGTAAGGTTCGAACTAGCAGGATAATGCATGAAGAATCTCACAAACATATTTGGATTTCACTAAACGTATTAAAATTCGTAAAAAATACCGATTCGTCTCGTCTCACCGACATCGTTCAAACTCGTGAAATAGTGAACAAACTAGCAGGCATATTCTTAACTTGCTATTAATTAAAAACATAAAAAAGTATGCCCAGTTATCGATGACAATTTATTAATTTTGATTAATTAGAAATTAGGTACATACTACAGGTAATTTTCTTTATTTTGCCTAAAGTCAGGGATGTCTCTGAAACTTATTATGATAAATCATTATGTTTTCTGAGCACGTGTTTAGAATACATTGCGACTGTTTTAAACACGTGCTAAGATACTCGTACCTACACATGTATAAGCATAGTTGGTAAATAATATAATGTCAAGTCCCAGACTGACATCATCATCTGCCTAGCCTTTTCCCAACTATATTGGAGTCGGCTTCCAATCGTTCCGGATTCAGCTGAATACTTATTTAAAGTGGAGAGGCTACCTGCCACACCTCCACAACCTATTAATTAGGTAACACCGTTCTTCTTAGCAAGACTGGAGACGACTGATACGATCTCCAAATGATAGCCGGGACCAAGGGCTTAACGTGCTCTCCGAGGTATGAATGAAAATCGGTATATTAAGATGGTCACCCATCCACAAACAAACCTTGGCAAGCGTTGCTTAACCTTGAAGTTTGACCCGTGTGACTGTTATTCTTTAGCTACGAGCTCCTCCCGTGACTGCGATGACGCTAGTTTATTATTCTGGCAATATGTTATTTCAAGTTCAAACTTACCTTGAATACTGACTACATAAACGCTCACGACATAAGCCAATTCGTCCATTTTGAGGTTTCCTCTAAACACGTTCACCAAATACATTGTCAGCGCAATCAGGTAGATAGCCAAACATCCCATATTCAGTATAAGGCGACAATATTTCTTCCACAAACAGTTTTCTTCAGCATAAAGACGAATATTGCTATTTTCTAATAAATGTAAGCAAGGGAGTATAGGCTCCAGGAATTCTCCGGGTACGTCTGGTAGTTCCACCATTTTTAAATTTGAATATCGAATAGAGATGACCTGGTGAATAGGGATGTTTCCTGAGTAAAAAATATATGATTATGTTTAGTCCGTCAGTTAGATTATAGAAAAATATTGGACACGTATTTTTTCCTTTATCAAATCTATAAAAACTGACGAAGATACAAAGCATCAAAGATCAGAAGAGGGGGCTTGTGACGTCACGGCTCGCTGAAAATTGTAGAAAGAAAGAAAGAAAGAAAAATATTTATTTAGGACTCGCACATTAAACAAAGTAAAATAAAATAAAAGTACCTATTATTAATTTAAAACTGTGCGAGGCCAAAAAAGGTCCCCATCTCAGCATATGCTGCGATATTTAAAAAAAAAAAAAAAAATTTTTAGTAAATACCACAGCGCTGGTATTCTGATAGGGCCTGTGATGCCACGGATACACTCACGGAACACATACCTACTAACATGAAATGTACAAACACAAATGAAATAAATGGATATAAAATAATGTATATATGAAATAAAAAATAAAAAGTAATAATGAAAGACACACATACAACAAATTAAAAAATCATCGACCAACGCTAATGGCCCATTGCTCCAGCATCATTTGTCGAAATCATAGACAAATGACGGAACGCGCGGGCGCATTGGAAGTACTGTGGTCGGCTGTCAAAAATAATAATAGACGATGGAAATAAACAAAGTAAATAAAACGAAACAAAAAGCCATTTCGACGTTAGTATCTAAAACAGCGCTAGATAGCAAAAATAAATATCGTTGTATAGTAACTGACGTGTAGTGTAGTGTTTTATTGCAAGAAAAGGTTATGCTGCGAAAATGGAACAAATGTCACCATTACAAACTGCGTGCGTGTAGCGAGCAGTCTTCATTTTTTGTTTACGTGAAAAAAGAAAAAATACGTGTCCAATATTTTTTGGAAATCTATCCGACGGACTAATTAGTTTTTTTTAGTCAACTACCCTACTGGTTGAGTGCGAGAAGATTAGGACAAGTCGATGCGGCGATGCTGGAGAACCTTATCGGAAGGTGACTTCTTTCGCCTGAAATAATGATCATGAAAAAAAATGTCATGCTTGAACGTTGGACATAGGTGTCTGACGCTAGTAAAGGTTCAAGCCATGTACAGACCTGTGACCCATGTTTTTGTTTTCATTTTACAGCGACAATGACAGAATAAGAACATCATGGACGTAGTCAAAGCCACATATTATAAATGATAACTCAAGTACTAGTCGTCAGATCTCACTCAAATTTAAATGGGAGTGGTCCTATTAGTTTCATTTGGATAAAAGCACCAGCTTTCGAATATAAAATTAATAAGAAAAAATAAAATCAAAAATAAAAAAGAAGTCGGTAAAAAAAAATGGACACAAATTACTGCTAACTGTGTTTCGTTGACAAAACTTAACTGGTTTTGACTAGGTCTGCGCACAAGCTAAATCCTTGTATCGTGATTGAACGGACAATCAATCATGACAAAAGTACTTGTTACTTGTGTTAGTTACTACTACTTGTGTTAGTAAATTATAAAAAAAATATATTTTAAAAATCCTTACCGATTTGAACTAGTATGACAAACAATGTAGTTTAACTTTGGTGTGAAAGACGACTAAAAGTTATAACAAATTTACGATGATACAGCATTTATAGAAGGTACTGGTGTTTCTAAATTGCTGCTTTACAGTGAACTAGCTCTTTCATAAGGTTTTGCTCATGTGATTTTATCATCACGAGATATTTGACCATTTAGGATCGTATAATTTTTTGTCAGCGTTGATCAAAAATTACAATAATATAAATCTAAATCCGAACAACGCAATATTACATTACATCGCTCAGAAACATAAATCTTTTTTTTAATAATTTTGCACGGACCAAACAAAACAATTTTTTGTGTGTAAAAGTAGTTATGGTGTTGCGAGTATTTACTATGCAAAATTCTACCTCTATTAACCTATTAGGTAAAATATACGCCTAGCATCACACTGATCACAAGGTAGCTCTACTATAGAATATTTGCTACAGAAAATAGCAGAAACACTCTTTGTGAATTTATAACGAGATCAAAATTGACCGTAATAAAGGCTCTTCGATACCTAAATATTTAAACAACAAATCATAAGTTACGTTCTTGTTTTTATTTTGACAGACTTAGAAATATTGGCAAAATGCCAATATTTCATAATGTCCATCTTCATTAATTATATCAAAAAATAAAATACAAGCAAACTTTCTTTGAGCATTTTATAGAGAATTATACAAAAAATACAATACAAGAACTCTTAAAATATCTTTTATGACAGAAAACAATAAAACTTGGCATCATAAATATGAATGGTGAAAACATTCGCAATCGAGACATGTAACAATTTGAATAACATGACCAGCCAGTGTAGATACCTCATTAAAGAAGGAAATAAATAAATTTTGCTTCATATTCAGACCGTGTAGTGGCAATCAGGGGGGTTAAGTTACGCTGGATGTCATGGCAATATCGCAGTAAGGAAATGGAAACAAAAGAAGCGAGACGCGGGGCAAATAGTAAGCTGCAGCGATGCTTATCTGACGAATATTGCAAGATGGAAACAAGACATTTATAGTCATTATAAAGGATTTAAAATGTATGAAGTTTTTATTATTTTGTAGATGAAAGTTGGGTCTGAAAATATGCTATATTTTAAGGGAGAGGATTTGTCAGGCAGGTCAGACATTATACTTTTTTTTTATATAATTATGTATGGCCGTTAATAGAATAGGATAATCGTGTTATTAAAATAAATACATCAAAGTTTCTAGGTATCAAGTAGGTACATGTTAGAATACTGCCGCATTTGTGGATTATTATTTTAACAGTTTTGGATTTTTAGTGAATTTCACCACTTGAATAAATAATTTTCTTTATAATTTTATTAAAAATAGAAAATCAACTGTCAATCAGGAAACCTATGAAAGGACATAATAGCATTTTTACAAATCTTTACAATTTCTGCAAGGGAACTGAAAAAAATTAATGGTTATGGAGTGACGACATCATTTGAAATGGGAAGAGATGACGAGAGCCGTAGGAATCTTGCAAGCTGGTTCCAGGCAAAGTACTGTGGCTGTCACTCTTGACACTACACAGGGCGTCATAAGCCGCGTCTGGAGACACTATCGTATCACAGCCAGCGTGACCGAACGACATGGTGGACCACTCGCAGACAGGACTGGTACATCCAAAATACAGCTCGATGAAATCGTACCATGATCGCCATGAAGTTGAATACAAGGTGAATTAGGTCTGCGATCCCGAAGGCCACTGAGTGTTCCTCCTATCAATCGTTGGGCATGTTTACAGTGAGCTCGCGAACCCAGAAATCGGGAGGAAGAAGGCTATTAGCGTTGTGTTTGCTTTTCCGATGAATCTCGTTTCGGGATGAAGCCGGGTTTGGAGGATATTCTATTCTATTCTATATTCAAGAATTTTTGTTTTTTTTTTTTCAGTTAATATTTTTCAGGAAGTTCATTCATAAATGATACTTTTGATGTGTTTATTTATGATATTTTACTTTGAAAATTTTAAGTTCAAACAGCAATCGATTTTAACATTCTAATTTAAAGGCGAATTTGACGTTGACTCAACGCCAGCCTTCTCTTCAAAGAGACTCCTCCGTACTTTGGAAAGCACGTTAAGCCTTTGTTTGCGAACCTTGTATCCGGTTAGCTTAGAATCCGAAGTGAAGTGAAGAGAAAAAGAGTTTTCCAACCTTGGAATCCATACCAATATTCGGCAGTAATTCTGTAATGTCTTCACATCTTTACGAATTAAAGGAAGGACTTAAGGTAGACCATGTCCTAACATAGAAAATAGAGTATGCGGAGCTGCTGGCAGAAACTTTCTGTAAAAATTTTCATCAAAGAATAGCGCACCGATTTCCAAATGCATCAATTTTTTTCGGGTTATTATGATACTAGGTGCGCCCTGCAGTTTTACCTGCGTAGTTCCCGTTTCCGTGGGAATATGGAGACAAAATATGCCTATGTTACTCAAGATGAATGTAGCTTTCTAATAGTGAAAGAATTTTTGAAATCGATTCATAAGTTTTTGAGTTTATTCGTATACAAAAATACAAATCTTTTCGCTTTATAATATTACTAGCAGCGCCTCGCAGTTTCACCCGCGTAGTTCCCGTTCCCGTGGGAATACGGGAATAAAATATAGCCTATGTTACTCGTGGATAACGTAGCTTTCGAATGGTGAAAGAATTTTTAAAATCGGTCCAGTGGTTTTTGATTACAACAAAAAAAAAAACAAAGAAACAAAGTTTTCCTCTTTTTAATATTAGTGAAGACATAAGTAATGTAAGTATAATTATAAGTATATAAGTACAAATATCGGCAAGCCACAAATCACTGCCAGCATCCCTAAACACGCCCAGAATTTGTTCGTGTGCATACATTCTACGTAAATCAGATTCAATATAGACCCTAGTACGAAGGTTTTCTATGTGCTCATGCATCCTCTCGAACCATTTACCTAATCCAGTGAAGTACGACTGAATTTTTCACGTTATTCGCTTTACTCCAGTTTTAAATAGCACTTCGGTTTCTAAAACAGTTTTAGGGAAATTTTAAAATGGGTTAACTGAAAATGTGGAATGCGATAGTATTGGTATCGATTAGTTAAGTGTGTGTTTTCAAGTTTTTATGTGAAACAATTTCGTGGCGCATTTTGTGTTTTGCGCTCATTCTCAGTGGACGAAACTGAACGTTCATACTTCCGATTACACTGCTGTCATTCGATGACGCTGAATCAGGTAAACTCGACTTGACTCGGTCAGAAGTTTACTCGGCACCAGTCGTCGTCAAACTGTACAGTTGTTATTAGCCACATTTACTTTCTAACACGAAGTATATTGTGATACAATGGATACCATTATCGTTTTGAATTGATTGAAATCAGTCCAGTAGTTTGTAGCTTATTCTGTACAAACAAAAACATATTTCCTTTTTATAATATTACTAGCAGCGCCTCGCGGATTCACACACGTAGTTCCCGTTCCCGTGGGAATATGGAGATAAAATATAGCCTATGTCACCCGGGGATAGTATAGCTTCCCAAAAGTGAAAGATTTTTTAAAATTGGTCCAGTAGTTTTTGAGTTTATTCGTTATGTACAAAAATACAAATCTTTCCTCTATATATGGATACATAAAATAATCGCTAGTGATATTCAACATTTCATGTTGAAAGAATCAAAAATAGTAATAAGGTTAAACTCACAAGTATAATAGCATACCCAAACACATTAAAATCAAGTCTTGTTGTAATGAATATTCGTTAAACAATAAATATACTTTTGTTCGTTATTTACGTCCTCACAATGTAATTATTAACTGATAAATGTTTCAATAATGATAATTTACATTTCAACACCTTGTGAATTCTGTGTTTTAATGTGCAACATTCAATTAAATTATATGTTTGTATTATTTTAGTGGCCTCGTTAAAGATATTAACCACAAACTATATCAGCCTGTATGTCAATATCAATCATGTTTGACAAATAGGTCCCATCATTATTGCCCCATACCAGTAGGTCAATTTTTCCGAACGCATTCAACCCTGATTTCTTCAAAGTTAGAGTGAACAGGCCAATATGACAATTAAAAAAAAAAACTTCTAATTTTCAAGAAATATTCTCTTCGTATTTCAGTCACAAACCGTCAAAAATTTCTATATTTTTCTTTATGGCAATAAATCTGCTGATTGGTGTTTAGGCTGAGCATGGTTCTGAGCTCTCATGAAGGGGTCTGACCCTTTTTTTTTCTGGATGGGAAATCATCAAATGACCCCTCCCGCCCTGGGTGGAGCGGTAGGGAGTGATAATAATAGACAGAGTGACGCTTTCCATAGACAAACATTTATTTTTATTTTGTTACAACATTAACACCTCCGCTTAACAAAATAATGCATACTTTGATACAGGTAATATACCAAGCTTTTTTGTAAAGTATTTATGCTTAACAAATCCCAAACTTTTTGTAAAAATATCTGCAGGCATTTCAGTAGTTTCTAAATAATCAATTTTTACAAACTTATTAGCAACTGCTTCTCTCACAAAATGGTACCTAACATCTATATGTTTAGACCTTCTATGATATATTGGATTCAAAATGAGTTTTTGTGCACTTTGACAATCATTATATAAAGTTATTGTTTCTGAATTGCCTAAAATTTCAAACAACAAATTCTTTAAATAAATAGCCTCTTTACTTGCTTCTGACATAGCAATGTATTCGGCTTCAGTTGAAGATAGTGATACATTTCTTTGTTTTCTGCATTCAAATGAAATAATTGATCCTGACAATTTAAAACAAAACCCAGAAAAAGATTTTCTATCATTTGAATCTGAACTCCAATCTGCATCAGCATATCCCTCTATACAAGAATTATCTTTAGTATAAACAAGACCATAATTTTTAGTTCCTTTTAAATACTTTAAAATTCTTTTCAAGTGTTTCCAATGAGATTCATCACATGAATTATTAAACTGGCTGAGATAACAGACACTATAAGCAATATCTGGTCTGGTTAGAACAGCTAAATACATCAAGTTACCTATCAGTTGTCTATATGGAATTTTTTTATCACAACTATTCTGAGATTTTTCTAACCTTAAATTAATCTCCATTGGAGTTTCAGCAGTTTTACAATCAGACATGTTATATCTTTTTAATAAACTTTCTATATATTGCTCTTGATCAACAGTTATTACATTTTCAGACATATTTACTCTTAAGCCTAAACACTGCTTTATTTGACCCAAATCTTTAATTTGAAATTTACAACTCAACTCTTGTATTAACTTATTAGTTGCCATTTTACAGTTTGAGAAAACAAAAAAATCATCAACAAACAATGCTATTATAACTTTAACATTACCTTCATATTTTGTAAACAAACAAGGCTCATATTTGGATTTCAAATATCCTAATGCCACAAGGTAATCATTAACTCTCTGATACCAAGCACGTGATGACTGTTTAAGTCCATAGATGGCACGTTTAAGCTTTAGTACTTTGTCACCATCACTACTTTCTTTGTAAGTTACAGGTTTTTGCATATATACAGATTCATTCAAAAAACCATTTAAAAAGGCTGTAGTAACATCTAGATGGCGTATGTCTAAACTTAGTTTAGCTGCTAGAGAAAATAATAATCTTAAAGTAGTATATCTGAGCACAGGAGAAAAGGTTTCATGATAGTCGATACCAGCTTTCTGTGAAAAACCTTTTGCTACTAGTCTGGCACGATACCGCACTTTGCCAGCACTATCATATTTTTTTTTAAACACCCACTTGCACTGCACTACTGTAGAGTCATGAGGTCTATCAACAAGCTCCCATGCATCATTTCTGTTGAAAGATTCCAGTTCCTCCTCCATGCTTGCTCTCCAAAATTTATTTTCAGGTCTATTTAAAGCTTCCTTGAGTGTAATATCTGTTAGATTTTGATCTTCTAGCATTGTAACACATAAGTTGTTATAGCCAAATCTATCAGGTACTGTTCTCACTCTTTTGTTTGGAACATTTAAATTTTCCAATGTAACTTCTAGTTCAGACCCTGTTTCAAAGGAACTGTCATATGAGTCACTTACTGAAGAAGCTTCTGGAACATATGTGGTATCATTATCTTCACACTCAACATCAGTATCTGTGTTATCTATATTTCTATTTTCCTCTTCTTCCTCATATTTTTCTTCCTCCGCTGAAACTGCACACTCAATGGGAATATCTACTGTGCTTTCTGTTTCCATTATAATGATGTCTCTGCTAGTCGTGACAGAGTTATTTTCTGGGTCATAAACCCTATAACCTTTCACATTGTCTGCGTAGCCGACCAGAATAAGTTCTTTAGCCTTCACATCCCATTTTAAGCGTTTTTCTTTTGGTATGTACATCATAACCTTACTTCCAAAAATGCGAATGTGACTTAAGTTGGGCTTGCTCCCTGTCCAGACTTCATATGGAGTCATATTATTTAATCCAGTAACAACTGACCGATTTCTTAAATATACAGAGGTATTTACAGCTTCTGCCCAAAACTTTTTATGTAGACCAGCATCAAAAATCAGACATCTAGCTTTCTCAACTAATGATCTATTCATCCGTTCACTCACACCATTCTGTTGAGGCGTGTAGGCATTAGTTTTTTGATGTAATATTCCTTGTTGCTTTAAATATTTTTCAAATTCTTGACTGCAGAACTCACCTCCATTGTCTGTTCTTAGAATTTTAATTTTCCTGTCTTTTTGTTTTTCTACCATTGACTGGAAATCTTTAAAAATCTTAAATACCTCAGACTTTGTTTTCATGAAGTATACAAAAGCCATTCTGCTGTAATCATCCACAAACAATACATAGTATCTGGATCCTCCAATGGACAAATGTTCCATGGGACCGCACACATCCGAGTGTACCAGTTCTAAAACATCCTGTGTCTTTGTTGAGCTAGGCTGGAAAGGTTGTCTAGCCTGCTTCCCCTTACAGCACACAGTACACTTAGATTTGTCTATGTTTGCTTTATCTGTGTATAATATACCTTCAGCAGCTCCATTCTTCATTTTGTTTAAACTAGTACTGTTTATGTGTCCCAATCGTCTATGCCAAGTTTCACTTGATGCCTTCACTGTGGCTGCCAGTAACTGTTCTGCTTTCTTAGTATATAATCTGTACACACCTTCTACTAATTCTGCCATTCCAACTAGAGCTTTTTGTTGATTATAGATATAGCAAATGTTTTCTTTAAAAACTACATTATTGCCATGCTTAATCAACTGACTCACTGATAGCAAGTTTGTGGTTAAACTTGGTATGCACAATACTTCTGAAACTGTGATGTCATATTCTTCACCATTTGCAATTGTGATAATGTTTACATCACCAGAACACAGCACAGGAACACATGTTTTGTTCGCAACAATAATTTCTTTGGTTTCATGTTCATATGATGGATTCACAACATATTCTTGTTTTGCTGTCATGTGTTTGCTGGCCCCGCTATCTATATACCAATCTTCACTGTTAAATTTTCCACTAAAAAAAATAGCACTAAAGGCGTTGGATTGCTTTCTTTTGCTTGTTTCGGAACCAGGACATTGATTTTTGTAGTGTCCCGTTTGCTTGCATTTATAGCATTTTATTATTTTAACAGCTCTTGATGTTTCTCCCGTCACATGTTTATGGTCATTTTTAGAGGTATGGCCATATTTCATACGTTGTGTACTTTTCGCAACAAAAGCATTCTGCGAATCCGAAACAGTTCCAACTTCACTACACATTAATCACATCAGCACTAACATCTATTCCCGAATGTTCGATGGCCATTAACATCGGACTATATTTTTCGGGTAATCCTGCTAACATTAATGCACCAATCCACTCATCTGTTATTTTGAAGCCTGTACCTTGGAGTCTCTGGCTTGTTTCAACAATTTGAGTAACATACTGGGTCATCGAGTCACAGTTTTCAAGTCGAATGTTGATAAGTTTACGCAACAAGCCAATCTTTCTTGTATAGCCGGTGTCATCAAACATTTTCTTTAACTTGTTCCACAAATCATAGGTTGTTGCTGCGTTTTTTATATGTACATAAAGTGATGGGTCGATTGTTAACACTAGTTTCGCCTTAGCTTTTGCATCTTCATTTGTTTGGCTTGTCGTAGGTGAAACCGGTAACCTCTCAGTAATGGCGGATGCCATGTTTTCTAACACCAACACATTTTGCACTGCAAAACACCAATCCTCATAATTCTCGCGCCCTTTTAACTTTGGAATGTTAGCGATGTAGTTCGTCGTCATTTTCACACAAAACCAAACAGTACTACACGATATTTCTATTAAAAATTATAATTAATAGCGTTCGCCCATAACCTGATAATAATAGACAGAGTGACGCTTTCCATAGACAAACATTTATTTTTATTTTGTTACAACATTAACAGGGAGTGTCAGACTTTTACTGACTAAAACCCACCCGTGATCCTTCTTGTGCCCTATGCGTTCCAGGGCCGCGGTAACTCTTTCGAACAAATTCCGCAACCCTAGCAGGCACCGACCCTATGGGGCCCCGTCCTCGGTGCTGACGGCTCGTTGCGGCGCGCGTGGAATACAACGCGTCGTCGACTCAACCTGGTATCGGACGGCGAGCCACCCACGCTCACCGTCCCAAGGGGTCTGACCCTCAGCATGTAATTAGTAACTTTTTGTTCCCATTTTGATTTTTCTTTTATTTGTATATTTTTTAATTTAATTAATTTGTTTGGGAGGAATACAGTTTTTTTTCTTCTTTCTTATACATATTAAAAAAAATACAAAATTGTTTTTTTTTCCTCCAATAAGTATATAACTATTAATTTGTAATTGGAGCCTTCTCTTAAGCAAGCAATACCTGCATTAAACGACTCCGCTATTCCATAACAAAAGAAAGAAAAAGATTGATTACATATTTAACAAGAGGGTATGTAGACAAGATTTGCATAAGTATAGTTTGTGTGTGTGAATCAGTGAGGGAATGTGTATATGTGTGTGCGTGTGTTTGTGTGCCTGTGTGAGAGTATAGGTTATATCGAGGGTTTCAAAACGTCGTCGTGTATAATTTAAAATCTAACCATAGGATTAGTTTAAATCCAAATTAATAGATACTTAATTTTGTGTGATATGGGTTAAAAATCTCAAGCACTCATTCCTTAAAATAAACTTTCCATAAAATCAATATCATGCTCTAATCCTGAAAACAGCTTTCGTACAAACTTGAGCTATATTCACTAAGCATTATGATTTCCTTTTTGTGCAGTCTTTAAATGGTTATCATTTACACAGCCGTAAAACTACATTATGCAGTCCATCCAGCGGATTAACATAGCAGAGCAAATGAAGTCGTAACATGTTTTAACACAATTATCACGATTGATGCTCGCATCAATGAGAAGATATAGCTTGTATTCGTTAGAAGCCTTCCATAGTTTTTCATTCGTTATTTAGAGATACTTCGAAACATTGGGTAAACTTACTATTTTATTCATAACGCAGGTGCAACCAAATTTGTCGGTTCTCAAAACGAAATCTAAATAATAAATTGTTTCACATCAATTACTTTCCTGCATCTTGTCTTAAAATACCCTTAATATTTAAATAAGATGCTGTATTTAAAATTTATAACACCAAAGACCCTTGGAATTTTATTATGAATCTTTTAAAATGGAATATCTTTAATTTACATGTATATACTTTTTCGTTTTACGATAGATCCGTTCCAGGTACTTTCTTTGATTGCCAAGTACTACAGCTAAATACTCATATTTTATAGAGCTTCTGGCTATCTGTCTTCTACAATCCAGTTACTGTGTGATATTCCCTTGTCAAGCCTGATGTCAGAGTTTTTGACTTTTGTATATACAATACTAGCTGACCCAGCAAACGTTGTTTTGCCATATATAAAAAAAAATGAAAAAAGATTTTCCCGCTTTTCTGTTGAAATTTTTCCTGAATTTTCTTTGCTATAAACCTCACATAGCCCGAGACCTTTCCAACCAATGCAAAACCGTGGAAATCGGTTCGTGCGTTCTGGAGTTATAGCGTCAGGAAGGAAAACCCGACTTATTTTTATATAGTAGATAATAACCTACTATCTAAGTTCAAATTACAGAAAAGACCAAGTGCTTATCGTATTTTCCAAAGGAATGGGTCACATTGGTGATCCATTAGCCATTATTTAGCCTAGAACTACATAAATAGCTCCACTTTTTCCTTACTAAGTGGCTAGTAGACACGTGGTATCGTGGCATTTTTAATTAGTTCGTGTTAATACAAGCAGATTTGTAATCATCATTATATTTTGTTTACGCCCCAAAAGGTGCACACCCAAACACCAGAATAAAAAGTAAATAAAAGAAAATACGATCCAAGTTTCTACTCCGAAGGTTTTCCTTATAAATCTGCTGGGTGCCCTTAAATCGTACAGATAAGTCCACGAAGTTACTGAAGTTCTCTCAGTTTTATGATGTTATCTGTGCTAAGATCGCAGCTCGTGGATTTCAGAAATTTGAAAGTTTTCAAAAATATTAAAATACCTTAGTGGATGACCTGGTTTTGCTTGCTTTACAACTTTGCTTTTGGTACAGAAGAAAATTGTTCTCAGATCGAGACGTATGACTACTGTTGAGATTTCTAGAATTCTTAAGGAAAATTGATTAATGATTGACGGTCCAGTAAGATACCTGTAATTCATATTGATTTTACTCAAATATTAACTATTTATTCACATGAACATGCATTTTGTAAGGCTTTTTGTGTTACCTATTAGAAATGTTAGAAGGCTTATACAAACAATATGGCATTAAATCAGCGAAAATAATAATCCAAAATGTTCAATTATTAGTGCTCATCAAATCCGTCAATCCCAACCTAGTTTTTTGATAAATGTTATCGCTGATTTAGATTCACTTATCCCAAGCTTTGCGCCGGAAGTAAATAAGATGCTATCATCATTATAGTTAAATAAATATTATTAATTTTGATAGCGCTGGTAGCTTCCCAATAATAACATTATATATGTATATACTCATATTCGACACCAACCTTCAGGAAGGAAAAGCCGGAAGTAGGTCGAACCTGTTTTATCTCAAGAATTACAAGGGAAACTGCAGGAATTTTACCTTCATCAAAATTTCGCTTCTTAAAATGAAGGTAAAATATCTCCTAAAGTGGCTTCAGCGGTTTCATGGTCATTTAAAAATTCATTTCGTTACAAGGAAAATTGAGAATTTTAATAAAATGCAACAGTAGCCTCTTGAGACACGAATTTTGTTAATTAATATGAACAAAGGAAAAATAAATTTACTTAACATCTGCCAGTATCAATAGATCTGATAAGGTCAAATTCAAGACTCTTTTGGACGCGAATCCCAATTGCAATATGTTCTCGAAAAAATGAAGACGATCTTGTCAAATGTTAGAAGTTCTAAGAGATGAGTATATAGATTTTGTGTATCTATTTAAACAAATGTGGCAGGCAGATATGCATTTTTGTTAAAGTTAATAAGCAAACATTTAAAGTAAGTAAAACTCTGCAGACGCCATAGTTATAAATTTAATGAACTTGTATCAATCTGGTTGTTATTATATACCACTCTGCTTGGCCAGAATAATTTCAATGATTTTACTTTATTTAAAGTTTGATTTGAAGGTATTCATCATTTTCCTAACCTTATGTATCCCGTGTTACTCGGGGTCGGTGCAACACGTTTTTTTCTTCCCTTCTGTCTTGTCAGCCGTCACGCTATCACTAACTCCCTTTTCTTTCATATCACTCCTCACACAATCCATCCATCATTCCTTTGGCCCACCTCTCCCTTGCCATCCATCCACATTTATCCACATTCATAACCCTTTAAGTGACATGCGTTGCATCCCTCCTTTTCACATGATCATACCAAGACAAGCGGTTCCCTTTCAAAATTCCGTCACTGGCGCCACTTATAAACTACCTCTAATGTATCTACTCATTTCTCGCTTTATCCATCCTCGTTACACACCCATCTCAACATGTAATCTATTTTCATTCATAATTTGAATATATTAATGACTATTATTAGGTTCCCTATTTAGTAGTTGGGGGTGAATTTTGAACCATTTCTCGTCAACACATGACTGCAATAAACTTCATACCAGTCAGTTATAGGAGATCTTGAGACAAGCCTCATCGTCATTTAAAAGGTATTATTAGCATAATAAGCAGAATCGGCCTTTTAATGTTCCGCGGTGGAGCTGGGACACAGGCCTCCTCTCTAGGAGAGGGAATGGGCCGTAATCCACCACGCGGGCCCTATACGGGTTGGTGAATATCACATGTCTTCGAAATTTTGGTTCTAGGACATGCCCATTTCACTATGTTTTCCTTCACGGATTTGAGATCAGTGGTGATAAAATAAATTACACAAAGTAATGCGGCTGGCTGAGTTTGAACCCGCAACCTACAATTCGTAAGTCGGACCGTTACCACTCGGCCACCACTGCTCAAAACTGCTCAAAAGGAATTATTACTTATAGAGAAATTAATCTTAGACAGGCTTTGTCTTATATTCATTAAATATAAAAATGTTTACACAGTAATGAACAATCTCAAAGCTTAATTAATGTATAAAAAACTGAAAAGTTTAGATACAATGTCAATCAATGGCTAATTGATGTTTAGAATTTTTGAAGGGCAGGTGGGAGGGATTAATAAAAATACTTAGTAAAAGTAATATAATTTATTTACCTAAAATAATAATTAATCAATGGCCGTATTTAAAATAACTTAGCAACTGTTTAAAAGACAATATCATTACTCATCCTAAGAATGATGAAAAATGACACTTACTTATCTTGAAAATATATCAAAATCATCGAATCAAATTGCCAATCAAACGTGATTTTTTTGAACGAACATACAAAGTAAACAATAAGAGTAATATTAAATTACAACATCTTGAAAGATTCAACTAAGTACGAATCGCAAAGGACTTCCTTCTCGAATTTTGATAGCAGTTCAGGTCCTAAGAACTTATTGACAATGTTAGATACCCTACAATCGTAAGGTGCTGAGGCGTGGTCAGATTCTATATGGAACACTTTTACTGGTTTCGTGGTATATTTAGATAAGTTGTAGTCGTCAGTCAGAGGTTCTGCCCTTGGATGTGGGATACCCTTTATAAGGACCAGTTCTGACTCTAGTTTGAAATCTGGTTCGTACTGCCTTGCTAACATAATCCTTCGGTACGCAGCCTGAAGAACAGATCTTTTGTATTGGTTGGAATAGCTAGCCAACTCTCTTAGTCTGCTGACACATGCTTCCACCTTTTCTGACCAGCATTCTGATGTCTCCAGATCCTTTTTCAGTTCTTCGCTGTCCGTTCCAGTCATTAGACGGTACATGTGTTCTACAATAGAATTCTGTAACTCCGTATCAGTTAAATTGCCAACGTAAGCATCTAGTTGAACTCTTAATGCATCTGGGCTACTGTCCAAACAGTACACTGTTCCCACGCGACCTGAAAAAATGAGTTCAAATATCTTGAATAAAATTTTGCTAGTGCAAAGTAAACTCCACGGTCTCAGTTCTAGAGTACAAAATAGCAAAGATGTTTAATATAAGAAACTGGTGTTTTAATAGATAAGTAAGAGGAATTTTCGAAATTAAAATGTGCTCCATAAAAGTCAAACTTTGAAATAATGTGAGGCAAGGGATTCCATCTATAAAAGTCTTCCCTTTTGTTAAATGTTGTCTTAATAATTTCTACATCATTTTCTGAGGAAACGACAATAAGGAATTAAAATTGGTAAAGGAAGTTTTAATTTTCCGCAAAGAAGCTCCGATGCGCAGCGGAACAATTATTAGGCGCTTTATTTTCCTATTAAGTAAAAAACCTGGTTGTTAAGTTGGAGATTAAGTAAATTTAGTACATACCTTCTTTTTCGAACAATGCGGCTAACTCTAGAGCAACATTTACGCCAAATGAATATCCCAGTAGATAGAAGTTGGGTTTCAGCTCAAATCTCTTCTTCATGAACTAAAAGGAAAAGATAAATTTAGTATTTGATTAAACTTGAAAATATTAGAACTCTACGTCCTTATTTATAATCTTCTGAATCGTTAAACATTCAATACCATAAATCAATTACGTTACGTGCTCTTGCAGAATATAATAAGTAAGTTCATCAATTTTCAGTGGCCAACGTTAACATACTTTTACATAATTATAATAACATAATATTTGAATAAGAAAACAAACAACATCTCAAAGCAGAAACATCCCGTAAAACAGGAAGTGTTAAATTAATTGCAAATAAACTCAAAAGAGAACCGTCCGTTCTGTTTACAAAAGCAAAAACAATCCGCTACTCCGGCGCGTAAAATAAATAACTGATACACAACAAACATGGGTGGCTTGGAACTTTCCTTTCTGAACTTCAAAAAGACCAGCTGAATGTGTTATTGCATGGAGTTTTAATTCAGTGAATACGACGAACCTTTTGGTCCTTTTTGGTTTCAAAATTCGTTGGCATGGTCCTTCCGGACGTGTATGCAAAAGGATTATCATTAACATGAAAAGTCTTTCTAAATTATTAGATATAAATAACTAGCAGCGCCCCGCGGTTTCACCCGCATACCTAAGTTTCGATCCTGTGGCAATATCGGGGTAAAATTTATATATGTTAATCCTAGTTATAAACCATCTGTATGGCAAATTTCATCCAAATCCATTCCATAGTTTTTGCGTGAAAGAGTAACAAACATCCATCCATCCATACTTACATAATTATAAACTATCGCGTCTATAATATTAGTAGGATAAATGAAAATCGTTTTATTAGTCATGCAATCATTCAGTATAGTAAGTATATTTGGTCTATAGAGTAAAAAACTGTATGTTTAAGCACACTATCAAAATTGTAAGCAGATGCACGTCCTGTTTGGTAAATCTTGTACATCCACAATAAGCTAATGAAAGTATAATGTCCTCGAATTCGGTTACAGACAAACATTTGAACATTGAAACGAAACTCTGCAATTAATCCAACTGTTTTTCTTTCACCCAAATCGACGTCGGAATTTAAAAATCCGGTATTCGAATGGATATTTAACGAAGTGATGAATAACTTAACGAATTGGTGTCCCAGTTGGACGACAAAGAAAACAAAATCTACCACAATTTATTCACCAATCACGGTCCATTTTATTACGACGTCCACTAAGTTCCTGCATCAGTGTTCCTTGGGAAATATCAATTGAATTAATTCAATCTTTTATAATAAAAGAGAACGACAACTGTTAGATAAGGCTCGCGTGCAAGCACGAACGGGTCCCAATACTAGGTCACAACGTTCAATACTTAATAAATATAAGGAAAATTGTAGATGAATCGGGACGCTGGATTTTCTTTAGGAAATATAAAGAGTAAATGCAATATTTTTCGTGTACGCTTCCGAGGATACAAGGATTGTTTTCGATATTCTGTTGAACTGGACAATGGATATTGGAAAAGTAAGAACAATTTTAGTAATTGTAGAAACGAATTTCATAAGATTGTTAGGTCATTCTCAACCCATATTATGTTTCCCTAAAGATTAAACTGAAGTTCCACACTAGAATTTTGGCCCATAGAAAGATTATCCAACATTCAACATACCTTCATAATATTGCTAGCCATTTTCTGGATACTGTCTTCAGTCATGTCTGGACCAAGTTGGAAGGTCATCGCTTGAACTTTCAACCTTTCGGAGACGCGTGTTAAGATTTGGTGGTGCCCCTCGAATCCTGGTATCAGCATCAGGTAGGTTTCTCTTGGATCTAACTCTTGCTCTTCCTGAAGACAAAACTTTTGATTAGTTTATCCCGTAGGAATTTCGGGGTAAAATATCCTATTTGTTAATCCTGGTTAAAACCATCTGTGTGCCAAATTTCATCCAAATCTGTTCATTAGTTTTTGCGTGAAAGAGTGACAAACATCCATCTTTCCATACTTAAAAACTTTTGTAATTTAAAATCTTTTTATTAGTCACGTACACGCAATCATGCGCTATAGTAAGAATGTTTGGTCTAGTAGGGTTTAAATTATGTCAGTATAGACTAAAACAAACTGTTTGTACACTATCAAAATTGTAAGCAGATGCACGTCCTGTTTGGTAAATCTTCTACATCCACAATAAGCTAATGAAGGTATAATGTCCTCTAATTCAGTATAAATCCGTCCCACCGATGGACATAGGACTTCTTGCGTTTCTACCGTACCTCTTGTCCTATTTACCTCGTTTCTTTTTGTGAAACGCTGTTGCCATGATAAGCAATACGATATTTAAATGTAAATATATAATTCAACAATCCAAGTTCTTGGATCGTGAAATCCAACCAAGTTTTCGATAAATAAACAACAAATACCAATTATAAAATCGAATTTATATCGGGTTTAACGTAAAATTAAATTTATAAGTGTCTGTTTTTGATAGAGATAGCAGGATGTTTTTTACAAACCTCTGAACCGTTGCTAAGTTTGGTGGGCATATGAATCATAGGTTCCGTAGCCATACATTCATCTTCATCCGTGTATGTATAAAATGCTCCAAGGCCAGCATCGAACTTGGTGTTTTCCCTCTTTTTTACTGTGCCGAAGTTCTTCAAGCTGTGCAGAAAAAAAAACTAGGGTCAAAATTAAAAGTATTGATATTTGTACCTTTATCAATGTTGAAACTAATATGGCATTCAACGCACGTTTCGCGTTCGTTTGACTGTGATTTCTTTTTAATATTAGTTCTGCAGCATTGGGTGTAGATAAATGGAAGGCAAATCCACATTGTTAAATAATGCAAAGCTGACCATGTTAATTGCAGATATTTATAACTATCACTTAAATAAAATAGAAGAACTTCAAATTATATTTTAAGGAAAATAATTTAAATAAGACGTTTCATCAAGTATTAAAAAGCAACTCATAAATTTGTTGATTTTATCCTGATTTATATTGATATGAAAATAAATCATTTAACGATATTATTATTATCTTACCTTGCAATATCCAGTTTTGCCACCGTCTCGTTACAAAAGTCGATATCATAGACATTTTTGATGAGTAATTTTATTTCTTGTAAGCCGGTTTCATTTAAGCAGAGTTGGTTCAGGGTAAGGTTTTGTCCAATATTATCAACATCTTGCACTCCTAGCAAACAAAAGACCAGTTTTATTAGAAAAATATTTTCTTGTATTGTACTTCATACGACACAATAGAAGTAAGAGAAAACCTCAATATATAATTATAAATAGTCTAACATTTTGGTATAGTGTAATTGTATCTTTTTTTTCTAAGAATAGTGTATTGGGCCGATATTTTAGGTAAACTGCCGCTTGCCGAGATTAGTCTGTTGATGGGACCATAAGATGGTCACCCATCAATTACCATACCGAGACTCCTCTGTGCCTTGGAAAGCACTTTAAGCCGTTGGTCCCGGCTGTCATTTGAAGATCTTTCTTCATACGTTATGGATTATCATAAGCCAGATAATCTAACACCAGTCTTGCCAAGAAGTACTGTGTTACCCAGTTAATGGGTTGAGGAAGTCTGGTAGGCGGCTACCTACCAGATTTTTGATTTTACATGTAAAATACTAGTATTCAGATGAATCAGGTTGGACTGGTAAACGACCCCGAAAAAGGCCGGGCGGATGATATAGTATAGTGTTTTGAAATAAATATAACACTTTGCCTGTATTTTCTGAAGTATTACATAGTTAGCCAATTATATTAAGACCATTTAGCACAATTCTAGCCTACTGATAAATTACAGATGGAAAAACCATAGCACTTCACTTGTCTTGGGAATCGAAGCCAGCACATTATGATTAGCAATGTTATTTGCAGCCAATAGCTTTAGTAATCAACAAACCGTTGAAATAAAATTTCTTAAATTATTTTATGAAAATGTAGCATATTTTTACAGTTAGACGGAGTTAAAAAGTTGAGTTACTTACCAATAATTTTGGCAACCTTTTCCAAGAAGTCATAATTGTTTCGTTTCTTCAAATCGAATGACACGACATTCATGTAATTCAGTTTCAAACTTGTTTCCAAAGCGTTCATAACTGTTGACAGTTTCTGTGATCGTATTTTACTTTCACCGTCTAAATTGTTATCAAACTGAAAAAAAAAAATAAGTCAGTAAGCTTCCATTAAGTTTTGTCTATTTGGGAAAAGCGAACAGAATATTGATATTTTCTTTACTTATTATTAAGTTATTGTACATGTATCAATAGTTATTTAAGGAAGATAAAATACTGTATTATTATTATTAGTCTATGCAGAGCAGTTATGAATGTTAAGATGAGCATCAGCTTCGACTAGACACAATATAAAATTCTTTAAACATAGACAATACTGTCTTAGTAGCTAGTATTTTAAACCTGTAAAAAAATGTAAATAGAACCAAAATCAAAAAAGGAAATGAACATTATTTTAGAATCAAAGAAATTGTATCACCGAGCGTGACTGCAAGTCACATTACCCATTCGTTTTGGTGCGCTCGGCATCCGCAAAATTTCTAGTGTGAGTTTACCGGCCTGAACTGAAGAACCACAAGAATTTTAACTACATCACTGGTTGACTTTGAGGTGCCATATTTGACCGAAGGAGTGAATGTTTGGAAAATGGCTTGACTGAATACAGCATTGCCCAAGAACCCATCTTCCCAGAGACAGTGGGATGAGCCGCTTTGCATGTTGGTGCGGAATAACGTCTTTAATTCGTCAACCAACACTGCTGAGCATGCTTACCTGCTGGCTGTGAGTGAATGGGAGTCGAGCCTTTGGCTACAGGCACTACCGTCTCCAAACATAGGTAGGTACTGTGCTGAGTAACACAATCTTCCGGATCGCTACATTTCTGCATATGGGTGCTCCTAGTGGAGCTTCACATCACTGCCAATGTGGTGGATCAGTTAACTACCTCAGAAACCGTGGCCTGTCCTGCAGTAGAAACGCGGGATAGCATGGCACGCCAGCATTAATGACATCATCCCACGGGCTCTTGTCACCGCCGGGGTTGTAGTAGAACCAAAGGGCTTGGCGCGAGACGATCGGAAGAGGCCGGATAGGATGACCATAAAAAAACCACTTGGAAGGTGGGGTAGGCCTTTGGTGTAGGATGCAGCATGTATGCGCTATCCCATCTTCTTAAGAAGGCGGGTTGTGCTGGGGCGGCTGCGGCAGGTGCAGAAAATCTCAAACGGCGCAAATACAAAAACCTTATTGGGAATTATGTATTTCAGCCGTTTGGAGTTGAAAAACCAGGGCCATGGGGTCCGAGTGCTCATCGACATTTTCGTATAATCAGCAAGCAGTTATTCGACTTTTCATGTGACCAGAGAGCTGGCTTTTCTTTGGTCAATGATTCAGCATTGCCATTCAACGTGGTTATGCAGCCAGTGTTCTTGGCACTTTTCCCGTTGACAGCGATGTGGATGAATTTTTCGATGCCTTATGAGTCTTTCTCCATTTTTACTCCGCTTGTACTTTCTATATTACAGCTTGTTTAATTGTATTTTGTAAATAATTAGATTTGTACTATCATTAAGAAATTTTAAAATTTCTTTGATTCTAAGATGGTGTTCATTTCACAACTAAAGGCACACACGTAAACCTCTGAGAATCGCAAACAGCACGCCAATTTCCTTTTCCGATACCGTTCTCACACCACGTCAAATGAAATGCAAATATTGAAATAACTTGAACAGGAATACCTCATTGATCGAGTGAGTGCGGAAGGCGAGAGCTGGCAAGAATGCTTCATTGCGCGTCTCACATATCTTCTCAATCACTGAAACCGCGTACTCGTCGCTGGCACTTTTTGGAGAGTAGTTCAAGACCACAAAATGCCTGTAGAAGAACAGTTCTTAATTATCATATTATTCTGTTTGTTTTTTTTTTTTATTTAAAATTTAAGTTTTATAAAGAAGATTAATATGGAAAATTTACTTCTGCGTCCGACTGCCAGAAAAGATTGGACTACTACGTATTTTTTCTTTTGTCACGTAAAAAAAAATATAGAGGGCAATGAAATTTCGCATGCGCTCACATCTACGTAAAACGTGCATCACTTTTTATCTAGCTTCACAAGCCCCACTCTTGAATGTTGAAGGATTTTAAACACCTTACATAATTATGTCAATTATTTATTGTTTTCATAAAGCAAAAAAATAAACGTATATGGCAAATATGTTTTGATAATCTAACTGATGGTCTTATTTATAGAGTCAGATTTTTTTATTTCTTTTTACTTAATAATATCAGGTAACCCAGAATAAATAATTGTAGTCTACAATAAGGTGGGTGAAGCTCTGTCCTCCAAGTTGTAATTCAAGAAATATCCATATTATTTATTTATTTAATACTTTACGCACAAAAATGTACAGAGGTGGATTTAGTGCTAAATGCTCTTCAAATAATGCAGGGTGACGATTCACTCATTGAAAATCTTCAAGGTAGTGTTGCCAACATTTCTTTTTTAATAAAAGCTCTTCATAAGTTTTTTCCTAATCACCGATCTTTCTAAAGTCGATATCAATAATTTCTTTCAACTTGTTCCACACTAAATTTAAAGTAGATATCAATAATTTCTTTCAAGTTGTTGTTATTAAAGTCAAATAAAACAGCGTGGAATTAAATAAATACATACGTGTCAAAATTGAAGGAAGAACATTTTATAAGAGTGAAAATATTTCATAGAATTTTTATCTTATTTTCTCGTGTCCTACTGCCAGTCCATCAACATTAATACATGAATTATTGTGTGGCACTTGTCTTAACATTACTTTTCTAGATGGAACGTCTAGCTTTCTCTCTCTCTGAGTGCTCATAACCTATGCATAACTTTATTCAATGGTGAAACGTACTATAAAAGTTACCTCAGTGGGTAGTGTTTTGTTTTTCATAAATTCAGTCAAATCGAAAAAAAATTTTTTGGACATAGTATGCTGCTTTAAAGAGCAAAGTCAAGCAGTGAATTAACAGTTTTTTAAAAAACTTTTTTTCACGATATTTCATGCAGACACCCATACATAAACTTTTTTCTTGAAATTTATGTACAAAATCCCATTTGCTGGTTGCCATTTTGACAGTTATCGCCATCCTATTTTTTGTTTTTAAGTGTCCTCTACGCGGTTCATGATGAGACCTTTATATAAAAAGTACTATCGTACACCGTGACTTTGAAAAAAAAAAATGGCGGTGGGCTATGCCAGCTCCCATAGAAAAATATTCGAACCCTTTTATTTATCTCAAAAATCGCTGAGCCAAGGATTTTGAAAAAGTCCTATATTTTAATATTATAGGAAGACAATGCTTTTACTTGATATATAAAGAGCTGGACTCACACTTGGCCAGTTTCTTTAAAATAATACTCACTTCAAATTACTGCAAAGGTTTCTCGAAGACACGTCTAAGTTTGCAACAACACGAACAGTGTTATTAAATTTCTGTTCCATACTTTCGGATTCCAAAGCTACTTCTTTGGGTTCAGTGTTGTAGTTCTGTATAACGAAAATTCCTAGAACGGCAGCCATTTTTGTTCCTTCTTTCAGTAAATTGACACATTCCTTATCCGTTGATAAGTTTTCAGAAGATATCTTTACTGTTACGTTGAGTTTCTTCCAGGATCTAAGGAATAAAATAATTCGAATTAGAAAATTATATTCAATACTAGCTGACCCGTGCAACTTTGTCTGCGTCGTATTTTTCATGAATGTTCCGCTCCTATTGGCCGTAGCGAGATGATATATAGATAAATGGGCTATCCAACACTGAAAGAATTTTTCAAATCGCACCAGTAGTAGTTCCTAAGATTAATGCGTTCAAGCAAACAAACAAACTCTACAGCTTTATATATATTAGCATAGATTGGATAAATATTGACTGTTTTCATCCAAAAATGACAATTTTTATCATCAGATTGACTGTTCTGACAGTTATATATCTCAAGAGTTAAATCCATAAAGGCAGTCCTTTATGGATTTAACTTTTGAATTCGTATCTGAAGACCTGTAAGCATAATCAGCCTTTTAATGTTCCTACTGCTGGGACACAAGCCTCATCTCTAGAAGAGGGAATGGACCGTAATCTACCACGGAAGTCCAGTGCGGGTTGGTGAATGTCACGTGTCTTCGATTTTTGGTTCTAGGACATGCCAGTTTCTTCACAATGTTTTCCTTCGCCGTTTTGAGAGTAGTGGTGATGAAATAAACTACACAAAGTAATGCGCCTGGCAGGGTTTGAACCCGCGACTTACAATTCGTAAATCAGGGCCGTTACCACTCGGCCACCACTGCTCGAAAAGACCTGTAAAGTAAACATCAAATAATTAAGAAAAAAATATACTCACGCCAGTTTAGTGTAGCAGTACCCAGACAAAGAGTTAGGTTTTAGATTTAAAAGCAAGTTCCTGGCACCTCGCTGAACTAATCTATCAGCTACTTCGATTCCAAGTACACTTTCATCGCACACGACGATATACGTTCCTTCGGATGAATAGGCAAGTCTGAAATTAGCAAATGTGCAATAAATACTCAATGGCCAGTATTACTCTAAGGGTTAGCGACGTGTGTAATCTCTTTGGATAATTATACTTGAATAAATGGCTGTCTTGTTATTTTTTTGTCCATACGATAAAGTGATAATAATATGCTTATTGATAGCTTAATTAAATCTTTCACTTAAATTAATCAATGATTTTTTTAATTCGCATCTGAGTTGCAATCTATCGAAAATGCATGGAAATTAAGGCCATCTTGCCAGTTTGTCACTGAAATGCGAATGCAGACGTTATTTAAAAAATTGGAACTCTGTACCTCTTTTGAAATGCTTTGTTAAAGTTAAAGTTAAATTACTTACATTATAGGTATAATAGTCATTTAAAAATACAAGTTCTAAGACAAGTAATCATAAGTAGGTACCTTGGGGTGACATTCAAAACGTCGTTTGAATTTTGAGCATCTTTCATTCTTATCAAGACGTTGCCGTCGAATCTCTTCAATGATAGGACTCTGAAAGCTCTAGTGATCTCCTTTGGAGAGTATACTAGTCGGTTCAAAGGTCTAACCATGCCCGTCGCAATACCTTCAGCGATTGAATATTGTATTTTCTGTAAAAAAATGTTTACTAAACATCAATAGCAGTTAATATATGTATGTAGGGTGGCCAAACCCGATTCATACACATTTATTTACGATTTTTTAAATAATTAAAATGACCAGATATTTTTTGATGATTATATTATACATATGAATATTATAGTATAGGCATTGCGATTTTATGTGGTCCATAACATCTGCCAAACCTCCATCTTTTTGCAACCTAAAAATGCGATACTAATAAATATATTTCACAATATTTTTTTAAGTTTTCTATTAACATAATGATAAATATTGATTCTAGTATTTACCAAAAACCACAATATATAGATAGTACAGTCTGTTGTCAACATTATCTGACCCACCCTAAAAACAAACGAATTTGGACCCTCTGCCTGTGACATTAAAGTTTATTCAATTTATATGAGCTTATTAGACGAGTGCGCGAGGACGCAACTTTGATCTTTAACACGTAACGTTAAGGTAAGCGTTAAGCTATTTTAATCATTATCTCGTTGACATTAAAGTTGAAAATCTTCTAAGTCACAATATATAATTACAACGGAATCTTTTATTTCGCACATTATCAATAAGTTCTCGTGGCTTAGCGGTTTGACGCTGGATTGGCGACCAAAACCAAATTGGTTCGAAAACGCGTTTCACCTGTTATCAGTATCTTTTTTAATTTGTTATCATTTCTACACTATTGCTTGCATTATTAAAGAACGACCAATATAATTTATGCTCAATAACTTATCTTGTAAACAGGTGGGTATAATAAAAAACTTTCAAGTTCACAGAATTTATACAAGAATTTGGTTGGATACTAAGTAAAACATATTTGCTTCGTGAGGTAGATAGTAAATTCATCTAAGTGACAAAAGTTACACTACGCCTATTAGCAGTGACCGCGCACACACATTTGTAAATCGTTTCTCATAACTCGTTAAGTATTTTTAAGCAATTCGGTGTAAAAAGCATCATGTCGCAACTTAATACTATACCAAACACAAAATCATATTTTTACATGAGCAGCATGTTGGAATTAGAGAAATTAGTCGTCGACTTAATATAGCAGTAAGTGTTTTGTATTATTAATGAACGTGTAATTGGTTATTTTACCATTATATTTTATTTTTTTCATTCCTTACAAGTTACATACACGGTTCCAAACATGTTTATTTTTTGTTTTAGAGAAATACGGCCAGACTATGGCTAAGACGTTATGGAGACAATGGAAATATTCAGCGGATTCGTCCAGGAGCAAAAGCCATCAAGTATAGTCCCGAATTCGAACGCCACCGGGCCATTGTTTCTAGCCATATTGAAAATCCATTTTTGCCCGTTCGTGTATCCGCAATAAATCACAATATTTCTGTCGAAACAGTGAGAAGGCATTTACACGCTGCTGGGATAAAGAATTATAAGCCGGCACAGAAAATTGCATTGACACCTGCTCATCGCGAAGAAAGGGTCCGTTTTGCCCAGGAATATTTAAATTTTAATTGGGAAGAAAATGTTGTGATCTTCACTGATGAAAAATCATTTAAATCGATTAGATGGACGTAAAATCTTATGGAGACGGAAAGGAGAACGCTACAATGAGAAGTGCTTGCTACCTTGTAGAACCAGTGGTAGAATAACCTTGGGCTACTGGGGCTGGATGTCGTCTATGGGCCCTGGTGAATTGGTGGAAGTAGGTGGAAGGTTTAATAGTAATTTGTATTTGGAGATTCTGCGTGATGTCATGCTGCCGACTGTGCAAATTGCTTATCCAACATCGCACATTTATTTCGTGCACGATAACTGCTCCATCCACCGTGCAGGCATTGTGCAGGATTGGTTAGCTGCTCAAGAAGGTGTGACAGTTATTAATTGGCCATCTAAAAGTCCTGATTTGAACCCTATAGAAAATCTATGGGGTCAAATGGTTTACCCCATACACAACTGAAGTGCGAAACAAACACAACTTGGTTGAGGTCGTGACGTCGACTTGGGAGCACATGAGAGGCAAAGATTTGTGTTGGAATATGGTGCGCGGTATGCGTAGCCGCTTACACCAAGTTATAGCAGGGGACGGTGCGCCACTCCGCTACTAATTAATCTAGTAGGGATTTTAAACACACCATGTAAGTAAATGCTCAATGGATTGACTGTTAAACAATTAAAATGTTGCAGATTATGTGGTGATGTTATTGTTATCAATAGCTTGTTTCTATTTAAATAACATGTTTATTCACTACATATAGGCAGCTATAAATCTGTAGTTAAAGCATTTCACGGATGAATTCATTTTCTCGAAAACAAAATTTTAAGCATAAGCATGCCTTTTTTAATATTTATAAATTGTTAGATTTCATTATGGCATACTAATATAAAATGTATATTAATTTGGAAATATATGAGCATTTGCTTACTTTGTCTTACCTAAGTCTTTTAATGAAATGATAAACATTTTTAACTTGCAATTTTCTTTAGTTTTATTTCTATACAAACTACCCTTTTAAAATGACAAGACCCTACGTCGTCCATTAAACAAGTGTAATAAAATAAAATAAAAAACAGCTGAGCAATAAGCCACGTCTAGGTCAAACTTGGTTTCGAACGTAGAACAACAATGAACTCAGCACTATCCTAGTGACCACAAGACCAACTCAACTCTTATATGTCGTATTGAAATTAGAACGTTGTTGTAATGCTAGACACAATAATCTGAAGAATTTGACCCATATAGTATACTTTCATAAAGTTTATTCTTGCACTGCACAAGCAACCATCCTTCTCCTCGTGCAAATAGATTATTTTGTATTTTAAATAAGTAACCACTCCATTAAGACATGATAATAAAAAACTAGCTATACAATAGAAAATAACAGATTGTAAAGAGCCGTTGTTTTTGCAATTTTAAAGCAAGGTAAAATATGTTTACGCGAAGTCATTGCATACCCTCAGTAGCATAGTATTGGATACCAGTTTTAAAATGAATCCGAGTATTTATTTTTGAACTACCCACATATTACAAGTTATGAGAAAATATTACATTCCAGAAAGTTTATATCCGTCTATAGTTCTTTACATTATTATAAGAAATAGTTTTGGCATAAATTTTAAATTGAAAAGCAAAACGACGTCTTTGCCGCGGGATTTGATCTTACAACTTGTTTCTCAAAGTCATATGCATAGACCACGAGACCAGAATAAGATAACTATTCCCTTTAAAATAAGCTATTAGACTAATTATGTTATAACAAGTAGTTATAAAATATAACCTAATGACAATGGTATAAAGATTAAATTTGCGTGTTTGTATTATTATTGTATTTGTTCATCGATTCCTCGAGCACTTGTCTGATAAGCTCATTGCATTGAATAAACCTTAATATTATAGATAGAAAGTCCATATTCGTTTGTTTTTAGGGTGGGTCAGATAATGTTGACAACAGACTGTACCACAGAAAAATCAGAAATATGGAATCTATTGGAATTTCGAGGTCAATTAACGTTTTGATTTTTTATCTACCTAGCCTATTTCACGGCTAGGTATATTCGGGTCAGCTCAAAGTCAAAATGGATTCAGCTGAATACTAATATTTTACATGGAGCAGCTACCTACCAGACCTCCACAATCCATTAGCATTAGCAAGACTGGTCTCAGATTTTCTGGCTTCTCCGTAACGACTGCTAAAGATCTCTAAATATCAACTGGGACTAACAGCTTAACGTGCTTTCCGAGACACGGAAGAATCTCGGTATGTACAGATAGTCACCCACAGACCTAACTCGGCAAGCGTTGCTTAATCTTGAAGATCAACCCGTAGGGCTGTTATAATTTAACCACGACCTCCTCTTTTAACTTCTAACATTTTCGAATATTTGCCTAGAAAAAGTTTGTCGGAAACTTCTACTTCTATATCATGATGCAAAGTTTGCGGCGCCGTCTAATTAAAACCAGTGGTTTTCTTAGCTCTTCACATTAAGTTGATGAAGTAAAATAATAGAATCATGAAAACGGTAGTGATCGCCAGCAACAGTACAGCAGCACCTGCCATGGTGGAGAGTCCACATGGCAGGTACTGCTTAAAGAGGAATAGTGAAATTATTCCACCTAATTAGCCAGTCGAAATAGGTTAAATTATCGGACGTGGATCAGTAAAAAGTACTCTTCCCTCCAACGGTGTTTTTTTAGCAAATCTCTATTTATTTATCGAAATCGGACACGTATCTTTATCTGTAATTTTTTATTTGGTCGTTTTCAATCTGCTTAGGAGCATTCGAATTAAATTACTGAAATAAATACAGTAGTCCTGGCTTAAAACTATTCAAAACAAAATCGAAACTCCTTACCTAAAATATGGACAGAAAAAAACTGCAAAATTTGGCAAGAAATTGAAATGAAGACGAAAGAAAGTTGTATACATCCGATTTGGCCACCTTATATAAACTATGTACCTATTGAGGGTCGACAAATGTAGACTATACAATGTTAATTGAAATACATATTTAGTACTTTACTTACCGTTTTTTCTTTTTCGTATTCTGGCTTAAATATACTGGAAACTCTGACTGATTTGTAACTTTTCTCTTGCACCAAGAAAAACAATCCAAAGTCTTCATTATTTTTCATGTCGTCTTCACTGACGTCTAATAAGAACGCATGAGGTCCAGCAATTTTCATAGCGGACTAAAAAATAAGATAACATAGTTAAAAAATCAGATATACAAAATATCATACATCGATACAACCAATATGAATCCCTTCTTATTATTATAATTGCGAAAGTAACACTTTCTCGTCTAAAGTAGTAAACCGATTATGATTTAAAAAAATCAAGGATGTGAACTCCTCAAATTTCTTCTACCGCTCGGGACGGACTCTAACTCGATTAAAACCGCGGTGAATCTTTCGAATAATTCGGCAACCCTGACCCGAGCGGACCTCGCTACAATGCTGACATCTCTGTGAGGAGCGCGTATAACACAATGCGTTGTCAACTCAGACCTGACTTTTCAGCCAGCGAGCCATCCAACGCTCACCGTCCACAAGCCCGCGATTACATTGGCCGGAAATTACCCTGTTTGTTGCAGTGGTTTGGGCGTGAGGTTTGCCTCTCAAGCGGCCCGCCTACTCCTTCACTAGCATTACTGCTGCTTCGCAAAAGGAGGTGTACGCTTCCCATGCCCTCTTGCTTCGGACCATAAATTGAACCAGGAGATAGATAAAGCCGTGGAGAAGGTTATACGCATTTTTTTATTTTATAATATTCCATATTCACGCGCGTAAAGCCGCTATATTATCAAGAGCTAGTTAAATGTAGAAAAGTAATATGTTTATTTATGTAATTGTAAAAATGATGTCATTCATGATTCAATCATCGAAACCTTTATTATTTGTTAGTAGCTAAATACAAATTATTTTTAATTAAATAAAAACTTACATGACGCAATTCTCCGCTGGCACAGTTAATTACGATGTTGCATCTTGTTGCCTCAGTGTTCATAAGAAATGCAATATGAGAGTCGATACGGGAATAGACAACGTATTTCTCTGTTAAACAAAAAATAATATTTTATATAAGTTGAATTACCAACTGGTAAAAGATATTAATTAAAATATTTTATACCATCAAGCTGTGGAAACATTTTGAGCAGTAATTCTTTCTTCTCCTTATCTTCAACGGATGCATACGTCTTGTATCCCATGGAGAGAACCAAATGAAGGCATGCTTGGCCGAAAGGTTCTGATGCGCCATTTATAAATACAGTATGCTCGTAGTACGATTTCCTTTCCAAGAAGAAAAGCTGCAAAATGTACATACACGTAAGGTGCTGATACAATGACACAGCATGTTTAAAAAAAATGAAAAATCTACCCATAATATCTCAACCTCGACAGTAACAAGCTTACCAAACAATAATATGCTTTCACATAAGCCAAAGGCACAGTGGCTGCGTCTTCTAAGCTCCAGTGTTCTGGAACTAGCCACAGTAAGGCTGGATCTGCTTCCACAATGCTGCCCACTGCACCCTCACGAAGTAATCCCATCACTCTTTGTCCACTGAAAAGAACATAGTATTCAGTAACTTGTCTGATTTTTTAAGACTTAGTTGAAGTAATTAAAACATTACAAGACGAAACGACACAAGATAATGACTTACTTGATATCAATACCACTGAATTCCCTTCCGAAGCCCTTGCTTGGTGTTAGAGCAGTTCCAGTTGCATTTCGAGCATCTTCACTTGAAAGTCCAACATAATGGACCTTAACAGAAGAAAAGGAATATATAGCTTCATCGATTCCACGCTAGGAAAACACTTTGTTTAAAGTACAACATGTATTATGCAAGTGTAATAGGTCATTTTATTTGTACCAGGAAACTTTTGCTTTAGATGTACTTAAGGGATTTAAGCAAAATTAGTATATTTGATGATTTTAATAATAGTATTGACAAGTATTATCTTACTTGAACCATCATGTTGCTGGCTTTCATTTCTGGCTGTTCAACCCACTTTAAGCTATCCAGATCACCAGTCACTGTGCTGGTTAAGGTAACATTCTTAATATTTGTGTCCTTGGCATTTGGTATGCTGTAATAGCCACCCCAGTGTCCCTAAAACACACACAATTTATAAAGTTTTGAAACATTTTTAATAATATTTATATTTAATCTCGATTTTTTCTGTCAGTCTGGAATATTCAGTAATATCATATTTCTTACCTTCTTGAAAATATTTATCGATAATTTCTTTTGAAGTTGATTTTTGAATATTTCTGAGTCCACATTGAAGTTTTCCACGTGATAATCATCGACTATTACCACACCAATCTTATTGCCATATTTTTCTCTTAGTTTTTTAATCATACCTGTTGAATAGGTACCATTTAACATTTAGTACTGAATGTTAGATATTAAAAAGAAATTATTATAGGAGTGGTTATGAAATTTTACCTAAGAGACCAGAGTAAGGTTGCCTTTCTGAGACCAACATAAGCTTTCTTGACTTCTCGAGCTCCAAGTACACTTGTGGGATCCAAGTAAACTTACTGCAATTAGCAATCGGCATGTACGTGATATTTTCATTATCAGTAGAATCAACAGTTTTGATTAAAACCAACGTATGATTATTGACGTTCATTGCTGTTATAATGTTGAATAGTTCATATTTTGGTAATATTTTTGCCGTGTCTTTTTCTACTGCTAGGATGAATGTAGATTTCGGTAAGACCCTTGACATTGTTTCCATTTTCTGAAAGAACAAAACATGTTTAATTGGTAATTTTATTTGGTTACTTCCATGTTGCCTTTCCCTTAATTGTTATACTTACATGTTTATCTTCCAATAAATTGTCAACGACAAAAACGGTTGAGTTATTTACAGTATCCTTAATGGATCCGTTTAATATAAAGTCTTTGTATGGAATTTCGTCAGTTACTTCTTTCAACAAATTTGAAATTACTGGATAGTCCTTTGAAAATAGTTCCGTTACTTTTATTTGTCCGTGTGTAGTATTATCAGCCACAATTTGCATGTTCACGTGAAGAGCTGATTTGAGCTGCAAACAAAAAAATTTATATAAGTTCTCATGGTAGCAAAACTATTTAATATGCTGTTCTGTTTTTATTTTAACTCACATCGATCTTTCCTTGAAGCAAATGTGGTACAAAGCAGTGTGTTTGTAAAATATCAGGATCAGCCAATTCTACGATGGGTATATCAAAATAAATAATACCACTGATTTCCACACCACCGCATCTGGAAACAATGTTTTAAATGTCATAAAAACGTAAATAAACTCAGTCCTTTCCCCTTGAGAGACATACATAAAGACACTTGCTATAACTGTTAGGTATTTATTTTGCTTTGTTTAAAAAAACATATATACCTGGTTGTATCATGCAAATCATAGTACTCCGCAGTCAAACATGATACACCATCTACATCTGTCTGAATAGTTTTTCCATGGTAATCAGTATTAATAACCAGCTTGTTTATATGTTTCAATTTTGATAATCCTGCGTATTCTCGCTTCAGCACAGTGAATTGTAAAAGTGAGTCAAGTAATGACATCCATTCTTCTGTGTACTTGACATTTGCTGTTGTGCAGTTAGACGTCATTGAATGGATCGATTGGAATTTGCCACTGAAAAGATAAATAAAAATAAGTTTTGACGGCATTTAGTATTACAATTATTATGTTTTGGTTTGAGTAATATATATTTGCGAATACTTACTCGTAAGAATAACCTTTCATGCGCAGAGTTTGGTAAATATCTTGGGTTTTGAGTATAACATTATTTTTGATTTCTGACTTTTCCAATTGCCGCTCAACAAAATCTTTAGTTTCATTGATGTATCCTGTGGCAACCGTTGTTAGATTGTAATTTACCTGCAATTTAAAATTTGTCTCAATGTAATTATGTGTTTTTTTTTCCGTTTTCCTGCAGTTGTTTTATCTGATTTATTTATGTAGTTTAATTTTTAGATTCGTTTTTCTCACTCTACCAACTAATGGATAATGGATATCCGTGATCTGATATCACGGATATCCATTTAGTTGGTGAAATATATTTGCTGTGAGTGACCTGCTTTCTTTAAACATAACTTTCACAAATGCTATGGAGCAGTTTTATAGTATATAATAAATAATAAATAGCATTTATTAATTTGTTTATTACATAGTTTAAGAGCGTATACACCAAACGGAATTTCATACAAATTTTCAAGTCGTTATTTTCCAAAATGACTGAACCGATTTTAATGAAATTTCACACATTTTCGATAAATAGTGTAACAGTTAAATTAGACCAATTTTAAATTTTCAATATAAACATAAATTTCCAGTTATCTTTTTTAAATAAGACTTTTTGAAAATGTTTTTATACCTATGTAAAAACATTTTCAAAAATCTTTTTAGACCTATGTATCCTGCTTATATGTCTGAAGTTTAATTAAAATCGGTTCAGTCATTTCGCAAAATAGTGATTTGAAAATTTGTATGACATACCATACAGCGTACACGCTCTTAATATGTTCAATATCACTTACTTCAAAATAGTTGTTTCCCTTGTGAATCATAATGCCAAGCTTAAGCGGATCATCAGATTTAATTTCAACTTCTTCATAAAAGTGAACGTTAGTGAATTCAATTGACATGGTCTTGTAGTTTCCTCCTTTGAACATCGCAAAAGTCTCCCAAATAGTAGTCAACAAAGCAGCTTCGGGGAAGACGTGGATACCTGTAATTTATTAATCAACTTATTTTCTTTTTCCCAACTATGTAATTTGTGACATTTATTATATTTTTTCAGTCTTACTCTCAACCGCTAACTATATTTTGGTACTGTTCATCTGATAAAATCATAACCTTTATAATTTAAAGATGTTCTTTAAGTGAATCTATTTCATTGGGATGGTCTACATTTACATGTTAAATAATATTTACGCATTGTTTTATCCTGTCTGTTCTCTTGTCTATAAGGCACTTCTTATATATAAGGCAATTTTACTTACCGTCTCTCTTATAATTTTCAAAACATTTATAATCGTCATCATAGATAGACAGCACGAAATCTCTGCTTGACGTAATAATTCTATCTTTTGCGTTGTATTTTGCTTGTGGCCTAAAATAATAATCAATTTTAAATTCATATTTAAAGTACTCGTTACCAATATTTTTACTCTATAATATTATTATATTATATTATAATTAAATAAAAAAATGTAAACACCATATTTCACTGTGTTCCCACTCGACTAAATGTGAGAGAAGTGGAGTTTCTGTTGCAACTGGAAATTCTACTTTTGGATATAGTGCCTTCACTTTTGGCATTAGGCCTTGTAGGTACATTCTGGAAAAAAAATACCCAATTAATTATATTCTATTTTTCTACCTGGAGTATCTTTCTTAATAAATACTTCGTCTAAAAAAAATCTCGTTTTCTGATTTTCACAATTTAAAAACCTTAGCATAAGCATAATCAGTCTTTTAATGTTCCCACTGCTGGGACACAAGCTTCCTCTCTATGAGAAGGAATGGGCCGTAATCCACCACGCGGGCCCAGTGCGGATTGGTGAATGTCACATGTCTTCGAATTTTTTGGTTGTAGGACATGCCGCTTTCCTCACGATGTTTTCTTCACCGTTTTGAGAGCAGTGGTGATGAAATTAATTATACAAAGTAATGCATGATATTATAAGGATATCTTAGAATAACGTGTGCATACTATTCCATAGTTAAAAATCGTTCAATTACTTACTTTCCAACAGCTTCTAACAAAAACTTCACAGGATCGGCATGACCACGTCTAGTGAGTGGTATATGGATGCACTCGGCTAGTGAACGCTTCAGAATGGCTTGGAGCAAACCATGAGGAGCTATTTCGATGACTATAGCGTTTGATGGTATAAGTTTGGATGTTTCTTCGAACAAGACTGAATTCTGTTGAAGCAATAAAAACAAGTTAGTCGGTTATGATGTTATGAAGCAAGTTAAGAAAACTACATACATAGCTTATGCATGTGCACGAATATATTTGTGACTGGTAGAAAATGCCTGAGGCTTTAAGCTCCCTTTACACAAGTGTATAATTTTTGTTTTGTGTAAAGTAAACAAATCCTAGAATTACAAAAAGAGTTCAAATATTTTAAGGATCGAGAATTTATTATAGAAATTATTTCATTCAAGGATATGTGTAATATATATATATTTTAATTACCAATAAGTTGTTAGTGTGGTATTCAGCCGAGGAATACTGAGCAGCAGGTTCATTCCACTGGTCTTGTGGTACGGATGTAGATACCCACTTCTTGCTCCGTTCCTTCGGGTTTTTAATCACTTCGCGTAAGTATTTGAGAAGACCAGGACCTATTACAATATTTTTGTTTTAGATATCAAAGCGGCTCCCAGTAGGATAAAAGCTGCTTAGTATAGGAGGTTTTTGGAAAAATCATTATTTTTATTTCATACTAGCATTATCCCGTGGTTTCTCCCGCGTAGTTCCCGTTCCCGTGAAAACACGGGGATAAAATATAGTCTTTCGTTATCTGGGGATAGTGTAGCTTCCCAACAAGGAAATATTTTTTTAAATCGGTTCAGCAGTTTTGGAGCCTATTCAATGCAAACAAACAAACGAATCTTTCCTCTTTATAATGTTAGAATATATTATGTTTTAGATTTAGATTTCCGTCGCTTTAAATTTCCTCATCTGTAATGTTTTTATTTTATTTTAATAAGTACAGTATCAGACTTCATACTTAGACAATTTAAGCACAACTATGAAAATATACAGTACATAAATCTCAAGTCCAATTATTATTTGTACACGGCGTTCAATGTCTATTATGCTTCATTAGTTAAGGTTAAATAATATGGAAAAATTACTAAATGATAGTGTTGTTATTACACTTTATAGGTACAAAGAATTTCTAAATTGGTTAAAACTGCTAAAAAACAAGTCTACCTCAGAGGATATTGAATTATATTTACTGCACGTTCTCGACAACGGATTGTTTTCAGAAACATTATTGTTACTACCGGGAATAATGAATAGTTGTGGAGTGCGCACAGATCGAGTTGGTATTTTAAAGTTTATCAGGTCAAGTAATCGTATATCAAAGGAGCTATTAGTAATTTTATGTTATGTATTTAAATCATTGACGCATCTCCTTGTCTCAAGGCTCTTCATTTGAAAATGTGTCAGTATCTGATTGTAATTGGGTAATTTATGTTTACGTTTTGTATGTACTTCTACACTATAATAATATTATAAAGAGGAAAGATTTGATTGTTTTTTTTTTGTTTGTTTGCATTGAATAGGCTCCGAAACTCCTTTACCGATTTGAAAAATTCTTTCACTGTTGGGAAGCTATAACTATCCCCGGGTGATATAAGCTATATTTTATCCCCATATTCCCACGGGAACGGGAACTACGCGGGTGAAACCGCGAGGCATTGCTTGTTATAAATAAATACATATATCCCGAAATCATATATCTACTATAATATAGTAAATTACACACTTAGTCACGTCATATCCATCAGTATCAAAATAAATACTTATATAGTGTTAAAAAAATAGTACTCGAAACACGCAAAAGGTTTCATCAAGTGTCTCACCAGCATCCTGAATATATCTCGAATGGTACGCAATGTTGGAGCATGGAACTTCTCTGGCGAAGATACCACGAGCTGTTAGTTCTCCTACAAAGGTCTTCATTACATCAGCTGGGCCTGATATGGTAGAGGAATCTGAGCTGTTGTGGCAAGCCACTTCAATTTCTGGTGGGCATAGGGCCTTCACCTAAAAAAAAAAGAAGCACCAATGGTAATTTTCAAAATATACAAACGAAAATTAGTTCAAAGATACAGGTTACATTACATCAGAGCCTTAGACTCGTAATAAAAAAATAAAATAAGTGACAACCGAAATTTTCACTCAGAACAGAAAGATAAGTAGACGCAAAATTTCAACGAGACTCGAGTAGGTAAAACGGTTGATATTATCTCTTTTAGAGAATCACCAATATTTCATTCAAAATATCTACCAAAAAAAAATCCATGAAGCGCTTACCGCTTTAAAGCCAAGTCCAACAGCAGCCATAGACCCACGGATGAATGGTGTTTGCAAAGAGACAAGACCGCGACTGTAAGCCGAGAGAATCATCTCTTCAGCTGTAAAGCAACCGTCAGCATACGCGCATCCCAGCTCTCCCACGCTGTGTCCTGTGGTTAGAAGGAAAATGATACATTCTTGGGCATATTTGTTTGCGTTGGTGCCATTTGAACGTAAGTCATTAAAGTTAAGCGAATATTTCTTCCTTAAATAAAAAAACGGCCAAATACGAGCTGGACTCGAAAGAAGGGTTCCGTACTATTATCATCTACCTCTATAAGCATCTACCTGTTGCTGTTATCAATATCGAGCAAACAAAACTACGTTTGTCGTATGGAAGCTCCTTACTATACTAATATTATAAAGCTGAAGAGTTTGTTTGTTTGTTTGTTTGTTTGAACGCGCTAATCTCAGGAACTACTGGTCCGAATTGAAAAATTATTTTTGGGTTGAATAGACCATTTATCGAGGAAGGCTCTAGGCTATATATCATCACGCTTAAGCCAATAGGAGCGGAGCAGCGATAAAGAATGTTTTAAAATCGGGGATTCCACGGGGACGAAGTCGCGGACAGAAGCTAGTTTTAGTATATTTGCTATTATAGCGGCAACAGAAATATATCAGATGTGAAAAATTTAACTGTCTAACTATCATAGTTCATGAGATACAGCCTGGTGACCGACAGACAGACCCCCGTTTGGGTACGACCCCCAAAAACGCCAATGTTGAAACTAACATAATTATTAAATACACTGAATGAAAGCTATAGGTACTTAATTAATATAAAGCATCAAAATAAGTTAGCTATACTCAATTAATGAATCCTACCATTTTTATTTCTTAATTTTTAGTTTATTTAGTCAATTCCCTTTTCACATTGGTATTATAAATGTAGTACTTCTGAGATGTATACAGAAAAAAAAAAAATTACTTCACGCTATTGAACTTGGATTTTATTAACAAAAAGTTGTTAACCATGAAACTTACCAATAATATTATCAGGCACGATTCCCAGTTCTCTCAGTACATCGGTAAGACCAATTTGAACAGCAGCAATACCGACAAATGAATGTAGAATATTGTCGTAAATAGCCTTGTCTGGATTGGTCAAGATATTTAGAAGGTCAATGCCTTTCGGTTCGAGTGCTCGTTGACATCTGAAAGAAAGTAACTGTTATATTAATTTCGTTGCAAAGCCAAAATAAATAAAACATGACAAAATAAATAAAATAAAAAAACACAAGCAAAAGCTATACTTTTACATGCTTCTTTAATATCTTTGTCATTACTTGGTTAATAGACAGCCAAATACTATTGATACTGAAACTTCCACCCGGTTTCTGGAAAAAACGTCGTGTCTAAATCGATCGCTCAGTCAATCTCAGCAGGCTGTGGCTTAATAATAATTTGTTAACAAATGTTTGTGTTCATTTTCATTCCAGGAACCGGGTCTCACAGTTTTTAACTATTTTTACTGTTACTAATACTTATAAGCTCAATACATCTTTATTGTTTACAAATATTGTCAATTACCTTTCGATTGCAGCTGAAAATATCGGAATGCGCATCAGTTGAGCACCCATAGTGGCCCACTGCGATCCCATGCCACTGTACACGAACCATATTGGTCGAACCAACCCATCAATGTATTCCACCTCCTTGGCCAAGCACACTGTTTCATTCTTGTCATTTGTATCTGAAATAGATTCAATGAAAATTATTGTGATTTACATAGATCTCGAGTAAAAAAAGGTTCATCACTGTTTCTTTGTCGTATTCAATCAATTAATGTTCAACAAAATTTAAAAGCTAATGAGATGTAGAATGGCCATTTTCATAAAATTTTGGTAGCGGATGTCAATCCCATATATTATTTACGTTTTGATTAGCGTTATCGCTGATTTTAGGTCACTTGTCTAGAGGTGAGCTCAGGATCGAATCGTTCCTGATGCTTTGAACAATTTTTTACTTAGGTTGATTAATTCATTATTTTAGTAGTATCGTAGTACGTACCAAGTATGGTGTAACCTCTGCAGGTATGTCCAGCGACGGGCTTGTCGTGAATATCATGCAGAAGACCAATTAGTTCTGCATCTATCGGTTGTGTGTTCATTTTATCAATCATGCTGTTCACACATTGGTCTTGTCTACCGGATGCGAGAACTATATGGGGAATACTGCTGCGATAGCGGTCGATATCCTGATACAATTTTAAAACATAAATCATTATTTTTATTTACGTACTCCAATAAAAAATTATAAATTTTAGGTTTGAGACCTAAAATTTCTGAAGTTAAATTCATTTCTATAAGGACTTGAATTAAATAAGAGATTAATGAAACTATTTTATAACTTTTTTAAATTCTGGTAATTGATTGGTCACAAACATAATTATCACACACACATTGTATTTATTAGAAAATGCTTTTTCTCTTAATCTCGAATTTGTTTTTATTACTATTGATAAAATAAGATTTATTCCTCCTCCGAGCTCTAAAGGCTTTGCAAAACGAGACGTATTGACATTTGTCGAAATAGCCTCGATAAAATTAAAATAGTATTTCTATTTGACAGAAATTTACTAATGAACACCTTTAAGATCTATGTTTTTGGTTAGTATCAACACAGTTAGGAACCCAAAATTTTATTATTTTATACCATGCAAATATTTTGAAATTACTGATTTACAAATAGTTTATTACGAAGATCCTTTCAACGTTTGAAAGATACTCTATGTCTAAGTGCCTATCCGTTCTACAGGTAACATTTTAACCCGGCAAAATGCAGGGCACATTTGGAACAGGCTATGGGAGGAAGGTCATGGAGAATATCTTGTTTCGTTGTTTTTTTTTTTGTTAAATTGTTTAGTGCTCACCTTAGGCTTATAATGTCCTTTCATAAGCACGTGGATGTTGGTTCCACTGTACGAGAATGAATTCAAAGCAGTGAAGCCTCGATTAAAAGGTGTGTTCTCTGTTACTACTTGGATTCTTCCCTCGCGTACTGCAGAAATGTTGTCCTGGGGTTCACTGAAGTGTAAGTTGGCCGGAATTTGGCCAGTTTGGTATGCCAGACAGACCTGTAAATAAAAGAGATGTAGATGTAGCAAGGAAGAGTTCCGCTACCTAAAGGTAATATAGACTGACGTGAACTTTTTTCGCCTAAGAAAATATTTTGACTGATCCTAGTAAGGCTTTTGATACTTTTAAGCACAATTGTGTAACGTTCTAACTCAAATATAAGTATCGTGTCAACTTTGTTTTTTGGTTATAATTAGTTTTGTTTTTTTTTTCGTTTACCTATCTATCATTATTACTAAAGGATCAATTTTGATCCCTTTTCAATGGAATTCAAACATGTTTGGCTGAAGTTAGATGATTATCAGTACACCTTTGCCTTTTACCTTCGAGAATAATAAGCGAGATGCGATTTTAGTTTTCTGGTTGTTGCCTTACTATCACCAGTAGCGTTAAAGCAACACAGTTAAAGTTATTACCTTAGTTAGTGAGCATGCCCCAGATGCTGGCTCACTGTGACCCATGTTGGACTTGACGCATCCAACCTTGATTGTCTTATCCTTTGCAAAAACTTTGCCGATTACTTCCAATTCATTGCCATCCGCTTCGGCAATAGCTGTTTAGAAAAAAAAAATGAGTTGAATCATAAATTAAAACCTCACCAGGTGTTCTAACAGAAAACAGTAGAATGGAATACTCTTTAATGTGTAAACCATATAAGTTATTGAAACGATAGATGAAGACAACACACATACGTAGGGTGGGCGATCTTATCGCCGAAAACTATATTTTAAATACAAAATTTGGATGGTTTCTAAGAGAGTACAAAAGACAGTACTGTAGGTATTAAATACATTATAGATAAGTTATAATATCTTAAAGCTCCAACTATAGTCAATGAGGATTTGCATGTGGACTCTGTGATTCGCATAGTACTTACAGGAGTCAGATTGTAGCAGCAATATTATATTATGTAACCGTAAATTACATGATTGTAAATTAATTCGATATTGGCTTTCAACAGCCAGCTTATTTAGATAAATATAAAATAGACAATAATAATAATTAAGAAACAAAAATAGAATCCAAGTAGAAATTATTAAAGAGAGAGGCAGTCAATCGTTGTTCAGATTTCCCAAATAAATCAAGGACGCGGAGGAGTATCTGTTCAGATAGGCACAATCTATCAGAAACTTCAGAATATTATAAATGAATTTATCTATCAAATAAACTAAAACTTATCCGGATATGATATAAATATTGCATTACAAAGCTAGTCCACAGAAAAATCAATACAAGAAGAACAACGATTCTAGAAGTCACCTAAAAGCACCGTTGTGTTACGAAAAAAAACTTACCTGAAGCATTCGCCTCTATATACTCCACATCACGCGGTGAAACACCAGTTTCTTTGTAGAAACCTTCCAGAAACTCTTGGATCTCTTGTGGCTGTCTTACTGGCAAGAACTGATCCTGCATGTGTCTGCTGTAACTGGCCTTGGCATGGTATACCTCAGAGTAAATCCTGATGAAAAACATAAAAAAACGATGTAATAAAAGAAAGAAAAATGAAGTTTTCCTATACAATTTTGATCGTAATCAATATAAAAGATTATTTTCACTGCAACAGTAGGGATGTTTCCTGAGTAAAAAATATATGATTATGTTTAGTCCGTCAGTTAGATTATAGAAAAATATTGGACACGTATTTTTTCCTTTATCAAATGTATAAAAACTGACGAAGATACAAAGCATCAAAAATCAGGAGTGAGAGCTTGTGACGTCACGGCTCAGTAAAAATTGTAATTGTGTGTGTAGCGAGTAGTGACGTCACACGAGTTTTCAACGCACTGTATCGTCGTCATTTTTTGTTTACGTGAAAAAAGAAAATATACATGTCCAATATTTTTTGGAAATCTATCCGACGGACAAATTAGATTTTTTTAGTAAACTGTTTGTACGGTCTACAAAACAATTCTTTGATCAAAGAACTATCAAAACACGTTGCTGAAATGGGTCACCAAAAAAACGGTAGTGCAAATGCATTAACTCAGTCACACGGTCGTCTGCCGCGGATGTCATGTCACGGTACAATTTCAACGGTTCTGACGACCGCGCAAAAAATAAACGGTGTTTTAATGGACCTTGTAATTTGACTTGCAGTGTATAGGCATGTGGAATTGTGGATAGTTTTTATACACTGCAGTGGAATTTCTTTTATATAAAAGGAGTAACTTTTACTTATGGTTAGTAGAGCTGTAGAAAACCTACGCTATTAGATAAAAGTTTCAAAGAAATCGTGCAAAGCTCTGAGACTGTTAAGGATTTAAAGCTTTTAACAGAAAATAGTTGATGTCAAGACATAATCTCACTCAAATAACTGTTGTAGCCTGAAACGGTAACAGATAACAGCATTTGGACTAGCACATGAGTTATTGCTAACCACGATAACTGCTACTTCCAACTTCTAGAATTAACGGTAAAGCAATAAATAACGAGTAGCCACTGGACTTCCAGATGGAGTACAGAACCTATACGTTAATAAAGAACTGAAAATAAAATTTACTTTAGAAAATAAAGGTTGACAATGAAAAAGTGGACGCTAACACTTGCTGGCGGAGTAAGAAATGGTGTATGTCGCAGATCCATTATCGCGTCAGTGTAGAAGGAGTCCACTGTATGCTATACAGGGAACATATTTTATACGAGAAATAATTTATTTCTGTTAGACTTGGCTTTGAATTTATGCTGTGTGGATAAACCCGAGGAATGGTATGGCTATTGCAACGGCCATGTGATTAGGAAATGTGAGGCCGCCACGACATTGTGATATGATGGGTCAGCATCTCAGTGTTTTTCTTTTAATTTTTATTTGAATATAGGTCAAAGTAAGCAAATAATAAAAAGCCATAAAAACTTTCAATGACAGAGATGAACACAAAAAAGAAAATACAAAAGTAAAGGCAGAAAATTTACTTTTGGAAAAGTTTAGTCTAAAAACAGTCGAGGTTAATATGCAACTTTTAAAACTCAAAACAAACACAGATTATTTAAACTTATTCGTCCATTATCTTACCAGAATTTAAAATGACAAAATAATGAATCATTTAAAATCAATTCATTAATATGTAATGAGTTTCACTTCCGATAATGGCCGTACATTTCGAGGCCCATTGTCATAATTTATTTAAACGCATCGATTGATTAATTTTATTAAAATTAGCAGAAGGGAAGCTTCTGTTATGTTCTGTATCAAATTGAGTGAAAAATACTTAATATGACGTCAATGCTGCTTTATCAGACTGAAATAATGCTTGTTATTTTAACTCGGTTTGATGATAATATTTTGACCAACCGTAGGTTCGGTGTCAGAAAATTTGGTCATAAAATTTTAAAATGAAGTAAAATTTTTGTCACATATTTTAATTGTTATTTTTAATTTACTAAATATTATAACAATCTTCTGATAGTGTAATGGCTGACACCATGTTTTAAGAGACTGGTAATTAAAATATTCGGTTGTGATCTCACCTCTTTGCATCCTTAGCTTTCTGTAAGAAGAGGATGCTGATGGCGTCAGACCTTACAGAGCCATCTCCATGTTTGTCAAAGCATTTTGTCTTGCCATCTAAGCACAGGAATCCATACCTAGAAAAAAGAAAACATTAGTAATAAAATAAATATTCTAATACTAAGTTTAATGCAGGGTAAAGGCCTGCTTTTCTTTCTTTCAGTATATCGACCGTGAGTTACTGTGAACCCATATTGCCTTTAATCCTTCCAACAATTTTCGATCTCGATTTCCGATCTCAAAGGTTAGCCAAGTACGCAAGAGATCTTATAGTGCACAAGTGTGTGCGGAAACTTATATGTACTCTCTATTATTTTACCGTCATATACTAGTGTCACGGCAATCTGACAATACTGCTTAGAGATTACTCGTAGGATCTAGGGCTCCCATATTATTATTATACTTTTTATTATATTATAGTTTGACCTAGGGTTTTACGTACTTTCTTAGGTATGGAGGTGTACTACCGACCTTCATCAAACTCGGGCGACTCAATAACTCTCGATTCAATAAATAACTTGGCAATGTTACAAATAACTTACTTCTTCATATTCAGCGCCACATTGGGATGCATGCACAGATTACATCCACCAACGATGGCTGCCTCACATAGTCCACTGCTGATGCTCTTGTAGGCATGCTCGAGACAGGCCATAGAGCTTGAACACGCCACGTCGAGAGCATACGAAGGGCCTTTGCTGTCCAACCAGTACGAGATACGGTTGGCGTACATGGCTTTGTTGCATCTGAAAATGGTGAGATAGTGGTCAAACACGTTCATAACAATAGTATAAATATATATATATATATATATATATATATATTTATAGTAGGTATAGTTATTTGATGATTTCCCAAACAAAAAAAAGGGCATATCTATATAAATGCTCATACAGAGCAAAATGCATGGATACACAAAAAGTGTACCGAAACGGAAAACCAAATTGAACATTTTCAAACAAACAACATTTCAATGAAGCGAATAAACTGAGAAGCGTATTCATTGATTCTAGTTCAGAATGTTTTGATAGTGGTTGAAATGGTAACCGTTTTTCTGATACTGCGCTGAGTCCTATTTCATTGGACAACCCCATCATACTATTTTTAAACACTGCAACTCTTGAAAGTCAGAATCAATAGTGGCGACCACCAGAAAAACGCTGAGTCAATGAAGCTCGAAGAGTCCCAGAATAACGATGAGACTACTTATATTAACGTATTAAAAGTATTATGATTTTGAATGACCTGGTTCACAAAAGAAGTATCACTCACTTCGTGCATTTCCTAGTACAGCCCTTAGTTATGTTAAAATTTAATTTAAGACTTGAGTCGATAAAAAGGCTTAAAGTAAGGGTTTGAAGAGAATAGGACCGCATACAATTATTATTGCAGATATGTATATCGTGTATATTGTGCTGTTGCGGGCTAGGCTGAATTGATCGCGCCAGGGTTGCGGAATTACCCGGGTCGACGGTGACTCAAAGCGATGTCAGCAAAGAAGACGGGGCTTCATAGGGTCGGTGCTTGCTAGGGTTGCGGAATTTCTTTGTAAGAGTCACCGCGGCCCTGGAACGCAAAGGGCACTAGGAGGACACGGGTGGGTTTTAGTCAGTAAGAAGTAATTTGATGATTTCCCTGGGCTTATACTTAAAGAGCCTTTTTAATCCTATCCTGTTGCTATGATGCTAAACGAGAAATACCTCGTATAGTACAGCAGTACCTAACTAAATATAGTTAGATCCATAACAATTCAAACAAGAAGTGCACTGTAAAATTGCTTCAACATAAAATAACAAAATAAACGTTGACATAACACCAAAAATAAAACAAAATTTCACCTTTCAACCCGACTCTAGTTTCGTAAATACGCTTCCCGAAACATATAAATATTTACCAGTGCATTCGGAATTCTCGTTAATGCATGTCGCCGTAAATGTTTTATAGCCTTTTGTTCATCGAAGAGTCAATCGCGTTCATCATGAATATAAATATGTTCCGTTGAAGAACTGTTTTTATTATGTATGCCCTTTATTTTGGGGTTATATTAATAGACCTTATTGTGTTTACTGTATGGCTTTTGTTTTCATGCTAATGACTGATAATGTTCTATTTTTAAATTGTAATCAATCAGCCTATTTTAACATTCTGAAGGAAGTTGTTGTCTATTGGTTGTAGAACTTCGCTAATTTATTATAATTATTTGATAATTTATTACCCGACTGCTTCAGAAGAAAAGTAATGGCTTAGTTTTTTTTTTGTTTATGATTTGCGAAACTCTTAAGCAATGCTGCAATTCTTAGCACAAGCGTATCTAATCAGTCTATAAATCTCCTACTGCTGGGAACTAGTTTCCTCTCTGCGAGAGGTGGTTGATTTTAATGCACCACATTGAGGATTGGTAAACATCTCACGTTTTCGAATCTTTTGATGTTTTTTTTAACCATTTTGAAAGCAGTTGTGATGAAATAAATCACACAAAGTAATACGTCGAGCTGGATTTGAACCTACAACTTACTACTTCTCGTAAGTAGTAAGTTGTAGGTTCCAGTTGTAGGTCCAGGGCCGTTACCAATTTGAGGAACTCGGAACTTTTCTTAAGCCAAAGATCTAGTTTATGAAAAAACCTTTTCTCGTCGATCCCCGAAAGAAAACTGAAATAAATAAAAGCCCAAAGAGAAACGGCAAAGGTACAAGTATCGTAAAGCGAAACTATCTCGAATGGGAGGCGATAGGATCATATCAGAGATTTATTGTTTTACATCAAAAATAAAAAGTTACTGCGCTAAGTCGCCCAAGAGTAAGTAGTGAAGTGTCGCAGAAGGCTTACTCCTAACTTGATGACTCAAAAGGGAATTTTACTGAAAAAAATCTAATTAGTAGACGGACGGAATCTAATTAGTGAGTGTCCAAAATTATATAAAATACGTGTCTAATATTTTTTGGTAATTTATCACACGGGATAGATTACCAAAAAATAATGGACCCGTATTTTATACACACGTATTTTTACTTTTTTCAGGTAAACGAAAAAAAAAATGACGACAATACAGTGCGCTGAAAATACGCGTGACGTCACTACGTGTTACAATTTTTACCAGCGTCGGGACGTTACCAGCTCCTTCTCTTGATCTTAATGCGCTTTACCTATATTTTTTTTACGATTTGAAATGACAAAAAATAAGTGTTCAAATTTTTTTTGAAAATCCAATGGATTTACAAGTAAAATACGCAGTTTAGTATCTTTTGAAGGAACAATAAAAAATATTTATTTGGGACTATCGCAGGACAAAATAAATAACAATAATAATGAAGCAATAGAATCTAACCACGGAAAAAACCTATGTCAGGCGTAAAATGCAAATGTTTTTCTTTTGGCTATCTGCGTTTTGTTTTCTCCGGAATTTTGTTCTCAATTGATGCAAAACATGTCAGCACAAGTACTGCTTTTGCCAAGCGTTAGTGAATTACAGGGTTATGAATAATATTTGTCTTAGCATACTTGTTATTGCAAATGAAATTTGCAACAACCAGGTCTTTGTTACCCTGCTCTGCATCTCCTGCATTCAACCCTTGCCTGCTATTTCGCTCACCCATCGATCCACCTAGTTCTTGGTCTACGTATAACGGTCTAATAGCTTGTTCTGGATCTATCTGAATATGACGTGCACTTAGGATTAGGGGAAAAGTATTTGAGCAATTTAGAGATGGCGTACAGCCTTGTCCAAGAATGGATTGATATTCTATGCAAGGATGTCAAAAAATCTGTAGAAAATCTGATATGGTCGGTCGCATACAGTGGACCTTCTGTGTTCTTGCCTCTTTGTTTGAGAAGGCTGTACAAATGATGGTATTCGTCAAAGTTACGACCACTTCCAAGGTTAAGATACTAAGTATAATGAAGGGATGGACGTGCGTTAGAATCAGTTGGACGACTCAATCGCTCTTGAAGGAACGTCCTGCCATTTTTTATCATATCTGGCGTTTGGCACTTCTGTTTGGATTGGTTTTCCCTTTGTGGAAATTGTGTGATGATATTTATGTAGTGACCTAAGTTGAGACTAGTTCATGGGTTGGAAATATGTGGCTATAGTGGTATGAGGATCTAGTGGAAAGTTCTTCATAATCATTTAAAAAGTGAGGATGCTCCGACCAGACGGTTGCTGTTGGTAATTTTCGTTTTTAGTAAGGTTAGTCCAAGTTTGTTTATCAATTTAGTAAAGAGGCAAGAGATTTGCTAGGACAAAAACTATGCCGGTTACAGCAGAAGAAAAAAAAAACAAAATTAAATATTTCATTTTTAAAAGACCTCCATTATATACCAAACCAGACTTCAACGACACTCAAACCCTCATAATCTTCACTACTCTGCTTAAACTTCAAACACTACATTCGAACTCTCATTATAAACTTCAAGTCGGCTCATTACCATTTTAATAAACGACCAAAATTGCCAAGTGGCCCGACCTTTATTCATAATTATTTTCTTATTAGTCGACTCGGGAACACCACCTGCGTTCCACGGTTAGATTGAGATTTGTTTTAGGGTTCTGCAGCGTTGGTTGAAAGTTAGCCATTTCTAGTGGGAAAGATGACTTGATGATCGGTCTCTGTTCTTACATAAAACATAGTTTTAAATTTACTACAACACATTGCTGCTGCAATAGTGAGCATTTTATGAGTTTAGAAGAGATGCATTTAAAAGCTTCATCCAGGCAGATAATTATTTTTTCTGTAAACTTATTTAGTTTAAAGGTTCATTAGGCCGATTTTTTTCTGTAGAATTGTATCAATGTTTAGTACAAATAACATTGATTAAGGATCTAGGAAGGCTGAAAAGGGATTTGAAACTTGTTTGACTAAGAAGTCTACTACAAAAGCTTCTTATGGAAAAATAAATCTGGACCACTTTAAACACCCACGGAACCCAACTTCTATTTTTCGTAATCAAACCACTCGCATTTATTTCTATATTGTTCGTAACGCGGACGATAAAACAACACTTTTCGTCCTTGTTCGTAATGTAATAATAAAAGTTTGCGCAAAAATAATATTAAGTTCTGGCAAAATAGTTCTTTTGGTCAAGATTAGAGTTTTGTAATAAGAGTATTACACCTTAGTGAGCGTTATAAATCGTACTATCCGTTACTTATTTTTTCAAAATGTGTTTATTAATTTTACATTATTTATTTATTGTACTTATTCAATTTATTTAAATTTATATTTAGTTTTAGGGAGTATGTTGCATACCAAGTCACTCTGGACTGAAAGCCTCAGCCAGTATCTTTGAAATTTTCTAGAGACTCTTTAATAGTAAATATTAATAGAAAGACCGAAAAGATTTCGTTTGGTCTTTCAGTTTTATTCTGTATTTTATTACAAATCTTCCCTATATTTTCTAATTTGTAATGTACCTAGTAGTAAGTAGTTACTTATTCCAAAAAATATTTTTCATTGATACAATAATGGTATCTTCACGTCAGAAAAATTAAACATCCATCTATAATTTCAATTAAAAAGAGCGATCCACCCTCCGAGCCAAACCACCGGACAAAATGTAGTCTAAAATAAATTTACTCTTAAATGAATTTAGTCAAAGCAAATATGATTTAAGGGGTCATCAAAACACGCTGGGGGCTAAACCCACCCATCTATTAGTGCTTTATAATATCAGTCTGGCCCAACGATGCGTATAGCTAAGTAAATAAGATTTTGATTTCATAGCTGGCCATTAATTTTATTCTTGAATTTATTGGCTATCGCAGCTCTATTGTAAACTCGTACATGAACGTCAGGTTATAAAGGAGTAGTGAGGGATGGGCCTGAACAATAACGTTCTTAGCGCTTATGTTATCATAAGCTTTTTTAAATTGTTTTTGGATGGGAAATCATCAATTCTCCCGCTCTGGGCGGAGCGGAAGGGAGTGTCAAACCCTCACTGACTTAAACCCACCCATGATCCTTCTTGTGCCCTTTGCTTGCCAGGGCCGCGATGATTCTTTTGAACAAATTCCGCAATCCTAGCAGGCACTGACCCTATGTATGACCCGTTTTCGTTGCTGACAGCTCTTTGAGGCGCGCGTGGAATACGACGCGCCGTTGACCCGGGCCTGGTTGCTATCGCACGGCAAGCCACCTATAGCTTGCTGTCCGCAGGCCCGCGCCTACGTTGGCCGGGATGTTATCATAACCTAAGTTTCTTTTTTTGTTATACTTATGATCTCATGAGATCCAAAAAAATGCTTCTCTCCATTGCACTTGGACAAACCCCAGGGCGGATTTTTGGCCACTTGGTGGGCGGTCAAATGCTCTAGAGAATGTGGTATTCTATTAATAAATACGATTGTCGAAAAACCAATATATCGAGGATTTTGACAGAATCTGTCAAACCAATACATTTTTGACGTTCTGGACATTGTTTTCGCCACACTAACGTTGATAGGACGTCAGTTGTCTAGAGCTTCTGAGGCTACCACTGGTCTGATTGAAATGAGCAATCATACAATGTATATCAATGAGTTTTAGCCTCAGAAAGATCGATAAATGGTAAGTGAAAACCACGTAGAGATAACTGAATATTCTTTCTCACAATAGATAGTGATAAAGAGCGCACGCAGGAGCCTCGTAAATCTTTCTACCCACATCTACGTATAAATTGTAGGGTCTGACCTCTGACCTTGGCAAACCAGGACATGGGAGGTTAATTAAGAAATATGCATTCCTTTGTCCAAGGTGTTTTTTTTTTGCGAGGACACTAAGGTAATTGGTATGTATTTTTTAGTAAGTAATTATGGTAACGACATGTGTTGCAGTATTTTATGAAACTGTTTTTTTTTGTTAGGTCATTTTTATATCGGAATTGTTGTTCAAGCAGAATTAAATTTTAGCTTAAATAGATATCTTCAAATTTACAATACGCTGAGATAAACATATTATTTTAAATATCAAAATACCCATTGTGTCTTATTTCTGAATGCAAGGTATTTTGCATTCAAATAATATTCTAGTTAAAGAAATTACAAATTATAATTGGCTGTTTGAATTTAATATTTAATGAAGAATCGTGTAGGTATGATTTTGAAAGTTTTATATTCATATAACATTGTTTATTTTTTGTTAACAAGCTCATTTTGTTTCAATAATATAATATGAATACAGCGTTAATTTGAGGTTTACAATGAGCATGCATAATTCAAATATTTTTGTTTAAGATTATGGGTTATGATTTTGACCGTATGTATGTTTAACTGTTCCCTAAAAACCTCTAAATAACTTATCATAATCAGAGGTCCTGATTGTTTGCTAGTTATAGGCTATTAGACGTCTCATCAAGTTGAATACAGCGCCCTCTAGTGGACATAAAAACATTTTTTTTCAATGATGCCATTGCGCGTTTTAAATGAAAGAGCTTATTATAAAATTAAAGTTGTTCGATATTGCACAGGTTTCAGCTACCTACACTAACAAAAAACAATCTAACAGTAGTTATCGACCTTTCAGGTAAAGCGGCATACGACCATGGCTATGCTGTGAACATCACTATGAATATTATCTTGTTTCAAACTTTTCAGAGTGTAACCCCATCACATTGACCACTAACCGGGAGAAACTCTCGTCCATTCCCCACTAACGCAGTTACACCAGCTAAACACGCCCAAAATTCGTTTAGAAAATAATTTACTAGATTGAATTAAACTCCTAATAGAATTACACCTAGTTTCGGCGCCTGCGATGCTCCGTTCTGCTTAATTTACTGCCATCGAAAACGAAAATTAATTGGCATGCTCTCTAAATCAGTGTTGGGTTTCCTTCAGGCATAGAACGCGATAGGATTTCGAAATACAGGCTAATTTTTGAGGCATGAACTTTTGGAAATTTTTTGTTTTGATTTGATAAGGATTTTTTTTTTTGTGATTTTCTTTTGCAAACGTAATCCTAGATACTTATATTATAATCGCGAATGTATGTAAGTATGGATGGTTGTTTGTTATTCTATCACGCAAAAACTACTGAAGGGATTTGGATGAAATTTGGCATACAGATGGTTTATAATCAAAATTAACATATAGGATAGTTTTTACCTTGATATTCCTACAGGATCGAAACTTATGCGGGTGAAACCGCGGGGCGCTGCTAGTTAAATATAATATAACTCTAGTTTATATAAATTAAAATTTAACATTTATTTTCATATTTTGTTTTTGTCGATGATAAAGGCTTTAAGTGAAAATACGTGTTAATATTTTTTTATTACACCCTTTAAAAAGGTTTGATGTGTATTAGTATATTTTAAGCGCGTGTACCTTTAAATAGGTTGATATCACCTTTTTCATTGCTATGAAAGTAGTTGTAGTAGTCGAAAAGAAATAACAGATAATTGAGTTTGTTCATAACCGAAATGACCATAGAGACCAAGACCAAGAAAAATGTGATGCTTTTCAACAAACGCTTCACGATAACGTTATACTCATTGCTAATTATACTGCTGCTTTGTTCTAAAACGACTGCACTGTACTGTACTGTAATTCAACAGCGCGTTGTGTTCCACGCGCGCCTCAAATATACACATGTTAGCATAGAAGACGGGACCCGCTAGGGTCAGTGCCTGCTAGGGTTACGGAATTTATTGGAAAGAGTCTCCGCGGCCCTGGAACGCAAAGGACGTTAGGAAGAACATGGATACCGACCCGTGTTCTTCCTCCTCCTTTGTTTAGTCAAGTTTAGTTGATAAGAGTCTGATACTCCCTTCCGCTCCGCTCAGAGTAGAAGAATTCATTTGATGATCCGTGTCAAAATAGGACAGATTACTTCACCCTAGTTTTCATGGTGTGATTGTTCCTGAATAGGACTATAGACTGGATCATACTCCACACTTAGAACCTGTTGGTCTCTTCTACAAAAATTATCACCGTAAGTCTAAGGTAATAATCTGTACAGGACCTATCAGAATACCAGCGCTGTGATATATGTTTTTTTTAATATCGCAGCATATGCTGAGATAGGAACCTTTTTAGCCTCACACAATTACAAGGTATAACTGAAATGTATACCTTTTGTTATTTTTTGTTTTTTTAGTAGTTTTTTTATTTATTTATTTGTTTACTATTTTTGTCTGTTTTGTGCGAGCCCCAAATAAACATTTTTCTTTCTTTCTTTCGTTCTTACTATACTATAGTAGATAGTCTTTGCTTCTTACCATGGAATCAGTATGATTATTGTACCTAATGTCAAGGATTGACAGCTCATGTCAAACTCACTTCACCTTTATCATCACGGTGATATTTTTATAGGAATAGGAAAATTCTAAGTACCTACTAATCTTAAAATAATGCTCGTATTCGCATTTCAGTCGCCATCTGACAAGAACACCACCGTTTACTCGTACATACATTGCTTAGAAATTAGCAGGATTGGCATTTAAATCCAATGTGATGTATTCGAATTAGCCTGAGCAACATTTTCTGAACGTCAAATCTATACATATTTATTATTTAAATTGGAACGTCTGTTTGTAATAATATTGAAATAACTGCTTTTTACTACATGCACATATGAATATTTACGGTACATACACCATAATAACATATTTTACAATTTTTGTCTGTCTGTCTGTGTGTCTGTTTGTTCCGGCTAATCTCTGAAATGGCTGGACCGATATTGACGGGACTTTTACTGGCAAATGGCTGATGTGATATGGAGTTACTTAGGCTACATTTATTTTAGAAAAATATAATAATGTTGCAATGTCCAAGTACTGTCCAGTACCGCGCGCAGCTCACGCGCATGCCACCACTGTGCCGTCACGTCGGGCGCCTCCTACCACTTCTCCCACCAACGAATCAATATTACAAAGAATCGGGTGATTAGTAACTAATCCACGTGGACGAAGTCACGGGCAGAATCCAGTTTTACATAAAGACAGTCCGAAAAATCGCTCTCACCCTGATATGCAGTCGCTCCAAGTTAAACATCATCCGGTCTGACTAAAAACCGCTCCCTAAATAATTAGGAAGGTTCCGCAGATAATGATCGATATTCAGTATCTGCGTAACATTTTGAAAAAAGAAATACGAATAAATCAACTTACCCAGTAATACCGAAGCCGTTGCGTTGAATCGATTCATAGATGACAATTTTCTCCGATTCAGAGAAGGCAGCTCCGATAAAGACACCGATTTTCTTTCCACGAAGTTCCAATGGGTTGATGCCTGTCAAAGTGAGATAGGCACTTTTAGTATAGAAATATTCCTACTTGTTCCGTCCTTCATTTTATGTTATGTTATAAGATAATGAAAATATATAATTTGTAGATATTTTTTAAGAACAAAATATGCAGAATCTGTAAATTTACAACTATACATACATATCAGAAAAATGAAAATTTAATTTGTCTCCTTAGTAAATAAAATATAACAGCTCAGAGTGAAGCCTTGTACGTGTGTCTGTGGGTTCTCCATTAGCACCCTGTATTTTTGCCTACTCGATAGCAAAAGAGTCCCCTTTAATTTTTGCTTGTTAGTGAAAAAGACTGGCTAAGTGTGGGTACTCGTTCCACACAGAAAAACAAAATTTCAGTTTTACGAGTAAATTACTGACCTGCATCAAAAATGGCGGTATACGCATGCTCCAACAATTTCCTGCTCATCGGGTCCATGATGAGCGCTTGCTTGTAGTGCACTTTGAAGAACTGAGCATCGAAGCGGTCCACTCCGGTGATCATTCCGAAGTGCTTCGGAATCTCAGGGTGGTCGATGTCGAAGCGGATGTTTTCGTTGGTAACCATATCCACCTGGATAGTAGATAAAGATACTTGGTTAAATTCACACAAAACTCAACAGTATTCCTAAGGAAATACACTTGTTTTTTTTTTCTGCATTTGATTGGTTTTTATTCAAAACACTTTTCAAAATTACAACGAATGTCAAGGAACTGATGATAGCATAATCAGCCTTTTAATGTTCCCACTACCGGGACACAGGCCTCCTCTCTAGGAGAGGGAATGGGCCGTAATCCACCACGCGGGTCCAGTGCGGGTTAGTAGCTGATGATAGCATCTGAAGAATAATATACTTATCCTCTTCTATGTATATACATATCTAATTAGCCTTTTATGTTCCACTAGTAGACAAAGCTCACGATTTTCTATAAAAGTCATTCATCTGCCAATTTTGGTCAGTCCTTTAAACATTACGTTATACGTTTTTACTGACTTCTGTGTATCATCTTTAACGGAATTCTTAAGCCTGTCTTTTAATTTTATCATAAACTAATGACAGGGTACTACTTGTTGTATATCGGAAACAATCACACTTAAATGGTGCACGTGAGTTAAAAAAACAAAACTTTGTATAGCTTTTTTTTTTAATTTCAACATTCAGGGACCATAATACGTCATATCAACGTTATCATAAGAAAATACCTGAACCAACTAAAAAGTTCCAAACAAAAAACTTTCCGAGCAGTTTGAACGTATCAGAATGCTTGAATAATGGTCAGCATATGTAAACATATAAATACATGTACATACAAATTCTATTCATTACATACACGTTAAAAAACGGTAAAAATAATCATGTTGAAAGGTCCAGTCAGATCCTTTCACTTTCCGTTCTTAGTCCACCACTAATAAGTAATTTAGAAGACAGAAAAAACATTATCACTCACCCCGTTATAAAGATTCTCCTTGAACTCCAACACACTGTCTGACTTAGGGAACAAGCCAGACATGCCACTAATTACACATTCTTCACCAGTCAATCCGCGAGGAATAGTCTGCGAGTGCTCTACGACCTGACTTTCTTGAGGAGATGGGGCCATGATTTTTTTAAAGTGTTGAAGATTGTGAAAAAGGAATAGGCTATGGTAGGCAAGGTGTTTGCCTTGAGAGTAAAAGTGTTACTGAATACTTTCTTTAGAAAGATTCAATTTATATCGTTTCTGGTTAAGATTTAATTAGGTCGAACTTTTTAAGGAAACAAAAGGTGTGTGGTTCCGTCTGTATTTTTTTTTACATTGTAAGAATAGTTATAATGTTTTATTTTTTTTATTTTTCGGGGGTTTACCACCGGGAAATAACCTTCAAATCTCTTAATCCACCCAGCTATTCCCCATTATATTTTTGCCTGTCTAACTGATTGCAGCCGAAAACCAGTCATTTAAAAATTCTATTTTTGTATTTATAATCTATTAATAAACCCAGTAATGGGTGTTTATTAATTTTAATAGATCTTCCCTGTATCCCCCTTTTTACTCTACTTATACATTTATATATTTTTTCTACTAAGTTGTATATACTATGTAATAAGTTTTCACGTGAATAAATAATAAAACATACATAAACTATAAGCTGGGCATTTTGTAGGCCAAATTGTCGGCCAAAAAAGTATCAAACATAAAACTCTCAATTTTAATATATCCAGGAAAATCGTAGCGGAAATAAGCTTGCAGTAGCCAATAAAAATCCCCACCATGTCAATTTTTTTTTTATTTTGGTAATAAAAGGAATTATTATGCGGATCCCTAAATTCTAATTCGAAAGAATATTTATGTGGACGATTCTATTGCATATGCATAAACTACGTTAAATTTATAGACCTTGTAAACAGGTGTAATGGATAAATTTATAAAAAATAAGACAAATGAATATAATTATGTATATTAATGAAGACTTAATTTTTCAAGCTGCTTAGTTTTCAGTATTTCTTTAAATAGTAGGTACCTATCATCATCATCTGCCTAGCCTTTTCCCAACTACATTGGGGTCGGCTCCCAGTCAAGCCGGATTCAGCTGAATACCAGTATTTTACGTGAAGCGGCTGCCTACCAGACCTCCATAACCCATTAACTGGGGAACACGGTACTTCTTGGCAAGACTGGTGTCAGATTTTCTGGCTTCTGACAATCCGTAACGACTGCCAAAGATCTCCAAATGACAGCCGGGACCAACGGCTTAACGTGCTTTCCGAGGCACGGAGAAGTCTCGTTATGTTAAGATGGTCACCCATCCACAGACCAACCTCGGCAAGCTTTGCTTAACCTAGAAGATTGACCCGGCTGTTATAATTTAGCCACGAGCAAGCGAGAATAGTAGGTACCTATGCTTTTATATAAATTGTTACCCATAGTGTAAATTGTGTGTTGTAATTTATTATGCAGTTATGTTATTTGTTATATACTAATATTATAAAGCTGAAGAGTTTGTTTGTTTGGTTGTTTGTTTGTTTGTTTGTTTGTTTGTTTGTTTGAATGCGCTAATCTCAGGAACTACTGGTTTGAATTGAAAAATTCTTTTTGGGTTGAATAGACCATTTATCGAGGAAGGCTTTAGGCTATATTTCATCACGCTTAAGCCAATAGGAGCGGAGCAGCGATAAAAAATGTTTTAAAATCGGGGATTTCACGGGGACGAAGTCGCGGGCAGCAGCTAGTATTTAATATAATTCACAATAGGACATATTGCATGTGTACATATTTATACAGAAAATGGCATAGCTAAAGATCTCATTTTTGCATCATTTGCTTTTTAATGACGCAGATTTAAGAACGTAAAAGAACCGAAATACTAAAAACAAAAACATAAATCAGTAAGATTCCGGAAGATATAAATTTATTAGATTTTGAATTGTTAATATATTATGAAAATATCGTTTTGAATACAATAAATTCCAACCAAATTCAACAGTTTCCTAAATATCTGTAGTTCACGATTTCAAGCAATATTTTATAATCTTCTTTTTCAAATAAACTTCATCAAAGTAGAAGGAACTTTCAAACATAAATATTTTTGGAAATCGCTAAATTTTAAAAAAACTAATTGATGCAATAGTAAATCCTAAATTGGAATTATTCCTTCAAAAGCAAAATTTTTGGGTAATTTTTAAAAGCGGTTTAGAAATTCATATTCCCTCACCGTAATATGGACATGTCGACTAAGAAGGCCGCACAAAGTTAGGTATTGGTGTTGATTTGCTCAGAACTAACTAACAATCAATGCTTGACAAAAATTCTAAAAAAGTGTGTGGTATCTGGAGTATATCATGAAATTTTTTGTGTTTGTGTTATGTTTAAGTCATCTTCATCTGAATAACACTATTTCCTCAAAACTATGGTACACTTCAGATTCCGCAGACTTAGCGTAGCAAGAGTAGTAATCTCTAGTAGTGCCAGTTTTATTATCGATTTTACTTCATAATCCGCTTTGAAAGCTAAATAACATCAACCAAGAGTCAACTGTCTTAACTACGAACTATGAAGAATAAATTGTGGAATACGATAACAACCCTTTTAGAAGAGAATTGATCCAAAGTGGTACACAGCCAATAAAAAAAACTTGCCTAGAATGTTAACATTATTATAGAAATTGAACTATAAATCGACGAGCATGTTAATGATAATTGTTTTGTTATTAGTGATCTTTTTTAAGGTGCTGAGGTATTTTGCAATCTCGTTGCGCTTTTGGGTATTTTCTTTATGGTGTATTGCATCAAATAAATCTATACTAATATTATAAAGCTGAAGAGTTTGTTTGTTTGTTTGTTTGTTTGAACGCGCTAATCTCAGGAACTACTGGTTCGAATTGAAAAATTCTTTTTGGGTTGAATAGACCATTTATCGAGGAAGGCTTTAGGTTATATATCATCACGCTTAAGCCAATAGGAGCGGAGCAGCGATAAAGAATGTTTTAAAATCGGGGATTCCACGGGGACGAAGTCGCGGGCAGCAGCTAGTGTTTAATATTTTGATATTTTCATATATTTGAACGCGTTTTTAAGTATGAAAATTTGCCATCTGATTGCCGATCGCCGACGATTCATTTAAAAAACCATTGCAACTCTATCATAAGTAAAGACAAGAATGATAGAAACTTGTTTTAATATGTCTAATGGTTTACAATACGAACCTCAGATCGCTTTTAGCAATAAGGCCGCCCATTGTGTCACCTATGTAATGTTTTTTTTTATCTATATTTTCTGTCTCTTATATGGTGTACATAATAAGGAGTATTCTGTTCTATTCTCAAGTGACGTCACTAAAATCGTCTGGCGCACCCCATGCATGACCTATAATGGATGAACACGGAAGCACATCGTATGATAATGTAACATCCCGTCTCGTCACGCCATCCCTACAGAGTAGTTTCCATAATATAACTTTGTATTCTTTGACACGCGTCAGTGATTCACCTAAATTTGGATAGATGTCGCTGTTCTCAATGTTAATTTATGTCGGGGAGGGGACTACTTTATGAATGAGTTTTTACTTTAGGGATGGTTTAAAAATACAGTTATTCCATTAATGTAATGTTTTATTTAGCACTTAGGCAATATTAGGTATTTTCATTGTGCAATTTTGATAGTGTGCACATTTAGATCACTATTGTTGTTTGTGTATTCTCGTTTTCCGAATATTTTTTTGTTGTTGTTGTAATGTTATCCCGGTTTCAATTACCGGGTCGATAAAATTGCTATTGAATTGTTTTATCTACAATTTCTCAGTATCAATCTGGCAAAACATATTAATTTTCCACAATCTACCTACGTGTTTAGGTTCTGGCAAATCTTGATTTATCAGAAGTCCAATAAAATAGTTTTAGCTATCATCAAAACTGGATCAGAGACTCTTGCGATTAACTGAACATATTCCTCACAGTTAACAATTTTTTAATATAGGTAATTTTTTTTTTTTTTTATAACAAAATGTCCGCAAGTTTTCAGCTTAATCTGGACAACCAGGGACCTAACGTTATCTCCATACATCCTATGAAACATAAAATACTGTGCAGTTCCTTTTATTTCAACAATTTTTGCAGTCATATACCATTTCAAACTCCTAGGGGAAGCGGCACAAATGCAGACAGACATAGGTACTAGGTAACATTAGAGTAGAGATCAGATCTCTTCTGGGAGGATCGTATCCAATGCTCTTTTACTGTCGTTTTACAGCCTCCCCTACACGTGACTGCGAAAGCATGTTATTAAATGAAAGAGGGTGAGTATTAATAGGACAAGGTTGAAAAATGGCTTCGAACTAATCTATACTAATATTATAAAGCTGAAGAGTTTGTTTGTTTGTTTGTTTGTTTGTTTGTTTGAACGCGCTAATCTCAGGAACTACTGGTTCGAATTGAAAAATTCTTTTTGGTTTGAATAGACCATTTATCGAGGAAGGCTTTAGGCTATATATCATCACGCTTAAGCCAATAGGAGCGGAGCAGCGATAAAGAATGTTTTAAAATCGGGGATTCCACGGGGAAGAAGTCGCGGGCAGCAGCTAGTATGAATTATAATTGATAGATTAATTTTCAGTTATTGATTTATGTTACCACAAATAGATACATGTATTTCAAAGAAATGTCTTTCAGCAGTCCTCCGACCGAAGAGTAATAATTTTACGTGTATCAGAAATGTTCAAACGACAGCCGGGGCTAACAACTTAACGTGCAATCCAACATACAGAAAAAAACTTGGGATGACATGGTTGGTGGATAGGTAAACCTCGAATTTTAGCAACGAGCTCGATAAAGCAGACAAGGCAAATTCAACAAGCATAAATCAATACTGCAAGCGTTGATGGCAGGATACTGATTATGTTTATTTGCTGGAAACCACGTCTGACCAATTGATTCTTTTTCCTAGGGTGTCTATGGCAAATACAGTTGTCAAAAACGAAATATTATATTTAGCCTAATATTCAGCTAAGATAACAACAACACCATTCGCTTCAGCGAATGAGGTGAGAACTTATACAGGCGATTGGGATTGCAGTACAAGACGGAAGATGGGCTATGGTACTCTGCGGTGAGACGCTATACGAACCCGGAAGATTTATTGTTGAATGTGTTGTTTTAAACCAATACAATGATTTACAGTTTTTCCGTCACCTTTCAATATCAAAATCGCGCTCTATAATCCAATTCATACTCACTGTGGATAGTGCTTCCCTATTTATTCAGATGTTCTCTGCACTTCAAAGATAAAACATAGATTATCCAGCTGTGTTTTAATTTAAGTATTCAACGGGTTTTCCCTCAAAGAATGCATAATGCATTTTGTTAAGTTATGAGTTAAAAGGAAAGATACGATGTTTAATATGAAGAAGGGTAACAGTTTGCTGAAATTGTTATGGAACTTTATAATAGTTACGAAGACTCATATGAAGTTGTGGACATAATTTTCTTGTTTGTAGTTTCTTTGTGGAATGGTTGAAGTAATGTTTTCCTTGTGCAGTAACTAACAGATTATCTGAAACTTCACTGTGACTTTCATCGACATCAACAAACTTGAAATTCTTTTTTCCATCGTGATTTTCTTCTGTATTTTTTTTTCTTAATTTTCAATTAATTTATTTCATCATTATTTCATTATGAATTAAAAGTAGTGTAGTGTTTTAATGAGAATTGTCTTCATTCGAAAAACTATTTTATCTATTTGTTCAAAATAGGTATACTGAGTTATCAGATTTAATTAACCTCATTACCAGTCAATAACGTTTTATACTAATTCAAGATCTAGCTAAGAAGTCAATGGCATGAATCTGGTTTGAATGAAGTATTTTCCGAAAAGTCAACAGATCAAAGCAGAGAACAATAGGCTTAGAATGAATTAAGTAGGTACCTTATAAATAAAGTATTTACGTACTTGTTTTAATTTCCGTATGTTGTTTATACTCATTGTTTTCATTCTTTTGACCAGATGACTCTTGCCTAGTGTATCTAATTTCAATTTTCAGTTTATTTTTAAACGTCTTAGTGTTTAATAAATAACGGATTTAAAGGATTGATATCAGTATACTGCGAAATACTGATATCAATCCTTTAACATTATAATGTTACAGATAAATAAACTGCTACAGAGGAGCTCGTGGCTAAAGACTAACAGCCGCACGGGTCGATCGTCAAGGTTAAGCAACGCTTGCCAAGGTTGGTCTGTGGATGGGTGACCATCTGAACATACCGAGTTTCCTCTGTGCCTCGGAAAGCACGCTAAACCGTTGGTCCCGGTTGTCACTTGTAGATCTTTGGCAGTCGTTACGGATTGTCAGAAGCCAGTAAATCTGACTCCAGTCTTACCAAGAAACACCGTGCTACCCAGTCAATGGGTTGTGGAGGTCTGGTAGGCAGCCGCTCCACGTAAAATACTGGTATTCAACTGAATCAGGTTTGACTGGCAGCCGACCCCAATATAGTTGGGAAAGGTCTAGGCAGATGATGAGATAAATAAACTGCTACTCATCCTTTGAACGGTTCAGTAGAAATCCAGCGTGAGACTGTATCAGTCGGTCTGACATATTGCTGAAATGGACCTTTTTAGCGCAAATGTACCTATTTTTTTGTCTTTTATGTTATTTTCTAAATAAACTTCTTTTTTCAAACATCCAATGTAAATGCGGTGCTCATTATCAGTTTAAGCCCGTTTGCTCAAGTGTCCAAAATATCCAGTCGCTTACACTCTATCAATGACTTTGACGCCCAAGTATCATAATTTCGACGATACAAAAGAAGTACAAACCCATTGAAGATTTTACAGATCTTAGGACGCATCTCATAGATGAGAATCGATCGAAGATTGGACTGAATGGATCCTATAAACGCCAGGCGACATCGGAACACACCAGAGACTAAAGAACTGCTCAGCACTAATAAGAGATAGATAAGTGTAAAAGAGTGAGGGGTAGTCCTTTGCTCTGTAGTGGGGAATATTTGCTAGTTAGAGAGATTACAACAACTAAGAGCAGTACTAAAAAAAAAATAACCAAAAAAAAAACTCAACTTTTTCAAATCCCTGCGACAACTTCAGTTTCCCTTAATTTTTCTGCACCATCTATTTCTCCACCATCTTCAATTGGACAAACAAACTCGCCAATTATTTAGTTCCGACATAAATACACACACTTCCCGCGATAAAGGTCGTTGTTCTGCCTCCTAGCGGCTCTATAAATCCCGGAGACATTAACTGCAGGCACTTAATTAGGTAGATCCGGCACTGCAAGTGGTCACATAATATTGTCATAGAGTAGCCATTGTGCGATAGGAGCACGTGTTGTCATCGCTTCCCTATCCTTTGGTTGACTTTACTCTAGCATCTTTTCTATAGAATAGAATAGAATAGAATAGAATTTATTTATCCAACTTAGACACAGTACACCAGTAGTAAACATTACAACGCTGTTATAACTAAAGTACTTACATAGTTTCTAAGTTTTTAATGTAGGTACACTCCCGAAGTTTATAAGGCACTTGCACAAATACACAGTAAAATCATAACTTAGATAACGATTTTTAAGTATAACAAAGTGACAATAAAACTACGTAAATTAACTTGCTTACTAAAACATAAACGAATGATAAATGTCCATTGACGGTATACATAAATAAAATTCATTACCTTCCGCGCTGGTTAAAACTGTGTTACGGCAAGGTAAGATTCTATAAATACATACAGAAAATTATATCAAGAAAACATAATCTTGGTATAAAATTATCCTCTGGCCTATCCAGGACAAGTTCCACCAGTGTGCCCGTTTCATCCAAATCAAGTCAGCCGTAACAGATAGGCAGACATAGTTACTTTCAATACTTTCACATAAACTTTAAAATACTAACAGCTTCCCGTGGTTTCACCCGTGTAGTACCCATTCCCGTGGGAATATAGGTATAAAATATAGCCTTTGTTGCACGCTGATAATTTAATTTATCTTTCCTTGGATGAAAATAGTCAAAGTTTGTCCAGTAGTTTTGGAGCTCATTCGGTACAAACATGTCTATTAGATATGATTAAAATATCCAAATACATATGTATATAAATATACAAATATATAAAAATGTATACAAATATACAAAAATAAGTATATTTATTTCAAATGATGTTAAGCTTCCAGTGACATAGAGAGGTAAAATGTTTTAGATGAACTAGATCTAAAACATTTTACCTCTTGGGAAGGTGTTTTTCAACATCAAAAATTTTCTAAGAGAGTAGGTAAATCTGTGGTTGGATGTGTGTTATTAATTATTTTATTTATGTCCTTGTGTTTTACTAATATAGTTTTAAATGCATTGTTACTAACACCTATGAGTCTTGTTGCTCGAAATAAATAAATTAATTAAGTAATGGGATGAGTGATGAATTTCATGTTTTTTTACAAGGACTAATATTATATATGCAAAAGTGAGTTTCCATGTTTGTATCGTTTTCACGCCTAAATTTCTGAACTGGTTTTGTTGAATTAAGGTTATTGATACCCTAGACATGGTTACACGATCCTTTTTTTGCTGAAATCTTTATTAACGCGAGTGAATCGGTAAGCAAATGCTAATGTTTTTAAATAAAATCTTTATAATTTAATATTTTACGAGAAAACTTATGTTAGCTCGTTTTGTAAAGGTAATCTGTGATATTCTGCATCCAATTACAAAAATACTTCCACTGATAGAAAGCAACACGATCATTCATTATCTGAATCAAAGAATCTCTAAGAGTCAAATCACTTATAGGCACAAATACCATCCACTCCAAATATTCAAGTCTCTTCCCCGTTTGAAATCCCTAGAGGCTAGCTTAGAGCCAGTAATTTCACTAAGTAGGTGTCTACAGGCTGAGATTAGTCACCGGTATTGTTATGTAAATATATTATTTATTGCACGCTAACAAAGGATGTTGGCTTATGTGTTACTGAACTTAGGAAAGTCTTGATTAACATATAAATAGAGAAGCTAGTCTCTGTGGTTGGATGTGTGTTGTTTATGGGTATGATGGATGATGAATAACGTGTGCTTTTACAGGCAGCAGGAACCGTTTGTTTTCGAAACTAGCAGCGCCCCGCGCTTTCACCCGCGTTGTTCCCGTTCCCGTGGCAATACGAGGATAAACTAGCAGCGCCCCGCGCTTTCATCCGGTTTGTTCCCGTTCCCGTGGCAATACGGGGATAAAATATAGCCTATGACACTCCACAATAACGTAGCTTTCTATTGGTGAAATAACTTCGAAAATCGGTAGATCCAAAGACTACCCCTTACAATGTCACAAACTCACAACCTCACAAACGTTACCTCTTTATAATATTAGTTTAGATCTAATCTTATCGTGAGAAGCAACCTGTACTGATACTCTTGCTATGCTATGCCATCTTGCTATGTGAGCAAAACCTTGTCAAAGAATTCAAAACGTTAAATAAAGTTAGATTATCGAAAAATATCGGACCCGTATTTTTTGCTTTATGAAATCTCTAAAAATTGACGAAGATAAAAAGCTTCAAAAATCATGAGTGGGGGCTTGTGACATCAAGGCATGGTAAAAATCGTCACACGGAGTGACGTCACACGAGTTTTCAAAAAACTATAGGTAGTCTTCGTTTTTTGTTTACGTGAAAAAATAAAAAATACGTGTCCAATATTTTTGGGAATTCTATGTTACGGACTAATTAGATTTTTTTAGGCAACTACCCTTAGCATAATCAGCCTTTTAATGTTCCCACTGCCGGGATACAGGCCTCCTCTCTAGAAGTGGAAATGGGCCGTAATGCACCACACGGGCCCAGTGCGGGTTGATTACTATGGCCAGAGGCTAAGCATTACCTTGCGAATGCCGCCAGTCTCTTGGGCACATTACGAGCTGACAGCGTTGAGGACGAATTTTTTTATGCTATATTTCAGTTTGTTATTCGTTTATTTTATTAAAATGTATTGAATAATCGAATATTAGTATACCTTTGTGCATATTGTTAGCCCGTATTGATACGACGTTTTTATGTATGTTTCTTTGATAGAATTATTTAAAGCCGGATATGACTGTAAATTTTGGAAGTCGGTGTTTTTGGTTGTTTCTTCATTTTTTGGATACCCACTACTGAAATTAAATAATATATAAATAATACATTTTATTTCAGAAATAAATTTTATATTTACAATATTTTTAGTGTCATTAGAACTTACTAACTATGTGAGTACACAAAAACAAAGATGTTAGTAACATAAAAAACTATGTTAGTAGACACTTACAGTTAAAGTGTTGTTTTTTTTTTTTGTTTAGAAGTCGGTTGTTTTTTTGTAAAAAAAGTTTTTTTTTTTCACTTTTTAGTGATACCCCCCAGATAGATACGTACCCATCACAGCGTACTAAACTGGTGTAATCAATAATCAGACATGCAATTTCAGCAATTCGAGTTCGGTTTCCTATCTCCAAAGTTCGTATACAGTTTTTTTTTTTCATTTTACATCGACAAGTCATTAGGAATAACTCAAATAGTAGATCTCCATCAGACTTGAGAACCTCATCCTTTTTTGGTATTTGGTTAAAAATAATACATTTTTCGATTAACTTTTATTTTATTTACTTATTCCTCGAGGTAGAAAAAATAAAGACATTTAAACAGGACCACATTTACTATCTCTTTATCAAGCAGATCCTGTTTAAGCAGATACCATCAAAAACAACCATCCCATCACACCACTACATCCGAGCAATCCACACCAAGATCTTGCGCACAATAGACGAGCAATTACCGGTATCTAGCCAGTATGTACTCAAAACAAACAGAAGCTCACTCAGAGCACAGAATAGATAAGTAGAGAAGTGCAAACAACAAAGGAAAAGCAGAAGGAAGATACATCAACAGCATTTTTTAGGACCTAGACATTGTGTCATTTTATCAGCGATAACTAAAAAAGCCATAGTGTAAGAAATTGAGCAAGGGCCTGCGGATGGCGAGCTATGAGTGGCTCGCCGTCCGATAGCAACCAGACCTGGGTCGACGGCTCCTCGTGTTCCATGCGCGTCTCATAGATATGTCAGCAAAAAGACGTGGCCCCATGGGGTCAGTGCCTGCTAGGATTGCGGAATTTGTTCGAAAGAGTCTCCATGGCTCTAGAGTGCAAAGCGCACTAGGAGAAACACGGGTGGGTTTTAGTCAGTAAGAGTCTGACACTCTCTTCCGCTCCACACATAGCGGGAGCAGTTATTTGACGATTTTCCATCCAGAAAATAAGGGATTGAGCACGTGATATTTCGGTGACCTATGTCAGTCACATACATTTGTCTAGATCCTCTTGTCCCAGGTTGCATGGGGTTGGCGTATACCGTTTATTTCTATTATTCATTTCTTCCAAATTTTTGACAGGGGTATATAACTTCAAACCGATAGTCGAATGCACACATCCATATTACATATTCCTCGTAAAATAAATGGAAGCGCAAATGCAAGGCAATATTGTTTTAGATCGCCGTACGCGCCAGTATGCAACATTTTTGCCAGCAACATCAGGTTTCTTCGCAAATAGGCGATCGACGCATTCATTTATTCGGCCAAACTGGAAGGCTTCTGTCAGCGCGAAAATACTTTTTTTTTCAGCTCTGTGTGGTTTGGAAGGGAGCGTAAAACTATTACCTACTGACTAAAATCCATCCGTGTTTCCTCCTATTGCCCGCCACATTCTAGGGCCGCGGTGACTCATTCGAACCATGTTAATGTCATGTATTTTCACAGAGGTGAAATTCCCTTTGTGACCCTGGGCCGCAGTGATGCGTACATTTTAGAAATAACCTGTCAATCTAGTTAGTGCATGATTATCGTTTTCTAAATCGGACGACGACACTTCAAATTTCTTGCAACAGCATTTCAAGCTGCAGTGTTGCTGGCAACTCGCTCGTTCAATATTCATAGTTTTCAGAACATTTCTCAACATAATGTTGGTAGAAACACATTGTGGTTGTTGCTGTTCATTGTTGTCGGTGTAAACGGGGCTGTCTTTATGTTACAATGTCACTGTGATAACTAAGGAGAAATGAGCTTGGAGTATGTTATCAGTATAAGTTGAAATGACACCTCATTTCAACTAACTTTGTACAGTGAGTTCTATTTTAGAATTGACCGGCTGTTTTCGCATGCTGTAAGGAGCAATCCTTCTGCACCCATCTATTTAGTGGACATTGTAAGATATGAGATCCAGAAACGTAGTACTTACGTATTAATTAATTTACTACCCGCAACTAGAGTTGAACTCAAACAAACGAAATTTGCGTCGAGTTAGTACGATGTTGTTTGTTTATACAATTTGCGTTGAAGAATATTTGGATTCACTTCAGTGTATTAGAAATGTGTATGTTAGGGGATGTTTGTTCTTCGGGAGGGTGCTGAGATGGAGTGCCAGTAATGGTCCCATTTCGGCCCCCTCCAGAGACAAGTCGGCCGCTGTGCTATTGCGCAGTGGCTGATGCCTGGGTACGGTGAGCGTGGGTGGCTCGCCGTCCGATACCGGGTTGAGTCAACGACGCGTTATGTTCCACGCGCGTCAAAAGGAGCCGTCAGCACCGAGGACGGGACCCCATAGGGTCGGTGCCTGCTAGGGTTGCGGGATTTGTTCGAAAGAGTTACCGCGGCCCTGGAACGCATAGGGCACAAGAAGGATCACGGGTGGGTTTTAGTCAGTAAAAGTCTGACACTCCCTACCGCTCCACCCAGGGCGGGAGGGGTCATTTGATGATTTCCCATGCAAAAAAAAAAAAAAAAAAGGGGTTGTTTGTTCTGTGTCACGAATTTAGTTTTGGAAAAGAGATGGAGATAACATTCGCTATTATGGTAATCAAAATGAAAGGCTTCAGAGTCTTTATTAAAATACTACACTATTTCTTTAGAATTGTATCATAGTGCTGGTCGAATGCCTTTTTTTAAATCTCGCTCTCTAGTGCAATATCTGACCATTTTTACATAAATGTAAATGTAATCACTTAAAAAAAAACACGCAAAAACGTCTCAAAAACATCAAACGTACAGTGTATGTCAATCTTTGCTTATCTCTCTGTGTGTGATGCGTCCATTCCAATATGAGGTTGGGATTTTTGTAGGTTTTTACTTCCGAAATCAAAGTTATTTTATCCTTTATTGTTTTTTTTTTTTTAATTTTGTTTAGAAGCCAGTTATATTTTTTGTAAAAAAGCTTTTTATTTTTCACGTTTTGTACTGAGACCCCATAGCTCAACGTACCCCATCACAGCCTGTTATAAACTGGAGTAAACAATAAACGGAAATGCAATTTCAGAATCCAGAAAGATTTGCTTTCGTTTAATGAAGAGTTTCGTTTCCTATCTCCGAAGTGTTTCATCAGATCTTCACCAAAATAATAAGGGGTCACCTCAAAATACTACGATGCTCTTGTAAAATATCGTATACAGTATTTTTTTTTCATTTTTAATCAATATGTGAAAATGAGAACATCGTCAATATTATATCGTCATCGTCAGATCTCACTCAAGTTTAAATCGCACCAGATGGTATGCACTAGCTTTGGAATATAAAATATAGAAAATAATCAAACAGTAAAAAGTTATGAGGTAATACAAAACAAAAAAAAACAGCCGACTTAAGAACCTCTTCCTTTTTTGAAGTCGGTTAAAAAGGGTACGGAACGCAACGTCCGCAACATTTCTAAAATTATTATGTAGTCACTGCCATAATTCCACTACCGCTACCTCATTTCCACCATCATCCTACAAAATTAAAACAAAAAGCATCTGCGTTTGGTAATATTTTTGCGCAAATTAAAATCGTACAGTCATATAGGCACGCCATTGAGCCCAGTATAATGGATGAGCAGGCAGCAATAATTGCACTCATCATTATCTCGAATCTCTCTATGTATCTTTAGGGCCAGTTCACACAAAGAGGCGATGCGATAATGTAGCTTCTGCGAGTATTCGTAGAAGATATAAGAGATAAGTAGATAAATAGCAGTTTTTCTAGTGTCTGTAGATAACTCACTTCTAAGTAAATCAATCTAAGTCTTCATCGTGAGATGTTTACAAAACAGAATATATATTTATGATTTTATTTTTTATTTCTCCTTTCTTGAACTAGATGAGGTCGGTGATTCCTATTTTCTATCTTACCATAGCTTTGTTACTCAGACACATTTATGAGCCACTTCTTGTAGCTATTACATGCGCGACTTCGCAGGATATTTTTCTTCTGTTTAGTTTTCAAAATGCTAATCTGTATTTATTTATTTAACAATTTATGATACACATTTTATAAAAAGATAAGAAGAAGGAATCAGAAAAATAGGCACAAAGGTGATGCTTATTTCTATAGAAATCTCTTCCAGAATACCTGCGAAAGGAGATTCAAGTAAAAAAAGATGAGGAGAAAGGAGGTGAGTTGATATTGCACAGCGAAAAACCTGCCGCCCTCAAAATTAAGATTTGTTGTGAAACAACCCACCTCTTCTCATCTTGATTGGATGGATTGATAGCAATCACAGAATCTATTCTGTTCTGTTCCCAATAATGTCAAACTTTATCGTTCCGTGTTTCATCTGAATAGCTGTACAACTATTCGTTGCAAAATAGAGAATAATATATTATTGTCTACATTTATATTATAAAGTTCTATATCGTATAGCTATCTTCAAATATGCGCGCAGCATCGCCTCGCCCCGCATCTAGTGTGATCCTGCCTTTTAGACGTATGTACGGTAAATGGGAGAATGAGACTCATTAATTTTTTTCATTGTTCACATTATAATGGGATCGTGATTGTTTTGGTGTGTGTCAAATTGTTTTAGTAGTGTGAACTTTTGTAAGGTAAATTTGGGACAAGTCACATAAAAAGTCAACGCTAATTTATTTTGTTTTAAAATATAATTGTATACATAGTCGTTTTTCTTTGAATTTATTTTTCCATTACCTTTATAAAACGAGCATATAAATGTAAGTAATAGATACGAGTATATATAATTTATATGTACAGGTGCTGATTTACATAATCTCTTTTAGAGATATTTTAAATTCGCATAATTATTAAAATTTAACATACATTTCAGTGACATTAATACTATCATAAATTTACTGCTTACTCATTGATTATATTTGTTTAATTATTTTGTATAATTTATTATTTTACTATTTTACTATTTAATTTAAAATATCTCTTGGATCAACATTGAATATCAAGAGATGGCGTCGCATGGAGTGCATGCATGAATCATAAACTACTTTTTCACAAATACGCATTATTAACTGACGGTTTGATACTTTGACCATTAATTTAGCCTAACACATGTACTTGATGGTAAAATTATAATAACGAGTATTGTATAATTTACAAAAACAAACAATTTACAAAAAGAAACACGTCCGCCATGTCAAAAACTGAACTAAAAAAGAATTTTTTATTTGTTTTGTATTTTATACTTTTTTTTTCAGTATATTATGTTGTCTAATTTTCATGGAAACAAAGTATTTTGGTTATTGTTTATTTATGAAACTTAGGTCCCACGTTTTATTGTTTCATTTTTTAATTTTCTTAGCCTGTGCTACCCGGGATAACTTAACGCTTACAACGATACCACATACTACACTACTTCTAAAATATAACAAGAAACAAAAGTAATGAACATAAAGCAATTGTACATTAATAACACTTGCTCTCTAGTCAGTAAATTATTAAATAACTCAATTCATTCTAACCTATCATTTGTACGGTTGAAACAAATAACACAGCAAAGTTCACGTCGAGCCAGTATTTTAGTTCTACCCAAGAAAGGAACGACTCTCGGCAAAACAATGTTTACCTATGCAGGCGCGGATCTCTATAAAAAACTGGCAGCACCCCGCGGTTTCACCCGCGTAGTTCCCGTTCCCGAAGGAACACGGGGATAAAGTATATAATAAGTCACCCGCGAATGGTGTAGCTTCCCAACAGTTAAAGAATTTTTCAAATCGTTTCACTAGCTTTGGTTTTAGGTTAGTACTTGTCGGCACGGTTGGCGCAGTGTTACGTGTCGCGGGTTCGATCCCCGCAAGGAAAAATATTTTGTATGTCCTACAGATAGGTGTTCCGGGTCTAGGTGTCTTGTGTCTGTGAGTTTACATGTTTGTGAACGCACCCACGATACAGGAGTGAATCCTAGTGTGGGGCAACTTTAAAAAAATAAAAAAATAATTAAACAGTTGCGCAGCCTATTCAACGTAAACAAACAATCAAATCTTTCCTCTTTATAATATTAGTATAGACTAGCTTCTGCCCGCGACTTCGTCCGCGTGGAAAAATTACAAACCCCCCCGATTCTTTGTGATATTGATTCGTTGGTGGGAGAAGTAGTAGGAGGTGCCCGACGTGACGACACAGTGGAGGCATGCGCGTGAGCTGCGCAACATTACTTTATTTTTCTAAAATTAAAGTAGCCTATGTTACTCCTTGTTACATCAGCTACCTGCCAATAAAAGTCCCGTCAAAATCGGTCCAGGCATTTCAGAGATAAGCCGGAACAAACAGACAGACAGACAAAAATTGTAAAAAATGTTATTTTGGTGTATGTACCGCATATATACATATACGCATGTAGTAAAAAGCGGATAATACAATATTACAAACAGACGCTCCAATTTTATTTATATGTATGTGTAGATTACCGTCGATAGTTAAAAATGTAAGCGCCTTTAATGCATTCGAAGTAAAACTTGCCCGGCACATGGTTGAAAAATATAGAAAATAGTAGTCACTTATTGCTTCTGAATGCATTATACAAGTACCCATATATAATTACAATTAAAATGAACAACAATGCCTTCATTAATACCTTAAAAAAAAGAAAATAACAATAATCCCCTCATGTAAGTGACTGTATTTTTGTGAGAGTATTGTTTTTAAACCAAAATAAGTATAACACCAAAGGGAAAGTTATTGAACTTTCTTGAAAATAATTTATTTTATTGACTGTATATTTAATTCATTGTTTCCGATATTGAATGACGTCAAAGATTGTTTTATTTGAATTTTAATGAAGTTTGCGTCAGGCTTTCAGTGTCTTTTTAGCAAGTAATCTATACTTATAATAAATCTGTAGAGAGGTCAATTCTGTACAAGGAATATATTTTCAAAATAACTATCAGGGGGTGATTAGTGATCGATACTGGTGCCAAAAATGCAATCAGTAAAATTTTTGTCTGTCTGTCTGTCTGTCTATCTGTCTGTCTGTCTGTATGTTCTTTATAGAAACAAAAACTACTCGACCGATTTTAACGAAACTTGGTGCAATTATTCTTCATACTCCTGGGCAGGTTATAGTATACTTTTCATCACGCTACAATCAATACGAGCAGAGCAGTGAAGGAAAATGTTGGGAAAACGGGAGAAGTTACTCCATTTTTTAAGCTTCCGTCGCGTGTGTAGCCTTAATGGTTAAAGATACATAGAAATCATGTATTACGGAAATGTTCTACATAAAATTATCTAAAAAATATCCCGAAACAGCATATGTCTATCTTTTGTCAATTTTAAACCGATCGGGCTCAGAGTTTCAAAATCGGGGGTAAAGTAACTATTCCACGCGGACGAAGTCGCTGGCAGAAGCTAGTTGCAAATAAAATTTGGAGTGTAGTATCAAGGTTAGACCAGAATCTAGACTTCTGTAGCCCTACCATGCTTTCTGTATCAGAGAGAGATGAAGTTATACAAGACAAATAGCACTATCTCTTTTTCACACTGAATCATGATAGCATTAGCACTTCTCTGATCTAGAACTGACTAGTGAGTGATTGATTAAAGTCCATGAAGAAGGGACAAGCTTCTCGTAATGTGGTAAAAATCGTCTTCATTCAGTAATCGGATGCAGCTGAGTACTTTTCATAGAGCGACTGCCAATCTGACCTCCAAAACCCAGTAATTGGGTAACACGATACTCCTTGGCAAGACTGTATTCAGATTTACTGGCTCCTGACTATACGTGAATACTGTCAGAGATGTACATATTACAGGCGGGACCAAAGGCTTATCGTGCGTCCAGACCCACAGAGGAAACTGTATGTATGTTTAGATTGTTACCCATCCAATTACCAACCTAGGCAAGCGTTGCTTAACCTTCAAAATCGTCTCGTGTGGTTGTTCTTATTTAACTATGAGTACCTCCGATCCTCCATTCTGAAAAAGAAAATGACTCTTTACGTGACCAAAGGGCTGGCCTTTTCTTTGGCGAAAGAATCAGCGATACCATTCCGTTAAAAAACTGTACTTTTTTAAAATTATGATTTCAACATCATTCTTCGTACCTTTTTTTCTGGATGGGAAATCATCCGGGAATCACGCTGCGTTTCTCGACGCCCAAGGCGTCTTCTGTTGCGGTGGTTGAGGCCTGAGGATTCTGTCTTCCGCGCGCGTTCTACCTCCTCCTTCGCTAGCATTACTACTTCGCATAAGGAGGGAGTCGCTTCCCATGCCTCCTCGCTTCGGACCATGGATTAAACTAGGGCTGGAAGTGAAATGTCGCCGTCGGCGAGGACACACATCATGCTTCGTACATGCGAAAGACTAAGTAAAATAGAAAATTAAAATTTCGCATAAAAAAAAATAATAACACGCAATGAAACTACTAAATCATCCATAAAATAACAGTGATAATTCCAATTCCATGTTTCAGTATACCTTAAGGCTCTAATTTTAATTAGGTACTTTTAGTGTTTGAATTTCCCAACTTAATGTCGAATTGTCGAAATAAATTGCGCTGTTATCAGAATAAATTCGCCGTCTGGATTATATGTATGTACATACATGTACTTAAAACCTGTTTCTGCAAAAAAAATGTTTTCAGTGTAACCGACTTGCTATGGATTGTGTAACGCGAGACTTTATTCTGTTGTGAAAGTATTTTATGAACCATGACGTGAGTGATATTAGAGCTTCTGTGTTTCAGCGGATTCGAGGTTTTTAAGGATTCTGATAGTATTTGTTGCAGAAGCTTTTCTCTTGTGGATTAAAAGGTAGGTTAGGTTACGGCAGTTTTTCAATTTGAATAGGGTAGTTAACTAAAAAGTCTGATTAGTCCGTCAGATGGCTTTCCAAAAAATATTGGAGACATATTTTTTCTTTTATCACATATACAAAAAATGAAGACGATACAGTGCGTTGAAAACTCGTGTGACGTCACTACCCGCTACAATTTTTACCGGGCAGTGACGTCACACGCTCCCACTCCTGATCTTTGATGCTTTTTATCTTCGTCATTTTTATAGATTTGATAAAGGAAAAAATACGTGTCCAATATTTTTTTTATGATCTAACTGAAGGACTAATTAGAATCATATTTTTTTAATCAGGAAACATCCCTATTATAAACCTCAGTCTATTATTTTTCTATCTCCTTAAGCACTGGTTATCAAGTGCCTTCAACTGGCTAGTTTAACCTGTGGGATCAAACTTATCCAAGCACTTAATATTGTGTGTAGGTAATAATGTTCCATGGACACATACGCTGCTATGTGTATCACCTGGTGCACATATAAGCAGGTGATGGATAGGATTGTGAGGAAATGGGCATGCCCTAGAACCAAACGAGGATATGCGACATCTATGAACCCGCGCTGGGTCTGCGTGGTGGGTTATGGTCTCCCCCCTTTTTGAGAGAGAGAAGGCAGTAGGAATTAGTTCGGTAATTATGTTAGGTATTTCTTCCTTTCCTTATATGACAATAGAAAATGAGCCTACGCTTTACTAACTCAAAGCTATTAAGCTACAAAATCATAATGTTTAGCAGTGTTAAAAAAAAACAATTTCATAAACGAAAATTGCTCGTATTTTATCATTGTCGTGGTAAAATGTGAACGTTGCTTACTGTAACCGTATTTCTAAATATAAACAAACTAAAAGGGAAAATGCTTTTAAATTAAAACATTTCACCTCACCGCTAGAGGTGGGCAGCGAAATTAATAAACGTCAATCAAAATGTTCACCGTTTTATAATAACCGCACCGAAGTTGGGTTGTATGGAATTCGGAATAATTTTCGCTGGAACATTCACTCCTTACCTGTCTCATTAATGTCTCTGGCATTAGAATAGTTATATTTTATTTTATTTTTAACCCCCGACGCAAAACGAGGGGTGTTATAAGTTTGACGTGTCTATCTGTTTGTCTTTCTGTCTGTGGCTCCGTAGCTCGCGAACGGATGAAGCGATTTCAATTTAGTTTTTTTTGTATGAATAGTGAGTTACGGGCAAGTGTTTTATGAAAATCAGTTGAGTCGTTTAAAATTTGTGGGGGGGTGAAAGTGGGGAAGAATAACCGAATGACTGCAAATATACTCGAGTGGGGTGTCAAATGGAAGCGCACTGAAAAAGAATATTGATGACTTAATCGAGAGTGTTCATATAAGCATAAAATAATTAAACAAAACTCAATATTAAAGTACCTAAATATGTATTAATCATTCTAGGATTTTTAGACTTGTTTAATAATGATTCATGGAAAGAAAAAATGGAAATCAGGAGAAGTATAAAAAAAATTTTTTTTTCGTCACCTATTAAGCACTGCACTGCGTTTTTATCAAAGGTCTAAACTAAGATGAAATTAGTTTTCAATCCAGAAAAAACAAGATCGAGAGTATTTTGAGATACAGTTCACTTCAAGCTATGAAATTTTTACAGAATAAACAGACTGCTCCTGTGCCTGTCGCTTGATTTATGATTTCCATGTTGGATAATTATATATTTTTTTTCTCCCTTTGTCATGTATCAATGACTTTGCTTACTATTGTATAAATTCAAGTTCTTAAAACGCAATAGACAGATGTGTTGCTGGGGAGTTTGTTGCGCCACTTCTTCTTCCCAGCTAAAACACTAGGAAGTGGTGACGGGTGGGCGTTTTGGGGGACTGTCTTTATGTAAAATTTGACGTTCAAAAAGTGCTGTCTAGCAGCCTAGTTTTGAATTTTGAATTTTTGAATTTTGCTTGTAAAAATCGATCAACAGCCCTACCATGACGTCTTAAATCCATCATGATTCCTGTGTCAGAGAGAGACGGAGTTGTACAAGACGAATAGCACTATCCCTTTCCCTCACACTGAACCATGATAGCATTGGAACTTCGTAGTACGGCCACTGCACGTTCTAACTTTTATAGTTAGACAAAAGAATAGAAATAATAATACCCGTAATTCTCCCTTAATACGAACCAGTACTCAAATAGTAAGTAATTAACATTGTTAAGGGGAGGCTCTGTGAAAGTTCTCTCACTTATTTGTTAGATTAATGCGCTAAGTTCAGCACGTAATTCGGTTGCGTTCTCCGAAAGTCACGTATTGATTGGAAGTTATGTGATTTTCGGGGATTTTATTAGTTTTCGTACCTGGTTATCGTCGGCTAGATTGTGTTTGGAGAATTGAGAGTGGAACATAGAAACAGAAACAAGTGATTGTGTTTATAATCTAGAACCTAATAATAGGGTATTTTCTTGGATAGAAACATAATAATTATATGTGGTCCGTTAGTTAGATTTTCAAAAAGTATTGGATAATAGCAGCGACCAGCGGTTTCACCCGCTTTGTTCCCGTTCCCGTGGCAATACGGGGATATAATATACATAGCTTATGAAAGTTCACAATAATAATAATTTTGAAAATCAGTTCAGTAGATCCAGAGATTACCCCTTATAACGTCACAAACTCACATACGTTACCTCTTTATAATATTAGTATAGATATATGTTTTGGGTATCCAAAAAAATTAAAAAGATATAAGGCCCTCAGAGTTCTGGAGTGGCAACTGGAGTTGTCACTTGTTGGTAATTAGTGTATCAAAATGTGATGCCACGCTAAGGAGACGATTCATGGTTCCTAGAAAATTGTACCTTCTTTTATCGTGGGGAAATCCTCATGGACTATCCCCCGTCTGGGGAAGACGGGGGGGTGTGCCGGACTCTTACCGGCTAAAACCACCACGGTGTTCCGACATTTGACCGTAGGCCGGGGTCGCGGGATTCGCAAAAGCATGTACCGCAACCCCGGCAGGTCTCGGTCCGCCAGCCCCTGGCGGACCTCTCTTCTGTGGGGCCTAGCCCCACGTCCTTCTTAGAAAATTGTACCTAGATGTGGCGAAAACGTTTTATATCTTACTAGCAGTGCTCCGCGATTTCACCCGCGTAGTTCCCGTTTCCGGGGGATTACAGAGATAAATATAGCCTATGTTACTCAGGGTGAATGTAGCTTTCTAACGGTGAAAAAACTGGGACTGGAAACTGGAAGTTGGTCCAGTAGTTTTTGAGTTTATTCGTTACATACAAAAATACAAATCTTTCCTCTTTATTATTATTACCTGTACGTTTTAGGTAACTATAAGCTACGCAAAATGTGCGCGTTGTTCTTCAGCATAGGACTAAAAACTATCAATGTGATGCGTAACACCCTTTTCCTTAAATTACAATACCTACCATATTTTTCATCTACACTAATTTTATAAAGATTAAAGATAAATGTATTTTTGTGTATGTGTGTGTATGTTTGTAATGAATAAACTCAAAAACTCCTGTGCCGAATTCGGAGACTCTTTCACCATTAGAAAACTACATTCACCCTGAGTAACGTAGGCTATATTTATCCCCATATTCCCACGGGAACGGGAACTACGTGGGTAAAAACGCGGGGTGCTGCTAATAATAAACACATCAAAAGTATCTAGGGATCAACATATATTTTTGCAATAACTTTCCTCCTGATTGATATTAATTAAAATTTTCTTTAAGGATTCATCAAATAAAGTGTTTTCGTTTGTCACAGTAACGATAAACCAAGTCACCTTTGCATTAATAAAGAAATTTGCCATTTTCCTAATAAAGGGATTTTTGACATTTGAACCACTAACATTAAAGTTCGAAAAAAAGACTGAAATAACAGTTTTCTTTAAAATTTTATTGGGTAACTTAAACAATTAATAATCCGTGTTTCTACCGCGAACACTAACAACACAAGAACATCGGTTTGGCATACTCAAAATGAGTTCATCCAAATCACGCTGTGGAATGGCCGCCCATGTTCGTTGCAACAACAAAAAAAGGTCTTCTTGCGACTGGATACCCTCCATATTCGGCAGAGCTCTTCGCTTACCTTGGCTGAGCGCCATGGAGGACGGTATCGCTGCACCACACGGAGACAAGACCGATACATTCAAATCTTAACTCGAAGAGCTCCAACAATAACCGCCATGATGTTAGCCGTGAGGCTTCATCACTCTTCAGGGAACTTAATTAGCGACCAAACAGTCAGAAACCGCTTGCATGAAGTGAACCTTCATTCCCGAAGACCGCTACGGGTACCACCTATAGCAATGCACAATCGTAGGATTCGATATCAATGGGCTCTTGAACACAGAAATTGGGCAGAAGAACAATGGCGTTTCGTGTGCTTTTCTGATGAGTCTCGTTTTGGTATGAGACCGGATACAAGACGTATACGACACTGGAGAACCCCTGGACGCCAACAGCGATTAAAATCCTGCCAGGAAGTCCATCCTTATAGTGGTGGAACCATCATAGTATGGGCGGGTATTTGGATCGGCGGAAGAACTGAGTTGATTTGGATCAGAGGCAACCTCAACGCTCAAATTTATGCTGAGACGATTGTATCAGACGTCATCGTTCCTCTACAAGTGCAAATCGGTCCCTTATTTCAGTTAATGCATGATAATGCACGACCGCACACCGCAAGAGTTGTAAGACAGACTCTCGCCGCAGCTAACATCAATGTCCTGCCCTGGCCTGCTCAGTCGCCAGACTTGAACCCGATTGAGCATGCATGGGATATGCTACAGAGAAGAGCTCTGCCGAATATGGAGGGTATCCAGTCGCAAGAAGACCTTTTTTTGTTGTTGCAACGAACATGGGCGGCCATTCCACAGCGTGATTTGGATGGACTCATTTTGAGTATGCCAAACCGATGTTCTTGTGTTGTTAGTGTTCGCGGTAGAAACACGGATTATTAATTGTTTAAGTTACCCAATAAAATTTTAAAGAAAACTGTTATTTCAGTCTTTTTTTCGAACTTTAATGTTAGTGGTTCAAATGTCAAAAATCCCTTTATTAGGAAAATGGCAAATTTCTTTATTAATGCAAAGGTGACTTGGTTTATCGTTACTGTGACAAACGAAAACACTTTATTTGATGAATCCTTAAAGAAAATTTTAATTAATATCAATCAGGAGAAAAGTTATTGCAAAAATATATGTTGATCCCTAGATACTTTTGATGTGTTTAGATATAAGTAAATACTGAAAACGACGGATTCAACTTTTCATGTTCAGGCATATCTTCACATGGTTATTAAGTTAAAGTTTACTTTGTGACTTGAACTAAAATGGCAGTTGAGAGCTTGTCATGCTCGCTTAAATGTTTCGCTGATGGTGGCGTGTGTGTTGGATCATTCGGCTCCCTTCAAAATGGTTGAGCTAAATTGTGCCGATACAAGCGTCATGTTCGTGAACGGACGCCGTCGGTTGAGACTGGTCACTTCTTAACTGCCACTGACTTGTTTTAATCTTTATACTTTGAATTATTGTTTTTATAGTTTCCTTTTTTTCTTTGTATTGTTCTCACATAGAGAAGCGACCAAGGACCAAGATTATGTAATACAGAACATGATTTAAAAGAGGGTTTAATTGAAATAAATGCTTTGAATTTGAATTTATTGCGGAATTTGTTCGAAAAAGTCACCGCGGCCCTGGAACGAAAAGGGCACAAGAAGGATCACGGGTGGGTTTTAGTCATTAAGAGTCTGACACTCCCTTCCGCTCCGCCCAGAGCGGGAGAAGTAACTTGATGATTTCCCATCCAAAAAAAAGGCATACCTTCACAAACAACTTTTTAGTTTTCTGCTTCAGCCAATTTATCATGTACAAGGATTTCAATCCAGCAAACATTTTTCTGGAAAAAGCTAGATTAGGCGCACAAAGCTGAGTGCATTGCAATTTTTTAGCTTCGTTGAACGCCGATTGAGATCAGGTAGCCTGAGGCGAGTAATTCCGGGTATTGCGTCGATCGTCGAGTCAATTTTAATAATTCTATCGCTTTCAGGCTTAATTGATTAGTGAAATGGAAATTTGCACCAAAAACTGTGTAAAATAACATACTGGACATACTTTTACAAAACATATAATATACTTTGTGGTACAGCAAATAAAGTAACTGAAACTTAATTTTAGGGTTACGGTGGCGGTCTTATCGCAGACCGCGAGCGACGTCTACTATGTAGTTTTTAACTCTGCAGCTGATCTTCTAGCGAAAAACCTTTTTAACCGACGATCAAAAGGTATTCATGGTTGATCTAGCCATTTTACAAAATCAGTATTTTACGTATAGAGAATACTTTTTGGCAAGACTGATGTCATATTGTCTGGTTTCTGACAATTTGTGTTTGATGTCTGTTCAGCACAGAAAAAACAAAGCGCGATCACAAAAAAAAAAAAGATGTGTTATTTATTTTCGACGATATTGCACCTTCTATAAAACACAGCAGACGATATAACAAAATCCAAGTGACAATCATTTCCATTTTTAAAAGTAAAATTAGATTTAGTTTTCAGAATGCAATTAAACGTTATTACAATCTGTCAGTCCATTCTAAGTTTAGAACGAAGAGCTCTCCTCGTCTGGCGTAGTAAAATATTTTCCTAGATAGACTTTAATTTAGTCTGAGCCAAGTATTTAGTACCCAGCATTCTTCTGTACTGGGGAAAGCGTTAAATTACAAGTTATTATTGAAGTTGGAGCTGCACTTGCTGTATTGTATGGCGTAGTAATTAAGTTTGACTAGTAGGTATATATGTAAACGATCGAATATATATTCCAACTAAGAGTGTGTCAAAAGTATTGATTATATATATATAGGGCGAACGGTGACCTTATAATTACGAATTTCAGATACAAGTTGTCACAACGATCAGTATAATAATTATTAAAATTTTGTGATTTGTAAATTCTCATCTGCCTCGCCTTTTTTCAACTAAATGATCGGCTCCCAGAAAAGCCGGTTTCAGCTGAATACCAGTATTTTACGTTGAGCGGCTGCCTATCAGACCTCCACAACCCATTAACAGCGGAATACGTTACTTTTTGGCAAGACTGGTGTCAGATTTTCTGGCTTCTAACAATCCGTAACGACTACCAAAGATCTCCAAATGATAACCGGGACCAACAGCTTAACGTGCTTTCTGATGCACGGAGAAGTCTAGTTATGTTAAGATGGTCACCCATCCACGAACCAACCTTGGCAAACGTTGCTTAACCTCGAAGATCGAGTTCTAACAATTATAAATTTCAACATTCTAACCTCGATGACGGAGCCCCGTCCAGCGGGACTGTTTTGGGGCTATTTATTTCCTGCTAATGCATGATAATTCCCGTTGCCACACCGCTGCAGTGACTAGACAGTACCTGGAAGATGTTGAGATTCCCACACTAGACTAGATAGCCCTCAGTTCAGACTTGAATCCGATTGAACATATGTATGTAGGACGTGAGAGCAGTGGTGGCCGAGTGGCAACGGCCCCGACTTACAAATTGTAGGTCGCGGGTTCAAACCCAGCCAGGCGCATTACTTTGTGTAATTAATTTCATCACCACTACTCTCAAAACGGTGAAGGAAAACATCGTGAGGAAACCGGCATGTCTTAGAACCAAAAAATCGAAAACATGTGACATACACCAACATACGCACTGGGCCCGCGTGGTGGATTACGGCCCATTCCCTCTCTTAGAGAGGAGGAGGCCTGTGTCCCAGCAGTGGGAACATTAAAAGGCTGATTATGCATGATTATGCATGTAGGACGTGTCTAACTCCGGTGTGGTGTGAGAGTGGCAGGGAATCCCAGAGAAAAGAGCTTTTTTGATGGAAACGAAGTAAGTACAAAAAAAAACAAATGAAAGTCGATAAAAAAGAAAGAAATAAGGAAAAATATCGTTTAAATTTTATTCCAATAGGCGGCATACATTTTAATACACATCAGTGTCGATTAAACTACCAACCACTTTCAGCTTCTGCAAACAATGCTCCACCTATAGGTACGCCAAATTTTCCAACAGTTTATATTAAAGCCTCCGTATAGGTGATTGCCAGCAGGCATTTTAATTATGCACCAAGTGTAGCCACTGACCTGCTGCTGAAATATTTCAATGGCTTTTAATTATGTACACTTGTATCTGTTCTGCATCGAGAGAGATTCGTTTATTTACGATGGCCCAATTTTTCTGGCCGGACTGAGTTCGCTGACTCATATTGGCAGTCATGGATTGTTGATAGTTTGTGATTATGTAAATTGTTTTTAGTGGCTAGTTTTTTTATTTTTTATTTGGAGTGTAGCTAAAACTAAATATACCATCTTATGTTATACGAAGGATAGACTCTTAGATGAAATGAGTTAAAAGCGTTTACTCCTCATTGTATTTATAGTAAATGGCATGTTCTTATTCTTCGATATAAGTGAGCGCATTTTAAAAACACTTTCAATAAATACTCAAAACACCTAGGTGTAAAAAGTTAGTTGAGAACATTTACGAAGATACAAAACAGAGAGTGCGAGGAAACATAGCATTTCCTTCCGACTCTTTAACTTTTTAGATCTAGGTATTCTGATGTATTCAAAAAATTAAATAAACTTTGAAGATACCTAGTTCTTGAATATTTTTATTCATCTCATAAAACAATATCAGCTAAAAGAGTAGACATTAAAAATATAACTTCCTTTAAAGAACAACGAAAAAACCTTCACAATCTCAAATGGGATGTAGCTTTTAAGATTTATAGAGTAGGAAAAATAAAGTAAAACATTTTGATCTCACAAAGTACATTTTACAAAACAAGAACAGAGACCGTTTACAAAATAAGATAGTAGCTGTCTCAAAAATTGAATTGTGCAAACATTCTTGGTACAGTTGGCGAAATAAATCCCGGTTACCCTTGTCAGGAGAGTCGAGAGATAACTGACCGAACTTGCTAGCCCAGTTCGAAACAATTATCTCAGAGGCGATCACGTAAATTTTTCTAATCTCCCGACGATACTTCTTCTCTTTTGTCTGACTGTACCCTAGTTTCGTGGCAAAATGTAAATTGAAAACTGTTTGAGTTGTTTTATTGTTGTTTATGGATTTTTGGGGCACAAATACTGTGAATATATGTAACAAAGTTTGTGAGATAAAATGCTTATCGGTCATTCGAAAATCTAAAATGGTATACGACTGCCCTCGGATATGATTACGTTTGCGAGGACCGTCGTAAACAATTTTAGGTTTTGCATATCCCAGAAAAAGTTTTGTTGTAAATCTCAACAAAACTTTTTAAGACTGGTTATTGTTTAGTTTTATTAATTGAGTACTTACTATAAATTGATAGATTTGTCAAGTCCCCAGTATTGAGAATCAGGCCTTTTCTGGTTGCTCTATCGTTACTATGAAAATGCAGTCTAAAAGGCCACAATACCTTTTCAAAACTCATTTCCCTACAAGCACTTTCTTTATGTAATCATTGAGTTTATTTAATCGAAAACCAACTTAAGGGCTTTCCATGAGTCGACGGCGCGTCGTGTTCCACGCGCGCCTCAAAGAGCTGTCAGCAAAGAATATGGGATCCCATAGGGTCAGTGCCTGCTAGGGTTGCGGAATTTGTTCGAAAGAGTCACCGCGGTCCTGGAACGCAAAGGGCACAAGAAGGATCACGGGTGGGTTTTAGTCAGTAAGAGTCTGATACTCCCACCCGCTCCACCCAGTGCGCGAGAAGTCATTTGATGATTTCCCATCCAGAAAAAAAAAAGGCTTTTCATGAAAAATCATGTCGAGTAACTAGATAATATAATGCTTTAAATTCTTGTAATATTTAATGCCTTGAATATGTCGAATAAAAGTTTTATAGAGCATCTTTTAGCATCTTTGGGGATTTGGTAAGGAAAATAATTCGTAAAAATATGTTGAGTTTGCTAAAAGCTTCTCGTGTCGGATTGCCTTCCCATCGGCCTATGACGTTGAGGGAATAGATATCATACCCGTCTTTACAAATAAACTTGCACAATATAGTATCTCTCGCGCCGAATGTCCGCCAAAGCCAAAGTCAAGAAGACGATTAGTATATTTCAGTTATGTGTAATATTATTATATTCACAGAAAATCAATCAAGCAAGCAAGACCTCAAAAGTTAGAAATTAAGAACTAAAACCCTTGACTAAAAACTCACGCAACAATCACAATATTATACGCAGTACATTCGCGCACAACAGTAGTATAAAACAAAACTAAAAAATCCCCGATATAAGTCTGGAGTCACAAAGCTTTGTCCCGGCCAAGTTCGCCGTGCAACCTGATTCAATTTCCATGTTAATCCGAAACACGACATAAAGTCTCCTTTGTATTGTACAAGTCAAGTTTTATCGTGTAAGGAGTTTTTTGGTGGCTGTACTCTCTAGTGATGTTGAAATGTAGTTTTGAGATTAATTGTTTTGATATTTGTGACGAAATATATTTGATAAATAACGAATTGAGAAATAGAGAAAAATAGAGACTGAATTTTATTATTAAAAGTTCTTGAATGCTCCAACATTTGTCAAGAATTTTGCTGACAATATTGGGTTTGGCATTCAATATACAATTACTATATTCTTTGCATTCAATCTAGTTGGGTGCACCTCAGTAGCTGTATTTTACATTGAAATACTACCGCTCTGACCTTATAAAACCTATTAAAATTTCGACTACGTGTAACCACTCATTCTGCCCGTCAAGGTTTTTAAACAACACCCTGGAATATCGGCTTATACATAGGCTCTTGCTTATGTATAAGCCGATATTGCTCTGCAAACATCAATCAACCGATGAGGCCTTAGCATATTCAGCCTTTTAACGTTCCCACTTCTGGGACACAGGCCTCCTCTCTAGGAGAGGGAATAGGCCGTAATCCACCACGCGGGCCCAGTGTGGGTTGGTGGATGTCATTTGTCTTCGAATTTTTGGTTCTAGGACATGCCGGTTTCCTCCCGATGTTTTCCTTCACCGTTTTGAGAGCAGTGGTGATGAAATGAATTACACAATGTAATGCGCCTGGCTGCCCGCGACCTACAATGCGTAAGTCGGGGCCGTTACCACTCGGCCACCACTGCTCCTTAACATCCCTTAATTTTGTATTACAAAGGCGAGCTTAAATCACATTTGAGTTTTCTCCCAGCAAACCTTTGAGTGATAGAGAGAGATTAGCATAGAGGGTAGGATCCAGTGCACAAATTTTACAATACAACATATTTTATCATACTTACATACATACATAGTCAAATCGACATACATATATATATAAATACATAATTATAATATTCAAATATATACATATACATGAATATTATGTCATAGCGAAAGGAAATGCTCTTTAACTTTCCTCTTGAACACATCAAGAGAAGGGCTGTCGCGTAGGGAATGTGGAAGAGAGTTCCAGAGACGTACTGCAGTCACAAAGAAGGAACCACCATAGCGACTGGAAGTGTGACGGAGTACGAAGGAGAAGAGACGTGGCAGTACGGCGTGGTGGTATTGTTATTACTAAACCAACAAATCCAAATTTTCTTTTATATGACCTTAATGCTCGGCCACATATCTAGGTACACGATGCAACTAACTTTAAGTCCTTGTTATATTCAAAGGTAAAACAAATAACTATCGTAGACCACATCATCTATACTAATATTATAAAGCTGAAGAGTTTGTTTGTTTGTTTGTTTGTTTGAACGCGCTAATCTCAGGAACTACTGGTTCGAATTAAAAATTTTTTTTTAGGTTGTATAGACCATTTATCGAGGAAAGCTTTAGGCTATATATCATCACGCTTAAGCCAATAAGAGCGGAGCAGCGATAAAGAATGTTTTAAAATCAGGGATTCCACGGGGACGAAGTCGCGGGCAGCAGCTAGTTATAAATATACAGAAAAACTTCTTTGAAACATGATGTACATATACTGGAAATATCATGTCGACTACTAACAAAATCCCTCGGTAAATTTCATGTCGTTTTCCCAACACTAAAGTGCACGTAGCGTCAACCGCATCAGGAACAAATTCAATGAGCGACCCTAGCTTTGGTTTTGGTGGTAATTTTTGTACGTGAGGGACTGAGCTGTATTTTAAGTTTTCTTTCTTCGAAATGTATCGGGTGTGGAAGATTTACATGCTGCAGTGTGGTTAGTAGTTTCAGTTGAATGTACTCATAAAGTACATCGGGAACATTTTGCCGATTGTAGGCAAATCGGGAAAAATAAACGGTACAATTTCTTACAAAAAAAGGTATTGCATTTTCATATCAAGTAATGTTCATTCAATTTCAATTTCATTTATTCATTTTGTGAACATAGGTGATTCAATATTTTATTGTACAATCTATGTCCCGCCGATAGGCATATTCAATCAATATCAAAAATAGGTTCTGCTACTACTTGCATATTTTTCAATATTTTTGCATCAGTTTCAAAAACGAAACATTTTGAAGACAATGTTTTATTAAACTAACAATTTCCTCTCCTCTTTCGTTTCTTTTTTTTTCTGACTTTCGCCAAATATCCAATTGACATTCAAATGCGTTGATAAATTTCACTATGATATCTCCTAATAAGTGTGCTGCCAAATTAGAGCTATTTCAAATACCGTCAAAGCGTATTTCACTCATGTGTCTAAATAATGTTTATGTAGCTACCAATTCCGCTGCATTCACAGCGCTTCAGCGCTTTATAAGCACTGACAAAACCAATTCCTCTTATTTGATGTTTCAAGTAACATAGTGGGACATCATTAAAAGTAAACCAGGCTACAATTGGAGCAGAAACTGTGGTGGAAATCATGTTTGACATAAATTATGTTAAAATTTTATTAAAATTAATGACGATATTATTTTTCTCGATCTCTGCTTGCGCTTGTATAGAGACGCTCAAGATAACTAAAAACAGATGGTAAATGACAGTTTGATTTTATTTTTCTTGTTGTTTTTGGACAGTTTGGTGATAAAATAAACTTTGAATACTGATAATTTTAAAACTATCATCTCTTTCCAATAAATCTGACAATTCATTTCAACAGCTGCAATCAATCAATCTTCGCTTAGTTACTAACAAACCCGCGCTTAAGAAATAAATTCAGCTTACGAATTTAAATAAATAGTTCCATTAAATAATAGCAGTAGAGAAACGTAGCGAAACTTAATAGTCCCACTATCGCCTCAGTTCAGAGGATCTCGATTTGAAAGTACTTAAGGCCGTCGGGAAATTTATTTTGTCCCCCCAAGCGGAGCGGCGAACTAAGCCTTATCATCCACCTAATAGGTTTCCACAAAGAAGCCTCTGGAGCCAATAGGGGCACCTAAAATTTATTGTTTAGTTAGATAGAAAATTCGCAGAGCCTGTCTTGTAATGTGTACTCACTGGACTGGCCAATTTAGGTTGTTCATGTTATTGAAAGCGGAATGAATTTATGAGTCGCTAATAGTTTGGCTTTAAGCGTCTTATTTTTAGAAGAACCTTTGTTCAGTGTTAGTTTCATTGAGATTTTCGTTATGTTTGGGAAAAAGTACCGACATCTTTGAAATCAAATAGATGTTATTGAATTTTTAAATAAGGTATTTTACTAAAAAAGTCAAAAAAATATTGCACACGTATTATTTTTTTTTCACGTAATCAAAAAATTAAGGCGAAACAGTGCGTTGAAAAAACGCGTGACGTCATTACGTGCTACAATGTTTATCAGTGACGTGACGTAACCAGCCCCCACTTTTAAACTTTTAATTTTTTTAATGATTTCAATTGACAAAAAATACGTGTCCAATATTTTTTTTTAATCCATCGGACGGACTAAATAGAATAATGATTTTTGATATGTAGTAAAATAACCAATTATAATCACATCCTAATGCCAAAAAATCATATGTACAATTCTTGACTAAAACATTCTTAAAATCCTAGCAGCAGCGTCAAATAATATGATATCATCTTTAGCTGAAATATCCGCTCGTTGGCTATCTTCTATCTGCCCTTGACGTAAAAATAAGACAAGCCATAGAACTCTGGTCAACGAAAAGGAAATCAATTAGGATGCATAGTTCTACACAGTTTTTTTCGACAAAAATTTACAAATAATATACTACCTAATGAGCGAAGCACAAAATACCTACAATTAGCTGATATTAAAATCAGCAAGCGCCCAGTAATACTAATAATAATAATACAGAATGATGTATTAGCGTAAGCTTTATAACTGTTCACAAATGCTGAGTTTTCCCTATATCCCATTTTTTATAATTATTCATCTAGTCAGCAAATAGTATAAAACGCAGGAACACAAAAACAATGAGACTTGTGTGCAAAAAGAAACAGAATCTCTCTTGCTAGCCTCTATGTGCCTAACCGTTACGTTAACCGTGCATTACCGTTACCCCGTATAAATTTGTTACTTATAGTATGTATGTAGCGATCTTCTTCTGCATTGACTGTATGTCCCGTTTACTTGTACTTTTTACTCCATTGCGTACGATTTTGTGCAGTTCCTTATCTATGCGTAGGCAAAGATAATTCATGATAAGCAACTGCCTAAAAAACTGGAACTATTAAAAAGGTAAAATGCAGAGTAGGTATGTATATTTGGGTATGTATATAGGTATGTATATACCTACTGTGCATTTTACCTTTTTTCTGGTTGGGAAATCATCAAATGACTTCTCCAGCTCTGGGCGGAGCGGAAGGGACTATCAACCCTTACTGACTAGAACCCACCTGTGATCCTTTGCGTTCTAGGACCGCAGTGACTATTTCGACCAAATTCCGCAACCTGCATTAATTTTATTCTTACAGAGCAACTTCAAAGGATCAACGTCTACATCTTGTCTTATTCATACTTCAAGATCAGTCCCGTTATGTCGTGCACGTTCTACGCTCCGACTTCCATCTTCCATGAAAGGGTTGAGGATTTATAACCTTTTGTTACTGGCTACCTACCTATATATTCTATTATATCGGATGACACCTGCTATTATATGTTAAATTGGGTGACGTTTTTATCTTTCGCGTGCTGATAAGTCAATTTATGCGATATGGGATTAGGTCCAATATAATTTGTGCAAATGTAAATTTTGCATTGTTGGATTTGTTTTGATAAATGTTTGTGTTTGTTGGGAGTAATGTATTTTTGTTTATTTGAATGGGTTTTTTGATGCGTCACAAAATTTTCTTTTTTTGTGTTTAATAAAAGGGATCTTCTGTTCTAAGCTAAAAACAAATAACAAAAATAAGTCATGCAGAGAAACACGGATGGTTGATGAAAAAACTGAGCTGCAGTTTTTCTTTGGTTTTATATGTTTTTTTATAGTTGTAAATAGTAATGAGCTGCCTGAAAGCTAATTTAAGCATAATTTGTGGAAACAATCACATTTTATCACCCTAGGTGTATATATTTAGCTCTGTGTTTGTGGGAGCAGTGGTGGCCGAGTGGTAAGAAACCCAGTGTAAGTGGTTCAAACCCAGCCAGGCGCATTACTTTGTGTAATTAATTTCATCACTTATGCTCTCAAAAACGGTGAAAGAAAACATCATGAGGAAACCGGCATGTCCTAGAACCAAAAATTTCGAAGACATGTGACATTCATCAACCCGCACTGGGCCCGCGTGCTGGATTACGGCCCATTCCTTCCTAGAGAGGAGGCCTGAGTCCCAGCAGCGGGAACATTAAAAGGCTGACTATGCTTTTATGATTATGCTGTGTTTTCTGCAACAAATAAATCACTCTTAATTTTCCAACCACAACATTTTCATCATGGACCTTTACATAATCCACGATCATTTTATCACGATGATTTTCATGAACTGTTCAGTTGCCCTTAAATCGCCCATCAATCAAGAACTCTTATCACCGGTACAAATCACAGGCAAGTCGTGCTGCAGCACTATGCAGCGCTGTACAGCGGTGGTTAGCAACCGCAGCGCTTTGTGCGATCAACAGCCGTGTTAGTTAGTGACTGATACCGTGCTGTTGTAATTACATTGATTAGTTTCAGTGGTTCGAGTCGGATTTGGCCTTTTTTTGATTAGACAACAATTAAGGCATCAAACGATGTTCATTCTTTTGGAAATTCGTACCATAAAATATTTTTTTTTACTTGGCTTGCAATTGGATCCTACAAAAGATAAATATTTTTTACAAAAAGATCGCAAAAGCGATGCTTTGTAGCTATGGCTGTATGTTAAACTGTACTGTGTGAATAAAATATGTTTCTAATTCCTTTTCACAGAAACCAGATTCGACTATGTGACGAGAAAAATAAAGTAGATTACTATTTAGTAAAGAGACACAATATTAAAAAAAAAAGAAAGAAATCTCATTTATTCCACCAGAAATAACGCACATAAAAAGAACAAACTTAAAAGAAACAAACTCTTAGTACTGGCATAATTTAAAAAACGACCAACAAAAATTTCAGCCTAGGTGGCGAAATTTGTTTAAAAGAGTCACCGTGGCCCTGAAACGCAAAGGGCATTTGGAGGAACACGGATGGGTTTTAAAGTCTAACACAGTGACTGTCAGACTCTTACTGACTTAAACTCATTCGCTCCGCCCAGAGAGTAAGAAGTCGTTTGATGATTTCCCGCACTTAAAATTAAATAAACAAACAACACAAATTTATACCACAGCTAACGATGTGCCGAAACCGTGCTCGGCACGCAACAATAGTTCGCAGAAAACGATTTGTACAAACAAATTCATTTGGCACAACCAAATACAGAATGAATAACGGCTGAAAAACGGAATTGACAAAACAATTCTAGATTAATCTAAATAGTTAAAGTTAAAACAAACGAGGACGGTTTTTGGTAGATTGATAAACAAACGATTCAATCGAATCTTATATTATGACGGGGCTTATCACCAGCCTCCTGTAAATAACTGTCGGTTTATGTATCAAATTCCCATTAATGAATATCAGCAGATCATTTAATTATAAAAGCATGTAATTAGAAAGACGTTTGATTAAGGATGTTGTCATGACATATGTAGGTCTCATTTTGATTTTTGGAACTTTTTTTTTTAATTGACCTTTGTTGCTCTGCTCTTCCAGACTTCCAGACTTCTCCGTGCCTCGGAAAGCACGTTAAGCCGTTGGTCCCGGCTGTCATTTGGAGATCTTTGGCAGTCGTTACGGATTGTCAGAAGCCAGAAATTTGACACCAGTCTTGCCAAGAAGTACCGTGTTCCCCAGTTAATGGGTCGTGGAGGTCTGGTAGGCAGCCACTTCATGTAAAATACTGGTTTAATTCAGCTGAATCCGGCTTGACTGGGAGCCGACACCAATGTAGTTGGGAAAAGGCTAGGCAGATGATGCTCTGCTCTTCCAGGTGTTTTGACTTCTCTAACCAATCCGTCATTAACTCCTCTAAGCTACACCAGCTTACATATTCTAGGCCGTCCTCGGTGACAACGCTTGTCCGTTTTGTAGTTTACCAAAATAATTTGATGTTTGTTAAAATGATTATGATGCCGCTATTCAAAACTTCATTAGAATCTAAAAAGGCTAATTTTAGCACAATATATTTTATACATGTACGTTCTAAGATATCAAATAAAAAAATACTAAAAATATATACAACTTCCTACGCAGCCGTATATTTAAACAAACATAATTATGTACCATCCATATTATCCTAATTTGGCGCCTGCTAAAATATTCCGCTTTCTGCATAGTCGAAAACAAAAAGTTTTAGTTAGTTGCGAAATGAAAACAATTAGCGTTTGCAGCGGCTGCAGCGAAGTGTAGCGATTTAAGCTATGAGTACTAATTGAAGCTATAAAATAATTTTAACACTCATAAGCCAACATTATTTTGAAGATCGAGACATTAAAAGGCTTTAAAAATATTTTTGTCATGACTTTAATATTTTGTCTTATTGTCTTTCGACCGTTGTTATAAATGTTTATTCACGCTATACACGCACGATTTTTCTTCCAATACATTTTTTGTTGGGAACCGGTCAAGGTCCTATTTCTAACAATGCAACTTTAAAAACCAGATCGGAGACCATGAGGAATGCTCCAAATCAATTATTGTTACTGTGTCAATCGCCACCCTATCATTTAAGCACTTATTACACTATCGAATTTTTAGGTAATCTAACTAGGAAATTGGAAAGTGTAATAAGCGCTTTAGATTTATTTCTTTTGAATGATTTCTCTCATAATCTATTTAACTTTAGATAATCCTGACTCTTAATTTTAGTCCTGAGTAGACAATGGGGGACAGGAAAACCCTTGGCATTTATATTCATTGTTATTTTAGTCATATTTTTGTTTGATACCATCTTACCACAGGTCCGTCCAAACGATTTCTTTTATAAGCAGTCCATTAATTTAACACCAAATCATTTTACGGAAACCAGAGAAGAGTTTTATTTATTCATTCAAATAAGGCAAACCAAGCACTCGTAATAATTAAAGTTAAGATTAAGCATTATAAGACGGTCCTATGTAAAGTCCGTTTTTCAGATACCTTGAGCTAATATAAGATTTACTTTCGCAATTATTTATTTTTATTTATTCACTCCCTTTAAAGACTAAACAGTTGTTACAGCGAACAACAATAAATCCTAGCTCAACCGGGCACCGTATAAGTTACGAAAAGTATTCGCGCCGCCAATTTGCTGGTAGCAAAAATTCGTTGTTAGTTGAAAACAATTAAGCGGTCTAACTGGTACTGGATAGTGGGCTAGCTGGGAACTTTGTTGGAACTCATTGTAGTAGACAAGGATTTTGTAACCTACATTTTGGTTGGATGTGGCTTTATCAAAATCGACGTATTCGTTTATAAATTGGGGAACTGTATACTCCAGGTCCATACAATAGCAATTATGTAGGTTACAATACAATTGAGGGCTCTGTATGAGGCTCTTGTGAGGAGTCATCTTGAATATAATGCGGCCGTCTGGAGTCCGAGTGAAATAAAACATAAAAATATGCTCGAACGGATATAGAACAAATTCGTTAGATTTATTTATTTAAAGCTGTATGGGAGATACTCGGGATACCCGTTACTGTATCCTTCTGTCTCGGTACGGTGGACTACTACAAATTAGAAATTAGGCGTGAAGTGGCACTGGCAACATATCTTTTTAAAGTTTTAAGAGGTAGTACCTATACAAAATTCTTTTTTCAAAATTTCTTTATTCAAAATTGATTTATTTTTCTGGATAAATACGTAGTGGGATGGCACAGACCGCAGCTGCTGGTGGTGCCGAGTGCGCGCACTAACCTGCTGGGGCGCGCACCGCTGACTCGTGCGGTGCCCACTCTTAGCACGGTAGCAGATGCCATAGATATATTTACCTGTACACTGGATAAGTTCACAAAGGCCGCGTATTGTGTAGCGTATAAGGTATAGTTAAGTGTATTTTACTTAAGTTACTTTGTCGCATTAGATTGTATATGAAACGACAAAGGAAACATGTGATGTGATAAATAAATAAATAAATTTGAAGAAGATACAAAATAGCAAACGAAGTAAATGTAATAGTAATAGTACAGAATTGCGATTACTCGTATCAGTAGTGCAGAAGAATAAGCTTGGGATGGACGGCATTCGAGAAGCTGCGTGATATCTTTGAATCATCGAATCCACAATCTCTAAATAACAGGGTCTATAACCAGTGCGTCACACCCGTAATGACTTACGGAGCTGAAACGTGGACACTCAACATAGGCCTGATTCTCAAATTCAAGGTTGCTCAGCGTGCAATAGTGAGAACTATGCTCGGAGTTTCTCTGGTGGATAGAATTCGCAACGATGTCATTCGCCAGAAAACTAAATCCACCGACATTGCGAGTAGAATCAGCGTGCTGAAGTGGAAGTGGGCCAGCCATGTCTGTAGACGGACAGACGGTTAGATTGGAGACCGCGTATGGGCAAACGTAGTGTAGCACGCCTTGCGCCACAATGGATTGATGATTTGAAGAAAGTGGCTGGCAGCGGATGAATGCGGACTGCTCAAGACTGGGATGGTTGGCGCTCTTTGGGGGAACAGCAGTGGACGGCAATTGGTTGAGACAGAATTATGCTGAGCATGCCAATACCAACACCAATAATCACTGCTCTTTAGTCAATAAATAGTTGGGATATAACATGTAGGTACAAAAAACTTCAGAACAGTATCCTGAATTTTGTCAAACAGGATGAGAAGAGAATTTTGAATAACCAGAGGCAATATTTCTACGGATACTTGTAGCTCGGCAAATTTTCAATTGCAAAAAAAGTGCTAAGAATGGTTTTTAAAATCGTAAACTTTTATTATAATAGGAATTTTGAAGATTTTTATAGTGCCAATTATGTTTTATTCTTCTTCTTCATCGTTCCCTCACTACTGAGGATCGCGACTATATACGACGCGTTTCCAATAAGCCATGCGGTCTTCTGAAGCGTGGACCACTCTGTACATGCTGCCACCAAAAGCCTCTTTATGGCATCGGACCATCTTGCCGGTGTTCTACCCTGAGCGCGCTTTCCTTCGACCCGGCCCAATATCTCGAGCCTTTCCCAGATTATGCTTGGATGAACGCATAATATGCCTGATTATTTTTTATTAATATTTTTATTTAATACTTTATTTTCAGGCAACTAAGGCCCATAGAAAAAAATACAAAATATAATTTTACAAAATAATAAACTAATACATATTAAAAACATAACAGCTAGGTAATCTAAATCTAAATACGTTGAGTCGGCGACGTATTGCGCAGAGTCGTGGTGTCATGTAGCCTTCCTCGAAAACGCCGATACACGACACCCGTCGGACAAAATTCCTCCTTCATAAAAGTCTGCAGATGGTGAGTCGGTACTCGCACCACAAAAGATTTGAAGTTAATCTGGTGGCGTGACTCCAACTTTTCGACTCTCAGAGTGAATTTGGTTTTCATCTTTATGTATTCCACGATCTCCTCTACCCTCGTGGTGTGATGCAGCCGCGACACATACAGCTGCGTCGTCGGAATAGCAGGGCGCAGCAGCAGGTTTGGTTTATTATTACCGCATCAAAATTTTCGGCAATCATTGTGCAGAAACCGCCGGAGTGCAGACCCGCGGTACAGTGAAGAGCAATTTATTACTTTTAAGTTGCCCCTGCACTACGGGATTAGACGGAATGCTCGTTCCTGCAAATATGTACAATAATAACAACCGTTCAGTTGCGATTTGTTGCAACGTGTGCGGTTAGTTTGTTGGATTAACTTTCATGTCGTTGTTTTGACTTGAGATGTTGCAAGAAAGCATTACATTTTTATTGCAACACTATACAATTATAATACTATGAACAAAACTAAGAACAAGAGAATAAGAGGTTTTCATGCAACTGGCTGTGCCAGTAATATAAATAATACTGTGTCTAAAAATAATTACATATATACTGGGGACGATATTTACTATGGGTGATAACGAACTGGTTATACTGTTTTGTTCACTTGTTTGTTTGTAGCGAATAAGCTGCGAAACTACTGAACTGCTTTTAACCATTTTTCAGCAGTGGAAAGCTACATTACCAGCAAGTAACATAGGAATTATTTTACCACAATTAATTATAAAACAACGCGCCGTGACGTAACAAACCCCATTTTGATGTTTTATTATCTTCGTCAAATTTTATGGAGCTAAAACAAAAAAATACGTTTCCAATATTATTCGATAAACTAACTGATGGACTAAATAGAATCATATTTCAAGAATCCAGGAAACATCCCTATTGTATGAAAAACAATAAAAACAATAATTCATTAATTGAACACAAACCGCAGATAGAAGAAAAGTTATATCTCTCAGATAAGCTACTTGATCTTTTTACTACGTGTCATTTCTAGATCTTCTTCCGATGTAAAAATGTCAATATGTTTCGTCGGGTCAGCTTTTTGTTTATCCAAACTGTGATAGTTTGTATAAAAAATTCAACTTTGTAGGAAGATTGTAACGTTTCCTCCCACAACCCCTAAAATCACCATTCAAATATAATGAATGAAATCCAGGTCAGAAATATTCTCATAAAAATTAAGTGGTTTGTTTACCCATGTAAACTTAGATATTGGTTAAAAATAAAATAATCTGTAATATTTTATTTTTAACCAATATCTAAGTTTTAAGCAGTCTTCAAGATAAGACATATTTAATTTATTATGAAATATAGATTTCATACAAAACGCTGAACAAGATGAGAAATAAGACTTGCGCCTTACATCATACAGCAGCACTACCGTGCCAAGACAAACCACTGTATCTAAAAAACGCCTATTTTTCAGAAATCGCAAAAAACTTTTTTTTTTCTTTAATTGGCCACAGAACCGTGAATATTCATCCGATTGTAATGAAATTTGGACCAATTACGCATAATGTGCTACTAATGGTGGTCAAAGAAAAATAATTCAAGATTTATACTTTTTTCACAGATTTTCAAGCAAAAACGTGTTTTGTCGTAATGTGCTTTATCAATAATATGTGCGAGTTGATATGACAAAACACTGTAACCTGATAGTTACAGTATTATGTCATAATAATATGTAGGTCTCTAGGACTCATAAATGGAAATGCTCCTTTAAATTTTATTCTAACTAGCATCGCCCCGCGGTTTCACCCTCGCAGTTCCCGTTCCCGTGGGTATACGCGGATAAAATATAGCCTGTGTTACTCAGGGTGAATGTAGCTTTCTAGTGGTGAAAGAATTTTTGAAATCGGTCCAGTATTTTTTGAGTTTATTCGTTACATACAAAAATACAAATCTTTCCTCTTTATAATATTAGTATAGATAGATAATATTAATAGAGATAGAAAAATATATTCATAAAACTAAGTTTCTCATACTTAATATCTCTTTTAGACTGTAAAAATAATTTTATAAAGGAAACAGGCAAGAATAATAAGGTTATTTTTTCTTAAATTCAATTATTAAACGTAATCCAGACTACTTAAACCAAAAATCTTATCTCGGACGGAAGCCAAATCAACAACATTGGATACCACTAGTTCTTCAAAAAACTTTTTACAAAAAAATACAACCGACTTTTCCACAAAAAATCAAAAAAGTACAAAATAACTTTAATTTCGGAACTCGGTGTTTGTGGTTCCTTTTTCATTTTTTGAACACCGACTTCCGAAATTAAAGTTATTTTGTACTTTTTTGATTTTTTGTGGAAAAGTCGGTTGTATTTTTTTGTAAAAACTTTTTTATTTTTCACTTTTTAGTGGTACCTAAATCCCCTCCCCTCCCCCCACCTAGACGAACCAATTACATTAGTGTAAAAAAACGCACTGCTCCAATGCAGAGTAAACTAAAAGGTCGTCAATGTAGACAATGTAGATATTTTTTTTAGATTTTTCAAAAACGCTTGTTCGATTTCGATAAAATTTTCATGGGACCATTTGGGAAGTATACCCTTTCCAACAAAAAAAGAATTTTTCAAATCGGTTGGCAAGCGACGGAGTTATGCGCGAACAAACAATAAAAAAAAAAAAAAAACATACAAACATCCGAATTGAGAACCTCCTCCTTTTTTAGAAGTCGGTTAAAAAAGATTCGTTCTGGACCGTGGCATAAACTGACAATTTTTCAAGTTCTGTCTTGTTTCTTTACTAACTCCCGTTGGGTTTTCTTGTTTTTTAATCACATCTAACATATTTTTTTATGTTCTATCAGCTCTATCAGAGCAGATTCCACAGACTTTATAATTTTATATCTATCGATATCAAACCTACCTGCTTAAAAAATCTTTGCAATACTGCAGGTAACATAAACCAAATATAAGCACGTTAACTTGAAGAAGTCCCGACTTACAATAAACAAGGGCTTTCAAATCAAAACAATTACTCCAAATTTCTCACGAGAGTGTTAGGACAAAACACTGTAACTTTACACACTGGCTGAAGAAAAGGTGAGTTTTGTTTTGGCAAAACACGGTATCTGGAGATACAGTATTTAGTCGAATTAGGACACTAGGTTTTAAGAGTTACAGTGTAAATTGCAATGATGTTTTTCAATGTTATTGGTAGAAAATCAGTATATTCTAAGCATGTACATATAGATTAGGGTCCGAAAAGCTAATTTAACGGTGTTACCACAAAACACTGTAACTCGAGTTACAGTGTTTTGTCATGGCACGGCAGCAGTGGTAATGAAATTAATTACATAAAGTAATGCACCTGGCTGGGTTTGAACCCGCGACCTACAATTGGTAAGTCGGGGCCATCTACCGGCGTCTACCAGTTGTCGTTAAATCAATATCGATTAAAACGAGTAAATATCACGTTTGTTATATGGAAGCCCTTAAATATTGGTTTTATTCTGTTTTTTTTTTGGATTTTTTGTTATAGCGGCAACTAAAATACATCATCTATGAAAATGCAAACTGTTTAACTATCATGGTTCTTGTAATACATTCTGGTGACAGACGGACAGACGAACGGACATGTGTCTTACTAATAGGGTCCCGTTTTTCCCGTTTTCCCCTTTGAGTACGGAACTATTCATCTTTAACTCAATCAATCATTAATTTTATTTTTGTTAAAATAATGAACAATGTCAACGCAAATCATTTGAATATCAAAAATTGAGTTTAATTTCCCTTACTGTCTTAGTCAGTTATTAGTATTGAGTTGTTCTATTTATTAGCCTTGTGACATTTAAGCACTTTTCTGTACCACTCTCCGCTATTATGTATAATTACTCTCAAAGATTTTTCTATCTGTAAACAATGATGTGATTTGTCATAATTAAAACATCGTTGCCGTTGTAGAATATTCTTGATATTATTTTCTATCACTTGCAATGAATCTTTGTGAAAATGTTGAACAAACCTGCGTACTTCTAGAATATTTTCCATATAATTCATCAGGTTTTTTTTTTATTAAAAGTATGTTGTCGGTTTGAAATCTGCAACATCTGGTAAATCACGACACATAAGACATCAAATTTATCTATATAATCGTTGCAGCAAATATCCTATACGATAATCCTCGATTTAAAAATGAACATGGATATGTACTTCATCTACAGGGATTACTTAGTTAGTAGGGATTATTTAGGATTCACTATCAGTATTCTAATGAATTTGGGGTATATATAATGGGTTAATATGTGAAGCTGAATCAAGGATCAAGGAAAATTACCAATTTATAAGTTAACTGATATTTTCCACAATGAGTTTTGTGTTTGAGGAGATCGACGCTTTTGAAATGTGGATTTAGCGAAGCTTCTTCGTATACCATGGGTTGCTATAAGAATAAATGAGTCCACTATGGTAGAACTTACATCACCATCGGCTTGCTATAATATACCAGTAACCCTGACCCTTTTCAGACATACTATGCGTCATCTAAGCATAGATTGGAAAGTCCCATGCTATGAGCCGGCTCGAAGGAAAACGCGCTCAAGGTAGAACACAGGCAAGATGGTTCGAAGCTATAAAGAATGCTGTTGGAGGGAACGAACGGAAAGAGCGGTCCACACTGCAGAAGATCGTATCGCTTGTAGATGCGTCAAATGTCATCGTGATTCTCAGCACTGTGGGAACGACGAAGAAGAAGTTTACGGAGAGGATAGACTGGAATACCCCAAAACAAAAAATAAATAAAATGATTTTGTATATTACAACTATTATGTATCTAACAACTACCACTTTCAGCAACATAAACATGTCTTTAGCTGTTTAAACAACATAACATAATAATGTATGTTTTTGTCACGTTTTGGTCAACGCAGAGATTTTTTAGATATTCGAATAACCCCAAAACAAGTCAATGTCAGTATTTTGAAAAAAAAATCACGTTTTAAATCCTGAATAATAAAGAAGTTCTTCATACACCTACTTGTCTCAAATCTGCAACATCCCATTTGAATTTCAATAGTAAATCGAACTGTGTCCTTATTCCTGATAAAATGTTCCTTTTGAAATCGTAAATCTTCGAATATTACTGACATTTCTCTATACTTCAAGCCTTTGTACATAGGTAATGTCTGCCAAACAAGCACTAGTAGTGCCATCTCGAGAAAAATTGAAACCATGACTTGTTTCTTTGAAATGTTCATGAATATTCTTTCAAAGGAACATCTGCAGTGCAAGAGAATTATTCTCTTTTATTCTTGAAATAAAGAATTTTGATTTAATATTTTAAGAATTTGTTTAAGTCAATTCAATAAAAAACCTCGAAAATTATCATAATCAACTTCAGTTATAATTTGTCAAAAACTTAAAATTGTAAGTAAAAGCAACAAATAAAAAGCAATGAATATAAAAGTGAATATATGGGCCTACCTTTTATGGAAAAACTTTTTATGTCATAATATTATTGTGCATAACGACGGATAACATTATCTTCACTTCGCAGAAAATTGTTTGGCATACACTCATTTATCATACATTAAAAACTCATAATTTTTTAAGTCAGAATCATCTTTAGGTATGTCTTAAGATGATTCTGATTCATTTCATATCCATAAAAAATAAAAAGTTGAACCATCGTTATTCATATCGCGGGGAGTTCACAATCAGAATAGTCTTCTGGCATGCGTTTTATATCCATAATAATTGAAAGACTCACTAGTAGATTAGTTTATATTTCTGCATGTATTATCACTCAATAAAACAGTTGATTGTGAACATACATACATAATGTGGTTTTTATTTCACTGTAAGAACCATGCAAACAAGCATCCAGCGTATAATATACGTATATTTGTATGCTTTTAAAAAAATTGTTTAAGAGAGATTATGCCAAATGTGTGTTATCTATACTAATATTATAAAGCTGAAGAGTTTGTTTGTTTGTTTGTTTGAACGCGCTAATCTCAGGAACTAGTGGTTCGAATTGAAAAATTATTTTTGGGTTGAATAGACCATTTATCGAGGAAGGCTTTAGGCTATATAATATCATCACGCTTAAGCCAATAGGAGCGGAACAGCGATAAAGAATGTTTTAAAATCGGGGATTCTACGGGTACGAAGTCGCGGGCAGCAGCTAGTACCAAATAAATTTCGAAATATCAAAATTCTGCCTGTTAAAGGGAACTTCTATATAATTACTTAAAAATAAACTACGGAATCAAAAAACGACTTAAAGGAGTTAAAACGAGCTTTAAGACTTTAATATAAATTGGAGAAGTCGACTTCAGAATAACATGTGACTACTTTGATTTAAACTATGACATATGAAACACATTGAAAGACATTAACAATACCAATATAAATAATATTCCTCCGATCAAATCAAAATTTTATATGGAAGATTCTGTTTCCAAATCTGTTTCATAAATAGCAAACGATTATCTCTAATTTCTCAAAATCATTCTCATCAGCCTATTTATAGAGTCATATTAAGTACAACAAAATAATTTAAACGAAAAGTTGAAATAATATGTCCATTTTTAATTAAGCAAAATGTCAAACGCAATACAGCATGTGTTCCTTTGAGTACGGATATTTATTAGTCTAGTCCTCATTAGAGATACAAAAAGTTGTTTCCCTGACAGATTATTTTTATTAGTAGCTTATTTGCTGCGACCAGACCACAGTAGAGAATGAAATTAAAAAGCTGTTTTGTGAAACCCTGGCAGTTTTAATTTTTTTTCCAGCATAATATATCATTAGAAACAGCAAAGGCTGGTATTCTCATCAGTTCTTCTCCCATAATAATTATCATGCCCAGTGAAACGTTCCACTGTACAAGAATCTTTGTTACATGGATAGTGTCTCATTGGTATCAAAATAATTAGTAGTCTTTATTATAAGTCTAATTTTTTCTAAGGTCTTTATTAAAAATCTCCTGCACCCTAGGGTATCGTTTCCTCTTCTATTTAAATCTTTAAGCAGTTTATCTAGAAAATGGCTTCTACTAGTAAAGATAATTCTATTTTCAAGACAATATAACCATTAATAGAATTTTACATGCCTTGGTGACGTTTCCAGATTTTTTTTTTAATCATTTTGATATTTTTTCACAGAAAGTGGTTCATTTTTTGTTGAAATTAGTAAGATTTTAAATAAGTTGTTTTTTTTTTTTATAACTGAAGATGGAAATATTCAAAATAGCAATAGGCAAGAAATCGTGGAAAAGTACAATCATTGTCAACTGGATGTCTCTCAAAAAATATTTATACCAAAAATTGTAGCGTCTACCCAGTCAGTAATTAATACGAGTCAGGGAATTCTATTTATAACTGTTCTAAAGAAAATGTCTACGTCACTATCAGTTCTAAAATCCAATAATATTTGCAAGTAAGACTCCAAAATAAATACTTGGCTCTCATAACATAACATAATGGCTGTTAAAACGAAGATAAACTTGATACGAAGAAAATAATTAAATCGTAGCATTCTTGGCGCTTGATATAGCTGCGCCAAAGATTCAACTGTAAGTGACAATTAGTAGAAAGATCTTTCAATTCAAGATGTTATTACTGTGATATCAACTGAGTTATTGTTTTCACATAAGTTCAGACTTTAGTGAAATGGTGATAGTATAAGTCATTGATTTAATATAATGCAGTATATAGGGTGTGAGAGGAAGGATGTGACCATATTTTAAAAATTTAATTGGTTTCTATTGCAGTATATAGGGTGTGAGAGGAAGTATGTGACCATATTTTAAAAATTTAATTGGTTTCTATTGCAGTATATAGGGTGTGAGAGGAAGGATGTGACCATATTTTAAAAATTTAATTGGTTTCTATTGCAGTATATAGGGTGTGAGAGGAAGGATGTGACCATATTTTAAAAATTTAATTGTTTTCTATTGCAGTATATAGGGTGTGAGAGGAAGGATGTGACCATATTTTAAAAATTACTTCTACTCGCTCAAGCTCCGATGTATTTTTTATCTTGATTTTATTTAGATATTAACTATGAATTCTTTTAGAAAGCTCTTCTTTTGCATAGGCAAAAGCAGTTTTAGAAATATGACCACAACTTTTCTTTACAACCTGATTTTCAAGCAATTGCGAATATAATTCATAGAATTGATTAAAAACATAACATCGAAGTTATCACCAATCTACACTAACACTACAGATAATTGTCCACTCTTTATCACAGGGAAGGCTAGAGCTCTGAAGCTTGCACGGGGAGCATTATGAGTGGATTATGCCTTTGTATTTGTGCCACACATCATCATCACCATCATATCAGCCCGAAAGACGTCCACCGCTGGACATAAGCGTCTCAGTTGGAATATGGGTTTCTGATTGAAAAACGATTTTTTAGAAATAGTAGAAAAAAACTTATTTATTGGTTTGTAAGAACACGAAGCAACAACCAAAAACCATCATAGGATCAAATATTAAAGTCAAATTTTGTTATCTATATCTAATAGTTTCACATCCATCGCCTACCCGCGACCCTCACCAGATCATCGCTCCACCTTATGATATAATTTCCAACGCCACGTCTTCCAGTACACAAAAATACAAAAATGTTATTTCTTTTTTTTAATTAGCCCCAGTAAGTTACAATTGTACTTGTGTCAGAGCCGTCTCCCTCTTCCCTTAAGTGGTATCTTGACTTACTCACTTGACGGCCACCGTAGGCGCAGGCCGGCGGATGGCAAGCTATGGATGGCTCACCGTCCGATAGCAACCAGTCCTGGGTCGACGGCACGTCGTGTTCCACGCGTGTCTCAAAGAGCTGTCAGCAGAGAAGACTGGGTCAGTGCCTGCTAGGGTTGCGGAATTTATTCGAAAGAGTCACCGTGGCCCTGGAACTCAAAAAGCACTTGAAGGATAAAAAATTAAATAAAATCAAATGATAGTTATTATAACTGTCAATATATGAGGAGTTGTGAGTAGAAGTAGACTAGCAGAAGTAGTAGAAGAAATCATGTATTTGTACGTGCGTAGGTGTGTATTGAACTATTGGTTACTATATATTGGCCCCGCGGTTTTATCCACGTAGTTCCCGTTCCCGTGGGAATAAGATGATAAAATATATCCTATGCTACTCAGAGTGAATGTAGCTTTATAATGGTGAAAGATTTTTTTAAATTGGTCCAGTAGTTTTTGAGTTTATTCGTTACATATAAAAATATAAAATACAAATCTTTCCTCTTTATAATATTAGTATAGATATAGATTGAAATCAGCGGTGGATGAATTTTAACATTTTTTATTTTGAACGATTACATTTATCGAAGCTCTATCTTCTTCCATGGGCATTATTCAACCATCAAGAAAATTAACGCTCGGGATCATCAATTACTGCTATTCATTTATTTTATTTATATTCTACATAACTGTATACTGGTGCTTTTCAACTGTAAAAGATTTACCGAAATTGCATTTAAAATACAAACAATGTGAACTATTTGTATTTATAAAATTCGGTTAGAAAGTATTATTCCGTGTTAGCAATTCACTTTTAATAGCCCAAAAAAATTCACAGCTTCAAAACAAAATAGCATTCGAACTCAATTTTTAAAAACTGCAACAATACTCGTAAAACCACGGTCGGTATATTTTGACGGCGATAGTTGCACAATTAGTTGCAGTCGCAATAAACGACGCCAAACGGTATTTACCGTTGGACAATGTTGTACGTTCGATTAATACCTATGCTGTGGTTAGTGGGATAGTCCATGAAACAACTGCTGTGATATTGTGGCATCACAGAAATTGTTTGCTAAGATGTTGTTATGTTATGTAATGAACTCAATAAACACAAAGGCCAAATCACACCACAACTTACTCAAAATCAGAAGTCATTTATTCAAACTAGGCTGAGAGCCAGCATTTATTGAACGTCAAATTTTACTTAAAGACAGTCCTCCAAAATCGCCCACCCGCCAACACTTCCTAGTGTTTTAGCTGGGAAAAAGTACTCAAAATCAAAAGTCATTTATTCAAACTAGGCTGAGAGCCAGCATTTATTGAACGTCAAATTTTACTTAAAGACAGTCCTCCAAAATCGCCCACCCGCCAACACTTCCTAGTGTTTTAGCTGGGAAAAAGTACTCAAAATCAAAAGTCATTTATTCAAACTAGGCTGAGAGCCAGCACTTTTTGAACGTCAAATTTTACATAAAGACAGTCCCCCAAAACGCCCACCCGCCACCTCTTCCTAGTGTTTTAGCTGGGAAAAAGTACTCAAAATCAAAATTCATTTATTCAAACTAGGCTGAGAGCCAGCATTTATTGAACGTCAAATTTTACTTAAAGACAGTCCCCCAAAATCGCCCACCTGCCACCAGTTCCTAGTGTTTTAGCTGGGAAGAAGAAGTGGCGCAACAAACTCCCCAACAACAAATCTGTCTGTTGCGTTTTAAAAACTTGAATGTATACAATAGTATACAAAGTCATTAATACATGATACATAGTGAAAATAAAATGTATCCAACATGGAAATCATAAATCAATTCACTACAAAACATTGTAAAAAGTAGATTAAGTCAATAAAGTTAAAACAGGTTGACCTACATAGTCATCAGATAAATAAAAAACAATATTACATGAACTCATACAAGTAGTGTTCGGTACCAAAAGTCAAAGAATTATTTCAATGAGGTGTACCTTTTATAGGCACTTTTGAATTATTAAGGTCGCTTGTTCAGAGAAATGAAGCTATTTGCACGCGCAAAAAACTTCATGGGCACTCTTTTAAAACAATTAATTGTTACATTAAAGTTCTGATTACATAATTCATATTAAAATTACTAGCAGCGCCTTCCACTCGCGTTGTTCCCGTTCCCGTGGCAACACGGGGACAAAATGTAGCCTACACTCCACAATAACGTAGCTTTCTATTGGTGAAATTATTTTGAAAATCGGTTCAGTAGATCCAGAGATTACCCCTTACAACGTCACAAATTCACAACCTCACAAACTCACAAACGTTACCTCTTTATAATATTAGTAATAGATAAATATAACTATGTGAGAACCGTGTTACCTTAAGAGTAACCAACGGTATCTTATGACGAAGCATCCAAAGTATCAGTGGGATGATATGTTAGGTAGATAATTGAAAACATACATAATTAGAAAAATAAAAATCACTCTTTTTCTTCCCTACCAAGAATACCAAGAAGTGGTGATGGGCGGGCTTTTTGGGAAACTGGCTTTATGTTAAATTTATTTGAATATATTCCTTGTAGTTTTTATGTATCTAATATTAAGCTTAATAATAATATGTATCTTGCTAACTATGCAACACATGAAACAGTTTACACAAAACTTATTCCTCCAACACGTTGCACCGTGTACCCAGCACTAACAAACGGTTTACAAGCAAAATTGGAAGTTATAGAACGGGCGCTGGGACTATAGCTTAACGAGAGTTAAACCATTGCATCTTAATAGTTGACTTTATAGCTGGTAATAATTTTATTACTGACCGTTCGGTATTGTGTTTAAAGCTTGTTGTGTACTTACAATGTTTTTTACTTTAGTTTAGGCTTTTACTTACATAATGTAATCGAGGGTGTTATTTTAGGAAAAAGGAGGAGAATTAAATTGGGTTACAAAGTTTATAATCATTTTATTGACTGAGTAACCGATTGACAAATTTTAAAATTAACAATTACCGGGATCGTGATGGCGATTACTTTTTACAGACACCAAAAGACACAGAAATTCAGGGGGGAATATATACTAATTTAATAAATACATAGTATATATTGTACATTTATATATATTTTCGATTAGCTTGTTTATACTATCGTATAAGTTTTTTGTGTAAATACTTCATTAATTGAACTTAAAAAAAAAACAATTCATAAAAGATTTATCTTTTGACTTTCCTGGTAGGTACACTACACTTCACTGCCTACCTCGAATTAAGTAAGGCGTGACCATATCTACAAAATAATTCAGCGGTGTAACTACTAACGCCATCTATGATACAACATTGCCATCTAAATACTAAATACGCGTAGCGTTATCTATCGGATATAGGGTGAACTATTTCTTAAAACATTTTATTTCTTCTTTGACTCACTGAGCTCCTATTCAACTTTGGTGTCGTAATTTTTAATGTGTAATGCGTACATAGACGGTGTTCATTCAAAAGGTACACACGCACAGTAATTCATCATCTGCCTAGCCTTTTCCCAACTATATTGGGGTCAGCTTCAAGTCATACCGGATTCAGCTGAATACCAGTATTTTTACTTACTCCCAGTAATTAAAAAAGAAATAAGTTGGTTATGAATTTGAAGTAGAGGTGCTTCCAAGCTCAATTATTATGTTATCATTACAATAAACATCACTTTAGTTACCCTACATTTACCTACTCAATATTTTAAATATTAGCATTACGATCAGACTTTTCATTTCATTCCATACTAAAGATCTAGGGCATAGCCACCCCAATACCTACGCAATAAAGTCTACGATTTGACACACCCGTTTACGCTGGCTGAACGTCAAACACAAATAACAACAGTATATCATTGTATCGCCGTTTCCCTCTCGATTTGTACCCAAATTGTTGTATACCGTCTTTGTTCCCAAATGTTGCCGAATATGTAAATACTAAGTACGCAGCGGCTCGTATATATCACGTTAAATACGCATAGTCGTGAATAAAATATCAGCTACGTGCAAAATTCGAGGATTGGCAGAAACGTACGCTGGCTGAACTTATGTATGAATTTATGAGATCATCGAAATGATGTTGTTAAGTGGTATTATGCGAATCTTTGATTAAAGATTTTGGATAGTCAAAAGCTCTGACACTAGTCTTGACAAGAGATGTTGTGTTAGTTTATGTGTTATACATATTATACGTTTTAATATTATGTTTCTTTTAAACGATCGATAGCTCAAGACCAATGCAACGCAAACAAAAATGGAACATGCCAGGCAGCTGGGTTGGTTTATTTAGAATTACTCGCCTACAATTTTTCCACGGAGACCCATCCACGTCAATTTGTCTCTAAAGAAAAACATGTTCGTCATCGTTCGTTTAAATATAATCAAATCCACTTCTTTGTATCCCATCTTACCCCATCATAAAATAATTACTCCCATAAAAAGGGAACTTCCGAATTCCTCAATGAAATGAAAATTCTGAAACAAAAAGTGGCATTAGTAAGTTAAAGGAAATTAAGTCACTTTGTAAAGTTGTTCTTTAGAGCGACCTCTTTCTAATTATGTTTTATAGGTGGTGCGGACCGAAATTATTCCTGCCCCTGTTTCGGGTTAGATGGCTTAGAAAATGGCGAAATATTTTGCTTAATAACGTGGAAAAAGATTGCGTTTCATCTCTGTCTGCTTAATGCTTGGTTTTGTGACTATGCTTGGTGTTGTGACTATGCTTGGTTTTGTATCTATGCTTGATTTTGTGACTATACTTGCTTTTGTGACTATGCTTGGTAAATTCTATAAAATTTGGTGCTTACATAGTTGGCTGCAATGTTTAGGAAGGAAACGAATCCTTAATAATTATGTTAAATTCTCATGATTATTTCTTTGGAAGTTCATTCAAACTGGAGTTCTGACACAGCTTATCTTGGCGTGGAAGACATGAACTGATCAATATAACATCGAATGTTCCAGAATAGCGATAGACGGTTTTTATTTCATATTTATTCTTTCATTGGCCAACAGAAGTATCATTCTGTTTCCTAATTGGTTAGTTGGTGGTTTTTTATTACGTAAGAGTCTCTTGCTGTTGAACCATTGTAAAATATCAAAATCAAAGGAAACGCAAGTCACATGTCATACGTTCAATTCTAAACTCATTTCAACAAAGTATTCGCTTAGCCTTTAGCCAAAACACAAACCATTAGACAGCACAAAAACCCAACCCACTTTCAGCCTTACATAACTCTTAGCCAACAATGCAACTGTCACAATCCAAGACATCAATTTCCGATGCATTCAGCAAACTAAAATGGAAGAGAAAAAATAAACAGACGAACAAAGGTTGTGTGTGGAGCAGCATTATTTCATACCAACCCTAACAATGGGCCGTTTTAATATACGGTCTTGCAGCCGGCTATACCATTCATTGTTTTTCCTTTATTAATTAATTTACCGAGGGACTAATCCACCGGATATTTTTCGTAGATTCTATACAACAATGGGCATCGGTTTTGGTGAAATTTTTGGACGGTTTGCGGTTAATTGCCTCTGGGAAACGTGAAAAAAATTGGCGTGTTTTTTTTTCTCCAGGTTTGTTTAGGGAAGTGGTTGAGCAGTAAATATTTTCATTTAGAATTGGGTATGCATGTTTTGGTGTTCATAACTCGATCGTTGATTCTATATTCTTTAGGTCCTCTAATCAGTTTTTGTATTTGTGAAGGTATCCTGTAAATGGCTACTAACAGTAATCTAAAACGTTTAAGATTGACTACGCTATAATCTGGTGAAAAACGTCATTTCTGTATTTAACGAAAAAACGTTATAGGTACTCAATACTGCTTTCAAAAGTGGCTTGCTTGGAAATTTTTATAATTTGTGTTTGGTTTTGATTTTTGATATAAGTCATGATTTTTTATAGGCCCTGTGGTCACTCGGATCTTAACTGTTATTCATCCTTACTAATATTATAAACGCGAAAGTTTTTACACGTGCATGTTTGTTGCTCTTTCATGCTTATACTACTGAACAGATGAAACACAGAGGTAGATCTGGAATAACACATAGAATATGATAAACCCGAGAGTATGTTCCCTTGAGATAATTTTAGACATTCACGCAGGCGGAACCACGGGTGGAAGCTAGTTCAGTATAGTAAGTACAAAATCATTTTTAAAATTTCCATACAGCAGCTTATATCTCCCTAATCGACAACTGAAAGCTTAAATGGGTAATTCATGTAAATTACGAAAGCCTCTAAATACTATCCAATTATTTCTAACCCTTGGTCACTTTGATAACGAATATTAGTTTCTAAAACAAATGACTAATTCTGAAATTCAAGTTCTAGAAAATGGTTACATTTAACGTTTCTGAATATGCAAATATCCTTGATGAATTGGTCTCTAGATAGGTTTCATTAGCAGATTAATTACAGGTTTAACCTCAGCTTTGGTTCTTTGCAGATAGGTGTAATTTCTATAGCATTTAGGACTGATTTGAATTTGGAAACATTTAACTTGCCAGTGTTTTTTTTAAAATATTGAAAGACCAAGCTGCGTGCCTCAATATATGAGGACATTTTATTGGATTAGAAGCTTTTGCCCCCAGTTTCAATCTCGTTAATACAGATTTTATCCAAAAAGAAAAAAAGGCATCAAGGATCCATCTCAGGGTTATGTTTCACTAGGGTTGCACAAATTACCTATCAAGGGTTGCGGAATATGTTCGAAAGAATCACCGCAGCGCTGAAACTCAAAAAGCACTAAGAGGAACACGGGTGAGTTTTGGTCAGTAAGAGTCTGACACTCCTTTCCGCTCCGCCCAGATCGTGAGAAGTTATTCGATCATTTCATCATCCAGAAAGAAAAAGTGTATGCAGCAAAATTATATCAGCGATTTAATCGTAGACAGTAGAAGCGTAACAAAGAAACAAACTCACATTCAAATTTATAATATTAGTTAGGAACTATTTTTTTTTTCGATTCATCCTTAATTTTTTTCGTGGTTACTAACCATCACTCTAAAATCTGTAACAATCAAAACTTTTCCTACTTTTCATAATAATAACACCGTCTACACTTCACTTCCATCCGGACCTTGCGCCAGTGCAAAAGTTTTTCATTTATTTTCGCATCGCCAGTGACATTTTCCTAATGATCGGAAAATGTGGGGATCCTAACGAAAGCCCGTTCATGTCACGTTCACACTTAATAAGTACCGGGTTTGCTGCAATTAAGTGACGTCATTAAAGGTTTTGGTGGAGAGGAAGTTTGTTTTGGGCAGTAGTTTGTTTCGAATGAAATCGTGAAAATAATAGTGAGTGCTTGGTGAAGTAACAAACAGTTAAGGGTATTTTCAAGACACTTGCTCGTAAAGTGAGCCTTATTACATTGTTCTTAGGGTCATAAACCGAACTATAACACACACGTGCATAATAATATTACACATTAGTGCATAATAGAATTATCCCTACAAAGTTACGTTAGTACATAACTGCATTTTTCTTTTGTAACTACAAAGAGGTTTTAAGCCGCTGAAAATCCATTAACATTTTTGGAATAAATAAATGTGTCCCTAATAAAGACGAAAAAACATTTATTATTAGACATCAGATAATTTATAATTCACGAAAAAAAATATAATTTGAAGTAGACTGGCTGACAATCAGTCACTTTATATTAGGTGCGGGTAAAAAAAAACTTGCGCGCCATTTCCCATAATTTCCACATTTTATTTGTATCGCATTTGTTGCTGTATGGAAAAAGATTTATGCAATACATGTTTGTTTTTTCCTCGCAAGTGTGTTGAAGTGTGGCTAGAGAGACGTCACGGCGTCCTCACCTTCCGCCTGACGCAGGTGCTCACCGGACACGGCTGTTTCGGGAGGTACCTGTGTCGGATCCAGCGGGAGGACTCGTCCGGGTGTCAACACTGTGCGGATCGTCCGGAGGACACGGTGAAGCATACGGTGGAGGTCTGCTCTGCTTGGGCGGAGCACCGCCGTGTCCTCGTCGAGTGATCGGCGGCGGCGACCTCTCGCGTCCGGCCCTGGTTCAAGCCATGGTCCAGAGCGAGGAGGCATGGAAAGCGGTCGCCTACTTCTGCGAAGCAGTAATGCTAGCGAAAGAGGAGGCGGAACGCGTGCGTGAGAGGGAAACCTCACGCCCCAGCCGCCGCAACAGAAGAAGACGCCCCGGGCGTCGGGAAACGCAGGGCGATTTTGGCCTGCGGATGGCGAGCTATGGGTGGCTCGTCGTCCGATAGCAACCAGGCCTGAGTCGACGGTGCGTCATGTTCCACGCGCGCCTCAAAGAGCCGTCAGCAAAGAAGACGGGGCCCCATAGAGTCAGTGCCTGCTAGGGTTGCGGAATTTGTTCGAAAGAGTCACCGCGGCCCTGGAACGCAAAGAGCATAAGAAGGATCACGGGTGGGTTTTAGTCAGTAAGAGTCTGACACTCCCTTCCGCTACGCCCAGAGCGGGAGAAGTCATTTGATGATTTCCCATCCAGAAAAAAAAAATTAAAGTGTGTTGAAGTAGTGCGAATGAAACTCGGTGAGCAACTTGCTCACTAGACACTCGGTTGAATTTACGCCCTCGCCTATGACTAACAATCTCGTGTTCGAGTATAATGAGCAACTTAGCTCACTTGTATAACATAATGTACTATTATAATTGATTCGATTTTGACTCAGGATGATGTCTGCTAGTAGTCAAAATTGTTTCCAAGAGAACAAAGTATTAGTACACATATGTAGATTATAAAAAAGCATACTGTAATAATATATACTTTTTACCATTTAGGCTGTGTATATTTCAGTAAACACTTATTAAACTGCCTATAAAAAAACCGTTTATCTCATGGTTAACTCAAGTATTTAAAAGGTTTTACATTCAAGTCGTAATTTCATTCAAAAATAACATGTGAAATTTTTTGAGGTATTATTGACAGTCTGTAAGTATGATAAAATATGTTGTATTGTAGAATTTGTGCACTGGATCCTACCCTCTATGCTAATCTCTCTATCACTCAAAGGTTTGCTGGGAGGAAAGTAGGAAACTCAACTTTGAGTTAAGCTCGCCTTTATACACGCACTTTATTATGTCTAATATAACATAAGTTGTTTTAGTGTACAATAAAAAATTAAAGGATTAAGTGACTGCAATGCGAGTGTTTACGCTTCTTAAAATACGAGAATTGCGCATCTGGTTTACCTTCAAGCAGTCGCACGGCGTCGATTCGACTGCACTCGATACGTCTTCGTTTATTACATCGAGATTTATAGTCACAAGTATTTCTCATTTCCATTAACTTATCATTATGTGAGTTCATATACTATTGTTTTTTATTTTTGATGACTATGTAGGTCATTTTTTTTTTACTTTATTGACATTCTTTATCGCTGCTCCGCTCCTATTGGCTTAAGTGTGATGTTATATAGCCTAAAGCCTTCCTCGATAAATGGTCTATTCAACCCAAAAAGAAGAAATTCGAACCAGTAGTTCCTGAGATTAGCGCGTTCAAACAAACAAACAAACAAACTCTTCAGCTTTATAAAATTAGTATAGATAATAGAAGGACAGGAGTTCTTTTCGCTTTTAATATTAACCTAAAAAAATCTCAGTCACTATTCTATCGCCTAGCTCAGACGATCCCAGAGGTACTGTACCTAGTGATACATTTTACCCTTAATTATGCAAGGTCTTACATAAATCAAAGCGAGTCTACTGGGACCTGTTATTTTGTGTCCAACTTCTATCTGAATATAAGCTGCATGGGAGTTTTAAGCCAAATAGTGATGTGCACTTTAAATATCGATGTTGGAAATAAAATAAAAAAACAGCCCTTTATCTTCTTTTGTTTTAACGAGATTCGAGATTGCCTCTTAACTAGAACGTAATAGATTACTATTCATTGGTCTGGTGATCGCAAGCGCAATCGCCGAACTTTTGGGTCCTAGGTCGAATTCCCAAATAATACCGGCGTTATCTTGTTTTACCATTGGGAATTTCTCAGTAGCAGCCATCTTTCCTGGATGGGATCCCGCACTGGGTGGAGCGGAAGGGAGTGTCAGACTTTTACTGTCTAAAACCCACCCGTGTTCCTCCTAGTGTCCTTTGCGTTTCGGGGCCGCCGGGACTCTTTCGAACAAATTCCGCAATCCTAGCAGGCACTGATCCTATGGGCCTCTGTCTTCTTTAGTGACATCTCATTGAGGCGCGCGTCGAGCAAAACGCGCCCTATATAGCTCCATTCCTTTTTCTCGCTCGGAAGACTCACGTTTTAAGATGTCATGGTACGCCCGTATGGCTATCGGACAGCGAGCTCGTCATCCGCAGGCTTGCGCCTAAGGTGGCCGGGTATCGCCCTGAGTTTCCCGACGCCCGGGGCATCTTCTTAAAAGCCTGGAGTTTTGATGTTGTTGGTCTGTCAACCCTGTACCTCAGAATACACATAAAGCCATTGTTGGGTGCCTGATCTCGCCCCGACTGTTTCGAGTTGCAGTACCTATCATCGGGCTATGAAAACAAATAAACAGAGATTGTACTTGTGTTAGCGCACACACTTCTTCACTATAATATATTCTGCGAACTTGACTCGACTTTATCGTTCCAGGTAGGTAGACACTTTTTTATGGATGAGAAATTATCAAATGACTTTTTCTGCTCTGGGCGAAGCAGGTGGGAGTGTCAGACTCTTACTGACTACAACTTACCCGTGTTCCTCCTAATTTCCTTTGCGTTCCACAGCCATGAACACATTCCACAAACTCTAGCAGGCACTGACCCTATGAATCCCGTTCTTCTTTGTTGACGGTAGATACCTAGATTCCTAATGTTATAAAAATGATGAGTAAGGTAATATTGCAAGACACAATTATTCTCTTTAAATATTTTTAATAAAATCCTTTCAAGGGTTCAAAAATATTATAAGAATTCCGTCTCCAACCAGTTTCATTTAAATTGTCTAAATCCCAACAATATGCGAGAAGAACAAGGGAAATATTCCAAATAAGATTTTGCGCAAGACATAAAACAATTTAAGAACATCTGTTTGGGACGCAGGTGCGTGCTCACGAATGAGCGCGTCAACAAGTTTGCAAAATTAACCATTAACCAGCCAGTGTGAAATAATGTTAACTTCGTTTTAAGTACAAGGGTTTTTTTTTATATCTCTATATATAAACTGATTTAAAAATTAAATCGATGACAGACCAATTCTGACGAAACTTTTCTCAACTATGTTGGGGTCGGCTTCCAGTCTAACCGGATGAAAGAAAGAAAATTAATTTATTTGCCACAGTTGGGTTTGGTTGCGGATGGTGCTGAATTCCAGGATTTTACAAGACTGGAGTTCCCAGATTCTGACTAACCGCAACGAGTGTCAAAGATGTTCAAATGACAGGTGGGATCAGCTGTTTCTCGTGTTTGCCGAGGCATGGACGAAAATCGTGCTGTAGTGAATGGTCTTTCATCTAGGAACCGATCTCTGCAAGCGAAGTTGAATCTTGAAGTTCGACCTTTTTTCCTGGAAGGGAAATCATCAAATGACGTATCTCGCTCTGGGCGGAGAGGAAGGAACTGTCAGAATTTTACTGACTAAAACCCATTAGTTCCAGGGCCGCAGTGACTCCTTCGAACAAATTCCGCAACCCTAGCTGGTGAAGTCCGAATCTTGCGGCTGTTTTTATTTAGCATACCTAAGCATAATCAGCCTTTTAATTTTCCCACTGCTAGGATACTGGCCTCCTCTATAGGTGAGGGACTGGGCCGTAATCCACTACGCGGGCCCAGTGCGGGTTGGTGAATGTCACATAATATCTTCGATTTTTTGGTTCCACGATATGCCGGTTTCCTCACGATGTTTTCCTTCACCGTTTTGAAAGCAGTGGAGATGAAATTAACTACACAAATTAATGCGCCTGGCTGGGTTTGAGTCCACGACTTATATTACAATTCGTAAGTTGGGGCCGTTACCACTAGGCCACCACTGTTCTTTCTCATCTGCTCTGCTGGTTTTATTTAGTTCACATTTTATTTTTACAGACTAGGTGCTATTTAGTCTGAAAGCGTTTCTTTTTTAGTTTTTATACCTTGCAGCTAGCAAAGAAAATTTTACCAAAAAGCTTAAGCATTTTATTTAGCACAAGGCTAGTTTTAGCCCCGAAGGCCATTATTTTATGACTGGCGTTTATTTTCTCAAGAAAAATCTTAAAATTATCCCTAAGGGTAATAAAACAGCAGGCAGCCAATTAAACGGAGCTCATTATTTAACCAACAAGGCCTTTATTGTTTTTGTTTTAATTTTCGATGCGGGGTGCCTTTGTGTTTCAATAGATCATCCATCGTTATTGTTTCATTCAACAATTACTTGTTCGAAACTAATAATGGAACCAATATTCAAATTAATTGGATAAAAGATATCAAAAGAATGTATTTTCCTTTATTATATTCTTGAATACACTTATTAAAAAAAAAAACATTATTCAATATGAAACATAAAAAAATAAAGTCCAACGCCCGATAACGTTGGGTTACTATTTATTTTCATGTCCAAGGTCTTTACAATAATAGCTATGTCCGATGCTTTCTGAATGAAGCACTAGATCCAGCTGCACTTCGGCTATATTTGAGTTGTGTATAGGGAAACACCATTTAGATTACAATTTGTAAAAAAAATTAAAAACAAAACATTCAGCTACCTACTCGTATTTTGAACATCAAAAGCTCCGACTACTGACAAAAACTTGCACTGAATGGACAGGCCCACTTAAATCTGTGTGGTTCTTTCCTCAAAAGACCATTTCAGACACTGATCAGCATGGTTCTCATATTATGAATGTGGGCACTATGTAGATCGCCATATTAGGGTCTTATTTCAGTTTGTCTGGCAGTTTGAGTAATTCTTGCGGCCTACCCAAATGTCCTTACTTTGATATTGTTCGTCAAATCGTTGAGCTCCGTAAAGTTCTAAGTTTGAGCTACAAGGTATCTGACAAATGCTTGCACTGTCTGGACAGGTCAACTCAAATCTGTGTGGCACTTTCCTCAAAAGGCTACCTCAGACATTAACCTACATGGTTCTCTTTTTTTTTTTTTTTTTTTAAACGTTGCCCCACACTAGGATTTACTCCTGTATCGTGGGTGCGTTCACAAACATGAAAACTTACATACACAAGACACCCAGACCCGGAACAATTATCTGTAGGTCATACAAACATTTGTTCCGTGCGGGGATCGAACCCGCGACATGTGGCGCAGCAGCCGAACGCTCAACCACTGCGCCAACCGTGTCGTCAAATAATATGATTTGCCCAGTACGGATTTTATGGACTTTAAAAGAGACTTTGACCTCTGAGTTTGTTTTGGTGTTTCTTCTCAGGGTAGTAGGCTAGGAAACACCGGCTTCATCTAGCTTAAAATGACAAGATGGACGAGTAAAAGTGTTATGTTTAACCTACTTACAAAATAAATATCATTTAAAACGTTTGGGAAGTCTTCTTTAAATACGAACGACAAAATTGAAAACGATGAAAAAACCGTTTTTTTTTTCAAAAGTTTCAATTTTGCCTTTTATATCAAACTTTTTAGAGAGAACTTTGTCATGAATATTGTACTACTTATAGATATACAGCGCCCCCTCGTGAGTTGTCACTATAACACATTTCTAAGAACATGCCTCAATCAAACCTTAACCTATCACTGAAAACTGCATGAAAATTGAAATAGTAGTTTTGAAGATAAATAGCAACATTGGTTTGCCCAAATATCCTTGACTGCAGCTCCCCCTGTTGAGTTGTCACCGTAACACCTATCTAAGAACATGCACCAATCAAATCCGAACCCATCACTGAAAACCGCATGAAAATTGGACTAGTAGTACTGCTGATAAATGGAAACATTGATTTGCACAAACAAACAAACATCCTCTCACCCCAAACGCATACATTGTCTCCGTTCCGTCGTGGGTGAAAATTTTGCTAATTTGTATCGATAGCATCACAGGCCATCGTTACGTGAACTTCTAGCAAGCTTCACCCGAGATACTAAATATCTCGATAGCACAATGGAAATGTTGTACGTCCGACTATTTTACTGTAGGAGCCGAGTTTTAACCTTTACGTTAAATGTCGACATAAAATGATATACTCAGTTGAAGGAATTTTCGTATTTTCTGGTTTATAAACGTCGACAAGCATTTCAGATATTTTTCATTTATTGGCAAGGGACCGCTTTAAGCTAGTTTTTGAAATCAAAATAACGTTAACTGAAATGACAGCAGCCGGAGTTATAAAAGATGAAGAAACCTAATCATCTAAATCGTCCAGAGACTGGCTTCATTCACTGCTGGGCTCTCTTTTTTTTGTACCCCACGTTCCGATGCCAGCCCTATACAAGTTCTACCCGCGATCGCAATTGAAGGGTCCATTGCAATAACGATAAATGTCCTTGTTACCTCGTTTTGCGATACTAAATTGTATTAATGGAAAAAGGAAAGTCGTATTTAAAGATAATAATATGAACATAATATATTATTCGTTACATCACATTTTTATTATTGATTATTTTGTTGTGTCTTTACTCAAGCTTTATGTAAGAACGTAAAAAATATATTATTTAAAGTTATTTTTAAAAACCATGACTGAGGATTGAGTAACGACCTTTTATCTGATATAAGCTTGCACGGTTTAAAATATCGGGAATGTAAGTAATATTGCTACGTTAGTAATTAACGATAAACTAACTACAAATATCCAGTGGCTGAATGACGTGCTTACTTAGAATTTTTAACAAAAATGGACTATCATCATTTATTTTAATTAACCCATTTACATGCACTTTTGAATCGTCACGGTCGGTCAGTTGAAAGAAGTGAAGTTATCTTCATGTTCCAAAAGCGTAGATCTCTATGAAGAAGAACGTATAAAAAACTCTGTGATAACTCTTTAAAATCAATAAATTGTTACAAAGTCTGCCTATCACGCCGCCAGATGAACGACATTTCTTGTTCCAATCCTAAATACTAGCTTTAATTTAATTCAAATATCACTAGGTATATATTACCTTACAGACTGGTAACGACATTTTTGAGGTTGATCTTAGGCTAAGGGGCCCTATAAGTGCTCACAGCCTTTTCAAAGAAATTTTGACACGGCTGGTTAACACTTTCCGTGACCTGAGAGCTAAATTTTACTTTGGCCAGAGACGGTGGCAGTGCGGGCCTGCGGACGGCGAGCTATGGGTGGCTTGACATCCGGTAGCAATCAGGCCCGGGTCGATGGCCCGTCGTGTTCCACGCGCGCCTCAAAGAGCTGTCAGCAACGAAGACGGGGCCCCATAGGGTTAGTGCCTGCTAGGGTTGCGGAAATTGTTCGAAAGAATCACCACGGCCCTAGAACCCAAAGGGCACAAGAAGGATCACGGGTGGGTTTTAGTCAGTAAGAGTCTGACACTCCCTTCCGCTCCGTCCAGAGCGGGAGAAGTCATTTGATAATTTCCCATCCAAAAAAAGACTGTGGCAGTACCACCATTTTTTGTAATGCATTATTATATGTTTGTTGTTGGTTTATTTGATTAGTTACGTTTTGTATCTATAGAACTGTGCATATAAATAAGTAAATTTATCTCAATATCACTTAAATATTTCTAATATTACGAAAACGAATAACTTTGCCACTTAGCGAACTGTAACTTCTCATTACACATTTTTCACAGTGAATTTCATGTTTACAAGGTACTTTCGAAAAACAGAAAAGTTTGGTGCATTTCGTTGTGAATCAAAACTCACATACGTTACGGTAACAATAAAACGTGTGACCACATTCCTAGATACGAAAATAAGGTGTTTTAAACTCGACGACTCGAATCGTATGTCGAGTCGTGTCTGATGAAGGATTAAGGTAGATTCCAACTTCGGTAATGGACGACTAAACGTATTTTTTGTATGTATGCATCTGTATTTTGATTTTGTAATTCCAAAAACAAAAATACAAGTTAATGTTTCATTTTTATTCTGCATATACTGTAAATCTTGAGGCAATTTACTGCTATTTAAAAAAATATAGAACTACCGTGATGTGTATTTGTGTGAGATTGAACAATACTCTCTACCTGATAACTTGTTATACCTAGTAAAAGCATTATAGAACTAGTTCAAGAAGTTATCAAGTTTTTAATTTTCGAACAAACAAATCTTTATCTGACATAAATCTTTATGTCAGGCTTGGACACATGCTGATATAAGAAATTAATAACATAAAAACCACACAGCCTTTGTTGCTTGACGAATATCCCCACTAAATAATACAATTACTTAGTTGGTATATAAATGCGTACAAAACAAAACTGAAAATCGTCTCCTTCACTCAGCTCACATCCAACCCCAAAAATTGTGTCCGTAACATGTAAAAGCTATAATAGTAACGCCAAAAGTGCGGAAAATGGAAAGAGCCCCGATAAATAAAACTACTAACCAGGACTAATTGGAAAACCAACATATAAATCAGTAGCCACTCTGAGTTTTGGTGCCAAAGCACGAAAACAATTGTCTGTAGGAATGGCTTCGGTTCCAGTTGCCAAACATTTAGGACTTCGAATTTAGGTTTTGTTGAACTTAAAATTATGAATTTGTGTTTGAATAGTGGTTTGGAAAAGGAAATTCTCTACTTACTCCACTTACACCCAGTGAGTGGAGTTGTAAATCGTTGTCACAAATGGCAAAAATAAAATCGGTTAGTGCTTATAGATTTAATACATGTAGCGCTATCGACATAGATTTTTTAATCTGTTGTGTATAGAATGAGTGTGATTCTATCCGAAACATATACCTATTCCTCTAATCGTATAATCCTGTTTTCAAAAAAAAAAAGACACCGCCCTGTTACATCGGATTTACACGCTGGTATAAATTGTAGCAACGTAGTGACGTCACGTGAGTTTTCAACGCACTGTATCGTCTTCATTTTTTGTTTACGTGAAAAAAGAAAAAATACGTGTCCAATATTTTTTGTAAATCTATCAGACGGACTAATTAGATTTTTACAGTAAAATACCCTATTAGTTGGACCATTTGCGGGCCACGCTTGGCCGACCACAAAGTTGCACTTAGAGCGCGCTCGGGGTGAATATAGGAAAGTTAAGGGTCATTCCATTCAAGGGTCAAACATTGTACATATGATAATATCTACGGGACTATGAATATACGAAGAGTTTTCTCAGTTGGATAAGAAGGATAGACATTAGAGAGTATTATTAGTTTTTAGGGTGGTCAAAGTAGTTCATTTAATTCTAAATCCAACACAGGCATTGATGGACGATAAGGGGAAATCGAAAAGTGGCGCGAATAAAATGTGATGCGGAGGAATTATTTAAGAAAGAGAAGTACAACACCAAAATAAAAATTGACAAACCTAGTTACTACTAGGGAAATTGACTAGTATAAAAGTGAAAAACGAAGAAAATGTTTTACCTCCCTGTCTAGCTGTTCTCTGGTTCACTAGAAGACGAGGCCCCATATGGTCAATGCCTACTAGGATTGCGGAATTTGTTCGAAACAGTCACCGCGGCCCTGGAATGCAAAGGGCATAGGAAGGAACATGGGTGGGTTTTATTAAGTGTATGTGCATTATTACAAGAGGCTCTAGGCAAAATGTTCTATCATCAATTTATATTAATTAAAAAAAAAACAATTTATCACTGGAACAATGTAACTTTGTCAAATTACCTAAAGGGTGTTTTTTATGTGCCTAGTTGACATTTTTGAATGCAGTGCTCTTTAGTTCGATGCTATTAAAAACCAGGAGGTGCCAGATGATTGGAATGTTCTGAATACTTTACTACTTTGAGCAAAAAAAAAAGCAAAATAGAAGAAGATGTACTAATATTAACTGTAACTACTACAGCATTGAAAGTTTTGATCAAAAACGGCGCTGCTACAGGAGTACAAGTGACTACGTCTAGTGGTGAGGCGCATGAACTATATGCTAAAAAGGAGGTTATAGTGTCTGCTAGTGGGATCAATAGCCCTAAGCTGTTAATGCTGTCAGGCATAGGACCTAAGAAGCACCTCAATTCACTAGGAATCCCAGTGGTAGCTGATCTACCAGTCGAGCAAAACTTAATGGATCATTATCTAGCTATACTGCTAATGCAAATGGAAGAAAGCCATGGACTTATCCCTTCTGTAAATCCATACAATTTCCCTTTACCAATAACAACTGGGTACGTCGCATTAAATAAATCACAGACTTATCCCGACTACCAGACTATCAATCTAGTTATCCCACACGATTCACCCGCACTTTTGCAGGTCTGTGTCAACGTTTTCAAGTACTCAGATAATATCTGCAATAGGTTTTACGCAGCAAGTATTAAAAGGCCAACGTTTTTTGCCGCACCTAATTTGTTGATGCCAAAATCGCGCGGTCAGGTTACTTGCAAGCACTGATCCTACTATCGCCCCACTGATATACACCGGAATGTATAGCGATAAATCTGACTTGAAGCTAATGGGTGAATGCTTGGCAGATTTGGCCTCAGTGTTAAACACGACATATTTTAGAAGCGTGAAGGCGTCGCTTGTTGATATGGGTCTGTGTTCAGGGAAGTCTGGTATTGAATTCTGGGAGTATTATCAACAAAGAACAATCAACTTCTAATCTCATTGTTTGTTAATTATGTTCTCACTGTCTGTCAATGTCGGTGCCGGATGTCACGCCATAGACAGAAGCTTAATTGTGTTCTGTTTTGTCTATGGTATGACCAGAGACTCGTGGTAGTTGTGCCCGGTTCTGACATTGTTTTTAGTTTTAATAATTGAAAGTTATTTTTTCTTTTTAAGTTTGTTTTATTTTAGTTTTTGTGCGTCATCTATGGCGGAATAGACGAGTTTCTTTCTTTTTTTCTTTTCTTTTATGCATTGGGAATGTCTGGTTTGATGTGGCACTATGCGGGCACGTGTGCTATGGGCTCGGTCGTTGACAATAGCATGCGAGTAAAGGGCGTAAATGGCTTAAGAGTGGTCGATGCAAGCGTCATGCCAGCTCAAGTAAGCGGTAATATCAATGGGGCTGTCACGATGATCGCGGAACGTGCAGCTGAATTTATTTTTAAGGCTTGGAATATCTCTGCAGATTAGAGTACTGTAGTAATAATGAAACTTATGTACTTGTTACGTTATTTCTAGATTTAAGTATTCTTCTTCTTCTTCCCTTCTTGCTTCTAAGTATTTTCAAAATGTTATTTTTGTTTGATTCACATCAAAATTAGAATTAATAATATAATACATGCAGTTTAACATCTGACTATAACTAGCAACTTCTTGCACCTGCGTCACATTGTAGGAATATAAAAGTCTGCGATGAAATTTTTTGTTGAATAATTTTATATGAAACTGATAAATATTGACTTATTTATTACAAAGATGAACTTTATTATAATGTGTCACATCCCTTTTTTACTAGTTTTTTTTATATAAAACATTCTTTACATTGGTAAACTCGCAAATATTTTGATGGAAACTAAATTTAATTTTACATTTGTTATTTAAATAAAAAACGTTACTGATTGTTTATTTGTATGTAAGTTACTACAGTTTCAATAAAAAGTAGAAAAATATATACATATATAAGGTATAATACTTAATCACTTTGTGTAATTGTTGTCTCGTAGTCACATATTTTTTTCCAAACATTATACCATCTAATTCTGCTAAGTGTTATATAATATAAAATCATATGCTTACTGTTGATCACCACGAACCATTAAAAAATAAACAAAAAATCGTAGAACTGTAATATTAATTTAACATAAAGCATTAAAAAAAAAACTTACTACCTGTCTTAAGAAGTACCAATATTATAGGCACTGCCTAAAAGCATTCTATTTATAAACTGAACACTATACCAACAAAATTACAAAATGGCTGGGCGGAGGTGATCGTTCTATCCATTTACCTAATATTAAGGTCTTATGACACCTATGGGACTACAAAAGGTCTATTCTTAGCAGCAAACGTGACTATTGAAGTCCCCTGTGACAAGTTATAAAGACTTTAAAATGACAATTTTATGTACACTAAAGTTTACAAGTCAACTTTATTATGCCTCTGAGTGAAATTTGGCGTATCAATGATGGTTCCTAGTTTCTCCAAGCTGCTGTAACAATTTAACATTATATCTCTTATATAATTGCGGTATAAGACGGTTTTACAGTTAAGTTTGTGTAAAAAGTATTAAATGATAATAACATTTATACTAATATTATAAAGCTGAAGAGTTTGTTTGTTTGTTTGTTTGTTTGTTTGAACGCGCTAATCTCAGGAACTACTGGTTCGAATTGAAAAATTATTTTTTGGTTGAATAGACCATTTATCGAGGAAGGCTTTAGGCTACATATCGTCACGCTTAAGCCAATAGGAGCGGAGCAGCGATAAATAATGTTTTAAAATCGGGGATTCCACGGGGACGAAGTCGCGGGCAGCAGCTAGTAATAATAATAAAATTTATTTCCCAAAAAACTTAGTTCTATGTTACAAAAACAGTTTAGCAGTAGTTATTTACAAATAAATGGATTTAGCTTCTGTAACCGAACTAGGTAATGCCTGTATTTCGGTTAACAGTGCCATTCCCCCGAATTTTTTTAAAATAATTCTAACACAGAGGACTGATGGAACTATTTTTATGCTAAATTATTATACAATGCTAAATGAGAAATCTGTAAATGAGCAAGTGTCTATGAGTGTGTGAGGGTGTATACGTATGTGTATGTATGTGTGTGTACGTATGTATGAGGGTGTCAGTACCTGAGTGAAGTGTGCTAAGAGGTATTTATTTGTTAGTTTATCTGTATGAAGACTTAACTTGATCCTTAAGTTAAACTTTACCTACATGGAATTTGTTCGAAATAGTCACCGCGGCACTGGAACACAAAGGGCATTTGGGGGCACACGTGTAGCGGCAATAATGACGCCACAAGAAAATACTAGCGAAGCAAATATGTACGGCGACAAAAGGAACCGCTACGCCATCTATCCCGTCAGCGATGAACTAAAATCCTGCATCGCGGTATTAAAGTTTGCCGTGCGATTTGAACATATATAACATCCTGAATATCAACTATCGGCCAGTTGCCCACCGGACACAGCAACCTTCCGTCCGGTCGGAGGATCCTTCCTTTTAAATGGAAGTTTTCGGTATTTACTCCCTGTACCACATACATACACGGGTGGGGTTTAGTCAGTAAGAGTCTGACACTACCTTCCGCTTCGCCCGGAGCGGAAGAAGTTATTGGATGATTTCTTATCTTAAAATAAATAACTAAAAAAGTAAAATTAAAAACCGATTTATCTATAAAAAGCCAGCTAGAGATTAAAACTAACTCTATGCACTAACGTTTTCTAATTTGAGAACATGTCATACTACTAGAGTACTTAAGTATGAGCACCTTTAAAAACATTAAAATCCTGCAGCAAGTCCTTTACTTCAAATTCACAATTCAGAAACCGGGGATTAGACGTAAAAATGTACAAATGAAATAAAATTAATTCATCACTAAGTTACTAAAATCCGTTGTACTTAAATGTCACTAAAATACATCCTGAGCACAATCACTGGAATCGTCGAAATAAACTCTAGAAAATAAAGACAACAGCAGATTGTTATTATTAATTCAACCGTGAAATCTGTCAAGTAGGAAATACCGTCATTATCTGGAAAGGAGACAGTTTTAAGTCCGCCCCGTTCGAGTTAAAGAACAGTCGCAGGATTTACGTATTTCCGGCTGACCGTTTCGTGGAGATTTTATCTCAGTTCTTTATTCTTAAGACACACGGGTTGGTGAAACGAAGAACGAAAGACACAAAGTGTAAATTATAAAGTAAAAAAAAGATATAAGTCACAAGGTACAAAGAATATTTGGCATAATGCATATGTAAATTAATTTTTATAGTTATCGCTGGTACTGCACAAAATATTTGTAAAAAAACGAAAACTGAATTTCGATAATTTAAAGCCATGCCTTTCGTTTCTGATTTTGCAAATCCCGATCACAAATTTCGAGCCCCCACTCGCATACATAATTAAATGTATATAGAAGTATGCGGAACGGAGTATAAAGATCAGTAAACCTTCAATGAATTCGACGACACGGTTGGCGCAGTGGTTGAGCGATTGGCTGCTGCGCTACGTGTCGTGGGTTCGATTCCCGCACGGAATAAATATTTGTATGGCCTACAGATAGTTGTTCCGGGTCTGGCCGTTTGTGTATGTGAGATTGTATGTTTGTAAACGCACCCACGACACAGGAGAAATTCCTAGTGTGGGGCAACATTTATTTATAAAAAAAATTGAAAACGTAAAATCCTCCTACCAGACCGTTGTCGTGTCTGCTGGGCGATATTTGGACAATGGAAAACTCCGATATCGCGATGCAGGATTTCGTTCAGTAGTTCGCTGCAGGCGGGATAGATGGCACTGTATTTGTTTTTGATGCGGTACATATTGCTCTTCGGCATTTCATCACTCCCCTCCGGATACCGGATGTCAATATTGGATGAGTCGTCCATATCTCTTGACATGCGTGCCAGGCCAGTTAAAGGTTGGTTCCAGTGAGTTGGAACTGGAAGTCGCATAGTTCCCAGTGAGTCGGAACTGTATGGGGCGATGCCCCAGTGAGTCGGGATGGTGCTGCTGGCTCCAGTATGCTTGTGAGCTTCCAAAGTGGTCGTACATAAATGCTTGAGCATGTGTTGCCGTTTTTTCGAACGAAAACTAAATTAACTAAGTATACAAATTATTGTAAGTATAACTTCTATGAAATATTAATTTATTACAGTTAAATCTTGGCTCTAACAAAATGTTCCAAAATGTTAGAATCGTTCATCGCACTACTGAACTGTATTCTCCCAGTTTTAAAGACTTTTTTCCTTAGTATTTTCTCGCGTCCGGGGTCTGTGGGTGCCTTCTGTTATGCCCAGATTTTTAAAAACCTCGCTTTTAATCACCAGGAGGTACAATTATTATAATTATGGCGCCTTATCATTCATTTCTATGGGTCTATATTTACATTTCATGTTTTATTTCAAAGACTGTAATTTGGTAATCTACGTTATCTTATCGGAGAGAAGACGTTGATTATAAAACTAGTCATATAATTTTATTTTATGGTTCACCGATCAAGTTTCACTCTGCTTCAATGCATTCTCTACTAGTCATCCTTTGCTTTACCAGTTTGCCTTGTTTTGCCTTTGGGATGGATTGCGAGAATTAGAGATCCTCCCAGGGTTGTGGAATTTGTTCGAAGGAGTCACACTTTCTTTCGTTCCGTCCAGAGCGGAAGAAGTCATTTGACACTTTCCCATCCATAAAAGAATTGGGGATCACCCAAGTTAGACTTATAAAAAATGCATTAAGCCCGCATTTGTACAATTATTTTGACTTGTACAGTGTACATAAAGTTTGAATATTTAATATAATACCTAAACTTTATATACGTTACGGAAGCTGCCGTATGTGCTTCTGAGAAGAAAACTTATCCAGCAAGACCTAACTAATATGAAAGCATAACGTCCAAAAAATACTCGTCGGAACATCTTGATGGAAAGATTCCGTCAAGATGCTCCAACTAAAATTTAACGTCACAAGCACAACCAACTCGTATTATATTCGTGCAAAACTTTTAACAATCTTGCAAGGGATAACGTTCACGAAACATGTACGCAACACTTCGTAGTTGTTCGCTGATAAACTCGTCAACGCGCAACGGTACGAGTTGAAACTCCGACGAGAACTAACTATCTTGTTGAAAAGTGGGTGCGAGAAAACATGGCAGGAAAAGAAAAGCCGTGGTGTTGGAATGGCTCAATAATGTTTTTACAGAAAGGTTTTTTTCATGTATTTAGAAGTAAATTCTACAAAATATTTCGCGTCTTTTTCAGTTATAAGTCATTTATTTAGTAATAACATAAATTTTGTAGCGCAACAATACAACAAAAAATAACATAAAAACAATGAAAATACTTCCTCATCATCAGTTCAGCTGCTGAGCGTCTCCAAGAGTCGCCACATGAACTGGTGCTTTGTTTTTTTTATACACAACGCTCACTAGAGTGCTAATTCTACTAATTTCAAAGCAACTTGCAGATTCACAACTCAGTCGCAATCTGTCAAAAATGTAGGATTTTTTTTATCCGTCCATTATATTGATGGAAATATCAGTAAAATACATTTAAAAAAATTATCCATACAGACAAATTGAGAACCTCCTCCATTTTTTTTAAAGCGGTTCATTAGGTGACACTTTCGAACAAATTCCGCAACCCTAACAGGCACTGACCCTATGGGGCCCTGACTTCTTTGCTGAAATCTCTTTAACGCGCGTGTAACACGACGCGTCGTCGACTCGGACCTGGTTGTTATCGGACGGCAAGCTACCCATAGCTCGCCATCCGCAGGCCAGTGCCCGGCTCACCCTGCTAGTTGTCATCCGCTGTGTATTCCTAAGATCACGACTCTAATACTCACAAAACGTCGTTGTTGTCAGTCATTATTTTTATATAGTTCTACTGCTAAACACTGCTACTGCTTTACATTTAAGGCTATTGCTTGACCTAGTTTGATCTGACAATAGTTATTGGGTAAGATTAGGAATTAAAAAAAACATACCCCGGGTAATATTCTCCTAAATAAGTTGACCTTTACCGAATCTTATCCAGACATGATAAATGAGACCTTTAATTTTAATACTATGAGCCAAACACACGAAATGAGATTTGAAAACTGCCATAATTATAATTAAAAACTACACGAAGCAAGGCTACAGTAAAAAACAATTAAAAACCTTTAAATAAAAGACTGGCTGTACACACGTTATATTTCCCGCTGCAAAATTCAACGTAATAGGTAAAAAAAATACTATCCAGAAGACTATTAACTGTTTTGAAAAAACGAACACCCCGCTTAGTGGCTAGTACGGAAACAAGAAAAAAAATTCGTTTACCCATCCCATAACAGAGTTAATGGCTGCTCTCACCCAACGGTGCCGGGTTTGGTGCAAGCGACAAGAGGAACAGACTACCATTTGAGCAACAGTTAAAAATCATGTGATGATCAGTTGGTTGGGCACGCCAACATTGCGGAAATAAATCCCCTCTTTGAGGAGTGGTTGGACTGACGCCACGGCGTCCTGACCTTCGGCCTGACACAGGTGCTCACCACATACGGATGTTTCTGGTACCTGTCTCGGATTTAGTGGGAACACACGTTCGGGTGTTAACACTTTCTGGATATCCCTCACGGTAGAGCATACAGTCGAGGTCTGCCCTGCTTGGGTGGAGCAACACCGTGTCTTCGTCGAGGCGATTGGCGGCGGCGACCCCTCGCGTCCAACCCTAGTTCAATCCATGTTCTGGAGTGAGGAGGCATGAGAAGTGGACACCTCCTTTTGCGAAGCTGTAATACTAGCGAATGAGGAGGCAGAACGCGTGCGGGAGAGGGAATATCACGCCTCAGCCGCCGCAATAGTAGAAGACGCCCCAGGCGTCGGGAAACGCAGGGCAATTCCCGGCCACCGTAGGTGCGGATGGCGAGCTATAGGTGGCTCGCCGTCCAAAAGCAACCAGGCCCGGTCCGACGGCACGTCGTGTGTCCACGCGCGCCTCAAAGAGCTGTCAGCAAAGAAGACGGGGCCCCATAACGTCAGTGACTGCTTAGTTTGCGGAATTTGTTCGAAAAAGTCACCGCGGCCCTGGAACGCAAACGGCACTAGAAGGATCTCGGGTCGGTTTTAGTCAGTAAGAGTCTTACAATCCCTTCCGCTCCACCCAGAGCGGGAAAATCATTTGATGATTTCCCATCCAGAAAACAAAAATGCGTGTCTTGGTTACTAGGGTGAAATGGTCGAAAAGCAGATTAATTTATTGCAATCCGCATCTGGAAAAATTCAAATTCCAAAAAAAGTTTCGCAAATTTTGTCTCAGCTACCTTTTTTAGTATTATTTTGGCAGCAACCTAGTAGCTAAGGCGCTACCCACAATGCGCTTGCAAATAAATGGTGTTAGTTATGGATTATCTTCTCAAACTGCGATCATTTCATCAATCCTCTACTATACTAGACTAACCCACTGCCACGTTTGCTTGTTAGTGTAAATTTGTATCGTATCTATAAATTCAAACTCTACTTCAACCCATAAAAATGATCTTACCTGCTTATACGAGTAACTAGATGCTTTAAATAATATGATCAGAAGACTGGCGGCATTGCCTCGTAATTTTTTTGAGTAAAAAACATTAGACTTCTCTGGTCAAGCATCAGTCGGTGAGAAATATCCTCATTAAAGAGACGTGGACTCGAACATGACTCAAGAGTTATGAGGTCTAAAAATGAAAACTATCAATAATGAATTTGCGGTGTTTAAATGTATAACCAGTATTACAATCAAATACAAAATGTTAACGTAAACCGTTAAGATTTTGTATTTAGACTAATATAAGACTTGACTTGTTTTGTCATTGCAATGATGACAAATATTATCCCGCTACCTCCTAAGACTTGAGGCAAACTATGGGTATAACTTCCAGTTAACTTTGCTATACACTTTAACTACGACTGCAGCCGTCGCCCTTTGGATTTGTAATTAACACAAGAAAAGTTAATAAGCGCTGATTAAATCTTATGCGTGTTTAACTAACCGGCTAAGAACTGTTAAATGAACCCAGTTTGTTAATTAAAAACTAACTTTAGTAGCTGTTGTTCCTTGAATTTTTCTTATGAAAAAATATTTTCTTTTGGATATGAGAATGTGTCGGCAAAAGTAGTGTTCAAAGTTTATTCAAGTTACTTAAATAGAAATCCTAAGATTTATTTCATACAAACTGTGACCGTGTCTTCGTTCGCGTGGATGTTGGAAAAATACAAATGTTTTCCGAAGCACTGAAGTGTCACTTATTGAACCATTCCTGATTGAAAAACTCAATAGCTGTTTGCCTGAAACTGTAATCGAACCTGGGTTGTCACGCTCAACAGTCCCAGTTTGCGACTACTGGACGAAGGAGGCAGTAAAAAGAATAATACAAAGAGTTGGAGTGTGTACCCAAAATGTTCAAACATAGATTCTACTAAGTTAACAATAGATTTTTCCGAATCTAAATCGAAGAAGGAAAAGTTCACATTAAAAAAAAAAGTGTTTGTTTATCTATACCTTTAGGTACATATACCTACTTGTATATTCAAACTTCAACTAATTGTTTAAAAAAACACTGTTAACTTTTTAAAGCATTTTATTTAAACGAGCTGCCGACCATCGCATCGGTGTGACTAAACTCAATTATGTTGTTTTGCTTCACAAAGTTACTAACAGTGTTATTTTTAAAATAACAGGTACTAAAAATATAGTGACACTACATTTTTAGTATTGCGATTTTATAGCATAGGCTCTAGTTGCGTTCAATTCAGTAGCTGTTTAAGTACGATTTAAAAGGGTAACTAGAACAACTATCGATATTTCCAACGAAAAGCTGACTGATGTCCAAACAGATATAAAAAAGGCTTATTTGCGCTTCAAGTAATGCTTACTGCTTCTTCATGTTACAATAAAATACCTTGTAACATATTAGAATTAAATGAAAGAAAATTTAAAACTTTTATTAAAAGCACTCTTTGTAAACAAGCATATTACAAAATTAGAAGATTACATTCAGGATAAGAATGCTTGGTAACATACTGGTCTTGCTCCATAGGACAATCAAGAGTGTAGACAAATCAAACTGGTTGATATAGGTACGGATTAATGCATTATTTTGTGTCTTGTACTTTTTTTCTGTTTGCCTACTATTGCAATATTTGTAAATATGTGAGTACCATGAGCTTATTTAGAAGCTTACTTGCTGGTAATTCTTTGTTCTATAACTAGTATTCTTGGTGCATCGCCCTCACATATATGAAGTATTTTTTGTGTACCATATATTGTAAAACATTTTATTTGAACTAACTATGGAGTTTGTTTTCCGTTCTTCTCCATCAGAATCTATCTTTGCGAATGGACGCTAGAAACACTTAATTATGATAGATTAGATATTTTAATGATGACGTTCAAAAGTGCCATTTAATGGCCTAATTGAAATAAACGTTTTGACTTTGACTCTTTGACTAAAAAACCGAAAATACGTAAAGCCTCTATTACGACGACGACTCCTAGTCTTTTTATTCATGATTTTAATACTACATAATTATAAGTGATCTATGTATCATTTTTTATTGTTTAATATTAATCATCGTCAGCCTAGCTTTTTTCCAATTACTTTGACGTCGACTTTCAAACCAGGTTTACTTGTATACTAGTAGGGTAAGGTTCATCATCTGCCTAGCCTTTTTCCCAACTATTTTGGGGTCGGCTCCCAGTTAAGCCGGATTCAGCTGAATACCAGTATTTTAAAGTACCAGTTTTTTTTTTTTTAATGGTGCCTGGTTTCCTAATTCCTACTTCCAATCGCCTAAGTTGTACTGGGAGTAAGAAAATGGAAATATAAAAAAAAAAAGTATAAAATTATAGAATGAGACGTTACAGTAACAAATTACCAAATTGCTAAAGTTTTTTCTTTTCTTTTCATATAAATCTCGTTTTTGAAATTTAATTCCAAAGTTAAGATGAATAAAATGGCATACAGGAACCGAATTTAAACTCGAAATAAATCAAATGGCTTAAATTAAGGTATAAAAATGAATTGACTTGTATACAAATATCGCAAATACATCACCTTTTTTATTTAGCAGTATTGGTTACGTGCTAGCATGTTAACCAAATTCTCTACACGACTTAAGAAACTCAAAATTATAATCTAAAATAATTCGAGTAGGTAACCTAATAAAATTCTACTGTTTTATCATGCTTGAATAAGCCACGAAGTATCATAAAAATAAAAATAGATAAAAATAAAACTTGACCATCATATTCTTTTGCAAACAATGGACAAGGAAATTGAATAAAAATGGAAATAAAAACTTATTTTAATGACGATCTGTCACAGCATCCAATGAGTTGACTCATCCCTTTTTGCTTAATCGTATGATCGAATCGTTTAATTGTACACTATTTGATTTGAGTGTAACCAAACAGGGAATGAGATATTGCAGGAGTACGATATAGGAGGTGGTACTACTTAAGCAAACATACCATATTTTACCTCTACAACCCAGTAACACGCTACTTCTGGGCATGACTGCTGTCAGATTTTCTGGCTTGAAAGATCGACCCGTGCAGCTGTTATTTTTGAGCATCTACTGTTTGTTTATTGATTTACTAGCATCGCCCCGCGGTTTCACCCGCGTAGTTCCCGTTCCCGAGGGAATATGGGGATATAATATAGCCTATGTTCACCGGAGATAGCGTAGCTTCCCAACATTGAAATAATTTTTCCAATCGGTCAAGTAGTTTCGGAGTCTATATTCAATGCAAACAAACAAAAAAACAATCAAATCTTTCCTCTTTATAATATTAGTATAGATTTATTTAAAATACGAAACATGCATGCACATGAAGAAACATTCGAGTTTGAAGACACAAAGAACTAGAAAATTCTTACGTAAAATCACATTACAGCACACCTACGCATTTCACTATCACGTCAAGACAAAATATATTTTTTTACAACAAACACAGGTATTGGGAGAAGTACCTAACACTACCCATTTCCTTGTATTTCCGTTTTGTTGGCAGCTCTTGCACTATTACACGTTCTAACCGCAGCTGTGTCTTCGGAACTATTTTATACCTCACGATTAATATTAAAAGCTTTTTCTGAACAAAAAAATACAGTACCTACGTACTGTATTTTTTTGTTCAGAAAAAGCTTGTAGATGTGTTTTTAGGCTCGATATCAGGCTGCTGGTTGTCGTTTAAGATGTAGAATCAGCAAAGACTGCCGAGCTTGAAATGACCTCCCCAAGTGTTAACACATCGACTGGCTCTACGTATACCGTAATAGTCAATTAGTCACTACTTACTGAGAATAGAAGAATACTTAAAATAAGGATTCTAATTTGTGTGTAAATTACGTTCGAAGTAAGAAAAGGGAACTCTTCATAGACGGAAAAAAAAATGTAGCGATTTATAGACAATCGTTATTGCTATATTTCTCTGGGCTATCTCTTTATTGTTTCAACAAATCTTTCGGCACAAATATTACTGCTAAAAATATCCAGTGTATGATTGCAAGCAGACTGAAAAAAATCTTATCCTGTTTGTAATTCAGATTAATTTGTAAAATCAATTGAAACGTTGTGTTCTATTATATACTTATGTGAAGGTAAGAATATTGCATATAAATGCTTCAGACGTTTCGTAGTCGTATCGTAACATGTAAATTTAGGAAGTTTTCTTAACAGTAACAGCTGTGCAAATTAAGTTCTTGAATGGCTATGGTGCATTATTGCTCTCGAATATTTGTGTCCAGACCATTTGTTCAACTGTGCAAGTTATTTTCGTGAATACTTGACGATTATATTCTTCAAATAAACAACTTTGATAATATGTTTTTCATATTATAGCTATGTTAGGTTATTAAGCGAATACATAATTTTATTCACATATAGTTTGTTTTGTTAGGTTTTATTTCTTTTTAACCATTGCTTCACAACGGTTAAAAAAAACCTAGGGTGGATAAGGAATTTCTCCTGTATCGTTAGTGCACTTACAAACATACAAATTCATATACGTAAAAAGCCAGAACTGGAACAACTATCTGTAGGCCATACAAATATTTGTTCTGTGCGAGAATCGAACCCACAAAACATAGCACCGCAGTCAATCGCTCAACCACTGCGCCAAATATGCTGTAAAATATATACATACTTCTACAGCATTACCGAATTACGTCAACTAGTTTATATTTAAGTCCATGTAAAAGGAGCCTTCCATTGCCATAAATCAGCCACAAAATCTGAAGGGTCCGGTCCTTAGTAATCTAATACTACTTCGAACAGAGGCAGTCATGCTCAACATTAACTTCATGAACCTACCGGCCAGCTTGCGGCAGAATCTTCTGGTCATACGGCATACGCTGGCAGAATGTGCTGCTTGGGAGGGGCCGCGCTATGCTTTCTTCTCTGTAATAGGCAGTGACTTCTCGCTACAGGCCGTAGTCCGATCTATGATCGGCGGCGAGGAGTCCTGGGACGCGTTGGTCTCCTTCTGAGAAACAGTTATCTCACAGAAGGAAGCTGCGTAAAGGGAAAGGGAGATCTCAACCTCTCTCCCCACCCGCAGCAGGCCCACCTCTCGTCGGAGGAGGGCGTACGCTGCCCTTTTCCGGCCCCCCTAACTGGAACAAGGGGCGGTGGACTTGCCTCTTTGACGTCGCGGGGGGAGTCAAACACCTCACTCCCTCCGCTGACCCGAGGTGGCCCGCAGAGGCGGGCTGGCACCAGCCGGGAATTACGGAGGTCGCATACGTTCTCGCGATACCGGGCGTAGGTGAAAGATGGAACACCGGGGTGGTTTTAGTCCGTAAGAGTCTGACAGATACCTCCGCCCGCCCAAGGGTGGAGGTCAACCATGTGGATTTCCCCCCGTACAAAAAAGGATCTTCTTGTCATGTAAAAAAAATGGACCCCTTTCTGAGCAGTGGCCTTGAAACCGCCTTGAAACGCCTTGAAAGTTTACTTTGTGACTTGAACTAAAATGGCAGTTGAGAGAATGTCATGCTCGCTCAAATGTCTCGCTGATGGTGGCGCGTGTGTTGGATCATTCGGTTCCCTTCAAAATGGTTGAGCTAAATGGTGCCAATACATGCATCATGTTCGTGAACGGGCGCCGTCGGTTGAGACTGGTCACCTCTTAACTGCCACTGACTTGTTTTAATCTTTATAGGTACTTTGAATTGTTTTATAGTTTCCTTTTTTTTCTTTGCATTGTCCTCACACATAAAAGCACCAAAGGATATAACAAAAATTATGTAATACAGAACATGATTTAAAAGAGTATCCGTGGAGTTTCTTGCACGTTCTTCTCCATTGAGATCTACGCTTTGGAACGTGCAGATAGCTTCACCTCTTTCGACTTGACAATTCAAAAGTGCATGTAAAGGGTTTAATTGAAATAAATGCTTTGAGTATTGAGTAACCAATGGACCAACGAGGCAAATGATAAAACCTCACGTCAAGAAAATTAATCTAAAACATTATCATTTCTCTATCCTGTCACCACATTCTCCCCAAGAACAGCTACTCCCCTACTATGGCAACTAGCCACAAACTAACATTTTCAAATAGTCTCACGTATTCCATTTATTTCCTAATTAACTCGGTATCCAGGACGATGGATGAATTTACGTCGAGCGCCATGTTTCGTTCAACTTGTTTGATTCGACATCAATGGATGTGACTGTGGTTGGTCGTGGATGTGGTATAACTATTTCGATAAGAGACTAGATAAGTATTGTGCAAGTCCATTACTTATAAACAGCTGGACCTAAAAAGGCAACTGTAAAAGAAGAGCTCGTGGGTAAAAAATAACAGCCGCATGGGTCGATCTTCAGGGTTAAGCAATTCTTGCCAAGGTTGGTCTGTAGATGGGTGACCTTAACATATCGATATCACTTTCCCTTAGGGGTTACGAATTAACCGCAGACAATCTTACCGTGCCTCGGAAAGCACGTTAAGCCATTGATCCCGGATGTCATTTGTAGATCTTTGGCAGTCGTTACGTATTGTCAGAATCCAGTAAATCTGACTCCAGTCTGCCAAAAAGTACCATGTAACCCAGCTAATGGGTTGGTAGGCAGCCGCGTCATCGTAATAAGAATCTAAACATAACTTTGTAAAGCTAGGTGGACCTGTTTTTAGTAAAAATACTACATAAAAACAGGAAATAGTAAAAAAAAAACAAAATAATAATGAAAACTGTATACACAATATTGAATAATAATACAGTTTTCATTATTATTATTATTTTTTGCTGCTGCTATATGTATAATATTTAGTAGGTAATAAATAAGACTCTTACACATCACTCTTTTTTGGTGATTTTGAACTAAATGAGGGCATATCATGTCAGTGTACTTAACTAGTCACCTGCAGGCTGTAAGCTGAAAAATAACCTGATATTCTCTACTCCATTTTTTCCACATCCTCACCTCGACCCACAGATTAGTGTATTTCAGACATCACATCGTAAGAAAGTTATCTCGTTAGCCAGTTATGTACAAACTTATGGTCAACTCGAGCCCTTGGGAAGGTTTAATAAATAGAGATTATTGGCCCCTACTATTTTACGAGCGTACACAGAGTAAAATAAAGTTTTTCGCTTACGTATACAAGGAGTGAGATGGTTTATGATAGAATACCTTAATATTTTGTAGTAAGTAATGGTAAGATTATGTAGCGGTTTCGAGGAAGTACAATAATTTTGGATTTGCGTTTAAAATATTGTTTCTCTTTTCTTTGTTTGTGACACTGCTAAAATTATGGTTGAAGTTCTTGAAAAACGATGTCGTTTTTTGTCTCCAATTCGGTATTTTTTTTTTCGTAAACTTCTTTCATTTTTTTTTCCCAATTCAAAGGCTATGGACTTTTCAAAAACGCCACTAAACTATACCACCATTTGATACTGTCAACACTACCATTTATTGTGTCACCATTGTGGTGCTGCCACCAGTTTTGGAACCCAGTAAAATGTGCTGTTGAAAATTAATAAAGACCAAAACATATCTACTTTATGATTGTATTTTGTGCATCTTTATTTCACCAAATGCGAAGATTATGGTGATTTTTTTATGTCAATTTTATTGGGGTCTGCGTAAGGTGTCACTTTCTTCTATAGGTACTACTCTTTAGTGTTCATCTACACTTAATATTATTAAGAAGTAACGTTTGTGAGTTTGTGACGTTGTAAGGGGTAATCTCTGGATCTACTGAAACGATTTTCAAAATTATTTCACCAATAGAAAGCTACGTTATTGTGGAGTATAATAGGTTATATTTTATTCTCGTATTGCCACGGGAACGGGAACAACGCGGGTGAAACCGCGGGGCGCTGCTAGTCTTTCATAAAATTTACTCATTGTTTTATGTTCTTCCCTCTTTCTACGTAATCATCAACTGTCTACATTTTTCCCTGGCAACGTAACTTACTACTTCCACCAACACAACCAACCCCAGTACACGGATTAAATAATATGAGCACACAATAGAGATATAAAAATAAACAGGCAAATTGTCTAAACATTCGAGCATTTTGTGGGACTAATGTCTCGTTCTGTATTCAGTACCCCACACATTGATATTGGTCGTTCGGGACGGCTTGTGCATAAGTGGCCTACTCTCGTGTTTAGTCTTTGCGCTTGGATTGGCTCGGGTAAACTGAATTTGTAATGATGAACTGAGAAGAGTGTGAAGTTGTTCAGGGTAAACGGTGTTCTGCGTCTGTTCGATTGGAATAGATTTATTGGTGTCTGTATATCTGTTTGCCTTTGTATATTGTCGGCTGTATCTTTAAAAAAAAGTAGGTGATTTAGCTATGGTGACTCATTTAGGCAGGCATGACAATGTTTATCATCAGTGTTGTACGCCGAGGTTGTCCAATTCTGGGCATAGTCCTCCTCTCGACGAAACTTGGTACAGTGAATAACTGCTTATTTTAACTTTACGAAACTATTACAACAACTAAAAGGCAATTTTGTAGCCTGCCTCATAACTTTTATTAAACAGTTTTTGCAGTGCGTTTTTACTCTGAAAATTACAGGTAAAATGATAAAACGCTTGCAGGGGAAGCGATACACACAAGTTTATAGCATAATTTTCACTAGCTCGTAATACGCCCCGATAATCCCGAGACGGTAGACATATTAGTAAAACCATTTTTTTTTTTTCTAATTTAAATGTTATGCCAAAGTGCCTTAAGGCTTGATCAGATATTTTAAACTTGCCTTTTAAGGGCCAGTAAAGTAAGTAAAACTTTATAATACGTTGTCAAAACAATCTAGTTAAAACAAGTAGTGAAAACAAAAGCAAGAGTATTTAACTTTGTAAAAGTTCATATGTCACGTACAAAAAGTACTATTCTTAATTCTTGATTTCTGAATTAAGAACTTTGAAATTTATTTATTTATTTCAATAACATGCAATTTGTACCCGCAAATTTTACAAAATTGTTTATGGGTATATACCTAGTGTACAAAGACTGCATAAAATAGTGGGTGAGGTGCTGCATTCCTAGCTAGGTTATTAAATAACCTGTGTTAAGGAGTACAGTGCCGGTCCTCAAGGAAAGAAATAATAAAACCGTACACAGTTTACATCACAGGACACCATAAACAACACGTATACAAACGGATATGGTTAAACACAAACATTTTAGTGTAGCGTAGGAAATGTGATTTAAAACAAAAACAACAAACTAAAACAAAGTCACAAGAAAACAAGATAAAATAATAGGGTAGGTATATTAAATGAAGTAAATCATGTAAATAGTGGGTAGGTGAGTATTTGTTGTTACCAACCGAGTAGGTGAGTAGTTATGCGGTGCGAATAAGTAGTATTTCTGCTGCAGGTTACGAGTCATAACCTGTAGCGGATTATATTGTATGACCGTAACGAAAATTAGTAAGATTAAGATATGCATCTTTATTATAATGTTAACGTATTCTATGTATTACAATATATTTAATTATTATTATTTTATTATTATGTATTACAATTTAAGTTGAGAGCTTAGTCTATTTATTGTACATGAAAACCATCGCAATACCAACGTTATAACTATTAATTTCAAATTGTCAAATCATTTCTAATTTCCGTTATATTTTGGAAGGAAATTAGACGTGTTTAAACAATTTTTGTAAACGTTAACGTGGGCAAAACCTAGTTATTTACAACTTAAATACAGTATTAACGAAACATATTAATCTTAAAAACAAAACAAAAAACACCGAAAACGTTTTCGAAATATTAGAATGCAAAAACGTTTTCGTATATGTCATAAAAGTAGTTAACAGAAAAGGGCCGCGATGGTGCCCGTATGTAATAGCCTCTCTACCTGTTTACAACACACTATTAGGGTTTTCATAATGTGGTACCGAATGTGTTTACAGAAATGCAAATTTAAATATTTGCAAGACATTTTTTCGAATTTAATATGTGTGTTTAGTTTAGGCCAGGTACTGAATCTACATATGTCAATATAACAAACATGGTTAGGTTATTTGCAAAACTGTTTTCAGGTTCACAAAAAAATGAAGTTTAGAGAATAGTAACTGTGGTGCTGCCTGGCTGAGATCTCGAAGCAAGAGTGATAACTGAGGGCCTTATCTTATATTTTTTACGGATTTTCGTATTCACAGCAAATCTGCTAAAATTTATAGAAATCGGAGGTGTTTCTGACAGATTGCGCTTCACCCGCAAAAACCTCAATATGGCTTGTTCTGTGGACAAAGACAATGGAGCAATCGTGCTTATAATGTTTCATTAAAAGAACAAATATTTAAACAAGCGTATATTTTTTTTTGTATTTTGCTGATTTCTGATTATTTAAAATAACGATTCCTTTTTTATTTTTCTGGATGGGAAATCATCAAATGACTTTTGACGCTCTGGGCGGAGCGTTAGACTCTTACTGATTAAAACCCACCAGTGTTTCTCCTAGTACCCTTGTTTTTCCAAGGCCGCGACTCTTTCTAAAAAATTCCACAACCCTAGCAGGTCTGAAACTGGTAAATTCATAATAGAATCAACATTCATAACAATTGCTACTAGAAAATACTACGCGCAGTGTTTTTCCATTTTAATCGTCATTTATTCATTCATAAATCAATAGCCTATACAATATTTTCATAAGTTGAGTGACATTTTGGGATATAAAAAAACGCTATTAACTTTGCTGTTTATGAACATGATTTTTTGAGACTTTTCTTAAATAATACCAAGACCTTTTTTAATAAGCCCTTTAAGTATTTGTACTAATTAAAAACTAGGGGTGTATATTATATACATATATGTATATAGATACGAAAGTAATTCCCGATGAAATACTGAACACTGAAAGATTAGGATACAAATTAAGGACGAGCAATACACTCCTTCACTTGGATGAATATTTTATTTAAGAATTAAGTTAAGAAGTAAGTCGGTTGCATTTTTTTAGTAGAATTTTTATTTTTCACTTTTTATTGGTGATATATAAAAGGTGACAGCTAAACGTACCCAAACACAGCGTGTTAAAAACTGGTGTGAGCAATAAACAGACATGCGATTTCAGCAATCCTGTATTTTTATTGAAGATTTGCTATCATTTATTGAAGAGTTCCGTTTCTTAAAACTAAAATTTAAATGATAACAAAATGAGAAACCTTCCCAAAATAATCATGCAAGAACATACAAACATACAGAGCAGTAAGTATCAACTTCCCTCGGAGGCTTATCAAAATAAAAGCGCGCAATAAACGGGCGAGAGGAGAATAGCACAAATTGGCGCTATTACCGAAATTCACTGGATGTTATGTTTTTGTTAGTAAATTAGTGTTTAGGGGAGGATTTGGGTTATATTCGTGAATTGTGAAGCAGTCGTGGTAGAAAAAAAAATGGAAATTGATCTGATATTGAAGAATATTTATTGTAATTCTTATTTTCCGTCAGCCAAAAGTGCCACGTGAAATACAGTAAACCTTTTTTTTACGGGGGAAAATCCTCGTGGATGTCCTTCACCCTGGGGCGGGCGGAGGGGTCTGTCAGATTCTGACTGACTAAAACCACCCCGGTGTTCCATCTCTCACCTACGCCGGGGATCGCGGGAACGTATGCGACATCCGTAATCTCCGGCTGGTGCCAGCCCGCCTCTGCGGGCCACCTCGAGTCAGCCTAGGTTAAGTGTGACCTGAATATGTGAGAAACCTCTACTAATGACCAGACATTTTTCAATGAAATACATACCTATGGTATATTACGCAAAATAATTAACATTAATTAGTGATACTAATTTTTACTCTGTGTGTTACTTCTTTACTAAGGACACTTTACATAATAGCCTCTTAGACTGAGACGCCTTAATTTTTTTCCAATATTTTTCTCCAAGCGGAAAAACAATTTTATTCTAACTTCCAAAAGGCAGCTCGATGACAAAAGTATAAAATTGGGCCCCTACTTGAAAGCCACGATAATCCTAAGAATATATCAATATGTATAGAGATCCAAAGTCACCAAACGCCAACCCAAATCTACTTCACTTGTCTCCTCTATACGACTGATTTCACAAAGTTAACTAATAAGAAAACATTTGAAAATCACCCTCAAATGATACCAGATAAGGTTGACATCAGTTGCAGCGGTAACGTTGTAGGTCTCCACAGTACCATTTGCCGTAGACTCTCTGATTAGTGTTGCACCCGTCAATTGTCGATTATTGAATTATGTACTAGATTGATTATTTACGCCATGTGCTGTCAAGCGTTAGCCACCGATACGTGTGTGACATGTGCAATTCTGTGATAATTAGATTAGGTCTTGAGCTAGATGTTCCAGGTAAACCTGGATTAAGAATATCGATATTGTGAGGCGTCTCGTGTATATGTTTAGGCTCATTTGAAATTCAATTGGAATAAAAAAGTAAACATAGGCGAACTCAAAAGCGCTAAGATAATCTTGTATCAAAATTAAATTTGGTTCCATTGTTTAGTAATGAAAATAATTATTTCTGTTTAAATCTAATCCAAGCTATCTAAGACTAATATTGAATTTTTATTATTATTAGATATAGATTCAGTATTTTATTTTTCACAGGGTTTTATTTTAAAGAGTTTAGTAGTTTTAGTATTAGTAGTAATAAAACAAATGTTTTTTTTTTTAATTATATTTTAATTTTCAATTTCTTTGTGCATATATCGAAGCCAACTGGCTTTATCACCCACTTAGTTGTTGGCCTAGCCTTTTCATGGAACGGCGCCGATTAATCAGCGGCCTAAGTCATTTAAATATTAAGCTTGAAGTATTACAAGGAACACTACTTCAAAAACGCAACCTTCAAATATTTCATATACTTGATAAAAAGATATTTGTACCTTAGTACCGTTCACATTGAGGATCAATGCAGGACAGTGAGATATAAGGGTTATGTTCAGGCGTGTAAAGTATTAATTACGGGTATTAATTTAAAAAAATAGTCACTTAATATCGATATCGATATTGTTACAACGTCCCATCACTAAAAGCAAAGCGCTCAACTGTGTTCGCATCCAGTTTCCCGCATATCTTGATTGTGCGCTCAAACACTCAGCTATACATTTTGTGTTCCGTTAATTTTGATTCAATCCCCAGTGTTTGTTTTTATTAAATTAATAAATTTAAAAAATTGTTGCAAAAATGATTACAAGTTTCCCAATATAATAATATAAAAGCTATTCCCGTAGGAATTTCAGAAAATCCTCTCTTAGTGCTCCAGTCTCCCCAAGGAATCTACATGCCAAATTTTCACAACCTGTAGTTTTGGTTGTGCGGTGTTTATCAGTCACTCAGTAACGGAAGAGTTTTTCATAATTATATTGATTTCACTGAACCAACTCGTTTTTAGTTTGGTAAAGTGAAAGTAGAATATGAAACGCATCAAAAAGGTTCAATTGTTTATTAAATATTTTTATGTATGTATTTCGTTTCATATATGCTTAACAAAAAGTACCTGTGGAAGAATTTTCCATCGCTATATATTTTAGTTAGAGTCGGTACGAGCAATCAAGTTTAATAACATTACAAAGTATAGCACTAGAAAAAAACGATCGAAATTATTACAATGTTTGTAAATTTTAAAAAATTACAATGGTTGTATTGATTGTCAAGTGTATGAGTGTCATAATTAAGATGTACCTACTAATACTAACACTATAGTTTAAGGTTTAGTTTAGAACAATAACTCGTTTTTTGTTTACCACAACGCTTTTTCTTTCTTTCTTTCTTTTGTAAAATGGGGATTCCAACATAAAATTGAGTACCTAATGATTTTTACATTAGGGATGTTTTTTGATTAGTTGAAAAAAATAAATCGGCATTTATTTTATTTACTGGTGTTTGATGAATTACTACAGTGTAAAACAAGAACAGAGATAAAAAGAAAATTTCGTGGTAATTTTATCTTAGAATTCAGGTTCAAAAGTTATTCAAGCAGTGTAATAAAAGAATGGCTAGTAAAATGATGGAATGGGCAGTTTAATTACTTGCCTAGCCAAGTAGAGAAACATAGGGCACATGGAACGAGGCTCCGTCACCAAGGTTAAAATGTTGAAATTGATTTTTGTTTTAATTTAGTTTTTTACCGACTGACTCCGATTTGTTAACTGCACATTCAGTCAAACTACTCAATATCATATAATATGCGTTTTGCGTTCCAGGACCGCGGTGGCTCTTTCGAACAAATTCCACAACCCTAGCAAAAATATATGAGTACCTGAGTCTGCTATTCTGATTGATGCCTGATTACTTCTTTTCAAATTATTTTAAAAAAATAGTGTAACATCCTGTTTGGTTTTTGTAAGTAACTAAAAATTAAGAAATTATATAGATTTAATTTGACAATTTCCATTCTAATTAGATATTTATTTTAAACGATGTTTATCAACCACCTAAGTTAATTATTTATTTTGTTAACTTTCTCTTTAATGTTTTCCACCATATTTGTGTAACTTTAACTTCCACTATCAAATTCATGTTTGTTATTTTCTGTGTATTAAAACGAATGCTATGCGAATTTAAGATAAATTGTTTGTTGCATTCTTGTATAAGGTTAAAAAAACGTTCCCCCACATTAGGAATTTCTCCTGTACTATAGGTACGTTTACTCACACACACAAACAGCTAGACTCGGAATAACTATCTGTGGACTATACAAATATTTGTTCCGTGCGTGAATCGAGCCCGCGACAAATAGCGCAGCAGCTAATCTCTTGCCCACTGCGCCAACCGTGTCAATAAGTTCATTCTTTGTTGCTCGTGAAATAAACACGCTGGACTGGGCTTAAAACATGTTCCTGCTATTTGTGTCTATTTTGTGAAATATTGTGTGTGACTTCAACTAGAATGTACCTACGTAATAGGAATGTTTCCTGAGTAAAAAATATGATTCTATTTAGTCCATCAGTTAGATTATCGAAAATATTGGACACATATTTTTTGCTTTGTCAAATCTATAAAAAATTACGAAGATAAAAAGCATCAAATATCAAGAGTGGGGGCTTGTGACAGCACGCCGTGTTAAAAATCGTAGCACGTAGTGAAGTCTCAACATGTTGTACCGTTTTCGTTTTTTGTTTGCATGAAAAAGAAAATAATACGTGTCTTATATTTTTTGGAAATCAATCTGATGGACTAATTAGAATTTTTTAGTCAACTACCCTATTATATTCATTTGTGCATATAATTATTGGTCATAGTTCAAATAATTCTGTAATAATGCAAAAAGGCGAAAATTTCAGTAATATGCGTATCATAATTGTCAAAAGGAATAAGTAACAACATAACATCCTTTTAACAGTCAGGAAAGTCACATTTTCTTGCACCCAACATTCGTCAAATCGTTGAATCTTACCCAAATAAATTCTGTCTAACCGTTTAATCAAAATCATTGGCTCGTGAAAATACTGGAGACATCTGTTAACAAATTAAACATAATTTGTCAGTCGTTTAGCATGAATAATTTCTTTTGCTTTCATTTCGTACCAGTAGCGCCATCTCATAGTGACGTCTGGAACTAACACGAGCTTTGGTTTGCGAATTGCTGAAACAGTTTCAAATACCGTGTTGCGAAGTTGGAATTATGGTTTGTTTATGATATGATTTTGTTCTCGAATATTTCTAACATGTAAGGTAAAAGGCAGTACCTATTACAACTTAGGAAGCCTACACGATTGCTTTGTTCTACTGGTTGCAAGTTGATAAAGATTAGCAATAAATAACCTAGCATACCAGTTTGGTTTAGAGATTTCTAAGTGTTATTGTGAAATTGTTGAATTGTTTGTTCTAGCTTCTAATTAGGTACCTATTTTTGTTCGTTGATGAAGTCGAGGTATGTATGTAAATTTCTTTTATATTAACTTATAATGTCCTATTATTGCTTCTGGACAAAGGCCTGCCCGAAAGTTCCAGTATATCACAAGTACGTGTGCAGGTAGAACAAGACAAGATAATATCTACTTGGTTGTACTAGCGATAGCAACATACTGACATCAAATTATTAAGGCGAAATTACTTAGTCTGTCATTCACCTGCTAAAAATAAGCATAATATTATAGAAGAGCTTGCATTTGATTTGCTGTGCTTGTACCTCTTTAGTGAGCTGTTGTTTATAAACCGTAATCTGCTGAATTCTTCTACTTAGATTGTTTTTTTTTTGTTGTGTAATCAGACACAACCATTTGATGGTGAACTTACTCTTTATTAGAAATTTTATAGGTACCGTTTATAATAGGTACCTATGTGTTTAATACATGTCAGATTTTTCTTTCGATAAACTTCATCAATGATAACCGAAGACATACTCAAATAAATTACTGAGTACTTACTAACTCCCGTACTTCATTGGCTCCAAAATCTTCTAAACAGCTTATCATTGAAGCTTCCTTAAGCATCCCTTCGTAGAGGTCCCTTATACTCTAAATCTCATTAAGCCAAACTAATAAATTTTATTTTAGGGGACCCTCCGCCTGGATTACAAATAGTCTCATTAAATTGTTTAGATAATACTGATAGTGTTTAAATTAAGTAGGGGATACATTACATACCCTACCTCTGTGCCATTGAAAAACGGCAAGGGTAGAGATTCTATTAGCGATATTTTTAATTGTGATTTTATGAGTATGGGATAAAAATCGGGTGGTAGATCAGTCTGTTTTTATTTCTACATTTTCTTTTGTGTAGGTAGTCGATTGGATTCAAATTTGTCATGAATTCTTTTGCAAGGTTTTAATTATAAAATTGAGGCTCTTTTGATCGTTCAATAGGGATGTTTCCTGAGTAAAATTAATATGATTTGATTTAATCCGTCATGTGGGTTACGAAAAAATATAGAACACGTAATTTTAGTTTTATCAGATCTATAAAAACTGACGAAAATAAAACGCATCAATGATCAGGAGTGAGAACTTGTGACGTCACGTCGTGATAAAAATTGTAGCACGTAGTGACGTCACACGAGCTTTCAACGCACTGTATCGTGTTTGTGTTTTATTTACTTGAAAAAAGAAAAAAATATGTGTCCAATAATTTTTGGAAACGTATCTGACAGACTATTTAGATCTTTTTAGTCAACTAAAATGCATAATGAAATTTATGAGCACCTTGTTGAATTTTTGGATAATGTTTATCCAAAAATCATTACCATACCCACAATAATTAGTTTAGTTTCAACAGATCTGATCCCAACAAGGTTCCAAGACGACACAAGTTCTATGTTTTGATACAGCTGACTTGAAATCATCACCCAGGGTGACAGGGCACCTACGATTCTACTCAGACTTCTATACGTAATATTTTTACCAGAAGTTATGTCCCCATCATTATTTTCATCAAAAATTCGACTTCGGCCACTGCTGGGTATAGGCCCCTCTTTTCTTGTGTGAAGCCCCAATCTTAACTAGGATCTCCCCGCGATGGAATCGATGCCATCTGCCCATCGCGTAAAAGTTGTACACTTATGGTGACATACTGCCGAATAGTAAGCAAGTAAGTAGCGAGGTCATCGATATAGCCCACCGGATTAGTAAGCTGAAGTGGCAGTGGGCTGGCCATGTTAGTCGTAGAACCGACAACCGTTGGGGTAAACGAGTTCTAGAGTGGAGACCACGTCTCGGCAAACGTAGTGTAGGACGTTCTCAGGCACGATGGAGTGACGATTTGCGCAGGACGGCTGGCAGAAACTGGATGGGAGAAGCCGAAAATAGATCTAAGTGGCGTGCAATTGGAGAGGCCTTTGTCCAGCAGTGGACTGCAACAGGCTGTTGATGATGACGACTGCAGAATAGTTTAAAATGACATGAGATGCATGGCCTTAGCAGAGACGGCATACTAACGTATGTCGTCTCTTTATTATTTTGGAAGCCTTGCTTTAAGACCTAAGATCATAGCCGTAGGTCACAGTGAGATATGTATATCGTACAAGTTCTCGTGATTAGATTAGCCGCAAACTACTATTGGGAAGTACGTAATTAAGAGATGCCTTTCGTTATTATCATTCATCATTTCAGTCCGGAAATGTCCAGTACTGTACAAAGGCCTCCCACAAACAAGTATCCGCCACATTGCCCGTTCACATATGTACGTCTCACGTGTGGAAGATTCCTGCGGCCTTCACCAGGGCCTCAAGTCTGCTATTACTATAGTATATATAAAATCGTCACTATTTCCAATGGTCTACTTTCCAATGGTCAGCCAGTGAATGGTAATCTCGTACATAATGACAAATTAATTACAGACGTATACTGTAATCTGCTAAAATTTTGACACTTCCTTTAATCAGTAACCTACCATTAGAACGTCATTGTGCAGTCATTGCTTCTAATAGCTCGGTTATCAAAAAGTATTACGAGACAATTGACCGACCAATCTACCATTATGAATTCATAAGATTACGATATTTTAGCAAAATGATAATAGGATCGTGTTGGAATGAAAAAATTATAAAAGCAGACTTGGGGCCCTGGTGTTTTGTCCATCTTGAGGACCAGCAAATTGTATACAAATAAAAAAATAAGTCTTTCAAAAATCACCATTAGAAATAACTCGAGGAAGTTCATGTCACAAATATTGGAATTGCATTAGAACTGGTCCAAGGTAGAGGCACCAAATTTGCGGTCCCATAAACACGTCTCCTTGACACTGTGGTGCTAGCGTAGTTCGCAACTTCGCTAGTTGGCGACCACAGTGCTCGGTCGTCGACGGTACAGTGACTAAATCTTTAGTTTGAGCTGGATAAATGGGTAAGCTCTGTTTTTGGAAGAAGTTTTGTGATTATTTTGAGTAGTGAAGATGGATGGTTTAAGTTTAATGATTTGTCTAGCGTTTGAATTGAAATAGCATCTACACAAATTGACATTCTATCAGCAATGGGAACTGTTGAAAAGTTCAAAATATGCAACTGTCGTAATCTATACTAATATTATAAAGCTGAAGAGTTTGTTTGTTTGTTTGAACGCGCTAATCTCAGGAACTACTGGTTCGAATTGAAAAATTCTTTCACCATTAGAAAGCTACATTCACCTTGAGTAACTATATTATATCCCCATATTCTCACGGGAACGGGAACTACGCGGGTAAAACTGCAGGACGCTGCTATTGTGTAATATAGATGTTTCCTGAGTAAAAAAAATCACTTAGATTATCGAAAAATATTCGCCACGTATTTTTTGCTTTATCAAATCTATGAAAATTGACGAAGGTAAAAAGCATCAAAGATCAGGAGTGGGGGCTTGTGACATCACGTCGTGATAAAAATTGTGGCACGTAGTGATGTCACACGAATTTTCAACTGTAGGTATCTTCTTTTTAATTACGTGAAAAAAGAAAAAATAAATACGTGTCCAATATTTTTCGGAAATCTATCTGACGAACAAATCCTATTTTGTTTTTAATCAGCTCAGCTAATATTAAGAGCGTACACGACGAACGGCATTTCATATAAATTTTCATATCGTGCTTATTTTCCGAAATGACTAAACCGTTTAAAGTGTCACAGTCAAATTAGACCAATTTTAAATTTTCCATACTAACATAAATTTCCAGTTCTTTTTTAAATGAGACATTTCGAAAATATTTTTAACTAACTTTTTAGACCTATGTATACTGCTTATATGTGTGAAGTTTCATTAAAATCGGTTCAGTCATTTCGCAAAATAGTGACATGAAAATTTGTATGAAATGCCATACGGCGTACACGATCTTAAAGCCTGTGTAAAATCGGTGAAAGCATGTCGTAAGCGCATCGATGCTACCAGAAACTATACATATTTTATTCCTTCATAATACTAAATAGAGTGTATTCTTAATTCAAATTCAAGCTCAAGCAGGTAAACTAAATGCTATTCAATCAATACCTCTCACTCTACACCCATAGATCACTAACCTGTTTCCAAACACAGTCTATACCGACCGTCCCTATCAAATGCATTTACCGACGCGTACATTCACAGATCATTTATTCCGAATAATACCACTATCTGGACCCTTATACGGAGTTAATTCACAAATCCCTTGAAATCTTCTCGGGTCTCGAATGTAATTTATGAGCTTGGCTTAATTTCGTGCTTTAAAACGTGATTTGCTTGGCTGTGACACGGTTTAGCGGTTTGTTGAAATAAAATAGGGGAGTTATGTCGAGTTTCGTGTATGGTTTTGGGTTATTTGGCTGAAAGAACCGAATAGACCAGTTTTTCACCCATTTGGGTAAAAAACCGATAATTTCGTGCTTTAAAACGTGATTTGCTTGGCTGTGACACGGTTTAGGGGTTTGTTGAAATAAAATAGGGGAGTTATGTCGAGTTTCGTGTATGGTTTTGGGTAATTTGGCTGAAAGAACCGAATAGACCAGTTTTTTACCCATCTGGGTAAAAAACCGGTCTATGCTGGATCGAGAATCGGACCTGCACATGACGGACTCTGTGCCATATATCCTTGCTCCTGCCTCTTTATATTTTAATTAATGCTTGTATACTATTACGATTCCATGAGACACAGCCAGCAGAAAGACAGACGGATGGATGGATCAGAGGCTTAGTAATATGGTCCATTACCCTTCGAAAATCGATCCCTAGGAAGCTTTACCCGCGGTTTTGCTCGCCTGGCCCATCCTTCACGAAACGTGCCGTTTTATGGGATATACATGAGATTGCCATAAAACGATACTACAAATATCGCACTGCATTTCTATGAGTAAAATACTTCCGATGGATCAGTAGATACTTTGTTGGCTTCAACAAATATTATAGGAAGGTGTGTGTGTTAATTTGGGATTTAAACTCAGAGTCAGATAATAAGGGCGTTTAATTACTCTGAACAACCGAGGCACAGTGCACACTAGAAAATAACCGACCTAGTCTACGTCCGCAGTCGGCTCGGCGCGCGGCCACGCGCGCGCATACATGTACACTACTCGGACTCGCGGCTCGGACTCGTTTCGTCATGCGACCGCGCGGCGCTCGCGCGGTCCCCCCTCCCGCTGCCCCGAAGGCGGGCCGATCGCCGAATCGGCTGCGGAGATTGCCGAGAGTTAAGAGCGGTGGCGCGAGTCTTATTCGCGCGTTTTGGGCACGCTACAACCTCCCCCTCCAAGTCACAAGGACGTCCCGTCTGTGACTTGGCTGGCCTACCCCGTCGGCGCCGATGAATAATCACGGGCTCGGAACCTTCATAAGGATACAGGGCGCTGGCATGGTATTTCCCTTTTATTTTCCCCTCACTATCAGCAACTACAAACGACGTGGGACTAACGATTTCTGAGATGCGATACGGGCCCTCCCGTTTAGGCGCAAACTTACTAGTGAAACCCTTGGCGGCGTTACTAGCATAGTGGGTCTCCACAAGGACCAGATCTCCCACCTTATAAGGAGGTACGTCTCGTCTATGCTGATCCTCTGTAGACTTTCGAGCATCCTGTTGCTCCTCCACTCGCTGTTTCACATCTTGAAGGACACGTGCAAATCCCTCCAAATAGGGTGTAATTTGGGGCACGAAATTCTGCTGGGAGACGATAGCGCGAAGGTCGGTCTGCACGGCCAGCGGCGAACGCATCTCTCGTGCGAAAGTCAGATATGCTGCTGTCTGTCCCGTGCCCTGATTGTACGCGCTATTAAGAGCAAATCTCACCATCGGAAGAGCGAATGGCCATCGGCGATGCTCTGGCCCTACTAGAATGGCCAACTGCTTCTTTAATTCGCGGTTCTTACGTTCGGCGGGATTCGCCTCCGGATGGTATACCGGTATCAAACTTTGATGTACTCCAAGCACCAGCATGGTTTTCTGCATTACCGCCGAAACAAACTGACTGCCATTGTCAGAGATAACGCGACGTGGTAATCCATACCGCAGGAAAACTTCCTCAATGAGAACTTTCGCACACGACTCGGCAGTCGCATCACAGAGTGCAAACAGCTCGACCCACCGGCTGGCGGTGTCTTCTACGAGGAGAATCCACTTCTCTCCTTTATCTCCTTCAGGTAAGGGTCCAAATAAGTCCATTGCAAGCACTTCAAATCTTTGCTGTAGAACTGGGGTCTGAAGCAGACCTGCAGGCTTGAAGTTGGTGGCTTTATATTTCTGGCAAAGATCGCATGACTTAAGGTATTGGGCCACGAAAGTTTTCATATTCTTAAAATAATATCTTTCTTTGATCTTTCGCAGGGTTCGCTCTAAACCTAAGTGTCCAGCAGTAGGCGCGTCGTGAAGCTCTTTCATGAGCTCTGCCTGTAAAGACTCTGGAACAACTAACTGAGGTTCTTCGGAAACTCCGTCCGGATCACAGCGGTACAAAACTCCTTGCGAAAGATAATATCCTCTATCAGTCCAGCGTACGGCTGCTTCTGGTTTATTAGGATCTTCAAAATCCGAAATGATTCTACTAATATCCGGATCGTCAAGCTGGGCCTTGCGAATATCTTCTGGCTTTCGTTGTGGTAAATCAACGACGACTGGACAAATGCTACAAGGGCTAGAGTTGGGTTCCTCAGAATCAGTATTCACTGGGCGGCTGAGCGTATCCGCGACCACATTAACTCTACCCGGTGTGTATTCGACTTCCAAATTATACGACTGAATTTTCATTGCCCAACGGGCTAACCGACCACTAGGGGTCTTCAGCGACAAGAGCCACTTCAACGGCTGATGATCCGTTGACACCCGTACCTGAGCACCTTCAAGGTATCCTCGGAATTTCTCTAATGACCAAACTACTGCCAGGGCTTCCCGTTCAGTGGTATGATAGTTGCGCTCTGCAGGGGTCAGCAATCGGCTAGCGTACTCTATCGGCCTCTCTTCACTATGACTCGCCCCCTGCATCAGCACTGCTCCTAGGGCGTACGCGCTAGCGTCCGTTCGGAGAACAAATGGCTGTTCAAAGTCGGGTTGACGCAGGATGGGGCTACTTGAGAGCCGTATCTTGAGTTCTTCGAAAGCTCCTCTTTCACGCTCCCCCCACTGCCAGCGTCGGTCCTTTTTAGTGAGGTTAGTTAAAGGGCGAGCAACTTCCGAAAAGTTTGGTATGAACTTGCGGAACCAAGAGCAAGTTTGTAAAAACGTCTTCAGTTCTTTGATGTTCGTCGGCGGCTTCATATCTACCACCGAGGCGACCTTCTCAGGGTCAGGCTCTATGCCTCGGGACGACACAACATGTCCCAGGTAAGTAATCTTGCCTCGCGCGAAGACACATTTACTTCTATTTGCTCTTAGGTTGAACAGACGAAGGCGTTCGAAGACCAGCTGAAGGTCTTTGAGGTGCTGATCTAGATTTGGAGATATCACGAGAATATCGTCCAAATAAGCGAGGACGCAAATATCTTTAAGACCAGACCTCATCCGATCGATGAGACGCTGAAATGTAGCCGGCGCGTTTTTCAAACCGAACGGCATACGACGGAACTGGAACGTGCCAAATGGAGTGGTGAACGCAGTCTTATGACGGTCTTCTGGAGCTACAGTCGTCTGCCAATAACCTGCTTTTAAATCAATTGTGGACATGATGCAATCAGGTTTGGTACTCTGCAGCAACTCGTCAATTACCGGCAGCGGATACTTATCAGTCCGTGTCACGCTATTAAGCTTACGGTAGTCGACACAAAATCTGATCTCGCCGTTTTTCTTTGGTATCAACACCACAGGCGAGGCCCATTCCGACTCAGCGTCTTCAATGATACCATCTTCAAGCATTTTCTCAATCTCTCTCTTTATTATTTCTTTCTTGGCGGGAGAAACTCTATAAGGCGGACTGGCAATAGGTGCGGCATCTCCTGTATCGATGCGGTGCACAGCAAACTGTGTAGGCCCTCCCCCTGGCGCAAAAATATCCTCGTGGACATTCAGGAGGTTGGACAGACGCTCTCGTTCATCCGAAACAAGACGGGAACCCTCGTCCTCACGAAGACCCACAGAAGAACAAGCAAGCGAATTTACTGCACTAGATTCGAAACTAATGGGCATAGGCGTCCTATCACCTCTGAGAAACCATATACAACGGTTGAAATCTAACACCAAGCCAGCGTCCTGTATAAAGTTCATGCCTAATAAACTCTCTGTTGCGTTCGGCAACATAATAAAACTAACAGTCAGCACCACCGCTCGTACCGTTACATTAACGTGCGCTATTTCGACAATTTGCGCACACATTCGTCCGTCTGCATATTTTAACTCTGAAAAAACTTTATCAAACACATATCCGTGCTTTACTAAATGCGACCGTAATGACGTGCTACCGATACAATGTTTAGCACCAGTGTCAACAAGCACTTTACCAACTTCACCATAAATTTCGACATTTATTACGGGACGCACACGCGAATCAATCGTATTAACACTCGCGGACACAGATTGGAACACGGAAGATACTACGGTTTTCTTTTCTCTGCACGTAGGACAGTTGGAGCGGATCACTCCGGGCGCTCCACACCCGAAGCACGTGACTGCAGCCGCAAGCGGCTCCCGCTGCGACGCGGTGTCCTTGCTGGTAGACGCGGTAGCCTTCTGTTTGGCAAGCCGCTGACAATCCTCCTTCGTGTGTCCAAACTGTTTGCAATAATTGCATTTTGCTCGAGGCTTAGTTGCAACGGGCGCGGTCGGCAACCGCGGAAGCGATGCAGCAGTGGACGTCGATGGCGGCGCGTGCTTCACTACGGGTTTAGTGTCTACTGTAACCCGTGGTTTACTTTCGTCGTAAATCTCTTCGACGCGGCGTGCTTCAGCCAGAAGCTCTGCGAAAGTAGCAAAAGCGGAGCGCGGAACCTTTTCACGGATACGTCGGTGCAGCAATCCATATGTCATGTCTAGTTGCACAGCTTCTTTAAGAGAATCAGGTGGAAGCTGGGCGATCAGCGCTCTAATATGACAGACGAACAAGTCCGTCGGTTCGTCTTCTCTTTGTTCTCGTGCGAACATATGCCTATATATCTTAGATGGCGGTAAACGCGGTCCAAACGTCTGTTTCAGCAACTCTATAGCGGCTTGCCAGGTGGTGGTGGTATCTTTTACACCTTGCCACCAGGTGGCTGCGAGACCCGTCAATAACATAGGCAACCCGCGAAGCGCGTTATTATCGTCTACTCGAACACATTCCTTGTACGTTTCTACGGCATCAATAAAAGCGAGGACGTTGCTTGACTTCTCACCGTCAAATCGAGCAGTACATTTGGCAAAGTGGCCATGAAAAGATGGTAGTGGCGTACTTACAGGCTCGCTGCGACTTAACCTGTTTATCAGCAACAGTATCTGCTCGGTCGTCATCATAATGGGAGCGGCTGCAGCACCAGCAGCAGGCTGCGGATCCACCCTCACCGCCTCAGCGGGACAGGTGTCGGCGCCGCTCGGAGCTAGGTCCGGCGCGGGCGCTGGCGGCGGAGGCGCCACATCCACAGACGGGGCACCCGATGACGCTGGGCTTGTGGTACGCGATCTCGTTAACACCATCGTACAAATAGTCCACAACTCGCGATAAAACCAGAAATGCGGTAAGTTAGGTAGGTACCGTAGGATTTACGTAATATACTAAAATGTTCGCAATCACACGATAGGTACACAATAGTCACTGAATAGTTCGCGACGCGTACAAAACGAAAGAGAGCCTCACGATTAGGTATTCTAGGTTCTATCCTAGCTCTACGTACGCGAATAAACAGTTCACACAAGATAGTTTTCTAGAATTCAAATAAAGTTCACTAATGAAATTAATAAAGTCACAATAGTTTACAGTTCGACGTACATCGTTTCAAATCACAATGTTTGTCACACACAATTGTTTAAAGTCCAGTATTTTACTTAAATACAATATAGAAATCTAGGTTCAGATATTCGTCACCTGTAACAAAACCTATATAGACAACACGGACTTCCTAAACCAATCAAATCACTCACGTCCGTAGAATAACCTAGGTTCAGGCATTATGTACCCGGAACAAAACCTAGTTACCACGTGTTACTGTCCAATCAAAAAACACTATTTAAGTCCGTAAGATAACCTAGGTTCAGGTATTACGTACCCGAAACAAAACCTAGTTACCACGTGTTTACTGTACGACGAAAAACACACTTTAGGTCCGCTGGATAGCCTAGGTTCAGGTATTACGTACCTGGAACAAAACCTAGCTATTACGTGTTCACTGTCCGACAAAAACACACACTTTAGGTCCGCTGGATAGCCTAGGTTCAGGTATTACGTACCTGGAACAAAACCTAGCTATTACGTGTTCACTGTCCGACAAAAACACACCCTAACGGTCCGCTGGATAGCCTAGGTTCAGGTATTACGTACCTGGAACGAAACCTAGCTATTACGTCCGCAGCGAAGCATCGACAGTGTCCAATATCCAGCACACAGATCTTGCACAAGCACTAAATTCACTCGCGCGATTTCCGGAATTGCGCAATTACACACACACGCACCTTATTTTCAAGAATGTTCTGCTCCACGTTAGGCTGCCAGTTATAGGAAGGTGTGTGTGTTAATTTGGGATTTAAACTCAGAGTCAGATAATAAGGGCGTTTAATTACTCTGAACAACCGAGGCACAGTGCACACTAGAAAATAACCGACCTAGTCTACGTCCGCAGTCGGCTCGGCGCGCGGCCACGCGCGCGCATACATGTACACTACTCGGACTCGCGGCTCGGACTCGTTTCGTCATGCGACCGCGCGGCGCTCGCGCGGTCCCCCCTCCCGCTGCCCCGAAGGCGGGCCGATCGCCGAATCGGCTGCGGAGATTGCCGAGAGTTAAGAGCGGTGGCGCGAGTCTTATTCGCGCGTTTTGGGCACGCTACAATATGATAATAATTTACAACCAATTTACAATAGGTATTGATGTAGAAAAAAATGAGGAGCTCAGGGCTAAATTATAACGATCTCTAAGGTTAAGCAACGGTTGGCAAAGTCGGCCTGTGGATGGGCGACCATCTTAACATGCCGAGACTCCTCCGTGCCGCGGCAAGCTTATTAAGCCGTTGGTTCCGACTATCATTTCGAGATCTTTGGCAGTCGTTATGGATTGTCAGAAGCCAGAAAATCTGAGAACACTCTTGCCAAGAAGTACCTACCATGCTACCCAGTTAATAGGTTGTTGAGTTCTGGTATACTGATAATCAGCTGAATCCATTTTGACTTAAAAATGCTAGGCAGATGGAGATGTAGGAAAAAATAAATAATAAAACTATTTTAATGACTTTAATTTCAATTCTTATATAGTTTTCCTGTGGCTAAAATCCTACTAATATTATAAACGCGAACGTTGTAAGTATGAATGGATGTTTGTTACTCTTTCACGCAAAAACTACTAAATGGATTTGGATAAAATTTGGCACACAGATGCTTTATAACTAGGATTAACATAAAGGATATTTTTGTACCCCGATATTCCCACGGTATCTTATGCGGGTGAAACCGTGGGGCGCTCCTAGTCATTCATAAAAGTGAAGATGTCTGCAACTTAGTTTATTTGTTTAGTTAATACAATACTTTATTTCATTTAGTAAGTATCTACTTAATGTTCTTTTATCAAGTCACTTTTTAAGCAGAATATTGGATTTTGTGGGATCAAATCAGTGATACAAGTAAAATAATTTCCACCAACTGCATTGGAATGGTTTTTTCGCAGTCTGCATATTTTAACTGATGACGACATGGACGCAGTGGTTGAGCATTCGGCTGCTGCGCTGCGAGTGGTGGGTTCGGTCCCTGCACGGAACAAATGTTTGTATGGGTAATAGATAATTGTTCCGGGTTTGGGTGTCTTGTGTATGTGAGCGTAGATGTTTGTGAATGCACCCACGATACATATAAAAGAGTAAATCCTGGTATGGGGCAGTTCTAATGATAAACAAAAAACTACATTAGTAGGTGGCCAAAATACTCATAATGTTTTCCTAAATAAGCAATGAACCAGTAAATTTCCAATTGCAAGAGCAAAGTTGCCTTTTTTTCTGAATGGGAATTCATCAAATGACTTCTCCCGCTCTGGGCAGAGTGGAAGGGAGTGCCAGACTCTTACTGACTAAAACCCACACGTGATCCTTCTTGTGCCGTTTACGTTCCAGGGCCGCGGTGACTCTTTCGAACAAATTACTCAACCAAACACAACTTTAGTGCTAATTTTTAAACGTTCTCCATCGCGTCAACATATATGTTCTTTCATACAATTTCACATCAGCGAAAGTTTATGTTAACGCGGTCGACTACGTTAAAAAAGTAGCACTGTACCCTAAGGCCCTAAAGAAACAATGATCCGTATATCAATAATTAAAATCGCAATAAAAAAAAATGCAAGTTTTATAGAAGTAACTGAGACTATCAAAAATTTAAACTTTAGTTAGCGAAACTGTTTATAGATCCAAAGTTTAAATTAAAGTTAGTCAAACTGTCGTCGTGGTGAACTCAGTTCTAGCACAAACACTTTTAGTTTACTTAACTCTTCACCAGTATATTAATGACTAGCTTTCAGACTTATGGAACTTTAACTTATGAGTTTGTCCTACATGCATACAGTTATTAATTTTACTATTTAGTTTAAGAGCGTGTACGCCGTACGGCATTTCATACAAATTTTCAAGTCCTTATTTTCTGAAATGAATAAATCGATTTTAATGAAACTTTACACACATTAAGCAGGATACATAGGTCTAAAAAGTTAGTTGAAAACATTTTCTATAAATAGTGTTACAGTTAAATTAGACCCATTTTAAATTTTCCGTACAAACATAAACCCAGTTATCTTTTTTAAAGAAGACATTTCGAAAATGTTTATACTAACTTTTTAGACCTATATAACCTGCTTATATGTGTGAAGTTTCATTAAAATCGGTTCAGTCATTTCGCAAAATAGTGACTTGAAAATTTGTATGAAATGCCATACGGCGTACATGCTCTTATTGTCTCAAACCACAACTGAAGTTAGTGTTTAGTTAGAGTTAAATATATACTTAGCAATAAGTTTAAGCTAAGCTAAGTTTAGTTTAAGCTAATATATCAACATCATCATCATATCAGCTGAAACACGTCCACTGCTGGACATAGGCCTCCCCAAGTATCGCCACAACAAGCGGTCCTATGCGTCTCGCATTCCTCGATTACCCGTTAACCTTACCAAGTCATCGGTCCACCTTGTGGGAGGCCTTCCAACGCTGCTAATGCTAAAGTATAGTCAGCTTTTACCCCCACCGCTAAGACACATGTCTCCATTCTCTGAGAGGTTTACTCCACCATACGAGGCCAGCATGGGGGAAGGCAAAATGTCACATGTCTTCGAAATTTTAATTCAAGAATGTTTTCCCAACGATGTTTAATTCACGATTTTGAGAGCAGTGGTGTTGTCATTAACTAAACTGTCTACCTTTTTTTTCTGGGTGGGAAATCATCAGATAACTTCTCCCGAGAGTGTCAGACTCTTACTGAATAAAACCCACCCTTGTTCCTATTTTGTGGTGACTATTTCGAACAAATACCGCAATCCCAGCAGGCACTAACCCCCCTTCTTCTTTGCTGACATCTCTCTGAAGCGCGCGTGGAACTGGAGCCAGTGGCCGTACTACGAAGTGCCAATGCTATCATGATTCAGTGTGAGAGAAACGGATAGTGCTATTCGTCTTGTATAAGTCCGTCTCTCTCTGACACTGGAATCATGATGGATTTAAGACGTCATAGTAGGGCTGCTGGTTGTTATTGGAAGGCGAACCACCCATAGCTCGCCATCCACAGGCCCGCGACGCCTGGGGCATCTTCACAGAAATCTTAATAATAAGGCAAGGCATCTTCTTCTGTTGCGGCGGCTGGGGCGTGAAATTACGATCTGACTAGCGCGGTCTGCCTCCTCCTTCACTAGCATTGCTGCTTCGCAGAAGGAGATGCCTATTACATTTGCATGGCGTTTCATATTCATAATCCCCAGTGATAATTATTCTGCTGAACAGCCAAATAGTTCACCACGTGAAAATCAGTTAGCCCAATCACAATGGATTGTACTAAATTTATGCATCTTGCTCTGACCTAGAAACCTGTTAAAACTTGCCCCTAAAACTTCTCATATTTTATGTGCTCATACTTACATAATTACTAACCCATTCTTTAGATTATTCATAGCTGGATAAGGCAATACATTTCTGCCACATCGCCTCCAAAAGTCGCAGAAGATAACTTCTACCTCCATTCTCCATCTCTAGCTGTACTAAATTCCAAAGTCTCCATAAAAACTATAGGGGAAGAAATAAAACAAAAATGTTTAAAAAAGAAATTACACCTTTATTTTTATTCATACAAAAAATGCCTTGTCAAAATACTTTATACAACGTTATACACAATAGATGACATACATGAGATCTTAGAATAAGGGGTGTGAGCATGGCTTTAATATTTTATGGGTTTTTACGGTCTTATACAAGTATGTTTCGGAGTTACCCAAGATAGTCAGCTTAATTCGCAAGCTCGATATCAGTATCTGCCTATGATCGGGGTCCAAAACCAGTAGGGCAATACTAGAATCATCTAGGTACATGTTTCAAACTGTAATCAACCATTAGCATCGTTAAAAACAAGAAAAACTTTGAATTGAAGTTTCATACATAATTAAGTGACTAGAAAAAAATATTACACAATAATAAAATGGTTCCACACGAATGATTTAAATAACCAATTACTACATACATTAGTTTAATACATGAAAATATTTTTTTTGGCAAGTCTTGGTTAATTACATTTATCTAATAATAATAAATTATTTGTTTCAGACGTAGTCCTTAAATTACATAAAAAAAACACTACATATTAATAATCAACAATAAATAAAATTACACATTACAATTACATAACCAATGTCACAGTTTCACTTATGCTGATTTTCCCTAACAGATAATAATGATATCTATACTTATAATAAATCTGTAGAGAGGTCAATTCTGTACAAGGAATATATTTTCAAAATAACTATCAGGGGGTGATTAGTGATCGATACTGGTGCCAAAAATGCAATCAGTAAAATTTTTGTCTGTCTGTCTGTCTTTCTGTCTGTCTGTCTGTCTGTCTGTCTGTCTGTCTGTCTGTCTGTCTGTATGTTCTTTATAGAAACAAAAACTACTCGACCGATTTTAACGAAACTTGGTGCAATTATTCTTCATACTCCTGGGCAGGTTATAGTATACTTTTCATCACGCTACAATCAATAGGAGCAGAGCAGTGAAGGAAAATGTTGGGAAAACGGAAGAAGTCATCTACATAAAATTATCTAAAAAACATCCCGAAACAGCATGTCTATCTTTTGTCAATTTTAAACCGATCGGGCTGAGAGTTTCAAAATCGGGGGTAAAGTAACTATTCCACGCGGACGAAGTCGCTGGCAGAAGCTAGTCCTAAATAATTTAGTCAGACAGCGGTATTCAAACCTCTGATAATATTGAAGCCATAAATGTATCATCCAGCTTAGCAGGATCAAAGAAAGTAATTCACAAAATTTTCCAAACACCCTCTCTACCATCCCCTCTAATTACTATTTCGTCTTTTCTTATTTTTCCTCAACACTAATCCTATATAAAAGAACCTAAAGCCAGCACTAAAATTTAATCACTAGTAAGGGGGTCTTTGTTTTATTTGGTACATAAAACCAATTTGCCTCTTGCATTCGGATTTTCCTATCCTTTCTACAATGAAGCTTTTCGTATAACCTCGTCTCTTTCGCTCTTATTTTAGTTCCCCTCAAGATATCAGGCTATAGTCCATGATAATAAAATAACCTTAATTTAGATATGGGATTATGAAGCCATTGTATTTTTTTTCTTCATTATGCAACCATTTTGGTTTGTAATGTGTTTTCTTGCTTGTTCTAACATCAAAAAACAGATTTTAATACAAAGCTTCATTTGGTTACATTAAATATTTAAATTGATCTTAGTTTAGTCAACCTTGCTATTCCACGGTTATCGATACTTGGATAGCAAAAATATTAAACTGTCAGTTATAAATTTATATCCCAATAGAATTTTTCGTATTTTTTTAACGTCATATTTAGTGTTTTTTTTTTTTGTTTGTTTGAATACTATAAAGTACCAGCTTCTGCCCGCGACTAGTCCGCGCTACGCGGTATACATAGTTACTAATCCCCGATTTTGAAATCGATTCTTCATTGTTGGTTCGCTCCTATAGATCTTAGCGTGATAATATAGCGTATAGCCTACCTCGATAAATGGGCCATGTAACATTGAAAGATTTTTTTAAATAGGACCAGTAATTCTTGAGATTAGTGCCTTTAAGCAAACAAACTCTTCAGCTCTATATATTAGTATGGACTAGTGATCCGCCCCGGCTTCGCACGGGTGCAATATAGAAACTAATGTTTTCTCTACTGTAGTATGCATGTTTTATATGTATATATAAACCTACCTTTTGGATCACTCTATCAATTAAAAAAATCGCATCGAAATTCGTTGCGTAGTTTTAAAGATCTAAGCATATCTACATAAATACAATCAGACAGCGGGGTGCGACTTTGTTTTATACTCGTACTATATAATGATAATGATATAGATTTCAACATTTACAACATTATTTTCTTGCTTTTATTGTTATCTTTTTTGCTGGGGTCTGTTTCCTGGTAGCGAAAACCTAAGGGCCTTTAGTTCAAGAGTAAATCGGTTTCTTAATAGGTTACAGACTAACTCTATTGTCGACCACATTATCGTTTTCCACCAAATGAGATTGTGGTCAAAATATCAATAATTTAAAAATCCGACAGTCAATAAAGACAAATTTTTTTTTTTTTAATTCTAGTACACACGGAATTCTATATAAAGCAAGCTGCATTCCGATATGGCAGTAACCCTACCACGAACACGACGTAATGCGTTCAATGTGCCAAGGATAATACAGATGTATGCATAATGCGAATAGGTGATGTCGCTTCTATTCGTATAATGATCTGTGTTTACCACAAATCATTCACAGCGCAATTTTAACCCATTCCTATAAAATTCAGGTTCAGGAATGTGTTAAAATTTAGTAAACTGGATTAATTTTTGAATTAAAGAGTGGTTACTATTTACAGTATGCAATCAAATGAATTGTTTATAGCAAATCTTGTAGAGTTTGTAGAAAATGCAGTTTTCTTGTTTTTCATTCGCCTTTATATTTCAATTTAACAATTTAAATTTGAGGAATTTACTGTCTGTAGACTTTTTATTTTCAGTTTTTCAGTCAAATGAAAAGTTGTCTGACAGAGAAGTATATTGATTTGAAAGGACATAAACTTTGTAAAAAATAAATACAACTGTTTTGGTGTCCAATAAGCTTAATTCTACCTATTTGTCTATATCGGTATGGTCGTATTTCATTTCACTCATTGATAATTTAGACATTTTTACTTAATGACGATTCCTTCCTATATAATCTGAAATCATGAGTACCTACTAAGCCTTCTGTACTGATCTATTGCACAAGCTCTTTACGTAATTCCATAACGCTATTATGTTAACGCTTAGCTTCGACTATGATAATAGAATTAATACTAACTTATGCTGCAGCCGCGGTATCTCCCACAACATCATAGATAGAATGTAGCTGAATTAACAATGAAATTTGTAGTTTTTGAGTTAAATAAAATAGGTTCAATTGAAAACCAGTGTCAAAAACTATACACCATTCACAATAAGATTAGACATTGAAATAAATCTTTTTTATAGTCCGTTCAACCGATTTTGACTTCTATTGCGTTTGTGGCATGACACATGGTAGCTGCAGTAAACTGTTGGTATTGTAATCCCGTTTTTGCTTTTAATGCCCTCCTTATGCCTACCGAATAGAATTAAAAATCGGTTTACCGATTTTTACTTTTAACTGTAAAAAGTTTTGTTTAAACGGACGGACGGAACGGACTGTAAAAAGTTTTGTTTAAGTGTCTAATCTTATTGTGAATGGAGTATAGTAGTCTGGCATTTATCCTGAACTGGAGTTATATGGCACAGCCTCGAGGCACAATACTGTGGCGTTTTAATTATTTGATTTCATTGCTTTTTGTAAATTGTGTGTTCTTGTAAGTTTGTGTCTAATAGATGTATTCGTGTTTCTTCTTTCTTTAAGTTTATTTCATTAAAGAGAACTGGGTACAAAAAGACAGTATTTTTTTGTTCACTAAAGGAATTCAACTTTAGTTTGACCTAGACAAACACTCGAGAGACACCAAATTACTTCTCTAGTCTCGAAGTCACATCCTGAGCGACAAAGTAGGCACAAACTAGCTGTCTGTAAAAGTGTGTGGCTCGTTGGAAATATTGTGTAAGTTAGTTTTAAGTAAGACTAATAACTTCTATAATACTATTTTTAACTGGTCATATTATTACTCAACATCGTGCCTCGGAAAGCACGTTAAGCCGTTGGTCCCGGCTGTCATTTGGAGATCTTTGGCAGTCGTTACGGTTTGTCAGAAGCCAGAAAATCTAACACCAGTTTTGCCAAGAAGTGCCGTGTTGTATTCAGCTGAATCCAGCTTGATTGGGAGCCAACCCCAATATAGTTGGGAAAAGGCTAGGCAGATGATGATTATTACCTACCTTGTCCAGTAAATGTGTATGTTGTATTATCTGAACAAAAATATGTCTTGACCTGGGGTCTTGACAAATCTTATGTCTTTTTGGTTAGCTTCAAATTACTTCTTCCGAAGGATCAAAATTACTCTGAGTAGAGTGGAAGAGATTGTCAGACTCTTACTGACTAAAACCCAAGATAGCTGTTTTAATTAAAGTCACTGAATTTAAAATGTAGTTGAAAGTGCTTGCTTTCGTTTTAAGATAACTAGACTATTAGCCTAAATGTGTTCGTCTGCAACAGTAACATAGTTTAATACGACTCGCTCCCTGGAGATCTGAAAAGTACCTAATATGTAGATTGTTCGACATAAATCTCCTTTAAAAATCGTTTGGGTATACTTACATTACGTTTAGTAGACGTTAGTTGACTTAAATATAATTATAGAGATGTTTTATTTGAGACCAAATACAATATTTTTATATTACAATATTATTTGAATACTGTAGCTGTGCATTAAATGTATTGTGGTGAACTTAATTCCTGACTACTGATTCTTTTTTTTTGCCTCATACTAGAAAGAACAATGGCGAAATTTTAGCGTCTAGTAATGTCTGTTACATAAAATGATTTTAGGTATTTTTCTATGATTTTTCAAATAAAAATGTATTTTAATTAAAGCCACAGAAAAAAACATACATTTTGGGAATATCAAATGACCAAAATGATTTTACACTATTCAAGTGTTGTCATTTACTAAATTCAAACTATTTTGGTATATACTTTTAAGAAACACATAATGGATAAAAACTATTTTATAGGAAGTTAGTATTACTAATACCTACACCATCAGTAATAATAAAAAATAAGTTCCTTAAATAGAACTTCCTGCAATTATTCAAAATCTTAATCGCAATACTATAGTAACAATTCCATTTATTGTTATGGCAACACTGACTCGAATTGCGGGCTGTCAGCTGTCACTGATGCTGTGCTTTTCGTGTTGGTTGTGTTTGTGTTGTTTTTGACATTTTGCTATTTTCTTATTCTATTTGACTTGAATTGATTACGGACTGATTTTTGGTATGTGTGACTTATGCGTGCCTGTATACCCGGCCGAACCCGTATACTAGAAGAATAATATTGTAGCTGTTTAGTTAGTCGGCGGCTCGGCGCACTTTGGGGTGTTGCGCCCATGTTATGACTGTGGTGTGGTTTTGGGGTGGGCCAGACATCAACATATTACCTATCGCAGCGCTAGCAGAATTTATAAATTCTATAATTATAAGAAAAGATGATGAGGAGGAATAAAAATGTAAAAAATGTACAATTGTTTTATTTTTTTATTCATTGCATTCCAAAAGGGTTCTAAAGGCTACAGTGAGCACTAACAACTATAACATCAACAGGTAGACCATAGGTATGCCTGTCTGCCACGTTAGTGGTATAAAAAACAATTACCTATAATGAATGCTGCATACATATCGGCAGGTCATGCCTTTTCCCTGTAGAAGTAGGCAGAGAATACATCCTTCTGCTTTTTCCACATTCATCAATATATATGGCAATCATTGACTGTTACAGAAACCTTACAGGCGTAGGTACTCTTGATCAATAAAAATAGTTTCCCCAGCGGTGTACCTATATACTACTATTATATGAATATATAATAGTACAATAATCTTAAAAATAGTATATGGGTTAATGTACCCACATAGTTAATCTTTTTGCTAAGAATATAGTAAAGTAACAACAAACAACCACAGGACGCATGTTTCTCCAAGTGACATAAGACATAACCTAAAAAAGTTCAAAGTTAAATATCTTTTTTTTGAAGCCCCCCCAGGACAAAATTCTTTGACAAAGTTACTCAGGGACTCACGCTCGACATTTTAAGATATTTTTGACATATAGACGCGACCATTTCTTCTCAACTAATTTTATGTATGGAAGTCTGCCATTGTTCTTTCGCCTGCATCGTGGGTGCGTTTATAAACATACAAACTCACATTCTAAAAAGCTGGACCCGGAACAACTATGTGTAGATCATACAAATATTTTTTTCTGTGCGGGAATCGAACCCGCGACACGCAGTGCAGAAGTCAATCGCTCAACCTCTGCACCAACCGCGTCGATTAAATAAACATAACATGTATCGATTAAATAAACCATTTAAATCAAATTAATATCCTATCAAACCGTCTATTGCCTTCCCATAAAACTTTCACCGAAGCCAGAATTTATCGAAGCCAAATTAACGCCAATATTACATATTTAATTAAGCATGCTCACACCTCTTCCCTTTAAAATAATGTTTAATGATTCAAAATTTGAGTGCGTTGAAACAGAGCTTTATACATTACATCTACTTACAATTATATTATAATTTACAACATTCATACTGTGGATATAATCACTTTATTGGTTGCTTTAGGTATATATTTTTGTGCTTTTAGAAATTAAAAACCCGCAATTAAACGTGAACTATGTTTAAATGTGAAGTGATATTGGCTTTTGATTGCTGCATACGGATAGACTATTTTACTACACTTTTTTACTATATTTTGGTAGCTGTTCTTATTGTTTACTTTCTCGCTTTCCCAACGTGTAACAGAATGAACAGAAAACCTGAAAAGGGATCATTGGTGTCATTATTATGAACAATTTTTACTGTAAGACAAATCTTGAAATTGAAAAAAAATAATCGTTTGTTCAGTAGATTATGTTAAGGTCTGCACATAAATGCACGGATCAGTCGCAATTTTCGTGATTTCAGTGATGGTTCCAAGAGTAAAAGTTGTATAAACTTGCTGATGAGTATAGTGACCTCTTTGTCAAGTTTTTCCTTCATACTGTTACACCTCGTTTATTTTTGCTTTTTTAACGTTTAGTAGTTTAGGATTTCTACGTTGAGTACATTGTTTTTTTTTTCTAAATCATGTTATTGGTAACATCCGAGACTCAACCTAAGTGCCGCTGATTTATATACAAACTCTGAAACCTTAATGACTGATTAATCATATCGAATCAGCAATGCTATAAGCGAATCCATTACCTTGTGTTATGACTGTTGTATCATTGACTGCGTTTGTTAAAAGTACATTTACCGCTATAATGACGAAACATTTTAAGAACTTCCATTAAAATTATGAGACAATATTTACACCCCGATTTTTGTCACTACTTGAATTTATAATTCCATACATATCCCGAAGAAATTGACCCTGTTTTTCAAACAACATCACTTACTTACGCGTCACCTTAGTTATTCCGAAAATCAATGTTCTTACATCTTATAGGATTACGTTTCTATTCCACACTCGTAAATCTCCCTTGTTTATCTCATACAGGACTTAGTAAAGTGTTAGTCATTACACCCGTGCGCAGCCATCAATCGCCGGCTTAATAGTCTGTATCTCACTTACTTTAACGACTACATACGTCACTTACTTAAGTAAAGAAAAATCTAAAACAAATACTCCATAATACTACAAAGCCAAGACTAGACCTCAAATTCATATAACCCGAATTTGTTTCGTGGAATCTATAAGTTTTCATTTCGTTTTGTATTGGTATAACAGGGTCTACAATATAAGCTGGTATCTCTGTTGTTTTTATAGCTTCCCTCGGACATGGAAGGGTTTCAGCAGGGATTTTCAAAACAGTCCTTTTAACACCCTTTTTGGATATTTCATTACCGTCGTCTTTAGATAGGTCGCCTGGTAATGTTTTCTTTTCCGTTATATTCATTTTGTCGTTCAGCGTTTCGATGGTCAGACCGGCGTGGAGTATGTCTTGATTGTAATCCAGTTTGTTATCCATTGCGTCAGGCATTTTGTTGTAAGCGGAACTCACGATGGGGGGATCCATTTTGCACGTTACGCCGTCTAGGGACTCCTTTGTGTTTTGACTTTTTGTCTCGTTTCGCAGTGAATGCATCCATTTTAATCTGCAGTCGCACACGAAGTTGTTCTCTGTAAAAAGAAATAAAATTATTTCGTTAACAAAGTAAAGTTTACTTCCTATTAAATAGACGAAAACACACTGGACAATGGACATTAAAACTAAAACTTTCACGCAACAGCCTAGGGTTGGCAAGTTTAAACTAATTTACAATTAATTTAGGAATGAAACGGATTATACAACATTTTCCACTTCTATCTAACCCATTCCAACCCAACTAAGAACACCCATAGGCATCATAAAAGAACAAACTTTCCAAGTGTGTTAAAGTTAATAATAACGTCTCAGTTTCAACACGTTTAATATTCATTGAGTGTTTTAAGTGCATGAAACTCGACATGAGGAAGTATTATGTATTCATTATTACCTTCGAGTAGTAGATTACTGTTCTGCGGTTTCAAGTTGTCCAATATAGGCTTGATATTGTCAAAAGTTAGCGCGTGTAGCTCGTTGGAGCGTAGGTCCAGGGAACTGAGGCCCCTCACCCCTTCGAACAAGCCCGACGGGAGCGACGCCAGTTTATTGTCATCCAGGGATAACTTTCGCAGTTGAGACAATCCGTCGAATGCCCTCTCCGATATGTACCGCAAATCATTCTTGCCCAAAAGTAATTCTTGAAGATTCCACAGCTCGGCAAACGTGAATTCCGTCAAATTTTGTATTCGGTTCTTTCTGAGATCCAATTTCCTCAGATTCGCCAATCCGTCGAATGTCCGTCGGTTCAAATAGTAAATGTTGTTCTTATTCAAATCCAATTCCAGTAAATTGAACGTGTGCTGGAAAGTGCCATTTCTGATTGTGGATATATTATTCTTGGTAAACACCAACTTTTGCAGTTTTGGCAGGTCATAGAAAGCTTCGGCATCGATATCTATAATCATGTTTTCTTCCAAATTGAGAGTTGTTATGTTCGGTAGGTGAGCGAATGAGTACTGTTGTAGGTTTTCGATTTGATTCTGGGATAAGCTTACTTCTTTTAGATTAGTTAAGTTGGCGAAAGCGAAAGGAGTTACATCGACGATGTTGCCGTACTTGATATTAATTGACTTCAAGCGTTGTAAATAGAATAGTGCCTTGGTGGGTATGTAGCCTAAAGCGCCATCGACTCTGACGTTAAAAGACAAAGTTTGCAAAATTGGTTGGGACGCAAAACTCTGCCAGATGAGGTCGTCGCGCGGTATGCCGCCGTTGAACACCCAACATTCCGCTTTGGTTGCATTCCTGGGCTCTCTAGTATTTTCGCAGTAGCAGTGAACTTTTGAATCTCGGTCTGTGATATCGCAAATATTCTTTTGGAAGCCTCCGCTCTTCTCTTTGGTGCGCCTTTTGTTGCTGTCCCTGGCGTACACGTTTATTGACATTTCATTAACGAGAGCGAAAGTGATCAATATGTAGATTACTCCGGCGATTCGTCTCTCCATTGTCATCTGAAACAAGCGAGAGTGATTACGTTAGGACATCTTGTTTGTTCAGATTAGCATGAATTTGTGTTTTGTAAATAAACAGATAACCGTTTGCATAATAATACTATGGTAGGCGGCAGATAAATTTCAATAAATTACACTGACCTTCCCCTAATAAACTCCTCGTAGATACTCGAAAAAAGAATTATGAATGAATTCTCATTCATTACTTACTAGAATATTTAAAGAATTACGTTAGATGTCAATTCAGGACAGATTTATTTCCAGGATGATGAGATAAGGAATGCTGATGAATGTGATGGGTCAGTGACCGCTATTAAAAACATATTTAGCGCCTTAGGTGTGAATTGTGTGAACAACTTACTGAGTAAAGCTAATATTAACAGTATTACAACCTCAATATCTTCAATCTGCAACTTAAAACGTTGAAAAATATGACAATATTCGCTGCGAAAAAAGTAAGAGAGACACCCTTTTGCTGGCCTACTTTTAGCGAACAACAGGGCTACTTAATATCGAGATGAATAGCTATTTTATTAAAAGGTGCTTAAAAAGTCTGTTCGTTATACAGACATCCTAATCCCAGCTTTTGTAATATTTTCGTTTAATTTTTTTTATATGTTTTTCTTTGTCATGTTCATGGTTTCGTAATTAAGTAATGGAAGCATTTACAAATCAAAGGGTCTTTTATAAAAATGTTTGAAAGATCGGATTAAATTGAAAGCTTTGTTTGATGATTGTGTTTGAATAATTAATGTTTATTTTTGCGGAAATTGTATCCTCTGTCGTGTGTGGCTTAAACAAATTTCCTTACTTTAGTATTATTCATCAAATTGCTGATCTCCTTAGAACCTTAAAGCTCTAAGTTTGAGCTACACGATTACTGACAAATGCTTGCACTGTTTGGATAGGTACACTCAAATCTTTGTGTTATTTTCCCCAAAAGACCAGTTCAGACATAAAACTACATGTTTCTCATATAATTTGACCAGTACAATTGTATGGACTTCAAAAGAGACTGACCTCTGATTGATATTGTTATAACATTATTTTTATCTAGTATAGACCCTGTGCCGATCCCAACTATAATCGAGATAAAATAACTTAGTTCATGAGAATACCGATTTTTCTTTTTACACGACTGGCCAAAAAGAGGGGTGTTATGTTTTCAGGGTTCATGTACGTGTGTATGTTTGTTCCACCATAACTTGTGAACGGGATAACAGATCAATGAATGTGGTATTGTTAGAAGCATTGAGTTGTCCCGGGTAACGGCTAGTGAACATTTTAATAAATAAAAATGAAAATATTTTGGTTATATGAAAATAAGACTACGTATACTGTCATCGTCATCAAGCTTGCTTAGTACATTGAAAAATGTATGAAATTAAAAACAAATTATTAATGAACATGAGGCGCCATCTCAACAAAAGAACTAAAAACTAGATAGATACCAATGTTTTCATTGCAGTCGAGGGACCTGTAAAGAACTATTCAAAGGAACCGTCCCCTGACTGCAATGAAAATTATCTTACTCGTTTGGCATTTTTAAAGCTTAACACCTCTAAATCTCAGTTCGATTTTCGTACTGCCGTATAAACAAGCACCCAAAAACAGAACCAAATAAGTTTCACTTACAAACAAACTCAAACCAAATCTTTCTCTCGACGATCCTAAAGCATCGAAACACAAGCTACAGTAATCCCTCTGAGAGCTTACAAGCGCTTTCAAAATGTAATTTAATTCATGAAACGTACATAATCCAAATGAGTTTCAAATTATTAATGGGTGATAGTGTGTGATGTCACTGAAATGTACAGCCAAACGGTTTTGGTTCGGTAAGCTTGATTTGATTTCGATCTTGCTAATGATGAATGTAGTTTGTCGAGGATGGTGACGATTTGATACATCAATGGTATGGCAGGTTGCAGGAAAATATGTGTGTGGTAACCCTAATTTGCAGTGCATGCTTCTAGCATATTCTGAGAAGTCTCCTTTTTCATTATATTGAAAGCATATCAGTGCAATACACAAATCTGACGACACAGTTGGCGCAGTGGTTGAGCGATTGGCTGCTGCGCTACGTGTTGTGGGTTCGATTCCCGCACGGAACAAATATTTGTATGGCCTACAGTTAGTTGTTCCGGGTCTGGTTGTTTGTGTATGTGAGATTATACGTTTGTAAACGCACCCACGACACAGGAGAAATTCCTAGTGTGGGGCAACGTTTTTTTTTTATCTATAAAGAAATATGCACTGCTATGCTTTAGATTATTTTCGTATCTAAAGCATATTATCCTAACATAATTTATATCACGTCGAAAAACGACGATTAAATGTCCTTGGCTCTTGACAATGTGACCGATCATCATCATCAACAGCCTGTTGCAGTCCACTACTGGTCATAGGCCTCTCCAATTGCACGCCACTTAGATCTACCGATATAGATATACCTTTATACAGGGTGAAATTGAATAGATGTGACATATTTAAATATACAATAATACGTGTTGTCAAGAAAATTTAGAACATACCAAATGTAAAATTAATGAACTTTTATCACCGCTATGAATGGCAACGTTTAATAACGCGAGTACTCCACAACGATCATTGAGCACTGCGATTAGTTGGACGAGATTTTTTGATACTTTAATTTTTCTTATTTATTTTGCATTTTAATTATTTTTCTGGAATACCGATAATTCGTACTTAAATAAAGATATTAACATCGATGGATCATTTTAAAACGCCAACCACGTAACTTTTTTTTAACGATTTAGATTGTAGAAAAAACAGTTTATAATTACTATGTTACTGTAACTGAAGCTCCCATTTCATTTTGTCGCATCTATTCAAAGTCATCCTGTAGATACCGTTATAAATCGGCCACAATATTTGTATTGCTTACTTATATAATAAAGCTTCTGCCAGTGACTTTGCCCGCGCAAATATCGTATATAATCCCGGGATTTTACCGATAAACGTATATACTCTCGGGTGTATAAAAAATAGCTCATGTGCAGTTAGTATACTTCCAGAACAAAATTCATCCAGACCCGTTCAGCTATTCCTGCGTAATTAAGTAACAAACATACATACATCCAAACTTTCGCATTTAAAATGCCAGTAAGATATCACTAGCGCATGTCAATCTCATTTTAAACGTTTCGGCAAGCGTTTTCGCTGATATGATCTCACTTTGACAGACCGTCTCTGAACAGCGGCTTACAGCGATTACGAGTTCCATGCGTTTACCGTCTCGTCAAACCACAATGATTAATAACTTATATATGTAGATAAATACCCTCCCGTTCATTCATCGCAATCTTAAAAACTAAATTAAAAAAATAAATAAAAAAATTACCACATATAATCGAAGCTAGGAAGAGGTGGCGAGATGACCTAAACGTTTTTCGCAAGGATTGGTTCGAAATGGCACGGGGAATAAATCCCTGAAAAGATTTAGAAGAGATACTTTGCTCATCAGTGGGTCAGTATTCGCTTAGTAATAAAAACCTAAAGACTAATCAACTAATCGAAACCCCAAAGAATAAAACGTCCATGTTTACGAACATTTATTTACATCTTCATCTTCCTTGCCTTTCCCAACTATATTGAAGTCGGCTGCCAGTCAAACCAGTTTCAGTTGAATATCAGTATTTTACGCGAAGCGGCTGCCTACCAGACCTCCACAACCCATAAACAGACTGGCAGTCTACTTCCCGGAAAAACTTGATTTTCTGGCTTCTGACAATCCGTAACGATTGCCAAAGATATCCGAATGACAGCCGGGAACAATAGCTTAACGTACATTCCGAGGCACTGAGCACTGAGCAATCTCGGCTAGGGTTGTTTAACCTTGAAGATCGACCCGTGCGGCTGTAATAATTTAGCCACGAGTGTAAACTTATATACTTTTATTTACATACCACAAAATAAAATAATTCAAAACACGAGTTGCCCTGCTACCGAAACAAAAGACCCAAATATCCCTTAAACACCGAACAAAAATCTTGCAATCAGTAAATCGTTTTTCTATTACCGAAACGAGGCGAAAGGACACTTAATAATCCTTTATTGGGGACCGATATAATTCTAATAACTCGGAAATTTACAGCGGCTTCGTTCACTGAATCCAAACGATTGGAAAAGGGTGCAAATGTGAATGTAGCATTTTAGGATAGGTAGGTACGACGGGTAGTAGATATGTTTAGCACGTAATTGTTATATCGACGGTTAAAAGGAAATAGGGTATAAGCGACAAAAAGTGAAATGTTCAGGAGAGCCATTCAAAGTTTTAAATTTTAGAAAAACTGACGTAATTTTGTTATTTATTAAGATATCGTGAAAACTAAAACAGTTATAAAATCAGAAAAAAATGGAGCATTTACCGGTATTTTTAGTTTTAATGATTTTACGCTATTTAAAGTGGTTTTTGTCGCTTATAACAATAGCTTTTAATTTTCTAATGAGGAAATACGGCATAAGATACAAATGACAAAGTAAAATATTAAAGGATAAGAAGCCTAAGCGACATACTGATTTCTCACACAGCAAGGTAAAAGGGTATAAGAGACTAGACAGTTCAATAAGTGTTATAGGAAAAGAAGGATAAGGTACTTTTCACAGTGGTTGTATGGAAGCTAATAGAGCACAAGAAACAGTCGGCTTTCAAAACAATACCAGGATATAAGACATTAGTGACGCACAATGTCGCTTGAAAGCAAAGGAAAAGAAGGATAATCAACATTTGGCATTGCGTGAGTCTATGGAAATATGGATGAAAAGACACCCCAAAAATAATGAAGTAGCGCAACCAACACGATCCTTCAACAGGATAAGAGCTAAAACGGGTATTACACTACACTGTAATTTTGTCCCTAACTCGTAAAATAGGGTGAAGTATTTTAAAAGTATTAGGGAGTCGATTTTCATACAAAAAGACTAAGGATCCTTAGTCTTAGGGGCCTGTTTCAGTATACCCTACCCGTTCAAGTGATTCTAATTTACACTAAATAGTAGATTTCAAAGATGATAGTTCGTCATTATAGGTAGTCATTTTCATGTCACCTACTTACCTATTTACTAACAAGCGGATAGTAGGTTTTTTTTTAAATAAAAAAAGACCTTTTTATATTTTCAATAAGGAAAAATCAAAGCTACTTAAAAAGGAGTGGTTAGGTAGCCAACCCGCCAGCGTGGAGATTATGGGCAAGTACCTCCAATGCAGAACAACAAAAAGCCACGGCCTCCAGTTCCCAGCGGTCCCGCTATTCCTGGTCATGGTGGCGACCACGGTAACGGCGGGGCGGGGGGTGCCAAGAATCTCCGGGCTACAGGAGGCCACCATCACCATAAACTGAAACTAACCCTGGCGACGCACGCTACGGCTTGACTCGCATCTGACGCAACTCGAGGTGAAACTAGGGAAAATTAGGTGGCAAACCAAGCACATCCAGTACATCAGATGACCCGATTCCAGGGTTATCCCTGGAATCAGGTCATCTGATCTGTCGGTCGGTCGGTGAATCTGTCAAGTGTGTCGAACAGGGTAGCGTACCTTATTGTGAAGCTCACCGAGAGGTATAGCCTCAAGGTAGTGTACGCACCAATCTCGACACACTCGGACGACGAAGTGGAAAATATGTTCGATGACATATCGAGAGCCCTCCACTTCACTACAAAGACATAGTACATCGTTGTCATGTTGACTGTAATGCCAAAGTGGGAGTACAGTATTGCTGCGAATAGGTAATAGGATACCATGGATTTGGAAGCAGAAATCATAGGGGGCAAATCCTCGTCAACTTCCTGGAACGGGAGGGGTTGTTCTTGATGAACTCCTTCAAGAAACAGACCCAAAGGAAGTGGACGTGGCAAAGCCCCGACACTAAGACCAAACATGAGATGTCGATCTCATGTTTGTTCATCATGAATGACAAGAGGCATATATTCAGAGACGTCTCCGTGATCAATAGGTTCAATATCTGTAGCGATCACCGACTTGTCCGAGGCTCTCTGAATATTAACTTCAAGGCCGAACGTGTCCGTCTGATGAAGTCCAGACTCCGACCAACTCTGCTCTAAACCATGGCATGATCTGAAACGTTCCAGGCAAACCTGTAAAACCGATTCGCTGCCGTGGAAACCACAACAGACGTAAACCAGAACCTCTAAAATGTGACTTGGATCCTCAGGGAAAAAGGTACGAGATTCTGTGGTATGCAGCGTAAGGGCAAGAAGTTCAAGCTTTCAGAAAGGACTTTAGGGCTAATGAAGGAATGACGTGAAAGCCCACCCGTCACTTCGTCGACAAAAGCGATTTCTAAACTGAGAGATCAACAAGCACGTACGACAGGACCTCCGGGGCTTCAACGCTCTTTCGGTTGAAAGAGCAATCGAGCAGAATCGGGGCTAGCCGGTTATACACATCGCATGCATCTCGTCCTGCTCCCAAAAATGAGGGTTCTAGAGCCACATTGACACGCCATTTAACCGAAGACCTGCCAGAAGTCCTATGGTATTAAGTCCGCTTTGTACAGTTTTTTTTTTTACTAGTGCGTAAAGTTTTAATAAATAAATAAGTCAGTATTGGCGAAATCGAGATCGCTCTTGGGCAGCTTAAAAATGGAAAAGCCACTGGAGAAGACGGCGTTACCACAGAGCTGCTGAAAGCTGGAGGTAAACCCGTACTGAGGGACTCCAGAAGCTGTTTAACGCTGTCCTGTTTGAAGGGAGAATTTCAGAGGCGTGGAGTAGAAGTGTGGTTAAGATAACCACACTTCTAGTCCGTTCTTCAAAAAGGGAGACAAGACCCTATTGAAGAACTATCGACCCATATCCCTTCAAAGCCACGTCTATAAGCTGTTTTCAAGAGTGATTATGAACCGTCTTGCGCGAAAGCTCGACGAATTCCAACTACCAGAACAGGCTGGGTTTCGGAGCGGATACGGCCGCATAGACCACATCCACACAGTGCGGCAGATTATACAGAAGACCGAAGAGTATAATCAGCCCCTGTGTCTAGCATTTGTGAATCATGAAAAGGCCTTTGACTCGGTTGAAATCTGGTCTGTTCTGAAGTCCCTGCAGCGCTGCCAAGTAGACTGGCGATACATCCAAGTGATGAGATGTCTCTACGAGGCCGCCACCATGTCCGTTCAAGTACAGAATCAGCAAACAAGTCCCATACCGTTGCATCGAGGAGTGAGACAAGGGGATGTTATTTCACTAATGCAATGGAGGATATGTTCAAGACGCTGAACTGGAACGAACGTAGCATTAACATCAATGGCGAATACATCTCTTACTTGCGATTTGTAGATGATATCGTCATCATGGCAGAAACGCTGCAGGACCTACAACAGATGCTGAATGATCTGGCTGACTTTTCTGTAACATCAACATTGTTTCGCAGTAAACATTTTGACTTTGACTTTGGATAGAACCAAGGTCATGTTCAACGAAAATGTTCTACCGGAACCGATTGCGATTCACGGTGCAATTCTTGAAGTTGTTCAAAAATATGTGTACCTCGGGCAGACATTGCAGTTAGGTTAGGTTAGAAACAACTTTGAGGGCGAGGTAAATAGAAGAATTCAGTTAGGCTGGGCAGCGTTTGCGAAGCTACGTCGAGTCTTTACATCGTCGATTCCACAGTGCCTAAAGACGAAAGTCTTCAATCAGTGCGTCCTACCCGTCATGGCATACAGAGCAGAAACGTGGAGACTGACGGCTCGTATGGTCTATAAGCTTAAAGTCGCTCAGTGGGCTATGGAAAGGGCTATGCTCGGTGTGTCTCTGAGGGATCGCATCAGAAATGAGGTGATCCGTCAGAGAAGCAAGGTCATCGATATAGCCTACCGGATTAGTAAGCTGAAGTGGCAGTGGGCTGGCCATATTAACCGACAACCGTTGGGGTAAACGAGTTCTAGAGTGGAGACCGCGTCTCGGCAAACGTAATGTAGGACGTTCTACACTACGTTTGCCGAGACGCACGGTGGAGTGACGATTTGCGCAGGACGGCTGGCAGAAACTGGATGCGGGAAGCCGAAAATAGATCTAAGTGGCGTGCAATTGGAGAGGCCTATGTCCAGCAGTGGACTGCAACAGGCTGTTGATGATGATGATGATGATGGGTAGGTAGCTAATACTGCAGCTAGCAGGTAGGGAACTTAAGAATTAATTACGAACACTTGGTATGTATCCGTAATATTAACATTTAAAAAGGTAACAAACATAATAGTAAATAATAAAAAGCTTATTGGGTATTGTAGTATAAGTGACGTATAAGTATGATTGTAGAACGTGGAAGTAGGTTATAATGTGGTTATAATCGACACCATGATATCTAATTTAATTTAAGTAATAAGATATTATCGACAAAACTGTATTTATATTGTACGCGGAAGTAAGGTATAACCAACAGTGTCATATTAAAATAAATTTAGGTAATAGAGCATAACCTGCATAGCTTCCATAAAGTACTGAATGGTAATAGGGTATAACTGACAGAGTAATATGAAAATGAATTTCGTATATAGGGTACAAGCGCCATAGCTATGTTAAATTACGAAATGGAAGTAGGCTATAAACAACGTTTGTACTTTGTGAGGGAAAAGCTTAAAAGGCATAAACAACCGAAAGCTCGACACCCTTATGAAGTAAAAAAGCATTACCGACAACAAACACAAAATAAATCATTTTTGTAGGGGCACAAGCACCTTTGTAGCAAAAATTACTTGAATTTTCGTCGGTTACGAAAACTAATACTATGAAAACGATTTTTTTTGCTAGGGCATAAACGCCAAAAAACTCATCGTAGAGCCATGAGAGTAAGCGCATTCGAAAGAGCGGAAAATTTTACGAAGAATGGCATATATAACTCATTTTTGACCAAAATGTCGCTTATGCCCTACTTCCTTTTAACCGTCGATATCATCTTTGCTGATCTAGTTTTGGTTTTAGTTATGCGTCATTATCTTTTAGTCTATAGTTGCAAAAGTTTAGTCGGTTAGGTAAGCATCTACATCTAAGTAGGTCTTTTTTATTAGGAAAGTAATACGTCGTAGTAGACCGTCCGTCTGTCTGTCTGTCCGTCTGTCACCAAGCTTTATCTCATGATCCGTGATAGTTAGACAGTTAAAATGTTCACAGATGATGAAAGCGTCCCAGAGGGTCATAGCTATCCGGCTGGTTCAGGGATACCGCACGGTCTCCGACGAGGCGGCGCATCTCCTTGCCGGATTGCTGCATGCTCGTGGGATTTGGAGGCGAGAGCTCTCGCCCACGTTTACGCGTTGCGCGTGGAGCCACTACGCCGGGGTGAAACTGCTACCGTGGCAAATTGCTGCGCAGCGGACGGAGCTCCGGCGATATGGAGGTATGGAGACAGAGGCTAATGCAACCCAGCGCTGGGCATGTTAACATTGCGGCGATAAGTCCCCTCTTTGAGGAGTGGTTGGAGAAACGCCACGACGTCCTCACCTTCCGCCTGACGCAGATGCTCACCGGACACACATGTTTCGGATTCAGCGGGAGGACATGTCTGGGTGTCAACACTGTTTGAATCGCCCGGAAGACACGGTGGAGCATATGGTAAAGGTCTGCCCTACTTGGGCGGAGCAACGCCGTGTCCTCGTCCAGGCGATCGGCGGCGGTGACCTCTCACGTCCGACCTTGGTTCAATCCATAGTCCGGAGCGAGGAGGCATGGAAAGCGATCTCCTCCTTCTGCGAAGCAGTAGTACTAGCGAAGGAGGAGGCAGACCGCGTGCGAGGGAGGAAAACCTCACGCTCCAGCCACCGCAACAGAAGAAAACGCCCCGGATGTCGGGAAACGTAGGGCGATTCCCGGCTACCGTAGGCGCAGGCCAGCTGTCAGCAAAAAAGACGGGGCCCCATAGGGTCAGTGTCACTGCGGTCCTGGAATGCAAAGGGCACTAGAAGCATCACGGAGGGTTTTAGTCAGCAAGAGTCTGACACTCCCTTCCGCTCCGCCCAGAGCAGGAGAAGTCATTTGATGATTTTCCATCCAGAAAAATGAGTTTATAATCAATCTCTCAAGATATTTTAAAACCTTACAGTGTTTGCCATTTTCTGGTGAAATAACGAACCAAATTCATCTTCCCCACCCACTATATTAGCGTAAGGACTACTGACTATAATACCCCTTTTGACTGCTACGCGTAAGTAACTGTTTCATATTTTTACCACGTAGTCAGCTGTAATATTGCTATATCATTTTTGGGCAATTCACTTTCATTCCGAGATTCGATTGGTTCAATTATGGTAAAGCTAGTTCAATAAATTGGATTGGGATTGATTTGAGTTGTAATATTGATAACAAATCGAGCTTCAATTAGATATGAATATTGTATTATTTAGTTCTCGTAATGATTTGCTAATTCAGGCACTCGAAATTTATGATATGTTGAAATCGACGCGAGAAAGCTCTCTTATTGTATCTTATCGCGTTTTCCTAACTAAATATATTGAGGCTGAGTTCTAATCAAATCTGATTCTGCTGAATACCAGTATTTTACGTGCAGCTTTTTAGCAAATCTGGTGTCAAATTTTCTAGCTTTTATAATTCTAAACAACTGCCAAAGTCCTACAAATAACAGCCAGTACCAATGGTTTTACGAGGCTTTTAGCGAGACGTCACCAGTTGAGAAGATCACCCATCCATAGGCCGACCTCAGCAAACGTTGCTTAACCTTGAAGACCTAGCCTATAAGACCTCGTGAGGCTTTTAGCTTATCTTGATATCTATCAAATACCTACACACAATTGCGAGAAACCCGCAATTGTGATTCTAAGTGTACGTACATACATAGCGAACTAACGCAAAAAGTTACCAACTTTTAACGGAGCAAACTGAACTTCTCCGTAGTAATTGTTTCAAACATAAAGTAATAACGTTTAAAGCAGAATATTTCTAGTTGAACATGACAACGTTATGCAAAGAGAATACAGATAAGCACGCTTTATGAAACATGCGTTTGAAAATTTGAATTTCAAAGCGAACGTCGGCGTTCGTTCTGCGAACGGTAGTTCAAGTGAACTCTTTTTTTTTTTAATCCGGGGTTTTGTTACACCGAAGTTTACCGTTGATAGGAGGTAATTATTTTTGGACAGGTGGTATTATTTATTTATTTAACAATTTACGTACACACATTTTATAAAAAGATAAGAGAAGAAGGAAACAGAAAAATTAGTACAAAGGTGATGCTTATTTCTATAAAATCTCTTCCAGCATAACTGCGTTAGGTAAGTCGAGTAAAAGGAGATGTAGACATTGTGTGTAAAAGTATTGAGTAGGAAAATTGAAAACAATACAGTTTAAATAATAATAAACATTCTTTTTCCCTTCTGATTTGATTTGAATCAGAAGGGAAAAAGAAAAATATTAGTAGGTATGATAATTATGGATTGTTTGTTATTATTTAAACTGTATTGTTTTCATTTTGAATGTGAATGGGCCGTAATCTACCACGCGGGCCCAGTGCGGTTTGGTGAATGTCACATATCTTCGAATTTTTGGTTCTAGGACATGCTGGTTTCCTCACGATGTTTTTCTTCACCTCGTTTTGAGTGCAGTGGTGATGAAATTAATTACTCAAAGTAATGCGCCTGGCTGGGTTAGAACCCGCGACCTACAATTCGTAAGTCGAGGCCGTTATCACTCGGCCACTACTGCAACATTTAGTTTGGTAAATCAAAATCTCTGCTTAGATTTCATCTCCGCGTCAGTCACGCTACCGCAGTGTACACAGGGGGAGTTAGAAGCGTGCCCCATAATAATCCGGTTAGTCTCATAAGATTAAACGGAATTACCTACAACTTTACTTAGAGTGTACATTAGGTTTCATTTAGTTGGATAAGATTATACCTACGTTACATTACAGTATATTGAATACACCGATTTGCTGATGATATAGTCATGATGGCTGACAATATGGAGGACCTCAGTACAATGTTCGATGACCTATACAGAGCTTCCGAAAGAGTGGGTCTTATAATGAACATGTACAAAACCAAGGTCATGATAAAAATAGGCTTGCCGTCCGATAGCAACCAAGTCTGGGTCGACGGCGCGTCGTGTTCCACACGGGCCTCAAAGAGCTGTCAGCAACGAAGACGGGGCCCCATAGGGTCAGTGCCAGCTAGGGTTGCGGAATTTGTTCGAATAAGTCGCGGCTCTGGAACGCAAAGGGCACAAGAAGGATCACGGGTGGGTTTTAGTCAGTAAGAGTCTGACACTCCCTTCCGCTTCGCCCAGAGCGGGAGAAGTCATTTGATGATTTCCAATCCAAAAAAAAAGTAATGATAAACACCCATGTAGCACTCTTTCCTATAAAAATCGGAGACTCTACAGTCGAAGTTGTTGACGAGTACATCTACCTGGGACAAAAAGTCCAGTTAGGTAATGCTAACTTCGAAAAAGAGTTCAACTGCCGAATCCGGCTCGGCTGGGCGGCGTTCGGGAAGTTGTGTAGTATGTTCTCGTCTTAAATACCAGTGTCTCAAGACGAAAGTCTTTGACCAGTGCGTGTTGCCAGTGATGTGACTTGAAACGGGGTCGCTCACAATGGACCTCATCAGAAGGCTTAAGTCTCCCAAAGAGCAATGTAGAGGGCAGTGATCGTATCAAGTATGATGATTACCGACATATGCAGCAGTGAGCAGAGCACATTGCAAGCAGAATAGATGGTCGAAGGGGTCGAAAAGTTCTGGAGTGGCCACCGCGTACCAGAAGACGCAGCGATTGAAGGTCTCCTGCAAGGTGGACCGATGACCTGATGAGGGTCGTGGGTAGGAGATAAACGCGAGACGCACAGTACCGGTTGTTGACACTTGGGGGAGGGTTATGTCTAGCACTGGACGTCTTTCGGCTGATATGAGATGATTTTCATATGATAAGTCGCTAGTTTATTTCATTTTTTCTGCGAACTATAGAAAATCGTTTTCATAGGAAGTTCTTTGAAAGACTTTTAACAGGATTGAATATTTGGCATTTTTTGGCTGAACACCAAATAAAAAGTGAGTCCTAGAACAAAATGCTAAGATTTTATCTTCTAAGTTCTACAAACTTTTAATCAATATGTTTTCCGAACTCAATCATTTTATTAGTTAACTATCTGCTATCCCCTTTATAAATTACAAGTAGCGCCTCGCTGTTTTACCCGCGTAGTTCCCGTTATCGTGGTAATATGGGGATAAAATATAGCCTATGATACTCAGGGTGAATTTAGCTTTGTAATGGTGAAAGAATTTTTGAAACCGGTTCAGTAGTTTTTGAGTTTATTTTTTACATACAAAGATACAAATCTTTCCTCTTAATAATTTAGATAATAGTATTGGTATTAGTATAGATAGATAGCTTGCTTGTAATTTTGATATATTATGCTTATTACTGTGTAGTTTCTTTAAAATGCATTATGTGCAGGATTAACAAACGTCCATCCATCCATGCATCTGTAAAAAATATTCACATTGAATAATTATAAGAAAACTAGTTTCTCCCCGTGATTTCGTCCCCCGATTTTGAAACATTCTTCAGTGGTGCTCCGCTCCTATTGGTCTTAACATGATAGCCTATAGCTTTCCTCGATAAATGGCCGATGTAACACTAAAAAAGTTTTTGAAATCGGATTCGTAGGTTCTGAGATAAGCGCGTTCAAGCAAACAAAAAAAAAATCTTCAGCTTTATATAGTTAGTAGTAGTATAGATTAGCCAACATTTATATCCTCTCAAAGTAGATAGACAACAAATATTGTGGTAAGTTTTATTTCCGATCTCTCATCCGGAATAGTACCAGCGTAAGAATCTAGTGGTTACTTTATGGCGCGACCGCTTTCACCCGGGGGGACCTAGGCAGGAGGTAGGCATCAATTTCCCTAGTTGACTTACAAATGTTGCAGACAGATAAAAGCTAGGTCGGAAATAGAAGGAAATAGGAACATTGTGTGAGATAGTTACTAACTGTGCTTTACGGACCAATACTCTCACGGAGAATGATACAAATCAATGTAGTAGATAAAGTCTAGTGTTGCAAGGTATATAATTAAGTTGAGAAGATTGAGTAGACTTGGTATAAAAAAGAAAAAAGGACAATCGTGAGGTGAACCACATCGGTATCATGTATTAAATGTTAACGCTGACATGTCTTTGTAAAGGGCTGAGTAGAAGCAGTGGTGGCCGTGTGGTAACGGCCCCGACTTACGAATTGTATCGTCGTGGGTTCAAACCCAGCCAGCCGCAGTACTTTGTGTAATTAATTTCATCACCACTGCTCTCAAAACGGTGAAGGAAAACATTGTGAGGAAACCGGCATGTCCTAGAACCAAAAATTCGAAGACATGTGACATTCACCAACCCGCACCGGGCCCGCGTGGTGGATTACGGTCCATTCCAACACACAGAGAGGAGGCCTATGTCCCAGCAGTGGGAACATTAAAAGGCTGATTATGCTATGCAGACATGTTTTTGTAAAATATTTTTTTTTTTACATTAAAGGCACAGTAAAGTTTTTAAAAGGAAGCTTCTGTCAGTGTTTCTACTCAGGGTAGTCAGCTAGGAAACCTCCACCTGATGAAGTCGACAAAAATGATGCATGGCTACCACCACTGGTAACCGATACTTGTTTTTTCATCACACAACAGTTAAATTGAAGCTGTGACTGAGCGATTCACTGCTTGGCTTCGGGATCGATGCCCACGCAGAACAAATATTTGTAAGGCCTACAGATAGAATTGGTTACTAGCCTGTGTTTGTGCAAGTGAAATGCAATTTGTTAACGTAACTACGATAAACTATGGACTATCTGTTTATTTTTCACCTTCTCTGTCAAACCCGGCCAAAATATCATAGGTTGTCCGTAAAAGATCGCATGCAGTGTTGACTCATATTATTGTTTTAAGCCGTTTATATACATATATGCTATGGTGAAATGGTATGGTTTCTTATATCTATTTATCAAGTAAAAGAGTTTTTCCTTTCGTTAAATAGCTTTTTGTTTCGACTTGGTCACTACCATGTCGTTCAAATAAATGTGTTTTTTTTTGGTTTGTATAGGTCACTAGGAAAAACGGCCATCGGTAGCATACTATTAGTGCAAGACGAATCAGTACTTCCAAGGATTATTTACTTTTTAAGAACGTATAAACCAATATTCAAATGACATTTTCCAGAATTTTTTTAATATCATATACAGCGTGTAACAGAACAACCGCAATACCTGAACAACTTTTAATATGGGACCAAACTCAAAATCACAAAAAAAATCTGCTGTTCAGTAATTTTTGTCGAGTTACGCCTTGATATTTTTTATAGAATAAACGTAATACCTTTATATTACGTTTCTCTTTTACACTTTATTTAAATCTAAATATATATATAACTCAAAAGGGACTGACTGACTGACATAGTGATCTATCAACGCACAGCCCAAACCACTGAACGGATCGGGCTGAAATTTGGCATGCAGGTAGATATTATGACTTAGGCATTGTTAAGAAAGGATTTTTGAAAATTCATCCCCTAATGGGGTGAAAAAGGGGTTAACATTTTGTATGGAACTCCACGCGAACGAAGTCGCGGGCATAAGCTAGTTCAAGAAATAAAATTACAAAATATATACCTTTTCCTTTTACGCTTTCAAGACGAATAGCTATTCTGTACTCATTTCAGGTCACAGCGGTGTGAAACAATCCAGACTTAAATTTGTATGCTCAAAAGAATATATCTGTTCGTCTCCAGAGATTCGAGTAATAAATCTCTTCTATCAAATGGGACCTTTGTTTTTATCAAGATCCTGTGAAAGGGGAGGCGTGGGTGGCTGCTTTTGTTCCAACTCGCCTCCTGGGTGCATTTAGAGTGTAACGATTACACGTTGATTCTGCAACTTTTATGGGGAAAATGGGAAGAAATGGACCACTTGTGGCATTGTTTTTTGAATGAATAGGTAAGGTTATCGGTGGTGGTATGTTTTATACTCTTGGAGCAAAAAAAGTACCTTTTTTACCGATTGGGATGATTTTAAATAAAAGGCTTTAAAATTTTAAGTTCTGTTATGAGTTTTTACTATGTTTGTTATAACTTTGATGAAGTCGTATGAAACCTTTCATGTACGTAGACATAAACATATTTATAATTTCAAACAAAGTTTTGATTAAGTTCTATTTGAAGAAAAATACTGAAGGAGTTTTTATCAGTTTTTACCTTTTTTTTTTCTGGATGGGAAATCATCAAATGACTTCTCCCGCTCTGATCAGACGCTCGTAATTTAAGAGCTTTTTAATTCGAAATCATTCAAATTTATAATAAAACGGTTATTTTTAAAATAAAATAAACAGAACATGGCATACATCGATGGTTCACAACAAAATCTGGAAAACTTCAATTTAAAACTGAATTTCAGTTATTTCAGTAATAAAACCCCCGTGCTAGGTTTCAGGCAGTATTTCAGGTGAATTCAGGCCAGGTTTCGAGTACTTTCATATTGTTCTCAGCTGTCGGTTCTCGCCGAAAACTTTCAGGTATTTTTAATTAAGTGATAAGGCTGCTTTCAGGTTTTCCATCATCTATTTTTGGAGTTCATAAGTTAGGGAATACATTAGAGTAATTGAATTTTGAAAAAGCGTATTTTGGTATACTGTGACATTGTTATCTGTCTATACTACGTAAACTTTTTATAAATGCACATTGTCTTTTTTTTTGGATGAGTAAGAATCAAATGAATTCGTCCAATCTGGGCGGAGCGCAAGGTAATGCCAGATGTCTGACGTCTGGCATTCCCTTTATGTTAATGCAATTAAATGTAATTTTTATACCTACAACATTTGTACGCCGTTATTGGCAAAACATGGACGCTCATAACATATGAATTTAATACCTTGCTAGTCTGATTACTCAGCTTATGTAAACGTATGTTTGATAAATATGCGTGTCTTATTACGTAAAAATAGTTTACTATTTTACGAAGTTTGCAATATATCGGCGACATAGTATATAAGATTTGAGTTTGCAAACCTATTCAAATCGGAGGAAAATTCTACAACGTTTTTTTTTTTTTTCAGCTATCCCTGGCCCGAACTGACTAGGTGAGTAGGTGTAGAAAAAAGAAGGTGGAGAAACAAGGCCAACACTGCCCGTGTTGGCCTTGTTTCGTGTAATAAGATATTTTGGAAATGGCTACCTGTAAATATTGGGCAACATAGGTACGAAAATACATACACAGCTAGTAACCCTCTGGCTTTGTTAGTTTAGGTTGTTACTAAGTTAAATTTTTGTGGGTACGTGTGACTATTTTACTTCTGTATTATTTATTTTATGGGACGGACGTACCTAACGGACTCTCGTCAAAGTTTTAGCTGTTTTATAAATAAAAATGCAACTTTTGTCAAAATGCAAATTAATAGGTATAAAATAAAACTCACTATTTTTGTATGCGCTTATATGTTCTCACCCATACCGTTTTTTACTGTAATTCACTCAGTTAATTCTGAACTTAATTATAACGATGGAATAGCTATGTTTATTCTGCGGGAGCGACAGCATTACAAAAAACATAAATGTAGATGGCACGTGTTCCACATGCGCTTCCAAAGAGATCTCAGCAAAGATCATGGGGCTCTATAGGATCTGTTCCTGCTAGGGTAGCGGAATTTGTTCGAAAGAGTCACCGCGCCCTTGGAATGCAAAGGGCGCTAGAAGGATCACGGGTGGTTTTTTAGTCAGTAAGAGTTTGACACTCCCTTCCGCTCCGCCCAGAGCGGGAGAAGTCATTTGATGATTTCCCATCCAAAAAAAAGGATAGTGTCATTGACTAATTGGGAAGAAATAGCAGAATAAGCTCTCAGGTGCTAATGATCATTTAAACTAAAATGCTTACATTATCTGTTAGTCCTCTTACATTGAAGGTGTCCCCGTGAACCACAAGACTGTTTTAATTGTATGCTTTTTAACATACTAGCTAGGCTTAATTGCCACTTCATACAACAGTAGATCAAAATCAGCCTAGAACTTTAACAAAACCACTTATCTCCATCAAAATAACAGCATGAATAAAACTCATCAAACGAATTGCTATTCATTGTAGCGAGAGTTATCTTAAGGGAACAGGCGAGGGAAGTTCGCTTCCGCAATAGATTAAGGATCTGTCAACCTTAATCCCGGTTTGTCGCTTATGCTTTTATGATTATTATGCCTTGGAAGGGGGAAAGAAAATAGACAAGACGTGAGATCAGTGGGTCAGTAAATCCATTTTTATAAAACACAGGCTATCTAGCATAGGAGAATAAAAAACACACCACATTATTCAGGGTTGAAATGTGGTGTTTTTTTTAAATAGGCAATTAAAAAAAACTCATTTCATTAAAAATCAACCCTGAAATAATGTGGTTATTTTATAAAATTTATTTTGACATTTTCTCTGGCCTACCCTAACTCGAACCACTGCACGCCACTGTATCCTGGCTAAAAATAACGGCAGCACGGGTCGATCTACAAGGTTAAGCAACGCTTGCTAAAGCCGATCTGTGGATGGGTGACCATCTTAACATACCGAGTTTCCTCCATACCGCTAAGCAGTTCATCTCTGCTGTCATGTGTAGATCTTTGGCAGTCGTTACGGATTTTCCAGTAAATCTGACTCCAGCCATACCAAGAAATACCGTCTTGCCTAGTTATGGGTTGTGGAAATCTGGTAGGCAGTCACTCCGCGTTAAAAAAAAAAATTTGATTGAGTCAGGCGTTTCTTTGCGGAAATTCATTTTCAAACTCCACGTTAAATGTTGGTCTCAGCTGAATCCGGTATAACTGGAAGCTAACACCAATATAGTTGGGAAAAGGCTGGGCAGATGATGACAGTATCTCTTTTTGCCTGAGCCTGATTTTACGAGGCATTAGTTATCAACAAAAAACACAATGTGTGCAAAAACCACTCTTAAAATTCAAATTAATACAGCGTTCATTAATTCACACGAAATATACAGCAGACACGTTTGTTTTTGGGTCCGTGAAGTATTTTCTTAATGTTCGCGACGATGCGTCTTAGCTACATAGTATAGGTAGTTATAGGTAGCTATAGTAGTACATAGAATGTTGCAAATAAATAAAACCGCGACTACATAGTATAGGTAGTTATAGGTAGTTAGTTAGCACATAGAATGCTGTAACAGATAAAGCTGCATAGTATAGATAGTTATAGGTAGCTATAGTTGATACATAGTTTGTTATTGAAATAAAACACATTCGTTACAGTCGTTTGCTCTCAAGAGGCAGTATATAAGCCCTTGGAGCCTTTATTTCTTCCAAGTAAATAGAATATAGTTAGGTAGGGTATCCTATCCCTTACACATAACAGTAAACACAAATGGTAACCCTGGTAATCGAAATATAAAGGTAATCAAGGTATATAAAGGTATATAAAGGTGATCGGTGGTATATAAGGTAATCGAGGTATATACACACACAGACAGACATACATAGGTAAATAGAAAGGGCTTGGTAATTTGAGGTCAAAGGTAGTCGCATAGCTAAAAGCGACACTGACCAATCACAGAGCAGGAGGGTGCTGGTACGTGATTGGTCAATGGTTTTTGATAAATAGCCCTGGTGAAGGTATGCACAAAAATAAAACACTTTGCATCTACCCTCTTCCTTTCCCGAAAAAACAAGTCTAGATTCTAGACTTCTAAATGTCTGAAATAGAACCGCCTTGAAAAATCCTTTCAGGGGATATATAGATGTCTATAGTGTATGCAGGCATAAAGCCGTAATTTAGGTTTAAATAAAACTGTTTATTTTTATCCCCCTGAAACATATACGCTTATAGAGTTGCAACCCCTTAAGTGACAGGGTTGAAACATATGTAGTTTTGTAGAGGGTTGTCGTATCTATAGAGATACATATAGCTGTATAGCCCTCCTAGCATAGTTTTACGGTAAATTCACCCCAAGTAGGTAATAGCTTCGTGCCTACAATAGTTTTGTATAGTTTTTGGCATCCCACCCCTACATGGAGGGGGATGAAGGGGTGAATTTGTCTCCGCTGTATGGAGCTTACCGAGGGCTATCCATAAAGGTACGACAACCCCTACTCACATAGACCTAAGCCTAGATATAGCCTAAAATCTAGAATTAGCATAGTGAAAATTTTAGTTAATAAACTTCATCACACACGGTGATTTTTTGGGTGTCGATACGGTATAGTTGCGCCGTACAATAGTAACTTAGAAACTTAAAGAAATTTGTAGTCATTGTCAAGATAATTTGGATTTATAACTAAATGTAGAATCATATAGTCGCGAATTTCACCCTTCAAATCGCTAAGTGCATAGTGAACAAGTTAAATAGTGTTTTATTGTGACTTTATTGGTAAGCCCTCAATACCTACCCCTATATATTGTGTTGATAACAGCAAGTATAGCAAGTATTCAGCTAAGGGTTGCATCCTCATGGCCCGTAGCTTATAGACGGAGCGTCAACGCGTCTGGATCATTTATACCTAGGTGGGTTGTCACCATACAGTCCACTTTTGAAGAATAGGATAACCTACCCTGGCCACCCTACAGTCCAGTCGATCACGTCCGCCCCGTACACTTAAATTGGCTAAATGCTTTAGGTTCAGTAAAGTTGCCAGGGTTTTGGAATTTGTTCGAAAGAGTCACCGCGGCCCTGAAAAACAAAGGAGGAACACAGATGAGTTTTAGTCAGTAGGTAAGAGTCTGACATTCCCTTCTGGTCCGTCCAGAGCGAAAGAAGTAATTTGATGATTTCAAATATAAAAAAAGGTTCAGTCAGGTTGAGACGATGGACGAATAGACACCAAGCAGACGTAAGTGGAAACCCTGGGAGGGGATACCCTGGAACGGACACAAACCTTTTTGGTATTTTCTTTAGGAAGGCTAGATTTGTAGGACTTCCGATCATAATATGTATGTATATAAATATGACAAGTGTGTGAACGTAAACGAAACATACTGAAATCATAAGAAAAAAAGGCCGTAACAACACAAAACGAAGTTGCCAATTTCCGACATTAAGAAACTAACTTAAGGTCTGAAATTAGTTACTTCGTTTTGTGTAGATACGTCCTTTTTGCTTATGACGGCAGCATAATGAGTAATTAGGGCTTGTAGAATGATGTGCTCAGTAGTTTCTGCCCGTCCCCTTTGGGAATATGATTGAGTTTATATTGATCTACATAATTATACCATGTATATTTTTTAAAATCAATGAATTCATTTATGAGAAGGTATTAAAAATTGTTATTTTGTACTATTTATTAATCCTATACAGATTAATATTTCTAAAGATAGATGCATGTTTGTTACTCTTTTACGCAAAGTTAATGAACGGATTTCGATGTAATTTTGCAGTAGGTAATATCAGAATAATTTAAATGGAGGAAAGTACTAATACACGAAAGCAGGATCGCGGGCGGTAGCTAATAAATAAATAGATAGATGTTACGTATTGGTAAATATAAACAAACACTGTTTGTTATGCCATGTTCTTTTTTGCTTTTACGTAACATCACACTGGCAAAAAGCAAAACTGTGTATGACATATTTGGAAACATCCCACGAAGCAGTGTTATGAATTGGCTCGGTCTATACCGCAACAAACAAACAGGGCCCCAAGTCTGCTATTTTTATAAATTTGTCATTCCAACACGATCCCGTTGTCATTTTGCTAAAAGTTCGTAATCTGCTAAATTCTTAATGGTCGATCATTGATCGGTCAGCGGTCTCTTAAAAGAGCAATGACTTCACAATAACATTCTAATGCTTGGTCACTGATCAAAGGAATTGTCAAAATTTTAGCAGCTTACCGCATCGTCTTTCATTCATTTGTTATTATGTATGTACGAGATTACCATTTTATGCCATTTCTTTCAATGGAGTGTCAGTGGTTGACCACTGGAAAGTCATAGTGACGCTTTTATCATTATGGAATCAATGATAGACCATTCTGACATTACTGTAATAGTAGACTTGAGTCCCAGATATGACGCTATTGTAATAGCAGACTTGAGGCCCAGGTTTATATTCCCTAATCAACCTAGCCTATTTTTTTCAAATATTCGCACATCGAAATTAAAGCAGAGCCTGTACCTGATTTATACATATATATAGATGTTTTATTTTAACCAGCACAACATGTCTTTATAATCATGTCATATTGTCTATTCTATTTTTCATCATATCAGTAGCTCGTAAATTACATTTTTGTCGATCTCGCAATAATCTAACGCACAATTAAACCATCGTAGTTTTGGTCTTTCCCTTACGGCCAAACCCAATAATCGATCTATCACATACTGGAGATAGAAAAACAAATGAAACAACAGAAAACCTACATAATTTTTCTGTTGTTTCATTTGTTTTTCTATCTCCAGTATGTGATAGATAGGTTATTGGTTTCGGCCGTAAATAGACCACTTCCATACCTAAAACTCGACCAGGCCAACTAATGAAAAAGACCTAGGCCTGCTTATTTATTGTTAGACCTAGTTTCTTAGGTAATACTGGCGTCATTTAGGTAGAAAAATATTGGTTCGACTAGTAGCTTCACATGTAAACCACTTGCAGTGTCTTTCTTCACCCACGATTCTAAATTTATTTGGGGATGGCGCAGAAGGTTAATAAGCAGGCAAAAGCCTGCTTATTAAACAAAGATAACCTGATAACTCAAATGGAATCTACATCAAATCAAAATACAATATGATGATTTTATGTCTCATGAGTCGCTACAAGCAAACGATCAAGTTGCATGTTGACATAAGATATAAAGCAAAAAGCCGATCATCTTTACCATACATATTCCATATACGGCATACAAATTGCAAATCAACTAAAAACAAAATATTCATCTCAATCTTTGCTTGCCGTGCAAAATAGAAATCTCCCATGAAAATCCAATCTAATTTCGCCTCTCGTATCAGTCAAGGCTATCGTCAAAAGAAGCCATGTCCCCTAATTACAGGTTTAATTCGCTAAGGTTGTCACCAATCACATCAGGTGACCCAAGATAGGCGCCTTCAAAGGTAAGCCCCTAAATGTACCCTAATTACTTTTGACAATATTACAGGGGAAGCTATAGAAATTATGGACGTATTTCTGGGTCTCATAAGTTAATGTAATGAGGATTTATTATTAGATTTCTGGCTTTGAGATTTCCGTTACGATTCGGCTTTTGGCAATTCTTTTGCTCATAGTGTCCTTTTTTGTGATGAAGTGAATTGAAGAAACGATACACCAGATTGCTTAGACAAACGATACATTTGACTACATTGAATTGTCTTACACATTATGTTATATGGTGGAGCGACCTCCTATCAGTAATTATATTGTTGTTAAAAATTCCGTTATTGTAATCTATACTAATATTATAAAGCAGACGAATGTGCTTGTTTGTTTGGTTGAACGCATTCATCTCAATAACTTGTTTAAATTAAAATATTATTTGAAGTTCATAGTTCATTCTTTGAGGCAGACTGTAGGCTATATTGAGCTCGCCACCATTGTGGCAATAAGTCTCCTCTTTGAGGAGTGGTTGGAGAGGAGCCACGACATCCTCACCTTCCGTCTGACGCTGGTACTAAACGGACACGGATATTCCGGGAGGTACCTGTTTCGGATTCAGCGTGAGGACACATCGAAGTGTCAACAGAGTTGTAGATCGCCCGGAGGACATAATGGAGCATTTGCTGGAGGGCTGGCCTTCTTGGGCGGAGCAACGCCGTGTCCTTGTCGAGTTGACTTTTCGCTTCCGGCCCTGGTTCAATCCATGGTCCGTAGTAGTAGAAGGCTTGGAAAGCGGTCATCTTTTTCTGCGAAGCAGTAATGCTAGCGAAGGAGGAGGCAGGCCGCGAGAAGGAGAGGACTTTATTCGAAGGAGTCACCACAGCCCGGGAACGGTATTAGAAGGATCACGGTTGGGTTTTAGTTGGTAAGCGTCTGACACTCTGATTTCCCATTCATAAAAAAAAATTGGCTATATAACATCACGTCGCGATCAATAGTAGCGAAGCATCAATGCTCTCTTGATTGACTCAGACGAGGTTGTATGCTAGTTACTGATAAACAACTTTTTGTCTGGAGACTCAGAGGTCAGTATCAATCTACGAGTCTATTGAAGTATTCTATACCCAAAAGTGGTTTTTAATGTCAAAAAATAATATCGATGAACTTTAAAATATTTGTTTCTCCTAACCTTTCACTCAGTCATCACCACTGAAATCTACCATTTTATGACGTCATTTATGGTACACCTACTTAATCCTATAATCTTTATAAGGTTAACATTTTTAAGGTTAACGTTTCTTGTCTGAAATCACGATAGTCCTAACAATGCCTATCAAAAACAAAAGAAGAGCGGATTTCCTTCATTTTCCCTGACATGCTTAAAATGAAATGCAATCTTCACGTTGTCTGTCTGTCATGAGTAGGTAAGACTGAAAGTTTTGATTGAGAAGGTGCCAGGTGGTTAGGAAATAATACGTTGGGATTTAAGGAACTGTTATACATAAACTGGTAATGTCAGTGCTAAAAATCATTTTTCTGTGTAATAGAGGATCTTGAGAGTAATACCGAGAGAATGCTACCACTATTAATTATGACTATCGCCACGTAGAACTTGTGTGCTGGATTTAAGATGAAAAAGTAATGAACCAGAATTAAACATGATAATGTATTCGTAAACATTTTAGCTGCAGAATGATGTTTCCGTGGACAACTGAAACAAAAGTCCCTTTCACCGAATCCTCAAAGAGTTAATCTCTTTGTAGATGGCAAACACAAATAACCGAATAATAACAAAGCTAGACAACAGTTTTGAGTAAAAAGCTGACTTTTTAGTATTCTAATTTTAGCATTTTTTATAAAATCGTAAGACTTTTACAAAGCTAGCCCAAAATGGTCGGCCGGTGGGTAAGCATCTATTTCATACCGAAGCTCGTACCTCTGTTTGGAAAAGCACGTACAGTCGTTGAATCCTGCTATCATTTGTAGATCTTTGACACCTGCTACGATACTCAGAAACCATAAAATCTGATGCAATTCTTGCCGAGGGATACAGTATGCCTCTTGCTAGGTTTCGAAGGTAAGGTAGGACTGTGCCTCCATGGAAAATACTGACACTCAACTGCAAGCGAATAGATTAAAAACCATGCCGTGAGCAGTGGTGGCCGAGTGGTAACAGTCCAGACTTACGAATTGTAGGTTGCGGGTCCAAACCCAGCCAGGCACATTACTTTGTGTAATTAATTTCTTCACCACTGCTCTCAATACGGTGAAGGAATACATCGTGAGGAAACCGGCATGTCCTAGAACCAAAACTTCGAAGACATGTGATATTCACCCATCCACTATGGGCCCGCGTGGTGGATTACGGCCCATGAGAGGAGGCCTGTATCTCAGCAGTGGGAATATTAAAAGGCTGATAATACTAATGCTAATCCATGACCAACAATTTTGGGAAATGTCTAGGCAAACTGAATCTGATCAATGTAGGAATAAAGATTTTTGGTTTAAAAGAACTTAAGCTAAGTAGATTAACTGATAATCAATAAAATAGTTAATACAGACACGTATAATACCGCAACACGCTCATATAACCTTAATATAATCACAAAAATATCCGTTCCCGAACACAATACTGCTCTATCCGTTGTGTTGTAATCTGTTCTCATCCGAACTGCCCCTCAGGATTATCGTGCGATAATTAAATTGACGTTATCACATTAGTGACGAAATTTTTGATTGATTGCGTTAGCTGTATGGATGTACGTAAGTTTTGCTGGTGATCGTGTTAGTGTTATTCAAAATGAAAGTTGGTTAGGGAGATCATTGAGTAGTATATTCACAGAAAAGTTAACACTGAAAATTTGTAACCAGTGATAAAACTTTCCATAAATTCGTCAAATGATTTTCATAGTTGGCACATAAGGCTTCATCAAGGATCGCACACATGCAGACCAAAATTCTATCGAGCGGATTTCTGAAATCGTCACTGAATTTCACACTCTCAATCCACTAACACTACACACTTACAACACACACCATACTTAACATAAATACCTCCCATCGTTTTTTCTATAACATGCACACAACTATTACTTAAGTTTAATTGCCCAATTACCTATGTGATAAGTACATATATGTTTATCTGAATAAACTACAGCTAATACAAACTTTTTGATGGATTTGAAGATACTGGGTCTCACGACAAAGGGTATTTTAGTATGGGCTCCAGTGTTACTCGTAACCAAAATGTCAGGATTTTTTCAGATAAAATAAATTATTATTACTTAAAAAATATGAATAGGTAAGTGCTTTTTGTTGGGGTTCGGGATAACTCGTTTGTTTAAGTAAGTATAAAAAGCTGAATTACATTCCTTCTCTTTCTCTTTTAAATATTCACCGAAAATTCTTCCATCAAGTTGACTAACTCCTAAGAACAGTTAATTTTAAATCAAATCCGCGTGGTTTTGTTTTTAAAATGAACTGTCAGAACAGGGAAGTCAGAACGTTCCATCCATAAAACTAATGAAAAAGCGCCGAAAACTCATTACAAGTGTGAATGATTAGCTCACACTGTAATAACGTAATAGCTTCGGTTCCAAACTTATTTGGCTACGAACCAGAGTCGTCAATAGCAAACCACCTCGTTAAATCTCACACCGTTTTAATAGAAGTGGTTCAACTAGTTACATTCGTGGTTGAGAGTCAAAAATATGGGTATTTTATGCCTCGGTGAGTAGTGTTTGAAGTACGACAGTTTAGGTATTACTCATTTGAAACTTTATGGTTTTTCTGAGATAAAAAATATTTCGAATATTTTTATGAAAATTTGTAAGAAAATATGTCTTATTTTACATACACAGTTACTCACAATGTAGGAACTATAACATTGTGTATTTTACATAAATAGTAGTTTCTTGACGCTGGTTTCAATTGGGTGCATAATTAGTAGTTGTCTGACACTAGTTTAAACTGGACTAAAATAATATTCATCGCATTAATACTAGAGGAGGTTCAAACATCAATGCTATTCATCGGCTTCTCAATGACGCACCTTTTTCAAGAATGGTGGTCAACCATTCTTAACAAGCGGTATTGTGCGTGCAGTTAATACGTGGAGTTCCCTGCTGCTGAAGTCTTTAGTGAATAATTAAATCAAATGTGAGCTGTGACACTAATGTGTGTAATAGTGTGACACTAATCTATACTAATATTATAAAGCTGAAGAGTTTGTTTGTTTGTTTGTTTGAACGCGCTAATCTCAGGAACTACCGGTCCGATTTGAAAAAATCTTTCAGTGTTAGATAGCCCATTTATTGAGGAAGACTATAGGCGAGATAGATATATATCACGCTAAGACCAATAGGGGCGGAGCAGTCATGAATAATGTGACACAAACGAAGTTGTGCGGACAGCTAGTAAATTATAAAGAGGAAATATTTGTATTTTAGCGCTTGTAATAAGTACGCTCAAGAACCATATAAGACACAGTAAGTCTATTGCCGTCAATCGAGAACAAATCCAAACACCTGATCGGGAAATTGAATTGGATATTTATTTCAGACACAATCTATACTAATATTATACAGTCGCAAGATTTGTATTTTTGTTTGTAACGAAAACAATAAAAAAATACAGGACCGATTTCAACCATTCTTTCTCCATTAGAACGCTGCATTATCCTTGATTAATATAGGCTATATTGAAATTGTCGATAACACAAAAAATCAGGTTACTGATCACAATATTAGCTGCTGCAGTCAAGAGAATTTCGACCATAAATTCCATTAGAGACATTCGTTTTTTGCTTTCGACAGATAGACAAACAGACAACCGGAGGCTCACGACAAGAGACATTCTAGCAGCCGCGCGGTATCGTGGCAAAAGCGTTAGTCAATCGTCAACTGCAGCCCTACCATGATGTCTTAAATCCATCATGATTCCTGTGTCAGAGATAGACTTAGTGAGAGACGGAGTTACACAAAATGAATAGCACTATCCCTTTCCCTCACACTGAATCATGATAGCATTGGCCGTTTGTAGTACGGCCACTGTATTATATTGACAAACGCTGGCGAAAAGTCACATGACCAATTCCTTACATGCACTTCGACTATCATTCTCCCTTCTATTATCAGTATATACGAGTAATGGCACTTTGTCTAGAGCTTCGGAGGCCTATTTAATAAAACTGACTCATGAAAGATACCAAGAGACCATCTGAAAAATCGATCATTTGCTGCGTTTATTTTATACATTCTCTGCTTTATTATTTAATAGGCACAATATCGCGAAGGGTGTTCCTTCGCGATATTGTGCCTATCGTGTCTGTTTTTGAAAAATTTGTGGCATTGTCGATTATATTAGATAGAGCACAGTCTACCAGTCATTGAATCTGGATTTATATAGTTCTCTACCTGATATCAATAAAAGAGACGTCATCATCTTCCTGCCCTTATCTCATGTTACTTGGAGTCGGAACACGTTTTTTACTTCCATTCTGTCCTCTCAGCCGTCACGCTATCACTAACTCCCTTTTCTTTCATATCACTCATCACACAATCCATCCATCCGTTTCTTTGGCCTACCTCTCCCTTTCCATCTATCCACACTTATATTCATAACCCTTTTAGTTACATGTGTTTCATCCCTCCTTTTCACATAACCATACCAAGACAAGTGGTTCAATAAAAGAGACGTACCTAATTTAAAACCACTAAACAAATGTTCAACTAATTTGTCTATTCAAAATACCAATTTAGAGACATTTAATCAGTAGTCGGTTTTGATCAATCAAAATCGTATCGTTACACTGTAACGCATATCCCGGATCACAATACGTCCAGCAATCTAGCATGAATATCCAATTTGATACATAGGAACTCAGCATCAGAATAGTTCGATTAATTCCGTGGAAAATAATTAGTAGGAATTTACTAGCTCAAAGCAATAATTCTGATGAATGATGTATGAATGCCGACAGTTATTCGTTCTATCTCATCATGATTCAGTTGTAATAGAGAAGGACGGAGCTATACAAGACGAATAAAACCATCCTGATATGTACATCTGTGACTTTTTGGTTACTATGATATCGACTGTCACTTTGTAGATAAAAAAATAACTTGTGCAAAAAGTATTTATTATCTTAAAAAGGAATATTTTTTTTAATCAGTGAGCAAAATTTACAATTTAAACTTTAATATTATGTCTTAATGTAAAAATATAAAGTCATATTTAGCGAAATATGTTTACTTTGAGCTGATGTTATAGCTACACGGCGTGCGGCGAAGCAAAACACGCATAAGTACCCTCCTATCAGCCATATGCTCGTGCGTAGGTATTTACGTTATGAAATATATAATATTTTTTAATTTTAGGTCGTGATTTGAACTTATTTGAAGAGTAATTTTAATATTTTCTTTCTACTGTCTTGGGCTTAAGAATATCAAAATGCTATTTGTAAATATTACCTTCGTAATGCATTATGCATAGGTAGGTACTTCTGCATATTGAGATCGTGATTAAGCAGCCTTTGGTTCGCTGCTAAAATGGTCCTTTTATTCGGTAAGGTTACGGATGCAATGGGCGAGCTACTCGTGAATTGTCCCCACTTACTAAATATACTCGCATCATTTCATAAAACTCTCCGTAAGCTCTCGGTAACGAGCCTACGCGGGAAAGATAAGACGCAACAATGTCACAGCAGCTGCGCGTGCGATGAGCAACTGATGGGCACCGCCCTGTGGCTCTTATCCCCACTCTAACACTACCGGCCGGCGCGTGCTGCGCTGTTGTTATTATAAAAACATTAAAAAAATGTGAACAAATAATGGAAATGTGTCCTATTACTGGTACAAAATAACCAAGATTTTTTTACGCACTGCTTAAAAATATTCCTGGATATAATCACTACAATATCATATTAGAATAGATACGTCATAGTAGGGGGGGGGGGGGCTGATTCTGATCCTGAATATGGCGGTGGCGGTCACTGTGGGCTGCTATAAATGTTTAATTACAAACCCGTTGTGGCATTTTAGAACGCGAACTAAACAGGAATCGGTATTACTCGTATTTCGGTTTTAATAAAATGATTTAAATCGAAAAATGTGGTTCGGATGTGGAATTGTAACTTTACGGTCCTTGAATTTTGTTGAAAATTCTTTAAAAGAGATTAATATTTTTCGAAATATAACAGAGTTAGTTATAAATTCGTACAAAACGCCTGAATTACAAATAGTTAATATTATGCTCTAAAATGTTTCCTAATGTAGTTTCAACTTTCTGATTGACTATTTAGATATTGGAAATTTAACCTCATAGCGTGTATTCTTGCATTGCTCGTTAGACCAGAGGCTTTAAGGCCCATACATTTTTGGACAAATGTATTAGTGGTTTTAAATGCTCGGTCACAGCAGAGTAGGCCAGCACTTTGATGCTGATTAACTCATCTGTAAATGAAGAGATTGTTTTTTAGTATGTTAAGTCTTCGACTTGTGACTTTATTACTGGTTGGAACATCCTTATATCGGTCCAATGTCACAAAAAACCAAGTGCAAGTTAGACTCGCGTGCAAAGGGTTCTATATATTATTTACTAGCTGCTGCCCGCGACTTCGTCCCCGTGGAATCCCCGATTTTAAAACATTCTTTACCGCTGCTCCGCTCCTATTGGCTTAAGCGTGATGATATATAGCTTAAAGCCTTCCTCGATAAATGGTCTATTCAACCCAAAAAGAATTTTTCAATTCGAACCAGTAGTTCCTGAGATTAGCGCGTTCAAACAAACAAACAAACAAACTCTTCAGCTTTATAATATTAGTATAGATTAAAGGGTTCTATAAAAGCATTTCTGTGTGTGAAAGATGGACGCATAGACAGACAGACTAACGAGTGATCCTATATAAGGGTTCGGTTTTTCCAAATAGACAGGTTCGGAACTCTAAAAAAAGGCAATGCTCCACAAAAACCACTTCAATCACCTAAACACATAACACCAGAAATCACATTGATACAATTGATTGTGCAGCGTCATCGCAGTTCCTAACTAGTGTTTGGCAGCGAACGTGACCTGAGTTGCCAATATCATGTACTATGGCCGCTACTCTGTCACGTGGGTGAAATATCAAGCCTCGATAGGAAGATATCAATTTATTAGGGATTATTGGGTGCTGATGGCGATTTTATTGATAAAGGGCAATAAAAGAAAGACGTTCGTGTATTGGAATTGTGTTTGTTGTATATAAAATAGTAGAACTTAACAGAATTCGGTTTCATGAGATGGAGTAAAGCTCTTGTTTTTTGTGCCTGTGTTTTTCTATCTAGCTATCAGAATGAATTAAAAGCGTAATTGAAACATATTCATTTTTGCTATCTTGAAATGTCTATTTCAAAATAGCTGAATTTGATTAGACCTGGACATGGTGAAGACTGCGGGAATCTGATACAAGTCACATACGCTGTTGATATGTGGCGTGACCTCAACGAGGTCTATTCATACTTCCACGTCAATAAATGCACGGGAACAATGCGCGACCACAGAACACAAAAGAACAGTGCAAAACAAGTCCAGTACTAAGTAAAAACATCTAAAATTCCTGACACATCCCAGACATTCCTCAAACAAAAATACTCCCAAGACAGGCCCCAAAGCACACAACCACTTTATCTACCCACGTTTTACAGCAAATAAATCATAGCTGGATTATACTACTAAAAACCTTTTTGGCAACGCATGTTCTGGACGCTGCCAAAGGGGACAGTTGGGCTGTGCGATCACACTTGGATGTCCATCAAAAAGTTATTACTGAGTTCAGTACTTGAGACGCAGTTTTTACTGCATTAACTTGTTGGTTGCTGGTGGTTCGTGGTTGGCAGTTGAGCGTTCAAATGTGTGCCAGATTGTCGAGTGGGGTTTTTTGGTGCTGTGGTTGGTGAATAATGTGAGATGGATTTAAATTTTCTCATTTTATGTTTGAGTGACGAAGATTTTATAAATCTTTTTCGACGGTAAATGCCTCTTTAATGTGACTTTAAATATAACCACAAGGATGACTTTTTTAGTTGTCCGTTTGGAGTCGGTGCTCCTTAGAATATTTGGGCCACGAAGGTCATATTTATAGCAGTATTGGTGGCATTAATTAAACTCCCAGAGTACAAGCGTATGACTAGCAAACGTGCAATCCTACTAATATTATAAACGCGAAAGTTTGTAAGTATGGATGGATGGATGTTTGTTACTCTTTCTTGCAAAAACTACGGAACGGAATTGGATGAAATTTGGCACACAGATGGTTCATAACCAGGATTAACATATACGATATTTTTTACCCCGATAATCCTACGGGATCGAATCTAATGCGGGTGAAACCGCGGGGCGCTGCTAGCATTGTCATAATTTCAGTCAAAAGACGTACACTTTTTTTTTCTGGATGGGAAAACATTAAATGACTGCTCCCGCGGCGGAGCGGAAGGGAGTGTCAGACTCTTACTGACTAAAACCAATCCGTGTTCCTCCAAGTGCCCTTTGCATTCCAGGCCCGCGGTGACTCTTTCGAACAAATTCAGCAACCCTAGCAGGCACTGACCCTACCCTAAATATCCTTCAATAAATAAAGGGCCACATAAAAGCTACCTACATCTAAATACACAATGCCTAACACAAATAAATATGTCTCAGGTGACATGCTAAGGTTTAATAAATCATAATTTGCCTTGCCTTTTTCCTTATTTGGATTACTAGTTTTTTTTTTTAATATACATGTGCTCGCATTTTATCGCGACCTCACCAGATAGATAGCGAAAATGTGGTCGATGATGAAGCACGCTTCTTTTGTTTTCGTATTCACCTACTGCACCTATTCACTTTTGACCTAAAGAGAGCAATTGCCTGCCTGAGTTTTACAATAGTTATCATAGTAACATTATCAATGAGGTTTGGTATCTGTGTAAATGGGTCATCCTTGGAAACCTTCTGGCCTAGAACTAGTAATATCGAGAATTCTTTACAGTTAAATTGCAAGACATGCTCCACCTTTTTTCAATCCTATCTTGGACAATCACTTGCAAATTCCATGAATTGAACAAGATGAATGATAAAACTTTTGAAGTTGCCAAATATTCAATTCAATTTATTTTGGGGTCCGAGTGCTCATCGACTTTTTCGTGAAATCAGCAAGCAGTTAGTCGACTCTTCACGTGACCAGAGGGCTGGCCTTTTTTTGGACAACGAATCAACATTGCCATTCAACGAGGCAATGCGGCCAGTGTTCTGGGCATTTTTCCCGTTGACAGCGATGTGGATCAATTTTTCGATGAGTCTTTCTTCTTTAATACTGCGCTTGTACATATTTATGTTTTCTATATTATATCTTTTTGTTGGTTGTATTTTGTAAATAATAAGATGTCCATACTGTTTCATATATATTTTTTTTTATTTCAGACTACTTTTAGTAAAATACATGAGAATAAAACTTAAAAACTATGTTAGTAATACATTATTTTATTTATATTTATGTGTAACTATTGTCTCCATATAGGACTTTCAAGCTTTCCCGCAATAATCTTCAGGTAGCTGTTGGAACTGATCCTCACCCTACGCATCAGCGATGCCGCTCGCTTACGTACTCGTATTATGGCATGGAAACCATCCACTTGTGCGTCAATAAACATCGCTGAAGCAATAGCGAGGCAGGCCCATCAGCAACCAGTGGCCGTACTATGAAGTGCCAATGCTTTCATGATTCAGTGTGAGGGAAAGGGATAGTGCTACGTCTCTCTCTGACACAGGAATCATGATGGATTTTAGACGTCATGTTAGGGTTGCTGAAGGCATCATGGTATTGGACCTGCAGGGCGCTGACAACCCGCTGTGTGTAATTAAACCACAGGTTACAGGTATAGAAGAAGTGGCAGTATGCCCGAAATAAGTGGGTTAAATATACCGTTGGGGAAAAAAAATATGGTAAAGAACAAGACATCCACAAACAATAAACTGAAAACAAAACGTATACATATTTTCCAGAATTCAATAAACAAAATGGCCGCCACAAAACTGCATGATCAGGCGTCCGTCCCGGTACCAACGGAACCGTATTTATGTCCGATAAATCATGCGGAACAGAAATTCAATCAGGCTCCCGAGGTGTGGATCGGGCGCTGTTATTTAATATCTCTTATGTTGCGGCTGTTTGGGGTCACGATTTACGAGTACTGGGCTTTTATTTTGGTTAACTTTTCTGTTTTTGTGTAAGGAACTTCTAGGGCGTAAATAAAATATAGGTATTGTACTAAAAGCTCTTTGAATCGTCTTCAGTCTAGTTGATGTATGAGGCTTTTTGGAAGAGAATGTTGAATACAATGTGAACTAAGCAAACAAAAACACTCCTGAAACTGGTCAAAACATAATGAGATAAGTTTATTTTAATTTCATAGTGAACCATTTGAAAAATAACGAGAATTTCGCCATCAATTTCAACTTTGGGAATAACCGTATGTTGGATAAAGGCCCTAAGCGTCGACACATCTATACTAATATTAATAAGCTATTAGTGTTTTTGTTTGGTTGAAAGAAGTGTTGGACAGCCCATTTATCGAGAAAGGCTATATAGCAACACGCGGAGCGGAGCATCAATGAAAACTGTTGCAAAAACTGTTTTATTTTACTTTCTTTCTTATGTGACGCAAACGAAGTTACTCGGGTCAGCTATCCTAACTATTTTCAATCTCAATACAAATGAAAAAATAAATCAGTGATAGACCAGCCTTTTGGGTACATTACCAGTGGCCAGCGATGCGGACGAAGTTTTCGACGCCGTCTTTTAACTATTTTTAGTTAGTTAATTGTTTTTTTTTAAATTTAAATGTATATATAGTAGTGATTCTTAGATTAGATTTCTATTTAATTAAACCTACTTGAAGTACAAAATAAGATTATTTAAAATACGGATAATCAGTGATAGATAAAAATTATAATTTTCACAGAAATCCCAGACAATATCAGGACAAAATTTTCTCGAATCAAAACATTGAATTTCATCATTTATAAGTTAAGGAAACTTGACAGCTTTTCTTAAAGGATAATGCGATCCTCGCTGTTTAGAATCAACTGCGCGAGTACTGTATTGTTTCTATTGAATGAAGGGAGTGAGATCTAGTGAGCTGGTTAATTTACAAGTCAAGATGAGTTTGATAGGATTTGGTAGGTGGATACTGTTACATTTTCAAGATTATAAGTGGCTAGCTATGGGAGTAGCAAGCGAATCACATAAGCGCGCACGTACATAATTATGTTCATAATATTCGACACAAGGTTTTTATGAGAGGTGTTAAATGTTATGATATCCTTATTTACCATGACATAGAGGACGATTTGTTCCAATACATTTATATTGGAAATCTCGTGGCTAAATAATAACAGTCGCACGGGTCGATATTCACTGTTAAGCATCGTTTGCTGAGATCGGTCTGCGGATGGGTGACCATCTTAACATACTGAGACTTTTCTATGCCACGTTAAGCCGTTGGTGCTGACTGTTATTAAAAGATCTTTGGTAGTCGTTACCGAGTGGTAAAATGGGGCGGATAGACATGCAAGAGTGAATAAAAACGAAACTTTGACTTATTTATTTTAATATTTATTTTTCAATTATTTATTTTAATATTTTTTGCAGAAATGAAGCCTCCCATTTTTAAACAGTTATTTGTTTTTGTAATGGATGATTTGTGAGAAACTGTTAAATGAATGAATGAACTGTGAAATGGATGACTGTGGGTGGTATTTAAGCGAAAATCCCAATAAAAGTTTCGTTTCTATTCACCCCTGCATTTCTATCCACCCCGTTTTACGGTATGTCAGAAACCAGAAAATCTGATTGGTTAGTTTCTGGGCGGTGGAGATGAGGTAGGTAGTCTTTTCACGTAAATACTAATATTCAGCTGAATCTGGTCTGACTGGAAGACCACAATATAATTGTAAAGAGGCCTTTCTTTAAGTAAGCGACATCATTGAATAAGATTCTCCACAAAAGAATACCCAAATCATAAAACTCATTTCATCATCATCATCATTGTAGTGTTTGTATCTATCTAATAGTTATAAACATTGTCTCATGGACACTGGTGGTAGGGCAGCCGTCAATCTGACAGTTGCAAGTTGACACTTGTCGAGAGTGATCGGTGCCTGTACTTGTGCCAGGTGTTGCAGTGAACCAGTGAAATATTATATCCCTAGGGACCTGCATGAGGATAAGAAGGATCCTACAATCATCATCAACAACAGCCTGTTGCAGTCCACTACTGGGCCTCTCTTTAATTGCACGCCATCGCCGCTTAGATCTAATTTCGGCTTAAAAACTCTTTTAAACCCGTTTTATTTTTCACCACCACCAAAATTCAATCTTCTACTAAATACATTATCGGATTAATATTAACCATTACCATAGCGCTGATTTGATTTTCCAATGTTAACAAAATTTAAACAAAATCTTTATTGGTCACCTAAGTAGGTTCCTTACCGAAGTCAGGCAGAACACAAAATGGATGTAATATACAAGGGATATTAAATAACCAACCTTTTACGATCCGCACCTCGGGTGCCTAATAGAATTTCTGTTACGCACAACGTATCGGGTTATATCCAGCGTTTTATCTTGTGAGGTCAGTGTTTTAAGAAGGTTTTACTTTGGCTTTATTTTTTAAAACAACATGCGAATATAACATTCTCTATAATAACCTAGAGGTAAACTGTGAACATTTTACTTCTTGTCTCCTGCTCCATCAAGCTTATCATCGCTTACCATCAGGTGAGATGGTGGTGAAAAACCCAAAATTATGGTTAACCTGTACCTACACACCTGTGTACCACTTCACAGCGGCTGGCACCGGCGTGCTATGTTGTTATAAACAATAAACAGACATGAAATATCAGCAATCCCGGAAGATTTGCTGTCATTTATTGAAGAATTCCCTTGCCCTTCTTCGAAGTACTTCAACAGATCACTAAATTGAAATGGGAAAAAATAATCTACCAAACAAATAGAGAATCGTGCAAATCGGTTGACAATTTTATTGGTGAAAATAAACAAAAAGACACAAAAAATCAGTCGAATTGAGAACCTTCTACTTTTTTAAAGCCGGTTTAATAAGTACATATACATATGTGTATATATTCAAATATCAATCAAAAAGTAATATTTCACGTGGTTTTCCAACGCACTCGAAACGCACGACGGAAATTAATCGTTTCAGAATCAACTAACGCGACTGCCATAAATATACGCGTAAATCATATTAAGATTTTATTACATCTCATGTCAAGTAAATGTACAAAAGTCGAAGTGGAATCTCTTTTTAAATGTAAGCACGATTCAATTTCATCTGTTTAAGAAAATATTAGATTTAAATCAAGAAAATACAATTTAGTTACGAGCATTTTAGCTATAAGGCAGGTGCCACACAAGCGTGACGCCTTCGCCATTATCACCATCATCAACTTCCTGCCCTTATCCCATGTTACTTGGGGTCGGCGCAACATGTTTTTTCTTCCATTCTGTCCTGTCAGCAGTCACGCTAGCACTCACTCCTTTTTCTTTCCTATCGCTCCTCACACAATCCATCTATCGTTTCTTTGGCCTACCTCTCCCTTTCCACCCATCCACGTTCATATTCATAACGCTTTTAGTTACATGTGTTTCAATCCTCCTTTTTACATGACCATAACTTGTTATGGTCATGTAAAAAGGAGGATTTGGAAGGAGAAAGGAGGAGGAGGAAAGGAGGATGTAAAAAGGAGGCGGAAAAGTTGAAAGGGAACCGCTTGTCTTGACAAGCGGTTCCCTTTCAACTTTTCCGCCACTGGTGCCACTTTTGAACTACCTCTAATGTACTCATTATCATCACTTCCTACATAATTATGCAGCGAAATTGTGCGAGACACTACACGTGCATTCCCGTAGTAGAAACGTTGATCAATGAGGAAAAGAAATGACTTTAAGTGAAGAACATGCGTCGCCCTTAACAATGTTCTTCTATTGGCTGAGAAAATAATACCAAAAAGTTAAAAATGTATAGGTTTGACATGTGGTTACGAAATGTAACGTAATCAATCGATTCTTTTTTTAACTTTAAAAATCACAAACGCTGATAGAATCTATACTTTATAATACATAAAGCTGAAGAGTTTGTTTGTTTGTTTGCTTGGACGCACTAAGCTCAGGAACTATTGGTCTGATTTTGAAAATTATTTCAGAGTTACATAGCCCATTTGACAAAGAAGGATATAGGCTATTTATATTATTACGCTAGGAGGCTGGGAAAAAGTCGGGAAAAATGTGACATAAACGAAGTTGCGCTGGTTAGCTATTATGACATATTTATAAAAACTGGATGAGAATCGAATAAATGTGGCAAGTCGCCCATCAAATCGCGTTGGTGTGTTAGTACCCTTATACGAAAAATCTGTCTTGTTAAGATATTGAGATAAATTTAAGTTCATGATTGATTTTGCGAAATTGTGCTTACTTATGTTATTCTTCGTAATTGGTGTTTTCATTATTACTGAAAATGTTATTTTAGTTTCAAGTAGGTACTTGAATTCCCGAGTAAATTTGATTTTAGTTTTTAGAAGATTTATCAAGATTTCTGTCTTTGATTTTAAATTAATTGTCTGTTTTATCTCTTTATTAATATACTGGCTTCTTTATTTGCGTTCAAATCGGATTAAATAGTACCTTTAGTCCTTCTCGGAGATCCAATCAATGATTTTCCAAAATGACAATTGTTTCCGCGATTTAGGCATGAAACCGTTGCATTTATAATATCACTAGCAACCTGCCCCGGGCATGGCACCCTTCGCATGGGTGCCATGCTGAAAAGATATGTTTATTTACGACGCCACATTCGAAACCTTTAAAATTATCAGTGTTTCTCTACTATATTATATTAAATATATTACACTAGCAGCGCCCCGCGGTTTCACCCGCGTAGTTCCTGTTCCCATGGGAATACGGGGATAAAATATAGCCTATGTTACTCAGTGTGAATGTAGCTTTCTAATGGTGAAAGAATTTTTGTATTTCGGTCCAGTAGATTTTGAGTTTATTCGTTACATACAAAAATATAAAAATACAAATCTTTCCTCTTTATAATATTAGTATAGATACATATAAACCTTCCTCTTGAATCACTCTAGGTTCTCCTATCTATTAAAAAAACTGCATTAAAATTCGTTGCGTAGTTTTAAAGATCTAAGCATACATAGGGATAGACAAACAGCGAGAAGCGACTTTGTTTTATACTATGTAGTGAAGTATGGATTTTTCTTAAATTCCTCCTATCCAAATAATATCGAAATATCTAAATAAAAATTTGGTTCGTGGTTAGGGACACGATCCAAGTCTAATAAAGAGTAAATTTAATCAAACAAGTCTAAACAAAGTCAATTTATGTAGTCACTTTATTTTAGATTAGGCATGTAAATGATACCGTCTAAAAATATTTGAATAATCTCATTACAACAAACATGGATGTAATCGCGAGATGAGTCTGAAATAAATAATTTATTATTATTATTATTTCTTTTAGAGAGTATTTGAAAAAGTAATCACAGTGTCGCCTTTATATGCCTAGAGGTCTTTGCCCAGTTGTGGGACATTTTCTTTATATTATTATTTCTTTTTCACACATCTCGGAGCCCTGGGATCCAAGGCCCAGCCAACTCGCAGACGGCCGTTAGATGTCTATGAATGAAACTAGTGCCCCCCACCCCGACTTCGCCCGGATGTTTTATTTTTCAGCATTTTATTTCACAAACAAACATAACAAATAAAAGAATAAGTAAGAAGGGCTTAATTTTATATTACTAGCTGCTGCCCGCAGCTTCGCCCGCGTGAATGTCGGAAATTATCCCAAGTGAACATAATCCCAGGATAAAAAGTATCCTATGTTACTTTTAGTAGGTACCTCCCAGAATATGTGGACAAAGTTTCATGATGATTCGTGAAGTAGTTTTTGCGTGAAAGCGTAACAAACATCCACGCTTTCACATTTATAATATTAGTAAGGATACATTGTGTATTGTTTTTGTTATATTTTAATTTTTCTTATTTTTATCTCATGTCGCGGTGTATGGTCGGGATAAGCACAGAAACTACTTAACCGATTTTAACATTTTTTTCAACAATCAAAAGCTCATCTTGCGGTTTTTCCCGCGAGGCGCTGCTAGTGTAAAATATATAAGTATAATAATGTAGATTATTATTTTTATTATACATCAACTCACGTTGATAAACTAGGAGTCCATCTCTTTCTAACACTTCTTACCTACATCAAGCCTACAAAACTCGGCACCAAATTCGTGGGGACCGAAGAACTTCCCGCGGGAGCCATAGTTCGGCTTTACGACGCTCTTTAAGTAACGCAGGGAAATAGTTTCGTTTAGCTCGGTCAGGTTACGAAGGCCCTCAGTGGGTTCATGTCGCTCTCCTCAGTTTTATGTTACCCTGGTACCTTGTGAGCGTTGTTGCGTTTGAATTATTTGGTGGGTAGGTGGCAATATGTGGTTTAGACATAGTGTTTAAGTTTTTAAGTGTACAGATTAATGTGATAGTACCGTCTGGGAAATACGTATGATCAAAGATATTGCCACCATTTTTAGGATATGAAGATACGGAACCCATTTATCACTAAGTATTTTAATCGCCTTTTAGGGCTACTCATAAAAATGCAAAGTAAAAATCCTTATGTTCCTGTCGTTTAAATGGAGTTACAAAATAATATTTTAGTAAAATTTATAAAAAACAAAGAAATTGCACAGGCAGAAATATTCGGACACGAAAATATGACGCTAATTAATAGAAACATTATTATCACTAGCTGGTACAGGCATTTAAGCATTTTAAGCATTATCATATTTGGAAAACATCTGAAAGCTGTGATATTTAGCTTAATACTAAGTTTTACCTAGATTGTTTGATATGCGAACAGTCTGTTTGTCAGCAAACTAATTTGATATCTGATTCTCTTCTCTTCGTAAACCACTTTATAATGTCATCTTCGTCAAGTTATATCACCTATTCCAACTAAGAATCTAGATTTAATTAAAATGTAAGCTGAATACATGTGATTCTGATATTTCAGGAGATTAAATTTCGCTTAGGCAAACTAGAGGCAAATAATTGCTTGAGAAACAAGTTAATATTATGGAAGTTAATTTTGTGGGTCGAATGCTCAGTAGTAGTCCCAATGCAGAGCTAAGACATTTTTTATAAGTATAAAGTTGACTTTATACTTATAAAAAATTATTAGCTCTGTGATAGTTATATTTATTTTATGTATAACTATTTACTGTGTATATATAAATATATTTTAGTTTGATACTTTAGTTTAAGCCTTCATATTCTCTTCTCTTGTTCTTACACACTATTGTCTATATATATTTTTCGTTTGAAATAAGCAGTTCCTTTGTACAAAAATTATAATGTTGTGTCTTAATTATTGTATGTGTGTACATAAATAATAAAATAAATAAATAAAGGGCTTAACGGTATTCGTTTGATTTCTTGCCAGTGACGAATTTAAGTTAATAATATGAATACCTTCAAAGTCTGTTTTTACATAACATAATATAAGCTTTATTGCATAATATAAGATTTATTTTACAATTGCGAAAACACAGCAATAAAAATTAAGCAGCCTGTATACTTAGGTTAGAACCAGTTTTCCTAATAAGCGGCCCGTTAGTGCGCATTTGAGCCAAAACGTAACATGCAAATTATTCTTGTACCTACAATTTCACATACTAATAGATGTTTGCAACCTAACAACTTTATGCAAAATGTATTTAATCACCTGTAAAGTTTATTAGTTATTAAGTGTTGCTGATTAAGCAGTATTCTTTTAGCGAATTTGAGTACCAATACAAACCAATACTGGTTTTATGGCATAATATCAAATTCAAAACTGTATTATGGAAAAATTAAAAAAAAAAACTTATTGTACGTACAAATACTAACTCCTGATAGCTGAATAAACGTTTTGAAGTATTTGTCAAATTTGAATGTTATGTTTTATTACTTTTCTGATATTCTATACTGAAATGTGCACTTCAAACTACTTAAAATGAATAAGCATTAGTAACTTCGGATGTTCCATTTCTAGCTTTAGTTGAATTTAAAGTACTAGAAATGAATAAGCTTTAGTTTTACGTGACGGTAACGAAGCATGGGAATGTATACTATACTTTATTTCACTTCCTATCTTCTGAACTTTTCAATAATTAGTCTAACTAACAACGCGTCTAACTTTTTCATTACAATAGGTTTTAATACGATCGTAACAACATATTCTCAAAAATATATAGATAAAAAAGTACTAATATACTTAAAAAGTGGTTAAGAGCGTGTACGCCGTATGACATTTCATACAAATTTTCAAGTCATTATTTTGCGAAATGGCTGAGCCGATTTTAATTAAACTTCACACATATAAGCAGGATACATACATAGGTCTAAAAAGTTAGTTTAAAACGTTTTCGAAATGTCTTATTTAAAAAAAGATAACTGGGAATTTATATTTATATGGAAAAAAAACGGGTCTAATTTAACTGTAACACTATTTATCGAAAATGTTTTCAACTAACTTTTTAGATCTATGTATCCAGCTTGTGTGTAAAGTTTCACTAACATCGGTTTAGTCATTTCGGAAAACAAGGACTTGAAAATTTGTATGAAATGCCGTACGGTGTATACGCTCTTAAGAGTTTGTTTTAACGTTCCTATCTCTGGACCTTTCTTTCATGGCCGGAGATTAAAATCAAAACGTTTTATAAAATACAGCAGCTCTTTAGTAATCGCACGCTAATGCTGCATAATTTATTTCTCTGCATCGCTTTTACTCTTTAGCCCCCTTTGCCCCTCGTAATGCACTCAGGGATTATATCAGTTAGACGGAACCCCACACATGTATGTACATCTGTATAGAGATAAGTACTTAGTGTTTCCACTGCTGCTGTTAGGAGAGTGCTTTTCGGAGGATTATTGCCGATCCATTCCTGTCTGCCAGGAAACTTTGGTCAAATGTCTCGTTAATTTATTGACATCTCTTTTGGTATATATTATCATCGATTTTACATGGGAACATGACTAAAATGTCAATAATTCCGTAAGAAACGGAACCCATATAGAATCACTCGAGTGTCTGTCTTACCGTCTGTCACAGACAATTATCTCAGAATCTACTGAACCGATTCTGTTTTGATACACATTTGAACTTCTGTGACTCAAAAACAGATGTGTTAAGGAAATAAATCAATTTTGAGTAAGAGGGCCATTTTTGGGGGAAACTGTACCATGTGACATATCAAATAAGAGGGCTTATTGTGAGGGGCTTATTGTGAGGGTTTTTATATTTTAAATTTTAAAATAAACTGTTTTGAAATTATGCAAGAAATTAGAAGAAAATGATCATTCGCCCACATGTTTGAATTGACAAAGTCAACATTTTGAAAATGTTTTTCACTAACTTTTTAGACCTATGTATCCTGCTTATATGTGTGAAGTTTCATTAAAATTGGTTCAGTCATTTCGCAAAATAGTGACTTGAAAATTTGTATGAAATGTCATACGGCGTACACGCTCTTAATATTACGTATTCAGTAACTGTGTCAGAAACAAATCAGGATTAGGTACTGCAAGTAAAATACTAAAAGTCTGAACAGTATTATTTATCGATGTACGCGGTGCAGCTCATAGTTTTGTGTTATTTGTTTTCCTTGAATTGATGGTAGAAGTTCAGACCGCAAATAGAGCTAGCGTATACTGTACTATACACAAACTTTATTGCAAGATTGTTGCAAACTAATTTAGTTTCAAATTAGCTTGCTGTAGAAAATAAAGAGTGATTAACATAGTAGTAACCATTGTAATGGCGTTGAAGAAAACAACATTTAAATCACATCCCTGTTTGTTTAGTTTTATTGCTAGATTTTTCAAATAATTATTCACGTGAAAAAAACCAACTCGTATGAATCCACAGGCATTAATATTTTATAAAGTGTTTCGTATGCAAAACAAAACAAATTGTTCCGACGCCCTAGCGTGAACAGCCATGTTTTCCACAGCCCAGGATTTCTTATCAAAGAATATTATAAGTCTTTGTTAAAAACTATTGACATGCAAGAACGTTGTTAATTCAGGTCCACGTAATTGCAAGGTGCATATAATAAAGTTTTTGTTCAGAGAAAAACTAAGGACTTTGTGTTGAAAATCACTTGTATGGAGGCAATTACGGTGAAGCGTTTGTTATTAATTTAACGCTAAAATTGGAGTTTAAATTAAGGTGAGTCACGAGCTTTAGAATATAAAGTACGTTATTATTGCAAAGATCTCATTTAAAAACCCTGCCGTACTCTAGGGCTTGTATATTATATGGCGCTACAAAACATCCTCGCATAACATAATTATAAATTTCTAAGAAAAATGTTTTATATTTGCTAGCTAATTTTTTTTGTTCTATTTTGTCATCAAATCTACAAGTGTCATATGAATCTGCCTAGCCTTTTTCTAAATATTTTGGTGTCGGCTTTTGGATGGTGTCAAGAGGAGTAAAATATAATCTATAATCTATATAATATAAAGCTGAAGAGTTTGTTTGTTTGCTTGAACGCGCTTATCTCAAGAACCACGGGTCCGATTTGAAATATTATTTCAGTGTTAGATAGCCCATCGGGTAGCGATACTAGAATTAAAAGCACCTGACAACTCTACTTGGTCACTGGTCCAATCATACGCCCCCACAGAGAAGTACACCAATGAAGAAATAGAACTTTTTTATGCAACAGTGCAATCCGCCTTGGACTCTATTCAAACAAAAAATATTATTTCACTTGGAGATTTCAACGCAAAAATTGGAAAAGCCCAAGAAAACGAAGGAAAGAACATAGGAAAATATGCACACGGGAAGCGAAGTCCACACGGCCAGAGATTAGTAGAATTTGCACTAGAAAACGATTACTACTTCATGAACAGCATGTTCCCATGCAAGCCACACAAAAAATGGACATGGCAATCCCCAAATAATAAACTGTTTAACGAAATTGACTATATATTAACAAACCAACCAACTTTTATAAAGAATTTCGATATAATAAAAAAACTTGAACTTTGATACAGATCACAAGATGATAAGATGTGAGTTATATTTAGTCTCAAAACCAAAAAGAAGAAAAATAAAATCTGCTGACTACACCAGAGACCTACCATCTATCTCAGAAAATGTCGCTAGCTACTGGGAAAATAAATTCATGCAAGCTGTTAGCACAAGTACAGTAGTTCAAAACCAATACGACAAGTTACAAATAGTATTTGAAGAGTTTCTGAAACAGTTACCTCCGAGAAAAAAGCGTATCAACAAGTATATAGACGAAGGAACAAAAAATCTTTTAGAACAGAGAAAGTATCTTTACACGAAAATGAGAACAAAAGAAATAAAATGCGAAATAACAAAAATAAGCAAACAAATAAATAGAAATATTACACAACGAAAAAGAATAATACGACAAGAGACCTTTGAAAAATTCATAGGTGAAAAGGGAGCTCTACGTAAAGCTTACAAGAAGCTGAGTGATAAATCAGAGTGGACAGAGAAACTCAAAAACAGACAAGGAATTGTACAGTCGAGACGTCCTGATATTATAAGCGAAGCCACACAGTTCTATAGAAAACTCTACACTGCCCCAAATAGTGATTGCAATATTTTATGCACAAATATAAACAACTATAATGCCGAGGAAACAAACACAGAGCCACCAAGTATTCTGACGTCGGAAATAGAACACGCAATACAATCACAAAAAAATGACAAGACACCTGGAAACGACAACATCACCAACGAGGTCCTTAAGGCGTTATGCACTTCACTTCGAAAACCTCTTCAAGCATTGTTTAATAACATCCTTAGTACAGAAACCACTCCAAAACAATGGTCAAAATCTACAATCATACTGCTGCACAAAAAAGGAGATAGATCCGATCTGGGAAATTATAGACCAATTAGTCTCATGACAAACCTGTATAAAATCTTCTCAAAAATCATATTAAATAGGATAACAAACAGTCTCGATGAAAATCAACCGCGCGAACAAGCGGGTTTTCGCAAAAGCTACTCGACTATAGATCACATACAAGTCATAACACAACTAATTGAAAAAGTAAAGGAATATAGAAAGACGATATATATGTGCTTCATAGACTATACAAAAGCATTCGATTCTTTACATTTCGAAGCTATATGGGCATCACTGAGACAACAGGATGTTAATCAAAAATACATAAACATAATACATAGTATATATTCAAAATGCCACGCGAAAGTACGCTTAGAATGTGATGGTGCTGAATTCCCCATACAAAAGGGAGTAAGGCAGGGGGACCCCCTCTCCCCGAAACTCTTTTCAGCCGTACTTGAATCTATATTCAGACGTCTAGATTGGGAAACGAAGGGAATTAAGGTGGATGGGGAACTCTTGAATCACCTACGATTCGCGGATGACATTGTCGTTTTTGCTGAAAGTGCTTTAGAATTAGAGAGTATGGTTACTGAACTAGATAGAGAAAGTCAAAAGGCGGGACTGTATGTGAATATAAATAAAACAAAAATATTAACCAATGGAACACTCCGAGATATCAAAATAGGAAATGAAAAGATAGAATATGTGAAGGAATATGTATACCTGGGACAGCTAATATCATTACAAAACCATACAAGAAAAGAAATAGAAAGAAGAATAACTCTAGCTTGGCGGAAGTATTGGAATTTAAAAGAAATTATGAAAAACAGCTCTATAAGCATACACATAAAGAAAAAACTATACGAAGTAATGGTACTACCATGCCTTACCTATGGTTGTCAAACGTGGGCACTGAGAAATGAAGATGAGGAAAAAATAGCTATATGTCAACGTAAAATGGAAAGGAGCATGCTTGGCATAAAACTCGCAGATAAGATCAGCAACGATAGCATCAGAAAGAAAACAAGATTAATAGATGTAAGAAAAAGGACAAGATCACTGAAATGGCAATGGGCAGGGCATATATGCAGAATGTGTAACAATAGATGGACAAAACGTTTAACAGAATGGATACCAAGAGACCTGAAAAGGAAAAAAGGGAGACCAATTAAAAGATGGAGAGACATCTTAAATCAGAGATGTGGCTCGCATTGGATGAGATTGGCTCGTGATAGATGTAGTTGGAAGGGTTTAGGAGAGGCCTACGCCGTGGAGGCGACTACTATAAATAAAATTTAATATACTGTCAAAATCTATAATTATATATGCATGCAAAAACTTATAGTAGAAAATAAAGGCTATTTTATTTTATTTTATTTTATTTTATTTTATTTTATAGATAGCCCATTCATCGAGGAAGGCTATATATCATAACGCTGAGACCAATAAGAGCGTAGCAGTCATGAAAAATGTGACATAAACGAAACTGCGCGGTGCAGCTAGAATCTATATACTTATAATAATAAATCTGTAGAGAGGTCAATTCTGTACAAGGAATACATTTTCAAAATAACTATCAGGTGGTGATTAGTGATCGATACTGGTGCCAAAAATGCAATCAGTAAAATTTTTGTCTGTCTGTCTGTCTTTCTGTCTGTCTGTCTGTCTGTCTGTATGTTCTTTATAGAAACAAAAACTACTCGACCGATTTTAACGAAACTTGGTGCAATTATTCTTCATACTCCTGGGCAGGTTATAGTATACTTTTCATCACGCTACAATCAATAGGAGCAGAGCAGTGAAGGAAAATGTTGGGAAAACGGAAGAAGTTACTCCATTTTTTAAGCTTCCGTCGCGTGTGTAGCCTTAATGGTTAAAGTTACATAGAAATCATGTATTACGGAAATGTTCTACATAAAATTATCTAAAAAATATCCCGAAACAGCATGTCTATCTTTTGTCAATTTTAAACCGATCGGGCTGAGAGTTTCAAAATCGGGGGTAAAGTAACTATTCCACGCGGACGAAGTCGCTGGCAGAAGCTAGTATATAATAAATAGTTACTGCCCCAGTCTCATCTCCACAACCCAGTAACTGAATAAAACATAACAAAAACTAGTTTAGAGGTTTATACAACAACACTATAAAGGATTACAGAGTTCCACCGTAACCGATGCTTTATATTGTTTTCTGAGGCAAAGACTGTTATTTAAGTACCAACCCCAGAAAGTATTATTCAACCTTGAAGAACAGTCTATAAATGTGTGTAAATAAATATAATCCAATCTATATACAAAACGCAAAAAAAAAAATTCAACTACTTGTGAGTAGTGACCCATATTCCAACTACTAATAAATAACAAACCAACTATAAAATAGTATCCGAAACATAGCACATTTTACTTTTCAGAACATGCATCAAACATCCAATTTGCATCTCTATTTTATAAACATTACAAAATGTTTCTATTGCACAAAACAGTCTCTATCGGAACTAAAATACCCGATGGGATCAATTCGTATTCATTGAGTATTGTTTGCGCCGCTTTACACACAAAATAGAATGAAAACTTTCATCTGATATTAGTTTTCAATTTCCCGACCCATCTCATCTGCGGTGCGTTGAATAAGAAACGTTGTTGAACGATCGAGGCATAGGATCAGGCGTATTTTTTTTAGATATTGTTGATATTTTTGTAATGGCACCCTGTTATATCTACATACATATGTATATCTACATTAATATTATAAAGAGGAAAGATTTGTATTTTTGTAATGAATAAACTCAAAAAATAATTTGCCTATTTAAAAAAAAAATCACCATTAGAAAGCTACATTCACCTTGAGTAACATAGGCTATATTTTATCTCTGTATTGCCATGGAACCACCGTGTGTCATAGTCGGTCACCCATCCACTGATCGACTATGGCAAGCACTGCTTAACCTTGAAAAAATGTCTTCTTGTGTCTTGTTATGTTTGTTTTTCCAGGAATTTGCCATTGTTGGTGTTTTGGTAAACTTTATTTCTTCATTTTCCTTTGTTTTACTTAAAACATTGTTGCCCATCTACCACATCCATTTCCCCGTAATTATAGCTCGCGGTGGAGAGAAGATCAAAGCAGTAAAGGCCATGTTTGCCCCGGGAAATGATATCTATTGAGACTTACAATTCTGTTTATATAGTGGAAGTAGACTTAAAAGTGTATTAAGATGATACGTCATTTTAATTCTCATTTTTTGTCGCGGTTTTTTCTGAGGAGATGGTTTGGATTTTTAATCTCTAAAAAATGACCATAGGTAATTAAATTAGTGGTTTTGTAAATTTTGCAATGTGATAGTATCGTTTTAATTCATTGTTCTCTTTTTTTTAGAATGTCAACGAGACACATTTACTCAAATGTTCGGGATATTTTGACTTTTGCTTATAAGTTAGTTAATATACGTATAGTTTACTTTGCAGTATTCTGCTCAGTATTGTATCTTCAATAGGAAGGGAAGGTTAAAATAATGCAGCTGCACCAGTGGAAATTTACTAAAATCTGGAAAAGTAATAGTTTACTCCCGCTCCGGAATTTTCGCCCCAACATACGCCCCAACATACGCCCCAACTTACGCCCTAACTGCCATGTAGCGATTTGCCATTTGTTTTCAAAATGGGAGCCGTTTTATCACAGTGTCCATAATCATGACAAACATCAATGACATTTCATTTATCATCTGCAATATCACTTTTCTTTTGTAGATATTCAAAAAAATATACTATGCATATTTTTTTGCCTATGTTAACTCAACTGGGCTGGTTAAAATGGAAATGCGTACTACTTATATGCGTACATACGTGAGAAATTTTCATTTTATTTCCTTTCAGACCAATATATTTGTAGTATTAAAATGTGAATTAAAAAAAAAGAGTAAATCACATGGATTCACCCGAAAAACAATCAACGACTGGCAATCAAACCTAAACACAAAATCCTAAATTGTCTACATTATACAAAAACCAAGAAACCAAGTAGGTTTGTAACTTCCGCCATCTTGCACATTTGTACTTCCCGTTTGTTTGTTCAAAATTAACATGAACCACCCATAAAAATGTAATTGAATTTCAATCGTATAACAGACGACTGTTTACAAAACCGACATTCGAATGGAAACACCAAACAAACCATAAACTAAATTTATGTCAACCGATCAATATCGAAATGTACTTACGTACAAATAGTTGGTTGACTAAACCCTAATAAATAAACATGGAGATTGGACCGTAATGTCGTTACGTATTATCAAGGCAGCCGATGATTTATAAAGAGGGATACATAATGCAAGGGTTGGAGGTGCGACAACAATTTTGAGTCAGTCTTATAGAATTGTCAGATCGAGAAATAGATCAGTCAAGAAGTAAACACGATCTCACAAAAACTGATAGGAGTGGGCTTCACTTGAACTCCTTTTTTGAAGTTCGTAAAAAGATCTGGGGGGGGGTCTTAAAGATCATGAGCTCCTTATTTAATGTCAATGTAATAATCTAATCTTTAGTGCACACAAAGACCAGCTGAAGAACCACATAGCCAGAACAATCGCAAAACTTGAGTGGCAGTGGGCTCATCAGCATCAATATATGTATGTAGGTAGTAGCTGGATGATTGGTCCTGCGATTTTTTCTATATGGCCTACAGAGATACATTTTCTAGGTTCACGCATGATTTTTAATAGGAAATGAGACATATGAAAAAAATGGGGGCACGGCAGTGCCCCTGTCAAGTCGAGCAAAAAAGCGGCACGGGCCGTACTATTCTGTTCTTGAAACAGTTAAGGCCATTTTCGATCCCCTAAAACTAGGAGCATTAATTTCACTCAAAAATCTAATTTACTATAGTAAATGTATTACTTGTGAGATACATTGTGTTTTCATGCCATGGCCAAGTCAATCTATTTATTGAAAACATAAATGATTTTTAATATTGATATGATCATTGGATATCATCGTATGGATGTTATTAAGTTAGCTAATTGCGTAATATCTTAAGACAGAAAGTCCCTTCAGTAGGGGCTGAATAAATTAACCGACTTGGAATTCTCACAACTTTTTATGATAGAAAAACTAAGTTGCGAAACTTGTTTTTTTAAAGTTTTGTTTTTGATGGCATTTCATTTTACAGTACCTATCTACTTAAAAGTTAAAAAAAAGTTGACATTATGTTATCAAGTGAAACTTCATCGTCATATTATAATTATCTTGCTATCATCTCAATTCATTAAGTAGCGTTGCAATTTGTGTTTGTCTTCTATTCTTTATTTTTTTACCCCCACGCTGTTTTAACCCGTATTAATACCATCACCAGAAAAACTAACGCATATAATTCGTATGGCAACAAAAAGAACCACAACGCCATCTATCACGCCAGCTGTGAACTACTAACAAAATCCTGCTTCGCGGTATCAGAGTTTTCGCGCGATTTGAACATGTACAACGGTTCAATATCAACTATTATCGGACAGTTGCCCACCAGACACAAGTACCTTCCGGTCGGAGGATCCTCGATTTTCAATAGAGGTTTGCGGGAGTTTAATTTTTGTACCGCATACCTCTATAAGCCATATTATTTTTCACACAATCTATCCATCTCTTTGATCTTCACCTCCTTTTTAAGATCCCGTGAGTTAAATAAAAGATGAGCTTATAGCTTAATATTGATACTCATCAAACGCAAGTGTTTGGCAACTCAACAGATGCGTAAGCGTAATCAGTCTTTTAACGTTCCCACTGCTGGGACACAGGCCTCCCCTCTAGGAGAGGGAAAGGGCCATTATCCACCACGCGGGCCCAGTGCGGGTTGGTGAATGTCTTATGTCACCGTTTTGAAAGCAGTGGTGATGAAATTAATTACCCAAAGTAATGCGCCTGGCTGGGTTTGAACCCGCAACCTACAATTCGTAAGTTGGGGCCGTTACCACTCGGCCACCACTGCTCTACTCACCTGATGGTAAGAGATGAACTTTCTCATCTAGACATCGACATTCAAATCCAAAGACACCACAAAAATATGATAAGCAAATTCCGGAAAGTTCAACGATGTCAGGAATCGTCATAAAAATGTGTGTCACGGACGAAAAAAGTCGAGTCGTGCAGTATTGGTGTTGGATGCCGTCCAAAATCAGAAGGTTTGAACGTTGCTCGCTCAGCCGAAATCAATTTTATATTAGAAACTGCTATTACTGTGGCAGATAATACGTGGGACGTGGTAGCCGAAATGGAGCGGTTACTGCGTAATTGTTTAATGGCAGGATGTGAGTTGGTTATTTTAAAATTTTGGATGCATGTTGAAAATATTGATAGTAGAGATTTTACTTTGGACGTGCTTCGTAAAAAGTAAGCTGAATTGAACTTGAATGGCGAGGATAAAATCCTTTAAAGTTTGTAAACCGTGTCTGGAATTTTGATAGAGAAGTCTATTGTTTTAAAGCTTTTTTATGATTAAAAAAATTGGAACACAGCAAATGAATGTTATGAGTGAGTAATTAAGTAAGTGTTGGGCGTGAGTAAATGTCTATCTTGTGTATTTTTGATAATGTTTTTGTTATGTAAGCACATAGAAATATTACAAGTGAAAAGTTTACAATTATTATATAGGGGCATATTTCTATACCTTACTAGCGAATTCATACGCCCTTATCCCGTATTTTCCCTTCCGGATTTCAGGAAATCTTTTAAGTGCTACCCTAAACTTCCCAAGGAACCTACATGCCAAATTTCAGCGTTATACAACCAGTATTTTCGGCTGTGCTGTGTGCTGTCTGTCAGTCACTCAGTAATTAAGAGCTTCTAAGGTATATAAATATAAAGATATAATGCCTGAATCTTACCTATATTTCTCTCCACGTTGTTCAAGGTATTAAACCTGCAAATAAAGAAAAATAAAATTGTATTATTTCGTAATAAAAAATATGTTGTAGTTTTATTTTTATAAAAATATGCAGCATTATTTTTATAACCATTTGCAACGTATATTTAAAATTGTATCTTATTTATCATAGCTAGATGAAGAGCTTTCAGAGAATATTTGTAAACAGTAAACCATATAGTTTTATCTTTAGTAAGTATTCACAGTGTGCTGAACGCCAAAGGCCTGACATCTGTTTGAAAACTTCCAGATGCAAAATAAAATTTGCTATAAAAATGCAGAGTAAAATGGAATCTTTCTGTGGTCCTTTTGAGTCGTACCTAACTCTTTTGGTTGGGGTGCCATGTCCAGTGTGCTAGTTTATTTAGACTATAGTATTGTTTTGGTTTTCTAAATAAGGAATTCCAGGCTTCTAATGAAACATAATTTGACTGTAACGTGCTGGATCACAGGGCTTTTCTCTATAAGAAGCATTGGTCAATGGACCATTTCATGTTCCAGCACGTGAGCTCAATGGAGGTTGGTGTTGTCACATATTTTTAATTCCTTTTTTTAGCTAGGGTCACCACGTTACCACTGGGTTACAAACGCTCTTTATCACCAAACCAATAATACCACTAAAATTGCCGATGCATCAACATGTATACGATATAACATGAATACGATACAACCCAAAAAAAATATACAACGCAAAATAAAATTGTTGAAATGCTAAATAACTAACCGAAAAACAATTTCAAATTAGTTAAATTGAAAGTCTTGTCTAAAGTAAGACAAAACATAAGTAATTAACTTCATCCAAAGTAGGAAAGTCCCGTCCATCAACAAAAAAGTAATCACTCAACCACAAAATACCAATTCTCTACGAAAATACCTTTTACAATACCTCTCACAATTCGCCATAAACCTCAAAAGAACTTACAAGGGTTGTTTCTCAAAGAACAAAAAAGAAAGATATAAGGGCTTATATATTTTTCACTCGGCTAAGGCTCATTGTGATTCACAATAACCCATTGGTGTTATATGAGGAACACCTAAAACATCCCTTGAGGGACCTGAGCATGTTGTTTCGTGTAAGGTAAAAAATGGTTGACATTGATGTTAGAATGACTGGATGTGGTTATTGCATTTCTTGTTATGCGTTTTAGTCGTGCAGATATGTTGTGCTGCAGAAAATTTGAATTATATTTATGTGAACTATTAAGAGATCCTTTTGTATCTGTACGGATGGAACCAACGGCCTAATCATAAGTTGATATTATTACATCAAAACGTTGATATCGTTCTTGGATGAAATACTGTAAGAAATACGGTAGGTAATGTATAAAGATATTTTTGGGATCAAGGTCGGGCTGTATATCATATTCCATGATAAGGAGATGGTTGAAACTTTCACAGTATGTATTGTATATCTATTCTATATATCTATTTCAAGTAATAATAATAATTACATTCAGTTTGAAATATTACAAGGCAGTTGCTTTTTTTTGGTTTGTTGCACGGAACCCTTTGCGTGCGAGTTCAACTCAAATTTGTTTTATCTATACTAATATTATAAAGCTGAAGAGTTTGTTTGTTTGTTTGAACGCGCTAATCTCAGGAACTACTGGTTCGAATTGAAAAATTCTTTTTGGGTTAAATAGACCATTTATCGAGGAAGGCTTTAGGCTATATAATTATCATCACGCTTAAGCCAATAGGAACGAAGCAGCGATAAAGAATGTTTTAAAATCGGGGATTCCACGGGGACGAAGTCGCGGGCAGCAGCTAGTTTTAAATAAAATTGTTAACATGAACTTCTGGCTCATCGTATGATAAAAGTCACGTTAAATTCTCACGGGAACCTTTTTATTTCTTCTAGAGAGTTATTATTGTTGTCCGTAGATACATACACCCACGTTAGGATACATTCTGTAAAAATAAAGTAAATAACTCTTTGGAAACAAATAAAGGCTGATAACAAAATTTATTTCATTTTATATGTTTATATAGGTACTTCTTTCATAGCGAGTTTCCTCCGTGCCTCGGAAAGCACTAAGCCTTTGGTCCCAGCTGTCACTTTAAGACCGTTGGCAGTCGTTACGGATTGTCAGAAACTAGTAAATCTGACTCCAGTCTTGCCAAGAAGTACCGTGTTACCCAGTTAATGGGTTGTGGAGTTCTGGTAGGCAGCCGCTCCCCGTAAAATACTGGTATTGAGCAGAATCCGGTTTGACTGGGAACCGACCCCCATATAGTTGGAAAAGGCTAGGCAGGTGATGATGATACTTCTTTCTTTTCTTTGAAGTTTGTATTTGAGAATAATAAATCAACACACCCTTACCTTAAGTGGTTCTCTTCCATTCAACCCTAACTCTTCGCATAACAGGGCCAATAATAAACGTCATGTTTTACACCCCTGTAAGATTTCCAACAGGGGATGATTGGGGGCGAGATGTCTTGATATGCTTCGTAAATGTTGCATCGGTAAATTGAAAATTACTGAGGGTAGCCGGAAGTTTTTGCTGATTATTATTTTATGGATGTCTGTTCAACATTTTTTTCGGGTATAAGTGTTTTCGGTGGTGTAGATTCACCCCCAGGAGTCTTATTTTTTACTTTGCCTGATGCAAATCGTGGGACAATTTTACAGAAAAAAAACATGAGATCCACAAGAATTATAAGCCCTGGATCTGAACAGCTCATAGTTATGATTTTTTTTAGCTGCTGGTAGCATTAAAAAACTATCATGTTTCTGATGTAAGTTTCTCGTTTTCACGACAAAATCATGATAATATTAAAACCTTAATTTTTCTGGATGGGAAATCATAAAATAACTTCTCCCGCTCTGGGCGGAGCGGAAGGGAGTCTCAGACCATGAGACCTCGTTATGAGGTCTTAATATCATGTTGCGTCATTTGTTCGAAACACAGTCACCGCGGCCCTGGCACGCAAAGGGCATTATGAAGAATACGGATGGGTTTTTAGTTAGTATGATTCTGACACTTCTATCCACTCCGCTCAGAACGGAAGAAATCATTTGTTGATTTCCCATCCACATTAAAAGTTAACAACACTATCTAAACACGCTTTATCATTATAGCACACGTCATCACTAGTGATTATAATATCACTCCCACGAAGCTCCGAACTATCTCACACAAACTATACTTACTCCTACATCAATCACAGTAACCTACTATCTAATCCCAGTTCCTTGTCCTAACAACTTAACTAATAACTTGCATAACACATTTACACTTAATTATTACTCTTAAACAGTTAAACGCAAAATTTCCTCATAAATATGATTTATTAAGCACTTATTCAGACCAAAACGCGTCGGTCGCCTCAAAGCTTTGTGCCTATTAGAAATATTTCGGCTCGAGACTGAGCAATGCATGGGACTTTTACCTTTATATCTATGTCAATAAATGATGTTATCGCTTACAAGAGCGTTATGACGCTTAGAATTTAAGCTTAGCCAGGAAAACCACAATATTATGTTGCTAAAATTGGATATCCAACGTTATGATACCTCTGAATGTTAAGGTTTTAGTGCGAATTTGATAGAATAATGCTACTTCGATGTAAGCAATTAAGAACAAATTGATGTTTGACATTATTTCTCAATTTAAACCGTTCCTAATTTCCATACCGGCTCAGTGAAATTCCGTATATAAAGACGCATTGCAAGTTAAAATTATCTTTGACGACACAACAATCTACGTTGTAGTGCAAGCATTAAAGCTGAGTGAGACGACTTGGGTTTGTTATCCAGGTCGGTAAAAGTTTTATTGCGTTTTGGTTTCTGGTATATTAACGTGACGTTAAAGTACATATTATACAAATGTACAGGGACACTGCATTTAGCCAAAAGGAGCTCGTGGCTAAAGAATAACAGCCGCACAGATCGATCTTCAAGGTTAAGCAACGCTTGCCAAGGTTAGTCTGTGGATGGATGACCGGCCATCTTAACATACCGCGTTTCCTCCGTGCCTCAAAAAGCAAGTTAAGCCGTTGGTCTTGGCTGTCATTCGTAGATCTTTGGCAGTCGTTACGGATTGTCAAAAATCAGAAAATCTGACACCAGTCTTGCCAAGAAGTACCGTGCTCCCCAGTTATTGGGTTGTGGAGGTCTGGTAGGCAGCCGCTCCACTTTAAATACTGGTATTCATCTGAATCCAGTTTGAATGGAAGCCGATCCCAATATAGTTGGGAAAAGGCTTGGCAGATGATGATGATACATAAGCCACATTATTCAAAAGCTTCTGCCAAATGTTATACACGTGCAACCTTTGGAGCAATTACACTAAAAAAGCCAGTAATGCTCTGCGTGTCGTCGGTTTTGGTACGGAACCCTTCTTGCGCATGTCTACCTCGCACTTGGTAAGTATTTTGTACAGGGATGTTGCCTCAGGAATAAAAATATGATTCTATTTAGTCCGTCATTCAGTTAGATTATCGAAAAATATTGGACACGTCTTTTTTGTTTTATCAAATCTATAAAAAATTACGAAGATAAAAAGCTTCAAAGACCATGAGTGGGGGTTTGTGACGTCATGGCGTGGTAAAAATCGTAGCACGAGGTGACGTCACACGAGTTTTCAACGCACTGTTTTTTGATTACATGAAAAAAGAAAAAATACATGTCCAATATTTTTTGGAAATTTATCTGACGGACTAATTAGATTTTTGTAGTCAACTACCCTATTATAGACTAGCAATAACTCCAAAAAACATCCATACCTATTGTAAATGCTAAGCCTTTTTCATGACACTGTTAAAACAACTGCAAATGTGTTGTTATTAATATTCATGATAATCCTTAATCGCGTGTAATAGTCAGCGGTGTCCCGTTTAATTGAGTTAACGGATTAATAAATAATGTTTGTATATTTTAATTTAAATAAGCTTGTCAGCACACGAATTAAATGATACGTTTAATATTTAAAATATATCCTGCTTGCTTGCTTCATTCGTCTGAGTCTGGTTTTATTAAGAGCCGACCCCAATATATTTGCGGAGATTCTGATTCCATTATTTTATTTCACGTATAAAAAAAAACATAAAATTTCTGCGAAACTGAAACAAAAGAGAATTATTTGTGTTTTTATGTTCTGTATGAAATGAGCTGTGAAAATTTACTCTATAACTTTTTTAAACATAGTCAAATATCTCATAACTTGCTTCCTTTAAATCATGTAGAGATTTATTTGAATAAATACTTAAATAACTCATACTTAAAACTTAATTAACAGCTAATAACAGCATATAGGCATAGCATGCATAGCATCTCTATTGACTGAATGTTTGGCATTGCCACTTTGTGTGGCAACACTTATCTTTCCACCAAAGTAAAGGCCTGCCCCTATACAGGGTTATTTGAAAAACACCAACAACCTCTTAAGAGGTAATTGTACTCATCACCATGAACAACTATTACTATGGGACCAAACTTGAAATCGCGAAAAAAAAATCAGCTGTTCCTTACATTTATGCTCGTATAATATTAATCAATGTAGGGAACAGCAGATTTTTTCTTATTGCGATTTCAGGTTTAGTCCTGTAGAAAAAGTTGTTGATAATGTTGAGTACTATGACCCCTTAAGAGGTTGTTGGTTTTTTTCTAATAATCCTGTATATACATATAAGTCAATTGCCATCCACTGCTGAACGTAAGCCAAAGAGCGCCAACCATCCCAGTCTTGAGCAGTCCGCATCCATCCGCTTCCAGCCACCTTCTTCAAATCCAATCCATCGTGGTGCAGGGCGTCCCACACTACGTTTGCCCATACGTGGTCTCCATTCAAATAGCTGTCTGCTCCATTTCAAGCGAAATGCTTGGATAGTTTGGTTCTTTAAATAGTAAATAAACACCGGTTTAAGAGCTTCAACCCCAAACAGCTCGAAAATTGAACTACCAACTAAGGTTATATTTCCTGAGTATAATAATTTGCTAAATATTTGGCATAATTTTCACCTGCAAAGATACACACACAACTGAAATACCTGTTCCTATTAAATTCGGTTCTATGATTTCAGATCCGATATTGAAATAGAAATTAATGTGTTGTGTGAAATCGGACTACGCTGTGGCTACGGCGTAGCTGTGCCTACGGCGTAGCTGTTGTTACAGTGGCTACGATTCCAACAAAGATAAATTGTGGATAATTTAGTGTGGCTTTTTCCACCAAACTTGTTTGTTGAGAAAGCTGAATGTATATTGGCCTAGTGAAGGTTACCGGCCTTTGGAGTAAAATGTCACACAAAATCCCAAATGTTTGAGAGTGACCATGCGATATTTCACTAGCGCATGTCATGTGCTGTAATGGATTTTTTGACAGTCGTTATCTCTTTTTAGAGATTTTATTTCAAGCCCAAAGTCTTGCGAGGCAAAAGTAAGCTAGAAATGCCTAAACTACTTACATCTATCACATGAAATCCGTACATAACATTATCAGATTATCGCCTCTCATCTACCAGATCAGAAGCGAGGCCATTTTCTATCAGAGCTTTGTTGAGCGAGACTAGGAAATGAACTAATCCAGCTGGAGGGTAACACCCACATCCTACTATGAACTCACCCTAAAAGTGGGCTACGCGCTCCCGTTTTAGGAATTACCTTTTGATGAAAACTGTTCATAATAATACCTGATTCCTATATTATCGCCTTATCTCTGTGAATAATCGATTTGCTTGCCAAATGTAGGTAGTCTCATTTTTAACATAGTTTTACCGGTTAAAGCTGCCAACACAGGGATTGTATTTGGCGTTTGTATTTTATTGAACTGCATATTTGTTATTGGTTTAAAGCTTCTGGTATATACAATAATAGGTGTGCCCGAGGACTTTTCTGCAAGCACAACCAGGGCAAAAAGTTAATTGTTAAAAATATAATCGAAAAACAAAAAAATAGAAAGTTAATCAATATCGATGCGTCAAAAACGAATACAATTTTAACACAAAATAAAGTGAAAGTTTAACGTAACAAAACGCAGACAAAAAAATATGCTAACGAAGCAATGTCAAGTACATCCTAAAATCGTTTGCTAACTTCCCTTAAAAGAGTTCAAACGAATACAAAACAACCGAATGAGCTTAGTAATAGTACCAAAGACAGTTAAGTAGTACACAGTGGTACTAAAAGTGCCATTTAGTAACACAGGCAGCTGATACCCTACTTTTTAGTCCAAGTACCCAATCAGCATACGAATGTTCTTACAGGTCCCACTTTCTATTAGTTTCAGTACATTTAAAACGAAAATAAAAACGTTTTTGGTCGGTTGGTCCGGGTTCTAAAAGTTGCTTTGTGTGCCAAGAAATTTTGAAGGTGACACCTCGCCAAGTTTGAATGCTGATACAAGCTGTTTTGTTAAACTATGTAACATTATAGGTATATGTACTATGTTTAAACTGTTTTAGAACACTTCGATATATTTAAATAATATTGCGTTACACGATTTTTGGTATCCGCTTAACTGATAGGTGATTTAAAAAGCTGATGAGTCGTAGAAAAAATTTCATACAATCATAAACAATTTGAATAAATTGGGTTAGAATTTTTTCTACTTTTCTATGTGTAATTATGAAAATAAAATCAAATAATGTAAAAAATTCTACTTGATTTCAAATGATTTTTTAATTTCTTACATTACATAATTATTAGGTACATTCTCAAGGATATAAAATGAGACGTTATAGGAAGAAAGTAAGTATGCATACAACAGAAATGAACACGATAAAATAATATTTATACAAAGTGGGAACTTAAAAAAAGTTCATTTTTATTTGTATTGCAGTAAACATGGACATGGAATCGCATGTACGCTAGAGTCTCTTTACAATGTTAATTTTTAATGATGACGTTCAAAAGTGCTGTTTAATGGCCTAATTGGAATAAACATTTTGACTTTGACTTTGGACAGCCGCATGTTAAACGAAGTTAAGCAATCCTTTCCGAAGTCATTTCGTGTATTATATGCGTGACCGTTTATTACATACGAAAACACTCCGTGCATCGGAATGCTCATTAAGCCATTGGTGCCAATCGTTATTTAATCATCAAGATGAACGTGTTTTGCCAGGAGATATCGTTTTACCCAATACCGGGTGCTGGAACCAGCTGATGATGTGAATAGGCTAAATCGGGACTTAATAATACAATTTATGGACAATATATTAAAACATAATATATAGGAAAAACAGTAACATAATACGCTTAAACTACCTAAATCCCATATAAGTGAACTGTATCATGTTCTTAGGAAAATAAAGATTCTTCAAACCTAACCTATCGTTAAATATTTTCGACATAACAGTCTGTCCATCCATTATTGATTGAGGTATGGTTCGGCGTTTTGCGACATTTTAATTTATGTTTGCATAATACCACGTTCGTATTCCCAAAAGTCTGTTTTATTCTCTCTCATATTTTAGTCTCATAGATATCAAATAGGCTCGCCAGCCTTCTGCCATCAATCCCTTCCGGATACGAGGTCTGGGTTGCCACTCAGAAATTCGAGATAGAGAAACCCAATAACCGTTTATTATGTTTAGTCTGAAATTGCACATGTACCTTTACTGCCAGGGTTGCGAAATTTGTTTGAAAGTGTTACCACGGCCGTGGAACGCAAAGGGCATTTGGAGGAACATACATGGTTTTAGCCAGCAAGAGTCTGACACTCCTTTTACTCCGCCTAGAGTGGAAGAAGACATTTGAAGACTTTCCATCCTTAAAAAAAAAACTTTTAAGAGCGTATACGCCGTACGGCATTTAATACAAATTTTCAAGTCCTTACTTTCCGAAATGACTGAACCGATTTTAATGAAACTTAACAAACACAAGCAGAATACATAGGTCTAAAAAGTTAATTAAAAACATTTTCGATAAATAGTGTTACAGTTAAATTAGACACATTTTAATTTTTCCATACAAACATAAATTTCCAGTTATCTTTTTTCAAATAAGACATTTCGAAAATGTTTTAACTAACTTTTTAGACCTATGTATCCTGCTTATATGTATGTGTGAAGTTTCATTAAAATCAGTTCAGTAATTTCGCAAAATAGTGACTTGAAAATTTGTATGAAATGCCATACGGCGTACACACTCTTAAGTAATCCCTACAAAAACAAATCCTTAAACCCTATTCTCAATCATAAAAGGGTTCGTTCAAGTCCTTAGCAAATTAGGTAGGTACCTAAATCTAGATCGCTTACATTGTCTGGCTCTCAGACATCCTTGTAAATGTAAACATTTGGTTACCTTACAATGTATCACCTGAGAGGCAATTTAGTGAATTAAATTTTGAAGCGACCGTAAATGTAAGGATAGGATACTTGGATGGATCGACTAGACTTAGGCAAGGGTTCTTTGATGTTTAGTTTATTTTCAGAAAGATAAACAAAGACCTTTTATCTATATACATATTTATAGCGAAGTACCATTCGCTGATTAATCATGAAATTTCAGAAACTATAACACTTACAAACTTAAAATTTGGCAGATAGATTCCTTATAGGGTGTAGAAATCCGCTAAGAACAGATTTTACGAAACTCTACCTCTAAAGGGGTAAAACGGAGGTGTAAATTGTTTGTACTAAATCTGCACAGCCAAAGCAGCGGGTAAAGTGCTTATAACGTATGTATATATGGACGCTATCACACGCAATTTGACTCCCATTGCATGTTGTGCGCTTTTTTTGTCTTGGCTCTCCCAATCAGTCGCAGAAACTCTGCCCAGGAACACAGAAGCTTCCTGGGGGGCTCATACATTCGAGCCCCACGTCGACAGCTTCTGCCTACCTGTCAAAGATTAAGAAAACAGGCCCCGTTCTACCGTCGGATATCTAGAAGAACTTTATACTCAATGCATTTATTTGCATTCCACAATGTGAACTTAGGTGGTAGGTACATATACAATATAAATAATTTTAGATCATTGTGGATTCTGTTGGGTACAGCAAGATAGGATAAAGCAAGAGGGGATAATTATAGTATAGTACTATAATTTTTTAAAGAGGTAACGTTTGTGAGGTTGTGAGTTTGTGACGTTGTAAGGGGTAATCTCTGGTACTACTGAACCGATTTTCAAAATTATTTCACCAATAGAAAGCTACGTTATTGTGGAGTGTCATAATTATATTTTATCCCCGTATTGCCTAGGGAACGGGAACAACACGGGGCGCTGCTAGTTATTATTTAAGAGAAGTAAAATGTTAATGTTTTTCTACTACCTATTCACTTCGATTTTGTTTCTATTTATTATTTTTGGTAAGTATTCATAGGTCTAAAAGTTAGCTGAAAACATTTTCGATTAATAGTGTTACAGTTAAATTAGACCCATACAAACAGAAATTTCCAGTTATCTTTTTTAAATAAGACATTTTGAAAATGTTTTAACTAACTTTTTAGGCTTATGTGTTCTGCTTATATGTGTGAAGTTTCATTAAAATCGGTTCAGTCATTTCGCAAAATAGTGACTTGGAAATTTGTATGAAATGCCATACGGCGTACACACTCTTAAAGATCGACTTATGTGCCACGAGGAAGGACAAGTACCTCAATACAACACCGATTACTTTTTTCATATCCCATATAAGTATTTTTAAAGAATTTTCATATTCAAAGAAAACATGTGTGGTCAATAACTTTACTAACATCGCTAAGCCAGATTCCGCCCAATAGCCTTTGACCTTTATCTGGAATGTAGGAAGTAATTACCGTAGTAAAATATGTGGTTTCTTACGGAAACACAGAAACCGAAACCAGTACAACTCGACCTCCTTATCCTTTTCTTATGTTCGCATCCGTAGTATGTTACACGTGTCTATATGTAATGGTCGTGTAAATAGATAGGTGAGTACCTCACTGCTTGGTTTATGATGGCGGAATTTCTTTTTTAGTATAACTCCGTTTTATTCCTGTTTTATTATTGAGAAAATATTTCTTTCTTGTATAAGAATAGGATTTTTATTGCATGGAAATTGGTCGAACTGAGAGCGAGCAGCGTTTAAGAATTGCAATAGGAAAATTTTATATGATTATGATATTGCATTCGGAAGCGAATCGGAAAATATAGCAAGACATTTTTCGGATTGTGATGATTTAGATTTTGTTGAGATAGAAATGTAATGAGAATTTTTCCTAACGATCAAATCGAAAACACATTCATTCAAAATAATACGAGGATTTCGGTACGATTTTTCAGGTAAATACTAATTTAAGTAAAAATAAGAAGTCTTTCCTAAAATCACCACTATATTTAATCCAGCTCAACACGTACTGGTAAGTATGTACTTTTTTTTGTGACTGAGATTCACATTTGGGCATTTAAATATTCCAGACAGAAAGTGATAATGTGGGAAACGATGAAGTGTGCTTGTCTAGTAGTACTTAAGATGTCCATGTTGTAACTATCAAACGAGATTCCACTCCATAGCAATAAAGGCGCAAACTCACCGAGGCGCACGGAGAGGCCACCTATTAAGCTTCGCTTTACAGGATTATATACGTGGTTGTGTCAAATGTAACCAAAGGACACGCTATGCATCAGCGGAAGTCATTGGTACTTGGCTCGAATATGGCGTTCACATAGCTCAACGCTGTCAAAACCATGCATGCGGTACACACTATACACGAATATTAACCCAGGATTAAGTATAATTGTATCGCAGCATCTGTGCGTCGTGGTGGGTCACGCTAGTTGTGGATGTGTAGTATGTACTGCAGTGTGTCGCTCGTCCGTGCACAGCACGCGCCGCGGTGGGTTTACGCCTTAAGGCGATACCCCGACCAAAACCTTGTGATAGTGTGTTTTTCTTCGCTATTCAGAAACTATTAACTCATTAGTTATGAGAAATAATCTACATGTAAACATTTATTATTAATGCACATTATTAATGTTAGATAATTATCTTATTATCATATTCCACGTTCTAATTTGTTTTTATGTGTTAAAAATAAATTTAAAATCTACTTTTAAAAATGACTAAAATTGTTGACTTTATGCATCTGTTGTTAAATGCAACGCTCTAATCATTTGAGGATTACACTAATGGATAGATAATTTAAAAAACTATTTTATACACGTTTTATTTCATTTCAAAAGATTGCTTATCTTTTTTAATCAAAATAATTCTAAAAATTGTGTGAATTCTATGATGAGCGTGCGCAGGGAGCGGGCGGCAAAGAGGGAACGAATGCTCAAGGTTATTTGGTCAGGGAAACGCCTTAAAAGTATTCCCAAAATGTTTCAGCGAATTGCAGCTGATGATTGGTCCACCTTTTGAGGTGTGTCGTTAAAATACTGTGTCACCAACCGCGATCAGCTTAGCTTGTTTCTTTCCTGCTTCTTACTTTTCTTCCTTTAATAATAACCAACAAATAGAGTAGTTCACGCAGTCTATTCATTTAACACACCAAGCAATTAGATTTTCGTAGTGCGATTGTTTTCCTCAGCCCTGAGGCTAAAAAAACCTTTAGATTATTATATTTTTCTTACAATGGAATCAGAATAATGTTATATTTTTAGTTTAGTTTCTATAATTCTGGTACAGACAGCATACCAATGTTGATTAAACTATGGTTTAATTAAAAGACGTAAATTACTAGACTATTGATTCACTAAAAAAGTATTCTATTTCAGTGCTGGCTTCTAAAGTAAAAATTGTTCATAATGAGAGATATTGCGTTTATTCTACACGTTATATACTTGAAAAGTACATAACGTAGTCGGTGTCTAATTAAAAGTTTTTTTAAATCAATATTTTTTACAACTTGTTTAGATTATTTAAGAAATGTAATTGGTCTCCTATTAGTAAACATAAAGAATATGATCCTACCCGTTTATTGTAGTTAAAATAACGTAGTTTATCTAAGAATTAGTCCGTTGTTAACAGCACTGTTTCGATTTATAACAGAAATAAGCCCTATCTACTAATACTAAATACATTACACAGTTTAAATTAAATTAAACTTGAAAAACTCCGTACATGATCTCACCGCGGCCCTGGAACGCAAAGGACACAAGAAGGATCACAGGTGGGGTTTAGACTATCTACGCTAATATTATAAAGAGGAAAATTTGTATTTTTGTGTGTGCACGTTTGTAATGAGTAAACTCAAAAACTACTGTGCCGATTTAAAAAATTCTTTCACCGTTAAAAAGCTATATTCACCCTGATTATGAGTTCGTTTTTTAGGGTTCCGTAGCTTAATGTCAAAAACGGAATCCTTATAATTACGTCATGTCCATCTGTCCGTCCGTCTGTCTGTATGTCACAGCCGTTTATCATTTATGTAGCTTTAATAATCTCCGAAGATTATTAAGCTACATAAATAAAAATTGGTAGATTGGTGCAACCTGTAAACCGCTATTCAATAGTGTGGTTATATTATGGAAAAATAATTTTAGGGGTGGCATTCCATACATGTATCTGAGGGATGAAAAAATAAATTCCAACAAACATAATCGTGTGGGTTATCATTAGATAGCTCTTTGAAAAAATGAAATAGAGTTTTGTAAAGCAGTTTTTAATTCAAGGCAATAGTTTTTGAGATATGTGCTTCCAAATTCGTAAAAAATGTTCCCCCCCCCCCCTATAACTTACTTTGAATTTGAAAATTCTAAGAAAAAATGAGCAAATAGAATTTCACAGACACTTTCAACGAAAATTGGTTTGAACATCACAGCTATAAGTATGAGACATTTTAACAATTAACTACGGAACCCTTCACTATGCGTGGTCCGACACCCATTTGGCCGGAATGTTTTCTTGTCACCTCTTGGAATTTAACTAATTAACTGAATTACCCGGTAAAACTCTTTAAAGATAACCATCAATAAGTCTTTGCATTTGAGAAAAACTCGCTACACATAAAACTACTCTGTAAACGCTTACAATCGAACCGAAGCTTTCGAGCCTTTTATTTCACCGATTGACGAAACAGTCACACTCATGTCTGTACTAAATGTTATTCGTCTTGTATATCCAGACATTTGAATAGAGATAGTTTATGCATGAATGTACGGAACAATGTCTTCGTTTTATTGAAACGTTGAAAATATTGTTGTTGTTGATTTGTTGCAATGTTTTGAGGATTTCTTTAATGTACACTAATATTACAAATAGGAAAGGTTATTTTAATTAATAAACTCTGAAACTACTGTGCCGATTTCAATAATTCTTTCACCTTTAGAAAGCTACATTCACCCTGAGTAACATAGGCTATTTTATCCCCGTTTTGCCACGGGAACGGGAACATCGCGGGTGAAACCGCGGGGCGCTGCTAGTAAAAGATGATTATATAAATAAATGGCGTTAGTTGAGACTGCAACAGACATCATGAAGTTATTGAAAGAAAATAAAAAAAAAATACAACTTGAACTAGATTACGGAACAAGATTAAGAGTTTCAATATATTCGAATTGAACGGAATAGGGTAGTTAACTAAAAAAAACTAATTAGTCCGTCGGATAGATTTCTAAAAAATATTGGACACGTATTTTTCTTTTTCACGTGAACAAAAAATGAAGACGATACGGTGCGTTCAAAACTCGTGTGACGTCACTACTCGCTACAATTTTTACCGAGCCGTGACATCACAAGCCCCCACTTCTTTTTTGATGCTTTGTATCTTCGTCAGTTTTTATAGATTTAATAAAGAAAAAAATACGTGTCCAATATTTTTCTATAATCTAACTGATGATGATGATGACTAAACATAATCATATATTTTTTACTCAGGAAACATCCTTATTGGTCACAAGAACTCTTAATGTGTAGGAGTTCATATATCAGGATATGGAAGGCATAGCTTAGCAACAATTAAAGTTTCACGTTCTATGCAATTTAGAACCGACCCCCCCCCCCCCCAATTCAATGTTATAGCGTCGGTCTTAGTTCAGGATCTCCTTTGGGTAAATACAAGACAAACTTTACTTTTACAAAAAAAATTTGAGTGTTTGAAAAATAACATAAATAGAAAAAAAAATACTAGCGCCAAGAGTGTCACATGCAGTAAAGATACAAAATTATAAAAAAAAATACCCATTTTGGGAAGACATACGTCATATAGTTTTAATTATTAGATTTTATAACTATTATTGTATTTTATATCGTCGCTATTAATTTATTCTGGCATAAACTTTAAATATATATGTATAATAAAAATTAATATAAATGTCTTTAAAATTCTTTTAAGATAGAAAAAATTTGCATTTATGCAATTTTGCACTGACGCCTAAGTAATATACATAGCTAAAACGCGTAACCCAAAATACATCTTACCGTCTTACACTTGGCAAAGCGTTCCAAATACCCACGAAACACTATTCACTCATCTTCCTCCCCCTTAAAAGTTTTATGCGATCCCATGATATAACATTCAAAGTTACTTATCTCCCTCAAGGAAAAGAGGGTGATAAATCTACTTACCTACGTATATCATAATTATTTATTATACTCCTCTTAATGTGCAGACTAGGTAATTTCCGACGTATTTGTAATCGTGTGTTCGGATGTTTATTTTTGTTTGCTCAGGAGTTAATGTAAATATCTGTACTAGCTCGTTTTATACGTTGCTAAACAGAAATATAGAGGGCCCCAAGTCTGCTATTTTAATAAATTTGTCATTCCAATACGATCCCATTGTCATTTTGCTAAAAGTTCGTAATCTGCTAAATTCATAATGGTCGATCACTGATCGGTCAATGGTCTCGTAATACTTTTCTAATAACTGAGCTATTAAAAGCAATGACTCCACAATAACGTTCTAATGGTAGGTCAATGATCAAAGGAACTGTCAAAGATTTAGCAGATTACCTCATATACGTCAGCTCAATTGAAAATCGGATTTAGATGAATTCAAGTTTTGCCATTCGTGAGTTTGTAACTATCTACATCAATAAATACTTCAACGATAGCATGTGATTTTGACTGACTTAAAAAATGAAGAGATTCACTTGAATGGGCATATTTTTTTAAGTACATGTACAGCTATAACTTTAATGTTTATGGAAAATATTTTTCGCTGATTTTTATAACCTTTACTAAATAATTCCATGCTAAGAGAACCGAGCTCAAAGATACTAGTTTACTAACAACTAAACTGGTAAACCGTTTACGTATAAATTATATAAGTACATGCTCACAAACAGTTCTTTACTAAGTTTCAAAGGTATATTGACAAGCCAAGTGTAAGAACCGTTTCTACCGCTTTACGTAGTGTTATGTATCTGTATCTACTTCAAAGAGAGAATCTGACTCCAGTCTTGCCAAGAAATACCGTGTTTCCCATTCAATGGGTTGTGGAGATCTGGTAGGCAGCCGCTTCACGTAAAATACTGATATTGAACTGAATTCGGTTTGACTGGAATCTAAACCCAATAGTTGGGAAAAAGACTTGGCAGACAAAAATAAAGATTATATTAGGGTAGTTGACTAAAAACATCTAATTAGCCCGTCAGATAGGTTTCTAAAAAATATTGGAAAGGTATTTTTTCTTTTTTCACATAAACAAAAAAACGAAGACGATACGGTGCGTTGAAAATTCGTGTGACGTCACTACGTGCTACAATATTTACCGGTGTGACGTCACAAGCCCCCACTTTGTATCTTTGATGCTTTATATCATCGTCAACATTTATAGATTTTGAAAAGCCAAAAATATGTGTCCAATATTTTTCGATAATCTAACCGACAGAATAAATAGACTCATATTTTTTTACTCAGGAAACATCCCTTTTGCATTGCAGACGCAAACTGTCAAAAACAAATCCCTACATGTTCACAAATCTTTGACACTGATTGGCGCTGAGATGATATTATGAATAGAATTCGAACGCCTGTTAGTTAAAAAATGGCCTTTAAATCAAGTCTTTGGTTAGCTATCAAATAAATCTGCCGTCCGTATCCAACCCAACAATTTTAGCCGTGAGCAATCAACTGACATACATCCGTAACTATTCATCTTAGAGTTGAAATTTGGCATGTAGGAAACGGAATATGCGCGTAAGAGGTTGCGGGCAAAATCTAGTCACTGGATATGAGATAACTATGATAAAATTGTTTGAAGTTTCTGAAACGGAAACTTCAATTAATTATTTGAACATAAATAAATGTTTGAATCACACAAAATAGCAATAAACTGTATATTCTTGGGCACCCCAAACAGTCTCATGCAGTCACACCTCTTATCTTTCCAACACCATAGACCCCACATAAGGGGAATTCAGTAACTTCAAAGAAATCTTAGCTCCAGTAGGATAATCCTCAAAGGCTCTACATAAGGGTGGCGTTAGATTGTAGTAAAATCTGCTGAGTATAATACGTTAAGAAATTAGTGAAATGGTTTTGTAAAGGACCCCCTATAAATTCTCTGGGTGTTGGAGACGATAATAAGGGGAGATAGTGGTCTTGGTGATGTTTCAAGATCCTGAATAAAGAAAGAAAATACATTTAACTGTCACGTAGCAGACATCCATCGGCTCAATAGACTTATTAGCTTTATTTTAAACTAGTGACCCGCCCCGACTTCGCACGGGTGCAATGCTAAATGTATTATACATATAATACTTCCTCTTCCACTCTATCTATTAAACAAACCGCATCAAATTCCGTTGCGTAGTTGTAAAGGTCTTAGCATGCATAGGGACAGACAGACAGTAGGAAGCGACTTTGTTTTATACTATTGTAGTGATTTAGTATAATAAGATATTTTAGTTGTTAGTAAAGACATTAAATAGAGAAAAGATACCTCGACAGATGCATGTCGTTAATGTCACAAAACAGCTCCCACACAGCATTATTATGCTATACGAAGGAGGGTATATAGTATAATAAGGGCGATAGACCGGCGCAAAAAAAAAGCGTACGTCTCCGGACCGACAGGGCGCGCGGCCCGGCGCCTCCATAGATGCGTTGCCTGTCGCTGCTCCGCCGTCACGTACTCTCACGGCTTGCTATGCCCCAACGGCGCAAGCGATCAGATCACCGAACGCCGTGATTGCTCAGGAACCGGATGTCGATGTATGTACGTGTACTCAAAGATCGATAATCAAAAATTGTGTAAACTTTTTTAGTTCTTAAGAATAATACTTATAATGTTGTTGGCTTGCTATACGCTTTGTTGCAAACTGTTAGTATAGTAAGCAATTGATAAAAATAAATAAATAAATAAACAAAATATTTTTTATTAAAATCGATACACCCACAAATGGATCCATTTGGCAACGTTTAGGGGAGTACTCCCCTAAAGGTTGCCATATGGATCCGTTTCATTACGGTATTAGCCATAACTTGATTGTTTTACCGTTACAGAGTAAACTATCAATTAATTTAAGCACTGTCCGGAACTTTGTTTATATTGCGTGCAATGTCACTATCACTACATAGTATAAACCAAAATCGCTTATCGATGTGTCTCTGTCCCTATTTATGTTTAGATCTTTAAAACTACACAACGGATTTGATGCGTTTTTGTTAACAGATTTAAGAGGAAGGTTTGTATGTATAATATATTATGCATATTATAGTAGAGAAACACTGATAATTTCAAAGGTTTCTAAAGTGATGTCGTAAGTAAAACATTTTTACAGCATTCACGGCAGGTCGCTAGTTAATTAATAAATCACATAGTAGGTTATTTATTTAATATGGTGCAACCTTTAGCGATGAAACAAGTTTTCCTAGAATTACTCAGCTTGATTACTTCTGTATTGTAAAATAATGAAAATACCAAGAAAAACGAACTCGACCAAATAGGATGTCGTACTATTTTAATAACATTTTGTTTAAATAAATATAAAACATATATTTAATTTTATTGAAAATAAACAAAAAAACAGCTTCAGGATGTAATGGTGAGGTGAGGCGTCAATTTATGTATTTATTTATTTATTTATTTATTCCACTAACACACACTATCTTTACAGGTTGACCCCAATACAATAGTGGTTTCAAAAACTTAATGCTAATACTTACTTAATAATAATCTTAACTTTAAAAATAGGAAACAACATTAAAAAAACTTAATCTAACGACGGACTCAAAAAAATCAATATCAAATAATTATACAAAAAAGGGAACTTTAAAAAAAATAAATAAAATTGGGCGTACCATATTTAACTATAACTAACAAAGTTCAACAAAACTCTTGCGAATTCACTCAGGTTACACGAAAATATGTCAATCCTCTCATGCACTTCATTAAGCACACATACTGTGCGGGTGAGAGGTGTTTTGGACAGCAGGTTGGTTTTGGCAGCAGGCACGGCCAGCAGTGGCGGGCGCCGCCGCCTCCACACGTACCGGTCTGGGACACATAGCTTCAGGTGACGCAGCACACCCGGGTTATGCGCTACTCCACGCAGGAGCTTTAGTGCATACGCTGCGAGTGTAAATTCCCGGCGCACTCTGAGTTCATTGTACCCCACCATACCAAGTACGAACAGCGTAGAATACATAAGCGGGTAAAATGGGTACACCCCATAAAGTTTGAAATACAAGTGTCTTGTAAATTTATTCTGTACTCGCTCCAGCATGACATTGTATTTCGATTCATGAGGAGCCCAAATCACCGCACTGTGTTCCAAGTGACTTCTTACCAAAGCATCATACAGCACCCTGAGCGTGGAAATGCTTGTGAATCCCTGCGATTGTCTCAGCACGAAACCCAAGTTTCTGTAAGCTTTCTTGCAAATCTTAACTATATGATCCCGGAATGTAAGATCCGGGGTAAGCAGTACTCCTAGATCACGTATCTGAGACACTCGCTGCATCGGCGCTTCCTCTACTTTATATTCGAAGGCGAGGGCAGTCTTCGCGCGCGTAAATGTCATCACTGAGCATTTCGCTGAGTTGAAGTAGAGTTTATTTGTGTGGCTCCACTCTACCACTCTATCTATGTCTTCCTGCAGTCTCTCACAGTCCAACTCACCTTTGACCTCAAGCAGCAATTTGAGGTCATCTGCAAACAATAAACATAAACTATGTTTGACTACCTCAGGTAAGTCATTTATCATTAAAATAAATTCGAGAGGACCCAAATTGCTGCCTTGGCTCACTCCTGATCTGGTGTAGTATGGCTCGGATTCGACCCCGTTGTAGTCGACGTACTGCTGTCTGTCTTTCAAGTAGCTGGCGAAGAATTGTAAGAGGTGCGGTGTGCAGCCAGCTTTTGCCAGCTTCATTAACAGTACATCATTATCAACGGTATCAAACGCCTTTTTAAAATCAAAATATGCCGCGTCTACCTGCACACCAGCATCTACGGCCGGTACCACGCGCGCCATGAAGTTAAGCAGATTAGTGGCAGTGCTGCGCGCCGGCCGGAACCCGTGCTGCGCGTCCGCTAGCTGTGCGTGCACTTGAGCCTGCACGCAGCGTTGGATGGCAGACTCGAACACTTTAGCCGGTGTCGACAACACTGCCACCGGTCTGTAGCCACTTACATCGGGACCTGACTTACCCTTGGGAACCGGAATAACTCGCGTGATTTTCCACCTAGGTGGAAACGTTGCTTGTTTTAGACAAGTATTAAAAATATGATGTAGGGGCTCAGCTAGTAGATTTGATTTACACACATAAATTGACACCTCTTTCTGTCTTGTCCTGTCTGTGTAAATCTGTGTTTCCTGATAGTTAAAACCTCGGGGTCTCTAAACAAATGGTGAATAGGTCACTCCTAGGCAGGCGTGCTCCAATATCGATGGCATCATCGCTTTTCATCAGGTGAGATAGTGGTCAAACGGGCCTATCAATTTTCCCTGGCCCCGCGGGGTCAGCTTTCTTTACCTTTTAGCTCTGTTCAATTCACTGGTACGCATAGTCATCTGAAAGGCCAAGATTTTGTAAATCCTTTCTCAAATTTGTTATCCAGTCACTGTCCTATCTATACATATAAGTAAAACTAGAGCGTCTGTTTGTAGTATTGAAATAACCGCTTTTTACTAGGTACATGCATATATGAATATGTATACGGTATATACACCAAAATGATTTTATTTACAATTTTTGTGTCTGTCTGTCTGTCTGACTCTTTGTTCCGGCTAATCTTTGAAATGGCTGGACCGATTTTGACGGGACTTTTATTGGCAGGTATTTGATGTAATAAGGTACTCCTTATTACATCAAATACATATTACATATTACATAAAAGTAGCCTAAGTTACTACTTAGGCTACTTTTAGAAAAATAAAGTAATGTTGCAATGTCCAAGTACTGTCCAGTACCACGCGCAGCTCACGCGCATGCCACCACTGTGCCGTCACGTCGGGCGCTTCCCACCACTTCTCTCACCAACGAATCAATATCACAAAGAATCGGGGGGTTAGTAACTATTCCACGCGGACGAAGTCACGGGCAGAAGCTAGTCAATAATAAATAAAAAGTGGTTACTTGCAGTAAAAGCTGATATCTCAATTTGCTCCTACAGCATGATGACGTTACCCTTATTATCGAAATTTTCGGCAACCGTTGCGGACCGAGAATGCGTGAAATCGGTTTATCTGATCATCGACAGAACACCGAACGGACAGGAAATGTACGAGTTTCATATTGTTTGATGTTGATCGCCCACAAAACGGTAATAGAAAATTGATTCGGAGATTTATGGGCACGTGTAAAATTATGGACGAATATTTTGGTTTGTGATTTATTTTGAGTGGACTTTGTTTGCTCACAAACTTGGATGTTTTTGTTTTTTTTTTTTGTGGTTTTTCGGGATATCAGCAAAAAACCATTCGACCCTTCATTTGTGACGCGTGGGCTGGCCAAAAATCAGCATTGCCATTCACCGTGGTGAATCTGAGAGTGTTCTTGTGTAAATTTACGATATCGTTCTTATGTCCAAATGAGGTATTTTTATCTACGTTTGTACATAAGCTACGAGTATGATTACCAATTTCTGTATAAAGTTATTTATTAGTTAGTGCATTAGCTATCAGCTCCTGACAGCCTTTTTTCTGGATGGGAAATCATCAAATGACTTCTCCCGCTCTGGGCGGAGCGGAAGGGAGTGTCAGACTCTTACTGACTAAAACCCACCCGTGATCCTTCTAGTGCCCTTTGCGTTCCAGGGCTGCAGTGACTTTTTCGAATAAATTCTACAACGCTCCTGATAGCCTTGAAAGACTCAATATGGTAACAGTTTTTTTTTTATTAGGAATAGATTTTTGCCCGCTGTCATATTACATGTTGGTATTATATTTGTCCGTTTGGAGTAAAATAAAAATTTTCATAAAAAAAAAACAGTCATCTTATCAAAGCTTTGCGAGGGATCGTGATCATAGATAATACTCCGATCCTGGACGATCAGCTTTTCCACAAACATACTAAGCAGCAGTAACTCAGCGTCGGATTATATACGATACTTTCAATAGTCTCGCCCCAAAGTTATTGAATCCGTATTTTTAGGACCTTCAATCTCTGATGAAATGCCTTAGTACAATATTTATACAAGTTTAAGCTGTTACGTAAATAAACCTGCATTTTTACCCTTTTTATGGCTTAAAAATGTGGGTGAGGCTTCCGTTTTTCGTTACTTAACGTTCTGTGTTTGGCTCGTAAACTGTAATTGCAAATTAATTTTGGAAGCGAGAAAGTCTCGTTTTGTAGTCTTTCAGATTACTTACACAGAAGAACAGTCAGTATCTTTAACCAAACGTGAATTTGACGAATTTGATGCAGCTCTAATCTTTTTTTCTGGATGGGAAATCATCAAATGACTTCTCCCGCTCTGGGCGGAGCGGAAGGGAGTGTCAGACTCTTACTGACTAAAACCCACCGATGTTCTTCGTAGTGACCTTTGCGTTCAAGGGCGCGCGTGTGCGGTGAATCTTTCGAACAAATTCCACAACCATGCTGCGCTAACCTGTGTGTGTAAGTAAAGACAGTTAATTTTAAGTTTCTACTCAAAACTTAAGATTGCTTTAACTGTCTTTGTTAAATTAATTTCGAACTTTTTAGATCTAGTTATCTCTCGTGTAGGCATGCGTAATAAGTTTATACTAATATTGCGAAGAGGAAAGATTTGTATTTTTGTATGTAACGAATAAACTCAAAAACTACTCGACCAATTTCAATAATTATTTCACCACTAGAAAGCTACATTCACCCGGACTAACATAGGCTATATTTTATCCTCGTATTCCCACGGGAACGGGAACTACGCGGTTGAAACCGTGGGGTGCTGCTATTTTAAAATAGACTAGCTTCTGTCCGCGACTTCGTCCGCGTGGAATAGTTACTTTAACCCCGATTTTGAAACTCTCAGCCCGATCGGTTTAAAATTGACAAAGTCTAATACAAACTTTCATCCCTTTCGACCAAATTTGATTACCATAAAAACGGTTCTAGTGAGTCAATATTAAAAGATAGACATATACTGTCGTGGACATTTTTTTAGATAATTTTAAGAGGAATAGTTCTTTCCTACATATTATTTGGTATCTTAAACCGTTTTCGCAGCGCACGCAACGGAAGCCCTCAAAGATGAATAATTTTCCCCGTTTTTTGCACATTTATATTTTTTCTTCGCTTCTATTACTCGCAGCGTGATGTTATATAGCCTCAAGCCTTCCTCGATAAATGGTCTATTCAACAATTTTTCAATTCGAACCAGTAGTTCCTGAGATTAGCGCGTTCAAACAAACAAACAAACAAACTCTTCAGCTTTATAATATTAGTATAGATTCATTCATTTCCAAGAATAAAATTTCCAAATAGATTCATTCATTTGCAAGTTTGCATTAAACAACTTGAGAAACAAATAGATAATTTTAAGTGACACTCAATGTGAAGTGAGTGCTTTATTTTATCCCATAGACTGTTTTAAATGCAGTTCCATTTTTAATCGTAATGTTTCAATCAGTTATTTCGTCAGGACTTAAAGCGTCAATCAACTGGTCTCCTGCTGATTGGGGCCGGACACGCTCCATCAACAGTTAAAATTAAACGCCTGACGAGGACCATATATGTAGTTATAAAAGTAGGTAGGCAGCTGCAACGTGAAGGTTTATTTTCAGCTAGTGGGTCTTTAATGAGCCTTTAGTGATGGGTGGGAGATAATTAAGTTTGGGGCAGCAATAATGGTTGTTGGTTCAACTATACTATAATTCGACTAATTTTGTAATGTTTGTGTTGTATGAAACAGTCAGGCTTACCTTATTATGGTTTCTCTAAATAATGTTTGCAATCAAATTATCAATTCTGAATATCTTATAATAAGCATTTATTTAAGTTCACAAAAAACATTTGAAAAGAAAATGAAATACTCAAAGGATAGCACAAAGGTACAGTTTGTTCTTAAAGCCTGCACCAGATGCATGAGAAACGTTGACACAGTCTGTAAAGTATTACGTATTATTATTACTTAGTGTCGGGCTAATTAGTCCAAGAGCTCCTAGCAGCAAACATCTAGCTTGAGAGGACTTTTTATGTCAGTAAAATATTTTATTATTATTATTGCTATTTATTTTGTCACTACCATATCTGCGATATTTAACGAGTTCCGTATTAATGAGTTGAACTGCTGTGTGCTAAATAATACAATTAAAAACACCAACTTTTCTCAGTTTAAGTTTCTACAATCATACGAACGTGAATTTCTCTAAATATCTTCCCATAATTTACACTTTAAACCAAACACAAAACATCCTACTCGAATAGTAACAAACAAATCCTTGAACACAAAAACAGGACAACGTATTGCTGCCAAGTACCAAGACTCGGAACCTCGCTATCTCGTATCTTGTAAGCGATATTTTTACCGAGGACGTGGAGCTTACGGGAAAAATAGCGTGGACCACATTCTGATACTTACCGATACTGTAGCCTTATGGTCTAGAGACAAAGCCGTTAATATGGTGTTAGTTTTTTGTGCCCTACTGTTGAAATAATCCCATTTATGTCCAGGCAATTACTGTCCATTCCAGGTTGCCTCCAAGAGATCGCGGAATGCGATAACGCCGCCCATTGTATATGTGTTTTAGTTTGTAGTTTTCTTTTATTTTGTTATCCCCGATGTACAATTAATTATATCTTACTTATAATAGGGATGTTTCCTGAGTAAAAATTATATGATTATGTTTAGTCCGTCAGTTAGATTATAGAAAAATATTGGACACGTATTTTTTCCTTTATCAAATCTATAAAAACTGTCGATGATATAAAGCATCAAAGATCAGGAGTGGGAGCGTGTGACGTCACGGCTCGCTAAAAATTGTAGCGAGTAGTGACGTCACACGAGTTTTCAACGCACTGTATCGTCTTCATTTTTTGTTTATGTGAAAAAAGAAAAAATACGTGTCCAATAATTTTTGGAAATCTATTACACGGACTAATTAGATTTTTTTTAGTCAACTACCCTATTATAATCTATACTACTATTATAAAGAGGAAATATTTGTATTTTTATATGTAATGAATAAGCTCAAATACTACTGGACCGATTTCAAAAATTCTTTCACCACTAGAAAGCTACATTCACCCTGAGTAACACACATTTTATCCCCATATTCCTACGGGAACGGAAACTATGTGGGTAAAATCACGGGGCGCTGCTAGTAATAAATAAATAAATAAGATTTGATTGTTTGAAGTGATTTATTTAGGACTTAACCGATTTTTGTTACTAGGTAAACTAATATAAAAAAACTCCTGATTAGAGAGACTGGTGACTTGACTAAAAGATTTTTGAAAAAGGTCTTTTGATATTATGGGAATTAATGAAATATCTATTTGTGTGCCGGAATATTGGTATCAGGGACATAAATCAGGGTGTAAGTCTCTTTATGTCACATTATATTAGACATTCCAGTCGTGTACATACTAAAGTTACAACTACCACTACTAACAGGTTAACCATAAAATTATAAACTAGTAGCGCCCCGCGGTTACACCCGCGTTGTTCCCGTTTCCGTGGCAATAAAATATACACAATAACGTAGCTTTCTAATGGTGAAATCATTTTGTAAATCGGTTCAGTAGATCCAGAGATTACTCCTTACGACGTCACAAACTCACAACCTTACACCGTTACCTCTTTATAATATTAAGTATGCTCATAACATAAATTCTGTTACTATTGAAATAATCTGTATTTACGACAGACAATAAAAAATAAATGCCTCCGTGAATTAAAAATCCAAAAACAAGATAATTATATTATAATCTTTTCATTGTAGTTGGGGGCGGGGGGAATTCGTCCCCCGACTGTAATTAAGAGATTATTATGTTTTTAATTTCTTATTTTTCAGTTTGGTCATGGCTTTTTGCTATGCATTTTTAAGTATTTGTTATGTACTAAGCAAGCTTCAGAGGATGATAGTACAGGTAAACGTAATTAACATGATAACAAAATATTTTAATTTATGAACCATGGCCCAAATTTTTATTTTTATTTTTATTTTCACTAATTTATTTTACCCGGGATAACTAACAATACTACATACATTGATATCAGTTAAGCCGTTATGATGGAATAAAGAAACCCACAAACATACATAAATACATGAACCCTGAAAACACGACAGACACGACTGTCCAAAAAAAGGAGTGTTATACTCCTTTTTTTGGACAGTCGTGTAAAAACAAAACAATTTCACCAAACAAAGATCACAAATAATAATACTTTATGCACAACTTTATTTATACCTAGTCGACTAAAATAAGCAGACCTTATATTATTACTTGAGCGCGACGAACCATCTTGGCACAAGTCACTTGCAGTCGTTTTTACAGACCTTTCACGTACATAATATTCAACGAAACGTTCTTAGGTATTTTGTTTTAAAAAATACTAGCATCGCCCCAGTTTCAACCGCGTAGTTCCCATTCCTGTGAGAACATGGGGATATTATATAGCCTATATTCTTCACCGGAGATAGTGTAACTTCCCAACAGTGTCAATTTTTCAAATCGGTCAAGTAGTTTTGGAGCTTATTCAATGCAAACAAACAAAAAAAAACAATCAAAATTTTCCTCTTTATAATATTAGTGAAGATTTGCTTAGGACTTTCCTTATTTGCTGCTGATGATAAGAGTATTCACATTACCAATAATTCAAAAATGTTATAAATTATCATTTGAATCACTATATTATTCCAATAAGCCCATGATTATTGTGACTTATCACAATAATCATGTGTAATATAAATTCCAACCTTAGCATCAAGAGTGAACAGGCTTCGTGTGGGTAAGCTCATTCCATCGTCAACTTTGTCTCTGTCACCTGCGACCTAGACTACAGTCAAGAGTAAACACATCTTAAAAAAAAATGAATCAAACATATATCAGCCTTATCAAGGGACGCACAAAGCATCACAATTTATTATTTTATATTAAAAGCGATATCTAAAGATAGGTCTAATTTTTTTTTCAAAAGCCTCGTGTCACGTTCTTTTAACGCCCTGTCGAGGGTTCATGTGGGTTTCATATAGAAATCATCGGGGCGAGAATGATACAAGGCAGTTTATCATCGCCTCCTGTCATATTTACCCCCTGTTTTTTTGGATTCCGTAGCCACAATTTGGGTGTGGGACCTTTTTAGTTACATTGAAAATTATTCTAAGTATGTATGTACCTGTCCGCAGCTTAGATAATAATGATAGTGACAAAATTTGTCCTATGAGAAGAAAATCTATCTATACTTACTTATAATAAATCTGTAGAGAGGTCAATTCTGTACAAGGAATATATTTTCAAAATAACTATCAGGGGGTGATTAGTGATCGATACTGGTGCCAAAAATGCAATCAGTAGAATTTTTGTCTGTCTGTCTGTCTGTCTGTCTGTCTGTCTGTCTGTATGTTCTTTATAGAAACAAAAACTACTCGACCGATTTTAACGAAACTTGGTGCAATTATTCTTCATACTCCTGGGCAGGTTATAGTATACTTTTCATCACGCTACAATCAATAGGAGCAGAGCAGTGAAGGAAAATGTTGGGAAAACGGGAGAAGTTACTCCATTTTTTAAGCTTCCGTCGCGTGTGTAGCCTTAATGGTTAAAGTTACATAGAAATCATGTATTACGGAAATATTTTACATAAAATTATCTAAAAAATATCCCGGAACAGCATATGTCTATCTTTTGTCAATTTTAAACCGATCGGGCTGAGAGTTTCAAAATCGGGGTTAAAGTAACTATTCCACGCGGACGAAGTCGCTGGCAGAAGCTAGTCTAGCATAAAAATATTTTTTAAAGGGTTTTTTCTCAATCGGCTCTAGACTAAAGGCATTTTAAATTTGAAAATGAAAATAATATATCTAATTTTAATTTCCGCGAATATTAGTGGGTTGCAGGTATGCACCTCCCTCCCGCCCGCTATATTATGCACATGCAAGATCCCTGAGGATGCCTCGTGGAGAGGCGAAACACGTGTCGGTATTGGTGTTGGGTTTTGCTTTGCCTTCCTGCATGTGCATAAAATCCTTGCATTTGCCTTGTAATCTTGCATGTGCATAATAAAGCGGGCGGGAGGGAGGTGCATACCTGCAACCCACTAATATTCGCGGAAATTAAAACTAGATATATGATTTTCATTTTCAAATTTTCAATCAATTTTTTTAAAGGCATTTTGTCAGCGTGGCGAAGACAATTGTCAAAAATATGCTGTCAAAGTGTCACATAATCATTTTTCCCTTATTTTTATGCTTTTCGACAATCACCCTCTATCTAGCACCTAATATATACGGTTATTTGTATAACACCAACAACCTCTTAAGAGGTCATTATACTCATCATTATGATCAACTTTTACTATGGGGCCAAAACTGAAATAACGAAAAAAATTAGCTGTTCCTTACATTTATGTTCGTATAAATAATCAAAATGTAGGGAACAGCTGATTTTATTTTCGCGATTTCATGTTTGGTCCCATAGTAAAAGTTGTTCATAATGATGAGTATCCCTTAAGAGGTTGTTGGTGTTTTACAAATCACCCTGTATACATAGATTATCCATAATTGGGGGACACTTTGTACGTAAATATGTAGGTGCCATTGAAAGATGACAACGAAACCCCAACTACAAGAATGTCCGACACACACTTGACCGTTTTCATATTGCGATGGCTAAGCGAAATGTGCGTAGAATACAATATACCTACTTTGACCTGAGCCCGTATTAGGGGGGAGGGAGGTAGAAATCGTGTCCGTAAGCGAGCCAAATATAAGAAGGACCTAGGCTTCTAAATTGCGAGTTCGGCTGATTTGTGATTACGACCATTTATTATAGGACATGTTTGTTAGTTGTGAGACAATATTTTCTCGTTTCTGATTCTGTGTATGAAGTGTAAATGTACTGATTATTTTTTGCTCTGGAACGACAGTGGTTGAATCTGTTGCTAAAGGAATTTTGGACGTGGAATGTTTGAAGATGTGTTGATTATGGATGAATTTGTGATACGATTACGATAGATGACATAATTTCGAAAAATATGTAAGAACTAATAAAATTGATTGAGTCAGGTGTTACTTTGCGGAAAACCGGAATTTTTTTTTTTTTAGCGGGCGGGAGGGAGGTGCATACCTGCAACCCACTAATATTCGCGGAAATTAAAACTAGATATATTATTTTCATTTTCAAATGTAAGAACTAGGTTTTGCCCGCGTTGAAGTAGCTGTCTTCAGTTATCAAAATTGGTTCGACGATTTTGTCGCAATATATCGAAACAAAAAAACTCAGAATTGCATTTATAGTATAGGTTGGGATTATAAAACACGTTGAAAACTTGATTTTTTTTAAACCAGAACTTACTTTGATCTAAGTACGAGTATATAAACATTTAATAATACATGGAATCTTATCATTTTATTTATACTCCAAACACATAATAACGCTCTAAAACATACAGTTAGAGCTGTTGTACGTTTTATTTTTACAAACGATCCATTTAGCCATAGATAGATGAAATAACTCCATATTCTAGCTAGTAAACTTTACATAATTGTGTTGTTTCAACATAAAAATCTTGAACTACCGAGGCGGTCATTTACATGACATATCACTCTTTAGGGTTACTTGCCAACCAAGGCAACCCTACTACTAAGCCTCCGCTGTCCATCCGTCTATCTGTCTATCAGCGGGCTGTGTCTCAAGAACCGTAATAGGTAAAAAGCTATAAGAACAAATAGATAAGGGGGGGATCTCATACAAGAAACGTATATTTTTTTAGGTTTATTATACCGACTCGCACTTGGCCCGTTTTTATAACTCCATAAAGAAATTAATGTAAGTATCAATAAAGTCATGCTGTTTATGACCATAACTTTATACTTTATTACTGAATATGTAAGGTCGTGTATACAATAGCACTTATTATGAGAGCAGTGGAAGGCCAAAGAAGCAATTGCGTGAATAGGGATGTTTCCTGAGGAATAAAAATATGATTCTATTTAATCCGTCAGTTAGATTATCGAAAAATATTAGACACGTATTTTTTTGCTTTATCTAATCTATAAAAAATAACAAAGATTAAAAGCTTCAAAGATCCTGAGTGGGGGCTTGTGACGTCACGGCGTGGTAAAATCCTAGCACGAAGTGACGTCATACGAGTTTTTAACGCACTGTACCGTTATCGTTTTTTGTTTACGTGACAAAAGAATGTGAATCCAATGTATTTTTGAAATCTATCTGACAGACTAAATTAGATTTTTTTAGTCAACTACCCTATTGACTACTGAGATGGCAACAAATAGACATATATGAAAAAGAAGAGAGCATGTCACGCTGACCAGAACTGAATTGAGTTTTGCCATGATAAGATAACTCACGAGCAAATTATGGTACCTAGTTAAAGAATATCTTCTGGTTTTAGTAAGTGTAAGTCTGATTGACTTCATTGTGCTGATGTTAAAACAGTATTTTATTGAAAAATTTACCTATTTAAGTAGATGTTATGAAACATCCGGAAAAAGCATTTGTCGCAGTAAATCATAACAGGACATCAGCGGCTCAACTTGGACTCCATTACAATTTTCGTAGCCAACACGACACCGACTGTCTGGTACATATCCTATGATGGAAGACGTCCATGAGAATTTCCACACACGCAAAAAATCAGCGAATTATGGCGACAAATATTGTTCAAGAAAATCTCCGAAAAATTCATCATTGCTTGCCTTTGAAGGTGTTACGCGAAAATTTTCGTCAATAAATTTCGGGGGGCACGGCCTAATTTTCTCATTGGGCAAAGGCCTTTTTTAGGATAAGCTTAAGAAAGATACGACTTTATGTCTACAAAGCTGTGGATTGATTCAACGAAAAGATATTATTACGAAGGTTTTTGAAATATTATCGTTATCTTGTGTTCAAAAAACGTTACTTTTTTATTTATTTTTATCCCTTCTTTTGTTTCTATTTATCTTTCAAGCATACAATTTATACTAAGACAAAGAAAATCGGCATCGCTTGTCAAACTATTTTCTCTTTGAGCAGAGATACTTGTGACAGATATCGTCACGGAAGTAACAAAACTATAGGTACACATATCCCCGATACTTCACAGCAGAATATAATTTCACCACTGTCTCTAAGGTTGATAATTCAAAATCCCTTACTTGGACACAACTTGGCATGTAAGATAGGTATCTATTTTGGCGATGGCAGGAACTTGCCTTCAGGTACACCATCCGCTTGTGTGTACAAGTCTTACTACATCTTGGATTACTACTGGAACAACATTTCGCAAACTGGCTCGTGAGTACACCGCCTTATTTATGTTTATGAGATTCCGTTTAGGAAGTTTTTTTTTGTGTCTTTTATTAATTGATTGATTAAGTGTTTTTTTACGTATTCGAAATTTCTCGGGACCCTGGGGGCCGTAATCAAATTGAACAAGTCTCGTTAGCTGGCGATTATCCCTACAAGTATTGAAAGAACACCCAAGGACAATCTCAGTTCTATTGGTGGCTTGTCGTTCGATAGCAACCAGGGCCCCAAGTCTGCTATTTTTATAAATTTGTCATTCCAACACGATCACATTGTAATTTTGCTAAAAGTTCGTAATCTGCTAAATTCATAATGGTCGATCATTGGTCGGTCAATGGTCTCGTAATACTTTTTGATAAACGTGCTATTAAAAGAAATAACTGCACACGACGTTCTAATGATAGGTCACTGATCAAAGGAACTGTCAAAATGTTTCCAGATTACCGCATACGTTTGCCTTTCATTTGTAATTATGTACGAGATTACCATTCTATGCCATTTCTTTCAATGGAGTGTCAGTGGTCTACCATTGGAAAGTCATAATGACGCTGCTATGTTAGTAGACTACCAAACTTGTCAAAATCGACCATTATCATATCAATGATAGACCATTCTGATACTATTGTAATAGCAGACTTGGGGTCCAGGCCCAAGGATCAAGGGTGGGTTTTAGTCAGTAAGAGTCTGATACTCCCTTCCGCTCCGCCCAGAGTGGGAGAAGTCATTTGATGATTTCCCACCTAGAAAAAAAGGACAATCTCAGTTGGTGTAGGATTATTAATGGAGACTAAGGATGAGAGGCTATTTATTTGTGTTGCATAGTTGACTGATTACTATAATAGAACTATTCGCGTAGCCTGACCACTGTGAAAATACATGATATTAAAATGGTAGGGATGCGGAATTTGTTCGAAAGAGTTACCACGGCGCTGTAACGCGGCGGGCATAAGAAGGTACACGGGTGGATTTTGTCAGTGGAGTCTGAAACTCCTTCCGCTCCGCCCAGAGCGGAAGAAGTCATTTGCTAATTACCCATAAAAGAAAATAAAAAACAGTGACGTTAAGACAAAGGAGCAATGTTGCATTAATTCATTAAGTTTAGCATAATGAGCCTTTTAATGTTCCCACTACTGGGACACAGGCCTCTACTCTAGGAGAGGGAATGGACCGTAATCCACCACGCGTGTCCAGTGCGGGTTGGTGAATGTCACATGTCTTTGAATTTTTGGTTCTAGGACATGCCGGTTTCCTCACGATGTTTTCCTTTACCGTTTTGAGAACAGTGGTGATGTAATTAATTAAACAAAATAATGCGGCTGGCTGGGTTTGAACCCGCGACCTACAATTCCTAAGTCGGGGATACCACTGCTAAAGTTTATTATCTAATAATGATTCATTGGGCTTTTACTATTATACATTCTGTCAATTATCTCTAGGATAAAGTTAGAAGATCGGTAACTATGAATAAAGGTTTTATTCTGTTTTTTTTTTTTTATAAAGCAGAATAAAACCTTTATTCATAGTTCATCCACAAAACAAACTTGCAAACTACATTTGCACGTAACGAAGGTCAGCTTATGTTGACAGGTTGTCTAAAAAGGTTCTGTTTAGAGGTGTCCTTAAGGACTTTGTTTATTTTTTAAGTGTTCTATTTTCAATCTGCCCTTTTTCAAGACAGGTGTAGGTACGGTTCAACGAATGTTGAGTGGACATTGTTCTAAAATATTAGGTTTAGAGTCGCGTGTTTTTGCGTCTCGACTGTCAAGCTGAATATTACCTACTTAACTTTGCTAGTTTAATTATTAACAAAAAAAAGCGGTGAATAATCTAACATACGAGAAGTAGTCTAGTCTAGTTTTATAAATGCCGTGAAATATTTCGCTATCACTGTGCAGCGTCCAGCGTGTTCTACACACGCCTCACTTTTATATGGTTGATAATTTCACGCAACTGCATTGGGCTGTTCATTGATAGTGGGGTGGGCTTTCTTTCTTTCTTTCTTTTTTCTCAACTCATGTACCTTTATAAATAAAGTGTGTAGTTCCCTTAAATAAATAAATAATACATAAATAAACATTTTTATAGGTCTGCCACCACCTAAACCACGCAACTTCGTTTGTGTCACATTTTTCATGACTGCTCCGCACCTATTGGTCTTAGCGTGATGACATTTATAACCGATATCCTTCCTCGATACATGGGGTATCTAACACTGAAAGATTTTTCAAATCAGACCAGTTATTCCTAAGCGCGTTCAAGCAAACAAATAAACTCTTCAGTTTTATATATTAGTATAGATAGAAATGTAAAGCTTTCTTCTAAACATATAATTCATAACTCACCTAACAGGGTGTCACACACACACTCACATATCGTCCTTTTCACCCATTGACCAAACAGCCGTGGCTAATTCTACATCGTATAGGTATTAGTACGAAAACAAGTAGGCAGTGAACAAATATTTAGCAGTAAACCTTGGCCACAAAACAGATACATACAGAATATCCACTCTATACAACGAGGGAAAACGCTCGCACAAAAGTAAATGTTTCATGTATAGCAGGTACAGTTGCCCTTTTTGCCTGGATGGGAGATCATCAAATGACTTCTCCCGCTCTTGACGGAGCGGAAGGGAGTGTCAGACTCTTACTGACTAAAACCCACCCGTGTTCCTTCTTGTGCCCTTTGCGTTCCAGGGCCGTGGTAACTCTTTCGAACAAATTCCGCAACCCTAGCAGGCACTGACCCTATGGGGCCCCGTCTTCTTTGCTGACGGCTCTTTGAGGCGCCCTTTGCGTTATAGGATCGCGGTGACTCTTTCAAACAAGTTTTGATTCCGCAACGGGCCTCAGACGCAATGGGGCCCCGTCTTCCTTGCTGAAATCTCGTCGAGGCGGGCGTGGTATTCGACGCACTGTCGACCCGTTGTTTGAGATCCCGCATCTACGTTCCCTGCTCATAGCGATTTCATCGACCTTGATTTTTTGTGTCTATTGTGTAATGTTTTAATGATAATCTCTGACTTGCTCAATTTATTTTTATTATACATGTATGTATGTGACAATTTATCGAGAGTTTACAATCTCTTAAGATATTTTATAATCTTACGGAGTTTGCCATTTCCTAGTATCGTTTATAATAAATCGAGTGTCTTATTTTTAATATATTTGATACTTAAAATAATTTTATTGTAAATTTTAACCGATTTCCAAAAAAAAAGAGGAGGTTCTCAAGTCAATTTTTTTTTGTTTGTGTCACCTCATGTCTTTGTAATGGGTGCCCCAATATTGATGTATTTTTTTTTTGCATTCGAAAGCTGGTGCTTGTGGTGTGGTCGAGATTTGATTGAGATCTGACGAATAGTATTTGAGTTATTCCTAATAATGCATGGCTTCGACTACATAGATGATGTTCTCATTCACTCTTGTCGATGTAAAATGAAAAAAATAAAATTGTATACGGTGGTTTGGAAGAGCATCTTAGTATTTCCTTTTCTAGTTTGGTGAAGATCTGATGAAGAACAGATAGGAAACGGAACTCTTCAATAAATGGTAGCATATCTTTCGGGATTGCTAAAGTGAAAAAAAAAACTTTTACAAAAAAATACCGTGTTTCATACTTTTTGTGTTTTTTTTTTTGTTTAGAAGTCGTTTTTTTTTTTTAATTGAAGTTTTCATGTTAAGCAGTGCTTATATACGTACATACATTTATCTGTAAAGTCTATCTTAACATTAACTAATATTTGCTGATCCATTCATTAATGCATTTCGTTGTACGGAGCTGCCCTTCTGTATCTATTTGTTATGTGACTTGACGTAGGATGTCGGTTCATGTTTACAGGTCCGGGGGTAAGTAAAGAGTGCCGTAATAAACAGTTGATTTTCTTTGATAGCATTGGTTGGACAGTATGTATGGTTGGATAAACGGGCAGAAAATGGAGCGAAATCTTTGAAGCTGTTGAACGTTTTTTCTTGTACATTTTTCTCTCATTCCGACAAAAAATTAAAGAGACAACTTTAATTTGAACATACTATTAGGGCTTTGCGTTCATAAAAATGATTATGTTTGTTAGTTACGTTAAAATCTTCAACTATTGTTGAATGACAGCAAAAATATATCTATACTAATATTATAAAGAGGAAAGATTTGTATTTTTGTATGTAACGAATAAACTCAAAAACTACTAGACCGATTTCAAAAATTCTTTCACCTTTAAAAAGTTACATTCACCCTGAGTAACATAGGCTATACTTTATACCCGTATTCCCGCGGGAACGGGAACCACGCGGCGCGCTGTTAGTCTTTTATAACACTGATATCTTGGGCAATGGCCCAGCCCCTAATTTTGGATTGGGAATTATATAATGACTCATTCAACTCTAGGCGGAAGGGAGTGTCAGACTTATACTGATTAATCCGTGGATTACACCCACCACCTCCAAATGCCCTTTGCAATTGAGGGCTGCTGTAACTCTTTCAAAAATATTCCGCAAGAATATGATCCTTTTTTTAGGGATGAGAATTCATCAAAATTGACTTCTTCCACTGTGGGCGGAGTGAAAGGGAGTAGTAGCTCTTAGTCACTAAAACACACCCGTGTTCCTTCTAACATCCCTTGCGTTACAGGGCCGCGGTGACTCTTTCGAATACATTTCGAAACTCTGGCAGACACTGTAACTAGCGGTCGACCACTATGCTGACATCTCTTTGAAGCGTGCGTGGCACACAAAGCGCCGTCAATCCAGGCCTGGTTGTAATCGGACGGCAAGCTACCCAATGCTCGCCACCCGCAATATGACCCCTAAGGCGCTTGCCTCCGATAATAACATTACAGAACCATTTGATCTGTCAAATACGAGTTATTATCCTACTAGGTTCTGCAAACGGTTTCGCCCGCGTGAAAATGGAAAATTATACAAAGGACCGTTTGCCATGATTGATGCAATTCCGTTGTGGCGTTAAAACTTCAATGGATAAAATTGATAAGCTGAGTTATTTTCACATTTACATATAAGAAGTATGGATGGCTAACTAGGCTTAATGATAAAACTAGCAATTATGTTGATTCTTGTTATAGCCTGTCACTTAAAGAAGGAGTAGTACCATAAGCATTCGTAGTTGACATTTACAGGCCTTTTCCATAGTCAAAAGTAGAAGTTCTAAGTCCTTTTAAAGTGAAACAGCGCGTAAGTTAATGACATTAAGTAAAACACGGCTGTTCTACGGACTAAGTGAACTCCGAGCCGTGTTGGCATTAAGTGCACGTGCCAAACAGACCTCTTTGATGTGTTGTTCGTGTGTTTTAGTCATGCATTTAATGAATAGGAGTGAAGCTACTTTAGAACTGGTTGGATGTGCCTGTTGGATCTGTGGTTTTCAGTAACGGACTGCGAAAGCAATGTGGGATGGTGATCTACGTAAAGTGAATGGTTCACTCTCGTATTTTTATCTGAAAAACACACAAAGTAATAATACTTATTTAGTATATTTAACGTGCTTGTAAAAGCAACAATATTGGCGGTAATGAAGCGCAAAGTCAAGTATTACTTGCCAGCTTAACACTCAGCTTTTAAAATTGAATTTCATTGATAAACTTTTAAAACTGATGAACATAATTTATTTTAAAACAATATACTTAAATTAACATGGCTCCACATATCGATACACATTCACCATATAAAATCAAATCAATCATCAATCACAGAGTAGATTAATATTAATCAAGTATTGGTTTCAACTAGAACTCATCTGGAGGTACTGAAACCACTAAACAAAAAATAAAACAACAACAATTTTAAAACGCCAACTTTACAAACCAGCAACAAATTTAACAAGTGAAAGAATTTTTCACACAAGTGTCGCAAGAAGCCCGCTCAGTTACCCTTTGTGTAAGAGCTGAGATGACAGTGACAAGTAGAACCAACTTGATACCACACTACAGCGTTTTGATTGTCTCGGGGGCTGTTGGAATAAAGGCCTCGTCGTTTTTATATTTTAGTCAGATTATGACATCATGCCATATGGGATTTTTTGGCTGAAATTATGAGAAATTATTCGCTGGTGATTATGAGTAATGGGTTTTTCTTATGTTTTTTCTTTAAAAGAGCAACTAAACTTTTTTTTCATTTAATTTTTCAAAAACAGTGCCTATTGGTTTACCGTTTGCAATGCCAATTCTATGGCCTATGTACTTGATAAAATTCCAAATCCACATCACTAAAAGAAAATATTCTAAGCCGTCTTACTTCATACACCATACAGAGAATATTTCTTACTATAATACTCTTAACTTCCCCTAACTTGACTGGTGAGGCGTAAAATCTTCTTAAGGGATCTAAGTCGCTCTTAAAGTACGAATAAGGATTTTAAGATTAAAATCTTTTTTTATAACTTGTAATACTTATGATTAGAGATTGCATTTGTGAATGCATTAATTTTATTTAGAATGGTTCCTTTTTAGAGTATCTTTTTAGTCCTTGAAGAAGGGTGAGTGATATTCTTGGTGTCATATTTTGATATATTGCTCCAGTACAGTCGTTTTTTTCAACAGATAACTGTTTTACGGTAACCTGTTTGATTTATTATTACGCGTAATTCAGTCATATTTTTTTTCAATTACTGATATGTATCTATTCGATAAACCATTTACCGTTGGCCATTACTTGAACAACCACAAACTGCTACTGTAAACAATAGAATAGATATGAAATAATAACAAAAATCCTTTGTTTTCACTCAAAATCTGTATCGTAGACAGTTTCTTTTTAAACCAGACAAAAGACTCAAAAGGCAAAAGTCGCTAAAATGTAATCCGTTGCATTATATTATGTACTAGTAACGCCCCGCGGTTTTACCCGCGTAGTTCCCGTTTCCGTGGGAATACGGGGATAAAATATAGCCTATGCTACTCAGGGTGAACGTAGCTTTCTAATCGTGAAAGAATTTTTGAAATCAGTCGAGTTTTTTTGAGTTTATTCGTTACATACAAAAATAAAAATCTTTCCTCTTTATAATATTCGTAAATATATAGATGTATGTGCTTGAGTGAAAACCATGAACTTATTTTGTATGCTTTTGATACCTTATACTCGCATGGATAGTTACTCGCCCGTCGCATGCGAGTAACTCTCTCCGTCTAAATGAGCTCCCATGTGGACGCCGGATTTCTGTGTCACTATTATGAATAGTGTCGAATATATCTCAGTTTTTTTTTGCCGAAAGCCGTCCGAACAAACGAAATAACACGTTCAATTTGTCATGGATACAACAATAGCCACTCGTGGGAGATACATGTGTTATAAAATATAGCTAACACAGATATATAAGGTGGTATGTCAATCTTCGTTACTGGGGCGTTTTTCTCGGACTGTTGCCAAAGCGGAATGACCTTTAGCCATCGATTTAGATACGACCTTCTCGATAGAAACCTACATTGTAGTTGGAAGAAAAACCTTAGATTTTTCTGATATTGTAGCAACCGCTAGTCACAAGAAATTCTTTTCGTATCAGCAATAAGTAAAACAGAAGTTAATTAATAAAGTCTATACTTCTATATTAATAATCTATAGAAGAAAGTATTTTTTTTGTTTTTGTGTACCGAATAAACTCCGAAAATACTATTGCCGTATTTTTAAATGAACTAGAACTACGTGGGTGAAACCGGAGCGGAACACTATTAGAAGAAAACAAAACATTAAGACCAAAAAAATATATAAACTTCAAATTAAAAAAATAATAGTTAAGCTACAGTACATATTGCGTAGTTTGGAAAAGTTGTGGTCAATGGCAACCTACATTTATTGGTCCTGTTTTTCTTAATCTCATAATCGAAAAACAAAGATATAAAACCGTTTTGCATCGACAGCTTTCCAGAAGAGTCCTTTTTGTACTTATAAAAAACGATACGAAGTTATTGCACTGGTTTTCAAAAAAAAATAGGGATAGGGCAATGACCGCTTTTACTATGCTGTAACGTATAACTATACAAGGTCAAATGCAACCTTGAGAATCCGAATCAGAGGAAAGTAGAACACTACCACGGACCTTTGTTTTATTACTTCGGTCGTTGGTTCATTCAAATCAACATGTATCTTCTGAATCAATTAACTTAATGGTATTTTTATTAGTTTTGGCCAAACGGTTGTGCTGGCCCAGACATGAAAAGTGCCTGTAAAATAGTAATTACTTATTTTTTACTTTTTTAGGTAGGGAATAACTAAAGCATTGTAAATTTTACAGATAACGTTGAATGTTTTATGTGTCTTAAGTTAAAAAGACGCTGAAAAAATGAATCTAAGTGACGATCGACAATTTGAATTTGGTTAAGTAACTAATGCTTCTTTAATGTTGATGACGATCAATGGACCAAACTTGGCTGCAACGAGAGTACTGTGTACCTTTTCCTTTCGTATCGATGACTCAATTTTTTTTATCTATTATATCTATCTTAATCTATTTGTAATCAGTTGTAATTTTAAACTTTAAGATACTTCATGCTGAAAATAAATAGCGAAATAATGTGGAATGATTTATACTTAGTTGAGAAGCTCATGGCTAAATAATAACAGCTGCATGGGTCGATCTCCAAGGTTAAGCTGCGCTTGCCAAGGTTAATCTGTGGATGGGTGACCATATTAACATGTCGAGACTCCTCCGTGCCTCGGATAGTACGTTAGTCTGCTGGTACAGACTGTCATTTGTAGATCTTAGGTACTCGTTACGGATTGTTAGAATCCTGAAAATCTGACTCTACTCTTGCTAAGAAATACCGTATCACCCAGTTAATGGGTTGTGGAGGTCTTTCCACGTAAAATACTGGTACACATCATCATCCACCTAGCATTTTCCTAACTATATTGTGGTCGGCTTCCAGTCATACCCGATTTAGCTGAATACCAGTATTTAACGTGGAGCGGCTGCCTACCAAACCTCTACAATCCATTAACTGGGCAACATGGTACTTCTTGGTAAGACTGGAGTCAGATTTACTGGCTACTGACAATCCGTAACGACTGCCAAAGATCTACAAATGACAGCCAGGACCAACGGCTTAACGTGCTTTAAGAGGCACGGGGGAAACTCGATATGTTAAGATCACCTATCCACAGACCAACCTTGGCAAACGTTGCTTAACCATAAAGATCGACCCGTGCGGCTGTTATTGTTGAGCCACACGCTCCTCATGGATAAAGAATTCGGTACACGTAATAGGTGGAAAAAGGCTAGGCAGATGATGATGATGATTTATAATATACTTACCTACTTATTTTCAATAGATGTTTTACAACATATACAGGTATTTTTTTACCATTCCAACCAAACCACCATATTCCCTCCTCGCTTAATAAATGCACCATAAACTTCAATATATCTTCCAGTGACAAATATTAAAGTTTGCGGTGCCACGTTAAACGTAGGTATAGTGGCCTGGAGTGTTGCCAAGCGTCCGAATTAGAGCAACTATATATCAGATGGGAATTCTAAAGGCATGGAACTGGAAAAGAGTGATTATAAGAAACTTCGGAGTTGTTGTTCAAGAGTTGGGGCAATTGGAACAGTTGGTTGTTGATTGCTTTAGGTAAATGGAAATTAAGTTTATTAGCAGGTAGTTTTATAGTTCTGTGCGATGCTGAAGTTGAAGTGGGCGGGGTGATAAGTTCGGCATACAAGGTGGGGTACTTTTTGCCCCGGTCTGGGCAAAAAAAATGTTAATTCATTAGTAATGGATGTTTTTAAGCCCACGTTTGTACGGATTTGTGCTAAAAATGTGGTAAAGCGGTAGATAATGGTAAGCGGGTTCCAATTACAAATACTCTCTCTTGATTGGTGTTCAGGCTGAGCATGGTTGGGGCTTTCAGTAATGGGTCTGTTTTTCAGCATATAATAGTAACATTTATTTGCCCATTTTGTTCTTTAATTATACATGGTTATTTAAAAAACACCAACAAAATCTTATGCGAAAAAAAAAAACTCAGCTGTTGCCCTACATTTTGAAGAGTTATACGAACATAAATGTAGGGAACAGCTGATTTTTAATCACGATTTCAGGTTTGGTCCCATAATAAAAAATGTTCATAATAATGATTACAATGACCTATTAAGAGGTTGTTGTTGTTTTTCAAATAACCTTGTATACTTTATAAAAATGAAATGTTTGGGAGGAAAAAACTATTTTGAGGGTTTCGTACCTCAAAGGAAAAAGCAGAACCTTTATAGATTCACTTTGTTTTCCGTCCTTCTGTCTGTCTTGTGTGTGTTTCCGGTCTTTGAGCGTAACATACACAAGCCACGTTTACAGATAAAAAAATAATTTAACTGTAGTCATATATTTCTGTTAAACACTGCCGTAGATCATTTTTTTTTTTTGTAGACAATAATAAACCTAAAACCAACCATCATTATTTTGAGTCCATCATTATTCAAAGATTCGGAAACATGATCCTTCAGAACTAAAAATAACTCAGTTCCCTAACTCAATTTACTGAACCTATATCACTAAAACAGTTTGTAAGTTGTTGACAAAGCTGAGCTAATAAATTTCTGTTCTCTTAGTAGAATCTACTTAGGAGTTACCAGCTTCCACAAAAATAATCGGAAAGTTTTTCAATATTTTTCGAATCGACCTCTTTTAGGCGTGTCGATAAGGAAGGCCGGAGCAATGTGGTACTTTTAGTCCTTATTGTAGGTCTTGTTAAATCCATTGGAAGCCTCTTTAAAGTGAGAGGGGAATAAACCATTTTTCTTTTCTTTCTTTCTTTCTTTCTTCTTAAATAGCAAGGGTAACATTTCGATAAATGGCACTGGCTTGTTTGATTAAGCTATAAAACATTAATGGCAATATAACAAAATACGAAACTTCATTAAATAATACCGCTGTAGTGGTAGTAAACCTAAGTACTTTTAAGGCTATTGTAATCGCATATATAATGGTACTAGCAGTGCCCCGCGGCTTCACCTGCATAGTTCCCGTTCCCGTGGGAATACGGGGATAAAATATAGCCTATGTTACTCAGGGTGAATGTAGCTTCCTAACGGTGAAAGAATTTTTGAAATCGGTCCAGTAGTTTTTGAGTTTGTTCGTTACATACAGAAATACAAATCTTTCCTCTTTATAATATTTGTATAGATTAGTAATTAATATAGATGTTATCCCAATAAACGGGCAGTCTTACACAACAACATTCATTCGATTCATTTCTATCCTATCGCCAATCCTTGAACCGCACTCCATAAGTACTTATGATGAAATCTTTTGTAAACTGAAGAACAATGATTATATCGTTCATCTACGACATTATTACCAAGAACTTCCATCAGAAGAAGTAAACAAATATCCATCAAAGAAATTCCTCAAAGTACTCGGTGATCCTTGATAACGTAATCTTAGTCTAGAACATATTACGAGACTTTCGAGAGAGACGAAAAAAATATTTTTTTTGGAACGAGATATTGATCCAAGAATATGTCATATTAGAAAGTTGCAAAGTTATTAAATAACATTGAATAAATATGTGCGTCATACGTTCTGTTCCCTTAATAAGGTACGGCGAACTTTCCCGACCAACTTTGGTAACTTAATTCCGACCAAAATAAGGTTTTTTTTACGTCTTCTGTGGTCATCTTCAGGTAGGGAGATGATAACACTGACATATATCTCTCTTGGTTCAGTGCTTTCGACAAAAACATAGGCAAAAACTTTTGACATTTTGCCGTATGAGGAAAATTCTGTCTGTGTAGTTTATTAGTTGTTTTTGACGATATAGAGCGGTTTACTCGTAAATATAAAACAAAAGCGAATGGGCAGACAAAAGACGGATGGATATCAGCGTTTTTCCCGAAATGAAAGGAGGCTAATGGTCTTAGTAACTATACATAGTAGATGTAAAGCAAGAACCATGCATATATTGGCCCCTGATTTTGGAAATAATGATCTCTATCGCGTTTGCCCCGCATGGTATTTCATAAAAACTCGGAAATACTAATTCTTGGAAATTAATGAACCATTCAATAAATTTTGAAACGCATTCGCAATATAACTGGTTCTAAAAAATAATTTTAAAGCTGTTTCGAGAAAGAAAACTCATAACTAAAATTTCATCGCGTCACTGTTGACTGAAAGTGAGCTCAAAAGACGAGCGGCATTGCCACGTTGTATGGCAATGCTTATTTTCTGTCCGAGGTAAAAGCCAGCCCTCGGGTCACGTGACGAGTCAACTTAGCGTTTAGCAAGTTCTTGAAATAATGCATGAACATTCGGAACCCACAGTTCAAGCCAATAATTAATTTGCTTTCAAACAGAAGAAAAGCAAGTTGCTGGCGAAATTAAACCTCTGTCACTGTTGTATTCTCTCTTCTTATTTTGTTTTATTTTCGACACACCGACAATATGTGTAGCATCTTTTAAACACACGCACTCACCGGTACTCCTATAAGCCACTTTCCTACAATACTTTTCCGCTGCATGTTTTAAGCCATAAAAGTTTACGCGTTTGCATGCACCTTCCAAGCCACTCCAGTAGTTTGGGCCAAAAACACAATTGCACAGAGATAACACTACCAGAAAAACCTCTTAAAAGAAACAGCCGTAAACATAAGAAACCCGTTTTCCCGGTTGCACGTAGGATCCGTTTGGTTAAAATTTTTGCGCACTTACTACTAACGTGAAGTGGGCTGAATATATATTTTATGACGTACTTAACAATGATGTACGGGAGTTGTATCGTTTAGGGTTTTTTCTTAATGCGGTTGGAAGTACCTGTTACCTGTACATTTGTCGTAATGCGGTTCGGTTCATTTTCTGTTTGGATACCTTTTTTCCATGGATGGGAAATCGTCAAATGGCTTCTTCCGCTCTGGGTGGAGCGGAAGAGAGTGTCAGGCTCTTACTGACTTAAAGGGTAAGTCTGGGCCCCATAGGGTAAGCACAGCAGGCACTTACGCTATGGGGCCCAGACTTCTTTGCTGACATCTCTTTGAGGCGTGCGTGGAATACAACGTGCCGTCGACTCGGTCCTGGTTGTTATCGGACTGCGAGTCACTCATCGCTTGCTATCCGCAGGCTAAGCCGTTGGTTCTGAGCATGATGTCTCTCCGGTTGTGACAGGTTGCGTATATGAGTTGTTTGAATAATAGGGTTATCTTGATATGTATTATCTCTGCGAGAATGTCTATATTTCAAAGTCCAAAGTTCAGATATAGAAAGTTGAGTTCTATATTTTTTTATCAAACGTATTTGGTAAGACTAGAAGCAGATGCCAATATAATTGGAAATAGGTAGACGATGATGATAGACGATATTTATAGTGTTTTAAAGTTGTCGCCATCTTAATATTTCTGTCACTTCTAAACTCAAAAAATACGGTTGGTGTTTCATTAACCCTCAGTGGCAAAAGACAAAACACTGAAGGTAAATTGAAGAGAAACATTTTATTGTAGAATTCGTGAACGTCATGGTCCTTCTCCTTACAACTGAGTGTGTGTAAATAAATGCTTGCTTTTTTTGTATCAGAAAAATTGTCCTAAAATGGTACAGGAACAAGCACAGCTTGATTTAGTGGTAACAAGCGCTTCTACTGAGCATAACATAACTTAAAAATTTATTTTCTCTCAGACGTTTCTTTGTCAGAAACTGGTACTCTGCATTAGAAAATCCGGTCACAGAAATGCCCGCTACCTCCCCAGACAGAACTTTGTATTTTTATAATAATTATAAACTAACATTTTAACAAATTAAATAGTTATGAGGTATGGAGGTCGTACTATAGTGTCCGAGGTTTTATATCCAGGTCGTGAAAAGCATTTCTGGGTTTTTTCATTTCCATCTACACCTGTTTGATAATAATTTGGAGTGATGGAATTCAAACAGTGTTGGGCAGGTCACATGTAAAATGTGTTCCAAATGTTTAGATGACAATTTATCGAGAGTTTACAATCTCTCAAGATATTTTATAACCTGACGGAGTTTGCCATTTTCCAGTGACGAAATACGATAGCTGCTGTACACCTTTATGTAATCTTTCAACTCTGCCTGTATTTCCGGCCGCATTGATATGTAATGTAATATCCAAATATCATTTAATGCCTACAAAAGCTGTAACAAAACAAGAAGAATTAAGCGAACCCTGACTTACTCCATTTACAAAACAATACCTCTCAGAAATGTACAGAACCTAAACAAATAGCTTTCGGCAAACTTCTATACATTGTACACTTTGCTGTATAACTTTTTAGTGCCCAATTTATCTATTGAGAAACAACTAAAACTGTTCTCAAATGGACCTATCCGCTGTTTGAGAAAACCGTCCCCCAATTTGGAGTTTGCGGAAAGTTCGTCGGCATTATTTTGTGAAAAACTTTTCAAGTATTTATTACATTTATTTACTCTACTTCCTTGTTCCTTATCCCTTGGCTCATTACCAAGATTCGGGCAGTTTATTGTAACTCAGAATTGCACATTATGGTGAAAATTTGTATCATTCGTTTTGTTTTATTAAATTTTACAATACTGGGGAATATGCATACATATTTTTTGCAAAATAAAAACTTATTTGCTCGAGTAAAAAATAATGAAATAATTTTTAATATATTATACATTCTTCCATACATATATACTTCCGAAACGATGAAGTTCAAAGCTTCAAAGTTGATAATTAGGAAGAGAAGTCCTATACGAACTCTGAAGAAGTCAAATTCCATGATGCCTATACAATAGCCATAGAAAACAGCGTCGAAACACGAGAGGGACAGATATATATATATATATATATTACTAGCTGCTGCCCGCGACTTCGTCCCCGTGGAATCCCCGATTTTAAAACATTCTTTATCGCTGCTCCGCTCTTATTGGCTTAAGCGTGATGATATATAGCCTAAAGCCTTCCTCGATAAATGGTCTATTCAACCCAAAAAGAATTTTTCAATTCGAACCAGTAGTTCCTGAGATTACCGCGTTCAAACAAACAAACAAACAAACAAACTCTTCAGCTTTATAATATTAGTATAGATATATTAATATTTACATCGTTTCAATATTTCGATCAATTTTGATTATATTTTCAGTGTTATATTTTTGAATATTTCCATTTTTTTCGTGCATATTCATTATTGTCTTTCTTTCAGTCTCTTTTTTATAGTCGGGAAATGGCCCACTGTTAACTATTTATTTCTTGAGTTCTTCCCCGAATTTTCATTGTCCATTTATAAAGCCGATAACAGTGAAAACCTACAGCAAATGGTAGCAAATAATACTCGATCTTACGCTGAAATGTGTGACACGATTGTGTTTATTTTTGTCAGAGTATTCGTCTAGTAATCACCGACCTTATCTAAATTTTGATTAAGAATTCCTAAAAATTGTTAGTATTTCTTAGTAACTTCTAATAATGTACTTGAAATACACAACTTTAAAACCTATTGCTTTTTATTTTTTGGACGAGATGTTATCTTGAATTTGTTCAATCAAAATATAAGTGTATAAAACTGTTATGTTTAATTCAACGAATTAAACTATCAAATAAATAATCAATTAAATTATCATTACCAGATGGCCATTCTCAAAATCCGATACAAGTTATCACAGCCAATAATTAGTCTGAAACTCATTAACTATACTTACTACCGATATACAAACTAAGAGCAACGTTGCATGCGTTAACAATGTCATATTATTGCTTGTACAACAGGATATAAAGTGTCAACAAGCAATACCACATTGTATTTTACGGACCCATTATTATGCATTTCCACAACAACGGATACTCAAGTTTCCTATTTAAATGTAATAATTATATAACGGATTGATTTGACGGCCCGGGTGGTATTAATTTATGTTTGCGTGTTCAATTCTTGATCCTGAATAAATATTATAGTTTAGTATCTAAGGTTAAGCAACGCTTGCCAAGACCAGTCTGTGGGTGGGGGACCATCTTAAACTACCGAGACTCCTCCGTGCCTCGGAAAGCACGCTAAGCCGTTGGTGCTGGGTGTCATTTGTAGATCTTTGGCAGTCATTACGGGTTGTCAGAAGCCAGAATATCTGACTCCTGTCTTGCCAAAAATACCGTGTTAGCCTGTTAATGGGTTGCGGGGGTCTGGTAGGCGGTAGCTTCACGTAAAATACTGGTACCTATTCAGCCGAATCCAGTTAGAATGGAAGCCGATAATACGGTGTATATGTATATGTGTACCGGTTAATGGGTTGTGGAAGTCTGGTAGGCAGTTCAGCAGCTCCACGTAAAATACTAGTATTCATCGAGACGACAGGCGGCATACGATGGACTTTGCTGAAAACGTTGGGCGACACGTTTTGTGCATCAAATGTTACCTAGTGGAAACGAGGCTTTAGTCTACCAGGTGAGGCCAGCATAGCAGACATGTTGATTTTTATTTCCATTTTGGATGAAAGCAAAAATAAACCTGTACGTAGACCTTCCTAAACAGTGAAATTTAAAAAACGTGTTGGTAAAATAATTATTAAAGCAAAAGTTTGGATGGATGTTTTTACTAAATCATGCTGGAAGGTTTCTTCCACTCTGGAAGGATCGGAAGGCAGTGTCAGACTCTTACTGACTAAAACTCACCCGTGATCCTTCTAGTGCCCTTTGTGTTCCATGGCCGCGGTGAGTCTTTCGAACACATTTTGCAACCTGCTAGGGTTGGGAAAGGTTAGGCTCTTCCAGTATGATTCAGATTGCAGCGGAACAGGGCCCCATGTCTGCTATTTTTATAAATTTGTCATTCTAGCACGATCCCATTGTCATTTTGTTAAAAATTGGTAATCTGCTAAATTCATAATGGGCGATCATTGGTTGGTAAATGGTCTCGTAATACTTTTTGATAATAACCGAGCTATTAAAAGAAATGGCACATCGACGTTCTAATGGTAGGTCACTGATTAAGGAACTATTAAAATTTATATACGCATACATCTGTCATTAATTTGTCATTATGTACGAGATTACCATTCTATGCCATTTTTTTCAATGGAGTGTTACTGGTTACCATTGGGAAGTCATAGTGACGCTTTTATATTACTAGATTACCAAACTTGTAAAACTCAACCGTTATGAAATCAAAGATAGACCATTCTGACACTGTTGCAATAGCAGACTTGAGGCCCTGGTTGAATTTTGTTACAAAGATAGATTGTATGTTATTACATACTAAATGTAATAGCTCTTTTCTTTTGCCGGGAATATATTCCCTTAGGAAAAAAATATAGTAATGATAGCAAAGGCGGAGTGCCTTTCCGCAAACACATCACTGTCAAGGAGCCGCTCAAATCTGAACTATGAAAGAGGTCCCGAATAACAAGCGCCCTAACTGGCCCTTAAATCTCGGGCCCTAATAAACCTAACGGTGAAACCCTACTTTCTCTTTTTTATTTTTATGTCATTATGGGCCTACAGGCCTAAGGGAAAATTCGTAATATGACTTACTTAATGAATTTGAGGTAAAAGTTTTTTTGGTATATTTTCAGTTCAGTTTTTATGCTATTTTGCAGATGTGTTAATTTCGGGAGAAAAATAAAATAACTTTTTAGGGTCGAAAATCTCAATTTTTTAAAGCTTTTTTTTAATACTTGACCACAGAAAATATTGCGTGAGTCATCTCTTTTTGCTATTCCGCAAAACCTCTAATCACTGTCTTTTTACTTTTATGTTTCCAACTGGACTGAGTCGTAAAACTGCACAGCATTAAAAAAACAACGCACCTCGTACTCATTAAAACATCCCGGCCCGTTCGATTGAAACCACAAACCGTCAAATCCAGTCTTGTCCGGGGCTCAATGGCCAGTCGATGTCATCCTACTATCGTTCGAACGCAACAACAATAATACGTCTAACTCTTTCTATCGCTGCCTGTTAGAGCGGAACGACTGTCTCGCCCGTTTCCAATCCGTTCGTTAGGGTTGACTGGTATACGTTTGGACCTAGATCTAGTCGCATGAAACTGACGGCACGGAAATTACGGCACTTTGAATTATCGCGGCAATATTCATTGCTATTTGTTGCTAAATTGTTTTTTTTTTCCTTCATCTATTGTATCGGTTCTTTTGTTGAGAGAAAAGAGAAAGAGACCAGTGATGTATTGGAAGTTTAATTAATGTTTGCTGTTTCAATTCTTGGTGGAAACATGGTTGCAACTGTGCTTAGGATATTTTGCACTTCGAGAATTTCTTGATTTCGAGGAAACTATTGCTGAATTTATGTCACGTGTGTCCCTTTTATAAAACCTAAAGTAGTAGGTTTTGTAAAGACGTAAAGTCACAAATGATAAAAAAAACTAGTTTTACAGCGAGACCTTTTCACTCGCTATTGCTGTTTGCTTTTTATTCAAAGTTGGTCGGTTATAAAGGTCAAGCGAGCGAAGTGGCGCGCGGCGGGAAAAAATATCAGCCAAGTTCGAGTTGGATTAGCGCGCATAGAGTTTCAAACAAATTCTGTACCAAAGAAATGACTAAGTTTTCCTGTTTTTGTACATATAGGGACTTAAGTAGATAACTATTTACTTGATATTATTCAAAATACTAGACTCATATTCCGGAGGAACGGGAAGGGTCTGGTGAATTGTCAATTTACATATGTAATTATATTTTAAAATTTCTAAGTTTAAGAACTATATTTTTTTAACATGATTCTTTCATTTGAACTTTAAATCTTCATCTTTTTATAAATCTGAAAATACATAGGTAGGTATCTAAATTTAAAACCAAATAAACTAAAAAAATACTATGTTTTGACTTGATTCTACGAATTGATATCATTTTTTTGTTTATCACGTTCTCTGCCAAAATATGCGTTTTGCATTCAGGCCGTGGCGGTCACTGTTGGGCGACAGCAAACATTTCTGTTCGCCTGTAACAGATTCCCGGTATTCCTTGCGCAGAGGCTGTGTCAGACGGTAGGCGACGCTTATTAACATTTATAATTGGTATAAAATGTTGCTTGTGAGAATTAAAACATTTTTTATGACGTCAAATATATCCCTTAAACCAATAAAACACACTGATGAAATTTGGCAAAATTATAAATTTTTATCTGCCTCCAGATGAAAACGGGGTGTCAAACCACCATTGTCTGAAATAGCATCGAACGTATAACACGTTCGATGCTATTTCAGACAATGGTGGAACTGATCTAATAAAACAAACACTGAACACAAATTCGCCTGCATCGAAAGCAGTTACGTTTTTAAAAATGAGTACGCACTAACGCACAATCAAGCAGACAAATACTCTAAAATTTGGTGTTCAATTGCGTTACTAAAAACCCACACATATAGCTTTTCTCGAATATTTTCTATGTTCCACAAAGATCAGTTACAGATTAATTATATTTATAGACAGGTAAATTTTAATGAATAGCAAAATTCCAAAGATTGCGTTTGTGGAATAGAATTCACCATGGTTCTTAAGAAGTTTATTTGTTTAACTAATCTAACCTCAAAACACAAAAAAAATCGAAAAGAAATGACGCTAAAAAAATATAAAGCTACATAGCATACATTTTATCAGTGCATGCCCAAAAAGGTCTTAAAGGCCCAAAAGGGCACAATAAGCTGCGAAATAAAAAAAATAAAATATGTCAATGGTGCAGCGATGCATAATGTGTCACCCAATTGACACGTTGTGCAGCGCTGCATCATTGAAACGACAGCAAAGCTTATAATTTTATGGCTGTCAATCAATTTGCCCTTGCAAAATAAGGAATAAACCAGCATATTGCATTAATCCTTGCGTTTATATTTACCAATAATACAAGGTATCACAGGAACAACACAAAAAATGTTCGCCATTTTGTTCAGTTATAGAACCAGAAATGCGCGATTTCAGGGTTGGTCCACTACATAGTCATGTCCCATAGTAAAAGTTGGTCATGCTTCCTTCAGTCTGTTAAGTGCTGGATATTTTCGAATCTACTTAGAAAAGGTAAGTAAGGTTTGACTTTTGTCTGGTTGTGGGGACCTGATTAGCATCGTTTCACCGCTAGGAAAATAATCCATCTGCACACAACTTCCCGCTTTTTAGATCCACGGTAATAAGTTCTTCTGGTCGTGCATTTATGCAACTTTGCTCAGGACTCTATAATATTTATTAATGATTTAACCAGTACGGATTGTATGGAATTTAAAAGAGACTTTGACCTCTGAGTTTATTTCGGTGTTTCTTCTCAGGGTAGTCGGCTAGGAAACAGCAGCTTCATCTAGCTTAAAATGACCAGAAATATTTGACGTGTAAAAGTGTTATGTTTAACCTATGTACTTACAAAATAAATGTCATCTATCATTTAACGAAAAGAATAACACGCTTAAATATTTTCCATGTAATTGCTGTTTTTGATAGATGGTATTTGCTACATAAACTAAACTAAATTCGACTTAACTAGCATTTATTACTACATTGTCATATCGGTATATTTAAAAAAAAGTTTTAACAGCCTGACTACCGAGTTATCCAAGCAGTGGCTGGAACGATGCATCGCAATATTATGGAACCATTGACCAATGATAGCGGTTATTATACACCGTTGAATAGAGCTTAGCCGAAGTGCATTTTCATGCTTACCTTTTTGCTACCTGTCTTTTGAACTATAGGGGAAGGAAGCGGTATATGTAAGGTTGGTGCCTCGCCTCCTGATGGCTAGAAAGTCTTTTGTTGTTCTTTGTTGTGGGGAAACTGGGTCAGTCGGTGGTCAGTGTGTTTGTGTATTGGGTTTTTGAAAGATGTGTCACTGTGTCATATAAGATGGCTGTTAAGGAAGGAGGGTAAAAAAAGTAAAATTATTTGCTAGTTATATTTATTTTTAACTAGCGACCCGCCCCTGCTTCACACGGGTGCAATGTTGATATTAAATCTCTGCTATATTATGCATGTAGTATACATATAAACCTTCCTCTTGAATCACTCTATGTATTAAAAAAAAACCGCATCAAAATCCGTTGCGTAGTTTTAAAGATCTAAGCATACATAGGGACAGACAGCGGGAAGAGACTTTGTTTTATACTATGTAGTGACAAGTAATTCTGCATTTTGGATTCGAATATAAATCATTTTTTACTGAGAGTGATCGTCGTTCGACTGTCGTTAAGTGCGGCCTTTTTTAATCTCTGAAAAATGAACGGTTCGTTTGGAATGCTATGGGAGCGAGGCCATGGACAAAAACCAGATTTGTACAATTTTATTTAACAGTTCCTTTTACATAAAGTGATTACTGATAACTAAGCGAAATGTTTAAACAAGTTTTCAACCGACTTCCAAAAAAGGAGGAGGTTCTCAATTCGACTGTGTTTTTTTTTATTTTATTTTTATTTATTTTATTTTATTTCTTAAGAAAACTTACAGCTAGGATACAGATAGTTTACAGTAAGTTAGTGAAAGAAGGCCAATTAAAAGTTTTCACTAACAATATTAGGGTAGCACAAGAAACAGTAGACAGGCAAGAGGAAGTAAGAATTAAGTAGTAAGCACTCGGAGAATGTCAAGAAAGGGTTTTAGTGAACTTCAAAGAAGCTACTACTCAGTATTTTTTTAAGTTTCGGAACACTGGTAGAGAACAAGTCAAGATCATCAACACTCTGACACATCGTGTTATATGCCCTGCAAGCTCTTATTATATATGAGTTTTGGCGATATATGCACCGCACAGAGGGAACATACAATGGTCGATGGTTCCTTAAGTTGAAGGAGGGAACACGCAGCCCAATTTTACCCATCAGTTCGGAACAGTCGGTTGAACCATTTGCCAAGTTAAATAGAAATAACATGTCAGCAATTTTCCTCCGTTCAATTAGCGGAAGAATATGAAACTTCCTACAGCGGCTGTGATAGCTAGGTAAATATGTTTTGGATCTAAACTGAATGTACCTTAAGAACTTCTTTTGAATACTTTCAATGCGATTAACGTAAGTGTTATAATTGGGATTCCATACTGGTGAGCAGTATTCGAGGTGACTGCTTACAAAAGCACAATATAGAATTTCGAAGGTTTTGATATTTTTAAAATCTGCTGATATCCTAAAGATGAAACCTAGAGCCTTAGAAGCTTTTTTAATAATAGTATCGATGTGTGTGTCAAACAAAAGTTTCGAGTCAAAAGTAACGCCTAAATCTCTGATCGTGTTAACTCTGGCTATTGAAGTATTGGCTAGTTTGTAATCATAAAAAATAGGTTTAGGTTTGCGAGTGAAGGTACATATATAACATTTCGAGACGTTGAGATCCAAGCGGTTGGCCACACAATACTCCTGAAATTGGTCCAGATCACGTTGGAGACGTTCAGCGTTTTCATTAGTTCTAATTTCACTTAGAATCTTCATGTCGTCCGCAAATAGTAGAACTCTTGAGTTCGAGAAACATGAAGAGACGTCGTTGATGAAGATGTTGAATAACAAGGGTCCCAAAAGCGATCCTTGTGGAATTCCTGAGGGGATAATCATAGTTCTCGATGTGTATCCGTTGAGAACAATAGTTTGACATCTGTTGGCCACATAGGAAGAGAACCACCTGTAGAGATTTCCACTGATACCTACAGCCAAAAGTTTACGCAGAAGTATGGCATGATCCAAGCGGTCAAAACACTTGCTGTAATCAGTGTAGATTACATCTACTTGCGTGCGTTGAGCCATACATTCAGTCAAGTAGTCAGCACAAAGAATGAGATTAGTGGTTGTGGATCGACCTCGCAAAAAACCATGTTGACGGTCACTGATGCTTAGTTTAAGACAAGCATAAAGCTGCTTGTGTATAATTTTTTCCAGAATTTTAGCAAAAATGCATAATTTGGATATGGGCCTGTAGTTCTCCACATGATCCCTAGGTCCTTTCTTGTGGATCGGAGTGATCAAGGCCGATTTCCAGATTGAAGGTACCTCACCTAAATTAAGTGACCGCCTAAAGAGTAGTGAAAGAGGACGAGTCAAATTTTTGGCACAATGGACGATAAAAACTGGTGGAATATTGTCTGGCCCTGCAGATTTAGATAAGTCAACTCCTTTAAGTAAATTGAATACTTCTAATTCGTTAACTTCGACTGAATGTATGTCCGAAACAATATCGCTCAAATGCATGTTTGATCCCCACGCGCGGTCATTTGAAACATTATCGTCATCGTTGGTAATATCAGTAGGACTGAGAAAATTTGAATGAAAATATTCGCCAAACATGTTGCAGATATCCTCTCCTGTACTTGATGTGCTATTTTTATATTTAAGTACGGAAGGATAAGCGTTGGTTTGATTTTTTGATTTGACGTACGACCAAAACGCTTTAGGAGTCTTAAGAATGCCTTCTTCAATTTTTGAAATATAGCAGCTAAACATTTCACTTTCGACTTCCTTGGCACGCTGTCTGAGCAGAACAAAAGACTCGTGATCGGACAAGTTACCGTATCTTTTAAATTTAGCGTGATACTTCGCTTTTTCTTTTATAATTTTAATCAGTGGTTGTTTGAACCAGAGAGGGTATCTGCTACTTGGAACTACCGTCTTAATAGGTACAAAAGAATCACGGAGTTCATTGAGAGTGGTATAGAAAAATGATACGGCATCTTCGAGTGACCTAGTACTCACTTCGTTTTCCCAGTCGATCAGGCCCAGCCGGTGATTAATGGCCGTATAGTCGGCTGATTGATATAAGAATTTTATACGAGGACGCATAGGAAGAGTATGAAGCTCCACGAAATCAGCTGACACACAAAGAGCCCTATGATGTGGATCTTCCGGCACTAAAGGATCGGCGCAACTTGTTACTGAAACCTCGCTATTTGATAAGACTAAATCTAATATTCTATTGTTTACATTTGAATGCGAGTTGTATTGCGCGAGATTGCATACTGTAAAATTATCAAACAAATGGACTTGAACATGACCTTGGATATTACTAGGGCAAACTAACTGACCCTCATCATCTGGTTCCCAGTTTATATTTGGAAGATTAAAATCACCAAGAATTAAAAATTTATCAGCGGGATGTTTCTGAACAATATCTGTTAGGTTATTAGAAAAATTTGTTAACTGACCTGCTTGGGAGTGTCCAAGATTTTGATTACAGATGTACACTACACAAATATGCATTTTGTACGATAGTCGCGGTCTCTTCCTGTGTAGGGTGAGAGTAATCCACAAGTCTTCAGCAGACGAGAACCATTCACTGCGCAGATTACTAATAAGTTCACGTCGTACTGCAATAAGTACACCACCTCCCAAAATTTGCTTCGTACTAGAATAGTTTCTATCGCGTCTCCACACTATGTAACGGTCGTCAAACAACTCACTGTCTTTAATTCCTTCAATAAGCCAGGTCTCAGTTAAGCAAATAATATCGTAGAAATTAACACACACATTACGATAGAATACAGACGTTTTTGTACGCAAACCCCGAACATTTTGGTAAAATACACTAATAGGTGACATCGCAAACAGAAATAATACTTAGTACTGATTCAATAGAAATTGCTATGTAAGGTACATTCATTTCAAAACCAAAAGTTAAAATGTGATACATTAAGAGAATAAGGAAGATCAAGCTAATTACAACCTTAGTTCCATGCAAAAAGGATTCAATAGAGAAATTGCTATGGTCAACACCGAGCGATAAGAGAACAAAAGGGCTGCGGTAAAGGAATGTGCATAAAAAAATGGCACCAGTGATTCTCAAACTATTAGCGTAGTGCGTGCGAGCATACAAACATGACAAATCGTAAAACTGACACAATATTTTTAATTTATAAACTTTTTTAAGTCGTGTTCCGTTTTTATATGATGAGTTGGGGAAGTAATATTTTTCTTTATAAGGATTTTGCAACCAACTACCCAAGTGTATAAAAAACCTCGTTCCTTAGCCAGCTTCTTTGTTTTGTTCAACAGCATTTTGTTCTCAAAAGTTAAATGATCATTGACGTAGATGACACTGTCGGACTGCAGGCCCAACTTGCTTGCAGTTATAGATGATTTAAGTTTTTTAGCAGCGGCCACGAAGTCATTTTTGAGGTATCTGTTATGAATTGAGCAAATAATATTTTTATTATGATCGTTATATTATTATAAAATTGTATACGATGGTTTGAAAGAGCATCTTAGTATTTCTAGTTTGGTGAAGATCTGATGAAGAACAAAGATAGGAAACGGAACTTTTTGTAAACGATAGCAAATCTTTTGGGATTGCTGAAATCGCATGTTTGTTTATTGTTTACACCAATATTTATACCGCGTACGCTGTCGGGTGGAGGTGTACCACCAAAAAGTGAAAAATAAAAACTTTTTTTTTCTTGTGTAGGAGTCGATTGTATTTATTGTAAAAAGTATTTTTAGATTTGTTGCGTATCTTTTGAAACCAAGAAAAAATACTGGGATATAACAAAGCTGTTTAAAAACTAATTAATTATGCAGCTGTACACAATATTCTATATTGCCTACCACAAAGGTACCATTAATGTCAACAGAAACCATTAATAGGACTATAGGCAGAGACGTACTGTAATTTCGAATCCAATCTCCAAGGTGATACAAAGACTCATTGTACTCATGCTTACAATAAGTAATTACTAAGCGTCGCGACGTCGCCGTCACCGCGTTGGGGCGCTTCAAACGTCACATCATCTCTTAAATTAGCAAAGGCCTTGCTAGATTGTCTATTGTAAAGATCTATCTATGACACGTCAATGTAACAGTGAAGAAATACTGCTTTACAGAGTTGCTTACATGCTCAATATTCCGTGGCTGCATCTCTGTATTAAAAATTGAGGAGAGACGAAGAAAACCACAAAATCATTCAATAAAAGAATGTGTGTTTGACACGCCACGGTCTATCGGGTCAGCTGGTTACTGTGTTGTGGAAGTCGGATTATAATCAATAGTTCCATGTAAAATACTGGTACTCAGCAGATGCTGTCGATTTAACTAGAAGTCGATCCGAAGAGTTTAAGCAGATCGATGTTTTTGAGACGTCACTACCTACAAAGCTCATAATATCGCTGATCGTTAAATATTTGTACACAAGTAGCACCTCGCGGTTTCACCCGTGTAGTTTCCGTTCTCGTGGGAATACGGGGATAAAATATAGCCTATGTCACCCGGGGATAGTGTAGCTTCCCAACAGTGAATAGTGTGAGAATTCTTCAAATCGGCTCAGGAGTTTCGGAGCCTATTCAATGCAAACAAACAAACAATCAAATCTTTCCCCTTTTTAAGAAGAATATTAAGGATAGATTACATTACATTTGTCGCGGTTTCGCTGTCATAGCGCGTCCCAATGGAACCAAGACCTGAGGCCCTGGTATACCTTCCGCCCCGTCCAAGGGCAAGAGGTCCGCCGCCGCCGCCGCCTCTGCCACCGCCGCGGCTTCCGTCGCCGCCACTGCCGCTGCTGCTGTGGGTGCTGCGACTCCCGGTACTCGGGAGGGGGCTGAAATGGAGTGCCAGTAATGGTCCCATTTCGGCCTCCTCCAGAGACAAGTCGGCCGCTGTGCTATTGCGCAGTGGCTGATGCCTGTGGACGGTGAGCGTGGGTGGCTCGCCGTCCGATACCAGGCTGAGTCGACGACGCGTTGTGTTCCACGCGCGTCTCAAGGAGCCGTCAGCACCAGGGACAGGGCCCTATAGGGTCGGTGCCTGCTAGGGTTGCGGAATTTGTTCGAAAGAGTTACCGCGGCCCTAGAACGCAAAGGGCACAAGAGGAACACGGGTGGGTTTTAGTCAGTAAGAGTCTGACACTCCCTACCGCTCCACCCAGGGCGGGAGGGGGTCATTTGATGATTTCCCATCCAAAAAAAAAAAGGCCCTGGTATACCTACTCTACTGTTACAAAACTCAATTTTCCTCCCACCAGTGTGTACTACTCTCGTAGTTTTGTAACGATTCACTAGTTTCGAGCGAGCTCCGTTTCTCGGCCATCAAAATCCACTGCCCACACGCCGGATTATCTAGCTGACGAGCCACCAATATCTGACGTCACTGCTTTTCTATTGACAGTTTAAGGTTTAGACGAAGTTGGTGCTAATGATGTTGTAGTCTCGTGTTTTAAGAATTGATGTTATTGTCTTTCTGTTTTTGCCACTCATCAAGGATGGACTACGTTTATGGAAGTGACATTGAACAATGCCATTTAAGGATATTTTTTTTTAATAATCTCAAGTATCAGTAACAAAGCTTGAGCTATTTTATACCTACAGCCAAGAACAGACGAAGATTTCTTCGTTTACCATGGTCTGCCATGAGAACGAATGAGTCCATACTGTTAGAACTTTTTTTGACGACTCGGTTAGCGCAGTGGTTGAGCGATTGGCTGCTGCGCTACGTATCATGGGCTGGATTCCCGTTCAGAAAAAAACATTTGTATGGCCTACAGATAGTTGTGCCGGGTCTGGCTGTTTGTGTATTGTATGTTTGTGAACGCACCCAAGAGACAGAAGAAATTCCTAGTGGCAACGTTTATGTATTAAAACAAACTCAATATCACCAAACGGCTTTTTGTAATAATGCCAGGAACGTACCCTCAGTCTTTTTTGACATATTATACGTTCATCCAAGCATAACCTGGAAAGGCTCATGATATTGGGCCGGGTCGAAGGAAAGCGCGCTCAGGGTAGAACACAGGCTAGATGGTCCGATGCCATAAAGAAGGCTGTTGGTGGCAGCATGTACAGAGCGGTCCACATTGCAGAAGACCGCATGGCTTGTCATAATTATGTGGTCGCGATCCTCAGTAGTGAGAGGGCGACGAAGAAGAAGAATAGACAGGACGTTCCAAAGAAGGCAAGTCACGTAGTTTTCAATTTGCGCCTGGATCTTGTTCAAATAACGTTTCATAAGATAAGCATAGAAGAATGACTTCTAATGCGTCTAATTTCTCTGTTTAATACTTTTGAATACTTCAAATTCTGATTTCAGCTTGCTTTTGGTCATAAGCAGTTGTGTTTGTATTAATGTTTTTAATTCTCGGCGCAAAAACGACGCGGTGTTATAAGTTTGATGTGTGTGTGTGTGTATATTTTTTATTTTTTTCATATCAAACTTTCTTTTATTTTATTTTTATTGAGTCGGGAATATTTATATCTTAATTTAAGTTTTACTGTGTTTGCAATGAACAATGAGTAAAAATCTTTAATGTACAAATAACTATTCATTCTTGTAGGTGTTTGATAGTATTTATTTATTTATTTAGGGACAAAAAAAACAGTTACACGTTACAATTTCAATATCAAAGCTAATTAGGCTCATATAACATACGTATATATATAGTCTATAGTAGTCAAATACTCTATATCCGCTATAAACAACTAATTGCTTACAACATAACACACCACGCGGACATTGTAGGGTCGCCTGCCTTCCGCGTTATTGCTTCGTCAATGTGCACTTGCCTTGATTGGTTAGCCTTCCCCTCGTACATAAAGTTCAGTTTATCGATTGTTAGCGCGTCATTCAAACGATCAGCCTAGCCTTTTCACAACTATGTAGGGGTTGGTTTCTACTCAAACCGAACGCAGCTGAGTACCACATTATCTGACCTCCACAATACAGAGGTGTGGGTAGCTTGATTTTCCTTGGCAAGACTGGATATATGACCCGCTTATACCCAGCCAGAGTCCACTTAGGACTTCGGATGGAACCAGGGAACCTCGTTAATTGACATAAAATATAGCTATAGAGATGATGATAGATGCAATTAGTATATTTCCAGAACGAACTGCTTACAATGTATGTAAGTATAATGTCACCGGAAAATGGTAAGCTACGTAAGATTATAAAATATCTTGAGATATTGTAAGCTCTAAAACATTTGGAACACTTTTTTACGCATCAAAATTTGATAATCATTCCGAGACATTCCGAGAAATTGTAGAACAGTAAGCATTTATTTATTTATTAAAACTTTATGCACTAGTAAAAAAAACTGTACAAAGGCGGACTTAATGCCTTGGGCATTTTCTACCAGTCGACCTTAGGGTAGTGCAGAGACAACATGGCAGGTGCAACTTAAATGAAAAACAAACGGAGAGGAAAAATATACAATCATAAATACATAGATACATACATACAAATAAAATCAACAAAGGCTTTGAGAGAAACGAATCCAACGAATTAACGCTGTGATGATTCTTCCAACTTCTTGCGAATGTGCTCACGCGCCTTCACTTTAAAGAACAACCGACTAGTTGCGAAGCATCACCCATTCGAACCTAGCCTTTCCGTATCGGGGAGCCCTAAGTTCCCTGTGCCCTATGTTCCGCTGCTTGGCTAGGCCAGAAAATCCGATAAATTGTAGAGACTCTGATAGATCGCCAACATATAGTTAGTTCATGTCAGTTCACAATTTCTCGGAATTACTTTGAGATATTATTGACTATAAAATTTTGATTCGACAATTTACAATATTATATAATCTTACTCATTTTATAATTACCTGTTGGCATATACAAGCTTCAGCTCCTATCTAAAATCTGATTACCACGTCAGTACAACGCTCGACACATTAAACGGACATTGTACGGTCGCCTGCCTTCCGTGTTATTGCTTCTTCAGTGTGTACTTACCCTGATTGGTTAGCCTTCCCTTCATTCATAAAGTTCAGTTTATCGGCTGTAAGCGCAACACTAAAGCGGTTTAAATAATTTGAGCCTAAAATTTTGACATTTTGCCAATGAGTCTCGTGTTATACAGTGATTGGGTTGTGGAGGTTTAATCAGGGAGTCACTTCGTGTTAAATACTGGTCAGATGCATTCGGCTAGAGTGGAGTTCATTTATAAAAGAGTTGGGAAAAGGCTAGGCAGATAGATTAAAATAGATTTCGCTTACTGTTCGAAGGTAACTCGTATTCTGTTTGTATGTTTTGTCTGTACCGCAACAGAACCAGTTACATAATACTAAATCCACAGTATTTTCAACCACGGCAACTCCTCCTGGAAGCCAGAATCAACAATGGTAACAACCAGAAAAAAGCAAGATCTAAAAGCTCGACAAGCCTCGGACAAACTATATAACTGCCTAGGATACCGTAATAAATGAATCAGAAAAAAATAACACAGTAACAATTGCAAAAAATATTTTTGTGCTAACATTTTCTTACTCAGATGGTTTTTGACGAAGGAAGAAGGAAACTTCATATACTGTTATAATTATAATCATTTTACAATGTGCATCTATATTTACCTATATAATAAAGCTGAAGGGTTTATTTGTTTGCTTGAACGCGCTAATCTCAGAAACTTCTGGTCCGACTTGAAAAAATCATTCAGTGTTAGATAGCCCATTTATTGCGGAAGGCTATATTCTATTTATCATCACGCTAAGACCAATAAGAGCGGAGCACCAATCAAGAATGTTGCAAAAACGGGGCTAATTTTTCTCTCTCTTATGTGTTTACATATCTACGGTTTGCAATAACAAAAATGGTTCAGCCCAATCATATCTCTAAACTCACCACCAACGTAACACACCTGAGACAATTATGGTTGTAAACGCCATTATGGATCCTATTATAATAGTATAACAAAGCCTTTAATTCCAACACTATCATCATTGAAAGGTTCGGCCTCAATCTGGATATTGAGTTTAAACGGCGCCCTGTCTCCCTGAATGCCGTGTTGTTGGAACAGTAACAAGGTTTCAATATTGCGATGGACGTTCCCGGTATTTTCTGTTCACTGGAAATTTGTCTTTGTGATATCGGATTAACTTTTTGTTTTCATTGAAACATCATCATTTTATTTGTGATTGATTTCCGCTAGCATGTCGCGATGTGAACCAACTTTGTAGATAATATTTAAATGTTAATAAATTCTTAGATAAAACCAAAGGAACAAATGCAAAGTGCAATGGAAAGTAGCATTTAAGTAGTAGCACGTTAAGTTGTTGGTCCCGGCTGACATTTGTAGATCTTTGCAGTCATTACGGATTATCAGAAGCCAGAACCTATTTGAAGAATGTTGAGTTCCCCTCCCAGCTTTACCCCTCGTATCTGCGTTATGTCAGTCGTCTTTCACTCAGCCTCTTAACGAAACATGTATGGTAGGCGCCAAATAAATTTGCACGTGTCGTTTCCCAGATCCATTTTTATTGTCATTCTTAATAAATAGAAATACCGAATTGTTCCGAGTCTGACTCGTACATCACATACACAGTTCGTCTATTATAGAAATTAAGTCTCGATTTTTTCAAGTACATAACTAATAAAAAAATTCCTCCTGAAGTACACTGCACTCTCACTGTGATAAAACTACAAATTTACAATTTTTAGACTTTTTTATTTACTTTTGCTGAAAGACCTTGCTACTTGCTGATTACTATCGATGATCAAACTAGTATTTTTTCTTATTGAGCTGACTGCGAAGGTTCATTTTTTTTCAGAGCTCCAAGGAACTTTTGCTTACGTATTTGATACTAGCAGAGCCCCGCGATTTCACCCGCATAAATTTCGATACCGTGGGAATATCGGGGTAAATATTCTAAATGTTATATTAGTTATCCTGGTTATAAACCATCTGTGGGCCAAATTCCATCCAAATCCGTTTAGTAGCTTTTTCCTGAAAGTGTAACAACATATATCCATCCATACTTACAAAGTTTCGCGTTTATAATATTAGTAGGATATTTATTTCAACATGATACCTCCACGCGTTCTTGAGAAAAAGGGTCGTGGCAGACCGACAGACGGACAACGCAGTGATCCTATAGGGTTTCGTTTTTTCCTTTTAGGTACGGAACACTAATAACAAAAAAAAAGACGCCAGCTGCCCTGAATCGACCTTCACAGCACTGTCATGCATTTTCTAGTAATAAATAAAATAAAACGATTCATTCATCTGGAAGGTACCTCGTCGGCCTAGTCTTTACCCAGTTTTATTACAGTCGTCTTCGAGTCAAACCGGATTCAGCTGAATACCAGTATTTTACTTGTAGCGGCTGCCTACCAGACCTCCACAGCCCAGTAACTAGGTAATACGGTACATACCTACGAAGACATATTAGGGAAAGGTCAATGTACCTTATTGCTTATCTGGCACCTCCCATTAGCACACTATTTTAGCCAATTTTACTAGGTATAGACTACACTAGAACAAAGCATGAAGTTAGCCGCATGGCTGAAGTTAGTCGTAGTCGCTACCCGCCACAAAGGCAGGTAATAGACCTGATTGGAGAACCAAGGAACTATCACGTAATTTGTAACTAGTGACGCTCGCTAGATCTAGTCGGTGTTTCCGTCTACGTTACCTTTGAGCCGGGCTTAAGGATTCAATGGACCGAAAAGTGTATAGGTTTATTGAAATCAATTGGGTAGGCCTTAACTCTGAATAGGATATATTGTTTGAAGCTAGGAATCTTTTCATATAGGTAGAGCTGAATCTTTTCACAGCCTGTTGGTTTTGAAAGGAGTTTAAAATTTATTTTTAGACTCTTTTCCACTTATTAATCAACAAAAAATATACTAACACTAAACAATAAAATTAGATTATGAATCTCAACTATCAGTACCAGTTTACGATCATGGCATCAATTTTTACTAGCGTCGTGATGTCACCGGCCCCCACTCTAGTACTTTGATGCCCTTTATAGCTTTATATTTTTACTAGCTGCTGCCCGCGACTTCGTCCCCGTGGAATCCCCGATTTTAAAACATTCTTTATCGCTGCTCCGCTCCTATTGGCTTAAGCGTGATGATATATAGCCTAAAGCCTTCCTCGATAAATGGTCTATTCAACCCAAAAATAATTTTTCAATTCGAACCAGTAGTTCCTGAGATTAGCGCGTTCAAACAAACAAACAAACAAACTCTTCAGCTTTATAATATTAAGTATAGATGATTTGAAATGATGAAAATTACGTGTCCAATATTTTTTGAAAATAGAATAATGATTTTTATATATAGTAAAACTCAATTTATGACCTGATTTTCCATCTAAGAAAGGGTCTAAACGGACCAACTGCTCAACAAAGCAGTACTGACACAAAATTTTGCATAAGCATTCGATTTTGCAAAACAAATAACTAATAGCTATTGAACATAAATTACACTATCCTTTAGTTTCAAATATATCGTTTAGCAGCACATTTACGCAGCTCGATAAAGCAGAAGCCGGGGCAAATTATTATAGATGGGCAAATATTGCTACAACGCTATAAGATCCAAAAGTAATATCCATTTCGTTTGGTTCCAAGTAGATTCGTAATATGCTATAAAAAGGTGGTAAAAAAGGTCGCCATCGGTAAAAGTACGTATTACACTTGTTTCAGCCGAGTTTATGAACAAGACTAATGTTGCACCGTGAGTTTGTTCCCATTTATTTTGTTGCTATGAGTTAGTACACACGCCAATGCGACGACGCAGTCATGTTGACTATCCCACACAAACTACTATAGGAGGAAAACATAGTTGTGTGTAGTGCCTTTGTAATATTATGTTTGAGTGAGCTACAAATTTGAATAACTTTTCAAAACTATGGCGTTTGTAAATTTTCCTTATGAGTTCTCTGTCATACTACTTAAAGATATTGTTTTTATTTTTTTTAATAAACTTCAAGTACTTAGTGATACAAAACATTTATTACCGGACAGTCTTCAATATAAAAGACACTCCTATAACCTAAAACATTATTAGACCGATTATCTGCTTTGTTTTCCTCCATCGCTTTGAAGCTCACACTCGAATTTTCTCATCTGCCTCTCAATAAAATGTTGGATATACCAGCGTAAATCGACCCGGTTGAATTCCCTCTGACCTCGCAAAATAGCTTCATGCATAACTGTCTTCCAATATTTGACCGTCCTGACATAGAGTGAAAGTCCGCCCGTTTACTATTTGGCTCAAAGCCATACAAAGCAGCCATGGAATTCTAAGCAAAACTAATATCTTCAAAAAATTCCTTTGCAGTGCTATTCATTGTCATTTCAGCATTTTACCTATGAATATTGCACATACTGACTAACTATAGGCTTTAAGGTCGCCTGTCTGAACTGTGATCTGTAAGCGTAAAGTATTAAAACTATAATAAATAAAAAAGGAAATCCCTATTGATAATAAATAATTATAACTGTTTCTCTCAGTCTGTTGCTAAACAGATTAATAATAAATCATATTTATTTTTTTAACAGAAAGGTGAGTTCATTATCATCTATCCCATTCAAAGACAATATACCTAAAACAACTATGATTTTTCTATTAAAGATAGAGTAAACAACGTTGTCTGTGCTACATTTTCATTTTTGTGATTAAAAATAGTACAATATAAATAAAAAAATAGCATAACAGAATTGGGATGACAGAATGGGGAACAGAAATAGGAGGCTTGTGTTCCAGCAGTGGGAACATTAAAAGGCTGATTATGAATTAATTAAATTAATAATTAATTGATTTAAGGTTAAATTTATAGTTAAAGGCATGATTTGGATGAAGCCAAATACTACTATTGTATACGATGAAACTTAACTTTAACGGGCACACGGGAAGATCAAGTCCTGAATGAAGAAAGAAAAGAAAGAATAGATAAAGAACATAGGAATTGAACCCCAGAAGCATGTTTCCTGGAGAGCACTGATAACCGAGTGGTAACGGCCCCGACTTACGAATTGTAGGTCGCGGGTTCAAACCCAGCCAGGTGTATTACTTTGTGTAATTCATTTCATCATCACTGCTCAAAAAAGTGAGGGAAAACATCGTGAGGAAACCAGCATGTCCTAAAACCAAAAATTCGAAGACATGTGACATTTACCAACATGCACTGGGCCCGCGTGGTATACACCACGCGGGCCCAGTGCGGCCCATTTCCTCTCCTAGAGAGGAGGCCTGAGTCCTAACAGTGGGAACTTTAAAAGGCTGATTATGTATGTAATATGTTTCCATGTGAAAATTATAAAGTCGAATGGCAATGCTGATGCTTTGGCTGAAAAAAAAAAGCCCTTCTATTGAAGGTTCAACATATACTAACTGTTATTGTAATTTTTAAACTAGAAGACTGTAGTGTTTGAAAGAAATATTTTCAACATACAGACCAACATTTGATATTTTTTATATGTAACAACACTTTGACCCTGAACATCGGAACCGTAAGCTTTTTTATGTTTTTGTTTTGACAGTGTTCGGGTGTTTTGAGGCTATATTCACTTAATTGTAAATGAACCGAGAAAAAAAGAAATAAATTTATTTATTTATTTATTTATTTGTGTAATTGCAACGGTAACAAATATAAACCAATTACAGCAATTACAGTTATTCAAACTAACTTAAGATTAGGTATAACTATGACATAATGAAAACACTACAATAAAATCACTTCCTCAAATCTCTCTCACAGTACTTCTGACATGCCAATAAAATCTTCGTCCATTCATCCGCAAACAGGTCAATTGTTGAATTAGAGTCCAAGAGATCATTAAGTGCAGCCAGAGTGCGAGGTATTGGGGACTTAGCACGAGCTACAGTGCGACAAAGAGGCACAGCAAATAGTCTGTGCTTTCTGCTCCGGCAGTAATTGTCCGGGACAAAGAAGCGAGCCAACAAAGCTAGCAGATCAGGTGCGTCAATAACACCACGGAGCGTCTTGCAGGCTATTGTGAGCTGATCACGTGCTCGCCTTACCTCTAACGAGTTATATCCGAGGCAACCCAGCAGGAACTTGGTCGGATAGAGGTAAGGGTAGTAGCCATGTATACGCTTGTACAGGAACCTAAGGAACGTTTTTTGAACTTTTTCCAATAAAAGCGCGTAACTGCCTTCGTGCGGATTCCACACGCAAGAACTAAATTCTAATTTGCTACGCACAAGCGCGTTGAATAATATTTTAATTGCGTGAGCGGAGCGAAAATCACGGCAATTACGCAGAACAAAACCTAACCTTTGGTAGGATTGTTTAGCTACCGTAGCCATGTGGTCGATAAAATATGCAGAAGGTAGTTTCTGTTTTATTTTAATTTTATTTAAGAAGCTATTTGTACTCACACAAATGCCATGAATTGTATTTTTTCTACTACATTTAAGTTTCACTAGCAAAAAAATGTCTTGGAGTACTTTAACTAAGATTGTTTATTCTAAATTTGTTTTCTCTGAGACAATGATGCACCAAAATACAAATTAACATCTAAAACTTACTTTGAATATAACACTATCAGTCGTAGTAACCAAGTCCAGAACACCACCTCAATCTCCATACAGAATATCGTAAATCATTTCACACTTCCCAAATAGACACATTTACAGCTCACTCAAAACGATTCATCGTTTCGATTCGATTCCTAGAATCGAATGGTTGCGGTATCGAATATTCGATACCGTAACGAGACGCACAACTCAGTCACAAACTAAATAGATGTGCAGAAGGCTACATAAAGCAAGCGAAAACTCGCGCACACAGACATATATAGACACGTGCGTACGCAGATTTCAAACAATAATGACAGTCGCGAGTGCGCTTGCATTCGCAGTACGTGAAGTGCGTCTCTACGTGTGCGTGCGTTTTCACTCGCTGTATCGAGTCGGCCTTCTGTAACATGTTACTCTATGAGTCGGTGCTGTTCCGACGCGTTTCAGTTTCAGCCAGTGACGTCACGGAAATTGCGAGCGAATAAATTTATGTTGAAACGTCATGCTTTGAATGGCCGTGTTGTGATAATCTGGGATACTGCTGTGTCCGTAGGTAAAGGCAAGGTAAGGATTATTGTTTTTCGATACCTGGTGCTACAAACGGGGTTTTAAATTTTGATGTAGCTTAAATATAAGGTCAAACCTTATTCCCTGATGGGTTACGTTATACACTGATTCAAAATTCAAAAAAATTCAAAAGTCATTTATTCAAACTAGGCTGATAGACAGCACTTTTTGAACGTCAAATTTTACATAAAGACAGTCCCCCAAAACGCCCACCCGTCACCACTTCCTAGTGTTTTAGCTGGGAAGAAGAAGTGGCGCAACAAACTCCCCAGCAACACATCTGTCTATTGCGTTTTAAGAACTTGAATTTATACAATAGTATGCAAAGTCATTGATACATGACAAAGGTAGAAAAAAAAAATAATTATCCAACATGGAAATCATAAATCAATTCACTATAAAACATTATAAATAGTAGATTAAGTCAATAATGTAAAAAAAGATTGACCTAAATAGTCATAAAAAAAAAAACAATATTATATGAACTCATATAACCCGTCAAAAGCTAACTTATAGAGAAAGAACATGATAAAATTAAATAAGATATTGTCTTGCGTTCAACACAGCGACCAACTATTCTTATCGTCTAAATAGTCATTAATAGAATAGTATGCCTTCAAACAAAGGTTAGATTTAACTTTATCTTTAAATGAGTTAAAAGGTAGGTCAAGAAAAGAAATTGGAAGTTTATTGTAAAAACGGATACCGAGCCCCACAAATGAGTCATGGACCTTACGAAGTCGGTGGGAAGGAGCATGTAGCTTGTGCTTGTTTCTGGTGTTAAAGTTGTGGATGTCGCTCGTTTTACAGTACAAATGTATATTTTGCCTAATATATAAAATGTACGCAAAAATGAATTGAGATGCTACTGTAAGAATTCCAATGGTTTTAAAAAGTTCTCTTAATGAAACTCTAGGCCCTAGCTGATATATTGCTCGCACAGCACGTTTTTGTAGGACAAATATATTTTGTATGTCAGCAGCTTTTCCCCACAATAGAATACCGTAGGACATAACGCTATGGAAATAACTAAAATAGACTAACCGAGCTGTCTCAACGTCAGTATACTGTCTCACTTTCCTGACAGCGTATGCGGCAGAGCTGAGCCTTCCCGATAAACTTGATATTGTCCATTGAAATTATTGCCTATAATCTATTTTGTGCAATTGATTGACAGCAGCGATCGTATTAAGAGTTAACTTAACTTATCTAATATTTGGTATATTGTAAATTAATGTATTGTTAACTTTTGCTTTAACAACAAAAAATAAACCAAGAGTTTCAGGAAGCTAGAAACAGTCATCTGTGTCTTAAATTAACTTAAGTTTGAGATTAAGTTTACTAGTCTATCAATATTGCTTTAGTGTTAACTTGCCTGCATTATTATGGTGGTTTCAAAATTACTGGATGCTGTTTTTATTTATAAGGCAAGAACACTATCAACCCGCAAAACTCATCTCACCAACATACAAACAATTTTAACCCCCACAAAAATAAGAGGACACATAAAATAACATATTATTTTACTCTGTTTTCCTCATTTTTATGGCGTAAGTACAGGATTAATGTCGCGTTCTATTTGCAGCATGAAGAACAAGTTTGTGGGACATACTATTAGAAGAAATTAGGGTCGAAGACATTTGTTATGGCAAGATATGGTGAGCGGAAGCTGAACGCAGAAAATGGGGTCTGTAATTACTTTGTACATCATTATTTGTGGTTTGAATTTAGGTTAGTTCGCGCCTGCTAACGTTGCGGAATTTGTTCGAAAGAGACACCGCGGCCCTGGAACGCAAAGGGCACAAGAAGGATCACGGGTGGGTTTTAGTCAGTAAGAGTCTGGCACTCCCTTCCGCTCCGCCCAGAGCGGGAGAAGTCATTTGATGATTTCCCATCCAAAATAAAAATGGTACCTAAGCATTGTGCAGACATTTTCTTGGAAATGTCTTGGTGAATATTAGGTAAGATTAGATACAAGATTCAAAGCATTTGTTTAAAATAAACCATTTACAGGCAATTTAAATTGTCAAGGTCGGTCAGTCAAAAGCATGAAGCTATTCACGAGTTCGATAACGTAGATCACTATGGAGAAGAAAACAAAAATGAACAAAAATAAAAAAGAGATATTATGTATGCTCAAGACATTATTATAAAGAAATAATAAATACATTTTATTATTAGCGAACAAGAAAAAAAAAAAACGGTGAGCATCTCGTTTGAATATAAAAGCCTAACTTGTATACCTAAGTGGTTGAGGCTGTGGAGTAAGACTGGTATTTAGCCAAGCATTTTTTATCAAGGAGGATCTTCCAGTTTATAATATGTTTGCTTACTTAGTGTGCGTTTTATGCATATTTTATTCAATATTTTATTCCACTGCTTCAGAACTGCTTGAAGCAGTGGCGGCTGAGTGGTTACGACCCCGACTTAGGTACGAGTTGTAGGTCGCGGGTTCAAACCCGGACAAGCGCATAAATTTCACCACCGCTGCTCTCAAAATGGCGAAGAAAAACATCGTGAGGAAACCGGCACGTCCTAGAACCAAAAATTCGAAGACATGTGACATTCACCAACCCGCATTGGGCCCGCGTGGTGGATTACGGCCCATTCCCTCCCCTAGAGAGGAGGCATGTGTCCCAGCAGTGGGAATATTAAAAGGCTGATTATGCTTATTATTATTATATTTTATAACACATAAAAGAAATGTATACTATAACCAATCTGAACCAAGCTTGATCTAATTTGTTCCTATTTTTGTTATTATACTTATACCTGTAACTTATCTTACTAAAAATATTAAGATTTTTCCAAACATCATGTTTTCATCATGTTCTTCCAATAACATAAGAAGATTCAATACAATTTATTGATCAAAGCATTATCTTTGTTTTTACATACATATTTATGTACCTATATCTATCTAGGGCCACTCCTTTCGGTTAGACTCAAGTTCATCGAAACAAAAATAAAATTATTAGCTTTAAATATTTAAGTAAACAATGTAAGAGACCGGCATTGACTTTAGAACCATTTTTTTTGTTAAATCAGCTAGTCAAAACAGCTAATAACATAAAGCTTACTAAGACTTGTACAACCAATAACGAAGTTAACTTAATTAATGACTTCGTACATAGCGGAGTTTTCACGAACATATTCACAAGCCATGTCACCCGGAAAATGCCTAGTTCGACGCATTTTCCGGCTAACGTTAACCTTCCACATGTAATAAATAATAATTAATGATCCCGTGAGCGTACGGCCACAGTATTACAATATTACAGTAGGGAAACGCCTTTGATGTCGCGCGATGCCGCCGCCAGCGTAGGTACTTACGCTGCCACATGCAAGTATGCAAGGGTTGTCACCAAATGGGAAATAAAACAATTGTGATTATTACAATTATGATGTAATCATTTATTCATATTTACATTCAAAATAATTGTGATTATTAAATTTAATATAATTATTTATTAAAAGTGTAAACCACATACGTACCTACATGTTATATAGGTAATAAAGGTAATAAGGATGTTTCCTGAGTAAAAAATATCTGATTATGTTTAGTCCGTCAGTAAGATTATAGAAAAATATTGTTCACGTATTTTTTCCTTTATAAAATCTATAAAAACTGACGAAGATAAAAAACATTAAAGATCAGGAGTGGGGCTTGTTGCGTCACGGCTAGGTAAAAATTGTAGCGAGTAGTGACGTCACACGAGTTTTCAACGCACTGTATCGTCTTCGTTTTTTCTTATTATATGAAAAAAGAAAAACATACGTGTCCAATATTTTATGGAAATCTATCCGATGGAGTTATCAGATTTTTTTAGTCAACTACCTTATTGTACAACTGTTTTACTTTTCAATGAAGTACCGTCTTTGACAAGCTTCTATCCACAACTCGCGCCTGGAAAGTAAGTGGGTACCTATAAATTCAATAAACAAACACATACCTTTACAATTATAATTATCAGACATAAAATTATAAGGAAAAGTAGCCAAAATTGTGTGCACAAGTCAGTTTTGTCTTAGCGGCGGCGGCGGGGCGTCTGTTATATTCCATAAGTCTATGGTACACAAATGAAAAACCTAACAGAACAGTTTGTGCGCACCATTATAGAATGTAAGTATAATAAAATTATAACACACAAAAACACGCCCGCGCCTGCCCTTCGCGCTCGGTACCGCAAACTAAGCGTGTTTGCGGTACGCGGCCCGCGCCGCCCGACACCCCGCGAGTTCCCCTCCGTTGCTCTGCGCAAGTACATTCGTCGCCGTACTGTAGGAAATATTGTAATACTGTGGTACGGCCGTAATCATCTCGGTTGACAAGTGATTGGTGATCAAAGAATTATGATATAACTGCCTACCACTACTTGCGCCTACGTAGCAGTGCAGTGCCGTATATTTTATCTACAAATCGTGTGAATAACGGAAACTATTAACTTTTTGTTGTTAACTAGACAGTAAAAAATATTTGCATAATAGAAATTCATAAAACTAACATAATAATACAAAATAACATTTTTTTGCTAACTGTGCAGCGATTATTATTTTAACTATGCATAAATATGTGAGCAAATAAAAAAAAACTTGCATGAAAACTTCTGAAAAGCAGTTGATTATAATAAAGACTCATAAAACCGTCAAGAAAAACCTCATAACTTTTCCTCCGACCAGTTTAGTCCTAACCCAAATATATCCACGACATGCACCAAGCAAGTTCCAAGAAGTCCTAGGTAGTTAATCCACAAAATGACTCTACAACAGTGAGACACGTTAAGTAAATAAGCTCCCCAACAAAGGTATGAAAGAAGTCTCATTTGCAACGAGTGTCTCTCCTGGTCGCGTCTAAAGGTCCCATTTGTTCCCGCGATGAGTTTGCAGAAACACAGATTCGGGTTGGTGCACACTGAGAGAATTCGCCCGTACTTTAGATGCACGGGCAAATTTACATGTGACTTTGCATTTGTAAACAAAGGATGGTGAATACGTTGAATAATGTTTTTTTTTTTGGTCATGTGGGATGACAAACTGACGGGATTACGTGGCGTTTACACGTCACAGCTGGGAATAGATAGATGCATGTCATGTTATGTTGCAGAAATGTTTTTACAATGCATGGGCCGTACCACGAAGTGCCAATGCTAACATGATATCTGTGTGAAAAAGGGATAATGCTATTCGTCTTGTATAACTCCGTATCTCTCTGACACAGGAATTATGATGGATTTTGATATCATAAACAATGACCTGCATATACCAACTCATGCATTTCTATTTCAATTATTTATTTGTAAAAACATGTGTATGTTAAGATGATTATTGAAAAACAAATAATTATAAAAATTAAAAAACACGCCTGCCATGCAATGAAAAGTTTATTATACATAATATATGTATCTTGTTTTTAATTCACTTTTTGACATGGCAGGCGTGTTTTTTTCAACTCTTTTTTTTATTTCATACATTTTTTGCTATGTACTAAGTTAACTTGATTATATTAACGATGATAGTATACGTAGTCCTAATTTCCAGGAAAATATCAACAACACAATTTTTACCTATGTTACCCGGGATAACTGAACGCTTCTTACGATACCACATACATTGATATCGGTTAAGCCGTTAAGAAGTTATGCTGGAATAAAGAAACTCGCAAACATACATAATTATATATGTATGTGCATACATGAAAACTGAAAACACTCCTTTTTGGGTAGTCGTGTAAAAATAAACGCTAACTTCATGAGTGGTATCTTATTATTTTTACAATTTCTTTTGCCTGATAAGTTAACCCTTTCTTTCTTTCATCTTCTTTCATATTGTAGTAAGTCAAAACATAAATAATAAATAATAAAAAAAACTATATCGACTCCATTTTTCTTTCCTTTTGAAACAGCTTCAGTAACAACTTACGCTCGATAGTGCAAGCAACAATATTAACTAGAAAGGATTTCGCCTCTTTTTATTCAAAGTTGAAAACTTCTTCCGATAAACTAAACTTAGTAATTTAAAGCATGACTTTATAAGATTTTTCTTGCGTTCAAAAGAAAATGTAGACAATCGTACAGAGAACTTTACTCAAAGCTTCATTTCCTTTTTTATCAATGTAAGTTATTTTCAATATTAGTTTCTGTCTCTTTAAGTAGCAATGTACTTATTTAATTTATAGTACAGACAGCCCCAAACTTTATATTAAAAAGTTAAATTGATAGTTTATCACGATAAATTGCTTTATTGTAAGAAATAGCTACACGGTTTCTGAGTTTAATAAACTATTTTTGTCACAGAAATAATAGTTATTTATTTAAACTCGACGTCGACTGTATATTTTTTGTGTGTGTTAGTTACCTCGTAACTTTTTACTGGTGTTCATTATTTACAGCAGATTATAACAGGCTGTGACGGGTATGTTTAGCTGTGGGGTATCACTACTAAAAAGTGCCATAGAAACTCATACTAATAATAAAAAAAAAATCAGATAAAAAAAACATACGTACAAAAATATTTGGGAGTTGGTGTTTTTGGTTGTTTCTAGGTTTTTTGACACCGACGTCGGTTGTGTTATTACTAAAACAGGTTTTTTTTAGCATGGGCTGCTATGGCCTAAGCTGGGTGTGCCAGAGTCTCAGGCAAATGCTGGTTATTGATAAGTTTGTCCTGCAGCTGTTGACTGTTTGGTACAATTTTATTATTGCTGTATTAACTTATTTTTGCTGGAATGAGATTCATAACAACCAATTTTTCATACTTCAAACAGTATAACACAGGCATATTAGTTTTAATTACCCAAAATAATCAGTCAGCAATTAAAAACTCTACTTTTACAATAAAATGTTAACTGTATTTCTAGCTGGCAATCTAGAAATACAGTCAGAATGTTTTTTCCAAAAACTTTATTTCCATACTGACCATACAAAAACTCGCCAGTCATTTAGCACATTTTTGCGCCCAGTACATTGAACTAACACGCAGTCGTGTTCAGGTAAATGGAATTAAACAATTAACACTTTTCCACTCATTCGCGCCAGTTATGTCGCTCACTTTGTACAAATATAGAGCTTGTACAGTTTTGTTTATTAATACTTTCAACGGCTAACGAAGCATTTCTGTGGTATTTTTTTTATTAATTTAGTAGCTGAGTTATAAATAACGTTTCCCCTTTTAAGCATTTTCTGTATTTTTGTGTTATGTTTATTTGTTAAGTTGCAAAGATGAATGCTTGGATGCTTTAGGCGCTCTCTACCAGTCATCAAAAGCGGTGGAGATATAAAATGGGGAGTGTATAAAATTAAAATATAAATTAGAAGCCACCATGCGTTCCACAATTAAAGTTATTGATCTCGGGGAACAAACAGCCAGACTAGAGTGTGAGCGGGCTGGCCATGTCGCACAAATGCACCCGGAGAGATGGGTGAAGATCGTAACTCACTGGACGCCTGAGGTAGGACGTCGTCATCAAGGTCGACTGCGGCGAAGGTGATGTGGATTTTTAGGGGTCCATACTTCATAAGGAAAAAAAATAACGCTTATAAGATCACTAAGCTGTCTATCCGTCTGTCAACCTTTTTTTTGGGACAGGTCTTTTCTGCATGAAAATCAGGCAAGAACTAACTCTCTGTGTACATTTCTGAACTCTTGGACCTCTCTCAAGTGAATGCTACATATGTATATCTACGCATTAGGTAACTTGTAGACAATCTTACTCATTACCGACAGGTACGACTGTAATAAAATGCGAGTCCATAAGAAAAAATTAAAAAAAATCTCTTCCGCACTCAGTACACCCCAAACTTTACACAAATACTCAGGTAGTGACGCGCATGTTCTTATTTATACCGTTTTTATACGTTCACTGTAATTACTAAGGTTGGTGTGTTGTTTATCTCCTTTTCTTAGCTAAATAGTGTAACTTTTGTGGAAAAGTAATCAACGATTCAGATCAGTAAGATAGTTAGGTTAAGTTCAAGGAAAATTGAAGTTTTTATAATAATAAAAAAAAACCCCCGACACAAAAACCTAAGTTCCCTTTAAAAAGTAAAAAAACTTTTTATAGATAACATAAGTTTTTGTGTCGGGGGTTTTTTAAATTTTTATTTTATACTTTTTATAGGTACATACACACTATCAATTAAGTCATCATCAGTAGGTATTCTCTTTCAGTGCACTTTCATTTGAGACCCCACTTCGAGTATATTTCCAGGCATTCAGTTATTCTTCCCCGCTTTCACCAAACAGATTTTCATCAAACATATCTAAGAACACTCGCCCGTAACTCACCTTTCATACAAAAAAAACTAAATTGAAATCGCTTCGTCTGTTCGCGAGCTACGGAGCCACAGACAGACACGTCAAACTTATAACACCCCTCTTTTTGCGTCGGGAGTTAAAAAGTTTATGTCGAAATAATATGACGGCTAAAATCAAAGGGACGATTCTGGTACATAGAATTGCTGAAATGATATTGCGACTAGCTAAGAAGAGTGAAGAAACAACACACCAACATCTGTAATTACAGTGGACGTACAGATAAGAACATTCGTATTTACATAATTATGTAAAGTCCCCTACTGAGTGCGGAAGAAAATATGTCGTTCTTTTACAGACTCACGTTTGACTCAGTTTTTGACATTTAATGTCAATATTTTTTTTTAATGTATAGAAATAAAAGGTGTTGTTTTGGTGTGTGTTATGCTCCATATAAGATTGCGGAATGCGATAAGGCCGCCCATAGATTAAGTTTTAGTTTAAAATTAAAAAAAAATAAGATTGAGAATTTCTCCTCAAATGTTTGTCATTTTGTATCATATGACAGCATAGACTTTTTCCCATCGTTATATTGCAATAAGTAAGGTTTATCAAAAGGGAAGTAATCCCAGAAAATTGCATTTAGAAAACTCATAAACATATTTTTTCAGATATTCTTTATCTGCTAAGGGCAGATGGAAAAGGATTATCTTAATAGCATTTTCCTTGTTTAAAATATTACCTCTCAAGAGTGAGATCTTCAGAGTGGAATATTTAGCTGCAGCCAGTTTAATAATACACAAAATTTCATACTATTTTAATTAATGCAGACGCGTCCCAGTTTATCATTATTTATTAGCAGTAGCTTCAGTTTACTTTGTGTTAAATCCGATTACTGTCAAAGATTTAAAATGAAATTTGTGAAGCATAGGTTTGAAATATGTACAAATATGTATGTACATAGTTAAGTATGTATTCAAATATTATATTTTAATGTAGACGCAGCGTTGGAAAGCGTCTCAGAAGGTGGACAATAGGTAGTATAATTGACTAAAATAATCTAATAAGTCCGTCAGATAGATTGCAAAAAGTATTGGACACGTATTTTTTCACGTTAGTAAATAACGAAGACGATACAGTGTGTTGAATACTCGTGTGACGTCACTACTCGCTACAATTTTTACCACGACGTGACGACACAAAACCCCCGCTCTTGATCTCTGATGCTTTTTATCTGCACACATTTTTTTAAGATTTGTTAAAGCAAAAAATCCGTGTAAAAGATTTTTGATGTTCCCACTGCTGGGACACAGGCCTTCTCTCTAGGAGAGGGAATGGGCCGTAATCCACCACGCGGGTCCAGTGCGGCTTGGTGAATGTCACATGTCTTCGAATTTGAAACATTTCTATTGAGCTAAAGTACGAATCTGTGACTGTGAAACTCCGGTCAAGTAAATTATCATTCCACCGGACTGATCGCTCAGTTTACTGAAGTTCATCATGATATTTGAACAAAACAGGCAGGCTGGTTTGAGCTACGGGAAAGATGTGATTCAAGAAGCAAGAGCTGAACAATATGGCGACGGTAAGATCATCTCTAAGCTGGATAATAATGACAATAGTTGTTCTCCATAGGGGTTCTCCTAATCCGGAGGGGCACCTAAGCTTAATGAAACTGATTGTCCCTGAATATTTTTTTTGTGACGAATTTCAACAAACCACCCTGTATCTTGCACTAGAAAGGTTTCCATCTTATTCATTATTTATATTTACTTTGGAGTTTCATCCAGACCCTTTTTGTGCAAGCACGTTTCGGACATTACAAAGTTGATTATCCGCTAAACCTGATCTCTAAGATGCTTTTTACTTAGCCTCCTTCTTTTCTTTTCCTTATGTACCTTGCACAGGAAAAACAAAAGGTTAATTTATCCTTAGGTACGAAATCAACGCATAACACCACGCTTAGGTATATTTTCCGAGAGGACAGGTAGAGGTCTATATGCAGTCATTGCACCAGTGAATCAAGTCCCATTATGACATGCAATATGCACTAAATTGAGAATTGGACAAGAAAGACAAATTCAAGGTGAAAATCCCAACAACACTTTACTTCCCGATCCAGCGAGCCCAAAATGCAATAAACATATTAAAACAAACTTGAGATGGTGTCAAGGGACACCCAGATGGAACGAAGTTCCTTCAAAATCAATTATTTTTTGCGTCTAGCCCCGTTTCGCAACGCGCGATAATTAAATTAGTAAAACTAACAACGAAAATCAAATTAAAATAACACATCAAACATTTAGAAATCTTGTAATTTTAACCCCAGAATGAATACCAAAACTGAGGTCATGTTATGTTAATATTAAAATAATATATTCGTATGGACGCTTGGTAATTACAAACTCAACTGACCCAGTTCGCAATTGCTCTGGAAGATATTTAAACTCTTCCTTGGCCCGTTTGGGTGACGGTGCAAGCGACGATTACAATTTATCAACGCCTTCTGCTTTAAGCGGGTCAAAATTATTTATACGGGGACTCTAAATAATGTGGATTTTTCTTTGTTTTCATAGTTTAATGTGCAAGGAGAATCTGAAAAATCTAGTGCATATTAAAGGAAGGAGGAGTTCTGAACGGTTATTAACTTTTTAATTTTAATGGCGATAGGTTCTGATTAGACTTTACGGTATTTTATAACTTAAAAGTCCTTATTCTTTAAAACGAAAAAATTTAATCCCCTCAAGTGTTCATCTGCAAGTGCGTTAGAAACCCATATACAAAATTACAATATCGTTCATGATCTCTATTTTAGGCCATACAAAGGGTCCTTGCAAAGTGCCATAACATCAGCTTGACCAAAAATTATGAATTGTAAACAACTTCCCGAATGTCATATAGAATATCACTTTATCTGAAGTCTACTTTTTACACGACTGGCCAAAAAAGGGAGTGTTATGTTTTCAGGGTTTACGTATGTTTGTGAGTTTCTTTATTCCACCATAACTTCTAAACGACTTAACTGATATCAATGTATGTGGTATCGTTAGAAGCGTTGAGTTATCCCGGGTAACATAGACTAGAGCAAATTTGAAAAAATAAAAACGACCCTGCTCATAAATAAAAACGAAAATATTTAGTTTTCATGAAAATTACGACTACGTATAATATCATCGTCTCAAGCTTGCTTATTACATAGCAAAAAAGGTATGAATAAAAAACAAATATAAAAAACACGCCTGCCCTTTAAATAGTGATTTACAGGTCAAATCAAATTAAAATCAAAATATGACACAACATAAAAGCTCATTCACCGCTATGCACCGTCACTAAGTCCACACCTTTACAATCAGTTGAAGACGACTGCCTGCAGCGATTGGTTTACATTCGCAATGAAGTTAAGTTAAATGGTTCTGTTTGTGTACGAGAATGTTTAGTTAATTACGCTGTTATGTACAATCTCGAGGATAAACGGTTCTGTGCAGGTTTTTCGTTTTTATTTTCATGTTTTTTTTTTGCCCTCTATAGGGTATTTATCATAATTTCGAACCAAATAAGCATGAGCTTGGTGGCATTGTAATAGTATCTAAATAAGTTTTACATTGGGTTATCAGTTGTATTTTCATGAACCAACATTCATGATAAATCTGTTATCAAACGATGAAGTACGTAATCGGGCTGGGTACTATTTTGGCCTTTAAAAATTCAGATATAAAATAATTGCCTTCATACAATTTACGATGGACTTAACAACAGGAATTCTAACATAATATATCAGCCTTTTAATGTTCCCACTGCTTGGACACAGGCCTCCTCTCTAGGAGAGGGAATGGGCCGTAATCCACCACGCGGGCCCAGTGCGGGTTGGTATTTAACATTCTAACACAATATTTTACATGTAAGAATCTAAGCAGTTGGCATTCTGTAGTTTTCGCTACAGAAAAGAGGCATGTGTCTGTCTGTTGTACCGTAGCTCTTAAGCGGATGAACTGTTTTGTTTTTTTTAATAGACTTCAAAAAAGGAGGAAGTTCCCAATTCGACTGTTTAATTTATATTTGTTTGTTACCTCATAAATTTTTACTGGGTGTACCGATTTTGATGATTCTTTTTATATTCGAAAGCTGGTTGCTGCTTGTCGTGTGATCCCATTAATATTTTTGTGTGATCCCTAATCATGCGTATTTAAAGTGATGAGATAAATTCATGTATACTTATCGATGTAAAATGACACTGGAAGAGCATTGTAGGGTAAAGGTTTAGTATCGTTTGGCAGGATTTGGGGGGGGAGAGGGGGAGGGGAGGGGAGAGGGGGTGACCCTTCCCCCATGGCACCACTCCCGTAAAAAGGTAACACACCGTTTCCGAGAAAATCTAATTTTAGTAACCTAACCTCAAAACACTTAAAGTGGCTTAAAAAGCGTGTCGGAGCCCCGCTTCGCGGGGCTCAAGGGTTTAAAAAAAAATAACCACGAAGGAGTGGCGGAGTCTGCTCGCTCGCTTCGCTCGCTCACTAGACTCCGCCACTCCTTCTAACCTAACCTGTCCGAGTCGGGGTGCCCCATGTCCCGACCTCGCTTCGGTCGCTCTTGCATCCTAAATTCTCCTTGTAACACTAGTAAACTGCCTTTTGCACATACATACAATTTGGTATAAACACATCACATTAATTAAAGTTATTTATTTTACCAAAAAATTATCACTTTGATTGATTCCTCAAAAGGATCACTTTTATTTCTTTCTACCAAGTTTGAAAAAAGTCACAATAATACTTCAAAACAAACAGAGAACATTCACGCAACTTGGGAAGAAACGGAACATAAACGGAATGTTGACATAGACACATGATTGTAATGTCTTTTTTTACGTTCCGTTTTACCGAACGATATTTACACCACAGACACTATATTGTGACAGATTTGGTTGTCAAACACCCATTTTAACGTTCCGTTTTACACTTATTCAATTTGAGGTTAGTAACTTATTTTGTTAATTTCTCGATAAATATGCGTTACCTTTTAATAAGAGTGGTAGCGTTATAATCAGGGACTCCAGCTCTTCCAGATTCAATTGATTTTACATCCCAACTCCTGCCAAACGATACTAGACCCGACCCCATTGTAGTATTTCGAGTTTGTCCCTTTTTAATTTAGTGAAGACGAAATGGAGAACTTCGGAGATAGAAAACAGAACTCTTCAATAAGTGATAGCAAATCTTCCGAATTTGCTTAAATCGCATGTCTGTTTATTGTTTACACCAGTTTAAAACACTGAAGAGTGTACGTTTAGCTGTGGGGTATAACCACTAAAAAGGGAAAAATGAAAGCTTAAAAAAAATACAACTGATTTCTAAATAAAGACACTACAAAGCATAAAATAACTTTAATTTAGGAAGTCGGTGTCAAAAGCGAAGATACCTCCAAAACACCGACTTTAGTGTGTAGTGTCTTTATTTCACGTCGGTCGTATTTTTTTCTCTTTAATTTTGGAAGCCACTGTAATGCACTAGCCCGCCAAGGACAGTGCCTGCCAGGGTTGAATTGTTCTTAAGAGTTACCACGGCTCTGGAATGCAAAGGGCATAAGGAGAAACTCGGATAGGTTTTAGTCGGTAAAAGTCTGACACTCCCTTCCTACCACCCAGAACGGAAGGAGTTATTTGATGATTTACAATCCATAATAAAAACAACTCACTGCTTGTGGTACATGCACATAAGATTGTGTGTAGTAAACTTGACGTAGGTATGCGACAGAGAGTGTGAAAATTTAGAATTCAGGATCAACGACATACGAGTAGTTTTCTCTTACGTGTGGACCGATGCCAATTGACTTCATGTCTCGCCTTTTGAATTTTGCTTAGCTGGCAAGAAAGGGAAACTAGATGAATGGATAAACAATCATGTTTACATACAATTTTAAGATATTTTGTATTTCCACTGAAAGCTGTTAAATATAGTCTCGTGGTTAATCGAGATGGGTTCGGGACATATAGGAACGAAGCAAGTAAATGAAAAACTTGTAAAAGGTGTCTTTAATATCTTTGTTTGCTAAACAAATCATGCGGCAGATTGGTTTTACTCGAGTTGCTCAGTAAGTGATTGTTATTTTAGTTCAATCAGAGATGTGATCTACTACCTTAGCGTCTTTGCACCAACATTGATTGGGTTATTTCTGATAAACGTGCACCTTTGTCGACAGCAAAATCGCGTACCGAGATTATGATGAAACGTGAATCTATCAATAATACAAAAATAATTTAAGTCTGATTATAAAGTACTAGCAGCGCCCCGCGGTTTCACGTTCCCGTAGGAATACGGGGATAAAATATAGCCTATGTTACTCAAGGTGAATGTAGCTTTCCAATGGTGAAAGAATTTTTGAAATGGGTCAAGTAGTTTTTGAGTTTATTCGTTACATACAAAAATACAAATCTTTCCTCTTTATAATATTAGTATAGTTAAGTTAATACAGCTTCAATACGTTTATGAGCCCCATGTTTTTTTCTTAATGGCTAAAGTAAAGTTGTCAACAGCCTGGGGCAGCGCGGCCTTTCTTGTAGCCGCAGTGCGGGCCTTTTTACAACATTTAAAACATTTTTTTTCAACCCTCGTTGTCCCACAGCTGCGCAAAGGTCTCTCCCATAACTTTCCACTCTTCCCGGTGTATTGTCCGGTTAGACTTATCCGTAACGAATGCCTCCAAGTTACCACGCCGGCGTTTCTTAAGCCTTCCTCGGCGACAACGCCCGTCCTCTAGCTCCCTATTTGTGACAACTGTGCCCCAGCCAAACCCACTTCAGCTTGGCAGATTTGTTGCTTACATAGGCGATCCCTGTTTTTGAGCGAATCGTGGTATTACTTTGGTTAGCATAATAAGCCTTTTAACGTTCCCACTGCTGGGAAACAGGCCTCCTCTCTAGGAGAGGGAATGGGCCGTAATCCACCACGCGGGCCCAGTGCGGGTTGGTGAATATCACATGTCTTCGAATGTTTGGTTCTAGGATATGCCGGTTTCCTCACGATGATTTCCTTCACCGTTTTGAGAGCAGTGGTGATGAAATAATTTACACAAAGTAACGCGCCTGGCTGGGTTAGTAGAACCCGCGACCTAAAATTCGTAAGTCGGGGCCGTTACCACTCGGCCACCACTGCTCTCTCTTACTTTGGTTGTTCCTTTTGATTGAATGGAACTTATTAGTTCGGTTTTTTTTAATTAACGGTTGCCTGTTCATCCATTTCGTCTATTCCATTTTCAGGTACGCTCTTAATCTAACTACTATGTTCAAAGCCAGTAGTTCGGACCATCAAAATTCCAGCCACGATTTAATTACCAGATAAACCACACCCACACTAGCAATAACAATACGGATAGCAACTATGCAATACGAAAACCTCATATTTTCCATCTTGCCCGCGATATAGTAAGCAATTTTAAGGTATGGCAGTTTTAGTACTACGGTAATCTTTAAATCTAATCTAATGTTATTAATATAGCCCCAAGCTCATTTCCTTAATGGGTTATTATGGCGGTAGCAGCGATTATATCTCGCGAAGTTAATTACAACTGCATTGTTGAATGGTGTTTTAATAGTGCCAATTTTATTTCACGTTCCGATAAATTTTCGTTATAGAATGGGCGTGACGGAGGGGATTGATGCTGAACTTCTAGAGAGCTAAATCTGTGCAGTTCCTAAGTGCATATTTTCAAGCGGATCATTTTCTATAGTGTTTTATGACAAAAGTCAAAAAGTCAAAAGTCAAAACGTTTATTTCAATTAGGCCATTAACGGCACTTTTGATCGTCATCAATAAAAATTATCATAAATTAAGTGACTCTAGCGTCCATTCGCAAAGGTAGATTCTTATGGAGAAGAACGGACAAGAAACTCCATAGTTACTCTTTTCAAATCAATGTTTGACAATATTTGGTAATACAAAAAATACTTCATATATGTGAGGACGATGCACCAAGTATACTAGTTAGACATACCTACACACATACATATGTACGTTAACTCGCTATCACATATGTACATAGATATAAAATTCCCTTAAGGTTTGGCAGAGTATCACCTTGTCTTCTAGATAAGTGAAACATTTCAGTATTAACAAAGAGGCCGGAGGAGCGTGACAAAATGCATGAAATCCGCAGAATACCGTGTGGTTTAAATCAGTCCAAGACTGACAGACCCCCATACCAACTGAAGAACATCAATGAAGCCCTCATTGATGCACTTTATTTTACCAAACGTAAAGAAAAAACATTGGCTACGTGTGATTTTGATAGGTTTGGTTCAATCCAATACATTTTTGACAAACACTGTTATAAAATTTTACTTAGCTATGCCCGTAAGTTAATTTTAATCGACACACAATTTAAATTCCTGACTTTCGGCCGAATTTAGACAACGGTATCTAACTTAAACGGAGATTAGTCAACACAGAACATATTATAGCGCACAAATGTGTAAGCAAGCACACGTGCACTATTTAGTCCTTGACTCTCACAATCCCATAGCATGGAAATCCGCTATGACTGACAATACATCAAGCGCCAGGAATAACGGTTTTCATGTGCTTTCCAAAGCAGGGCGATATCACACTTCCAAACTTCGGACTTAAGAAACTCCTTATAGATAAAATAAATAATGCATTGCCCAACCTGGAGTTCGATCTCAGGACCTCACGCTGAGCAGTTACAGTTTGGTACCACAAGACAAAAAAGACAGTTAACTACTATCTTTAAAATTATTGTCAAAGTCAGAACGTTTATTTCAATACCTTAAGCCCATAAACGGCACTTTTAAAAGTTGTCAACATCATATTTTGCAATTAAAATTTTAATTGTACATTAAAGTGATTGATATTTAGTTTCCTGTAGGTATGTTCCTCATGCAAAAGCCTTGCATTTTTCACAGTCAACCCCAAACCTTTCACAGTCATTTGAAAACACTATCCAAACATGCAGGACATTCGCGTTGAACCGAAGCTAAATTCGAAAATGACATGTCTCATAAATTCCAACAGACACCTTAAAAAACCTATCGCTGGCTGGACATGCATGTACTACGCTGACAAGTAAATGGAAGGAAAATAAACAAGTTGTAGCAAGTCACCTCGGGCTTGTCAGGCCCAGTTAGCTCCGTGATGTATGTTTGCTTTTATACACTTGCGAACAAATGCACAGTTGGTTAGGGCCGTACTTGGGACCTGTTAGTGGTCTTGAATAACACTGTTTGAATATTGGAATACATATTATGAACTATGAGGTTTCTTTTGATAGGTCCAAATTTACTGTCTTTCTCTTTTTGCTTAGTGAGCTCAATAAGTTTAGTAAGATACCTGTGACAGTTCTAATGAAGTATAATTTTATTTATGTTACCTATTTATAATATTCTATCCTGGTTTTTCGTGGCTGCAAATTATACGCACGAAATTTCCTCTTTTATAGTTTTTATACTGCGTGAAAACGTTTCGTTTCAAAATAAATAGGTTGCAAAGTTTAGAAGATACAGGTTTTACTTTGGTAAACCGCGAACTGCGAAATAATTATCAAATGTTTGCCATCTAATTGTATTGTATTGTTTATTTTTGTTTTTATGTTCTATTTGAATTATCAGTTGTACTCCTATCTACTAGATACAACTGATATTTCTGACTGAACTGATAATTTTAATTTCACAAAAAAACTTGCAAATATTCCGTGACTACTTCCGTTGTTTTCTTATTTCAGAAAACGTCAAAATTCAAAACATTTCAATGGCAAGGGAGCAATCCATCAATCCATGATAAAATTAATATGAAAGATTCCGATCATTCTTTGTCTTTTCTTTTAAAATAATCGCCTATCCTCATTCCTTCTTTGTTTTTTCTTTTACATAACACTATATACAGTCGTGTGTAACTAACCTTTCCGTGGCTTAGGTCCTGTAGCAATCTCACAGACACCTTTTATTTAGTGCAATGGTAAATCCTTCCTACTCATATTATAAAATACAGTTTGTATGGGCGGATGGATGTTTGATACTTTTCACCCGGATCTTTTGAACAGATTTCGATGATTTTTTCTGGGTTTACACGAATAAATACTTTTGATAAAAAATTTGGAAACGTATTTCGGTGACTTCAGACTATCATTCCAATTCAAAACTCCACGATAGTGTAGATTTCGAACAGTAATCGACATTTTTATTTATTAATTCACAGGGATTGTACGTAACGCCAAAATTTTCTTGTCTAAAAGCAAACCCTCCTAGCATTAATGCCTCTCGCAAGATAGGGTTGTCCCGTACTTGCAGGAAATTGGACGGTGCAGTGCAATAATTGGCTTATCCTTACCTGTGTCGGGCACAATACGTACAACCACCTTCAGGGGACGAGATAAGCTCTTAATCTCGTAGTTATCGAGCTTGCCAAGATGTTAGACTTGGAATGAAATGCTCCTGTTTTCAGCTTCCGAATTGATCTTGTTATGGAATGTGTGTTTTTTTTTTAGGGTAAATACGCTGTTTTGCATGATTTTACTCTTTTAATTTTATATTCGTAAATTATTATTTATAAAAAAACAAAACAGTAGTATCGAGTGATCAGTTTTAAGTTTTTTCTTTTGGCGGTCAAGAGTTTTAAAATTGTATCACAGTAAGAAGAAATGAAACAATACTATTAAGTTATTATTATTATTATATACTTTATTATATACCTCCTAATAAGAACAGGACTAACATTTATTAAAACAAATGTACAATGGGCGGTCTTATCGCACAAGACAATCTATTGCTGACAATCTTGGAATGGACTAAATGTAAGCAGATAGAATTAATCCATGTTTCTGCATTTAGTCGCTTCCTTTTTACATTCTGTTGGTCGACGCTCAAGATGTGTGGAGTCACCTGTTTCAGGTTGATAAAAACCACCTATTTTTATTCTGAATAAATGAATGTTGAACGTGCAAAGTCTCTGTTTGTAGTGGTACTAGGTCCTATTCCACGTCATATTATTTGAATTTGGCCTAAGTAATATAATATCATCTATTCGGGTTGGAGGTACAAGGAATTTAATATTATTCCAACAAGAGGTACAGTTCCTGATACTCGCATATTGTGTTTCTGTTCCATATAAGCAAAATAGACTGCATATTGCGAGTACTATTAAATAAGATTTGAAACTTACTGCTGATTGGAACTGCCTTTAGCTGCTTCGAGTTTGTGCACCCTATAACAAATGAAAATAGAAATTAATAATGTTAGTAGTAAGGAAAGATTTGCAAAGGTTAAACAATATGCTTATTTTTTAAATTACTCGCTGGTAGGATAAAATATTATATAAATACATCATAAAAGACTTATTAGACTATATGATAGATGCTTTTGATTTGGAAAGACTTGAAAATTAATCAATTTTTAATCGTGACAAATTAATCATCATTAAATCGTATCATCACGTAGATTAGTGATCTCCAGTTGTTATTTAAATAGCAAAGAAAAAATACAGTACACTTGAGAACCTCCTCCTTTTTTGGACTTCGGTTTAAAATCCCATTATATTCCGTCAACTTTAAAAAAATCGTCAGTTACACAAACCACGTCAAAAAGAATTAAAAATCACGTCAATACATTTAATCCTTTCAATCAAAGGCCGGAGTCCGTCCCTGCGCCCTCAACCCTCGTCATCTGTCGTAATGGCGGATTAAGTGGTGTTTTCCCGTGATAAACATGTTCTCAGTAAAAAATACATTAAGTTCCTCGTACATAATTGTGTATGGAAGTAACAAGGATCATTTTTTCCATTTTCTGTTGCACATTAATATGAATTGTCCTGCACGAAAAATATTATATTTTTTTCACTCCAGGGCCCCAAGTCTGCTATTACAATAGTGTCAGAATGGTCTATCGTTGATCTCATAATGGTCGATTTTGAAGAGTTTGGTAATACTAATATAAAAGCGTCATTATGACTTTCCAATGGTCAACCACTGACACTCCAATGAAAGAAATGGCATAGAATGGTAATCTCGTACATAATGACAGACGTTTGCGGGTAGTCTGCTAAAATTTTGACAGTTCCTTTGATCAGTGACCTATCATTAGAACGTCATTGTGCACAGTCATTGATTTAAATAGCTCGGTTATCAAAAAATATTGCGAGACCATTGACTGACCAATGATCGACCATTATGAATTTAGCAGATTACGAACTTTTAGCAAAATGACAATGGGATCGTGTTGGAATGACAAATTTATAAAAATAGCAGACATGAGGCCCTGCTGTCGCGTACTTGGCAAAGCGTCTCTGGTTTTTTTTACTGGAAATCATCAAATGACTCCTCCCGCTCTAGGCGGAAAAAACTATCAGACTTTTACTGAGTAATACACACACAGTAAAACCCGTATTCCTCCAAATACCCTTTGTGATTCAGGACCTCGGTATCGCTTTTGAACAATTCCATAGCCCAGGCGTGATAAAAATCGTCCTGTGTGAAAATATTGTATTTTTCCACTCCAGTTCTCGCGATAATAAGAACGCGATATTGTATAAGAATACTGGACAAAGCGTCTCTGCTAAGGCGATTAAGAGATTACACATTGGACAATGCATGTATTTACCGCGTTTTATGTGTTGTGTTATTTTTGTTGCTGGGCTAATATTACCAAATTCTGTCATATTTTTCCCGTACATAAATTTCTTGTGCAAACATAAAAAGTTTTTACATACTGTGATACGAAAAAACCAAGATGGCAGTATTGACATGGTGAAGATATAATAACTGCAATAATATACTATAAAATATAAACATTAAAGTCTGATTTTTAAACGTCCGATAATTCTATATAAAAACTGTATTATAGACAAAATCTGTTAAATCGTTTTTACTACTGAAATAAATTTAGTTGTCTAACTGAAAAGCAAGGAACAGATTTCTTGTTTTGCCTCCTACTATATCCTTCGAGAAAAGCTCTCAACAGCCCTAAGTTTATACAACCTAGATTTTATTTAAACGTAACGCAAACACCAAAATCACAAAAGTAAACACAAAAATAACACTATGTTCTTCATTTAAGCAATATAAAATAATTGAAGCGCTCTCCATTAGCACTACAATGTTTGCTCAGAAAAATAAAACGAAAAATAAGCGTGTTTTAACATGGTAAGTTTTATATAAACATTTTTTATTACATGTTTACCAAATTGGAATACAGTTTGTTTTGTCAGAAGTTCTGAAGAGATAATAGGCAATAATGTTTTACATAATACATATATATTCCCGCAGTTTGGCCCCCGCGGGCTGTTCCACATAATCATGCAGAAACTTGAGCTTTAGCAATTAGCAAGTGTTGAAAAAAACACACATTATGCAAGTGTGTGTACAGGTAGTATAGTGTGTTTTAAGAGTTAATAATGTTATGTTATGTATTTTCTGATACAAACTATCCCGGCTACCCACTTTAGACATAGTGGCAAATGGTCTAAATTTGTAATTTAGACCATGGCATGCCTATACACATTCATCAAGGCATGCCTGTACACATTTATATGAGTCGCCATGGTTTCTCGAAATTCTATACTGTATATAAAATAAGTGGAATTCATTAAAAGAGTAACCTCGGCTCTGGAATGTAAAGGGTATTTGAAGGAACATGGGTGGTTTCTATTCAGTAACAGTCTGATACTCCCTTCCGCACAGAGCGGGAGGAATTATTTGATGATGTCCAACAAAAAAAAAAAAACTAGAGACGCTTTGTCAAGGACGCGGCGACTGGGGTGGAAAATATAATAAATAATGTAATGTGTTCTCAAATACAAATTTAGACCATGTTATCAAGGCATGCCTAATCACATTTATATGAATAACCATGGTTTCCCGAAATTTAATCTTGTATTCATGTAGAATTTTGATTGAAGATGCGATAGTAAAAACCGTCTATTAAAATAAACCGCGATAAATTTAACCTCATATTCTACCCAATAAATTTCGACATTTACAAAAACCCGTTGTTTACGAATTAATTTATAACTTCAGGAAGTTGTATTATGTGTGTGTATCCAAACAACATGATTAGATTATTTTATTATTATCTGAGAGATTAAACATGGACGGCTAGCGACCATCCCCATACTTACCATACTGTATGGGACCATCTATGTAAAAAACGGTTATGTCAACTTTATACATGATTTCAGAAGTGGGATAAAGGTTATGTCAAGTAATGTGGGCTGTAAGATCACTAATAACGAGGTTCAACATCATATTAAGTAGTTTTTATACACCCGTTTTCCCACTTCGTAAAATAAAGCTATGTGTAAATATCCATCGCTCCATAACACATGACAAAAATTGCGGCGGATACACGATTAAATCCTTCCTGATAGCCGATTAACTTCTCAATATTACAATATGGACGCTACAATGCGTATCCGACGCGAATTCATGTCAACTCGCGCAATGAGGCGTCATCGGGCAGAATATTTAAATCGACCCGCGATATATCGGGGATGTGTTCAGGGTTGGTAGGTGGGAATTATAAGAAAGTCAAGATTATTGATTACTAGCTTTAGACTGTCTTTGAAGGCGCATATCTTGTTCTTTTTTCGTTTCCGTATGGCTTATAGCCTTCCTTATTTTCCAAATCATACTGGTAGTTCCAGAGTTTAGCGCATTCAAACAAACTCTTCAGCTTTATTCTATTATCATCCTAGCCTAGCATTTTCCCAAGTATATTTGGTTCAGCTCCCAGTCAAACCGGATTCAGCTGACTTTTTATTAAGAAAAAAAAAACTATATTTTATCCCCATTTTCCTACGGGAACGGGAACAACGCAGGTGTAACCGCGGGGCGCTGCTAGTATGTATATATAAATTGTGAGAAAATATAAACTGAGCATTATCAATCTAATCAAACTTGGGTATCCAGTAGGTAGGCGAAGGACCTTATTTATTAACCGTCTGTATGAGTCAGTGAGTGAAACGTTTCAAGTAGTTATTATAGATTTTTCCCAGTCTTTGGCAACCCTATCCTCGCGATAGGCCGTCATTGTAGTAAACCGCGATGTGTATGTACTACGAACCGGGATGGCTGACATTTGGCGTAGTGCGTGAACGCTGCGGATGGAATACCAATACTTACCAACTGGCGTATCCATCATTATATTTTAGCGTTTGTTTGGTTTTTAAATATTGATTTCGTGGGTTATTTCAATATCTATACGAAGACTTCAGTATCTTCGTAAAAATATCAAAGCTACACAAAAATATTTTATGAAAGCATATTTATTTTTTTAAACTATCGTTCGTATTCAAAATAAATGAACACAAAGTTCTTGGCAATACTACCTACGAAATATTCCTTAACGACTTGATAGATAATATCAAACATATTTTAGAGCTGTAGCCCATTTTTAAAACCTACAAATCTAATCTTTTAAGTTCCAGTAAACTCATCAGTTTAACTGTCACAGTTAAAACATTAACGACCGAAGTACGACTAAAACTGCAGTAAGTATCCAAATATACTAGTAATACACCAATAACGACGATTTTAAGAAGGCAATAAAATATAAACTTGCTTAAACTAACCGCCAACAATTCTATTAGAACAGCGGTCACGCGAACGGAACTGCGGGCAAATGCTTGTATTATTATATGTTCGGGCAAAATTCAGGCTACAGCGCTTTGCTTGCATGATTTATACCTCGGCAACAGTAACTGTAAGTAAGCGATGGAAATGCATGCCTGATAATGTCTAGAATATGATTTAAAATTGATTTAAAAGTCAGATTTTTGTCATAAATATCTACTGTATGAACAAGCCGAACTTAGAAGCCGAAAGGAGGAAGAAGGAAATACTCTTTTTATGTCTTAATTTTTACTTTGGTGCATTCGTATTGCCTTGACTGCTGTAAACTTATTTATAGCTTTTGATATCAACCTGCGCAGCTTTTTCCGGACTTCATTGAGGGGTGAATCTGTATTTTACATGGATTGCCTGCCTGTGCCTACCTGACCCCCACAATCCAGTAACTCTATAATGTGATAACCTTTCCTTTTTTTTTTCTGGGCGGGAAATCATCAAATGACTTCTCCCGCTCTGGGCGTAGCGGAAGGGAGTGTCAGACTCTTACTAACTAACGGCCGAACCCAATAACCGATCTATCACATACTGGAGATAGAAAAACATTAATGAAACAACAGAAAACCTATATCATTTTTCTGTTGTTTCATTTGTTTTTCTATCTCCAGTATGTGATAGATCGGTTATTGGGTTCGGCCGTAAAACCCACTCGTGATCCTTCCAGGCAATAAAATTAAAAAAAGAAGTTGTTTTTATTTTAGCTTCACACTCCCATTGGCTACGTCAACTATTTCAAAATAAGGTAGTTAATCGAGCAGCACAGGACCGGTCAATATGGCGACGCTATGTCCAGCAATGGACGTCTTTTGGCTGGAATGATCACTATGATATACTACATCTTGCACAGAAATATTATCACACAGAACAGACACTGCACTACAGAAAATCACAACACTATTAAGTTGTCATTATGCAAAGCAATACTATGTTTTTTACGACGAGCTCGTACTCGTAGCTGAATAAAAGACAACAGTCCAATATCATTAAGGTTAAGATACCTACGCTTGCCGTGGTCGGTCCTTTGATGGGTAACCATCCATTGCATACCGAGTTTCCTCCGTGCATCGGAAGCCATGTTAAGCCTGCTCGGCAGGTTTTTTAACTGACTTCAAAAAGAAGGAGGTTCTCAATTCAGTAAGTATGTTTCTTTTTTCTATGTATGTACAACGATTAAACCGAGATTTCTGATCCGATTTACGTGGTTTTTTTTTTTATTCGATGAAGAATAGTTGCCATATTTTAGTCCCATAAGAATTTAGTTAAGTTTCGTCGAGTAGTTTTTATTTTATGAGCGTTTTTGTTAATTTCAATACATGATAGAAAATATTTCGAGATTGCTAAAATCGCATTTTTGTTTATTGTTTACACCAATGTGATTGATACGTTTAGGTAGAGGGGCGGGGGGTGTACCACTAAAAAGTGAAAAATAAAAAAAACATTTTGCAAAAAAATACAACCGCCTTCTATACAAAAAAAAAAACCAAAAAGTACAAAATAACTAATTTCGGGAGTTGGTGTTCAAAACTCGAACAAAGCAACCAAAAACACCGAGAGAATTTTGTGTTTTTTTTTTTTGTATAGAAGTCGGTTGTATTTTTTTGTAAAAAGTTTTCCCATGATATACATTTCACGATAGCTACTCTAACAATCGGTAATCGGTAACAAAATTTATGCGAGTTTACTAACGTCCACATTTAATAACAGCACTCAGCAGTAAAACTTAATTTACAGTTCTTTTATAATCCTCTATTACTGAAAAATGCATTTCAAATCACTGGTATTTTACTGTATGTACAGTCAGCCACTATTGTTATAAAATTTTCAAGCATTTATTTTACAAATTATTTTAAGTATTTGGTATAACGAAATAGCTTTTAACAAAGGCTTAGAAGCTTTGTAAGGTACTCAACGACAACGTGGATAAGGTTTACCTGACAGTATTGCACTGTAAAATATTTTGTTCGAAAGTGTCACCGCGGCTCTGGAATGCAAAGGGCACTAGAAGGATCACGGGTGGGTTTTAGTCAGTAAGAGTCTGACACTCCCTTCCGCTCCGCCCAGAGCGGGAGAAGTCATTTGATGATTTCACAACCAGCAAAACAAAAACGGTTCGATCTCCTAGGTTAAACAGTGCTTGCTAAGGTTGGTCTGTAGATGGGTGACAATCTTCACATACCTAGTTTCCTCTCGGAAAGCATGTTAAACCTTTGATCCCGGCTGTCATTTGTAAAGCTTAGGAAGTCGTTACGAATTGTCAGAAAATCTGACTCCAGTTTTGCCGAGAACTACCGTGTACCTAGACAGTGTGTTGTGGAAGTCTGGTAGGCAGCAGTTCAATGTAAAATACTGGTATTCAATTGAATTCGGTTTGACTGGAAGCCGACCACAATATAGTTGGGAAAAGGCTAGGCTCCATTTTCTAAAGATGATGAGAAATCTACGTTTTTGAACGTGAGTACTAATACACCGACTCTTTGGTAATTCAAAAAAGCCTATAAAAGGCTTTGTTGAAATACTCGTAAATGCCTCAAGAGTGACTGCTTTACTAGGGAAAGGAAATTATGCCGCTTAATTTTCCAGTGTAAAATACCTGTTGTAAAATTAAGGTGCATAATATTATTCCGTAAAACACTATTCAGCTTATGTGTCTATAACAACGTTCATATCTGAACATCAGCAGTAAAGTTTCAGCCAATTAAGTTCGTGCATTTAATATTTCAGGTTGTTGAACACGTTTTTACGAGACCTCGCTCCCATATTCCGTGACGCAAAGTTAATCGAAGTGGCCTGGATATGTGGTTAAATATTTAATGCGCAATTTAAGAATTTGGTTCAAATTTGTGGTAAATTGGAAGTTTACCTGCCGGTTGCCTGTAAATTATTTTTTCACAATATTTATAGTAACTGGTTTTTCATGATAATTCTCAGCGTGATATTGAACCGCTATTAGATTATCTTTTGGATATTTTCGGTCGAACTTGAAGATTTACATGAGGTTTTTTTAAAAAAAAAATATATATATTTTCAGGGGCTTTATCACTTAGTGATAATGTCGCCCCCATAACTAGTAGTAGTAGACTATTATACTAGCATAATAAATTAATTTGATTAATTTATTATGCTACTATAATAATCTTGTATCACGAGAATTGGTCGAGTAGGGTTAACTGCGAATATTTTTTTTATAATCTTGTTACCTACATAATTATGTTAAAGTAGCACTAGTACCGTATCTTCCTAAAAGGCTTGCATACATACTTCATATTTTAAAGTCTTGACTTTATGTGATTGCATGTTTTGCAGTTTAGTTTATATGTATAAGTACCATTTTATAAAACTGCGAGGAACTACATACAGTTCCTTTAGGGTTAAAGGAACTGTATGTAGTTCCTCGCACAAACCTGAGTTATAATATATGAAATATTCTTTTATTCACTCCGTGTTTGCAACTAACATTGAGTTAAAAGCTTTCATAAAACTTTAACCAACTGGCAAATCCTAAAAACGTCCACGAAACCAAGTTACAGTAATTATGACAACATGTACTAGTAAAAATTCAACATTGTTTTAAATCTTTGTTGCGATGCAAAAGCGGTTACCGGAACACACGGGGGCAAAAGCAAAAATGTCCAATTTCTCTCCGGAATTGTTTTGCTAACATATTTTTATTTTATTTTTTATCAACATGTCCACATTTTCACGCCGTGTGGACGCGCCTACGGTCTCGCTAAAGGGAATATTTTAAGTTGTTATATCAGTTTTATGTACTGGTAAAACTATTTTATTTTAGTACTAGCGACTCGCCCCGGCTTCGCACGGGCGCAATATTGAGCCTAAATATCTACTATGTTATGCATGTTTTATACATACAAACCTTCGTTTTGAAACACTCTAGGTATCTATCACCGATCAAAACAGATCATAACCGTATTAAAATCCGTTGCGAGGTTTTGCTTAAAGATTTAAGCATACATAATGGACAGACACACAGTGGGAAGTGACTTTATTTTATGCTATGTAGGTAATAATTTTGTACCGGAAGAGAGGAGGAACGGAGTCTATTGAGTGGAATTTGATGTTTTACGGATGTGTTGTAGGAGCAGCCAGTAACTTTCCCAGCGTGTGGGGAAGAATTTTTCGTTAGTGAATAAAGGTCTTCTTATTTACATCATTAATATAATGCATCATCTTCTTGACCTTATTCCATGTTTTTTGGGGTAGGCAATACGACATTTTCTTCTCTTCTGCTTTCTCAAACGTCACGCTATAATAACTAACACCTTTTTTATATCTCTGTTCACACAATCCATCCATTTTTTTTTTAGTTTTCCTTCATCCCTAACCATCCACATTGAAAATAACAACAAATCACAACGCTTTCAGTGGCATGTTTCCAATTGCTAATGGATATTATTCTAGAATCACGAACAAATTTTTAAGTAAATGTTTACTTTTAGAGGTAAATATTTATTTTAAAATTTTTGGTGTGTATAAAAATCGTTTTGAAAATGCACTTTCGCATTTCACGCAAAAATTTCAAAGAAAGTATTTCTGATTGAATAAATAGTCCAGTTACGAGTATGTTATGTTTTTTATTTTGTAACACTAAGTAAACCGTTCAGGGTCGCTCTGTTTCTTTATTATTCGTGTGTGAATATTTACACACAATGTTAAATATCGGACATAGGACTAAGCGAACGCGATTTAATTAGCGGAAACTCTCTAAAAGAAAAGAAAGTCGCAAAGCTCAAGCTGATTGAGATTCTGAAGAAAAATTAAAAAAAATAAATTATTAAAGAAGTAAAAATGAAGAATATTTCAAAATGTTTGTATTACTATGATTATATTATATCTCTTTTTTTTCTGAAGCGCTACGAGTATCGCACTCGCTCTTCTTATGATTTGTGCCATATTGCTTATCCAATCTGAAGGTCACGTTGCGTCTTATGTCAAAAGATATTTTATGTCTAACATCATTTACACTTCTTGTAATATGTATTTCATTTTTATCTGTTTTCTTTTATGTTGCTGTGAACTTAATAAACTCGATACAATAAAATCAGGTAAGTGAACGGTATTGTTCAGAATCAAGATTGTCGATAGTTTACCCTTTTGTTCTTTTCAAGGGATCTTTTAGATTGCGATTTATCACTGTCGTGATAATTGAGTCCAAGGTTAAGATTTTCAAGAAAATGGAGCTTAGTATTACTTCAATTCTAACTATTTTAGTCTCGTAACGTTTATGACGTGTAATCGTGTACAAAGAAGATATCATTTAACATGCTAAGAACTGTTTAAATTTGAATGCTTTTTAAATTTTCAGTCTTTCTTTTGCATCTGAATAAAATTCGTACCAAGAAATAAATAAAATAACACACAAATACAAAACCAGACGAAAGCAGCTTTTTGCGCTATACTGTCTTTCATGGCGAGTCTTCAAGATTTTTCTCAGGAAAGTTGTGAGAAAATTAGAAGCAGATAATTATGTACGTCAAGAGGCTTTAGACAAATAGTTTCTGCTAGCGAATTTTGACAGCATTTGTCAATCCAACACATTTTTGACGTTATGATAATCGTCGTCACGACTAACACCATTCTATAAACATTCTATATCACCATCTAGAATGACACCATTCTATAGTCCATTCACAATAAGATTAGACATTGGAACAAAATTGTTTACAGTCCATTCAACCGATTTTTACTTCTATTCCGTAGGCATAAGGATGGCATTAAAAGCAAAAACGTGATTATAATACCAACTGTTTACTGCAGCTACCATGTGTATGTCACCAACGCAATAGAAGTCAAATACGGTTGAACGGACTGTAAAAAAGATGTATTTCAATGTCTAATCTTATCGTGAATGGGGTATAGAATACTAAGAAAGTTACTAAGAAAAATATAACCATTCCAGCGAACCAAGAGGTCCTTCACTAAGAACTAAAAGAATAACGTGAAGTACGTTTGCAGAAAAAAAAAAATCGTAAAGCACTTCCAGCGCTGAATTCCCACTTGCATATAAATAATGTCCTACAATTCTAACACTACCTGCTACCAACACCTTTGTGGGACCGTAAAACTAATGTCAGTCCATTTGGTCGTCCATGGCTAGCATTGAATCCACTGATTATATGTAGCTGAAGCAGTTAAATGTGCACTATGTTAGAGGTAATGTGGAAAGTCTAGCATACATTGTAGCTACAAGCTGTAAAGTTGCCCTGGTTGCTAGTACGATGAAAACCTGGTTTAATTCTGTTTTATGTACCAAAGCAAGATATTTGTTTTCTAATACAAAAAATACTGGCGACTTCTAAATAAAACACTACAAAGTATAAAATAACTTCAAGTTGGTGTTTCTGTATGTTTTTTTTTTTCGTTTTTTGATATCGACTTCCGAAATTAAAGTTAGCACATGCGATTTCAGCAATCCCGGAAGATTTGCTACCTTTTATTGAAGAGTTCCGTTTCCTATCTCTGAAGTTTTTCACCAAACTGGAAATAAACCAAATCGAAATACTATGATGTTCTTCCAAACAATCGTATATATGTATTTTTTTTTATTTGGCAACAGCAAGCTATTTAAATACGCATTATTTGGAGTAACTCAAATACTAGTCATCAGATCTCACTCAAATTTAAATGGGGCCACATGACAAGCACCAGCTTTTGTAAAGTTATAAGGTACATACACATAATAAAATAAATACTCATATATTTTTTTTAGTTATTATTTTTTTATTTCATACTTTTTTGCAAGCTTTAAACGATGACAGTATAAGTGTTATTTTCATGAAAACCAAATATTTAGGTTTTTATTATTTATGAACCATGACTCTCCCTCTCTATTTAAAAAAAATAATTAGTATGTTACTCGGGATGACTTAACGCTTCTAATGATATCACATACATTGACATCGGTTCAGCCGTTAAAAAGTTATGGTGGAATAAAGAAACTCACAAACATACTTTATGTACTTACATGAACCCTGAAAATATAACACTCCTTTTTTTAAGCATTCGTGTAAAAATAAAACAAATGAATTGAGAACCACCTCCTGGTTTTGAAGCCGATTAAAAAAAAAAGAATTAAAACTGTTATTTTTCTAATAATATTGTGATAGGGTTTCAATATGAGCATGGCCAAACATCGTGGTTTCTGACGATCTTGTGCAAAATTTACCGAATTCATATTTAAACAAAAGTTAACCACATTATCAGGCTAAATAGTCGTCAAACGCGAGTCCGTTTATCGTACTTAATTTCAAAGCTGTTATGTATCACATAAAGGACACAACATAGTGTAACTGAATAAAAGTAAACACAAGCGTTACAGTAAACATCCACTATGAAGAAGAATATAATAACAACAAAATTGAATGTTAGTAAACGGTCCGTCTTGAGTGTGTAATGTACACACTCGGGCCATAGTTCTTGTCCTATTTACCCATCTCAATGTTACAAGCTGAGAAAAATAGCTGTTCATCCAGCTTTAAAACTGGGTCGCAAGCTTATCTCACGAAAAATTGCAAGCCACTCCTGTAAGGAAATGCAACGATTTTTTATACATTTCACTCGAGTTCCCGGTGGAGTGGAAACAATTTGTATTTATTTTACAATCAATCTTTAGTGGAGGCGTTATCATTCGCAGCTGACTTACTGTGTAAACAAATTGCCCAATAAATTGTTTGGTGCGTCACCCCGGCAAAGCTCGCACACGTATTTATGCTATTTTGTGTAAAACGAAATTCGCAAAATAGATTTTTTTGTTTTATGCATTTTTTTTTCCGTTTCGTGTTTTTGTTTTCCGATGAGTAATCGGTTGGATGGGTTTATAGCTTTTTTGCTGTAAGGTATCCGGTAATTTACTGATGCGTTCGGATAGTTTTTGCGCCTATATTTACTGAAACACATCTATACTAACACTATAAAGAGGTAACGTTTGTGAGGTTTTGAGTTTGTGACGTTGTAAGGGGTAATATCTGGATCTACTGAACCGATTTTCAAAATTATTTCACCAATAGAAAGCTACGTTATTGTGGAGTGTCATAGGCTATATTTTATCCTGGTATTGTCACGGGAACGAGAACCACGCGGGTGAAACCGCGGGGCGCTGCTAGTATTATATATTTAGGTCCATTGCTGAAGTCGATCTGTAGATGGGTGACTATCACTTACATACCGAGACACCTCCTTGCCTCAGAAAGCACGTTAAACTTATAGTCTCGGCTGTCTTTTGTAGAATTTTAGCAGTCGTTACTGATTATCAGAAGCCAGAAAATCTGACAACAGTCTTGCCAAGAAGTATCGCTTTACCAAGTTACTGGGTTGAAGAAGGCAGATAAGGAGTTGCTCCTTGTAAAATACTGAAATTCATTTCAGTAGGTATTCTACTTCACATTTGATTAGACGTAAGACGGATTCATTTTATATTGTGTGTTTTTAAGAGGTACTTAGGACTTAATCTATATAGCATTGTATAATTTTATACATTAACGGTGTGTGTGATTATAAATATAAATATGGAAGTATGAAAAAGGAGAGGTGGGCCAAAGAAACGATGGATGGATTGTGTGAGGAGTGATATGAAAGAAAAGGGAGATAGTGATAGCGTGACGGCTGAAAGGACAGAATGGAAAAGTGATTCACCGACCCCAAGTAACATGGGATAAGGGCAGGAAGATGATGAACGGTATGTACCTTATACTGTAACTATTATTTTTGAGTAGGTATGTTATCTTGGATATGCCTCTATGGCGGTAGGGAGGGTCATGCTCACTCAAAAGTTTTCCTGATGGCGGTGGATAAATGTTTCATCATTTAGTAGTAGGCTCCATCAGCTGGGACTGATCATCTCTCAACTACAATGGTTTATTTCAATTACTTTCCCTTTGAATTGTTTCACTCTGGACACTTTTATCATGCACGTCTTTCGGCATCATTCTCCCATAATTATATGAATAATTTTAACAAGAGCTATGTTACCACAACTTTGTAACAATTTATTGATTTAAAAGAGTGTCCGTGGAGTTTCTTGTACGTTTTTCTCCAAAGAAATCTACGCTTTGGAACGTACAAATAGCTTGAGCTCTTTGACTGACCGAGCTTGATAGTTCAAAAGTGCCTGTAAATCGTTTAATTGAAATAAATGCTTTGAGTTTGAATAATCTGTGGAAAAACAGACCCGAAGTCTTTAATAAAGTGTAAGCAACAACCCGAAAAAATCACGATTACTGTGTAAATGAGCATAAGAACTCAGACGCAGGAATACAAAAGGCGGTTAATAATCCTGATTTAGTTGTTTTGAAATTATTTTCTAACCTAGTTCCAAAGATCTGTGTCATCTTAAAAATAAGAGCTTCGCAATTGTGGGAATTGTGAACCATATATACAGATAATGGATGTCCCATGCTGGGAAATATACTAAAATTCTCATCATGAAGCCATTACATACTTACACGCGTATTTTATTGCCCTTCCTTTGAGAACAATGATGGTGCTATATTCTTTTGGGAACCGCGAATTAGTCGTTTTACTTCCTCGTGCCAAATAAAATGGTTGTAAGAGAATTTTTGATGTTATTAATTTGTTCAAATATGTTTTATCGTTTATGTGTTGCTTTTGAAGTGCAGCGTAAAACTAAGGGTGAGATGTTGCCATCTGAGCCGTAGTCTTTTTTTTCTTTTTTCAAACATCAAATGTTTCCTTCTTTCAAATATCCCAATCTTAGTTTTATAATGATACTTACTTGTGCCCGCGGCTTCGTATGTGTATACCCTGTTTTTTCTTGCTTTCGTGTACGAGTATCCACCATTTTTTTTTGTATAATTGTGATAGCTTCATTCATGTGTAAGGCACGGCCACGGAAAAAATATTGGTGCGTTAAAACAAACTCTTCAGCTATATTTTATTACTAGCTTCTGTCCGTGACTTCGTCCGCGTGGAATAGTTACTTTAACCCAATCAGCCCGATCGGTTTAAAATTGACAAAGTTTAATACAAACTTTCATCCCTTTCGACTAAATTTGATTACCATAAAAACGGTTCTAGTGAGTTAATCTTAAAAGATAGACATATACTGTCGCGGACATGTTTTTAGATCATTTTAAGACGAATAATTCTTTCCTACATATTTTTTTGGTATCTTGAACCGTTTTCGCAGCGCACGCAACGGAAGCCCTCAAAGATGAATAATTTTCCCCGTTTTTTCCACATTTTCCATTTTTTCTTCGCTCCTATTACTCGCAGCGTGATGTTATATAGCCTAAAGCCTTCCTCGATAAATGTTCTATTCAACCCAAAAAGAATTTTTCAATTCGAACCAGCAGTTCCTGAGATTAGCGCGTTCAAACAAACAAACAAACTCTTCAGCTTTATAATATTAGTATAGACAAAGTCACTTTCCATTCGCTGCAGACACAGAACAGTGTCTATTTATTTATATATTAACAATAACATATTTGTGCAATCAAAGTTCTATAACCAAGAGTGGTGGGTGATGAGTAAACGTTGTAGAGGTCGACGAAGATTAGTCTAAAGTTAGTTAAAATTAAGAAAGGGGCCGTACGTCGTCGGCTTAAGGCTATTCGCCTTACATAGCTCCATCTCTCTCAAACAGAAATTATGATTATTTATGATTTTCTATGACACTTTAATCGCTAAATGTGATTTCTTTCTGTAACGTTCCTGTTTCTTAGATACGCTGTATTATTGGATTTTTTTCCCAAGTAAACATTATTATCTCCAGAAAACGCTGTCTAACGGTTACCAGGTGTCAAAAATTTAACAAATAACACGTACTCATATTCGGGTCCTCGTTTATCCGAGAGTATCATCAGTGTCGGTTTAAAAGACCACAGGAGGGTCGGTTTGAAATGAAGACATCTGTCAGAGGGTTAAAGGATACCAGTTCCGGGCGACCCCGGAAATTTGACTCGCGCTGTTGCCAAATAAATTATGTTCTGTTTTTTTGTGTAGCATATTTCGCGATTTATTGAGTTCAGGTCGAGTTTTTTTTTGGGAGTTAAAAGTGAAAATGTTTATAAATAGGTGTATGTATTTTTTTTTGGCGGTGGGAAATTGGTACACTTTAGTTACCTAGGTAGCGATTAGGTCTTGGCTAAGGAATAACAGCCGCAGGGGTCGATATCAAAGGTTAAGCAATGCTTGCCAAGGTTGGTCTGTGGATGGGTGACCATCTTAACATACCGAGTTTCCTCCGTGCCTCGGAAGGCACGCTAAGCCGTTGGTCCCGGTTGTCTTTGTAGATCTTTGTCGTTACGGATTTTCATCGCCAGTAAATCTGACTCCAATCTTGACAAGAACTACAGTGTGTGCCTTGCCCAGTTAATTGGTTGTTGTGGTCTGGTAGGATTCAGCTGATATAGTCGAGAAAAGGCTAGGCAGTTAATTTACCTAGGTAGCCTAACTGGCATCTAGCATATGAAATTAATATCCACCTGATTGCTTGAAAAGGTTGTTAGTGAAAATGTAATAAGATTCGGTTTTATTTCAAGAGGAATTAAAACAAGTCCAATGCCAAAGTTGAACACCGCACAGCAACAGTATTAATAAAAAAAATCAATCGAATTGATAACGTACTCCTTTTTTAAGTCGGTTAAAAAAGAAACAGGCTACCAGGCTACTTTAGTCTTTTCTGCCTCAGTTGATATCAGACTTTATCTACAAATATTAACAGATGTGGACCGTTGGATATATCGGTAGAACTAGCTAGGCAGCAAAGTTTATGTCGTGACATACACACACGTCATGAGCCAAACCATTTGTAAACGTTCTTATAGAAGCAATGCAGAACAGGGTACAAAGTCTCGCAACCCTCCATTGCAGGATCCTTCGACCAAACAGTTGATGTTTCCAAAATTTGAAAATGAAAATAATATATCTAGTTTTAATTCCCGCGAATATTAGTGGGTTGCAGGTATGCACCTCCCTCCCGCCCGCTTTATTATGCACATGCAAGATTACAAGGCAAATGCAAGGATTTTAAGCACATGCAGGAAGGCAAAGCAAAACCCAACACCATTACCGACACGTGTTTCGCCTCTCCACGAGGCATCCTCAGGGGACGTGTTGACTCGCTGACCGTTGAGTTGTTGAAAACTAGATATATTATTTTCATTTTCAAAATTAAAATGGATTTCCGCAAAGTAACGCCTGACTCAATCAATTTTTTTTTTTTAGTTGATGTTTCCGTTTGGCAACTGCCCTATAGTTGATAATCGGGCTGTTGTACATGCTCAAATTGCATGAAAACTCTGATACCGCGATGCAGCATTTCATTAGTTCACTGCTGGCGAGATAGATGGCGTTGCGGCTCTTTTTATTGCAATACAAACTTTGCTTCGTAAGCTTCTTCTTATGGCAGCATTGATGCCGCTACATCACTCTCCTCCGGAGAGTGGAGGTCGATAGTAGATAAATCGTCCATACATCTTGAGATGCTTGTCAGGCCAAATGACGGTTGGTTCCAGTGAGTCGGAACAGAAAGTCGTAGAGTTGACGGTGACTCAGAACAGTCTGCAAGTGAACCAGTGGGTCGGAGTGATGCTACTATACTCCAGTTGCTCGATGAGGCACAGCACTGCTGTTAAACTCCGATGAGCTGGACGTGGTATAGTGCTGTATTTTGTACCAGGGCAACGGATGTGGAGCGTTAGTATGTAACGTAGTGACGTGGCGTGCTGGCGTCAAACAGTTCAGTGCAGTCAAAATATCGAAGTAAATCAGGTTCACCCGTTACCCTACAAACCGTCCTCTTACTAACTAAAACTTGTAAACTTAAACTGCGTACAAATTCCACGAACCCTTTATCAAATCTGAAACTTGTGTCTTAAATCGGTTAGTGCTGTTGTAACTAACATAAAACAGGTATGTATTAAACTCGGGGTATGTCAACAACTAACTTTTAGTGCAGTGTATGGGTGACCCAAGTTATGAGCGATTGCGTCACAGCAACTATGTACATATATATAAGGGATTGTAATCAATTAATATCACACCTTCCACTAAACAACCTTCGATTTCTTAAAAAGGGACGTTTGAATAACAGTAAAAAAAAATACAAAAAACAGCGACCGCGCGAGAATATGCGATGACATACCGCCGCTAGTCGGTGAGCCCGATTCTTTTTTTTTGTATGGACCACTCGCAGTTCAGCACTCTAAGGCTGGTTACTGCTAAACCGATCTTTTCTGTGGTGGCCTCAAATGAATTTAAGGCCTCCAGCCAGGGCTGGTTCTCGAATATTGCTACAGCTACAGCTTGCTTAAATCTTTAAAACTCCGCAACGGATTTTGATGCGGTTTTTAATAGATAGAGTGATTCAAGAGGAAGGTACTATAACATGCATGTATTACATGTATTATACATGCATATTATAGTAGAAAAAACATTCATATCTACATTGCACCCGTGCGAAGCCGGAGGGGGTCGCTAGTAAATGATAAATTTCTTGTGATAAAATTAAGAAGCTGTTTGCCTTGATTTTTTAGATTTTGCTTTCGCATTGGCACGGTGGAAACCAGATGAGATTGCGCGCTTAGAGAGGTATACCTCTCCGCGCTCCAGCAGCGGAAAGTTGCAGGAAAATGATGATTTAGATTGACTTTTTTTTTCTCATAAATACTGTCACTGTAAGATTTCAAAATTTATCTACCAGGATTTTTCGTGAGTTAAGATGCTTGTGAGAAGAAATGGGAGTAATTCAACTTCGCCCTAACCCATACGAAGATTTATTCATAGAATGATACCAAGAATCTCTTAATATATTATTCATACTTTTGGCCATAGAAGTCAAGTACCTATAAGCCACGTATGTATGTACATATGCATACAAATATTGTAAGGTTATAAGGTAGTAAAGTGAGCTACGAGTTTGTCTGACATTCCTACTTTATGATGAATTATGCTCAAACGTTAGATCGTAGTAAACGGAGGTGTATAAACCACCAAATGTACTGACATTGTAACTTTGGGAGTATTATTATATTCGTAACTGAGTAACATGTTGTTTTCGCCACATACAGCGACAAAACTAGTAAAACATAATATTAAGATACTTGAATTTAATATAACATTGAATGTACATAAGATCTCAACATGAAAAAAAAGTGAGAATTTTTGTTCTATGATGATAATAAAATTAAAACCAGCCTGGTCCTGACTGTAAAATAAAACTTTAGGATTGTAGTAAAAGATAGAGTAAGCAGTATAGTAGGCTCCCTCTTCGACAACAACCAGGCCCGGGTCGACGGCGCGTTGTGTTCTACGCGCACTTTAACACGTTCAGACCGGCGTGTACCACCGGTGGAGCACGGAGTATTTGCTGCCACGGCGAGGTGTACCACCGGTGGCCACGTCACACTATACTTTCAATGTACTAAGAAATTCGCGCCGCTTTGAGAGAAAGTGTTGTATTTACCGTTCCCGCCTAGTAAAATAGACAAATTTTCATAGTGTAGTTAGTAGTGGAGGTGGATATAATTTCAAAAAGTAAGCAAAAAACAGTATTGAAAAATTGTATTTATTAGAAAAAAATTGAAATAATCACGACATAAATTGTACGAAATGCGAATTGTTTATGATAAATTACGTTGAGAGAATGTAATAATAAGAAAATTAAATCAAAATTGAAAAAAATATAAAATAAAATGCCATTATGGATGGTATAAAATGAAAATTATTTTGCATGAATAGTATTGAAACAATCCAAACACATTGGTTTTTCACACGCAGAGCAAAATGTATTTACGCGTTTCGAATTTTTTTCTAGCCATACTCGCAGATTCGGTTGTTGTAAAATGGTCGTAACAAGGTCTGCACACCTTTCGGGTATCTCTGAGCTTTCCTTCCGTTTTCTCTAACTTGTGTTTTGGCTTTCTTTGTGCATGAGGCCTACCCTCCTCTGCAGCGTCATCGGGTTGATTATCAGTGTTGGGGTTGCTAATCATCTCTTTTATTATTTGTTCCCGAAATTCTAATATAGTTAGTTTAATTAGAGAAAGCATAATTCCTGTCTAATCCTGTCCGTGTCCACCGGTGGCGCACCCCGCCCGGCAAGACTTTTGGTTCATGGGGCGGTGATGTACCACCGGTGGCCATATGAAGATTTACGCCGTAGGATACCAAGTACCTACTCATGAGGTGCCGGTCTGAACGTGTAGAGATGTCAGCAAAGAAGACGGGGCCCACTAGGCCATGTGTTTGCGGTTGCGGAACTTGTTAGAAAGAGTCACCTTGGCCCTTTTTTTCTGTATGGGAAACCATCCAATAACTTCTCCCACTCTGGGCGGAGCGGAAGGGAGTGTCAGAAACCCACCCGTGATCCTTCTTGTGCCCTTTGCGTTCCAGGGCTGCGGTGACTCTTTCGATCAAATTCCGCAACTTCTTTCTCAGGCCTGCCATTTTTTATCAGTCATTTTACTATCTGTAACTATACCTATGTTTTTAGGTTAGGATCACGGGTGGGTTTTAGTCAGTAAGAGTCTGACACTCCGTTCAGCTCTACACAGAGCGGGGGAAGTCATTTGATGATTTCCCATCCATAATAATAAAACTAGTAGCATCGCCGTGATTTTCACAAGGTTGAATGGTTATAGAGAGACAATAACATTCATGAAAATCAAATTACAATACAGAAAATTCCAGTATTTATCTTAAGGGTTCTTCAATATTTTTTCATAAAGAATTAATATTGAATTTAGTTCAAATGTAATATTCAAAATAAGAACTGTTATGTCTAGACAAATTCAGAGAACAACTTTAAATAACTAATCTAGGTATAAAGAGTTTTTGGTATAAGTGCCACAATATGACCTTCGTTTTTTTCTTCTAAAGAAAAACTTTCATATTTTGTAAAAGATTTCGCTTTTATCACCATTACAAGTAGTTGTCCATTTGTCGTTTTTGATAAACTATTCTCGATTTTCTCCATATCATAACAAAGCCATTCTTGTAAGTTAAAGTAGTAATAATTTTCAAATATTGGATCCGAACAACGTCGATTTTATTTTGTTTAAGATAACAAAAGTATGACATTTCCGAATAAAGTTCGTGTATTGTAAAAAATCTTCATCGGAAAACCTGTTAAAACTACATAGTGAATAGGTACAATATAGGTTCATATTGTACCCATTATAATAATGCGTGCTTATCTGATGTTTTGTGAGAGATAATATGCGAGTCCACTGTTACATGTTAGTTTATGTTAGATGTGATGTATTTAATTTATTTAACCATTTACTCAAATCATTTTATCCAGGAATTGTATATCTTTGAATTTGAATTTAATTTTTGTATTGTATATTATTTGAATGCTTATTTTATGCTATTTTTTTCTAATTCTATATTAATTAATGTAATTAGACATGTGCCGTTTTAATTAACTATAAATAAATAAAATAAAATAATTTTAATATTATAATTGATTGGAAATCATCAAATAACTCGTTTGGCTCTAGGCGGAGTGGAATGGGTATCAAACACTTATTGACTAGAACCCAACCGTATGACTCCAAATAAACTTTGCATTCTAGAGCCGCGGTAATTCAAACGTTCAATTCCGCCAATAAGCCTACACTCATAAAGTCACTTGTAGGTACAGATACCAAAACAAAAACCCTGAAAACCCATAAAATTTAAAACGTGAATCACAGTAAGTTGGCACTTATGAATTAGACGCTATAGAAACAAACCGTTCGAAAAAAAAAACTTAGTAAGGTGCTTCATATCATCTTGAAGCTCGTATTTTTAATAATAATTATGGATATGGAACATCGTGAGGAAACCGGAATGTCCTAGAACCAAGAATACGAAGACATGTGACATTCACCAACCCGCACTGGGCCCGCGTGGTGGATTACGGCCCATTCCCTCCAGGAGAGGAGGCCTGAGTCCCAGCAATGGGAGAATTAAAAGGCTGATTATGCTTATGGATATGGAAATCGTATAAAAGCGGGATGATTGTAAAGCGCCAATAAAGATATAACTAGAGAAACCGCGGCAAAAACTATTTATTCATTATACAACCAGGAAAAAATATTATTATACTTGTACAGATACTGACCCGTGTTACTAGAAGCCCATAAATATATCTTTCAAAATGTAAACCGCAGTAAGTTGGCAACAGTCTGGCACTTATGACTTAGAGGCCGTAGTGACATAGCGTTCGGCGTTAAATTTACTGCGGCCATTACCGTGACGTCACCGTAGGCGGTATCTCGAACAAACGACTTTTGTTACGGACTGCAGAATAGTGGAGTTATTGTCTGAAGGGGAAGCCTGACTTTATTTTTCTTTGGAACAGATTAAGATAAAATATCGCGATTATTATTAGTTTCCTGTTTCTACAGTCTTGGTTAATCTAGTTGTTCCATTTGGGGTGTTTTTCTTGGGAGTTTTTCTTTTGGAAAATAAAGGTTCGCATAACGGCCTATTCGACTTCCTTGACCTACAAAATTAAGACAGAAATTTTAGGTAAATATTTATTTAGCTAAAATCTTTTTTTTACTAGAATGTTAAAATAAATTTAGGTATGTATATACTTAAATGCGGCACCTACATATTTATCATGATATGTATGATAATATTTTCATTTCAAAGAGAGTTTTCCACTCAAATTTTTGCTTCGAAAGACAATCTTCCAAAATGAATTCGGTATTCAAATCGGAAGTCTTCTTCGAATTAAAGTTTCATAGACAATGAAGTATAAATCGAAACAACAATTTATTAACGAATTCATATAAACGACAATTTAACAAGCAATTGCTTTTATTAATTTCAATATCTCTGTAGAACTTTGTTTGTTTGTTTGAATACGCGAGAAATTTCAATGTTCAATAACAAAGTTTCTCTTCCGGATCCTGGACTCCTGGTACTCGGCTATTTATTATATTAACTTTAAAACAACAACAACAAAAATAAATGTTGTTGTTTTGTAATCAACTGTCGGACTCTGATTGATTTTAACAAAACGTTCTCTTGATATTTGTGTTAAAAGCTGTTTTATCGAGAAAGCCTTTCATAAATAAATAATGTTTAAATTTCAAGTTGAATTTGTTGATAAACATTATAATTATTATTTTGTAACTAAAATAAACTTTACACAACTCCGATTTGAGTTCATTTATAATAGTTTCAAAATATAATTCGCGACTCTGAAAACCTTACTTAAATTAAAAAAATGAATTGTTATTTTATAATTATTAAATACAACTATTACTATACTGTATACACTTACATAAAAACACTTAACTAACTAAATAAAAGTAGTCAAAAGATGGCGTGGAAAAATTCTTCCGCGTCTGGTAATGTACCCAAAAGGCTGGCAGTATTACTACGCTGTATGACAATGCTTATCCTTTGTCCAAGATAAAAGCCAGCCCTTGGGTCACGCGTAATTCATTGCAATATACGTTTAAACAAATATTTTATTTCTCAATTTCAGGTTTCTACAATGATCCCTTTTCTGGTTTTGTGTTAAATAATGAGACGTTTATTTATCCAGATCCATACAATCCAATTGGTTAGTAATCACGTACACAACTTCAAACACTAATATTAGTAACATACATTTGGCAAATTTTGTTAATAAGGACTAATAACCTAAACCTACTATTTATTTTTACTTGCTGAAAATAATTTAGAGAAATGAATGAAACTTTACAAAAAGTTTCACTTAAAACCTTTTATGCACCTCAATTCAAATGAAAATGTACATTTTTATTCTTAAATATTTATTTTTTTTGCTACAACGAAACAATTGAACGATAATTGAAGTCAAAAACTGGCCCTGACAGTTTGCGGGTAAGATGCAAGTACGAACGCTCCTTAAAAGTATTAGATCTATCTCTCGGTACTATATTACGATTGAATGTTTATTTTTTTATTTAATTAAAGTTCACCAATAGTTGTTACAGATATAATACAGATAGGAACATATAAGCAAAGTGTCTTAAATCTAACTGCACAATCAATTTATTACAGGCAAACACCACATGCAAAATGCTCTTTGCAATTAAAGTTTAATTTTAAAGACTTGTTTTAAATGTACTTAAATTCTAGATAATTATATTCTACCAACTACTGATACTAATTACGTCTGACAAACGTTGATATTGAGTCTGAGTGGACGTCAACCAGGGTCTCAAGTCTGCTATTATAATGGTGTCAGAATGGTCTATCATTGATTTCATAATGGTTGATTTTGACAAGTTTGGTAATCTACTAATATAAAAGTGTCATTATGACTTTCCAATGGTCAACCATTGACATTCAACTGCAAGAAATGGCATAAAATGGTAATCTCGTACATAATGAATAACAGACGTATGCGGTAATCTGCTAAAATTTTGACAGTTCCTTTGATCAGTGACATACCATTAGAACGTCATTGTGCAGTCATTGTTTTTAAAAGCTCGGTTATCAAAGAGTATTACGAGACCATTGACCGTCCAATGATCGACCATTATGAATTTAGCAGATTACGAACTTTTAGCAAATGACAATGGGATCGTGTTGGAATGACAAATTTATAAAAATAGCAGACTTGGGGCCCTGGTCGCTGCATTCGTTTATGATTTTGCACATGCGGGATATAGGTGAATTAGAACCAAACACTGTACGGCGGAGGGGTGGAGCGAAGGGTGTTACGGGTTTGCAAGGTGGTCTACGGGGTACTCTGAAATTGAACCTACATACCAATTGTGGGCAGTCAATGATGTTATTGAGCAGTTTATACGGGAATCTTAAATCCAAGAGCTCCCTTCGTGCTTCCAGGGTACTCATTTCGTAACAGCCTAGTTTATCAAGGTAAGAAAGATATTTATAATGTTAGCTCATATTGTCTTCAGACTACAGACAGACAAACGAAGACGAGTATTTATTATGTTCCTGTTGAAACAAGCGCATTGTACAGCGGAAGAAATAAAAGAAAACTTCTCAATGTTGTTGCGTACTTCGCTGCAAGTCAATGGGGGAGTTTTTTATTTATTAGTGTTCATAAACTTAATATAAATCAGGCTGGAACGTTTTATCAAGGAAAATGCATCATGAAGTTTTGAAGTCGCCATTAATCCAAAAAAATCCGGAAGTCTGGCAACCAGATAACAGATTGAAGAACTTAACACAAAAATATCGGGTTTCTTGCTCTGAGAATAATGCCCATGTAAAAAAGGTAAATAAAAAATAATTGTATTTTTGGAAGTTAACTATATTATTTTCTGTATAATGCCATCTAACCTTTGATTATCATCCAAGACAAATGTGAATGCAAAATGTCATCTTAATCGATTGGGGATAACTATTTTAAAATTCAGATGCAAGTTTGTGTAACATTTCTTTTCTAACTTACCACCAAGGCATGTCACTTGTAAATAATGCATGTCATATATACTATCTATTGTTTGTTTTTAATAAAAATTCTCAGTATGTTGTGATATCGATTGTACACAACATTAATTTTGTACACTTAGATCGCAAAAAACGTTTTGACTTTGATTTTGTCTTGCTACCAATATGTCAATTTGGCATCATCGACATTTCCAAACGCAGATTAATATAATTTTGTCTATTTATTATAATATTGTTTTACTATTGTAAACAGCACGAAACATAAGAAAGAAAACCTTATTTAAAATTCCAATCGTAATCCTTCAAAACTCACATCTTATTCCAGCAAACATTACTCACGAGTAATTATAAAAAGGACCGGATGTACTCTAGCGTTTGCTCTCGACATTGCACTGAAGGAGTCTGAAAAACGTTGCCGTCGCCTGAAAAACGGTTTAATTTTCTGAGAGTTTCAGCAGGCAGCACTGGAAGTCCAACAGGAAGGGAGTGCCGAGGAAAAGTGGAAATATGAGTGTCTCTAATTCGAGCAACACTCAATGTGGTGGGATACTAAGGGATTAGAAGGTTGTGACTTTAATGTGAGTGCAATTAGAAATGATTTATTTGTTTTATAATAAAATTGCGATCTGTCCAAAACTTAGTAGATAGTTTTCGTAACCCAAGAACCTCAAGTCTGCTACTAAAATAGTGTCAGAATGGTCTATCATTGATTTCATAATGGTTGATTTTGACAAGTTTGGTAATCTACTAATATAAAAGCATCATTATGACTTTCCAATGGTCAACCACTGAAACTTCATTGAAAGAAATAGGATAGAATTGTACTCTCGTACATAATAACAAATGAATGACAGACGTATGCGGTAATCTGCTAAAATTTCGACAGTTCTTTTATCATCAGTGACCTACCATTAGAACGTCACTGTGCAGTAATTGCTTTTAATAGCTCGGTTATCAAAAAGTATTACGAGACCATTGACAGACCAATGATCGACCATTATGACTTTAGCAGATTACGAGTTTTAGCAAATTTACAGTGGGATCGTGTTGAAATAACAAATTTATAAAAATAGCAGACTTGGGCCCCTGGCTAGTTAGCAAATGGCTTGTGGCTTATATGTTTGGATACTGCAAGCTACTCTCTAAAAGCAGGAAAAGAGATCGTATAGTTTTGGATACTAAATCTCGATACCCATAATCACAAAGTGTTCTAAAATACTTTTTATTCCGAAACAATGCATAGTTCGTTGTTATTGGATCGCCGACGGATGTAAAGCCGTGAGAAAAAGCTAGTGTAGCAATGTGCTTTATAAATTTTAGACTCTTAAAGTAAATCGAATATGATGAACGTGAATATTTTGACAAATTAGTGCAATGTTTTTAGAATGATGACAGCATAACAAATGGCAGAAAAATCAAAAAGCAGTTTTAATTTTATCTCCACAAAAATACCACAGCATACATAACCACTGTTTATTATTTCCTTTATGTATGTATGTACGACACATTTACATACAAATTAAGCTTTGTAAACGCAAGTAAAAAAGGCTGAGCCTTTTCTAAAATGAGTATTCCCCTATGATATTATTTAGCCAGATTTTTTTGCGGGCCGGTTAGTACTGTAGTAATTCAAGCCTAAATATAATACTTATGTACATTAGGCTAGTCTCATATATCACTTCGCATAATTAACAGTGTCATGTACAAATTACACACTGGTCATATATTTCCATTACTGTAATTCTACCAAAATGTTCCTAATTATCGCGCAAGCGAGTTAAAAGCAACACAAACAATATTTCTCACAGTATTTTAGAATTACCGAGGTACGTTAACAACGACTGTTGAATGTATGAGGCCGGACTTATTTGTCGAAATTATTTTGTTTAACAGTATCAGACCAGAAGGTCAATTCTACAATTTTTAAGCAACGTTCGCATTTGCATCCGACTTGAAATATTGTTTATTTTTTTTAGAATTGGCCATCATTTTAGCATTTTCATTGTATGAATTTCATCATTGCAGGAACTCATAGTTTAATAATAACAGTGCCTGACACTGTTCGATCTGTTTTGTGGAATTTATTTGAAAGAGTCACCGCGGCCCAAGGCCGCAAAGGCCAGTAAGAGGAACACTGGTGGATTTTAGTCAGTAGCAGTCTGACACTCCCATCCGCTCCGCCCAGAATGGGAGAAGTCATTTGATGATTTCCCACCCAGAAAAAAATGGTTCTATCTGTGAGGCTAAGTGACGCTTACCGAAAACTGTTTGTTGATGAGTGACCATCTACATAAAAAAACCTGTCCGTGTTTGGAAAAGCACGTTAAGCCGTAGTTCCCGGTTTTCATTTGTAAGAGATCTTTGACAGCCGTAAGGAATATTCAAAAACATAAAATCTAAAAACAATCCTGTAAAGTGGTATTATGTTACCCAGTTACTGGGTTATTGGAGTTAGATAGGCAGTCGTTCCAAGCAAAATAGTGGCACTCAGCTTCATCTGGATAGACTGGAAGCTGACCTCAATATAGCTGAGAAAAGAATAGACAGATTGATCTATTCGTCGATTCACAACTGTAAACTGGTTTTGGGGGTCGAAAATGTAAGCTCGTATACCTATCCCAATTATACCAAGTCCTTTTAACATAACAAAGCTAATGCTACCAAGACTAGTCCACATATACCATTCTAGGCAACAGTGAGATCTTCTCGACTGATTGTCACCCCGTTTTCTCAACGAGTGGCTTCCCAGACGATGGTACCACCGGATGTGCCAACACTGAAACGGAACCATCACGTAGTGCCTTCCGCGACATTCAGATTCAGTACTTTGAGTGCAAGTTCCAACGGTGGTTGCTCATGAATAAATTTCGCACGTTGTTTTCAAACTAGCTGTTTGACGTGGATTTTATTCAATTTTGGTGCTGATGTTTTTATTTCTACTTTAGCGCGGACAGAATCTAGATTTTTGGGAGATTTTGAAGTTAAAATTCGGTGAACGAAATTTCGCACAAGTTTTTCTGAAAGCACTTTTTAATCTAACATGGTAAGTATTTAAAAGCTATATCAGACAATCCGTATGAAAATAAACTCTATTAAATCCGCAAACCCGCGCCTAGCAATAAGATTGTGCAATCAAATACAAACAGTCTGTTGTTTCATGTCAAATACTGGTAGTGAAGCGCATACGGCTAGACTGGTCGGTTACCAACCCCTAAAAAGTTCTCAAAAAAAGTCTTCAAACTTATGAGAAATACTGCCTCTAAATATCTTAAACACAAGTTATTTCTGTGACTCGTGTGCCTAAACAAAGAAAAAACAAGTTTCAACAAGTTAAGATAAAGTAAAGTAAATTGACTACTGTAAAGAAAAAGCTTTTGGTATTATTTTATTGTTTGCGTTAAGCTTAGATACTTATAAGAAATTGCTTTTCAGAGGTACATTGACCGGGCTGATTAAGTTCCGCTATAAGTAGGTACTTAAACTATAAACATAACATCTCACCTGAACTCTCTGAAGGAGGAAAAGAGGCCTCGTTAGGGTTCCGTACTCTAAGGATAACCAGCGGAACCCTATTAAAAAGCAACGGCTGACTGTCAGTCCGTCCGTCCAATAAAAGAACAAATGAAATTTAAGGAATGGTAAATTTCAATCAGCTAATGAGACAACAGATTATTATTTGTCAATTTGATGATTGGCTTTTGACCACAATCTTACCTGATGCGAAGCAATGATGTGGCCGACGATCAAGCAAGCTTACTTGAAGTACCCTATTCACTCTTAACTTACATAAATACCTCCAGATATCTACAGATCACAAGAGATATTTATGTATTTTATCAGATCAAAAGCTAGGCTGGTTCTAATCGTGTGTATTCGCGTGTAACATAATAAGTTGTCAAACAGATTACATACTTTTTTTACACTTATTTATTTTTGGAACAGTCTGTAGCTTTGATGTTTTCTGGGTAGGTTCTAAAATAAAAAATGTTACACTCGCAAAACATTGCTTTTGATCATAATGTCATAAGGTTCGTCGAATTTATACAAGGCTAATGTTGTTTCATTTTTATTCTATTTTTTATTTAACCTGGCACAAATAAGCCTTATTTTTTAAGGATAATAGTCACCGTAAATATTTAGAAGTTATGTAAAATTAATAACTTACTAACTTCTGCCAGCAACCTCACCCACGTCATCATCATCATCATCATCATCATCATCATCATCATCATCATCATCATCATCATCATCATCTGGTGAACATAGACCTCTCCCAAGTGTACCGGACCTGTGCGTCGCTTATACATCGGCTGCCTGCGACCCTCACCAGGTCATCGGTCCTGGGAGGTCTACCAACGCTGCGTCTTCCGGTACGCGGTCACCAGTCCAGAACTTTTCAGCCCCATCGGCCATCTGTTCTTCGAGCAATGTGCCCTGCCCACTGTGTCACTGTCAGTTAGCCGATCCTTCGGGCTATGTCGGTAATTTTCGTTCTCTTACGGATATCATCATTCCTGATTCGATCACGGAAGGAAAATCCGAGCATTGCTCCCTCTATTGGGTGAATTTAAACCTTCTGATGAAGCCCATCGTGAGCGACCACGTTTCAAGTTCGTAAATCATCACTGGCAACATGCACTGGTTATAGACTTTCGTCATCCCAAGGGACACAATCATACCTACTATCAGGACACAGATTCCAGATTATTATATATCTCTGTGCCAAATTTCATCCAAACCCATCCTGGCGTGATTGAGTAACAACCATCCATATCCATCCAAACATTCAAACTTTCGCTTTTATAATTGTACTAGCGGCCCGTCCCTTCTTCACACGGGTGGAAATTTATTTATTTGGATATAGTCTATGTTATTCAGGGATAATATAGCATTCTAATGTTGAAATAATTTTTGAAATCGGTCCAGTTGTTTTTTGTTATAAACATACGAAAATAAAAATATTTCCTCTGTAATATTAGAATAGATAATAAGATTTATTGTTCGGTACAGTGAATCTATTCTAATACTATAAAGTGGAAAGATTTTTTCTGTTTATTTGTTTAGCTTCGAAACCGACCGTCATTAACAATTTTTTCACCAATGGAAAGCTACATTATTCGCGAGTTAAATAGGCATATATTTTATCCCCGTATTCCTACGGGGACGGGAACTACGGGGGTGAAACCGCGGGGCGCTGCTAGTAAGGTATAAATAACGTACAGATACACATCACACACGAAGACTGTCATAAACACATCTGATTTCCTACATTTCGACATGTTTTTGACATCAATTGTCACCTAGATGATATTGCGACTCAAATTTGATTGCTTTTTAGAAGCCTTCAAAATAAATGGGTTAGCGGATTGTGAGTATTTAACCGACTTCCAAAAAAGGAGGAGGTTCTCAAGTCGATTGCATTTTCTTTTGTGTGTGTTACCTCATAACTTTGTACTGGGTCGGGACACCCAGTACAAAGTCTCTTCTCTCTTCATCTTGATGATTATTTTTATATTCCAAATATGATGCAGGTCGTGTGTGGCTATAAAATAACTTTAATTTCAGAACTCGGTGTTTCTGGTTATTTCTTCGATTTTTGAAGACCGCCTTCCAAAATTAAAGTTATTTGTGTTTTTTTAGAAGCCTGTTTTTTTTTTCTTTGTAAAAAGTTTTTTTCACTCAATGTATTAAAGTAATCAGCCCAATTATATGGGATGTGCCGTACAAAATCCTGTTTGATTCAATCATGTCCAATAGATCCCCCGTAGGTCCTATTCCGAATCAAACCTTGTCAATACGGAATACTACGTTTAATATGATGTCATAGTCTCGCTCAAATCGTAAAACCAATTTAGGAAATAGGTTACAATGTCACCCCAAAAACAGAGCAAACAAATCTTTATTTCTTGTACTAAAGACCAATGTGTATGTCTGTGTGTGTGTCTGTATGTGTTGTATCAGACCAATTTGTTATGTAGTACATGGCTTCAACTGTTTTCAAAGAATCGAGTTCTCCCGCTATGAAAGGAAAATTCCTTTGCCTCGGTAAAACAGTATTCCCTTTAGTTTTTCTTGGAAAGAAAATTATAAAAAGGGGAGACGGACTTAATGAACATCAAAAGGCAGTTATTAATGCTACTATAGATAGAGTTTTATAGTGTTGCGTCGGTGTAAAAAAAAAAAGATGTTTCTGATAGGGTAAAAAGTTCCTAGGTCCGATCTCGTCGGGGGCAGTGGAATTATACTTATTTCAATTGCATTGCTGTCTTCCAACAAATTCATTGACGTAATTTGTTGCTAAGTACCGATGTCTACGCATAATATGCGTCTTCTTATGGATTGGAAATCATCAAATGACTTCTACCGCTCTGAACGGAGCGGAAGGGAGTGTCAGACTCTTGCTAACTAAAACTCATTTGATTCATCATAATTCCCTATGCGTTCCAAGCTTTTGAACAAATTTCGCAACCATAGAAGGCACTGGTCCACACAACGCACCGTAGACACGGACCTGGTGTTTCGATTGGGGCCGAAAATAATAATAATATCACAGAAATTTCATTACGATTTAGAGCTGTTAATCCAAAAAAAAATAGTTTGTACAATATTATTAAAAAAAAAAAACTTTGCCTAAGCATGAGACGCTTGTATTGTCTGCATAAAATACCTTTTAGACGAGAACATTTATTGAGAAACCAATATCGGTTCAAAGAACTTTAATATTAAAGTATCCGTAACAGCATCCAAGATGCCATAGAAAATCCTGAAACATCCCTAAAATTTTGTATTATCAGCCACTCGACGTGGAATGACAAAGTCACTAACAGGGAATTGTGGGAAAATTGCTGAGTGCGGATCAATCCGTTCACCTAGCTGTAACCGCTAGTGCAGACCCGTTTAGATTGGATAGTAGACGAGCAATTTGATTTCGTATGTTCCAATTGTTCGATTCGAGCTCTGTTTAGGCGTCGAGGAATCCTCTGTGACATGAACAAGGCCTCGTGAGGTAATGTGGATTGATAAATGGATGGATTGATTTCTGTGACTCAAATCTTTATCAGATAATGTATGCTCGTGATCGAGATTAAAGAAAAGTGTATTATTCATTTTGAAAAGTTGGGTCTACTCGTTTTGGGTTTGAGTTTTGCTAAAATATATCTGTTTTTTTTTTTATAAAAAGTTTGGAAAACAGTTCAATTGATTCTAGTTAGATTTTATGAAATTTTTAGAAGCACAAACTGAACGATATCGAATATTTTATTTAAAAGACTGCCTCGTTGGTCTAGTTGTATAAAGCGCTATTGCTGAGCATGAGGTCCAGGGTTTGATATACGGATCGACAAAATATCCTGCTGCCCCATATTACGAGTCATAGAATATTAACTAAATATGTAATATTCTCTCCAAACCGTTAATTGCTGCAGTTCGATTTTGTGAAATTCTCTAAATTTAAGTTTAGGGGATGTGATTATGGTCACGCCACCATTGTGGCAATAAGTTCTTAGGCTGACGCAGAAGCAGCCGTATCCGGTGTAGTAGGTGAGTCGTATGCGGTGATACTTACCGGATACGGCTGTTTCGGAAGGTACCTGTTTTGGATTCAGCGGGAGGACACGTTCGGGTGTCAGCACTATGTGGATCGCCCCGAGGACACAGTGAAGCATACGGTGGAGGTCTGCCCTGCTTGGGCGGAGCAACGCCGTGTCCTCGTCAAGAATCAGCGGCAACCTCTCGTTTCCGGCTTTGGTTCAGTCCATGGTCTGGAGCAATGAGTCATAGGAAGCAGTCACCTACTTCTGCGAAGCTGTAATGCTAGCGAAGGAGGAGGCAAAATGCGCGCGGAAGAGCGAAATTTCAGGCCTAAGCCGGCGCAACAGAAGTCAACGCCCTGGGCGTCGAGAGCCGCAGGGCGATTCCCGGCCACCGTAGGTGTGGGCCTGCGGATGGCGAGCTATGGGTGGCTCGCTGTCCGATAACAACCAGGTCCGTGTCAACTGCGCGTCATGTTCCACACGTGCCTCAAACAGATGTCAGCAAAGAATACGGGACCCCATAGGGTCAATGCCTGCTAGGGTTACAGAAATTTTTCGAAAGAGGCACCGTGGCCCTGGAACGCAAAAGGCACTATGAGGAACACGGGTGGGTTTTAGTTAGTAAGAGTCTGACACTCCCTTCCACTCCGCTCAGAGCGGAAAAGTCATATGTCAGTAAAGTCATATTTAACTACCTGCCTAGTAATGTATTGTTTGCTATTTTTGTCTGTCTGTAAGTATAGAGAGAAAACTTATCTTTTTAATCTTAATCTTAATCTTATCATATACTTTAATAACACTATAAAATTTGAATTGTAACTTTGCATGATGTGGTCTCCTATAATTGAGGGAGCACATGGAATGTTGTTATTATCCTTTATAAAATAGCATGTAAGGTGTATTCTTTGTTGGAGATCCTAATAAAACAAAAATAAAAAAATAAAAATATGATAAATCACTAGCTACATAACAACCAACTACCCCTAAACTAAACGCAGCACGAACAGAGGCGATCGTTGCAACGTTCAAACGATGTAATTACCGGGCCATTGTGAGCCTCTGATGGTCGAGCGGTATTACCATCACCAATGGGTGATGGTACTACCTGTACTACAAATAGTTATTTCACATTTTTATCGCAAACAGTCAATTGACTGCTTTTTATTGGAGTTTTATACGAGTTTTTAAAGTTTATATTGAGCCATTACGGAATTTACGTCGCTGGTACGGTTTTAATTTTATTGGAATTGGGCTCGTATGTTTAGTTGGATTTTATTTTGGATATTTGTAAGGAGAAGTCTGTTTATCATTAAAATGTATGTAGGAAACTCATTCTGTGGTACTCGTTATGTATTATTCAATATATGTATGTATGTGTAGAATGGAAGCGCTTTTCCAAGAATATGTCTTGCCGAGAGGAGAAATGCTAACTCAATCCAAACACGTTTCATTTCCATAATTCCGTTTCTCAGTAAATATTTTTAATCTTCAAACAAATTTATTAGAAATGTAAGCATAACTCGTAAGCGGATTACAGAAACGTGTTCTATTTCATATTTCAATACAAATAAAACGTATAATCAATAAAATAGATTTTACGAAACATTGAAAAGAGACTCCGACTTTTAACTGACTAATTTCAAATTCATGTAGCGAAACTAAAATTGTAAATATTTTACTTGAACTAAACTTGGAAAGAAAACCTCAGCTTCGATTTTATTTTGATCTCTGACCTTCGATGCATCATGAATCTCGATTCGATGTCGACGGATGATCGATTGTCGTGAAATGCATAGACAGCTCTGAGACAATTGGAACGTTCATCGTCTAGACATCGTTTGAATATATTCTTGTCTCACGTCTTAAGAGATAAGCAGAACATGAATGACTTATGTGCTCTGATTTGAGATCTTTGTCTAGAATAGCTTGCATGTCTTTAGTAAAGCTATCTTCTTTCATATAGTCTTTATAAAAGACGAATCAAATCTTTGAATGTAATTTTTAATATTAATAAAATAAAATCAGTACTTCTGTAAATAACATACTCGTAAATAAAGTTAGAGTAAAGAGATCAGTTAATGTGGGCTGTACTCTTAATAATTACCACAAAATTGCTTAATAACTATGTATTAAGCAATTACGATGACCTAGATTAGAGCCAAGAGAAAATTCATTTCACAAAAAAAAAATGTATTTTTATTTATCTTATAATATTATTTCATATGTATTACTTTAATGTGATATATTTTATATCTGTTAGCGTACTTACGTATTTTAAATAAATATTTGTGTGCCACCTATGTGGCCCGACACAGAGAACCATTACCCTGTAATTATCTGACCCAATTTTTACCTGTTTACACAAATAAACGTATTTACATAAACATAATCAGCCTTTTAATGTTACCACTGCTGGGACACAGGCCTCCTCTCTAGGAAAGGGGCCGTAATCCACCAAGCGGGCCCAGTGCGGGTTGGTGAATGTCACATGTCTTCGAATTTATTTTTTTTTGGTTCTGGGACATGCCAGTTTCCTTCACGACCTACAATTTGTAAGTCGGGGCCGTTGCCACTCGGCTACCACTGCTTTATACGTACGTAATGTATTTGATTTGATAATATTTATGTATTGTGTTCATTTTTCCTACTTAGTACTTTTATACACGGCGTCTACATCTCTTTTTACAAGACTGACTCTCCTTTCGCAGGTATGCTGGAACAGATTTTTATAGAAATAAGTATCACCTTTGTACTTAATTTTCTGATTCCTTCTTCTTATCTTTTTACTAACTGTGTACATAAATTGTTGTAAAATATGCATAGCATGCATAGTGAAAAGTTGTAGTATGGCGAAAAATTGCCGCTGTACTAGAAATTAAAACTGTAATGAACATAAATAGCAATTACACTTGGCAGCCTAAAATAAGTCTAAAATATATTCTTTAAAATTTCAGATTTGATAATTTTATAAGTTACTAGCACTTCGCCCACGACTTCATCTGCGCAGATTTAGTACAAACAATTTTCACCCCGTTTTACCCCCTTGGGGGTAGACCTAAAATCCGTTCTTAGCAGATGTCTGCACCTTATAAGGAACCTACCTGGAAAATTTTAAGTTTGTAGGTGTTTGAAAAATAAAAACTGAATGGGATCAGTAGATTCGGAGAAAATTGGCAGTGAAATACAGATGAACAGACAGCCAAGTAATCCTATTAGAGGTTCGATTTTCCATGCAAAGGTTCGCAAACCCTTTTTTTTTCTGAATAGGAAATCATAAAATGAAATCTCTCGCTCTGGGCGGAGCGGAAGGGAGTGTCACACTCTTACTGACCAAAACACACCCGTGATCCTTCTAATGCCCTTTGCATTCCAGTGCCGCGGTGAGTTTTTCGAACAAATTCCGCAACCTTAGCAGATACTGACCCTATGAGGCCCCGTCTTCTTTGCTGACAGCTTTTTGGACCTGACGCCTCAGTCATACCCTTCAGTACCATCAGAAGTAGAATCTTCGAAGTCAACTCACGCTTATAACAATGGAACATTACCCAAATTGATGATCAAACTTAAGATATTCACACAGCAGCATCGTTTCTACGTTTGTTTTTTTCTGTACCGTTGAAAACATAAATAACTTTGATCACCTCGCCAACCCGAAGAAAAAACGTAAAAACATAAACATCGAAACATATTTCCTGTAGCACAGTTTCATCTGCTGATAGAATAGGTACTCTAGTTTATTGGTTTTGTCTCATACGTAAAGATGGATGGCTTGACGTGTGCTAGTTGACTACCCCTTTTATTTATGAACCACCTCAGAATGCCTTTTCTATGTTGAAATATCTATGAGGAAAAAAATCTGGTTAATCATCTAAATTGTTATTAGAGGGATGTAAGATGTTGCGGAATTTCTTCGAAACAGTCACCACGGCCTTCGAACGCAAACTCCTAGTGTAGGAGGAACATAGGTGTGTTTTAGTCACTAATAGCTTCACAGCCTGGGTTATCGCCGTAAGGTCGCCTGTTTGTCAGTCTCCTACAGATTGTTCTTCGGCGAGTGTGCCCATGAACTCCACGTCCTTATCCCACCGGCCCCCTTCTACCATAGGACATCTAAACGCACTGTAGGTTACCATCCCTACCTTGTCACCCACCAATTCGCACTAAATGTTTTCAATCATCTTTAGTAATGCGCACAGCAAAGGAGTGGAACTTTCTGCCTGCGTCTGTGTTTCCGAACGCATTCAACCCTAATCCTTTCAAAGTTAGAGTGAACAGGCTTCTTCTGGGTAAGCTCATTCCATCGTAGACTTTGTCTCTGTCACCTGTGACTTAGACTAGATTCAAGAGCAAATCCATTTCACAATAAAAAAAAAATACCCTGAGACTCGTTTCCGCTCCGCCCAGAGCGGGAGAAGTCATTTGATGATTGAAACCATCCAGAAAAAAGAAAGTGGATATTTATGTTGTGGGAGATCGTGAGCTGATTTCGCAGACAATTGATCTTGCAGCCAATTTATATACTGGTAAATTATACTTTGTGTGTGCCTATTAATGTTTTGAAGCGAATACACATCAGTATTAATACTATCTCGTAATGACTCCACTTTTGATTGATCAATCTCGGTTATTCTTGGCATGCCTTATCAAAATTCCATAGAAATATGACATGTACCCTCATGCATCCTGCACTGTACGAGTACCTGCAGCGTATCAGTACTTCTGAGGTGCGGGAGCCTTTAAGCGATTAAAAGTGAAGTTTGATGATGAATTTAATACTACCCTGCTATTGGTTTTGTAATCCGGTGGGCTTTACAAACGATTTTCTAGCGTTATGTATATAAATTCCTACCGCAACTCAGATTAGCCTACCCTGCTTTTAGTTCTGTAATGCGGGAGGCATTAAAATGCAATACTAGCGTTATGGATATAAATTCCTACCGCTACTCAGACTAAATATTGGCTTATCGGTTTAACAGAATACGCTCGTAATGAACTTCTATGTAAACGAGGAAAGATTAAAGAAAGGATGAATATCATACTATTAGTAAATAAAATTCACGTAAATTGCATAGTAATTGCATAGATAACCCATCCCAAGTGATTCACCAACGATAGACAGGATCTAGTACTCGTCAACACTCCACAACAATTTCTCCAATTTACTAGTAACACATTTAATAAGTTAATGTAAAAAAATAATGATACGGTCGTAATAGTTTTCGTGACAAATCGGTAATGAAACTAATTTAAATCAAAACAAACAACAGTCTGATACCCTGTGATGCATTTCTCCGTGTATCAGATCGCATCTAAGTGCTTTTGTGCTTTCTAGGAATTTGAGTAGACGATGCGTTTTCATTATTAAGTCTTAAATACTACACCGGGAGTAACACCTGAATCCAGATCGTTCGCAATTCTGAATAGCGGAATGGTTTCAGGTAACTTTCTGTGAATTAATGCTAGTAAGCCCTTTCGCAGCTCTGAGGCACTTGGGTTCTGAATACTAGAAGGGTTTCAATATACGCGTTCCCGTAGTGGATCGAGGCCAAGTTCACTTCACAGAGAGGAGGCGTGAGCACCAGCTAGTATACCGATCAGGTAGTATTTAGTTTGAAGATATCTGTGATACTGATACTGTAACAGTAGAAACTATTGAAAGTAAAGCAAACAAATTTTCTGCTAAATCAAGGGAAAGAATCACGTCAAAGAATCTTCCTCGGTCACTAAGAAAGAAGTATTGCAATTTAAAACTCCCATTAAAGCTAGTTCAGTGATTTACGGGGGATGTCCATGCAAAATGACTTTTATATCCTTGCTTGTTTTAAAAGAAGTTCCTATATAAATAGAGATTTTTTCTTAAATGGGTTGAAGAAACTTTAAAAGTCGTTGCAAGTTTTTCTCAAGCATGCACTGGGAGTTCCGTAGTTGAAAGTTAATAATATAGTAGCAGTATGATAGTTAGGGAAAATAAACTTAGCGGCAGCTACGGTTCAATTTAAAGTTGAAAAAATAATGAATAATATTGTACTTGTTTCAGTTTGGATACTCAATGCAAGCTTATGGGTAATGGGACGTTTGATTTGTCAACGGGCAATGTAATTTATCAACATGACATCTGTCAGCTATTAACATGGCAAAGGCGATCTTCAAAACGTCAAAAATGTATGGGATTGACAAACGCTGTCAATGATCAATCTCTTAAATTTTTGCAAATCGACAATCGGTGTCGCTAACAGAATGGTACTTTGTCTAGAGCCAAAGGATATTTTAGTCAGTATTTTTTTAGCGTATACATTTTATTACTATAGATAAGAACTAAGTGAACTTTTTATGTAAAGTATTTCCCAATGTACAATGAAATGAGTAGAAAAATAGAAAAATATTTTACAGTTTTTTCAAGACGACTATTGGCCCTACGTTCAGCAGTAAACGTCTTTTGATATGAGGATGATTATCTTTCAAGCAAGAAAATAATACTATCAGCAATGTTATTGAAAGCTTTACCACTAATTATTATTTTCCGAATAGAGAATTTCCTCTCTATAAGCACTCGAAACACAATGAAATAATAATTACATTGTACATTTGTATTTCAATACTCAAATACAGTAAGATTATTATGGATTCTATCGGGCACAGCCAAATAGTAGTACTGCATACCCATGTACATTATTCATATTTGATGTAACAAAATTTCAAATTCCATTTCATGCATCGAATTCATTTCCACGAGTCTATACCTAACAAACGCATCAATGTATATTATATAACTTACAATTCCCGAGCACAGGTCACAACGATATTCAGTTTTAACGTTTCATTCACCCCTGTCGACGCACCGGTCGAGACAATCGAATTATTTTGTGGTATATCCGTATAACAGTGTTACGTGGAAGGCAGTAAAAGTTTTACATCCACTATAGCTTCGCGATCACTTTTCAGGCTACCTGTAGGTACCATTTTGTTTTCAGGAATATTATTTGGGTGTGTGTTAAAGATTATAACGTTGGTGTCCTGGGTTTTATGTTATACAATGGTTATTATTTTTGGGGCTTGTGACTTGCAGAATTCTGTTTTTTTTTTTTTATAATTCTATTCATCTTGGTTTCCATGACTCTTATTAGAATCTTGACCGTTTCTATGACATTTTTTTTTTGTCAGATAGATTTATGCTCTTAACTAGTCTAGGTCGCAGGTGACAGAGACCCCCACCGAATGTGTCTCCACGTTGTCGTTGTGGTGGGGCTTGAGCGTCCCAATGATCTTGCGAGCTTTCCCGGTAGAGCCACTCATGCCGGAAGGTCGCAAGTGAGGGATCAGACCAAGAGAGACACACGCTTGCTCGCTGCTCTTTGGTACGCGTCTGATCATCAGACGTGACTGTGAGAGCAGCGAGCAGGTGGAGAGGTGAGGTTAGGAGAGAGGGCCCTGAGAAGGGGCGGAGCGAAAAGGGACCGCACCCTTAAAAGGAACAAAACATGAAAAAAGGCGATTGTAAAATGAGTCCCCAGGTGGGTCCCGACTGCTCAGCGGTCGGGGAATCCCACCCCGCTTCGGCGGGCTGCCCTCCGTACTCTGGGGTGGGCACCAAACGCCTTCCGCTTGCCAGTGGCAACACGAGCCGAGGAGGCTCCCAATCGTCGTCATCCGAGTCCGCTTCCTTTAAGGAGCTGATGGCGTACGGTTGCGAAGAGGAGGGTTCGCCTGAGCGCCGGGGTGGTGCGGAGTCGGATTCCGGCTCCGCGCCAGACCTAGTAACGGTCAGCTCGGCGGGCTCTGGAGACGAGGGAGGGGGGGCTGCTGCGGAGAGCGTGAGGTTCTTCCGCAAGCGGCCCAGACGGGAGGATGACAAGGAGTCGTCCTCCGAGGGCGAGTTCGCCTCCGCCCGCAAAATCCCCACCGCTAGGCGGGGCAGGGGCAGTGAGGCAGGGAGGGGGCTGGCTCCCTCTACCCGGGAGGCGGAACGTCGGGCCGAGAGGTTGGTGGAGGAGGGGCGTCGCCCTGGAGGGAGCGGTCGTGGGGCTCCCTCTACTCTTCCGCCTCCTCTCGACTCTGACGACTCAGAGCCCCCGGGAGAGGTACCTCCCGCTGCTGAGAGAGGCAGAAAATTTGAGGAGGTGGTGGAGGCCGCGATTCGCGCTGTGGCCTTCAAGAGGAAGCAGTCCTCGAAGCGGGAGGCCATCAGCGCGGCCAAAGCCTCCATCCTGGCGGCAGCGGCAACCAACGTCGGCGGGGCAAAGGAGGCCAAAGAGGCGACTGAGTTGCGGGCGGAGGTCGCCCGCCTCGCGGTTCTTACGGAGCGACTCGTTCGGGAGAATGAGTCGCTCCGGAGGGACCTGGCGGGGATGGCCAGAGCGGCCTCTGAGGAGCTGCAAGGGGGGCTGAGTCCGGCGCCTCTGGAGGGGAGCCTAGTGCTGAGCCAGGTGCGAAACCTGGTGCGGCAGGAGCTGGCTCCCTTCCGGAGGCAGTTCTCCACCCTGGAGGACATGGTCCGGCGCCCCCCAACAGCGGCGACACAGAAGGCCCCGGGCCGGCAGAAGGCGGCCTCTTACGCAGCCGCGGTGGCTGCCGGCCCGGCAACGTCTGGCCAGGCGGCGAAGGACAAGGGAGGAGCCGCGCCAGTGCCTGTGGCGCCGGCACCTGAGACGCCGGCGACGACGAAGTCGGCCCCGGCGAAGAGGGGTAGGAGGAAGGCTGGAGGGGGAGCGGCTAAGGCTGCTGCACCAGTGGCGCCGCAACCACCCCCACCCCCACCCTCGGACCCTCCTGCGGCCGAGGCCGAGTGGCAGGTTGCTGGAGAGAAGCGGCGGGCCAAGAAAGCGGCTAAGAGCAAGGCCAAGAAGCAGCGGCGGAAGGCCAATGCTATTGCGGCGAGGCTTCGCGCCCCGAAGTCCGCGGCTGTGGTGTTAACACTGCAGCCGGAAGCGGAACAGAGGGGCGTGACGTATCTCGCCGTACTGAAGCGGGCGAAGGAGGCGGTGAGCCTCCAAGAGCTGGGCATCAGCGGGGGCATCGGGGTCAGGAGGACCCTAACCGGTGCCCGCAAGCTCGAGCTCGCCGGAGCGGAGAGTGGCCCGTTCGCGGACGCCCTGGCCGAAAGGCTGAGGGCGGTCTTACCCGCGGACGAGGTCCGGGTGTCCAGGCCGACTAAGCGCATCGACATGCGCATAGTGGGCCTGGATGACTCCGTTACGGAGGAGGAAGTTGTGGCCGCCGTCGCCAGGACTGGGGGGTGCTCTGCCGAGCTCGTCAAGGCGGGCACCCTCCGGCCTGACAACACGGGCATGCAAACCCTTGTGGTGAGCTGCCCCGTGACGGCGGCCAGAACTGTGTCGGAGGGCCGAAGGCTCTTGGTGGGATGGGTGTCTGCGCGGGTAAAACTGCTGGAACCCAGGCCTCTGAGGTGCTACCGCTGCCATGTGGGCAACCACACGTGAGCTATGTGCCCCTCGGAGGTGGACCGCAGCGGTCTTTGTTTCCGCTGTGGTCAGCCCGGTCATCGGGCCGGCTCGTGTGAGGCCACGCCGCACTGCAGTGCATGTGCGGCTGCTGGCAAGCCGGCCGAGCACTGGGCTGGGGGAAGGGCCTGCGCGCCATCCACCCCGACCAGGGGCAAGAGGTCCGCCGCCACCGCCGCCTCTGCCGCCGCCGCGGCTTCCGTCGCCGCTTCTGCCGCTACTGCTGTGGGTGCTGCGACTCCTGGTTCTCGGGAGGGGGCCGAGATGGAGTGCCAGTAATGGTCCCATCGTGGCCTCCTCCAGAGACAAGTCGGCCGCTGTGCTATTGCGCAGTGGCTGATGCCTGGGGACGGTGAGCGTGGGTGGCTCGCCGTCCGATACCAGGTTGAGTCGACGACGCGTTGTGTTCCACGCGCGCCTCAAGGAGCCGTCAGCACCAAGGACGGGGCCCCATAGGGTCGGTGCCTGCTAGGGTTGCGGAATTTGTTCGAAAGAGTTGCCGCGGCCCTGGAACGCATAGGGCACAAGAAGGATCACGGGTGGGTTTTAGTCAGTAAAAGTCTGACACTCCCTACCGCTCCACCCAGGGCGGGAGGGGTCATTTGATGATTTCCCATCCAAAAAAAAAAAAAAAAGGTGACAGAGACAAAGTCGATGATGGAATGAGCTTACCCAAAAGAAGCCTGTTCACTCTAACTTTGAAGAGATCAGGTTTGAATGCGTTAAGGGATATAAGTAGCCTACGGCATTGCATTCTACTGTATGTTTATATCAGTAAAATAATTTTCGCAATCAGACCAGTGCTTACCTGCAAACAAAAATAAATTTGGTATTTCTTCAAAATCTGAAATACGCTTTTGATATACCATCGCTGGTAGTAATATTTCGTAATGCATAAAAGCCAAACATATGGCGTATATCTATTAAATACCGCTGTGTAAACATCTTAATCCATTATTCCACATTTTAGATTCATATTCATATTTGGAACCCACAACTAATTCGATTACGTCTACATAGTTCATCAACCTCATAACCCGCTGAACTTCAAAGCGGTCACTATACACGAAAGGTACGAGTAATTTAAACGTTCCACTTTCAAAAGAGATTACGTCATTTAGATGACAAATTAAATTGAGAAGATTTGTGTCAATGGTATGAATATCGGTATACACACGAACACAAGTTTCGCTATCCATTCCGCGCATCCCTTGCAGTTGGCCGTGCGAAAAATTTGCTCTCGATACAATTTTACTACTCTGTTCCATTCGTCCACATTCATGAGTCGACGTTTTACCGTTCTTTGTTCGTTCATACAAAAGTTTATTTTGTTTTCGGGAATAATGTGTGCAGTCGCGTTCACGTCGACAGCGTTTTTTACTATGATGTCAAAATTATTGATGTATTTGCTAGTTCGAACGTTTGGTGAATGCAATGTCGATTATTATTTAATGAGATGTTAATGAAATATTAATTCTCTCTGGTATCACAGTTGTGGATGTGGTTCAGAATGAATGGCGTATTAAATAGAAACGAAATCATAATTAAAACTTTACCGGATATTATTACAGCACTATTATTTCTGGTAAATTTTTGTTATTGTTTGGTTTGAAATTGCATTGTGTTGTATTTTAATCCACAATCTTATATTTGCATTTACTTTTACATTATACTCGCCTACTTCTACATTCTTAGATTTTGCATAGCCCAAAATGAAAATCCAATACACATAAATACAACCGGAGCATTAAAATAAAATCCCTTTACAAAATACAGGTGGCAATATTTTTGTACAGCAACAATTTGTTACCTGTTAGCAAACTGTGTGTCAGTAGCAACCGTTGCGTCCGCCATGATTGATTGAATGACGTATTTCAGCTTTGAAGTTTTTGCATTGAGAAACCGTTTGCAGACATGAAGCGAAAAGTTCAGTTTATAAAATATTTTTGTGGGATTGAAATTGGATTTTCAGAAGAATCCTAATAAATTGAGATAAAAGTAGAAGGATGAGGTTGTTGAAAGAGACATTCAAAGATATTAGTTCGGATAACAATTAAAAGAATAATTATACTCCAAGTCAAGGTAAACAAAATAGTTATAAACGGTCATTCGGTTCAGCCGACTTGCAAGGGAAAACAAAGAAATCATTTTATCGAATTACAAAAAATAACGGTATAGGAAAGTCTGGTGGCACTGTGTCAAAATGTCATATACCCATAAAATTATAGAAATTATTTAGATGGCTGTGCTACAGACTGTAGAAATAAAGAAAAAAAACCGTAGATTTTTAAAAAAATATTACCCCGGAAACGCTAACACGAGTATAACCTGTTCAGATATTTGATGGAATACAGAAGGGAACATTTCTCAGCTTCATTAATATTTATGGTTTGTCCGTGGAAGCTTCGAAACCCTGTATTTCGGCATTTATCGCGTCACTTTAAGCGTGACATAGGTATTTTGGCTATCAAGATGGTACAAATTGTTTACATTATTCAACAGTTTGAGAATAGAGTGTTTCTGACATGGAAAGGCAAGATAGGCTGCGACGATTCAATTTCTGGAGAAGAAAAGTAAGAAATAGGTTCAAAAGGTGATATACGCGAAGATAAAAAAAAAATAGATTTACCATAATTAAAGCTTTAATACGTTTATAGAGAGAAGAAGGGCAGAAAGGTAAAATTTATTTGATAAATTATGTTTGAACGGTAACTCCTACGAAACCAGTGTTCAAAATACATAAATACAGAGTCTAGTCAAAAATAACACTGATAAAATAAAGATACTAAGATAAAAATAGAGCAGCGCTTTGATAAAAGAAAACCGTGTTGTATCGGGTGAATTTAAATAAGTGACGTGGTGGTGTGGCGGGAATGAAATATCGGTGCGACAGCTATGACGTCACACCTTGAGACAAAAGCAGATTCGGGAATAAATGTAACAAAATTATATTTATTTCTGATCCTGCACGTGATATTGGGTTACATAGAAATACATTAAGTTTGAAATTTATAGTTTGACAGCCGAACATGTTACCTTGTAAAATATAATATTAATCTCAAAATAGTAAAACTATACTGGATTTCTCTGCAACCAATACTATTTCTTGTTTAATAGTAAACAGATGGTCTAATGGGCCAGCCGAAAAACAATATCTTTAAAAATTCAACAAGAATGAAACACGTGCAGCATATTGTAACTCTGCCCGAGTTACAATCTGCTCCATTTGAAAGAATATTATAAAATTGCACAAAAACTACGATAAAACCTTTTTGAAGAAAGTGTGAGACCGCTGGTCCTTCGTTATGCCGTCATCTGTTTCCAAAGTCTCTTAAAAGAGACGCAATTGATTTTAGACCACGGTGTGAGACGGTTGCCTTAGGACCACGATAAGATTCTTCCGCCGGCCTCGTCAATGACGCAGCCATCCGGCCAGTGCTCGACCTTTGGTTCGGGAGAAGGCACGGCTCCCTGTCGTATCGCGCGACACAGGTCCTCTCGGGGTATAGCTGCTTCGGGAAGGCCTATTATTGAATCATTAGTATGCAGAGAGACACGAGATTTGGATGGTAGCCGCCCATAGCCGCATCGCATATCCGAGAAACGGACAGATTAAGGAAATTTGAAGTGACGATAAAGCCACTTCGGCGTGCACCAAGAACGAACGCAATGAATTTCGCTACAGACGGAGTCTATGGTGCGCTTGCCTTAGTCTACATCTATACTAATATTATAAAGAGGAAAGATGTGATTGTTTGTTTGTTTGCATTGAATAGGCTCCGAAACTACTTGACCGATTTGAAAAATTCTTTCACTGTTGGGAAGCTACACTATCTCCGGTGAACTTAGGCTATATTATATCCCCATATTGCCATGGGAACGGGAACTATGCGGGTGAAACCGCGGGGTGGCTAGTTTTAAATAAAGGGATAGGCTGCGGTAAAAACAGGGTTATTTTCATTATTACGCTATTAGAGCTACATTCACTTCGTAGTACTCTGTCTCAGTATTATGTAATACTATGTTATTTATTTAGAGCTTAGGGCACGTGTTCTGATAGAATCGTTGCAAAGTCCAAGCAGTGGTTTTGTGCGTTTAGGTCTAATATCATCACGTACGACGAGGCAACTGGTCCATGATACGAATGACGTAGACGTAAATCATGAACGTATTAAGCGCAAGCCTAACAAAACACATGTTATTATAAAATCCAAGTCACATATTTTCAACAAAAACGTGTTTTGAGTTGAGTCAAGTCGTGAGTTTGTTTTTTTCATTTATAATTATGAACCAGTAGTGCCCCATTGCAAAACAAAAGCAATTATTTCTTCCCTATTGCCCCGTCAATATAAATCTAATCAATCTAAACCATATGGCTTAGATTGATAAAGACGACTTAGGCTTCATTTTGAATAGTCATAATGAAGGAAGACTCCATATTGCCATTAGTTTTTCGGCCTATCGTATCGTCAGGTTTTGATTTTAGTACAACACTTTACTTACTGCATCATCTTTTACTCATTAGGCGAATCCCTATTCTACATACTCGCTTCCCTACTATTTGTACCTAGTTTACATTATCTGTATAATCACTCCGCCGCCGTCATAATTTTATTATCATCTTTCTGCTTTTGTTTCAAATTCTTTTCCCTTATTAACTGTCACGCTATCATTATCTGTTTTTAATTGAAATTGTTCACTTCGACACTAATAATATAAAGAGGAAACATTTTGTATGTTTCTAGATAAAAAACTCAAAAACAACTTGACCGTTTTCAAAAATGATTGCAAGATTAAAATGCTATATTATCCATGGGTACATGGGCTGTATTTTAATATAGCCCATGTGCCCATGGATAATATTAATAAATAAATAAATGTCCACCACTGCCAAGCCGGGATGGGCCGATAATATTAAATTAAATAAAAAAGTAAATGAGTTTAAGTTAATTTTTCTTTATCAATCATAATTTTGGTGGTAAAGAAATCAAAAGTTTTTTTTATCAAAATAAGGTATGTAACAGTTAATCGACCCCACGAAAGCAAACTTAACCCAAAATACTCCATAATGTTACGTAAACTTTGCGACGAAAATATTTTTCTCTCAACCTTTCCTTACACCTTATTTATAGACATATTTTACATCGAAAATCTCACTCATAAATAACACAGCCTATCGTCGTTACCAATAAATCTATTAGCCATTAGGTCGTTAAAGTTAGTGCAAAAATACTGCTAAAAGCGAATAACACTAATGAAAGTCATAAACTTATTAATAGCAAAACTTTTGTAGTTAATCTCTTTACATCACTCCGTTTCTAACAAATAGCTTTCAATCATTGCGATGTGCTTACAAGAGCAATAAAATTTTATATGAAAAAGTTATATCTAAAAATAAACATAAAATATAAGGATAGAAATATTGTAATGTTCCAATAAAGAAGGATTGATATTATAGAGGTTGTAAGTCGAGTTTTTCTCGTTGATCAAGGAGTGGAAAAAACAGATAGTACTGCTATGTTGTTATCCCCATAAGTTGTTACAATATTAATGGATAGAAAACAAGTTTACATGGCAGTTTGTATGCCAAGAGATTGTAATCTATTGGGCTCATTTCACACTGTTATGCCGTGTTTATATGTTCGCGCTTGCTGTTTTAAGGTGATAATCGAATTGAAAGTCGATTTTGAGAACTGTTTTCTTTTTTATTGTAAAGTAGCGATTTGTTATTTTGATTTATGCTTTTTGAATTTACAATCTAGCGTAATTCTGAAGTGATACATAATCGATGAAATTTTTCACCTTTTCCAGAACCGGACTGCCAGATTTTTGTGATTTAAATGTATTTTTTTTTATTATATATTATGTACACTAGCTGATGCCCGCGACTCGGCCCGCTCGCGTGCATGTATTATCCCACGGAAACATACTTCCAGGATAAAATCTTGTGTTATTCTAGACTATAACATATGTGACAAATTTCGTCCAGATCTGTTCATCCATTGTGACGTGACGTATTTCAGAACGGCTGGCCATCCGTCCAAACTTTTGCAATTATATTATTACTGCTTCTGGCCGCGACTTCGTCCACGTGGAATAGTTACTAACGCTCCGATTTTGAAACATTCTTCATAGATCAGCTCCTATTGATATTAGTGTGATATATAGAGTTTATCGATCAATGAGCTATCTAACACTGAAAGAATTTATCGAATCGGATCCGTAGTTCCTGAAATAAGCGCGTTCAAGCAAACAAACTCTTTAGCTTTAAATATTGGTATAGATAAGTATAAATAGTTCAGAAGCTTAAATATGTTATTTATTAAAAACATTGTTGCAAGAGTATTTCCACCGTGTGTATGCTTTTGATTTTGAACAATATACAAATCGCAGTCATTTTATTTTCGTGACAACATTAAAATTATGTTTAAAATAGTATGCAAATAGAACACATAGACTGAATAAAAAACGTTTGGAGGACCTAACTGAAGACGACAATGGACTAATTTCACAAAACAACAACAACAATATTGAAACAATTAAATGGGTGCTTTCACACAATCGATCGCAAACATAACCTTTTCTGTACTGTTTTGATTATTTTGCGGCTTTTCTTGTTGCTGTCAAAAGTTTTATTTTAGTTAGTCATTGAGTATTTTTGTATCTTTGAACGTTTTCACGTTTCCAACAATAGGTCCAAATATAGCCAACACGTGTCACTATCTTATTAACAGAATTCAGAAGCAATACTTCAATCAACAACTTTCATATTGAACTTTCATACTGCTGTATCTGTTCCGAAAATAATAAAAACAACATGTTACGTGCCCATTATTACACCGGAATTGGAATACTTCATACTTTAGCATAAAACTTTGACAGTAAGACCAAGTAATGAACCCGGAAAATGAAGCTCGAGTAATAATTTCCCACAAAATTGAGCTGTTGAGGCTCAGTGAAAATTTAATCTCAAGAAAAAATATGCGGGATACTGCTAACGACCTCCTCGAGAACGCAGGACACCAAGGCGTAAAGAATGCAAGAGGAAACTTTGAAAATGTTATAAATATTTATTACAATTTAAGCGCTATTATAATAGGATGATATATCATAATAATAATAAAAATATCATATATAATATATGATTCTAATTAGTCCGTCAGTTAGATTATAGAAAAATATTGGACACGTATTTTTTCCTTTATGAAATCTATAAAAACTGACGAAGATAAAAAGCATCAAAAATCAGGAGTGGCAGCGTGTGACGTCACTGCCCGGTAAAAATTGTAGCGGGTAGTGACGTCACACGAGTTTTCTGGAAATCTATCTGACGGACTAATCAGATTTTTTTAGTTAACTACCCTATTAGTGATAGTCTTGATACTTAAGTATCAGATATTATGTACTTACTTGCTAATGTTAATAAGACAAATGATCAAAGCCAAAACATATAAATTGTCGTGACTCCTGTCAGTAGCGGTTCCTATATGACGCACTCAGACGTTAATGGATTATTGCCCACTTCAATTGTATCTTAACTGACTTTGAGCATATTGTGTACAATATTGGCTGTGATTGTGTAGTGTACAATGGCAGACATTTCCAATAGTAGAACGGTGGATCAACAATACAAAGCTCAAATCTCAAAGGTCCTATTACACGTCGCTATCAAAACCGACCCACGCGAAGTAAAGGATTGGCACGGGTTTTGCTACATTTTTTTTTATGGACTGAACCAAAACGGCGTAGAGCAACTATCTTCAAATAAACGACAAATCAAAAAGGTTTGTTCGCTTCACGGTGTTTCAGCGAAACAGTGAAAATTTTTTGGACCCAAAAAGAGAAATTCAAATTAAAAAGTGTCAACGGCAGAATTGATTTTCAACCATTGCGACGCGAGTGGTGTCGATTGCAATTCTCGTGTAGAACTTTGCTCTAGGCTCTTTGTTGTTCGTACTAGATTGAACCAGAATATGCAGCCTGTAGGGGATCGCAACCCATGTTTTTATTGCCGTACCTTCTTTCGAGAAGCCACCAAATGTTTTTCAGTGATACGAGATAATATAATTTTTATATTTATTTTTGTCTTTATTTTCTAACTGTAGATAATAGAATAATTTAGATTTGAGCTTGACACGTGTGTTTAACGGACCCAAGAAAGGAAGCTCTTTTTCGGTCTGCTAATGTACATGTCAACTTAAATCTGAGTTATTGGATTTTACAAATCAATTTCGAAGACAATCGTTTTTGTCACTGGTTTATGATCATCAAGGTGGCAAACTGTCGGGTTCTATAAATTAACACTATTAATCTATACTAATATTATAAAGCTGAAGAGTTTGTTTGTTTGTGTGTTTGTTTGAACGCGCTAATCTCAGGAACTACTGGTTCAATTTGAAAAAACATTTTTGGCTTGAATAGACCATTTATCGAGGAAGGCTTTAGGCTATATATCATCACGCTTAAGCCAATAGGAGCGGAGCAGTGATAAAGAATGTTATAAAATCGGGGATTCCACGGGGACGAAGTCGCGGGCAGCAGTTAGTAATAAATAATCAGTAAGTTTTGGATCTGGTAACTATCTGTTATTGTCAGGTCAAATCATACATATATTATTCAGTATTGTTTCTTTGATACTTTTTTTCCTTATCGTACGCTCATTAATTTTGACTCATAAATCAACCCAGGTAGGCACAATGTTTTGAAGTCAAGGGCTCTACCTTTTATATTAGGACCGTGATCAAAGGGAAAGATTGAATTCTTGCAGATGAAGTTATGAAAAATGATTGAGTGTACAAGAAAATCAATCTTCTTTGAACTTCGCCTTAAAGGATTGAATTTAAAGAATTTTGTGTCATTTAAACAAATGTTTTAATGACACAAAAATCAATGATCTGTGAAAATACATTTTTTTTAACTTTCAAGGTATAACAATTATTTCAGCAAGACATGTCTGCTAGTCGCCAAGTTTAAAAACAAAAATATAATGACGGATTGTTTTTGACCACAATCTCACCTGACGGAAAGCGATGATGTGGTCTATGGTGAAGCTCGTTTATCTAGAAGTAACTTATTCACACTAGTCTTGAATACCCCAAATTATAGCTATCAGAAAACAGACTGCAGCAAGAAATTCCACTCTTGATTTACAAGCAATTATTGTGAGGCCACAACTTCACAATGTTAATATTCTTTTCGACCACACGATAGCCTAAGACAGTAACCAAAAAATAATAATTGTCTGTGTTAGTTGCGTGGACTGTGTTTTTCGTATGCTGGTGGTAATAGGTCGTGGATTTGTGGAATGAAAGATAATATATCACTATCAACTAATAACTGTTATATTAAGTGATTACAATAATTTTGCATGGCACACGCGAGATCAGGGTTTCCGGAAGTAATTTAGAGCGGTAGTGGAACCATTTGGTATTGTCACAATACAATAATACAAATCTACTGTAAATACAGTCATGTTGGTGTAATATTGCCAACAGTCTGTATGTATAAAAAATAGTCTAGACACAATAGGTACTCATCCATCAACACAATCGTTATAAAGCCATTGTAAACAGTTCTTCACAAAACTAAAACGTTATCAACGACAAGAACAAACTCAGACGTTATTGTATCTATTTGTCGCCAACAAAGAAATATATTTCTCTCAAAGGTTTGAGAGACACTTGAAGATGTTTATGGTACTGTTTATTATATTCCCCTTTTTTGTATAAGTGAGATTTCCCTCAAAACAATGTGACGTTTGTAGTAGGAGCGAAAATAAATATGACAATGCTTAGGTCGCATTCATACAAAATGTGTAGGCAACTGAATGTTACTGTAGACAAGTGACATTTAGTCAGTGGTAGCAAAGGCGATTGTCAGAAATTCAAAAATTTTATAGTATTGACAAACCCTGTCAAAAGATCAAACGATCCATAACAAAATATAAGGATATTTCGACATTTTGACAGTCGCATGCGCTGATTGAACGACACTTTGTCTAGATCCTCAAAGGTTCTTTTGGTTACAAGTACGACGGCTGAACATGGGGTCCTGGGTTTGAATTACAGATCAAGCTAAAAGTTGTATTATCATTCGGAAATTGGCAGCGGTCGGAGTTAGGAACTTGGTTAGTGGTGTGACATCCTCGTACCTCAGAATGCACATAAACTTGTTGATCCTGCGCTAGCTTTCCCTGTTCGTCTCAGATTGATATCCAATTGGACTATGAAAATAAGGACACTTTTGTAATTTTTTTTTCATATCGATTAAATCGATTCGGAGTCCTCCAGTTCGATCTATATTTTTAAGTGGCCGTCTTTACTCTTGATGTGCATGCAGCTTTAGGCATTCCATTTGGTTTCATAGTGGATTTTAGTAAGTGACATGCAAATATAAGAAGTTTGTATGGCCGTAATGTTTTTTGGCTGTTGGTAAAGTCGCGGTGTTATTTGTAACATTATTCCTTTTTTATTGGTTCTGTTTTGACACACAAAATGGCGAGTTTAGCCAAGATCTTATTTTATTTTTGTTTAGACTCTTTACAGTTTTATTATGAACAACAATATAGTGATTTGTGTGGGGAATAACGTTCGTATCATTGAATAAATCAAGAATTTCCAGAATCGCGTTATTTTGTACTGTAAACGTGATCTTGACCTTTAACAATTTCAATCATAGCTACTCCGAAAACGAAACTTATCACAGCACATTTTGTGTTAAAGAAATAAAACTCTAGATCATACAAAAAATAAGAGGAGAAAATCGCGGATCTTATAAGAAAATAGTCTCGAACAGCACACGCCTGCACCGGACACGCACACAAAAAAAAAAGTCCTAAGCTTCCATTTTTCATATCCGCAATCATACACTCAACCTTAGTCTCTGGTCACAAGACAAAGAGATACAGAAGGTTCGTTCCATAAAACGAGTGAAAACAGGCGCACGCACACATAGACGTACGTACGGTGATCTCAAACAACTGACTGCGAAATTGCGAGTGCGCTTGTATTCGCTGTATGTGAAGTGTGTTGATGTTTTTGTGCGTCGAGAGCTGACCTTCTGAACCCATGTATCTTGTGTCTTAGTACCGACAGATTTCGAAGCGCGAAGTGTGCCACTTGCCCTTATTTATGACCTGCCATTTTCCTTGGCAATATCTTTTTTCTCTCTCAGTAAGTACCCTCCCGTTCTAATACTCGACGGAAATTAGGCGAGGAGAATTGTTGAGATTTTTATAGGAATAAACGTGTTCGTAGGCACTTGTCTGAAAAACGGATCATTGAAATGGAGATAAAGAGGCTAATGTGTAGATTATATTGTCATACTAAAGTTCAGGTATTAAAATTGGTCCTTAGTTTAAAACTGGTTAATGATAAATGATATTTATTTGTAAGTAGGTTCATAAAACACTTACAAGTCAATCTTTTTTGGTAGTTATAAACTAGATGAGGCCGGTATTTCCTTGCTGACTACCCTGATAAGAAACACCGAAACAAACTCAGAGGTCAAGGTCTCTTTTGAAGTCCATACAATTGTACTGGTCAAATCATAATTATGAGAACCATGTAGGTCAATGGGTAAGCAAAATATGATATATTAAACAAATAATAAATTGAAAAATTATTAGAAATTTATTGGTAATAGCCTCATTGATCTAGCGGTCACAAATAAAATGCTACTTACTGGGTTTGAGGTCTTAGTTTCGTACAGGTCAAACAAATGCGCACAATAGGGATGTTTCCTGAGGAATAAAATTAAGACCCTATTTAGTCCGTCAGCTGTATTATCGAAAAATATTGGACACGTATTTTTTGCTTTATGAAATCTCTAAAAATTGACGAAGATAAAAAGCTTCAAAGATCATGAGTGGGGCTTGTGACATCACGGTGTGGTAAAAATCGTCGCACGAAGTGACGTCACACGAGTTTTCAACGCACTATATCGTCTTCGTTTTTTGTTTACGTGAAAAAATAAAAAATACGTGTCCAATATTTTTGGGGAGTCTATCTTACGGACTAATTAGATTTTTTTAGGCAACTACCGTATTGAGCACTTCATCTAAAATTTATCATAAGCAGCTCGAAGTCTACATTTGCTTAGTTGTTTTAAATCATCGTCCAACCAAAGGCTTTGCGCGCTTTCCGAGGCACGGAGGAGTCTCATCATGCTAAGATGGTCACCCATCCACAGACCAACCTCAGCAAGATCGACCCGTGCGGCTGTTATAATTTAGCCACGAGCTCCTCCAAGTGCTTAGCTATTTTAAATAAACTTGATTTATTACAGCATACATGTCATACGAAAACATCGCTAGTAGAAAGATTTGGACAAGCTCCAAGTATTATGTCACTGCCCCACAAAACCAGACGGTTTCCCATTAGTGAGACTACACGACACAATTAACGAAATAATGAAAGCACACACATTTTTGTGTCTGAGATACGACATGTTATAGTTGACCTCTGTTTTACGAAGATCCAAACTTAATCTTAATATAATGAAGCCTGGAATTGATCTTGTTGTTGTTTTAGTCCAATTAGTGTAGACCTAGTTGTAAGGGATATGAAATGGTAACAATGTTGTTCAGTAGGTAGTCTGAACATCGTAAGATCAGAATCTGAAAATTCAATTTGGAGGCAAACAGAATGGAGCTTTTGGTGATAACAATCAACTGTTTAAAAATTCGACTGTTACTGCTATAAAATACTAGCTGAACCGCCTGACTTGCGACGCGCGTCTATGGTACATAAGACAGAGAGAGAGAGAGAGAGTGAGAAATCGTATTTGCAACATTTTTCATTTATGGCACCTTTTAGTTCAATCCAACACTAAAATAATTTTTCAATTCGAACCAGTGACATTAGAGCATTTAACCAAATAAACTCAATTAAATAATGATTAGTGATATAAAATTCCAACAATGTTACGTATTCAGTAATCTAAACATCTCGAAAGATCAGAACGAGATAGTTCAATTCGAAGGCAAACAAAACAGAACTGTTGCTGATAACAATCAACGTTTCAATGTCTAAAATTCATACACTGACAATAATAAACCCATTCCATACAAACAAGGTGAACAAAAAGTAATCTCTCTCCAAAGCCATATTGATTCAATTCAAAAAAGAAACTCCGTCTCTTTATTCTAAAGAAGAAACAAAATAAGCATACACATTTCCTAAGTGAAAACAGCGTCTCATGTTTGAAAAGGAGCGAATTTCGTTTGTAAAAAAAAATGTGACGTCGACCCCTTAGAATCTAATTACGAGTATATACTTTTGTGAATTTCCCACTGTATGACGGATTTCCGTTCTCGACGCCCGCCTTAAATGATTTTACTTCTTGAAATCTGTCTCAATTTCTCGTCGTTTCAGTGCTCGACGCTATTTCGTTCATATTATATTGGATGGGGTGCCAGTGAACGTGGGCGTTTCATTTAATATTAAAAATTGATCGACGTTTTAGTTTGTTGTTTAAGTTCATTCGGACAGTGTGGCGGTTATTCCGCTCGTTTTTATTTAACAGTAGGTATTCTGGATCTGCCTTATGAAATTTTATAAGTAAAATATTGCCGATGTCAATACTATCCTTAGGTACTAATATTTACTTAGCATTAATCTATACTAATATATAAAGCTGAAGAGTTCATTTGTTTGTTTGCTTGAACGCGCTAATCTAAGGAACTATTGGTCCATTTAATAAATTCTTTCAGTGTTTTCAGTGATAGCTCATTTCTTGAGGAAGACTATATAATATGTATCATCATGCTAAGACCAATAGGACCTGAGCATCAATGAAAAATTTTTTTTTTCCCTCTCCTATGTGAGGCAGACGAAGTCGCGCGGGTCAGCTAGTAAAATATAAACTTATTTTAAAACACGTGAAATTGATAATTCGTTTCTAAGTGACAATCTATGGACTACTTCTACTTTATTTTATTTTTATGCTTATCCTTGTTTATAATAATAATAATATTATAAACGCGAAAGTTTTTATGTCTGGATGTTTGTTACTCTTGCACTCACGCAAAAACTACTGAACAAATCTTAATGAAATTTAGCACAGAGTTAGATTTTATCTCCAGGGTATGTTCCCTTCGCTGTGCTATTGCGCAGTGGCTGATGCCTGGGGACGGTGAGCGTGGGTGGCTCGCCGTCCGATACCAGGTTGAGTCGACGACGCGTTGTGTTCCACGCGCGCCGCAAGGAGCCGTCAGCACCGAGGACGGGGCCCCATAGGGTCGGTGCCTGCTAGGGTTGCGGAATTTGTTCGAAAGAGTTACCGCGGCCCTGGAACGCATAGGGCACAAGAAGAATCACGGGTGGGTTTTAGTCAGTAAAAGTCTGACACTCCCTACCGCTCCACCCAGGGTGGGAGGGCTCATTTGATGATTTCCCATCCAAAAAAAAAAGGGTATGTTCCCTTGGGATAATTTTCAACATTCACGCGGCTGCCGCCCGCGTGAATGTTGAAAATATGTATGTTATAAAAATTGCTTTGTTTTTTTTATCGTACCAACTAAGTAACCTATATTTCAGTAGATAAGCAAAAATCATCATCTCGATGTCTTCCGTGCTTGCCATAAACTATAAACGACATAACGATAATTATTAGTACCACATTATCCAACTTTTATTTTTATTTATTTTTTAATTGTGAAATGGATTTGCTCTTGACTCTAGTCTAGCTCACAGGTGACAGAGACAAAGTCGACGATAGAACGAGCTTACCCAGAAGAAGCCTGTTCACTCTAACTTTGAAGAGATTAGGGTTGATGCGTTCGGAAACACAATCGCAGGCAGAAATTTCAATCAATAATTTCTTTAGCTTACAGATAAAATAAAATCGCGTTTACTGGGACAGAAAACTCATAAAGCTTTTGGCATTATATTTTGTTTCAACAAAAGCGATGCCATATCTAATGCGCCTTTGGGAACCTTAACTAGATGATCAAAGGTTCAAATTTCTCGGGGTCAAGTGGTCGCAAGCGTTACTACTGAGCATTAAATTTACGTATACAGTGTGTTAAATAACAGAGGGCGTTCCCGTAAATTCGTTAATCTATATCATTAATAGATTCAAATAAAAATATCAGAATAGAAAAATAAGCATAAAATAATCCGAATAAAAAAAAAATTGACAATAAATTCGAAAAATCCTGTTTAAAATTAAAATAGTAGCGCGGAATAGTACCTTCTCGTAGTAGCAATACCCAAACCGGCAAGTACGCGTGTACAGAGTGTTTCTTTAACATATCAATTTAAACATTTTTAGTGAATATTTTAATATGAAAAAAAAAAACATTTTGTTTTTGAATGGTAATATTTTTTTATCATATATGGATGCTATATACTATTGCGGGTTAACGGGAACGCCCTCTGTTAGTTAACATACTGTATATTATTTACGGGTGGACTTAATGCAACAAGGCATTCTCTACCAGTCAATCTTCTATGTTTACCGTGCCAAATTACAGATTTGGTAGCGTCAAAAGCCTCTGAGTAAAACAATAGGCGGACGAACATAAATGGTGAAATAATAAAGGTTCATCATTTATTTTTATATTAAAATAAATGCTTTTATGTTAATTTAAAACGAAGGTTAACTTCGTAAATCAGCAGTTATTATAAACTGTATAACAAAATGTAGAATAAATATTTCTATTATTCGTTACCCATTACATTTCATTAAATTATTTAGCGCTTGAAATCGAGTTTTATTTTTATTTAAAATAATTTAGCCATAAATCTAGATCCCAGTTGTTAAGTAAAATACAGTTTTCTGGGCAAAAAATATGAATAATATATTTGGGCTGAATGTACGGGAGAATATTTTTGTAGGCTAAGTACCGTTCTACTTCTGCTACTGACAAATACGTTCCTTAAGTTTTCTTTGGCAATAAGTCTAGGGTTTTGTGGTAAAAAGAAACAAATGCGACAATAAAAACTTTTTACAAAATAACAACCGACTTCTAAACAAAAACAATTAGAAAAGGTATAAAATAACTTTAATTTCGGAATTCGGTGTTTTTGGTTATTTCTTCGTTTTTTGAACACCGGCTTCCGAAATTAAAGTAAAGTACTTTTTGTATTATTTTGTTTAGAAGTTGGTTATATACCTACAGAAAAATGAAAAATATAATGTAAAAATATTTTTCATTTTTCAGTGGTACACGGTATAAATTGTTGTAAACAATAAACAAACATGCGATTTCAGCAATTCCGAAAGATTTGCTGTCATTTATGAAATGAAAAAAGCAACGCAGATTGTGACTATAGTGATATTACACTACCACCATTAATATACTAATGGTATTTTTATTTCAAACTACCTGACCCGCGCAACTTTGTTTGTGTTACATTTTAATAACTGCTCTGCTCCTATGGGTTGTAGCGTGATGATATATAGCCTATAGCCTTCCTCTATAAATGGGTTATCTAACACTGAAATATTTTTTATAATCTGAACAGTAGTTCGTGAGATTAGGGCGTTCAAGCAAACAAACAAACTCTTCAGTTTTATATATTAGTAATACTAGCTGCTGCCCGCGACTTCGTCCCCGTGGAATCCCCGATTTTAAAACATTATTTATCGCTGCTCCGCTCCTATTGGCTTAAGCGTAATGATATATAGCCTAAAGCCTTCCTAGATAAATGGTCTATTCAACCCAAAAAAAATTTTTCAATTCGAACCAGTAGTTCCTGAGATTAGCGCGTTCAAACAAACAAACAAACTCTTCAGCTTTATAATATTAGTATAGATTAGTTAAGATTGTCGCTCATCATAGTTTGGAAAAGGTTAGGCAGGAACAGACAAAAATTAGGAAGGCGTATCTATCACTTTGTTCCATAATATTAGGTCCTTACATAATAGGGTAGTTGACTAAAAAAATCTAATTAGTCCGTCTGATAGATTTCCAAAAAATATTGGACACGTATTCTTTCTTTTTTCACATAAACAAAAAATTAAGACGATACAGTGCGTTGAAAACTCGTGTGACGTCACTACTCGCTACAATTTTTAGCGAGCCGTGACGTCACACGCTCCCACTCCTGATCTTTGATGCTTTTTATCTTCGTCAGTTTTTATAGATTTGATAAAGGAAAAAATACGTGTCCAATATTTTACTATAATCTAACTGACGGACTAAACATAATCATATAATTTTTACTCAGGAAACATCCATTGGCGTTTTGTCACACTGGCCACTTTGATCTCAAATATCTCCTCTTTGGTTAGGAATTCCAAATTCAAGTTTATACTATTTACTCATGCATTTTTGTTTCGAAAATCATAATTCATTTGTTTTTTTTTTTCTTTTTTCTATATTTTCTTTGCGTCACTCTGTTTACAAAATGGAAAACTTGAAGTATCGCGTTATTTACGAGTACGAGTTCCATCGTGGCACCAGTGCTACAGAAACGGCTCAAAGGATTAATGGTGTGTATGGCGGCGGTGTCACAATGGAAAACACAGTGTGTTTTTGGTTCCAACGTTTTCGATCTGGAAATTTCGACCTGCAGAACACGCTCCGTGGACGGCCGGAGACCAACATTGATCATGCAGAATTGAAGGCTATTGTAGAAGCGGATCCATCGCAAACCACGTCCGAGTTAGCTGCAGACTGCGGTGTTAGTGATAAAACTGTTTTAATCCACTTGAAGTAAATTGGGAAGGTGAAAAGCTTGAAAAGTGGGTACCTCACGAATTGAGTGAAACAAATAGACAAACGCGCGTCGACTGCTGCGTTACATTACTTACCCGGCACAATAATTAAAGGATTTTAAATCGAATCATCACCTGTTATCAAAAGTGGATCGTGTACAATAATCGCAATGGCTGCACGGCTGACGGCAGATATCTATTGTTAGCAACTGAAAACCATGATAGAAAAACTAGCTGCTAAACAACCGAGGCTGGTCGATCGCTCTAGTCCACTGCTGCTTCAGGACAGCCACACACTGCACAACAGACGGCTACCTAATTAGAGGAGCTTCAATTCAAATTTCTCAGACATCCACCGTTCTCTTCGGACCTTGCTGCATTAGATTACTATTTATTTCGAAATTCGGATAACTTCTTGCAAGGGGAAAAATTCAACTCCGATGGAGCAGTCCAAACCGTCTTCAAAGATTTTATCGATTGTCAGTGAACTACCTATGAGATGGCAAAAGTGCATAATTATATAGCAATGGTACATTCATTGATTAATTAAATTTATTATTTTAAAAAAAGAACAACTTTGTTCCTCTCATACAAAACGCCAATTTCATATGTAAGGACCTTATAGGTTGCGGAATTTGTTCGAAAGAGTCACCGCGACTCTAGAACGCAAAAGGCACAAGAAGGATCACGGGTGGGTTTTAGTCAGAAAGAGTCTGACACTGCCTTCCGCTTTGCCCAGAGCGGGAGAAGTCATTTGATGATTTACCATCCAAAAAAAAAGAAGGACCTAATACTTAGATAAAAAAAAATACTTGCCTTAACTTGATTACTACGTATTCATTTAGTCTGACTGTTCCATACCATTTGAGAGTAACGAAATTGAATTAGAGATAAGTTCAATAAATTATTGAATAGGAATTCAGACTGACAAGATTATACAAAATGTAGGACGTCTTTAATCAATTAATTTTGAGACGGTACCGGTAATTAGAGTTGTATAGAAATTTTATCTTTGATTTCTTAATATATAAAAGTAATGATTAAACTATACATACATTACGATCTTACTAGGTGTGACATGAAACATATAAACTGATGTAATAAATATCCAATCGGAACATACTCCTGGGATGAAAGTAGGTAACCTACTATGTGAGGAGCTCGCAGCTAAATAATAACACTAAGTACTGAACAAAGGAACTTTTGAAATTACCTAAGTTCTTACTACGTTTTTATTATTTCGTTATGTGAACACAAAACGAATATATGAGTAAAAGATTTCCATCACATCTCAGTTTTCAGATAAAGTGCCTGGAAATATCACGTTTGATCTACAAACCCCAATCTTAAATGATGAAAAGCAACGTTTTTTCAGACTGACTGGCACTTTTTTACACTGGGACTCGAGAGATAAAAAACATCATGAACAAAAAGAGGCTATAAAATTTCTTCTCTTCTTCCTTAAATAAAATAAAAACACAGTCAAATCCTGTAGGATTATAGGAGTCAAAGTTTCCCCGAAACAAACACGCGTGCTTATTGTGCTTAACATTACTTACAACTAATGTTATGCACAAAAAGCACGCGTTTTTGTATTTAGATGATTGGCAATTAGAATAACGCAAACAACAAACAAACAGATTTTGAATTAAACCAAATAATAAGTTAATTTCTCCGCTTTTAGATGAGATATAAGAATGGAAGTTTTGCAAATGTTTTAAATTACGCATTCTGATTACGAGATCATAGAAATCAAATCAGATATTTTTTAGTGTTAAGTTGTGTAACAGCCACACGGTTCGATCTTCTTAGGTTAAGCAAAGCTTGCCAAGGTTGGTCTGAAGATGGGTGATCATCTTAACATACAGAGACACCTCCGTTCTTTGGGGAACACGTTAAGCTATTGGTCCTGACTGACATTATTAAATCTTTGGCAGTCGTTATGGGCTGTAAGAAACCAGAAAATCTGACTTCAGTCTTTCCAAGAAGTATCGGGTTAACCAGTTAATGGATTGTGGAGGTCTGGTAGGCAGCCGCCGCTCTGCGTAAAATACTGGTTTTTAGATGAATCCAGTTTGACTGAAAGCTGACCCCAATAAAGTCAGGAAAGGCTAGGCGGATGAATTAAATACTTACAGAAAATAGTTCCAAAAAATGCTCGCTCTTAACTAACTACTTTCTCGTGTTTTATTGGCTAAACAGAAGAAGTGGTGCAGGCTTACCCCGTTATAGGTGGGAAAAGGCTAGGCAAATGATAATGTCTTTTGTGTGTCTTATCGTATGTCTGATATTAAATGCGAAGAGAAAACATACAGACAGAGTTAGAGGCTGAGTTACTATCACATTCATTATGTAGTTATTTTAAAACAAGTATAATCATCCATTTAATGTTCCCACTGCTGGGAACCAGGCCTCCTCTCTAGTAGAGGGAATGGGCTGGAATCCACCGCGCGGGCACAGTGCGGGTTGGTGAATGTCACATGTCTTCGAATTTTTTGATTCTAGGACATGCCGGTTTCTTCACGATGTTTACCTTCACCGCAACCTACAATTCGTATTACTCGGCCACCACTGCTCCTTAAAATAAAAAACTAAAAAACAAGTGAAATGGATCATCAATTTCTAAGTGATAATCTTTGAATGACTTCTTTTTAGTTTATTTTTTTAAACGCATCATATTTAATTCTACACGTGTCAAAACATGATAATTTTTAAAGTTAATAGGTATATCATTTAATCAGCAAGTTAAATGGGTACCTACTATTAAAAATCAAAGGAATAAATAAGCAAAATTACTGTACCTTCGTGAATTTATTATTATGTTGCATTTAGAAATGTTCCCCTTCACTTATGTAACCGCACGCTTATTTCTAAAGATAGGTCGGTAAAGGGACATCATAATGAATAATGAATTACCTCATTATGCCAATTATGAACGAGAAGTGTTTGATATGTATATTTATATTTGTGAACGAAAAAGTGGCCAAGAGCGTCCGGACTCGCTAAATACCAATAATCTTACTTACCGATGACAAGGTGTTGAGTATCTGGAATTAAAGAAAAAAATATTTCTTACTGTGAAATTAATTAAAGGACAAAATAAACAACACATTTAAGTTTTTTTGTTAATTTCCATGTCACTATTTTTCTTGAAACACTTATCAAATTAAATAACTAATAAATAATATTTTACACCTTGATTACACTTAAAAATAATTAACACTTATCTATACTAATATTATAAAGCTGAAGAGTTTGTTTGTTTGTTTGTTTGAACGCGCTAATCTCAGGAACTACTGGTCCGATTTGAAAAAATCTTTCAGTGTTAGATAGCCCATTTATCGAGGAAGGCTATAGTCTATATTTTATCCCCATATTCCCACGGGAACGGGAACTACGCGGGTGAAACCGCGAGGCGCTGCTAGTTCAACGAATACAATTTTGTACTAAATGTAACTTGAGTGCATAAATGCACAGGGTTATTGTTTTCCGCAAAAATCCTATGTTAAACACAGTGTATGGTTGCCCAACTTGTGAACCGAACAGCAGATGTTCGTCTTGCGGATCTAAACGGGTATAATTACAAACTTTTCTTCTATAATAGCACGAAATTTGTCCTTAGAAGTTATAACACACTTCCATTGGGTCCTAGTGTCACTAACTCTGGTGTCTGACTTGCTTTGAACTAAGTTATGAGTAATTACATTATTTTTTGAACGAAATAAATTTTCTTTAGCCAACCTTGAAACTGGAACTTGATTTGATTGTCAGTCAAGGTACATTAAATAAAAGTTTACTGAGTTAGGTTAATTTTTCAGTTAATAAGTAAATAAGTCCGAAAGTACCACACAGATTTGAGTGGACTTGTCCAGACTGTGCAAGTATCTGTCAGTTATCGTGTAGCTCAAACTACTAATTTAAGGAGCTCAACGATTTGACGAAAAAATACTAAAGTAAGGGCATTAATTTAATCCCATAGATTACTGTAAAACTATTTACGAATACTTTTACCTTCCAAATATTTAGAAATAACTAGCTCTGTAAACTCTGACGTTTGATGACTAAATACTACTACTAATACTAAACAAAATTACAACTCATTCCAAGTCAGCCTTTAAACGCAAATAGCAAGTAATTTCATCTCATAACACATCCGGCAAGTTAGACCCAATGTTACCAGAATTACACCCATTCAGAAATCTATTTTACCGTTAACGAGTCACCAAATGATAGTATCTAATTCTCTTTGAGAGGAATTCTAGAACAGTTTGTATTACCTAAGTCAAGATAATGTCATGACACAAACGTGAACAATAGAAGGTTTGAATTAATGAACGATAATAATAGGTATCGTGTTCATTGATGTGCTAATTGGGTGTGCTTTGATATTGTTTTGGGATAGAAGAAATTGTGGTTATAGTTTTGGAGACTAAATAGAATAATCATGGCAGAGAATTTTCAAAGCCGTTGAAAGTATTTTTATCAAATGAAACCGGAAGGCCACTTCACATACTTCAAATTCAAGTCGCAATATCATCTCGATGATAATCAATTATTAAAAAGTAAAATGCGGGGTGATGTTGTCAGTAAAAAGGTGATGTTTGGCCATTACAGTTTCATCGGATTTGACACACAGGATTGAATGTGACCACCATAATTCTTAAAGTGGTTAACACTCTGTTTTTTTTTTTTATTATTTTATTAAACTTAGCTAGGTTAAATTTGGAGCCAGCAGCCCTACCATGACGTCTTAAATCCATCATGATGTGTGTGAGAGAAAGGGATAGTGCTATTCGTCTTGTGTCACTCCGTCTCTCTCTGACACAGGAATCATGCTGGATTTAAGACGTCATGGTAGGACAGCAGGAGTCTATTTAATAGGGCACAAGAAGGATCACGGGTGGGTTTTAGTCAGTAAAAGTCTGACACTCCCTACCGCTTCACCCAGGGCGGGAGGGGTCATATTTTGATGATTTCCCATCAAAAAAAAAGGAGTCTATTTAATGGGCCTCATCAAAATACTTTAGGTCATCCAACGGGCAATGGAGAGGACAATGCTCGGAGTTTCCTCGCGTGATCGAAGCAGGAATGATGATATCCGCTGCTGAATTTGGGCTATGTCAGTAACCAAGGTTACTGACAAAGCTCAAATTTTTGGATTGCCTAACTGAAGTAGCAGTGGGCAGGGCACATTTTTCATTCGCAGATAGTCGATGGGCTGAAAAGTTCTGGAGTAGCGACTGCGTAATAGAAGATGCAGCGCTGGAAGGCCACCCACAAGGTGGACCTTTGCCGAGGTGCGGCATTTGTTTGAAAGAGTCACCGGGTGGATTTTAGTCAGTAAGAGTCTGACGCTTCCTTCCAATCCGCCCGGAGCGGGAGAAGTCATTTGACGATTTTCCATCCAGGTGGACCGATAACCTGGTGAGGGTTGCGGGTAGCCGATGGATCGCATCAGAAATGAGGTGATCCGTCAGAGAAGCAAGGTCATCGATATAGCCCACCGGATTAGTAAGCTGAAGTGGCAGTGGGCTGGCCATATTAGTCGCAGAACCGACAACCGTTGGGGTAAACGAGTTCTAGAGTGGAAACCGCGTCTCGGCAAACGTTGCGTAGGACATCCTCAGGCACGGTGGAGTGACGATTTGCGTAGGACGGCTGGCATAAACTGGATGCGAGAAGCCGAAAATAGATCTAAGTGGCGTGCAATGGGAGAGGCCTATGTCCAGCAGTGGACTGCAACAGGCTGTTGATGATGATGATGATGATGGATCAAGATTTGTGCAAAAACTGCATGGATGCACCATGCAGTTTTTTTGACGACACTTGGAGGCACTGATATGATGATGAGTCTATTTAATAGAATCGACAGGCGGAAGGTGAGTGGGCACGCCACTATTGCGGCGATAAGTCCCCTCTTTAAGGCGTGGCTGGAGAGACGTCACGGCGTCCTCACCTTCCGCCTGACGCAGGTGCTCACCGGACACGGCTGTTTCGGGAGGTACCTGTGTCGGATCCAGCGGGAGGATACGTCCGGGTGTCATCACTATGTGATTCGCCCGGAGGACACGGTGGAGCATACGGTGGAGGTCTGCCCTGTTTGGGCGGAGCACCGCCGTGTCCTCGTCGAGGCGATCGGCGGCGGCGACCTCTCGCGTCCGGCCCTGGTTCAAGCCATGGTCCGGAGCGAGGAGGCATGGGAAGCGATCGCCTCCTTCTGTGAAGCAGTAATGCTAGCGAAGGAGGAGGCAGAACGCGTGCGTGAGAGGGAAACCCCACGCCCCAGCCGCCGCAACAGAAGAAGACGCCCCGGGCGTCGGGAAACGCAGGGCGATTCCCGGCCACCGTAGGCGCGGGCCTGCGGATGGCGAGCTATGGGTGGCTCGCCGTCCGATAGCAACCAGGCCCGAGTCGACGGCGCGTCGTGTTCCACGTGCGCCTCAAAGAGCCGTCAGCAACGTAGACGGGCCCCCATAGGGTCAGTGCCTGCTAGGGTTGCGGATTTTGTTCGAAAGAGTCACCGCAGCCCTGGAACGCAAAGGGCACAAGAAGGATCACGGGTGGGTTTTAGTCAGTAAGAGTCTGACACTCCCTTCCGCTCCGCCCAGAGCGGGAGAAGTCATTTGATGATTTCCCATCCAGAGAAAAAAAAAAAAAAAAAAAAGGCGGAAGGTGAGAGAGCGTTCCATAATTTGGTATATTACGTTTTTTGTCTTTCTTACCTGTCATTTAAATATGATTATGTATTATGTATTTTTACTGTAAAATTATTCACATTTTCAGTAAAAAAATTAAACGCTATTTTCATGTCCAAGAAATTTAAATGACTTAAAGATAAAAGAAGAAGAAGAAAGAAAAACTGTTTATTTGCGCCAAGCATGACGCACACCAAAGAATTTAAAATACAGCTTAAAACTAAAACAAAAATAATACCTAGTTAAAAGTTCGGAAGGTATGACGCATAAAAATATATTTACTCTTACTTTTACATCATCGGAATAAAATTAAGTTTTTTGCTCCAAAGGCTCTGCCTGCTACAATCGCCATGTCAGCATATACTAACAACAATTCCACCAAACACAGCAAATTCTCTTTTCACCATCACGCTATTTAGCAACCACGCCGTCAGCAGTTAAACGAATTACAGGCTATTAGAACGACTTAACTGCCACTCTTTGTATTGGCGGCGTAATAAAATAGGCGTTTGTTATTTTATGAAGATCGTATATCTCCTTTAGTGTTGAGAATTAATGTCATCAATATCGGCTTTCAAACACTCGTGTTGGTTTTAAGATTAATTTGCTTGTTTTTAATGGGTTTTCGTTGCTTGAAAGGCAAGTATTTTTAAGATAATTTATGTAAATAGGATTCCTTTGGAATTGGTCATTGGAGTGGAAATTGGTAATTGTAGACGTTAAGATAAATGTTTTGGCTACGCGGTTACTACGCCGTAGCGCCGGTGCTACGCCGTAAATAATAGCTACGATGTCGTAGCCAGATCAGCGATCCCGGTCAAACCACTCGGTATTTGAACGTTTGAATTTAGAAAGTAGCGTTTTACTATCATCAAGCTACACATTATTATGTAACTGATGCTATGGATTTTTTCCCTAGCAAGTGAGTTTTATATAAATCTTGAGATAATATAGATTCTCCATAACATATAATTTTAATAAAAATAAATCTCGTTCCTGACTGTCCCAGTATTGTGAACTAAAATCCCACGCGATTTTTGTAAACTTACGGTGTTTGTAATAGCTCCAAAACAGAATCTTCTCAAATCTGGACTAAAAATGCATCCTTGTACCACTTGTAATAGATTTATGGAAATAAAGTAACACTAAAATAAATATAACAGGCCAGAAATAATATATCCATGAATACAATTCAATCTACGAGAAGGTCGCAGGACACGCCATTTCCGCACCTAACATCAATTTATCACACAGAACACATCAGATTACTTAATTTCGTCCCAACGAAAGAACTATTCATTCTTAATTTCACCCAAGAATTAATACAACATATATTATCCCGGGCTCAGTACAGTCGCGTAGAAATCTCGAACTGACAACGTCTGGATGTGTTAATCTAATTAACACATCTGTCCTTCACTGTACGTCCCGTTTCATTAATCACTGCTGCCAGCGACTGTACAGGACTTAATCAGCCGCTGTCGACGAATGTCTTCAGTTGTGTTATTACTAGAATCTCCGTCTTTTGTCACGAACAGAAAATTTTGGAGATGAATATTGTGGATGTACGGGCCTTATCTTATTGTTGTAACGTAGGTACTGTAGACAAAAACAGTCTACAGTATGACTGTAGACTGAATCAATTCTGAAATAATAAGTCGAAAAATCTTTGGCAAATGAACATTCTAATCTATACTAATATTATACAGCTGAAGAGTTTGTTTGTTTGTTTGTTTGTTTGTTTGTTTGAACGCGCTAATCTCAGGAACTACTGGTTCGAATTGAAAAATTATTTTTGGGTTGAATAGACCATTTATCGAGAAAGGCTTTAGGTTATATATCATCACGCTTAAGTCAATAGGAGCGGAGCAGCGATAAATAATGTTTTAAAATCGGGGATTCCACGGGGACGAAGTCGCGGGCAGCAGCTAGTAATATATGAGTATATAAATGACTAGCAGTGACCCGCGGTTTCACCCGCATAGTTTCCGTTTCCGTGAGAATATGGGGATGAAATATAGCCTATGCCACCCGGGGATAGTGTATATTCCCAACAATGAAAGAAGTTTTCAAATCAGTTCAGCGGTTTCGAAGCCTATTCGATACAAACAAACAATCAAATCTTTGCTCTTTATAATATTAGTATAGATAATTATTTGTTAGTAGTTCAAATATAACACATTAACACGTTCATTTTGTTAGTTGCGAGAAATCAATTAAGTCATAAAACTACATATCAAATGAATCCAATAAAATTCGAGCAGTTTTTCTGGCTCAACAGTTAGTGACTTGCTTTTCGATTAATATTACACAGACTCTAATTTAAATCATCAATCTTAGCCGTATTTAAAAATTAAAAAGAAGAACAAATTAAGCAACTTTGTAAAATAAAAAGTAGGAAGTATCTATTATACACAACCTCCCCTAAATGTGAAAATTGACCCATTTTATCACGGCACGCCAATTTCCTGCGGGGTCAGTAAAAAAACCCCTATGCCACCTGATCTTAATTAATCTTGAGAAACATTTTCGCTTTCTTCCTGAATTTCTTTGTACGTTTAGACATTGGACATACGGATAGAGAATCAATAGTTTTTATGATCAGGCTATCACTTTTTCCAGCCCCAGCTAAAACACTAGGAAGTGGTGACGGGTGTGCGGTTTGGGAGACAGTTCTTATGTAAAATTTGACGTCCAAAAAGTGTTGGCTCTCAGCCTAGTTTGAATAAATGACATTTGATTTTGATTTATGAAATAAACTATTATTCTCTTTATTTATTCAACTATACAAACAAATTTATTTTTCTGAATATTTCTTCTAAAACACACACACACACACACAAAAATAAATTTAATAATATAAAAAGCAGTTGTCCGCCGGTGTTGCGAGTAGGGTTCAAGCGGTAGCTTTTCACAACTCTTCACAGCTCTTCACAATACAAGCCGTATCAAGGAGTACCTACTGCTTTCTGTATGAGGCCCTTTATGCAACCGTGTAACGCCAGATTTGGCAGATGGTCGTCGAAGCCTTTGGCAAGGCGACAACGACGTATTAGGGTCGAGTTTCAGTCAAACTGGATTCAGCTGAACACCAGTACTTTACGTGTTGCGTCTGCCTATCGAACCACCACAACCCATTAACTGGGTAACACGGCACTTCTTGGCTAGACTGGAGTCAGATTTTCTGACTTCGGACAATCCGTAACGACTGCCAAAGATGTAAAAAATATCAGCCGGTACCAATAGCTTAACGTGCTCTCCGTAATACGGAGGTGTCTCGGTATGTTAAGATGATCCATAGACCAACCTTAGCAAGTTTTGCTTAACCTTAGAGATGCGGCTGTTATTATATAGCCACGAGCTCCTCTATCACGTTTAAAAGTATTACTATAACTAACAACTATTTTTTTTGATGGGTTTTGAGTATTGGAAAACAAGACAATAAAATTCTGTCCAAACGTTACCATTTTGTATTTAGTGTTCACAGACTTGTTGTAAGTAAGCTACTCTCATAAAACGAAGCAAAGGAATGTACTCAGAGAATGCGTTCATATTTTATCAGACCAAGCTCTCATAAGTGCAAAGGAGTTCTGTTGCAAGGTTCCTGAATAATGGCAAAATGTAGTACAAGTTATAGTTCGAGTACTATTGAACGCTTTGCAGGTTACTTTAAGTGTTCGTGAGAAACAAAGCAGCTGATTTGTTTTTTATTTCATGCTTTAGGATAAGCTCATACATGCCATGAAAACATGTGAGGGGCAGACATACCTATTTGTTTATTTACATCTAGACTTGCATACAGCATTACGCAAAAGACAATATGTTGCGTATACGAATAACTTTAAATACAGATGAATGCTTTCTTAGTTCTGTTCTTGCATATTGCAGTAAACTAAAACGGTAACAGGAATGTTTGTCATAAGCCAGAATAACACCAACCAAGCAGTACTATTTCTTTTTTATGAAAATACGGTTTTTGTCCTAGCACTGGTCATATCACAGACCCTTTCATTTAAAGTTCTGAGTGTCTTCAAATGTTGAAGAAAATCTAAGTGCATTGTTTAAACAATGACACAGTTAACAACAAAGAATCGAATAATATAAGCCAGCGTGTTATTTCCATCATTTAATTTGTTTGCAATTTCAGAATTTATTTTAACCAACAGTATCTATATATGTTAAAACGATTTTTTCATAATGTATCGAGCAATTATATAATCGAATGAAGATTTATTTTAATGTTACGGAGTCTGCAATTTTCCAGCGATATATACATATATATAACAACCAATAACCGGATAAAATCTTTTAGTCCCGCAAGCATATAAAAGGATTTGTTTAGTTTCAATTTAGTTTAGAGCGTTTATCACTCTATTTGAGTGTTACTGTTACGACATGACAATTATTATCATTAGTGAGATAATTGGATGATGGTTGATTTGAATAGGCTGTTTCATTGGAGCTTAAAAATAATTTGTAATCAATATTATTATATTGATTATCAATATTATATAGTTAGTATAGTTTCCAGGTTTCAAAAAGCTCTTTTATAGGCTTTTGTGTACTGTGATTAGAACCGAGGTTTAGTTAGTTAGTTTTTTTTTTTATTTTAACTTAATAAAGTAGGGGTATATTATTTATTCCAGTCGACCTTAGGGTAGTGCAGAGACAACGTGTACGTATGTAGTTAGTTACGCGTTACAAGCATGAGAAAACTGATGTGCTTTTAAATATTTAAAATTTTAGTTTACCTTTTTAATGCATTAACATGTATGTTAATGCAATAACAAGGTAAACTAAAATTTTAATTCACATAGCATTAATATACGATGAGTATCAAAATGGCTATGGAAAGTTGTAAGTCATTATTGTTGACACAGAGGTAGCAGAGATTGAGAACACGGTGAAGCAGGGGATATAGTGGAGCGTACGGGTGAAGGTCTGCCCAGCTCGGTAGGAGCAACGCCGTGTCTGTCCAACATCGAGGCGATCGGGGATAGCGACTACAAAAGTTTTAAAAACAACTGAACGCTAGTGGCATTTGGTCAAGATTTTGATTTTCATACATCCATTCTCGTTTTGTCACCCTTTTTTTAAACTAGTTCTTTGTACGGTACTCCGGAGCGAGGAGGCATGAGAGGCAGTCACCTCCTTCAGCGAAGCAATAATGTTAGCGTAGCGTGGGAGGAGGCAGACCACTTGAGAGAGAGGTAAACCTCACGCCCCAGTCGCTGCAAAAGAAGAAGACGCCCCGGGCTTCGGGAGTTGCAGGGCGATTTCTGGCCACCACCATCGCCGTAGGCACTGGCCTGCGGATGGTGAGCGTTGGGTGGCTTGTCGTCCGATCACAACCAGGCCCGGGGGACAACGCGTCGTGTTCCGCGCGCGTTTTAAAGAGACGTCAGCATAGAAGATGGGGTACGCTAGGGCTGGACTGCTAGGGTTGCGGGATTTGTTCGAAAGAGTCACCGCGGGCCAGAACTTAAAGAGAATTAGGATCAACACGGGAGGGTTTTAGTCAGTAAGTGTCTGATACTCCCTTTTGCTCCAAGCAGAGCGGGAGAAGTCATTTGATGATTCCCAATCCATAAACAATAAATAAATGTAGCAGGGAAAATTTTGGCACGAGCCTATAAATAGGACAGTCAAAATAACTTAGTCGACCGAGACGAAAAGTCTCCCCGTACTAATACAGAAAAAAATATTTATGCTCATGATAAAACTTTGGTTCGTTTGTAAACACAGAAGTTTTCCATCAGCGACAGATTGTAATCTAAGTAGGTTCGTTTGAGATACTGATAAGGATCTGAGTAAGACTTGGAACTGTTGTCAAGATTATGTTATTCTACCAAATCTTATTAAATATAAAATAAAAGAAATCAATGGAATAAGAAACATTGATGCGAATGGATGACCATTCTACGTTTCTAGTTTTGCGTTTTATCATGTATTATACCATTCTCTCATTCAGAAATAATGAAAAATATTTTTTTGATTGGGATGCGATTAAAAAAAAAAACATTCAGTTTTGATCCTTCGGGATTAAAAAAATGCTTTCATATTTCACTTAATAATTGTTAGCATCCGAATTCAATTGGTTGTCCTACAAAATCCAGAATGAGGCAAATTAAAAACACTGTTCAATAGCCCACACCGAAATTTCAAAAATCCTTATAACAATAAGTTTTTTTCCATCAATCGAGGGAACAAACAGAAACTGGCTCCCTGAAATTCCCAGTATTCCAGTTTTTACTGCGACGTACTCGAGAATTTTACTGATTGGAAGCTCTGTGCCATATTTTGTACAGCTGTGTAGAAGGCATTGTTTTGTTTTTGGGTATCATTACTCGCGTAGGCGGAAAGTGAAAACAAAAATTAACCAAATAAATGTAAGAGCAAAAAATATAACGTCCTATGTAGCACTAATAAAAGCACAATAAGTATAATTTGCCTTCGCTAAATAAAAACAAATGCCCGGGTCTTTCCTAAATCCATTACAATTATCGAGACTCCTCCATGCCTCAGACGTTGGTCCCGGTAGTCATTTGTACATCTTTCACCAGTCTGGCTATAGTTTATCGTGTTCCCGATAACTGGTTTCTGGAAGTCATAAAAGCATTCACTCCCAAGACTAGAACACCATCCCATCCTTACTAGGGAAAGGCTAGGCAGATTTTGGCACAGCTGGCAAATCTAGTCGTCATGTCTTATTGATGTTGTTATATCTAATTCATAACTGATCTGGTGACAAGATCATCAAATTGATACCTTCCTCAAGGAAGAGTTTTGGCAGAAGGGTGTCGTGTATCGGCGATTCCACGGAAGGCTACGTAACACCACGCAGCGTAACATGACGCCGACACTTCGTGCAAAATAGTGTAATGTTTTTGTTTTATATAAATATGTATGATAGTCTGTAAGGTCTGGATGTTATGTCAGGATGTTATGGGTCTTTGTTACCCGGAATAAATGATATACTACTACAACTATTAACGATTCTTCTCATCATCTGCCTTGGGGAGCCGACCCCAATATAGTTTGGAAAAGGGTTTTTTCCAAACTATATTGGGGTAGGCTCCCAGTCAAGCCAGATTCAGCTGAATACCAGTATTTTACGTGAAGCGGCTACCTACCAGACCTCCACAACCCATTAATTGGGGAACACGGTACTTCTTGGCAGGACTGGTGTCAGATTTTCCAGCTTCTGACAATCCGTAACAACTGCCAAAGATCTCGCAAATGACAGCCGGGACCAACGGCTTAACGTGCTTTCCGAGGCACTATTAACGATTCTTCTATTAATTCAAAATCTTCCAAAGATTGTAGGTACGAATGATACTATTGTAATGAAAAATACAATAGCAACATATTGTGTGGTTTCTTTCATGTAGCTTTTCAATTGAGGATAAGCTTCCTACTTATGCTTTGTAGGTACCTGTAAATAAGCGTTAACTTTTCTTCCATGTAACGTTCAAGCAAAAAAAAGGTATCTGAATATACGGTAAGGTTCTGCTTTTATTTTTCCCAGAAGGAAAGCTTTGCAGTTGCCTCAGAAGTCGTTTCTGTTGTTACTTTTATAAGTTGAGCAAAAGAAAACAACTGATACATCTCGCCTATATTTTTGTTCGTACAGTTATTGTAAGGAAAATGCGGTGGATGGAAGGCATGATTCTTTCTTGTTCATGGTTTAAAGAAATATGGACAAATATATACATAATATATTTTTAAAGAATACATGTACCTCCTACAAACAGTTTCGCTTCTAACTACATGAGTTTTAGCACTTTTCGGATGTCAAATATTTACATAATGTTAGTCATCCAAAAAGTCCTCCATTTGTATTTTAGCTGAAATGACGAAGTGGCGCAACCACTCCCCTGCAACTTTGAAAAACATTATTTTATATCATCATCTGCCTAGCCTTTTCCCAACTATATTGGAGTCGGTTCCCAGTTAAGCCGGATTCAGCTGAATACCAGTATTTTACGTGGAGCGGCTGCCTACCAGACCTCCACAACCCATTAACTGGAGAACACGGTACTTCTTGGCAAGAACTGGTATCAGATTTTCTGGCTTCTGACAATTCGTAACGACTGCCAAACATCTCCAAATCATAGCAGGGACAAACGGCTTAACGTGCTTTCCGAGGCACGGAGAAGTCTCGTTATGTTAAGATGGTCACCCATTATTAATTTAGTAACTTAGTACCCAATTAACTTAGTAGTCAATATAAAACAAAAGAAAAAATTCCAAGAAAATTCAAAAACAGTTCACAAACAAACTTTATATTATTCTTAAAGTTTCTGAGCACAGAGTACTTCCATAGCTAATACATCACCGGCAAGTCATTCGAAACATTTCACCTTTTGTGTTGTGCTCCTATTCAAGCTACGGTCGAAACTTGAGTTTATTCGCACATTCGAAAGTTCTCTTTTGTTTCTAAAGGGACGCCATTTAGCTTAATGGGGAACGCAGTTACTGTATCTGCCTTAAAGATCTTCCCTCCTTATAACTATACGTTGTTATAGGTAACAGCGACGCTTAAATACATGTTCTGTAAAGGGTTATGAATTTTAGAATGCTTGTGACGTCATGAATTTTTGAAGCGGTGTTCAGATTCTTATGAGGAATGGGGGTATTTGATACGTGCTTTTGATCAAAGAAAATATTTTGCGATGTAACTTTGATGTTTTGACTAAAGAAAGGTCTTTGTTCTCAAATGCTTAAGAAGCTGTTTTCCCCTTCTTAAAAATCTTTTTTTTAATCTTTCCACTGTTTGGTGTTGCGCCATAGAGGAAGACCCAAGAAACGCTGTGATGATTTGACAACCTAGAGATGCTAACGCGAACAATGACAACACAACTTATCTAATAAAAAGCAAAAATCAACGAATAAAAAGCAATAGAGGACACCCACCAGTAGTGAAACAAACAGCAATGGAAAAAAAACCTATAATATTCTTTTAATTGTTGTTTTACCTTTTCTGTTAGAAATCAAGAAGACTGACACTACGTTCTATGTAGGGCACACCTAAGCCTTCAGATTCTTTAACTATACTTTCAACTGTCTTAATATCAAAATCATAATTTAAAGAAACATTAAATCATTTAATAGTTTGATCATTAGTCCTTACGAGATCTTGATTGGATACAAATGAGCCATTGATCAAAGCAGATACGAGTTGACCAGACAGATTGTAATCAACATTTGACCCCGATCCTTTGTCAACTGGAAGTTTAGGGTTTTCAGCGAATTCAAATGCTTCGGCATTCTCTCTGTTTTCAAGAGGATTGTTACGCTTTATTCTGAGATATTTTTTCATGGAATCATAGTTAGGTATTTTTAGAATAGGCTGGTATTTACATACCATTCTACAGTATTGTTTTAGGGTTCCGTACGTCCGTATCAAAAATAAAATGAATTTATTATTAAATATATTTTTAGCATGATTGTAAAAATAATAGTTTAATATAAATAAATGCAAACTATCTATTTTAATAAAATATACAGATATTGAAAATTCTCTCCCTATCTCTGAAAATGTTGATCTTGAAACTTTTATAACAAATACATAAAATAGTTATTTTTGTACCGATAGTTAGATACTAACAGGATAGCCTAAATTAGGTAAACAGATTAAAAAAAAAACATAAATACGATTTATTCGGAAGTCTTTGCGCGAGAAACCAACTCTTACTTGGGCGGTTTTTTCCTTAGACGAGCAACGTTGTGGGAATTACACGTATTTACTGTTGACTTTAGATGGGATACATTATTATTATCATTTATATGAAATGCATAATTAAATATGACCTCACGAATATCGATGTCAACATACAAAAACAAAACAACATATTAAAAACCAAAACAATTTTCCAAATATTTAGAATCACAACGGTGAAGAAAACCCAAGAGAATTCGAATAAAGACATGTTGAAGGGCCACGACTGATAAGTGGTGCGCTAGTGGACATACCAACATTCCTTCTAACCGCACTGACCGAGCTGAAACGTTTACACACTTGGGGAGAATACTAAGCAATTGCTCAATAGAAATTGAATTTGAACCAGCACTAACTTACATTTTAGCTAGGGAATTGACTGTGGCAATATTTGTTTTAGACATGCTTCAGATCCATACTAATATTATTGTAAATGCAAATGTAACTCTGATTGTCTTTTTGCGTCCTAACGGCTAAATAGATTTTGATGTAATTTGGCATTCAGCTCACTGTGTACTCTTGGTCTACGGCCATGTCTTAGAATAAAAAAAAAACTTTTACCTAGGACACTCTTTGGGCATAATTATCTAAAAACTTTAATTTGTCATCAGTTACGTAGTAATTACGGCACATACAGCGTCATTGTAAATAAAATTGTTCAAAAAATAATTTATGTGATAACGTATTTTAGCAACGACCATGCGGAACCAAGACTTTTCAATAGACAAATTTACTGTAAAAGATAGCTGTACTATCATCGAGTTTAGTGATGAATACCGAAAAATGTACGATACATCAGCTTCTTAGATACCAGTTTCAATTTATTTTTCGAAAATTTGTTTGTTTATCATGAAAACTTTTGACGTAAAAAGTTGAAAGGTGTCTCAAGATGAAAAAGCAATTTAATTTTTTCACATTTTCGTTTAATTTTAGTTTTATCGCAATCAATTGAAGAGTAAACTTTAAATTATGTCTTTTATGTGACAAATTGAAACAATTTTATAGATTGCCTTTTTGGTAGGTACATAAAATACCGATTCAAGAAAATAGTAATAAAAATAAAATTCATTTGAACATAAAAAACCGACTGTTTCGTTTATAAATTCATAATGGACTTTTAAATATCGAACACTGACTGAATCTGGATTTGTTTCCTGTTAATTCCTAAAATGTAAATTCTATTCGTTGATTGTTATGAAATTCAAACAAAATAATCGCACGAGTTCATTTTGAAAACAAAATTGTACTTTACAACACAATTTCTTTTTTTACCTTTTTCATTTAGATTTATCTAGGATATTTGCGAGTGTTTGAAAAATTTCCGAGGCGTCGACTCAAAGCTGGATTTTTTAATAAAACAGATTTGATCTTGTTGAGTAAAATCCTTTGACACAGACGGAAATTTAATTTGGACAATACAAAGCAATACATAGAAGCGTCAGCCGACAGAAGTTGCACATCATAAACCTTACACAAAGGTAACAATAGACTTACTGTAACACCCTTTACAAAGGGCTCAAATACAATGAAAAGAAATAAAGCAATGACAACACTAAGTTTATCTTTCACTGAGAAAATTACTTGGGAAGACACCTACTTAACGGACGGGGTATTGTGACTTTGTTTTGTATGCCATTGTCTGCGTGTAACTGTGTTTCAGGGTACAACGTATAATTTTTGAATACATTGTCAAGTTTGTTCGGATGGGTCCAGTAAATACTGAAAGAGAAAAAGTAATGGACGTCTCGCTCTGTAAAGTTTTCTGAGTATTCTTGTTGGTGCAATTTTACGTTTAATTAAATTGAAGGGAGTTATTGTTCGATTTTTTAACGTTGTTCAAATCACAAAAGATGTTTTTGCCAATAAAATACTTGTATCAATTTTTCTTTTACAAATTTTTTAACTGTAGTTCTAAATGCAACGAATTTAAAAGAAGCCTGTTTACTCAAAGAGGGAGTGATGTTTTCAAAAAATAAACTTAAAAAATTAAAAACAAGATAAAACCAAAACAGGAAAACTTAAAATCAATCGTTTCTTTGCAGTCGGGGAACGATTCCTTTGAATAGTTCTTTACAGGTCCCCCGACTTCGATGACAAGATTGATTTTCAGTTTTCCTCTTTTGGTTTTCGTACCTTGTTTTTAATTTTTTAGTTCACTTTTTGACATGGCTGGCGTATTTTTTTTTAATCTGACTGTTCCGCCTACGCAGGCCATTGTAATGTTGCAAATCTCGAGATGCGCCCAATTAACAATGACTATTACAATCAGTAGCGCAACTTGATAGCAGTCAATATTTGGAATTGTAAAATTATTTCCTTTTCAACTTAACATGTGGATAAAAATAACTCTTGAATTTCTGAATCTCATCGCGATCAAAACATATTTTTGACAGGATGCCAGTGTCTAAGACATGGGTTGATTATACTTTTTTTTGCAAATTGAACCCTAACAAGACTGAATGACCCGTATTTTTTCCACAAACCCTTCAAACAATAGTTGGTATTCGACGCAAAGTTTCATGATAATCAATTATAGCTAATTACACAGAAAGAATACCTACCAAGATTAACGAAGATTAATTTGTTTCTGTAGAGAATCGATTTTGAATTAAGTATTTAAAGCGTTATATTATATATTATTGAACAAATTAGCACTCCACAAATGGATAAATGGTGTCTAAGTACTTATGAATAATATGAAAATTGTCTAAATTCCTCAGTTACTTTGAGACCTCTAATATTAAATTCTGATTGAAAAGAGTGACACTAATGAAATCGTAATTGGACATTGGTTTCGGATAAATATCTATATAAACCTGGGAATCTACCTACTACAACAAGGAACTATTTTTGACATCCATGCTCATTTAACGATTTTGTGTACGGCTTGCTGTTTAGAAGTTAGATTCTTCGAAGCAAACTTTTACTAGAAACAACAAGCAGGCCAATATTTACCTATGTACTAGCTTTATCCAGAATCTTCGCTTCCAAGGTCTATTCCATTGAAACATTAGAACATCATGCATATGAAAAATAGATTATTTCTACACTAGCCATATCAAGACACACGGTAGTGTGTTAGCCAAGTTCACTGAAGTCCTTTATGATAATACACACTCTTTCCTACCCTAAGTCCTATTACAGGACCCCAAAGGGAGAAAATTTGTGGCTTATTTTCACTTGGCGACTATATTTTTAACAACTCACAAAATTTTCATTGTTCAGCCCTTTATACCAGATGTTCGGATCTTGATGGCGGTTTTATTCGTAACAAGTTGTGGTTTATTCCCCACGGGACGATAACTGAACTCGTATTGTAGAAATTGGCGCCATGAGTGCGTTGTAAAAGTCAAAGTACTATGATGTATGGCGTTTTATAGTGTTTTTTTTTGTAAAAAAAAGCTTGGTTTAGTCTAGGTACAAGTAGGTAGCCAGTAGTTTGTTTTGGTTAAACATTGTTAGTTTCCGGTTTAGTTTTCTATGTAAACTGTTATAATTATTTGTGGTTTGTTTTGTGGTGATCCTTTTTTTTTGGATTGGAAATCATCAAATTACTTCTCCCGCTCTAGGCGGAGCGGAAGGAAGTCTCAGACTCTTACTGACTAAAACCGACCCGTGTTCTTTCTTGTGCCCTTTGCGTTCCAGAGCCGCGGTGACTCTTTCGAACAAATTCCGCAACTTTGTGGTGATCCCTGGAATTTTAACTTATCCGTTGTAATTGATTGTCAGTGAAAGAAAAAATCTCAGTGCTAGTGAATGAATAAATTAATTCAAACTACTGCGAAAATAAATCACTAAGCCCCCGAGTTTGTTATAAAAATATTTGTAAATTATTTATTTCATCATAAAACGAAAGATCAGAATCAGTAACTACACAAATATGTCAAAACAAGAATTACGTCAATTAATTAGTAAAAAGAGGCAAAGTAAAATAAAATAAAATTAAATTAAAATGGATACATAACACATTTTTAGTATCACTGCCAAAATTGAAACGCCATAAACATCACCCTTATAACGACACGACTAAACAGGAGCAAGTTGAAAAGATAATTTATTTATAGGATACATCAATCATGGTTTTTGATGATTCATTGTATGGACGCTACTGTTGACTCGACGCTACCATTATATAGAATTAATAAAACATCAAGATGAATGATGATTTTTTAATTAATCTTGTTGCGGCGATAAATTTGGAGTGAGGAAGTGAGACGGAAATGTCCGGAAGTGAAATTGGAAAGAGTGGAAGTCAACTTATTGGCAATAAATCTATATACAGGGTTATTTGAAAAACACCAACAACCTCTTAAGAGGTCATTGTACTCATTATTATGAACAACTTTTACTATGGGACCAAATCTGAAATCGCGAACAAAAAATCAGCTATCTCTACATTTTGATGAGTTATACGAACATACATGTAAGGAACAGCTGCTTTTTTTTCGTGATGAGTACAATGACCTATTAAGAGGTTGTTGGTGTTTTACAAATAACCCTGTTTATGTATAAAAGCGAAATACCACTCACTGATTAATCACAAAATCTCAGAAACTATAACACCTACAAACTTAAAAGTTGGTAGGTAGGTTCCTGGTGGTAGGATTTTACGAAACTCTGCGAGTTTATCCCTAAGGGGTTAAAACGGGGGTGGAGATTGTATGTACTAAATCTGCGCAGACGAAGTCGCGGGCAAAGTGCTAGTTACCAATAAAATTACTCATGTTGTCCTTGAACTAATTTTAATTTTGAAAATAATACGTGTTTTTTACTTTTGTCTTGTAAACAAAAGACGATACATTGCGTTAAGATTTTGCGTGACGTCACGCGTGGCACGTGACACTCCTGTTTTTTGATATGCTTTATCTTAGTCAATTTATTTCGAAAATCTTACTGACAGATCAAATATTCAGCTGGATCCGGCTTGTCTGGGAGCCGACCCCAATATAGTTGGAAAAAGGCTAGGCAGATGATGATTTTCTATCCAAAAATATTCGTAGATTCAACGCAGTTTAAATGTGTGACTTCGTGTATACCTATGTCCTAGCCAACTGGCTGAATCAGCCCTTTAATTAGCTCCTCAGCAATTTCATTGAACGGCGCCATTTAATTAGCGGCTTAAATAACATCCAGCCAACGCACCTTATACAATACTAGCAGCGCCCCGCGGTTTCACCCGCATTGTTCCCGTTCCCGTGGTAATACGTGAATAAAATATAGCCTATGACACTCCACAATAACGTAGCTTTCTATGAAATAATTTAATTATCCAGAGATTACCCCTTACAACGTCACACACAAACTCACAATCGTTACCTCTTTATAATATTAGTATAGATAAAATTAACGCGCAGGCAGATAGAGAGGCTAAGCCATTCATAGAATAGGGTAAATGTGTGACGATAATATCTGAAATATTTAAATTTGGGGAATTCTAAATTTAAACAACAATCAATTTCAACATTGTAACCCCATCGACGGAGCCCCACTGCGGGGCTTCTAGGATTGCGGAATTTGTTCGAAAGAGTCACCGCGGCCCTGGAACGCAAAGGGCACAAGAGGGATCACGGGTGGGTTTTAGTCAGTAAGAGTCTGACACTCCCTCCCACTCCGCCCAGAGCGGGAGAAGTCTTTGATGATTTCCCATCCAAAAAAAAGGGTTTAAAAAACCTTAACATGAATGGCATGACGGGAGCCCAGTTTGCTCAATCTAACTCCCAACCCACGTGCACTATGTTCTGCTTATTGACTAGGCAAGCCATTAAACTTTATCCATTAGCCTAGCTGTTAAATTAAATGTCGCCAATTAGGTACTTTACTAGTTATAAAAATCATAATTTTATTTTGTCTGCTTTTGGGTTAAAAAAAAATATTGGACATGTATTTTTTGTCAATTCAAATCGAAAAAAAAAAAGATAAAGCGCATCAAAGTTCAAGAGTGGGTGCTTGTGAAGTCACATCGCTGGTAAAAATTGTAGCACATAGTGACGTCATGGGAGTTTTCAACGCAATGTATACGTCGTCTTCATTTTTTGTTTATGTGAAAAAAAATACCTGTCCAATTTTTTAAGGAAATCTATCTGACAGACTAATTAGATTTTTTCAGTAAAATACTCTATTAAACGGCTGATTGAGTCACTTGGCTGTGACATATGTATATCTAAAAGACATGCGTTTTTACCTTAGGGGTAGGAAAAATCTACGACGTTCTTCGCCTACTACAAAACTTAGACGCAAATAAGCGATAAAATGTTTCAACGTGAACATTGGCACAACAAAAGAAAAGGCTGTTCATAGAACCTGATCTCTTATCACTTAACATTCTACTGTAAAAAGATCTTGTAAAAAACACTTTGAATATTTGTACGTTTACATGCTATTGCTTATTTGCATCCAATATCTACTCCTTTTTTATGTCAGGGGTTCATTTCATGTTAGTCTTGCGGTTTGAGTTCTTTATGTGGCTTACGCAAATGTCCTTACTTTAGTATTGATCGTCAAATCGACAAGCTCCTTAAAGTTCTAAGTTTGAGCTACTCGGTAACTGACAAATGCTTGCATTGTCTGGACAGGTCCACTCAAATCTGTGTGGTACTTTCCAAAATACCACTTCAGACATCAACCTACATTCTAACACTCCCTACCGCTCCACCCAAGGCGGGAGGGGTCATTTGATGATTTCTCATCCAAAAAAAAAAAAGACATCAACCTACATGGTTCTCATATGATTTGAACAGTACAATTGTATGGACTTCAAAAGAGACTGATCTCTGAGTTTAGGAAACAACGGCCTCATCTAGTTTATAACGACCAAAAAGATTAACGTGTAAAAGTGTTATTTACAACCTACTTACAAAATAAATATCATTTCTCATTTGCTTTATTTACTTATCAAGAGTACACCCACACATTTCGGGAATTAATTATTTAGTAAAACGTACAAAATGAAAGGCGATCACAATATAAATGCTCATTCTAAAAATACCCGAAACACTTAAGGCAGTTACTTTCCATCATATTATATAAATATTTAATCGGCTCACTGAAATTGTAGGTACTCATTTTCATTAAATTAGATTTACATTTCTCAAACGGTTTCAAAAAAGGTCACAATGATTGATTATTCTTTGCAAGGCACCACGCTCGGGTAAGTAACGATTTCAAATCATATCAAATGCGTTTACTTGTGTACACAGGTAAAAGTGAGTGGAATAATTTATAGGGTAAAATGGGCAGTTCAAACCCAGCCAGGCACATTACTTTGTGTAATTAATTTCATAACCACTGCTCTCAATACGGTAAAGGAAAACATCGTGAGGAAACCGGCATGTCCTAAAACCAAAAATTCGAAGACATGTGACGTTTACCAACCCGCACTAGGCCCGCATGGTGGATTACGGCCCTTTCCTAGAGAGGAGGCCTGTGTCCCAGCAGTGGGAACATTAAAAGGCTGATTATGGACAGTTCAAAATACAAGTTCGGCCTAATAATATTTCTGCGTCCTTCAGTAGTATTTGCACATTTCTGACTATGTTTTTCAACATCGTAGGAACTCACAACCATTCCCAAGCTCATTTAATTTAAAACCTCCCCCTCCTACAAAATTAGCCCTATAATTACATTCTTACTGAAAAGTGTATTTTTCTCTCATTCCCAGAACTGTGAAATAAAACTTAAGGTCCCTTTACAAAGTCGAAGACTTTAATGCCGCCCATTATCAACAATGACTGACATTTAGGAGGTAATTTTCTTCACTAAATCCCTAGACATTGTCCAGTAAACTTGCCTTATCAGTACTTATAGAATCAACGCTGTCCTACAATATTAATGTCTGTCACTTGAAATTCCAGAACGAACACATTTCAGATTTTATTATATCGCTTCCCCGCATCAAGGCAAACGACATGACCCATGATGACGTCATTACAGCATTATTTACATAATCACCCGCTCTTCTCAACCCCTTAACATCGATACTTAAATTGGACCTTAACTTGCGAAAAACAAAGTCTTATTTCGGTTGGAACGATGTTTTCGAAAATATATTTAGGGCTAAAGCGTCTTCGCTACAGAATGTCTAATATTGAGATGCTTTACATTTAAAATTATATAGGTAATGGTTTTCGCGGAAGTCACTCTCGGTCGGATTGTCCAGATTTGGGTAAATTTTGTAACGCCCCTCGAGTTAAGATGAAGCGATCTTTTTTTTTTTTAATTTATCCTTTCGTGTTTGGGAGTTCTGAGAATTTCCTCAGTACCTCAGTAAATAATGTTTAAAAGATCTTAAAAATAGCGTTCATTAAGGTGGTAGTGGTTTAGAAATCAGTTTTTTTTTTCGTCTAAATTAAAATCTTTACGTTGAAATGAAATCGTTCTTAATTTTAACACAGGTACGGTACAGAAACCAATACTTTCTGTCGCGAAATAAAAACTTTAGTACGTAGGAAAATCGTATGAAAAGACAACCACCATCTTAACATTGCCCCACACTAGCATTTCTCCTGTGTCGTGGGTGCGTTCACAAACATACAATCTCAACACACAAAGAGCCAGACCCGGAACAACTATCTGTAGCTCATACAAATATTTGTTCCGTGCGAGTATCGAACCCACGACACTTAGCGCCGCAGCCAATCACTCAACCACTGCGCCAACTATGTCGTCAAATATCTACCATCAATGTCAACCATCTGGCAATGTCTTATTTTAATACCTCAGTCTACGTAAACGAAAATAAAACTAAACAAGACCGCCCTTTTATATCAAAATCAAATAATATCCAACCCAATAAACAATTAAGATAAACAGTCTTCTACAAAGAAAAAGAATATAACATCGCTTAGTACCTACTCTGAAACACGGATAAACGATTTTGGCGAAGAATGTTCTGGAACTTTTACAAAAGTCTTTCTATCGGTGCGTGACGAGAAACCACGATTTTATTGTTTCTCAGTAATTACTGAGTTATTGAAAGTTTCATGTTTCTATATAGCTGAAATATTACATTAGACTAGCCTTTGCCCGCGACTTTTCCCGATTTTTCGAGTAAGAATTTAGTGTTTACGTTCCAGGGCCGCGGTGACTCTTTCGCACCAATTCCGCATCTCCAAGAAACCTACATGCCAAATTTCGGCTTCCTACGATCAGTTGTTTATTGTCTGTCAATCAGAATTTATAAAAAGAATTTATCACCCCAAGGAATGACTGATTCGATCACGCGAGAGAACCAAAGTTACCGACAAAGCCTGCGTCAACAGAAGGCTGAAAGTCACCCCAAGGAATGACTGATTCGATCACGCGAGAGAACTAAGGTTTCCGAAAAAGCCCGAAGAATCGCCAAACTGAAGTGGCAGTGGGTAGGGTACATTGCTCGCAGAGCAGTTGGTCGATGGGACTTACCTACTTTTCTGGAGTGGTGACCGCTTACCGGAAGAAACAGCATTAGAAGGCCTCCCACAAGGTGGACCGATGAGCTTATGAGGGTCGCGGATAACCGATGGATAGGCGACGCACAGAACCGAATGTTGTGGTGATACTTGTTATGACAGTCGCCCTCTCCATACCTCCATGATATCCTGCCGGAGCTCCATCCGCGGTGCAGCGAGGATGCGCGGGACGAAAACCCACTGCCGAGGCAACCGGCGTCTCCACGTGCCTCGCATAAACGTGTGCGAGGGCTGTCGCCTCCAAATACCATAGCGGTAGTCCAGAAAGAACGCTTGCCGCCTTGCCAGAGATCCATGACCCTTTAGGACGCGTTCTGGTGGCGAAATGGAAGCCGCCTCAGCACATGATCTACCCGTGTGCTAAATTTAATCCAAATTTATTATGACATGAATGGATGAAGGCTTGATGATGTTAGCTTGTTTACAACCATATAAGGCTACACAGCCTGGGTCACCGCCGCAATCGCCTGCTTGTCAGTCTTCTACAGATTGTACTTCGGCGAGTGTGCCCATGAACTCCACGTCCTCATCCCACCGGCCCTCTTCTACCATAGGACATCTAGACGCACTGTAGGTCTCCCGAATTCGAATCCCTACCTTGTTGTTATTTCACCAATTCGAAACCAGCGTTTTCAATCATCTTTAGTAATGCGCACAGCAAAGGAGTGGAACTCTCTGCCTGCGTCTGTTTTTCTGAATGCATTCAACTCTAATCTCTTCAAAGTTAGAGTGAACAGGCTTCTTCTGGGTAAGCTCATTCCATCATCGACTTCGTCTCTGTCACTTGTGACCTAGACTAGAGTCAAGAGCAAATCTATTAAACAACAAATATAAAAACATAAAAAGAAACATAATTTTCACTTGGTTCACCTCCAGCATTTTAGGGTCTAACAATAAAAACATAGATTTAACACTGATCTCCCTCTACACTAACGACCTACTATTAATCCTCATATTTTATAACTTAGTTACACAAAGCAATAACTTATAGTGAACAAATTGCCTTGGTCAAGGTTATCGGAGACTCCCCGCGGTGTAAGAAATGGCTAACGATGTTGGTAAGATAATAATAATATCAGTTTGTGATCATTTCGGTTAACGGCAAAGCCTTTCAGTTATGAGAAAGTGTACTTATCTCTTTGTTATCTGTCAGAGATTTCAGGCCATAATATGTTGAGCTTTTATAGATACCTAATTAGTGTACATCTATACTTACATTCTATAGAGGAAAGATTTTTATTATTGTATGTAACGAGTAACCTCAAAAACAACTGGACCGATTTCAAAAATCCTTTCACTACTAGAAAGCTACATTGACCCTGAGTAACATAGGTTATATTTTATCCCCGTATTCTCACGGGAACGGGAACTACGCGGGTGAAACCGCGGGGCACTGCTAGTTTAAATATAAAAATATTGATTTATTTACTTAAGGTTCACCCACAGCACATACACACACATACCTACATGTATGTAGTAAGTCATACGGTAATATTCTAATATATGTAATTGTATATGCCAAGTACGGGTTTAAAACACAGCGTTGAAAACAAAGACGCCAGATTACCGCTTAGTTGCTAACTTAAGTCTAGGTGTACAATGGAAATATAAATGAGGGTATAAAAAAAAGAAACTCGTTTATTCCGCCATAGATGACGCACAAACAAAAAAAAATGAAATAAACAAACTTAAAAACAAACAGAAAATAAACGTTTCATTTAAATCTAAAAACAATGTCAGGACCGGGCACGCCGCACGACTACCACGAGCCTCTGGCCTCTGGTCATACCACAGACAAAACATAACACATTTAAACTTCTGTCTATGTATAAACTGTATAAATTTTGTTACGAAGAAAGTGAGATTGAAAACAGAATAATTCATTCAATAACAGTACAGTACAGAGAAATATTAACTATGTTTTTAGAAATTTAAATATTAACGTACATGATAAGGTAATATGGTAATAACAGCAGTACGAATAGGCTTACAACGTTTTCCGAAGTCAGTCTCTGAATTAATAAACTTCTATTATAACTTGAGACACATCTGTGTCCCGGACGAATCGTGCTGTCATTTGTAGTACTTTGACAGTCAGAAGAACGCAATTCTGACAGCCAGTCTTGCCTGTGTCGTGTTACCCAGTTTTGGATTTTGGAGATCAGATAGACGATCGCTAAATCAATAAAATTACTGGAATAATTTCTGGTTAAACAGGAAGGCTATATGTATAATCTAGGCATCTGCCTAGCCTTTTAATTTAAATGCAATAAAAGTATCAAAACACACAAAGTTAAGATATAGTATCTCTGTTAAACTTTCAGTGAGAGTATTAATTAGTATAGTAGAATTGTTGCTTTGAAATAAATTCTTCCTTTTAAGACACATAGTCAACTAATTCTAAGATAGTGCAGAAAACTCAAATCAGGGATACATGTCGCAGTATTTACTCGTTCACTATCTACAATTCCACACAGTAGGTACCTACTTACTCGTCTCACAAATCCGACTCCAAAGAGAAATGATTTTTGCATAATCCTCTGGAATATTGCAACGGTCTCTGGATTCTTTCCGAGTTTGTTATCGATCCTTTGATAGTCGTAAATAGCTTATTACGTCACCGATGTTTCTAGAAGTTTTATTTTAAGAGAAATATTACAAATGCAAATAACAATAATACGTCCTGTGGCTGGCTAAACTGATGCAATATTTTATCCTATTCCTATTTAAATCCATATTAATCTTTTAAGAGTAAGAGTTTTTAAGAGTTTTTTTGTTTGTTTGAATGCGCTAATCTCAGGAACGAATTGTCCGATTTGAAAAATTCTTTGAGTATTAGATAGTCCATTTATCGCGGAAGGTTAAAGGCTATATGCCAACACGCTAAGACCAATAGGAGCGGAACACCAATGAAGAATGTTTCAAAATCAGGGGTTCGGCGGACAAAGTCGCGGAAAGAAGCTATATAGTACAAATATAGAGAAAATATTTGTTTGTTTGTTTGTATCGAATAAGTTCCATAACTTCCCGTTCCCCTGAAAATACGGGGATAAAATATAGCCTATGTTACTCAGGGTGAATGTAAAAAATACAAATCTTTCCTCTTTATAATATTATAGTATCGATGTTCATATACCTATTTGTTTTATCTCAAAATCCCTTAGGCGTACGTGTTAGTAACAACATTATTGCTATAACTAAACATGTTCAAGACACATCGCAAGTTTCAAACTCAAAACAAACTTCTATTCAACAATTCACGCCGGAGGCACGAGTTTTAGTAAACAAAATGTACTCACATACATATTTTACGACATCACTCGACACGAATATTTTTTTTTTTCACGACAACTTATTACCAGCTATAACTCGATTTGCACTAACATTCGCAGTGCTAAAGTAAACAAAGCTATTATATCGAGTCACACAACATTCTATCCAAAACAAATTCCTATAAATCTGTAGCTAGCTTTGTTTTTCCGCCAGTTTTATAAATGTTCCCAAGCAAAATATGATTTATATTGAACAGAAAAATATTCAAAATACGAGTTATGTTTTTAGGTGTTGTTGGCGACCTAACTTTGGTATTTTTATGAAGGTCTAGTTTATGATATTTATGTGAACTACAAAGACAATAAAAGTGGGCTTGTATTGAGAAAGGGAAAAGTAAGGCGGCAAAAAGTGTTTTGTAAAATATCTTAACGACAAAAAGTTACGAGACTACGCGTCAACATCTAAACTTGAAAAGAAAATGTCCGTAACGCAAATGTGAAAAATAAAGATAATTTTACGTGTTTAATTCTCCGAGCATTTCTTGCAAACTTTTGATCCCTTTCAAATCTACCACCCTCACAATCAAATTAGAACTTCCAAATTTCGCAACAGAAATTCAAAAATACTCAGTAACTTGAAATTAAATTAATAAACGTAAAATAACCCATAACACTGGTTTCGTTTTAATCATTTTTAATCGTTTCACATTTGTTTTTACTTTTTTTTTCTGTCGAAAGAGGGTAACCTGGTGTCCAATTATGACAATAAAAACTTGGACGTTTGGAGTTTCTTCTTTTGAAAACCACAGTAAAGTGGGGAGATTGTTTCATAATTTTGGCAATGACATTTTGGTCCTGTTTTATGAGGATAATTTTTCATTATGGCCTTTCAAGTTCTTGAGTTTTCTTGAAGTTTCTTTACTTGTCCAATCTAAGAATATAAGAAACATGGACTGAAGTGGCCTTGAGTTTTGTTTATCTGGTACAGAACTTGAACACGTCTTTTGTTTTAATAATGATGTTGTATGAAGCAAACGTAATAATATGAAGTAATAATGCATTGAAAGAGCTTCCTTGAATTATTTACTAGGGCTACCACAGCAAAAGCTTAAAAAGAAAATAGTTTATTTTCGTTCAAATTTTCAATAACAATAACCAAAAAGAAATGGAGATCATGTGTCTAGAAAAGTAAACAAAACTATTCCTTTTTTTTTCAAATTCTTTGTGTATTGTGTAAACCGTCAAACGTGTTTTTGACTATAAAGGGAATGAAGCTTTGTTTTGAAATAGCGCTATGCGAGCTTGACATCAGTAGATTTTGGACAGAATTGTACGAAAAACACAAAAATGTGGGCTTGTCGGAGAAATTAAGTGGCTAGGAAATACTTATAAAACAGCTAGTTTCAAATGTATCGACTGCTACATCCTTCTATATAAATTACAAGCTTAAGCTTAATATGATGCCGGTTGAAGTGCTTGAAAAATTGGGTAACTTAGCTCCAACTGGATATACATACATGAACGAAATTCTATAAAGCTTGTTAAAATTGTCACATGTATTATGGAGCATCACTTGAAAACTCGCTCGACCGATAATGGTTATTATTTTTACTGTTGTGTTTATAATTGTCAGGATAAGGTTTGTGGCATCGGTGTAAACCGGAGCAGGTCGCTGATTTAAACCTCTGCTGCCTTTCTTAGAGTAAGTTACAATTCGATTACAGCTTTCTACTCTTCATAGAAGGCATGCTTCCTCAAGACATCTTGACGTTTCAAATACTTTGACCCAATATTTTCAACACAAACTCGCCGATTTTAAGTCAATTTGTAAACCAAAAGCGATTTCGCTGAACAAAGCTTCCGATGCGACTCAGAAACTTGCTTGCTCACACAGGAATAAATGCATGTAAAATTCGAGCACTGCTGCAAGCAAAACGGGGTCTTAAAACCAACATCTATAGAATCACACGTTGTAAAGAATCTTGTATGCATCGTGACCTTCACTGACTAAAGTGAAGACAGTTCACCTGATCAAACGATTCTGAAAAATAAAACACCTCTTCAATATCTACAGCAAGGAAAACTTCTTGTTTAAAATTACCAAAAAAAGATTGATGTGTGAAATAAATATAATTTTATCATTAACTCTACCTTTAAGTTTTCTTGATTTCTTGGTTACTTTATACAAATTTTGACAAGGAAAGTCATTTCTTAACTGTAAAAATACGATCATCCTTTTCCGCCCTATATACAGCTTAATGTCCACGGTAAATAGACGTTTCCTACAAACATTTCCTTAAGGAAAACAACTAATTAGGTTCAAAATTAAGGTAGTCCAGTCGTAAGAAAAAGTAGAGAAACAGAGAAAGAATAAAGAGCACTGTTTAACGTTTTGTTTGCACAGCATTTTGTAAAAGGAGGAAACAGTAAAATACTGTATTTAAAACTGTGCTTTGAATTAAATTGTAGCAATAAATTTACTGAAAACTATTGTAGGAGAATTCACATTTTTACATAAACTCGCGGTTCTTTTCATAGAGAATAGGAAAATATTATACACTGTTTATTAAATCCGGAGCGTTTTTGAATTGCTGAAATAGATACTTAAACAGAAACGGATGATGAGAAATAAAAAGAAAAGATAGATGTACTGCGTAAAACATGTTATGGACATAAAGGGGAAGATAGGAAAGATAAAGACTTATGCAGAAGCATGGAAGAAGAGGACTTGTTTCATCTATCTTATATAAATTGAGATAATTATGGACAATAGATACAAATAGAGCAGAAAACAAATGATATAAAATATAAATTCAACATACCTTATGCAGTTCTTGAAGACAGTAGCATGCTAAATCCTTTCCGCAGGTACCTGTAACAACAAACAACAATTGAACCAATCTACTAAAATATTCTTTTGAATGATGATGATAAATTTCGTTAGCCTATTTACTATAGGCTCGCAAGTGAAAAATCGTATACAGATAAATGTCAACGTCCTCTTATACAAGTCGAGCAATATATTTCTTAGTAAAGTTTCATATCAGATTCTCGAAGTAGATTGGCAGTCACAAAAACGGAGCTATTGTAGTTTCGGATACGAAGTTATGACTATCTAGAGTTTCGTCGATAAGCTTCTATTGTCTCCGTGAATAAATCTAGACTTTCGCTTTTGGAAGTCAATATGTCAGTTTATTCATTGACTATTATGACTGTGCTTGGAGTATTTGATATAAGTTACACAATCATTTATTCATGTGCAGACATATAAAATAACAAAATAATACAGATAGAAAAGCACAAAAGTTCAACATTGTTAGGAGAAGATTTTTCTAGCAGGAGAGGCATTATTACGTATCACAACCGTATGTAAATCGCTTATATATTTACAATCTTAATTCATCATAATTTCAACTGGAAAACCTCAACTGCTGAACAAGGCCTCCAAATCTTAAATTATCATTGTTTTCTTACATAGTTTGAATTCATTGTTCTTTATGACTATTTGCAAATTCTTCTTTCTACAAAAGTAACATTTCACAACCACTTTGAAATTATATTTGCTAAACCAAAACTCTTCCTTTTTGCTGCACAATATTCCTTTACTAATACTGAAGCAACTCAATTAACGATATTGGAGAATGGCAGACCAACTTTGTACGTTCGCAATTCGTCTGTACGCCCGCTAGTAACTCTGAAACTAGTTAGCTAATAGCAGAGATAAATGGCTACTGTGGCGCAAATGTATTTGTATCCGAGTGTTGTGTAAATCTGTTTGAAATTTTGTATTTTAACGTTTAAATTGGAGTTTTCGTCTCGAAGTTTTACCGTGATATTGATAGTGATTCTGCTTTATTGGAGTTTTTCAGGATTATAAGTTTTGATTAATTTTTGTAGTTAAACTGAACTTTGAGATTATTATCAACTGGGTCTTGTTGAAATTATCTGTTTTTGTTGTGCTTAGGTATCTTTATTTCGATAGGAAATCATCAAATGTCTCCTCCCATTTTAGGCGTGATGGGAAATAATGCACTTACTATCTAAAGCCCTTCTGTTCAGCTAGAAATAATTACTTTGTATTATTTCAGCAAAAGCTTTTGTCTATTTTTATCCTAACTCTGTGTCGTCACTAAATTATTCATCCCGACACCAAAGTTCCACATTTACATAAAAAATACTCTCAGAGACAGTTTCACCCTCGGACATCAAATGCTCTTCAACTCCAGCACTTTCCACTTCACATTCATTTTTAAATTCTCTCGAAAAATACTTCAAACTTAAATTACGTGCACATGTTTCACCCTTGTTACCATTTACATTAATTTTGCTTATTTCTGCGACAGCCAGTGTAAATTTGTGCCTGAACTGTACGGAAACAAGCAGGTATTCAAGTCGCGTTAGCACGTTAACTACACTTGTGAATAACCTGCTAAGAATGTTTAACTCTTAGACGAAACGGTCTGTTGCCTCTGTTTGAAAAGTATAGTTGGCTTTTGTTTTGTTTTCTTGAAAAAGAATGGTGAAATACAAGAAAAATCTAAAACTAATACATCTTTGTGATTGAACGAAAAAGTGCGTGTGTGCCCGTAAAAATCTGAATTATTAAGTTTGAATTTACCAAGGACCAAAACAAACGTTCTGAAATGAAAAAAAAAATAAATAAAAATAAGGTTCAGAAAAGGCTCTTATAATAAATACCATCCACTTCTCATTCCTACCGTGCTATCCAGAAACCCTAATAAATTCTACAGATGAAAAAGCCTTACCAGATGATTTTGGGGCAATGAAAACACAAGGAACCGAGGCAAGCCCAGCCCTTATATTTACATCCAACGAGGGTCTGTAAGTCAGCAACAAAATGAAGACATTCAAATTTAATGACATACATTTTGAGTTTCATCCTTTAATTACAGCCAAGAATATCTTAGTTGGTGCGAATTTGTCCCGCTGCTTAGCATGAGGAGGCAGTTGTCTTAATCTTAACTCGTACAATTCGTCAACTGGAAGGGTTAAGGGTAAGCTCTCGACATCTGTATAAGCCTAGCTGGAAACGTTGAGTAATTCTACAAACTTCGGCTTTTTGTTTTTATTACGCTTTGTTTACTGGGTATTTCAATTATCTTTAGAGTTTGGCGAGAAATTTTGTTTATGATGAAATATAATGGTCGTAGTCTTCAATTTATTAAGCAAACATGCTGCTAAAGCGTATGTGAAAAGTAAATAATAATATTTTATAAACAGTAGTTTTTCTTATTTGCTATAAGAAAAACTACTGTTTATATAATATTAATAGAAGTAAGTCTTTATAATGCAATCCTTGTTTTATTAAATACATTCAGAGAAAAATTATGAATATAGGATCAAAAGGTAAAATAAATGCGCGTCACTACAAAACTCATTTTGCAGAAGATCGGAATCTAAATAAATTAATCATAACAGTAATCACGATTAAACATAATTTAAAAATCACCTGAGCATAGAAGATATGCTTATACGTTCTATAGATAAGGCGTTAGAACTACGAGGACCAACTCAAACTTCCCTTTGCGCACACGGAGACAACTTCGTACAATCGTCGAGTGAACAATACCGCTGTCGAGTTTCAACGCCGATGCTTCTCGATTGCACATGATTGGGAGAGCAAATTGATCGTTCTACAACTTCGAGTTCATCTGTTGTATTTATATTTTTGTTATCTATTTGCATAGGACTGTCATTAATCCTCGTTCTGTCTCTAGTGGATTTGTTTGCATTTAAAATAGCTGATGAATCAATTTCTGTGACACGTTGTTTATTGCTTGAAGTATTGTTGCTTTTTGCTTAGCTAAAATGTATATTTGTTTTTCATTGTATGCACACATAAATGAAATACCGAATTCAGTTTATAAGGGTATTATTTCTATAAAAAGTCATGTGTATTGCTATTACAGTCGGCCTGGTATTGTCAAAAGCCCAAATTATTACGAATTTGATACTAATAATTTTGCTGCTGCAGATAATAAAGATTATTAAATGAGTAATGGCCAACTTAGCAGCTATTTCTAGACCAGGTTTTAGAACCAGACGATAAACTAAAACTTTATGTAGACTGAACAATACTGCCAGGATTTCCGGCTGCGTTGTTCAGCAACGAGATGCTCCTGGATTGCATTATCATTGTGAAAACTAATTGATTGTTGAAACTTTGCCTTCTTTCGTTTCTTGCTCTGTGTTGTTGCTACTGAAATAAACATAGCCATGTCTATTGACTGTGACAGGGTCATTTTTTGTACTTAATTGAACAAGTGTACCTTGAAGAGACGTAGCTTTTTTGTGATGCAGGTGTCTGTTATATCCCCACCGACTGTGTCCCCACGTTGTCGTCGTGGTGGGGCTTGCGCGTCTCAATGATCTTGCGAGCTTTCCCGGTAGAGCTACTCATACCGGAAGGTCGCAAGTGAGGGATCAGACCAAGAGGGACACGGGAAGGGCACACCGTTCGGAGACCCGAGCAGTGTTCGGGTTTGCGGACGGTGTGCGATTCATGTGGAGGAAACTTGCTCGCTGCTCTCTGGTACGCGTCTGATCATCAGACGTGACTGTGAGGGCAGCGAGCAAGTAGAGAGTTGAGGAGAGGGAACCCTGCGAAGGGGTGGAGAAAAACAGGGACCGCACCCTTAAAAGGAACAAACAAAATGAAAAAGACAGATGAAAGAAATTTACCCCAGGGTGGTTCCAGCTGCTCAGCAGCTGGGGAATCCACCACGCTCGAAAGAGCGTCTGCCCCACCGTATTCTGGGGGGGGCAACGAATGTCTTCCGATTGCCAGTGGCAACCAGAGCCGAGGAGGCTCCAGCGGGTCAGCGTCCTTTGAGGACCTGATCCGCTACGACCATAAAGCGCCTGACAAAGTGTCGGGTGGCGCCGGGGCACCAGCGAATGCTTCCTCCAAGTTATGGAGGAAGCATCCGCTGGAGCGTCGGGGGGATGCGGGGTCAGACTCTGACTCCGCATCTAGCGCTGTGAGCGCGAGGAGCGCTGGGTGTGGGATTGCAGAGGGTGCTTAGAACTCTAAGTTCTTCCGCAAGCGTCCCAGACCGGAGGAAGGCCAGGGGTCGACCTCCGAGGGTGAGCTGGCCTCGGCCTGCAAGATCCCAACCAGCAGGCGAGGAAAGGGCCGAGAAGGTGGAAAGGGACGGGGACACGTCTCCGGTGAGGCTGCCCAGCGAGCTGCGAAGGTCGCTGAGGAGGCGCGCCACCCTGGAGAAGAGTCCGACCGGCCCGGGTTCCGGCGACAAACCGGACACTGCTGGAGGCTCAGGCAAGGAGAGTCAGGCCAGGTTTTTGAAGGCTGTGGAGGCCGCGGTCCGCGATGTGGCCCTGAAGAGGACGCATGCGTCCAAAACCAGGGCCATAAGCGCGGCGGCGGTCTCCATCTTGGCAGCAGCGGAGGCCAATTACCGCGCACCGCAGTCGGACGCAACGTCCAAACTGCAGGCGGAGGTCGCCCGCCTGGCTGCCGCCACGGAGCTTCTCCGACAGGAGAACGAGAAGCTCCGAGCAGACCTGGCCGGACTCCGAGGAGCCAGCTCTCAGGGGCCGCCTCAAGGAGGGCGCAAGCAGGGGCAAAGCCAGCTCGCGCCGGCTGAGAACCAGGTGCTGGAACTGGTGCGGCAGGAGCTGGCCGCCTTCCGGGAACGGTTTTCCGTCCTGGAGGGCATCGTCTTGCGCCCTCCGCTAGCGGCGAACTCGAAGGCCTCGGGCCAGAAGGCGGCCTCGTACGCGGCCGCTGTGGCTGCCAAGCCGGCTTCGCCCGGTCAAGCTAAGGGAGGGGCCGGGCCGGCGAAGTCGGCACCAGCGAAGCCGGCACCGGGTAAACCGGTACCGGCCAAACAGAAGAAGGGTGGAGCGGCTGCACAGGCGGCGCAAGCCCCAGCGCGGGCGGTGCAGCAGCCCACACTTTCTGACCCGCCTTCTAACCCCCCCTGCCGAAGCCGGATGGCAAGTGGCCGGGGAGAAAAAGAAGGCGGGCAAGGCAGCCAGGGCGGCCAAAAGGAGGGCAAGAAGGCGGCGACAGAAGGAGCGACGCGTCGCGAATATGCTCCGCGCCCCGAAGACCGCAGCTGTAGTGCTCACTCTACAGCCGGACGCGGTCAAGAGGGGCGTGACGTATAGCGACGTGCTTGCGAAGGCGAAGGAGACGGTAAGCCTCCAGGAGCTCGGCATCGTCGGGGGCCTCCGGCTTAGGGTCACCATGACTGGTGCCCGGATGTTGGAGGTCCCTGGGGCAGACAGCGGCTCGACCGCTGACGCTCTGGCCGAAAGGCTCAGGGCGTCCTTGAATGCGGACGATGCCCGAGTGTCCAGGCCCACCAAATGTGTGGATATGCGCATTTTGGGCTTGGACGACTCCGTCACGGAGGAGGAGGTTGTGGCCGCCGTGGTCAGGACGGGAGGGTGCTCTGCCGAGCAAGTCAAGGCAGGCACCATACGTCCTGACTTCTCGGGCATGCGAACCGTAGTGGTAAGCTGCCCGGTGACGGCGGCCAAGAAGATCTCGGAGGGCCGAAGGCTTCTGGTGGGATGGGTATCTGCACAGGTCAAACTGCTGGAACCCAGACCTCTGAGGTGCTTCCGTTGCCAAGTCGGCAACCATACGGGAGCTCTCTGCACCTCAGAGGTTGACCGCAGCGAACTGTGCTTCCGCTGTGGTCAACCAGGTCACAAAGCCGGCTCGTGTAGTGCCACGCCGCACTGCGTTGCATGTGCGGCAGCTGGCAAGCCGGCCGAACACTGGGCTGGGGGCAAAGCCTGCGCTCCACCCGCCAAAGCCGGGGGCAAGAAGCCCTCCACCGCCGTCTCCGTCGCCGCCTCTGTCGCCGCCGCTGCGAGTGCCGCGGCCCCACAGGAGGCCCGGGAGGAGGCCGTAATGGAATGCCAATAACGGCTCCATTACGCCTCCTCCAGGCGAACATCAATCACTGCGCCGCTGCTCAGGACCTGTTGCTCCAGAGCATGGCGCAGTGGTTGATTAATGTCGCTGTAGTCGCTGAGCCGTACTACGTCCCACCCAGGGAGGACTGGGTGAAGGACCTAGACGGCTCAGTGGCCCTGATTTCGTCGGCCGCCGCCGGTACCCCGTCCCTCGAGTGTGTTAGGAGAGGACAGGGGTGCGTAGCAGCACGGTTCGGGGAGACTGTAGTGGTGGGAGTCTACTTCTCCCCGAATCGAACTCTCGCCGAGTTCCACAACTCCTTTGGAGAGTTGCGTAACGTCGTCGTCGGGTATCGTCCCCTCCCCGTGTTTGTTCTCGGGGACTTCAATGCCAAGAATTTGGCTTGGGGTTCCCGCTATACGAACGTACGGGGTAGGATGGTGGAGGACTGGGCCCTGGAGACAGGCCTGGTCGTCCTTAATCGGGGTTCTGTCCCCACGTGTGTGCGGATGCGGGGTGACTCCGTGGTGGACATCTCGTTCGCCAGCCCCGCTCTGTCGCCGCGTGTCGTCGACTGGCGTGTTGTGGAGGAGGTGGAGACCTATTCCGACCACCGGTATATCCGGTTCGACGTCTCCGCCCAGACCTCAAGCGCGCCAGTCCGACAGACCCCGAGTGGTCCGCGGTGGGCGCTGAAGCAGCTGGACCGGGAGCTTCTCCTGGAAGCCTCGATCGTGCAGGCCTGGGTGTCACCACCGGACAGGCCTGCGGACATCAACGATGAGGTGGAGTGGTTCCGGGAGACCATGTCGGGTATATGCGACGTGGCAATGCCCCGGGTCCGGCCAGGACGCGCCCGCCGTCAGGTGTACTGGTGGTCGCGCGAGCTGACGACGCTGAGAGAAGCGTGCGTTGCTGCGCGTCGCCCGTACACCAGGCATCGCCGGCTTCGCATTCGCCCTCCGAATGCGCAGGCCAGGGAGGCGGAGCTGTACGAGGAGTACAGAGCGGCGAAGACCGCCCTCCAAGCGGGGATCTTGCGGGCCAGGGATCTGGCTCGCAGAGTGCTGCTGGAGTCTCTGGACGGGGACCCGTGGGGAAGGCCCTACAAAATGGTGCGGAACAAACTCCGCACCTGGGCCCCCCCGTTGACGCAGAGTCTCCGGCCCCAGCTAGTGGAGGACGTGGTGAGCGCTCTGTTCCCGTTGCGAGGGGACCATGCTCCCCCGCCCATGGCTCCGCCACCTGCGGTGCCTGATGCGGACCACACCGACGACGACGATACTCCGGAGGTGACCGAGGTAGACCTGAGAGCGGCGGTTAATAGGCTCAAGGCCAGAAATACCGCCCCAGGACCCGATGGCTTACCTGGGAAAGCCTGGGTCCTGGCCTCGGAGGCTCTCGGGCCTCGACTACGTGGGCTCCTAAGCGCATGCTTGGAGAGGGGCCAGTTCCCACGTCGCTGGAAGACGGGGAAACTGGTCCTCATTGGGAAGCCAGGGCGCCCTGCGGACTCTCCGTCCGCATACCGGCCCATCGTGCTGCTTGACGAGGTGGGCAAGCTCTTTGAAAGAGTAATTGCAAACCGCCTCGTCAAGCACTTGGTGAGAGCTGGGCCGGATCTGGCGGAGAACCAGTTTGGTTTCCGCACAGGGCGCTCGACGGTGGACGCCATCATGCGCGTGAGAGCCCTCACGACGGGGGAGGCGATTTCCCGGGGTAGGGTGGTCGTGGCGGTGTCCCTTGACATCGCCAACGCCTTTAATTCCCTGCCCTGGAGTTGCATCAGGGAGGCACTCCGGTATCACCGGGTGCCAACCTACCTCCGTCGCGTGGTCGAGGACTACCTGACGGATAGAGCCGTCATCTACCCCGGTCACCGGGGAGAGTGGAACCGGCGAGAGATGTCGTGCGGTGTTCCACAGGGTTCGGTTCTGGGGCCGCCCCTGTGGAACATCGGCTACGACTGGGTGCTGCGCGCCGACCTCCCTCGCGGCGTCAGCGTAGTCTGCTACGCTGACGACACGCTGGTTTTAGCGCAAGGGGGGTCGCACCAGGCGGCGGCTGAGTTGATGACACGCGGGGTTGCGATAGTCGTTGACAGAATCCGGCAACTGGGTCTCGAGGTGGCCCTACACAAGTCCGAGGCCATGTGTTTTCATGGCCCTCGGAACCGGCCACCACCGGGAACCCAGGTAACGGTAGGAGGGGTTCACATCGGCGTCGGGTCAACGATGAGGTACCTGGGCCTCGTCCTCGATAGCCGGTGGAACTTCGCGGAGCATTTCCGACGTTTGGCACCCAAACTGGGGCGGGCTGGGGCTGCCTTCAAGCGGCTCTTGCCCAATCTGGGGGGACCAAACGCATCCTGCCGGAGGCTGTACGCGGTCCATGGCCCTTTACGGGGCCCCAGTGTGGGCGCTGTCGCTAAGGCGACTGCCAGCGCGCCACCTGGTCTCGGCCCAGAGGGTCATGGCCATTCGGCTAGTCCGTGGATACCGCACGGTCTCTGGCGAAGCGGCGAATCTCCTTGCCGGATTACTGCCGTGGGATCTGGAGGCGAGAGCCCTCGCGCACGTTTACGCGTTGCGCGTGGAGGCGCTAAGCCGGGGTGAAACGCTGCTGCCGCGGCAAATTGCTGCGCAGCGGACGGAGCTCCGGCGGGATCTCACGGAGGTTTGGAGACAGCGACTATCGCAACCCAGTGCTGGGCACGCCACTATTGTGGCGATAAGTCCCCTCTTTGAGGCGTGGCTGGAGAGACGTCACGGCGTTCTCACCTTCCGCCTGACTCAGGTGCTCACCGGACACGGCTGCTTCGGGAGGTACCTGTGTCGGATCCAGCGGGAGGACACGTCCGGGTGTCATCACTGTGTGGATCGTCCGGAGGACACGGTGGAGCATACGTTGGAGGTCTGCCCTGCTTGGGCAGAGCACCGCCGTGTCCTCGTCGAGGCGATCGGCGGCGGCGACCTCTCGCGTCCGGCCCTGGTTCGGGCCATGGTCCGGAGCGAGGAGGCATGGGAAGCGGTCGCCTCCTTCTGCGAAGCAGTAATGCTAGCGAAGGAGGAGGCGGAGCGCGTGCGAGAGAGGGAAGCCCCTCGCTCCAGCCGCCGCAACAGAAGAAGACGCCCCGGGCGTCGGGAAACGCAGGGCGATTCCCGGCCACCGTAGGCGCGGGCCTGCGGATGGCGAGCTATGGGTGGCTCGCCGTCCGATAGCAACCAGGCCCGAGTCGACGGCGCGTCGTGTTCCACGCGCGCCTCAAAGAGCCGTCAGCAAAGAAGACGGGGCCCCATAGGGTCAGTGCCTGCTAGGGTTGCGGAATTTGTTCGAAAGAGTCACCGCAGCCCTGGAACGCAAAGGGCACAAGAAGGATCACGGGTGGGTTTTAGTCAGTAAGAGTCTGACACTCCCTTCCGCTCCGCCCAGAGCGGGAGAAGTCATTTGATGATTTCCCATCCAGAAAAAAAAAAAAAAAAAAAAAGGTGTCTGTTATATACATACATATTACGAAATGAAATTTGAAATACATTGTTTTCCTTATCCTAGTGTTCATCAAATGATGTACCTTAATCTTATTACAATCTAGCCTAATAAGTAATTTAATTAGAACTGAAACTGCTATAGTGCTATATTGTCTTAACTAAGAGTGTTTCCAATGTCACTTATCTTACTGTATCTATTAAGACGAATACACTTTGTTCTTATTCTTAATTCAAATAAGTACAATAATTTAAAAGAAGACTTGTAATTGGCTGTCAGTCTTACTTACTATTTTTTACTCTGCTTTGTTGACATGTAAGTCTTCCATAGTTCGTAAATAAATAAAAAAAAGAAAAACAAAAAAAGTTTCTACAATGGAACAATAGCACTGCTCCTTAAGTAACAATCCGTGAGGCGGCCCGTTTATCCATTCACGCTTCCCAAAACTGGCTAATCGACTAAAATCGACAAAACTTCGCCAGTGTCGACAGAGTCAGTGCTTTGTCACCGTGATTGATTGAACTCGCAAGGATCTTACAACAAATTAGATCCGTGGTGCTATTTAGAGAAGATAGCGGAAAGGCAAGGACGGGCCGTTACCAAAGAGTTCAGTTGCTTTTTAATGAGGTGCAGCTGTTTTTTTACTGTAGAACCAGCATTACTAACTGTCTGATAAAAGTAAAGAGAAAAATAGGTTTCGTCATCCGATTATACAATTTATAATTTGACATTCAAGTAACTCTAGTTTTGTGGACCCTACAAAAATAAAAGGTGATTCTCGCATTCGGTCACTGAACACGAACACCTGCGACGCCTACTCAAGTTTATTTTCGCAAGAATAAGTATCCTAAATAAAACAAAAAGTTTCTACCATCTCTTAGTACTCTAAACAAAAATCCTCTCAACAAACCATTTTTCAAACTACAAAAATTAAACGATTTCTAAATCCGTCGAAGTGTAGTCGCTTAAGAAATTGAAACTTAAAATGCTGTAATACAATTCATCAGTTCTCCCTTTCTGCTTTCATGTACTAGAAGTGATATTTGCGACCTTGTTTGTTCAATGTTTGTAACAAAGGTTATAAAACCATAATGGGTTTTGAGGGCTTCCGAGGTTTATCGATGAGACCGGCCATGGTTCTGACTGAATGGTATTATCTGCTGTATGTAAATGTAATTTGTTTTGGATACACAAAGGGAAATCTGGTGTGTTTTGGCATAATAGCTGCTTCGGGAGAGGGTCCTGTTTAGTTTTTTTCACGCCGATTTGCTTTTGTTTTTGTTTTGGTTCTGTTCCAAGTCATGTCAAGTTACCTTCATCTTTTTAGCTATGTATTCCAAATATTTATGATTGGTAATGAGAGGGTCGTTTGGTTTCAGTAAGTTTGTGATTCAAAATGCTTCGAATACAGCAGGTTTATAATAATAATAATAATAATAATAAGGCACAAACAATATGGCATAAAAATACATAACGTTGAAAATATTGTGGGAGACTGGTGCCTAAACTAGACCGCCAGGCCTGTATTTCAGGACACCAGGTCTCCACCCATCGGAAACGTCGTTTGTAACAGTTATGTACTCGCTCAATAACAGAGTGCGGTAAGATTAATTAAAGATTCTAAATATAATATATATGTAAGGTTAATATTAATTTAATTTAAGGTTAAAATTACAAAGTAACTTGAACACCAACTAGCGTTGTGTGCGTGTTGTGTGATTGTGTGTGTGTGTGAGTGAGTGTGTGTATGTGAGTGTGTGTGTGAGCACGAGTGTTTTAAAGAATGAGCATTTATAATATAATCATGATATTTCCCCTATATTTATTTTTGTGTAGTAAGACAGTTATGTGAATTGGGATATATTCTATTCAATAAAAGCACGTTATACTGGAGCAGCAAGTAGTTTCTCCGTGTCATCATAGTTAAGGTCCTGGAGCCAGCAGCGAACCTTCATTTTGCACTTAATTCTAGTGAGATGATAAATAGATAAATAGATATAGTTTATAAACAAACAGCGTCATAATAATATTCGCACTAAAGTGTTTAACTATCATAAATCAAAGTATCGTGAAAATCTGTAAGTTTAATTTTCACTAAATTAATTTGTTCCGACCAGCTTGTTAAAAAGCTTGATTTAAATTAGGTATTTACCTTTGTAAAATAGCCAGACGAGAGGCAATAAGCTGAAGATTAAGTTCTCAAAAAGGTACAATTACTTGAAGGGTACTTCAAGGCTGAATAATTCAAGAATAGGTTCTTATTAATTTCAGCCACCAACTGGTATTGGAGATACAATAATAAAATTGTTTATACAACAGTCGTTAATTAAGGCAATATTTAATAGATCCGATAATTATACCAGCCTTTGTTTCATGTGAACCACTGAATTGTATGAAATTGATTGAAGAGTTTCCAATTTTCATCGAAAACTGTACAAAGAACCACACATTGAGATTGAATATGAAATATTGGATGTTGATAAATAGGTCAAAAAAATTGCGTTGCTAATAATGATACCCTCATTCTACCTTCAAAATCAACTTCACAAACCAAATATCAAATTAATGTAGAACTTAACGAATAACAGACTAGAAAGGGCAGAGCTATCATTGCTAAAATTATAAACGGCAAACCCTCCACTGTTTGACTTTTGGAATATTATATTAAGAAAGTTCCGCAGTCAGCCTGACTTCGTTTCATTATATTAGCATAAAAGGAAAGTTAACGGTCAGATGATTGGACTTGACTAGTTTGTTGGAGACAGTTATCTAAATGAATGCCACTATGGTTTTATAAATGTAATGCCTGTCTGAGTATGTCATCTAAATAAATGCGAGTAAAATAAAAGTTATATTCTGAGGATAGGTAATTTAAAGCTATGAATGGTGGTTAATAAATAGTTAAATAAAAAAATGTAGAGATTACTAACTGAAAAAGCATATAACAGTGTAGCAGAGTATATGGAACATTTTCTTTGTTTTTGAGATGACGATGTTGTATTATTGACATTTTATTGTAATCTATTGTATTTTTTGGAATAAATTGTAATTTGAAATTGAAATTTTAATGAAAGAAAGAAAGACATTTGACATTAAATTGTATCTTATAAATATTTTGAAAAGAATACCAAATTTGTCATGAATAATGTAATTTTTATGAATATTATTACGGTTGATGCACCATCTCTTCCTAACAATTTATACGCCTCGATATGCGGCTGAATATGTTAGAACTTTTCTGTATTTCATTATTATCTTGCATGCAATGTATCATATACATCATGTTTAAGCAAATAAAAAATACTTACTTATTATTTATTTAAATTGGTGAAGATAAAGGTAGGCGTAGGATAAAAGAGATGATTCTAAGTTAGATTTATTTTATAACTAGCTGACCCGCGGAACTTCGTCTGCGCCACATGAGAGAGATAAAAACAACCGTTTTGCAACATTTTTCATTGATGCTTTACTCCTATCATTCATACCATGATGTTGTATAGCTTATAGCTTTCCTCGATAAATGGGCAATCCAAAACTAAAATAAATGTTCAATTCGAACCAGGAGTACCTGAGATTAGCACGTTCAACCAAATAAACAATCTCATCAGCTTTATAATATTAGTATAAGAAAATGAAGACAATATTTACTTGTAAATATATTTTGAGAAGAAAACAACTTTAAGAATGACATCAACAGCTTTGCTTATGGACTTAAGAGATTACCAGGAAAACACCTCAATGAAGCTAGAAAGTAGCTTGTACTTAAATGTAACAAAAATAATACATATAATATGGCAATGTAACCATCAGTTACTGTTGTTTTTATTTTTATTTGTAAAATTAATGTCATCCTTTCTCGGTAAGCAAGAGACTTGCCTAGAAGATATTTTAATAACGCTCGAGGTCAGGTATAAGAGGGTAATAGTGTACAAGAGATACTCGGACAAGTACTTTATTACATCCAAACCGTAAGCTGACCTATTTCTTTAACGTTATTGGATAAACAAAAATGTGCTGACGAAGTTATCCCTTCAGTTGTAAATTAAATCTCATCTGATATATTAAATGCGATTTTTTTTACTGTATGGGAAATCATCAAATGACTTCTCCCTCTCTGGGCGGATCGGAAGGGAGTATCAGACTCTTACTGACTAAAACCCACCCGTGACCCTTCTTGTGCCCTTTAAGTTCCAGGGCCTGGTTGCTATCGGACGATAAGCTACCCATAGCTCGCCATCCGCAGGCCCACGCCTACGGTAGCCGGGCATCGCCCTGCGTTTCCCGACGCCCGGGCGTCTTCTTCTGTTCTTGTGAGGTTTTCCTCTCCTGCACGTGGTCCGCCTCCTCCTTTGCTAGCATTATTGCTTCACAGAAGGAGGCGAAATAAATAGAAACCTGAGTTCGTTTGTTTATTTTCTCATGGTTTATTGCCCAAATGGCTGTGCTGATTTCAATGAATTTACAAAGATAGATGGGACCCTGGAGACGGTTATGAGTATTTCTTTTTCTGAACTTAAACTTATTTTATTGACGTCCGTTTATTTAGCAGTCGTCTAAAATATATATCTTCTGTCGAATTTTAAAAAGGTCAATTTTTTTTGAATGTTTTTATACCCATTACCACATACCCACGTGTCACTATATCACAATCGAATTTAAATTTTACGGATATTCCATGAAATTTAAATTCGATTGTGACGGTTGAAAACAATGTAATAGAATTATATTATATTGTGGTTACAGTATTCGTTAATTATAATGTCGTCAAAATATTCTTGAGAATTTCTTTGCTTATTGTTAGCTAAGTTTGAATTAGTGGCGGAATTAATTTTTAGCAACTATTATCTTCTAAGGAGCAGTGGTGGCCGAGTGGTAACGGCTCCGACTTACGAATTGTAGGTCGCAGGTTCAAACCCAGCCAGGCGCATTACTTTGTGTAATTAATTTCTTCACCACTGCTCTCAAAACGGTGAAGGAAAACATCGTGAGGCAACCGGCATGTCCTAGAACCAAAAATTCGAAGACATGTGACATTCACCAACCCGCACTGGGCCCGCGTGGTGGATTACGGCCCATTCCCTCTCCTGGAGAGGAGGCCTGTGTCCTAGCAGTGGGAACGTTAAAAGGCTGATTATTTATTATCTTCTATCAAAATAATTGCAAGTAATTTTGAAATACAATGCGATACTGCTAAATTTTAAGAAAACATTAACTACAACAATCCAGCCAGCCAAAACTTAAACAACAAGATAAAATAAAAAATGTTTCCTGAAAACGTCCATATCATCCATATAAACGAACTCCACAAATTAATTCATCTACCCTCACGTTACAATTGAACTAATAACATTATGAATGGCCCTATCATCCATCATGGCGTGGTTTTGACGCGAAGGGAAACTCCGGAATCACTGCATCATATTCCATTAGAGCTTTCGATAGGATTTTTTTTTTGTGAATAGGAAACGGATTTGGCTGATGGTTTTCATCAGATCTCCGTTGTGAATATATTGTGTGATTCCGGGGGGTTTGGATTGTTGGATCATGGTCACAGCTTTTCACCCTGGATATACCTAATTATATATTATTTGAATTTATTAATTTAGTTATTTATGAACAAAATTTTAAAATAACTGCTTCATTTTCCGCAGTTGATTTTGATACATGTGGAACTAAAACGCCAACACTGTTTTATTTTTATGTTTCGTAAAATAGGTTCAATTCCTATAAAAAAATCACCTAATTATTCAAAATCTATTCGTATTTTAGAACTTTTCTCATACACAAAAGCGTTACTAAATATACATAAAACAGTAAATCTACAAAAAATCAAAACCCATTCCTGCAAAATATGTACGTCTAGAAAAGTCATTTGCTTAAGTAAAACTTAGCCATGGATCCGCTTACCACAAACAATACGGGCCCGGCATACAAAAGACGATCACCGCTTAATATCCAATACCTTTACAAATTAAGGTACCTATGAAAGGTCTGTTCGCAATGATTCTTGAACGAAATTCATTAATGGGCTATAAACAAAATCCTTTTGGGTCGAACGAGCCCTCAAATGGGTGTTATTAAAATGAAGGGCTTCGAGAAATTTCCAATACCTTTGATATTCATTACGCTTTCGGCATCAACGTTATTATTATTATTTTGACGAAAAGAGGCAATGTATTGTGTTGTGGGATATAATTCGTGTTTTGTTTCGTAGTTGAGTAGGTACTTAAATACCTGAAAAGGCAACATTTTGTGTTTTTCGTTACGGTAAATAGATATTAAGTATGTAATATTAATTTGAAGGCGATTTGGCTTTTGGTAAATAATGCGTCTATGTTATAAACTGAAATTGAAGTACCTACTTTAATATTTGATGATGACGGAAAATTTATCAAAAATAAGCGAAAAGTTTCCGAAAAGACTGATAATTATTTTTTATCGGATATCAACTTTTTTAATAATATTATATAAGACTGGCCTAAAGTATTTTTGCCTTGATTCGGATTTTTTTTAATTGCGTTTACAACTAAAATAGACTTTGGTGTTACTTAATAATATCAGCTTCAGTTATATTTTACTCAGAACTTACTTACTTAACTGTAAATAAGTTATTACAATGGAATTAAATTTTGATGAATAAGCTAAAGAAAGTGAAAATTGGAAGTTAATAAAAACTACAGCTGTTGGAACTCAGTTTTACGAGAAATATTATTGCATTGCTTCTAAAATATGAAAAGCTAAACAATATGAACTTTCATTGAAATTAAAAGAAATCTCAAGATCATACTTGAAGATACTTTTCACATTTTGAGAAATGTAGAAATATTGATGTTTTCTAGTGGTTCAGAATTCTTAGAAATTTAAACAAACCAAAACAAGTTTGATAAAATACTGATAATGTACTACCACGTAATTTTCCTGTCACCAACATGAATTTCTTTGTTCTGACTTAAAGGAGATGTTTTGGAATGAAAACACGAGTGTTTCTTGTTAACTCAACAAGTTCCTGAGAAAAAGGGTCTAGATATACATACATACAGACGAATGGACGACGAATAACTTTCAGTGTTCTGTTGAGATACGGACACAAAAAAATCAAACAGTGTGAAACCATGACAAAGTACCCAAATCCGAGCAAACATAACCACATCACAAATCACACTAATTAGTCTAAAACATCAACAATTCAAGTGTTCTATATACAACGATGACGAGTATTACGTTTGCGTCAGCAATCACCACGATACTAGTTTAACTTAGTTCGTAACTTGCATCTGACATTGACAAACTGTTAGGAAACTAATCCTAACGGATCGGTGGTACCACCCAGGAGGTGATTAATTATACATATTGAGTGTTCAAGTGACGAAGTATTCAGTTGTATTGTGGATTTCAATGGTGGAGAGTGAATGATTGCGATTGTTGTAATGGCGAGTTGTAACGGGTTAAGTTGTGTTAAATAAACACATCAAAAGTATCTAGGGATCAACATATATTTTTGCAATAACTTTTCTCCTGATTGATATTAATTAAAATTTTCTTTAAGGATTCATCAAATAAAGTGTTTTCGTTTGTCACAGTAACGATAAACCAAGTCACCTTTGCATTAATAAAGAAATTTGCCATTTTCCTAATAAAGGGATTTTTGACATTTGAACCACTAACATTAAAGTTCGAAAAAAAGACTGAAATAACAGTTTTCTTTAAAATTTTATTGGGTAACTTAAACAATTAATAATCCGTGTTTCTACCGCGAACACTAACAACACAAGAACATCGGTTTGGCATACTCAAAATGAGTTCATCCAAATCACGCTGTGGAATGGCCGCCCATGTTCGTTGCAACAACAAAAAAAGGTCTTCTTGCGACTGGATACCCTCCATATTCGGCAGAGCTCTTCGCTTACCTTAGCTGAGCGCCATGGAGGACGGTATCGCTGCACCACACGGAGACAAGACCGATACATTCAAATCTTAACTCGAAGAGCTCCAACAATAACCGCCATGATGTTAGCCGTGAGGCTTCATCACTCTTCAGGGAACTTAATTAGCGACCAAACAGTCAGAAACCGCTTGCATGAAGTGAACCTTCATTCCCGAAGACCGCTACGGGTACCACCTATAGCAATGCACAATCGTAGGATTCGATATCAATGGGCTCTTGAACACAGAAATTGGGCAGAAGAACAATGGCGTTTCGTGTGCTTTTCTGATGAGTCTCGTTTTGGTATGAGACCGGATACAAGACGTATACGACACTGGAGAACCCCTGGACGCCAACAGCGATTAAAATCCTGCCAGGAAGTCCATCCTTATAGTGGTGGAACCATCATAGTATGGGCGGGTATTTGGATCGGCGGAAGAACTGAGTTGATTTGGATCAGAGGCAACCTCAACGCTCAAATTTATGCTGAGACGATTGTATCAGACGTCATCGTTCCTCTACAAGTGCAAATCGGTCCCTTATTTCAGTTAATGCATGATAATGCACGACCGCACACCGCAAGAGTTGTAAGACAGACTCTCGCCGCAGCTAACATCAATGTCCTGCCCTGGCCTGCTCAGTCGCCAGACTTGAACCCGATTGAGCATGCATGGGATATGCTACAGAGAAGAGCTCTGCCGAATATGGAGGGTATCCAGTCGCAAGAAGACCTTTTTTTGTTGTTGCAACGAACATGGGCGGCCATTCCACAGCGTGATTTGGATGAACTCATTTTGAGTATGCCAAACCGATGTTCTTGTGTTGTTAGTGTTCGCGGTAGAAACACGGATTATTAATTGTTTAAGTTACCCAATAAAATTTTAAAGAAAACTGTTATTTCAGTCTTTTTTTCGAACTTTAATGTTAGTGGTTCAAATGTCAAAAATCCCTTTATTAGGAAAATGGCAAATTTCTTTATTAATGCAAAGGTGACTTGGTTTATCGTTACTGTGACAAACGAAAACACTTTATTTGATGAATCCTTAAAGAAAATTTTAATTAATATCAATCAGGAGGAAAGTTATTGCAAAAATATATGTTGATCCCTAGATACTTTTGATGTGTTTACTTCCACTAGGGTTTGGGAGTACTGACAGTCAATGAAGTTTGCTTATCACAGGTTAGTGACGTCAGCAACGTAGACGGGACCCCATAGGGCCAGTGCCTGCTAGGGTTGCGGAATTAGTTTGAAAGAGTCACCGCGGCCCTGGAATGCAAAGAGCACAAGAAGGATCACGGGTGGGTTTTAGTCAGTAAGACTCTGACACTCCCTTCCGCTCCGCCCAGAGCGGGAGAAGCCATTTAATGATTTCCCACACAGAAAAAAAAATGGGGTACTTATGGCAAGAAGTGTTTAGTGTAAGCTGTGTTGCAGAATGTAATACTTTTTTAAAGAGATAAAATGCCATATGGTCGAATACTTCAATATTGAGTCGGTTTGATTTCAATTTTGAAATCAACTCACTGAACATGGTAACACTGCTGGTCGCGGTTACAAATGACAGCGGTTTCTTCACTAGTAGTTCAATGCAGAACTGTGTTTTGTTGAAGTATGTACTTAGTGAAGCTAAATATAAATTGTTATCTTTATTTTAAACTAGTTGCCGCCCCGTGAATGTTTCGGAACATACCCCCGAGAGTGTGAAGTGTGTGTGATCATAACATGTTATTCTAGACTATAATCTACCTCTGTACCAAATTTCATCAAAACTTGTTCAAAAGTTTTTACGTGAAAGAGTAACAAATCTTCATACATCTATAATTATAAAATTTTGCGTTTATAATATTAGAAAAGATATTTAGCGAAGACAACGACTTTCATACAACAAAACATTTATTAAAAGTAATAATGACCACTTCTGATTGCCAAAAATTACACAAGACAGTCAGCCAAAACATCACTTCTTTGCGATTTAGCTGTGCACAAATAGCGCAATAAACTCCCCAGCAAACTGTCCAAGAACATGCAAGTATTTGATTCAATTTTAAACGCTTGGTTCTCAAGAACAAAAAGCTAAGAAACCAATCTTAACCCCAAAACCTTTATTCAAAGTTTCCACATCTCTCCTACATCTTGAAGGCAGAGAGTGTCAATGTTTACCTCTCCAACTGTCTCCCCAGTTTATCGAGCGCTGTAGACAACCGCAATGTCTTGTTTGTTTGTTTTTTGTCAACTGATGTGGCCTGACAGTTTGTCCATCAAAACATCGTAAACTTTGTAACTCAGTTGTTTTAGTTTATTAAGAAGATTTTCGTCTTCTATTTAAAGTCATTGTATTTCTTTTTTTTTTCAACCTTTTTGGTGGCCTCCGCTTTTTGTTAAGCTCATTTGTTTTGTCAATTTTAATGTTGTTATTCTTTACAATATTTTTACAAAGAATCTAATTCACTGGGACGTAAGCAACTTCTGAGTCTTTGATTATGAGTTTCATACCTATCAATGACAGACTCATATTGGGTTTAATCATAAAGATTTTTTATGTCTTTATTAGCTCGGAGTCTTAATTTGCTCCTGGTTGATCGTGCCTCCTAATACATAGGAATACTTTTAATTACTGGCGAAATAATAATGAACTACAATGTCACCCACCTGGGGAGGCAAGCGTGGTGGCAGATGACATGTCGTCTAACAGAATAGAATTCTGACAAGCAACTAAATTTCAGTTAGAAGTTTATATTGTATATTGTGTTAAAAGCAAATACATTAATCTATACATCTACGCATACATATAAATAAAATTGGAGCATCTGTTTGTAATGTTGAAATAACCGCTTTTTACTACATGCATAATATTAATACCTATATACGGTAATACACCAAAATAACATTTTTTTACAAGTTTTGTCGGTCTGTTTGTTCCGGCTAATCTCTGAAATGGCTGGACCGATTTTGACGGGACTTTTACTGGCAGGTAGCTGATGTAATAAGGAGTAACTTAGGCTACTTTTATTTTAGAAAAATAAAGTAATGTTGCAATGCCCAAGTACTCTCACACACATGCCACCACTGTGCCGTCACGTCGGGCGCCTCCCACTACTTCTCCCACCAACGAATCAATATCACAAAGAACCGGGAGTTAGTAACTATTCGACGCGAACGAAGTCGCGGGCAGAAGCTAGTAACCTATAAAAAAGAGTAGTACCACTCCACAAACCATAATCTAAATTTCGGCAAATGGTAAAGGAAACGATACGTCACCAGTTATTGGAACCGGGCTTCCGTTACCGTGTGTAGTAGGTATGTACAGATTTGTTGTCAGAGTCGGAACTTAATCGACTGTCAGCTATCCTTGACTGCGATTGGCACTTGCATCTGCATTTTTGTGGCGCTCACTGAGTTGCAGTTATTACATCAGAGTGGAATTTGGAAACATAGCGGTACTGAAGTCTCGTTGCATATTGATACGTCTGGTTTTAAAGCTGACTTAAAAAAGAAGAGGTTATCAATCCAGTTTTTTTTTTTTTATAATATTCAAAATGAAAATCAAAAATCATTTATTCAAACTAGGCTGAGAGACAGCACTTTTTGAACGTCAAATTTTAAATAAAGACAGTCCACCCGTCACCACTTCCTAGTGTTTTAGCTGGGAGGAAGAAGTGGCGGAACAAACTCCCCAGCAACACATCTGTCTATTGCGTTTTAAGAATTTATACAAAAGTATGCAAATTCAAAAAAGAAAAAAAAAATAGATTTTATTTATATTATTTTCTTTTTCGAAAGAGGTTTATTCCGAAACGGTCCCAATTCAATTTTGTAAAGACCTGATGAAGAACTTTTAGGATAGATAATTGAAACGATGTGGACTGGTTCTTACTTCCGCCTCCTGGCAATTATCATATTTTAAGGAGCGTTCGCAATCGATTTACAGTCACAAACTGCCAAAAATACTGGCGTCGAGAATTCAGAAAATAAAAATTCGGGCATAGTGTGTTCTATCATTGAGCACAGTGATCGTATTCGGGTTTTGTAAATACAAAGAAAATAAATAATTTTTAACTCCGCCCCTAAGACGCATAAACCGCTATATTTCCTCTTCATCAGATTGAATAGACTTCGTCAACAAACTCAAAAACCGGCCAAGTGCGTGTCGGTCTACGCAAAGCGAAGGGTAAACAGTGAACTACGGAATAGTTCACTGTTAAAATCTCATATCTTTAAAAGTATATGAGCTGTGATGTTCAAACCAATTTTCGTTGGAAGTATTTTTGAAGTTCTATTTGCTCATTTTTTTTAGAACTTTCAACTTCATAGTTTAAAAGTCCCCTCTAACTTTTAAACTATGGACACATTTTTTACGAATTCGGAAGCACATATCTCAAAAACTATTGTCTAAAATATTTTTTTCCAGCATTATTGAATAGTGGTTAATAGGTTGCACCTACCTACCAATTTTCATTTATGAAGCTTTAATAGTCTCCGAGTAAAACGGCTGTGGCATACGGACGGACAGACAGACATGACGAATCCATAAGGGTTCCGTTTTTTGCCATTTTACTACGGAACCCTAAAAACCAACAAAACAAATTTGATCCTGCATCACCCCTCTCATTTGCACTGCAGTAAAACTTTTCCAATAAACAGGATTAAACCATCTAGCCAGGATAACAACAGAAAGAAGTGGTAAATGATTTCACTATATTACTACGCTATTGCAGGATTCCATGTCGGAACAAGACTACAACACAAGACTGGAACAAATTACGCAGTTTCAGACGGAACTCTGTGCGGTAACATACAGTACCCACAGTCCACACGTCTAGGTTAGTGTGGTCAAATTTTAAATAGATCTGTGTCAGACATTAGTTGGTGAGGATGAGAATGAGTACTATGTTTAACAATAATTTTAAAGACGCACAATAATTATTAGGACACATAAATATGTGTGTAGCATACGAAGTAGCCACGTTAATATGAAGTTCAATTTAGGACTATAATATAACCCAACTGATCTTATATGGGGATAACATTAGGATTGTGCACAGTGTTCCAATGCCAAAACATAAGACTTTCTTAGTTGCTTATGGCCAGGAATAACGGATTTCGGGCTTTTTATATATACATATAAATCAGCCAATTGCCGTCCACTGCTAAACGTAAAAAGAGCGGCAACCATCCCAGTCTTTCCGCATACATCCACTGCCAGCCATCTACTTCAAATCATCGATCCATCGTGCCGCAGGGCGACCCTCACTACGTTTGCTACGCGGTCTCCGCTCTAACACCTGTCTGTTACAACGACTGTCTGCCCGTCTAAAGACATGGCCGGCCCACTTCCACTTCAGCATGCTGATTCTATTTATTTATTTATTTATGGATTACCAACAAGTAAGTACACTACAAAAAAACTTATACCTAATATAAACTTATTTCACAGTACGTTTCTGTGTGGTGCACACTCAATTACAGGTAACCACAGCTTACACATTAATGAGTCTACATGCTCCGACTGAATATTATTATAATATAACTACCTATAAATTTTCGTTAAAAAAATACAAATACGTTTGAGCTATATGAGCTATTGACATACTAAGATTAAGATGACGACGATCAACAAAAAATAAAACAAAGTACAAGTTGAATTGATATTATTTGAGTTCGTTCTACGTGTGTAATATCGGTGACTTTAGTTCTCTGAATGACTTCGTTACGAATTCTGCCCATCAGAGAAATCCCGAGCATTGCTCTTTATATTGCACGATGAGCAACCTTGAATTTGTGGACCCTTATGGTGAATGGCTGCATTTCAGCTTCGTAAGTCATTACGGGTAGGACGTATTAGTAGAGACCCAGATAGAACCTGGTCATAAGGGATCGTAGCTTCTCCAATACCGCCCAAGCCCAAGCATATTCTTCTGGTCGTCTGTTTGTCAAAGTTGTGCCACCCCAGTTGTATAATTTAGCATAGATAGATACTTTTACAAAATTATACGGGACCAATTTGGGCCCCGTTGGCGATTTCTAAAATTACATCCCAAACGATAAATAACAAAAGATCTCCTTTCAAGATAAGATTGCACAGGTTCCTACACTTTACACCAGTACCGAGGTATAATATGTACGGGATTGTGGTGAATGCTGGAAACTCGTACCATCCACGTGGTGCGGATAGTTTATGTCTAGCGTCAGGTGCCAAGTGTCGCTATTTATCACACTTCTTAACACGTTAAAAATTTATATTCTGCGGTAGCTTGCGGAACCCTAAATATAAATTCTATTTTTAAATACGAAATATAATACGGCATCATGTTTTATAAATTATGATGTTTATCTTTACTGTTGAAGTTAAAGCTTAACGTGCAACCTGTATGCGATAAAATAATAAATATATTTTCGGTGAAAAATATAATTGACATAGTCTTTTAGTTTTGAAATTACATTTTACCTAGCGAGCACAACAGTATGATGGGCCCCACTACAAACAAGAAACGCTCTTGCCGCTTCGATATCATGGAACCGTTAATGTCTAAATATGACTTGCTACTAATGTTCTGTATGGCTTTTATGTATGTTTATTTAGTCTTCAACGAAAAATGTATTCAAACATTTAAAGGAGAGAAAAAGGATAACTATTAACTTCGCTCTCAAGCCAATACTCTCCTTCAAACTGTCGAGACAGATCCTAAGCACCCAAAGCCTCCTACATAAATCCAACGAATTCCTTTGTGCGAACAGAAATCATTCTTGTGAAAAATAATTACAGAAAAAAATGTCTTCATTTTTTCTTACAATTGTCTGTTGCTCTTTCATCTTCCCCAACCTTGACCTCATATTATCGTCTCGTTTTGTATAATTTGTCTCGACTTCAGAACGATGGTACCCTCCACTGGTGTGTAACGTAAAGTAATTTATTGCTGTCGTATCTAAGTAGTTGTACTACGAAGAAATAATATCATACGCTATAATAACGAAATCTTTTTTTTTTTCTGGGCTATTTCCAAGTGGATAAGCTTGGCTATAATCTGAGAATTAGAGGCTGTTGAATTACATACAGTAATATTTTTGGGAATAGACCTTCCTTCTTGCTTAATGCGTTTCCCTTTTTTGTGTGATAGTGTCTTCCTGATTTCTTACAAGTTCCGGCTTATTAGTTACAGCGCCCAAAGTGACCCAATTGAAGATTAGGACGAATAAAATGGAGTTGCTTACTTACTTATTCAAAGACCTAGAAACCTCAAAACATAATTTTGTACATTCAAGACCCAAATGATACCAGACAGAAATAAAATAAACTTGATTAAAAACCGGACGCCTCCCAAAATACTTATCCAATAAAAAAGTCGTTCCTGGCACCAAAACTGGTGCAATAACATGGAAACAAAAACGATAATTTAACAAAAAGTGGGAATGAAAGCCAAAATCTCAAGGAAAATGGAATAAAGCAACTTGAAACACGTTCCGTTTTCAAAATGTGTAAACGAAGCCTCAAAGGAAGTCTAAATTTCCATACTGTTTGGTTCGTTAGACCTGACTTAGTGCCATCTGAAAACCTCGTCTGTGCTGTATTTTGATTGGCAGAATACATTCCGTGCATAAGACCGCTGGTTCCGCTAACCCAGAGGTATATAATAGAATACTCTTTATTATGTACACCATATAAGTTACAGAAAATATCGATGAAGGAAACATAACATAGGGTGACACAATGGGCGACCTATTTAACGGGATTGAAAAATATCGCAGATGATAGATATCGCAGCCATAACCTTAGACTGACAGACTGAACGCATAAATGTAAATTTATTGTGTAGATCTGTGTAACTTAATTTAGTTTGCAATATAGCATATTGTTTTCTATAGATTTTATTCAGCAATATTTTAATGACGATAGAAACAACAACGCTGTAACTGTAATATTGAGTACGTATATTTTTTTCTATATATTTATAACTATTACAATTCTGTAACAGGCAACTAAGTACTAAGAAGACTATTGATAACATCTTCAAAATTCTGTACACTTACTTTGCATTAAAGAAATTCAATTTCTAAATTGTATATATTGATAAAGTAGCTAATTCTAAATGTGTTTTAAAAATGAATACCAAGGTAGAATTCAAATCCGTTGATCTACTTTTGGCTTTCAAGGATACTGAAAAGCAAATTTTAAATACATTCTTAACCATCAAAGAGAAGTTTCCATTACATAGAATTTGGTTCGTTAACTCTGAATAAGAAACCTTACGACGAAAATCGTTATACTTAATTAAACTAAACACGTGTATCAGGATGTATGGCTTTCGTTAAATTTAAGTATCCTTAGTTATGCGTGTGTTGGAATTGGGTCATTCAGTTCCTTTCCTAATGGTTGAGCTGAATGATGTCTATGGTTCATTTTCATGGACGGGTGCCGACAGCTCAGATCGGCCATCTCTTTATCATCATTCTTTTCCGAGCCTTATTTTTTTTAATTGTTTAAAAAACTTTTATTTTACATATTGTGTCCACATAGTAAGAAATTGATTTAAAAGGCTATTAATGGACTATGATGTACCTTCTTTATACAGATTTATTTAAAAAGAAGGAAAGTGGTCTTCAAAATGGGGCTACATTTAAAAAGTACACGTTTCAAAATTTAATAAAGCGGTACATAATTTATTTTGATTTCGACAGAGACTAGGGAATAAAGAAAAATACAACAGCAGAAGGTAATTTGTAAATTCTGTGTCTCGAAATAAATATATAATATACTATGAATTATATATAAGAAGAAGACGCTCTTAGAGTCAGTAGAGTTGTACTGTATTTGTATTCATTGACTGATATTGCCTCAAAGGAAGATTCTGTGAGATATTTCCTATTCCTATTATTTTTCTAGAAAATCACTAGATATTTATTAAAGGAATGGATTTCAGTTTTATAAAAAAAAAATAACCCGGAAACTAAATCCCTGATTTTAAACCAATATCATTTCCCACATGTTCCAAAAACCAAATCACAGTCTTAGGCGTTGAATCTCAAAGCAATTTTCACACACCGTTACTTAGCGAATTTTTCTAGAGAAATAAACTTAAAGGCAGACTCATATATTAGCTTTAGAGGAGCATGACGTGCTAAAGGCTAGAGAGAATTTTTACATGTACCTATTTCCAAGCTTTCTAAAAGGTTAGTAAAGTTTTCGTTACAGTAGCGTTTTGCACGATAGTAATGATCCTTTTGGATGTACGAGAGTAGGGTCTAAAATGTAGGAGTGGGAAAATTTCAGAGAAATGTTTTTCTGGAAAAGAATATTGAATCGCCGATAGCTTTGACTGTACTGACGTTCAAAGGTGACATAAAAGCGGCTGGGGAAACATGAGTTGTAGGAGCAATACGGATATGTCAGGAAGGAGTAGGTAAATAAACATAACATAACATAACGCAAACGCGTTATGTTATTTTAAAGATGCCTCTGCCTTATACAGTATGTTAATTAACATAGGGCGTTCCCGTTAACCCGCAATAGTATAGCATCCATATATGATAAAAAAATATTACCATTCGAAAACAAAATGTTTTTTTTTATAAATACCTTTATTCACTAAAAATGTTAAATTGATACGTTAAAGAAACACTCTGTACACGCGTACTTGCCAGTTTGAGCATTGCTACTACAAGTACTATTCCGCGATACTATTTTAATTTTAAACAGGATGTTTCGAATTTATTGTCAATTAATTTTTTTTTTTTAATTCGGATTATTTTATGCTTATTTTTCTATGCTGATATTTTTATTTTAATCTATTATGATATAGATTAACGAGTTTAAGGGAACGCCCTCTGTTATTTAACATAATGTAGGTACATACCTATATATTATATACCTACTTTATTTTACACCTCTTAGCAAGAGACACACAAGAGAAACGTTAATACAATGAAGTGTATAAGATGAAGAATAACATATTACAAACTAGCCTATCGACACGAAGAAGTAAAGAAGCAGGCATCTCTTGTGAAATAAAACGACACCGAAACTACTAAGCTATTACAAATCTTTATGACGCGATTTTATAACCATAATCACATGTGTCGTGTCGTTACGGGCAGTGAATAGGCTTCTCGTCCCCTGGATCTAATAAAAAGCAACCAAGGGAGTTATGCCATTAGGATGGGCAGCAGCTACCTTCCATCCTATAAAACGATTATCTTCATCACTCCGCTTACAAAACATTTTGATTTTCTAGCTTAGAAGGCATCCAGTTGATCTACGGCTTAATTTATTGGCAAAAATTATGTATTTCTGTAAAACAACCTCGACATCGACAACATGATGAATTTCCAGTTAATTTTGTCCTAAATTCATAGCCAAATTTTAACAAACGTATAGTTCGATTATTCAGGTTAAACAACACTACCCGAGGTCGCTCCGTGGATAATAATCAGCTGTCATTTGTAGATCTTTTATGGTTAATCAGATGCAAGAACAACAGTGTCTTGGCAACACATACCCAGTTATCAGGTTTTGCTGTCAGATAGGCATCACACACCTTAATAGGCATTGTAGATACATTATACTTCTAGAAACTGCTATTTAGGCTGCGAGTTATCTATCAATAAACAACAATCATACATTAAAGTAATTATTCGCTTTCCTTTAAATTTAATTTTTGTAGAATTTAAGATTATCTCTTAGCTGATAAATTTTCTTTACTTCCCCTTTTTCACTAGGTATAAATTATTAAACCATCAAACACCTTCTTCCACTCCAGTCGGAAAAGAAGGGAGTGTCAGACTCTTATTGCCTAGAACCCATCCGTGTTCCTCCTAATGCCCTTTGCGCTCCAGGGCCGCGATGACTCTTTCGAACAAATTCCGCCTTCCTGACAGAATTCTGTAACCCTGGCAGAAGTACTACCTTAGTTATTCACTTGGCTCCATCAAAAAAACTTTTTACAAAAGAAAAAAACAACCGACTTCTAAACAAAAAAATATAAGACTAAAGGTATTTTATGCTTTTTTATATAACTAAAGATAACTCAAATACTAGTAGTCAGATCTGAAATCTATTTGGAATCTAAATTTATATGGAACCACACGACACGCACCAGCCTTCGAATATAAAAATAATCATCAAAATCGGTACACCCTGTACAAAGTTATGAGGTAACACACAAAAAAAAAACAGTCAAATTGAGAACCTACTCCTTTTTTGAAAGTCAGTTAAAAATTGAACCACGAGTTCCCAATCAAGGTGAATTGTGAGCCGTGTCTTGTCTTAAGATAAACTTCTTAGAATAGACAGCGCTATCATTACCGGTGGGTGTCGGATGAAGCGATTAATATCGCATGATTGAACAGCCAAATACGACTATGTCTATATTATCTTCCGGAATAGTGTTATGTCTTATTTACGGCGCGGAAACGCGTGTACTATATAATTATTGAAGGTGAGAATGGTATCAGTATAGAATACATTTACGTATATGTAATTACATAGATAACACAGGTGTCAGATTTCTTAGCTTCTGACGATCGTTGAAAGCAATGAAATCTGACGCTTATCTTGTCAAGGGTTATCGTGTAGGTAGTCGCTCCATGTCAACTTCTGGTACTCAGCTGTAACATGATAGATTCCAATATAGTTGGGAAAATCTAGGCTTATTTATTGTATGTCTTGGAAATCATTGTAGTGAACGAACAAAAGAGGTAATTATGTCTGAACTAAACACATCAAAAGTATCTAGGGATCAACATATATTTTTGCAATAACTTTCCTCCTGATTGATATTAATTAAAATTTTCTTTAAGGATTCATCAAATAAAGTGTTTTCGTTTGTCACAGTAACGATAAACCAAGTCACCTTTGCATTAATAAAGAAATTTGCCATTTTCCTAATAAAGGGATTTTTGACATTTGAACCACTAACATTAAAGTTCGAAAAAAAGACTGAAATAACAGTTTTCTTTAAAATTTTATTGGGTAACTTAAACAATTAATAATCCGTGTTTCTACCGCGAACACTAACAACACAAGAACATCGGTTTGGCATACTCAAAATGAGTTCATCCAAATCACGCTGTGGAATGGCCGCTCATGTTCGTTGCAACAACAAAAAAAGGTCTTCTTGCGACTGGATACCCTCCATATTCGGCAGAGCTCTTCGCTTACCTTGGCTGAGCGCCATGGAGGACGGTATCGCTGCACCACACGGAGACAAGACCGATACATTCAAATCTTAACTCGAAGAGCTCCAACAATAACCGCCATGATGTTAGCCGTGAGGCTTCATCACTCTTCAGGGAACTTAATTAGCGACCAAACAGTCAGAAACCGCTTGCATGAAGTGAACCTTCATTCCCGAAGACCGCTACGGGTACCACCTATAGCAATGCACAATCGTAGGATTCGATATCAATGGGCTCTTGAACACAGAAATTGGGCAGAAGAACAATGGCGTTTCGTGTGCTTTTCTGATGAGTCTCGTTTTGGTATGAGACCGGATACAAGACGTATACGACACTGGAGAACCCCTGGACGCCAACAGCGATTAAAATCCTGCCAGGAAGTCCATCCTTATAGTGGTGGAACCATCATAGTATGGGCGGGTATTTGGATCGGCGGAAGAACTGAGTTGATTTGGATCAGAGGCAACCTCAACGCTCAAATTTATGCTGAGACGATTGTATCAGACGTCATCGTTCCTCTACAAGTGCAAATCGGTCCCTTATTTCAGTTAATGCATGATAATGCACGACCGCACACCGCAAGAGTTGTAAGACAGACTCTCGCCGCAGCTAACATCAATGTCCTGCCCTGGCCTGCTCAGTCGCCAGACTTGAACCCGATTGAGCATGCATGGGATATGCTACAGAGAAGAGCTCTGCCGAATATGGAGGGTATCCAGTCGCAAGAAGACCTTTTTTTGTTGTTGCAACGAACATGGGCGGCCATTCCACAGCGTGATTTGGATGAACTCATTTTGAGTATGCCAAACCGATGTTCTTGTGTTGTTAGTGTTCGCGGTAGAAACACGGATTATTAATTGTTTAAGTTACCCAATAAAATTTTAAAGAAAACTGTTATTTCAGTCTTTTTTTCGAACTTTAATGTTAGTGGTTCAAATGTCAAAAATCCCTTTATTAGGAAAATGGCAAATTTCTTTATTAATGCAAAGGTGACTTGGTTTATCGTTACTGTGACAAACGAAAACACTTTATTTGATGAATCCTTAAAGAAAATTTTAATTAATATCAATCAGGAGAAAAGTTATTGCAAAAATATATGTTGATCCCTAGATACTTTTGATGTGTTTATTTTTACAATTTTGGAATTGTACAAATCATTGATCAGCAAAACAAAACTTCAGAATTCTTGGTCAATAACATCTTAACTGAAAATAATTTTCTTTAAGACTTCTTCTTGTGCAAAATTGTTCAATGAAGTGATATTACAGTTCTTTTCAAGCATATTTTCAAGCGTGAGATATACGAGTATAAGTAAAAGGTGCATTGAAGCAAGCGGCTGCTCAATTTATTTTTTATTGATATTCATGAGATACGTGTTGCTGAAGCATTGGAGGAGCTAACTAGCCTATCTATCTGAGAGTTTATTGGCTTCTATGAAGAATATTGTTGAGATTTTACTTTGAATGCTGTAAAAATTGACTAGTATAAAAAAATCAAACAAGTCAATCACAACAAGTCTGATGCAGTTGCTGAAGTTTATTTTAGTTCAATCACTTATGTGATGCCATCAACTACATCGTAAATGTTGATTGGATTGTATAAAATATGATATGTCATGGTTAAACTATCATCGTGACGCAAAATAAAGGTGAGGAAGAAAAATTCTGCTCTGCCAATTCCAAATAAATTGGGGTAAAGGCAGGATCATGATAACATTTGAAAAAATAGTTTCTTGATTCTATAAAATTATCCAACTTCGTATAAATTACTGGGGGCCCGGTAGTGCCCCCGCCAAGACGAGTCAAGCGAAGCGCAAGGGCACTACCTACCTATTCTCAAAACGCTTCGTCGCTTTTTTTAACTTTTAACTATTTAGCATCATCCAAAGCAAAGATCTCTTATCTTTGCTTTAGATGATGCTAAATAGTTAAAATTTCAAGATCAGTACAATCATTAAGCATACAAAGTTTGAATTTCGTAGCTATTATACTTTAGATTTTATTAATGTCTCAAAAACCTAAATTTTGTCACTGACTCCCTGATCATAAAAATTTTTAGGTTACTTCCTTTTTAGGAAGTAACCTAAAAATTTTGATCCTAGAAAGCTGAATTTTGGCTTGTATGCTAATATTACTACAAAGACAAAAAAAAAACACCTGACCTAACCTATCCTTTGAGAATAGGGGGTGGAAGCACTGATTGGATACTAGTACCTAAGCCTTAACCTAAGCCACACGTTTTGACTAAAATGTAAAATTTGTGAAGGTAGGCCTGGTAAAGTTAGGGTGCATATATCAAAAATTTTGAGTAAGGTGTAGTGTAGAGCTTGTAGGTTTAGAGCGTGCAGTCTTTAGAGTTTGGCTTTATACGAGATCTGATAACTTTTTCACAGAGTAAGCTACGTAGACTCGTCTTGGCAACATATTTACATGAAAATGTTTTTGTTGGTGAAAATTTCACTATCAATAAATAAAGAAAGAAAGAAAATTCATTTAAAAACAAACGAAAACAAAAACAAACGAAATACTAAGGAATACGAACTACTACTAAAATAGGCAATTTCACTCCAAGCTTCTATTGCTTATTTCATTTTAGATATTACTAGCAATAATGTGTATTATGTGCGATAAATTTCGATTACAGTAAGTAAATATACGTCAATCAATATCTCATGCAATACCCTACCGAAGAAAAGTTACATAATTTTGCCCTCGGCGGCTTGGGCATGAGTGATAGACACGACGAGTACAGACTATCAAAATGCATAAAAATGATTGACGCTCGGGAGAGTTGAGCGGGTATTAGCTGAGCATCAGGCTTCAGGGGGCTAGTACGATTACAGCATACGTTACACTATTATATTATGCAAGCAAAAAAGGCAGCATAATGTTGTGAATATTTTGGTAACTGCCTGCAGTTAAGAAAACTTTTGGTCCCCATATACTTTATTTCTAAGTTTTGAACGCGTTTTTTTGTTTTCATTTAAGGTTTTAAATTTTCTGAAATAACCGTTGTATTTAACTTTCTATGGATAGGTTTTGTACGACCATACTTTGTCTCTACGTTTCTGTTTTTTTTATACTTACTTTATACATATTGCGGAGTTCATGTAAGCGATTGATTGGGTATAAGAAACGTCTCTCTCAAGATCTGTCTATATTTAAAGTAAAACAAGTCACCAAGACCACATCCTGCATTAGATCATCATCAATCATCCATAGTCCAACATTTCCAACTGATTCCCTTTGCCTGTGAAAATCTCCACGCTCCTGTGAGACCCTCATCCAAGTACCATCCGTGATAACAACGATATCGGATGTACGACCAACACTTCTTCTATTAGTCTTTGAATACCACTCAGGCAGTGTCTTACCTACTTCAGCTGTCATCATGCCGTGCCATGTATCGTGTCCAACACGATTTGAGTTCCACAACTCATTTAAAAATATCAAAAATGATGAGACACAAAAAATCATTCTATCTCATTCATTTGAGTTACTTGACGAAATTTACTTGGTTCGAGCCTCTTGTAAAAGCTACTTTAGAATTTTAAATAAAAAGGTTCTGTAAGCTGTAATGCTTTGATTTTCTGAAAAGAATGTACAAGTATAAAATAAAGAAAACTTGCTAGTATAAACTGATTCTCGATCAAAGTATTCCATTAGGGCGTTTAATAAATTCTCTGAATTCTACAACACGAGTTTCATACAGAAGCTCAAGAATTAATACTTCAAAAAGCACTTTACTTACTTCCTTTGCGTATTTATTCTGAGAAAACCCGATTGATGCCTGCAATTACTTTAGGTACTACTTCATTAAGCCAATATGCGAATATCTAGACGACATTTCACTTAAATTGCTTCTGATGGAGTGCTTTTATGCTTCTTTAATGTGATGGACTTTTATTGAAGGCTGGTGGTATTTATGTCTAATTTTGTCATCTTAGGTAGTTACCTTATAATCCGTTGTAAATGTATACAGTACATTGTGACTTCAACATTCAATCTCCCTTCAATAACCAGTGTCATAATTTATCAATATATGATCTTGCCAGGAAATCCTGCAAACTAGTCACTAAAATAGCTACAACTTGGAATTCTTGTAAGTCAAAAGCGAAAAGTTCACTTCAAGGCAAACGTAGTCCATCGTCGACTAGGTACATAATACATCGCCTTCCATCAGGTGAGATTTACAAATCAGAGCCTATCCTGTATTTAGAAATATATGTAATTATATTGATCCAATATTGGTTTAAACCAATACAAATGCTTTGTGTTGTAGTAAAATATAAAACAGAAAGAAAGAAAACTCGTTTATTCCGCCAGAAAACACGCACAAAAAAAAAACTAAATAAAAATATAAATACAAATTAAAAGAAAACAACTAATCGACTAAAACTAAAAAACTGTGCTAGGACCGGATATCAACTACCACGAGGCTCTGATCGCACCACAGACAACACAGAACACAGTCAATTTTTAGTCATTCACATTCGGCACCGACAGACAGTGACCACTTATTTACAAACATTGGTTTTGACAATGTCTAGCCATCAAATCCCAAAACCATGAGAGGTTCTATTTTTACCTCCCAAATGCTGTAGGTATTATAAACAAGATCTCTTTAATACCTATGTAAAGCCGAGTTAATTTACTCGTCACAGCCACAGCACAATACAGTTCATAAACTGGCTTGAAGCCGGTATCAAGTCTCAACATGATTTATGTTAATGAGAAGAGCGCCACCTTGCGGAACAGATTAGGTATTAATAATGGATCAGCTGGGAAATCAGCTGACGTGATCTGAGGAAGTATATAAAGAGGAATTGATTCTATTACGGAGAAAGTATTAGCCGTGGGTGAATAATAAGACATTTTTTGTCAAACATGAAAAAAATCTTGAGTTGGTTTTGGAAATTCCAAATTCTTATGCGTATATAGAAAGAAAGAAAAATGTTAAAAAGAAAATTTAGGACTCGTACAAAATAAACAAAAAAGACCTTATTAAAAACTTAATATTAAATTTAAACTGTGCGAGGCCAAAAAAGGTCCTTAACTCAGCATATATAAGATAAGACACCATCTTCCAAAAATCACCTACACTCAATCAGCTTTGCCTTTTCCCAATTATTTTCAGATCAGCTAACAGTATAAAACCAATACCTTAAAAGTAGAAGAAATGACTGTCGACTGATGTCTGATTTCAACAATTCAATTACTATGTCTAATGGTAATTCCATAGTTCAGCATGACGAAAATGTCCACAAAAAGACTAAACAGTATAAAGAACAAGCAAAACCAAAGAAAGATACCAAGCACTTGCAATCCAACTAATTTAATTTTAAGTCCTCACGACCTCAAGCAAACCCATGCTCTTTTCACATCTAGTTTCTGTATAAGTTTCAAAGAATAATATGTAACGAGGAAAATAATATGAGAGATGAAAAATTGCGTTTGTTAGTGTTCCGTCAAGTAGAGTTATGTGTTTCTCAACTGCAAAAGGTGGGGTACAGACCACGCGTTTTAACATATATTCTTTAAAGTTGGCACTAACTATACTTTCGATCAAAACTCTTATAATAGTTGTTGCATTATTTGATGTATGCAAGTCATGCCTGACTCATAACATTTTATTTAAATTCTTTGAATAATATTATTCTTCCTAGTCTTTTCTCCTCTGTTGTTACTAACTGATTTCGAATTCCCTCCAAATACATCAAATATTATTTATAACTCAACTCGTATTAAGTTCACCAGGTTTCTTAGAATCAATCAGATAATCTTTTAAAAAATTTGATTACCATATTTACCTACTTCCATATTCACTGTTTGCACAGTAGGTATCAGAATTTCAGATAGATTATGGTTAAGTAGATAATGGTTGAATGTCAACATAATTGGTGGTCTTGGCAACAGAAATCTATATCGCTTCTATAGTTTATGTGCTGTTTTGGTTGCCAAGTGGCTACTTATCACTGTTCGTATGTTGTATTGATATTTATGTACGAAGAGCCATCTGGTCTTCATTCTTGTTTTCAGTAACAGTTTATTTGAATTTGGTTTCCTTTACTTTTTTGCTATGAGGTTGAGTTTATCTTACTAATATTATAATCGCGAAAGTTTGTAAGTATGGATGGATGTTTGTAACTCTTTCACGCAAAAATTACTGAACGGGTTTGGATGAAATTTGGCACACAGATGGTTTATAACCAGGATTAACATAAAAAATATTTTTTACCCGATATTCCCACGGAATCGAAACTTATGCGGGTGAAACCGCGGGGCGCTGCTAGTACGCTTTGACTTTTATAATTTATATTGCTTTACAGCAGGGTCTACCAGAATACCGATGTTATTTTTTTCTTTGCCTTGTACCAGTCTCAAATATTATATGTACATATGTATGATTTTCTTTCTTTCTTGTCTTTTCTTCTTTCTATCACATTTCCAGGTCATTCATCATATTATTTCAATCTTATAATATCAGCCTGCCAAATAAAGCTTAGTGAATATAACATTATAGTTACCGTCGGTACTACTCAATCCTTAATTAATTTGTCAAAGATAAGATATCTTTGACAAATTGAGACATGACAAATGAGTAAAAATGATTCCTTATCCGACAGTTTCCTAACGGCATTATTGTATCCGAGTCTGCTCTTTCATGTTTCCTCTAATGTTTATTATTTAAGTACCTTCCCAATAATGCTTCCCAGAACTTATTGTCAGTTTTTTAACCGTCAATTGGGAATAATTTATCAATCAGTGTGGATAATTGGCTGTCTGCGAAATTTATAAATACTCATATAATCTTTCTTACAATTGACCGTAGTAACAGTTGCTGCATGAAAACTGCATGCTGTTGATATCTACTACTTCATTCTATCTTCTGCTTCATATAGAAGAAAAGAATAAACAACATATATTTTCCTCACTTTCCCGCTGTTATTTTCTTTCTAAATATTATGGGATCCAAGAAAGTTGACACGTCTCTCCGGAATCTCTCCTTTGAGCTCCATTTTATCGACACTTTACTTATAGTCACCACTGCTGACTGGATGCCATGAGTTATAGTGGCATGCAGCTTCAACGCTTCGAAAAATTGGTGAAGGTTTTCCCAGTGAAGTTAAAGGTACTTATGTTTTCAACTTCGATTGACGGTAACGGATCAATGGACATCAACCCTAACAAGTACTAACAGTTAACAACTTACGAGTAGTATAAATGAATTTTGTTATTATGGACGTTGACAGTGCGTGCCACGAACGACATTTTGAATGCTGTTTCAGGGGGTTGGAGATGGAAGAACAATTATAATCCAAGAAATGGCAAAATTATAAACTTAAAAAAACTATTCTCCATTATATTCATACCCGAAAGACGAGTTGAGTTATTAATAGCGACATTAAACATGAAGTCAGTATCTATTCAACCAGATTTAATTTTCATAGCAATATTAATAATTCAAATGTATGTATGTATTTGTAAAGATATTGCGATCATGCAATTTCAAACGATTCCACATGGTTGATCAGCAATGTTTAATATTATGTTTATTTGGTCGTGCATTACGTGAAACTGATTTAGTATGAACTAATGAAATTCGATATATACCAAATTCATGTAATTTTTAAATTGGATCTAACTACTTATTACATTTGGTATCATTTTACAAATAACCTTTCGGTTCATTGATTTTTACTTGGAATGGGTTTGTAAAAAAAAACTTTAAGTTACAATTCGGGGCTAAATGCATGATAACATCAGTTGCACGGGGTGATCTTCAAGGTTAAGCAAAGCTTAGATCAATAACATACGATGCTCATACCACACAACGATATTCTCTATGCCTCGGAAATTTAATGACTGTTTTAATACAGTACTTATCTTATTTCATCTAAGTAAGTAAGATAAAAGTGGAAAACTGTACGTTTTCCACTTTTATCTTTAAAAAAATGCATTATATCCTACCAAAGGAGTGCTCACCTGTAAGTGGCATGATCACTGTAGTTCTAATTTAATTCATTCTCCATGTGTAATGTTTCTGTGACTCTATGAATAAATAAATACATAAATCAATAAATAACGTTGCAGATCTTTGGTAGTAATTAGAGGTTATGAAAAGCCAATAAATCTGTATTCCGGTCTAGCCAAAGGGTATCATATTACCCTTCTGACTAAAATGTAGGCAGTTGCTTTATGTATTATAGTAATAGTACTCAGTGTCACCCGGTTGGACTGGAAGCTGATCAAATTCATTGTGTAAAATCGGTCATACTAAATTAAGGCACGATGCTTAAATTTTTCTGAGCTTACAGTCAAAGTCTGATAAATTTTGACCTTTGAAATTCAGTGTATAGCCTTATTTTCCTGATATGCCAATTCATCAAACAAATATACCATAGCAAATAACCACAAAGAACTTCTCACACATCTCATTAAATTTTAACACCACTCTCTCGCCGTCTGAGTCTGCCATTACAAATTTCTATTCAACACTTTTTGCCAAACTTAGTGAAATAAATCCAGAACTAAAAGTTACGGCGACGGTTACACTTTGGGATAAGACTATGTAACGTATATATACTGAACGTGGTAAACATGTGAGATGGTGTAATACACTCCGCTGGTGTGTTTATGGATTTACTTTGAGTATAACGAGGTTTGAAAGTTTTACAAGGTGTTTATGCAAAGTGAAGTTTCAAACCAATTATTCAACTCGAGTTAATTTATGAGAATGAAAAGTTTTGAAATAAATATGATGCTTTGACCTTTAATAAATGGGATTTACTTTGAACAACTTTGTGCTTCGTTGATTCCTCCAAAAAAATATTAGGAGTACCAGCCAACAGACCCACAAAACGAATGTCAATATATACTCTATTATCATTCAATTTAGCAATGGATCAACATTTTTTTTTCAATACAACTTTTATTATTTTAACTCTCCAACCCAAACCAATGTTTCCATTAAACGAGCCCAATAATGTATCAATAGCCCAAAGCAACACTGACTCATTGATAAGAAAACAATATAGAAAATTCAGATATTATAACAGGAAACTCAACAACTCAATACACGTGATATCTATACATATAATAAATCTGTAGAAAAGTCATTTTTGTACATTGAAGAAATTGAAACAAAAAATAGCCAGCGTGTGAAAAGATAAGTAACAGAACCCATTTCCATCATTTTTGAAATTTTTGTCTGTTTGTCTGTTTGTCTGTTTGTTTGTGCGCACATCACGTAAAATCTACGAATTCAATGTTGACAATGTTAATATACAAAAATTATACGCAACTTGAGGTTTAACTTAGTTTTTGTTTCATCGAAATCGGTTCACTCTATCAAAAGATATGATTAATTTAGTGAGTTCAAGAAGTAAAATATTACGTTATAATAGATTACGCAATTCAGTATAGTACTTGCAACGACTTCTTAAGACTAAAAATAGAACTAATGTTGATAGTTGAAATCCAAATCCGATAGATGGTGTTGTGCAAATGACGTCATTTTCTGAATCGCGGTGTTAAGATTTTCCGCGCGAGAATGACGTCCACCGTGTATTTACTAGGCAAATTGAGTTGCCCTGGCTGGGGGCCTTAAATTCATTTGAGGCCACCACAGGATTGCCCGGTTAAGCAGTAACCAGCCTTAGTGTGCTGGACTGCGAGTGGTCACATTAAACAAAAACGCGCGAGCGTCATTCAATTAATTCAATATTTGGCTGTTGATTCAGAGCGTTCGACCTTATTGACAGACAATGATTGATAGGTATTAACAAACCGTGCTTATCAGCGCGACTTTTAGTCTTTAAATAGTTTATTTGAATTTATTTTGTTGTTATTTTATAAAATAGGTAGGTACTTATTAGTTATTTTGGTAGTGTTTAAATATTCGTTCAAATTACAAATTATTAATAGTTTCAATTTTATTTCTTTTTAGGTGAGTAGTAGTAGAAGTAGGAGCATAGATTTTTAGATACCGATAGGTTAGTTTTGGCTAATTTATGTTTCTTTCATTAATTAGTAGTTATTTTATTAATTAGTTAGTTATAGGTATTTATTTTTAAGTGGAGTAGGTATAGGTAATTATAATATAATTTTGCACAGGCATTTCAGCTTTACTTTCATTTCTTTTTTTATTGTAAGTTGTACATATTTCACACACACACAGTGATCTATCAATGCACAGCCAAAACCACTGAACGGATCGGGCTGAAATTTTTCATAATCATTTATTTGCATAAAATGTGGTAGGTACAGATGTTACAAAGTAAATTTGGCATCCAGGTAGATGTTATGACGTAGGCATCCGCTAAGAAAGGATTTTGATTAATTCTACCCCAAGGGGATAAAATAGGGGATGATCGTTTGTATGAAACTTTGTCAATTTTAAACCGACCGGGCTGAGAGTTTCAAAATCGGGGGTAAAGTAACTATTCCACGCGAACGAAGTCGCGGGCAGAAGCTATTGAAAAATAATATCTCGAAAGTTTTCTCAAGAAAAATAACAGTGAAACGAGAATCTTGTGTTATTTCCGAAGTGGAACTATAAGTGGTAGAAATTGAAGCGTCAGTAAAAAGTGAAGGACAAAAACCGGTTTTTACTAAGCTAGGCTTTGTTTTAATTGAACAGAACAAAGAATGTATGAAGCCAAAAACCTTTTCGTGGAGTTTTTGTGCTTTTTGATCCAATTAGGCGGTTGAACGCCTTCGGAATCGTTGTCATTGTTTTGGTTTCAAAAAGCCGCACTGACCAAAATCACATTGCTTTTCAATTGAATATTATTTATTCTTGGAACGAATTTATTTTTTGGGCTCAGCACTGTTTCTAAGGGATCACGTTCTACTTGTTTTTTCGGATGAGTGAAATATGTGAGAGTTGCAAAATGCATTGCTGTTATAAAGATATTAATATTACTAACCAACACAATTGATAACACGATTAAAACTTCGCCTATATCATTGCTTATCATCAGGTGAGATTGTCGTCAAAACGTGAGATATTCAATATTAATAGCAAATGAAAAATAAAACGAACCGATGAGTGGTTTTCATAAATACTATTTATTAATTACCTACTTTCTACGATAGGATGTCTTTTTGACAGTAATTAATGCAGTCATCATCATAATAATTATATACTATATTTAATCCCCGCGGGAACTGGAAATCCACGGGTGAAAACGCGTGGCGCCGCTAGTCTTATACAAAACTAAGGGGCCCTCACTTAAGTTGGGGCCTCATAGGGTAGTGCCTGCTAGGGTTGCGGACTTTGTTCGATAGATTCACCACGGCCCTGGAACGTAAAGGACACCAGAAGGATCACGGGTGGGTTTTAGTCAGTAAGAGTCTGACACTCCCTTCCACTCCGCCCAGAGCGGGAGAAGTCGTTTGATGATTTGTCATCCAGCAAAAAGGGCCCAGACTTCACCCACTGCTTGGCATAATATGGCCGCTCTTTTTTCCTGTGTCAATCTATACTTTAGTATCGCCAACTGAATGTCTGTCCTCATAGAATAAGTATCCATTGAGTTTTCCATTTCAGTTTTTTTTTTTTCATTTTCATAATATTTTTGAAGCTTGACAAAGTATTCTCTGTATGCTTGCGCCGCCTAGAGAAACATGCATTATACATTTAAGTGAAACCATCTGCGCATAATGATGTTGGTACTTAACATTGGTATTTTCCTTTATGTATGAACAGTCTAACATTTAGCAGGTTTTAATAAAATTCGTAAAAGTCGCTATTTAAGGATTGTAGGTCATCTGATCGACTGTCAGGAACGCAAAGGGCATTAGGAGGAACACCTATGGGTCTCAGTCAATATAAGTCTAACACTCCCTTCCGCTCCACCAAGAGCAGAAGAAGTTACTTGATGATTTCCCATCCATAAAAAAGGTGATCGAATCGAACCGACGTAGGCACTTTATATGGGGTGTTAAAAATCAACTGCAAGAATACTTTGCGATTCACTTTTATTTGTTATTCTATCTAATTTTTAATTTCTTGTAGTTTATTTTAAACGCCTAATACAATTTTTATCATTTTTGTTTAATACTTATAAAAAAGTCTGGGACTTCTACCAACCCGCACTAGGCTCGCAAGATCGTTTGTGGCACAAACTCACTTACAAAGAGAAAGCTGTATGCTGACGGTGGGGATGTAGTAGAATGATTACAATGTTTTTAGTTCAGATCGATTAAGTTAACTTCTTATGTCAATAGACGAATCTTCAGAGAAATCATGGAAGTTGTTGTCCTTATCGAAAATGTCAAGAGACCTCTCAAACTTGATCGAAGTTATTCGAACAGTATCTTGATGTAATAAGGAAAAACATCGTGACAAAAAAAACTATATCAAACAACAAAGCAGTGAATGACACTAAAGAAATCCAAAGATCTCGCATGAAGAACCTACATAACGTATTAAAAGTTACAAACGAAAATGCAAAAACAGAAAATAAGGATATTATACAGCGTGATGTGTTTTGTGAAACTTTTACGATATATCATTTTCTCTTACTCGTATACAGAATGTATCCAAGAGTTTTCGAGTCACCGTGACGAGATTATGTTAATCATATTACAAGCTTCATGTTGATGTTTTTATTCCTGCTTTTGAATATGGCAGCGTTTTTTTTCTGTGTTCCGCGGTTTCCTTGTTATTTATTTAATGCATTTTTTTTTGAGTAAATTGTGTTAAGACGCATGCTGTACACGGGGACGCGATTCATTTTCGCTGCGTGGAGTCATTTTTTTTACATCGTGGGTCTACTTTTCTAATACAGTACACTGTAGCGTGTACTTTAACTGGAGTTGCGTGGCCCATCACGCACAGGTGCTGCAATACAGTAATACAACATAATCGTGTGTTAATATTTGTGTATAATGTGTACCGCACGCACAGAATACATGGCGTTGACAGCGTTGAGCTATGTGAGCGCCATATTCGAGCAAGCCACTCATGTACCAATGACGTCAATTAATTCGTAGCGTGTCCGTGAATTGCAGTGGACTCTATCAAATACATTTTCTTGCAAAGTAAAGCTTAACACTCGTGCGTGGCCTCTCCGTACGCCGCAGTGGGTCCTTGATCCGTGGTCTGACTTTAATAATGACGCGCATTCTTAAAAACTGTGAATTTGTATAGAGTAATTTTGAGACTTGTTAGCGGTGAACACTCAAAAAATTATTGAGACATTAATTCTGTATTTGATGTTGAACACATCAAAGCTTGGTCGTTGTTTGAGAACAGTCTCCTGTTTTTCAGTTATTCCTAAACCTTTTAAAAATATATAGTACAGTTTTACTAACACTTAAAATGTACAGAAACGTTGCTTATGCAAATTCCGCTGTCAAAAATAGTATAATTTTCAGCCATTTCTTTAGGAAGTGCGCAAATACCATTATTTCACACCGAACCGCAAATGTACTGTACTCAAAATACATAACGCGTTAAACGACCACCTATTTGTATTCCATGAACGGTACGTCGCAAAATAAATCACTCATGAAAAATATTAAACCAGTAAATCCTGGGTTATAAAAAATAAAGAAATAAAGTTATAAAATCCCCAGGCAACACACGGGATGCACTCAATTTAATACATACAGTATTTGATTAATAAAAATACCGCGGCTCGGCACCGGATTCAGACATTACGTTTGTTCTGTACAGGCCGTAATCTGCGAAACAGCACAGCTTTGCAATGGCAACTCATCTTGTGCTGCCCGAGGTATAGGATGAAGCGGGGATAACACGGGATAGCTTCTTTGAAAGAGTTTTCATTCAAACAGAAGGTAGAGAGAAAGTGAATAGAAATAAAGCTTCATATGCAGCAGTAATAAATAAAAGCTGTCGCAAAATATCCGGTGAGTAGTAAAAATACCAGAAAATAATAAAAAAATAAAATAACACAATACTTTGGTGCCCTGAAATCGCGAGACGGGGCCGCGGCAGACCATGAAGGAGATGGCGGGACGACTTGGATGTCTTCCTTGGAAATAAGCTGTGGCACAGGATCGGGAAAAGTGGAAGGAGTTGAGGGAGGCCTTTGCCCAGCAGTGGGACATTTCAGGCTAGCTATAATAAAATAAAATAAACAGAACACCAGAATAAGAATGATAAAAATACCAGAGATATTAGGGTACTTAACGTGTCATGTGAGTTAAGTGTATGTATCATAATGGGATCTCCAATTGCAGTCTATGGAAGTTCCTTTTCCTGTCTTGAAAAGAGAGGATCCTCCCGAACAGACAAGCGTTGTCTGGTGGCAAATGCCCGAAGGATTTGGGCAAATCGTACATACAGAACTTTCGTCGTTGTTTGTATGTGGTGGTATAATTTTAGCTACATGTCTATCTATTCGTTTTATATGTATACTTGAATTTGTACTAAGAAGAAATGATCGGTTTATCTGATTTTCTTGATAAAGTTTTATCAGTTTTAGATGCTCAACAAAAAGATATCTACAACAAAGTCCTTAATACAAAATTTAATTCAAACAATCGGAAATAACGTGGTACTAGTATTTTTTGTCTTAATGGTGTTTATAGAGCTATATTGGGTAGCGAATTAAAACATTGACCCACTGAACTAAAGAAGGTCGAATGCCCGTATCTTGGCCAAGTAGACAAAGCTACGACTTGGCAGCTAAACAGAAACTGTTTTTGTTTTACAGTTACCGACATATTTTTCATTTACACACCCGTAGTTAGTTTTGGCTACAAACTTTGAAGAAAAAATGGAGCAGATATGAACAGCGTTTTCATTTCTAAGTATTACTACTGGTTTGATTTTAGTATTTTAACCGTACATAAATGTGCATACAGTTGCTTTTGTTATTCGACTACATGTTTTAGCTTTTAACTGAAAATTCGTGGACGTCATTTTGAAAGTTTACACCATTACCCGTTTACCACACTCCAACGTCCATCACTCGATGCCTGTCGATCAAATAGTGATTCATCAATCAATATTGAAGTGAAGCCATCCCAATATACGTCATTCAAAACGGTTTTAAATTTTCAGCATATTTTTGTGTCTACCTAGATTGAATACGACACAAAACTGATACACCATATTAAGGTTTCATTGATTCGTAAAACGGTACTTTGATATAAAGTGAACACCAAAATCTCTAAAACTTGCGCCAACATGGAATTTAATCCGTAACCTCTCGCTGAAGCAAAATAGCACAAGGCATTTCATAACCACGAATCTAACGTGTACAAGCAGAGCTCTTATTTGCATAAGCATAAAAGTGAAATTTCAATGACACAGTCGATTCTCAAGCACTCATATAGCAAGGATTACGCGGCTCAACGGTTCTGTGGAATGATTTAACGTTTTGGTTGTTAAGCTAGTGCAATACGTAGGCTCGGTTCAAATAAATTTGAAAATGAAAACAATATATCTAGTTTTAATTTCCGCGAATATTAGTGGGTTGCAGGTATGCACCTCCCTCCCGCCCGCTATATTATGCACATGCAAGATTACTGGGCAAATGCAAGGATTTTAAGCACATGCAGGAAGGCAATGCAAAACCCAACACCATTACCGACACGTGTTTCGCCTCTCCACGAGGCATCCTCAGGGGACGTGTTGACTCGCTGACCAACGTGCAACTCAACGGTCAGCGAGTCAACACGTCCCCTGAGGATGCCTCGTGGAGAGGCGAAACACGTGTCGGTAATGGTGTTGGGTTTTGCATTGCCTTCCTGCATGTGCTTAAAATCCTTGCATTTGCCCAGTAATCTTGCATGTGCATAATATAGCGGGCGGGAGGGAGGTGCATACCTGCAACCCACTAATATTCGCGGAAATTAAAACTAGATATATTGTTTTCATTTTCAAATTTAAAATGGATTTCCGCAAAGTAACGCCTGACTCAATCAATTCGGTTCAAATATTTTTTGGGAGTATTTAAGGGATGGTATTTCTTTATTTACATAAATCCCTGGTAGACTGTTGATATGCTAATATGATGACTTATCAGCAGAGAATACAACTGTCAATTTATCTGATAATACTGAAATAAACAATGATGAAGAAACAAAAGTAAGTAGAAACGAAATGAGAAGAGGAAATATTTTATTCACAGCTGACACACCGCATATTGTTCAAGCCCAAAGTTTCTATTACTTCATAAGACGTAGGAGGAGACAAATATCTCTGAGAAATTAGTTTGACGGTACTTACCTACAAATTGGGATTTGAAGGGTTCCAAAGCTTACTTAGTCCGGGTAAGTTGTTGAAGATTAGCACACTCCAGAAATATATTTGTAATTTATTATATTCCATTAGTTTATAGTTCGGTGAAATTTAAATTGGTCTCTAGAGGCAGTGACTGTGTGAATATATTCGGCACCAATATATTTCCTTTAACTGCTACACTTAAGTTAAGTGCGTTGTATTTTATTATTTTGTCACTGTAGGTCTGTTACTCTCGAACACAAAGGATATTAGAAGTAAAACGGGTGGATTTTAGTCAGTAAGATACTCCCTTTCACTCTGCCCAGAGCAGAAGAAGTCATTTCCTGATTTCACATTCATGAAAAAAGGTCTGTTACTCTGTTGCGGAATTTGTTTGAAAGAGTCACCATGGCCCTGGAAGGCAAAGGCCATTAAGAACACAGATTCTGATGGGTTTTAGATAGTAGGAGTCTGACTCCCTTCTGCTCCGTCCAGAGCGGAAGAAGTCATTTGATGATTTCCCATACACATTAAAAAAGGTTTACTACTTTCTTTTTTTACGTATTTCTGCCAAACTAACTTAAGGGTATTTGGTTGGTTTTATTCTAGTCTAGAGTCTTTTTTACACAAAGTAAATAAGTACCGGGGAATTAAACACGGAACGTAATTAATTAATTATTTACACGGAAGATTCAAAATTTTGAGGAACAAAAAACTACAAAGTAAAATTGCACTAATTTGCACACGGCTGAAAGAGACACACGGACTGAAAAATAAAGAGTCAGGTGCAAATTTGAAACTCCTATTACTTCGGCCGAGCGAAAAACAGCCTTTACAATACGGAACGATGAAAATACCTTTTTTTTCAAGTCCTTTTTAAAAGCGCACAAACGCCAACAGAAAATTTTATGAATGCTCCAAGTTTGTTCTTATTGGTTATATTTTTTTGAATTTAGCCTTAAACTGTGCCGTTCTAGACTGTCCCTGAGCGGGAATTTTCTGAAGAATAAGCCTTGGGTTTCCTATTACACCGGAGTGCAAAGGAGATAAGAATATTGTACCGTTATTAAAAGAGGAGGGTTTTTATTCAGAATAGAGATTTTTCTTCTAATATAAAGGAAGATAAGACACTGGGCATTATGTTGTTCTTCAAATGAAAGGAATTAGCATGTTGGTTTTTCTTTTGTATTAGCAAAATAACAATATTGAGTTGTTTTAGTGCTCTGATGATTGTTGTTATCTCGTTTTCTTTGACACAAATGTTTTTATTGTTTGATTAGTGCTCATTTCACTTATTTTGAGTACAGTGCAAAGCATACGATTTTGCACTGCAGAACGCCTGAAATAATTTTATTAGTGTAAATTTCTCAATTAGGGTCTTTTCCTTTTTGAGAAGTTTTGAAAGAACCAATATAACTGCCGACGTTTCTCTAAATACAGAGTGCATAAAATAATCATTAATATTGAGGTATACCACCTATGATTGTAAACTTGTAAAAACAATAAACATCGGCGAGAAGCATTCCTTACAAGCGGTGTTTCGAGATATGACAAAAAATATAACCGTTTAAAGTGAAATTATTTTCATCATTTTGAGGCGCCCGGTTCTTTGAAAATGAATGGTATGCTATCTTTTTAACTTCCTTACGCAGATATATTTTTCTAGGAAGTTCTGAGATTGCATTTTTATTCCTCATTGCTGATATAGTAGAAATAACAAAATTTATTAATTTATGTAGGAACATAAGTAATTAAGCAGGTTATTTAATCGGAAGTGAATAAGAGTGACTATACTTTTTTATTTTCAAAATAATTTGACGTTCAAAAGTGCCTTTTAATGGTCTAGTTGAAATAAATGAATTGACTTTGACTTTTCTTTATTAGTTTAAATGTTCACAATTAGTACCTACTAAATGTTCACATAAAAATTGGACCAACAGCATATTTTATATATGTTCATAAGTACTATAAATTTAAGGCTACTAAAAAGTTCGACAAGGAAGTAGCCTGTGGTATCAGCAACATTTGGCTGCATTGCTTTATTCCGGCTTCAAGGGTTTGTGTGTCGAGGAAATTACAAGTATTACGGTCGACTAACGATACCTTTACCATACTAAGAACTTTTTCATATAACAAGATGAAAATGATGACGTCAATTTAATGAGACGCGTCAACGGATCAGTTTAATAAGATAAAGTTTTAAAGACAGTATTGCAACATTTAAATTTAACAACAATGTTCTTAGGTAACATGAAACTATTCGCCTTGGACTTTAAAGGTTGGGATAGTGTATGTAGGGCACAAACTATGTTGACGTTTTCAACTTGTTAGTCTAGTTGTAATATAATAATAAACATAAAACATAAACATAAACATTGCATAATGTGTCTTATTAGTGTCTAATAACTATACTCTCTGGAAAATATGTTATGACCTAAGCCGGGGCATGGTTTAGCCGTGTGCCAAATTATACAAATCCGTTCAGCTTTTGAGGTCTGAAGAAGGTAATAATGAATCAGACAAAGTTACTTTCATATCTATACTAGTATATTATAAAGCTGAAGAGTTTGTTTGTTTGCTTGAACGCGCTTATCTCAGGAACTACTGGTCCGATTTGAAACAATCTTTCAGTGTTACATAGTCCATTTATCGAGGAAGGCTATAGGCTATATATCATCAAGCTAAGACCAATAGGAGCGGAGCATTCATGAAAAATGTGACGCAGACAAAGTTCAGTTTCTGCGGATCAGTTAGAACATTATGAAAATATAGATCAATATAAAAAAAACTATCGTGTGCTGATGGCGCTGTTGAAATCTAATTATTTATTTATAAAGTCTCAATTGCTACCCGTCTAATAGGTGGAGAGCAAAGATTTTTGCCAGCCAAGAAATTACATTTAAAAATTTCTCTTTGTAATAAAAATCTATTCTTCTAAAAGCTAGGTCAGCAGTAACAATAATTGAAAACAACAACTAATGTTCGACCATTCTTCCCAAGAGCCAGACTAACCCATTTTACTCCGACAGTGTAATAAGGCGCATTTTACTATTATGTTTTTCTTTCATTACAAAATCGTAATAGAACTGAAAATGCAGGCCGTAATTTTTTTATTTATTTTTGTACTATAATGAAACAAAAAAACCCTTAGTAGTTTAAAATTTTGCTTACTACACTACCGATATCAATAATTTTTTATCTTTGTCTTTCGTAGGGTGCTAGAAAGAAACAGAATTGGTTGCGTAACGCAGGTGTAAACAGTGAAATGATTCCATTTTTCTGGCGAAATGCTGATGTATTTTGCAACGTTGCTTAAAACAAGGGCAAATCATAATCAGGAGAGGTGCATCAAAATGAAAGAGTAACCTTGAATTGAGTTTTTTCATCAGCATACATAAACTGACTGCTTGTTTCATAAGAAGCCTATAAGAATAATTTAACGCGCAGTCAAAAATAAGTATCCAATTATTTTTTTATATATTTCAATCGACAACGATGCGGATGATTTTTTTGTAAGTGTATTTACCAAAAATAAGTCCAGAAATGTACACAAGTAGGTATATCTAACGAGCAGACTTATTATAGTCATTATAGTGTGTTGCAAAATTCCTGTAGGTACATAATAATAGTAACCCTGCCTCTTAAACTAGGCTAATTTGTATTTAAGAGACAGTGTGAAGCTTATAAATTTACCATTATTTATACAAGTGAACAGTGTCCATCGATTTTAAGATTTTTTTAGTTAAGACTTTTTCTAAATTTCTTGTTTTAGTAGTTTTTGTTTTAGTATTTCTTGTTTTAGAAGTTTTTGTAAAGGTAAAACAAAATTTGAAAAAAGTTTTTTTGTTCGTATTAATGGGTATTGTTTTTATAAATTCCAGCAGCGCCCCGCGGTTTTATCCGCGTAGTTCCCGTGGGAATATGGGGATAAAATATAGCCTATGTAACTCAGGGTGAATGTAGCTTTCCAATGGTAAAAGAATTTTTGAAATCAGTCCAGTAGTTTTTGAGTTTATTCTTTACTGGCAGCACCCCGCGGTTTTACCCGCGTAGTACCCGTCCCCGTGGGAATATGGAGATAAAATATTGCATATGTTACTTGTGGAAAATGTAGCTTTCTAATGGTAAAAGAATTTTTGAAATCGGTCCAGTAGTTTTTGAGCCTATTCATTACAACCAAACAAACAAAATTTTCCTCTAGACATACAAAAATATAAAAATACAAATCTTTCCTCTTTATAATATTAGTATAGAAATAGATCAGCATTAAATCATACGACCTGGTACAGATAGCCTTGACTCCAGTCGTAATACCTAGGGGATGGCTGGTGTCTTGTTAACCTTATAGAAACATTATTTATTAAGTTCTTTTAAGGCTGCTCTCACTGTGAAAGTAATACGTATCTACTTCAAGGCCTTATCTAGAAAGCATATGACAGTAAGCTGACAGTTGATCGCCTGAAAGCTTTCACAGACAGGTGCGATGCGACAATGCTAGATTTTTCAAAAGAGTTTTTTCTAAAATGTCCCAATGACAAAATAGCACTTTTTATTTTAAAGTTTCATCGCATTGTTGTCATATTGCCGCATTGCATCTATCTGTAGCAGACTTTAAGCACTTTCTTTAATAAAAAGGTTTAATAACCCGTTAAATTCTTCAACAAAATTTTATTTATCCGCTTCTTACTTTATTTCACGAATATTAACATTCATCTTTTCCTCAGCATCAACTTTTCATGCCGCCGTTTTTCCACTAATTAACTTAGCAAAAAGTTCAAAAATAATTCAGTATTCTTGAAAACACTTCGGGCTAGGGTTTGTTGGTTGCAGTATTTGGTTCAGAGCGTCTCTAGTGGGTATCCGAAGCGACCTTTCTGTATTCTCAAGGGATCCATACATTTTCCTGAATAAAATGTTGCCCGGGTTCCGTGGTCGCGAATAACAGTCTCATGTGTTGTTAAATGTTTTATTAATGGCTTTTATTTTATTATGCTCGATAAGTATTTTAATTGTATCTGCAGCTGGAATGCTTCAAGGCATTGGTTTTTGCAGGCAAAAATGTACAATGTAAAAGCTGCGATGTAATTTTTGACTGATGTAAAAACCTGTTTGGTCGTAAGCGCGTAGAATTTTCGTTGCATAATTTTCAGAAAGAGTGTCACTACGCTTAAAGATTTTTCAAAGTATGCCATTCCCTTTTTGTGTTCAGTTTCTATTTTAAAAGAAACAGAAGCCAGAAGCACAGTTGCTTAAACTAATTTCTCTTTCTTAACAACCCACATTATACCTTCATGTCTGCGTTTTCCAAGACGTCCATTAATGTATAGTAATCTGAAGATTGCGCAACTGGGTCCTATCCAAAACCATTAGCTAAGTAACAATTTCCTTGATTTTCTCCAAGTGACATTTTACTGACCTTCAGGAGGGATCTCAAGGTTAAATACATCTCTTACCACATTTTGAAGCCATGTTTGTACTACATAAATAATTCCAATAATGTTTGCCCAAAACTGTAGAAGGGTATCTAAGTAGAACTATGACAAATTTCTATGCCCAGTATCTCAAAGGGTCCTTGAAGTGTATTGTATCTAGATACCCTCAAAATATAAGTGACCTATTTCTCTAAGACCATGCACACTACACGTCTTACGTCTACAATGCTACGTACGCTTTAAACTAAGCACAAGAAGCTTGGGAATTAAATTTCGCTACTGCCAAGCGATGTCGGCACGCTGCGCACAAAATATGGGCTAGAGTTCTAGAATGATCTGGAATTTACTGGATACAACCGCTCTGAACCGGATACAGTTTTTCGCTTGAGGGTATAGCAGTTTTTTTTTGTTCTTTCACAGATATCGGAAGTGAATTGTTAAAATCTTTCGCTTCTTTTTGAGTTGAAGGGTTCAGAAGAAGATTGATAGGATCGTATCGATGAGAATATGGAATGTGGAACATAAATAATGCCAGCATTGGTGATGAATTATGGAAACCTGTGTGAATTAAATTTCACATTAATTATCCACTCGGTTGAAGTTATAATTTAACAAATTCTCTGCCGCGTAGGTCATCGGTGACCTCACCTGAACTAGATCGAGACGCCGCGTAAGGCATCAGTGACCTCAAGGTAGACCTAAGTTTGAAACTGATTTGTGAGTCGTAGGCCATTATTACCGAACATTTCTCTATAGCAGGTGACCGGAATGGCGCTGTAGACCAATCCTTCAGTATGGTTTCTGAGTAATCGTAAATTTGTTAAAAATGTGGGTGAAATTGCCAAGCAATTAAGAAAAAACAAGGCATCCATTATGAATCGTGTTTATTTGTAATAACTATTGAACAGTTAGCTACTACATTATTAAAAAAAACCTTTACAAATAACGGTGAGATTTATTGAAGCATTGTAGGCAATAATATATTGCAAGCGCTTACAGACGACTGAGGTGTGGGGGTGACCGGAGGCGTGCCCTACCCGGCGGCGCCTCCATAACGAATATTCACTTTTAAGTATTACAGCGCCGCGTAGGTCAATTATGACCTCACGAAGTTTTTTTGAAATATTTACGGAATCCAGTTGCAGATCAAAACACTTCATATATAAAAATGTATATTTTGATCTAACGCTTATATTTCCACCAAAAAGTTTTTTTGTGTTTTTCATCTTTTATACTACCGGCAGAGAACGTGTTAAGAAGATATAATTAAAATTGAATCTAGTAGTGTTTCTTTGCTAATAACAACAGAAAAGAAAGATTCCTCGCTGACACGTAGGTACATGACAATTAATTAGGAAAAGCAAATTACTTACAGGCCTCACAATCAATCATGTTCTATCATCCCTTAGAAGGCCATAGTTGAAATATTCTACTTGTTTCAACATGATGCGTTCCTAATTTTATATACTTTCACTACATAGATACTTAATCAGCTTATAATATTGCCACTAAATTATAAATGATATTTAATTTGTTAAAAATGTTTTTGGTCAGAATATTAGAATTTTCTTTTTTTTTAGTTTTAGTCCTATTTCGTATGGTACAGTGTATTATTCCAATCATATGAGAAGGTTGTTATCGGATGGCCGATTGCTCGCCATCCGCACGCCCGCGCCTACGGTGGCCGGGAATCGCGCTGCGACTCCTGACGTCCGGGGCGTCTTTTGTTACTGCGGCTGGGGCGTGAGGTTTCACTCTCCCTCAAGCGGTCTGCCTCCTCCTTCGCTAGCATTACGGCTTCGCAGGAGGAGGTGACTGCTTATAAGCAGTCTAGCCGTTTGCGGTTCAATAAAATTATTGTTTGACATGGAAAGCTGTCTGTCTGATCACACAATCCAGGTACTAGGTACTATGATACGTTCACTGTGTCGATAGCACAGAGGGCACGAAGGAGCATAGAGGACTGCCCTGCTTGGGCGGATCATCGCAAAGTCCTCGTTGAGGGGATCGGCGGCAGCAACACCTCGCTTTCGGCCCTACTTCAATCCATGGATTTCGGAGCGAGAAGGCAAAAGGTGCCCTGCAAAGAGCATACCTACAAGTGCGGTGGTAGTGGGCCCGTACACACAGTGCAAGTGAATAAGAGTGTGTAAATCAGTGGTAATTTTGCCTTGCCCTGCAGGACATCAAATCTCCCCTTTGTGAGGGGAGAGAGTGGAATGTGCTCAACCAGTTAAGTGCGGATTGTTGAATGTCACCGCCCCGAATTTATTGCTTCGTTTATCGTTTTCAGACCAAAAATTCGAAAGGTAAAATTACCACTGGGGTACCACTGATCTATGTGCACATACTCTTGAGTTGTTCGAACAAAAGTGATAACTTTAAAGCTAGACGCGGTCCTTATAATCCAGCTGCTCAACTTTATTATAAAGCTCAACTTAACCAGTAAAATTAAGAAAGTTCTATGTTATAGCTCTTTCGAGCCTTAATGTCAATTTCACGTAATTGTTTCCTACATAGAATTTAATTAATAACTAGAAAACATCATCATTTACTAACTCCTTACTGATAAAGTAAGTAAGATGTTTTTAGAATAAAGTAAAAATAATAAACACCTTTTGAATACAAGATAACATTGCCTATGAAACCGTTTATTGGTAATACATAAAGAAAGTTATAGTAACCAATAAACTAATAAGTAAAAAAATTGTGCCACAAAATCAACACAAGTACTTTTTAGAAGGAAAACGAGTCAATCACAAGAATCGAAGTCATAGAGACATTTTGAATTGTATTGAGAAGACCACAGCCTGCACGCTTTTCTTATCTTGTAATCGTATACATAATGTTACGAGTATATGTGTGTGTGTGTGTGTGATGTTTTGTATTCGTCTTTATTTACCGATTTAACTAGTCGATCCGTTAAATCTGTAAATAAAGACGACTACGAAACAGGAAAATTGGAAGTAAATGGTGAATTGTAGGTAAATTGTTAGATAATTTGATTATGACCAGAACAATTTATATAAATTAATTATTTTATAAAATACAAAACACGCCTGTCATATCAAAAAGTGAACTAAAAAATTGAAAACAAGAAGGATAATAATCGTTTCATTGTAGTCGGGATCCTATAAAAAACTATACAAAGGAACGACTGCGATTTAGTTAATTTTTACCTATACGTAGTCGTCATTTTAGTGAAAACAAAATATTTTCTTATGAGCCGCGCGTCCTATTTATTTTTTCAATTTTTCACTAGCTCATGTTAACTGAGATAACTCAACGCTTCTAACAATACCACATTACATACATTGATATCAGTTTAGCCGTTTAAAAGTTATGGTGAAATAAATAAACTCACAAACATACATGCATACATGAACCCTGAAAACATAACACTCCTTTTTTGGGCAGTTGTGTAAATAGAAACTACTGCAGTAGAGTTCTGGAATTCACACTACAGCTGAAAATAACTGCTTTTAGATAAAACTATAGAACGAGCTAGAACTAAAATAACTATACGACGTAAACTGTCACCCATCTTAACTAGGATAACTATTAATCAACAACACTAATCGCACAATTTATGCAAACACTACTAAGCCATCATATTGCTCAAATAAAAATCAACTTTGTTCTCTTCTTGGTAAAGTTTAAAGTTGAACAAAGCTATGGGGATAAAAGAAAGGTAAATTTCCCCTAGAGAATTTGCATAGACCAATTCAAATAGGTTTTTTTACCCTTTTTTTCAGTCGAGTCCATTGCCAACATCGTTAAAGTTTCGTTAATTATGAAGAGTTCTGTTATTCAGTTTATTATTTGTTCTGGCAGGCAAATATTGAATTTAATTTAATAAAATAACTTTTTTACCATGTAAACATTTTTAGGTTAACCGTTCTGATATATTTTATAAATTGGTGATCCGGGTTGTTACAAAAAAAAAGTACATTTTGGGAGCTCAATTTTATTTCGTGGAATACGATACGGCTCTATACGCGTGTAAAGTTCTAGGTACAATAATAAGTAAACTTTTAATTTACAAAAATAAATATACAACAATTCGAAGCTGGGAATATATTAGGTTTGCCAAAAACGAAAAAAAAATGAAAACACACTGCACTAATAAACCTCAATAATACAAAATATCACGCAATCATAAAAAAGTGTTTTTATGCTTGGGGCTATATATATAATTTTAGTTCTCCAATGTCAAAAAAACAACCGGCTAAGTCTGAGACATACTCGCACAAAGGGTTTTCGTACGATGAACTGAAAAAAAAACAGTGGCAATTGGAAAACGCAGATAAATATTTTAATTGTCTACCATTATACATTATTACTAGCAGTGCCCGCGGACTCCGTTCCCCGTTAGAAATATTTTTGTCCCGGCCCGTTTGTCCCGTGGAATACTTCAGGTTAAAAGCAGTTATTGTGAGTTTTTGGTAGGAGATAGGCATATGCTATCGCGGACTTTTTTACAGATTTTGATACGTTCTTTAATATTGTAGTACATTGTTTTATTCTATCCTCAATAGTCTCCGCAGCGCACGCGATGAAAGCAATTTTTTTACAACTCGGATTATATGATTCAAGTTTAAGTAATGCGTAATTAATTTTGGAAATTCTTATAGCCTATATGATACTCCACAATAACGTAGCTTTCTATTGATGAAATAATTTTGGAAATCGGTGCAGTAGATCCAGAGATTACTCCTTACAACGTCACAAACTCACAAACGTTAACTCTTTATAATATTAGTATAGATTACAAGTGGAGGCTCAGTAATAGGGTTCCGTTAGTTACTCATCGGGTACGAAACCCGTGCTTACATGTATCTTTTGAAAATTAAACAGCAAATCACGGTTATTGTATTTTTTATTTTATACTAGCAGTGCCCCGCGATCACCCGCGTAGTACCCGTTCTCGTGGGAATACGGGGATAAAATATAGCCTATATTACTCAGGGTGAATGTAGCTTTCTAATCGCGAAAGAATTTTTGAAATCGGTCCAGTAGTTTCTGAGTTTATTCGTTACATGCAAAAATACAAATCTTTCCTCTTTATAATATTAGTATAGATATAGAAAACAACGTATTACACAATGCGCACTCCCTATGTAAATAAGCCTAGCAAGGAGCCCGATATAATAACACTCGCTTTTCTCTAAAATCCAAACTAATGTCCAAGACACTGGCTGAGTAGTTAGCATAGTTATAACATGAGTTATCTTACTATGTCGGTAAGTGTGCTGAGCTTACATTCCGTTCTCAGGGTATCAGCTGGTCCAGTCATAAATGTCGTCTGTAACGGCTAAGTACCAACAGCGAATGTTCATGAAGGTAGGGATGAGAAATATGGAGCTGGATAGTATCCAAGAGGAGAGGATGCAGTAGATGATGCGGAAATAAATGAAACTGTTTAGAAACGTTACATGACACGTGTGTTTTTTATGAGACTGACACATATAGCCGTACGTATTCAGTGTGAGTTATTTGTTTGTTATGTTATTTTAAAATTGATTATTTTCTCCGTAAAGGAGGTTTCCCATTTTCTCATTGCTACATGAAGATACAACTATTGAAATACTCAAAAATACTTTAGTTTCATTACCCGACAACTTCTTAACTAGTTTGCAAACTTTTGGTTCTATCACATCATCGAGGAAATCAATTCAAAAACACCATAAATTAGTCAAGCTGCCGTAAATTTTACGGCTAACTAGAGATTAGCATTGGACTGTAAAGAGCATAAACCGTGAAGCGTTTGACACTAACACACGAAATTCATGATTTCGATTTTAAGCTTCAGTTTTTTTGGGTTGCGTGCAATTATTTCCAGTCTAGTTACAAAACATGTCGCTTTAATGTATGTATGAACGTTTATTCCTAAAGGTTTATTTTTTATTTTTTTTCGTTGTTGTCCACCTTATGATTCGGGTGCTCCAATTCAAAGTATTCTACTTGTTCTAAGTTTTTTTTTTTTTAATTCAATCTTTAATCCCGTTTCCTACAAAGCCACTCAACAACGCCTAATTAAAAGCACTAACTGTACAATTCATTCACCAAATAGAAATAATAAATCTCAAACCGACCTTCCCTTACCACATTAATTAACTTCCAAATTCGGAATAACTCGAAACAATTCACAGGAATATAGACAAATATAGTATAAGCAAAAAACCGCAGACAAATATCTCGTGAGAGCTGTTACGAATTAAAATCATTCTGAAGTTTTGAAGCTCAGGCGGAATTTAGCTAAACCTAATTTATTTAGCCACACCAGGAGACACGGTTTTCGTATTACTCGAGCTACGTTTCAAATGTCAAAATAATGTCACGTTGACATCTAGTTTGCGAAGATAATTGGTGAATGTTTATTTTGGAATAGAATCCACTCGTTCGAATAACTTTTGGTGGAAGGGTTACTGAATAAACAAGCTCGTGATTTAGAAATTAACGATTTCGTTTTGGGGTAGGTAAACAAAGATCTTGGATTCATGGCGTATTTATATAACGTTGTAGGTTATTTAATCTAGAAACTGTTTTAGCAGAAATATCTAAAATTGATAGAGTCACGCGTTACTTTGCGGAAATCCATTTCAAATTTGAAAATGAAAATAATATATGTAGTGGTAGTGTCTATTATTTTCAATTTCAAATTCAGAAATATCTAAATAGCTGTTGAAATAAAAAGAATATAAAGTTCATCGTATTCTGGATTGAGGAAGTGTAAATATACCCCCATTGAGAAGGCTGTTCGAATCACAAACACACTTTAGAGTGAAACAAAATAAATGGAACCTATTTAAACACTTTCCACACTTTAGAAGAAAATAAGTCAAACAACAAACAGTGCGTGAAGTCAGTTTACCCGCGCAGTTAGTTTAAGCATTAATTATATCTTAGCCAAATTTGGGAGGTCTAAGTAAAATGGTGATGAATGCGTTTAAATTAATGTCAGAACGCAGAATTGCCTTGTTTAGACACAACAACAAAATTTATGTGTACTGTTACGTCACAATTTGAAATTTGCAAATTGGTTTGGTACATTCTAACGTTTAAGTGCGAGTTAGTTAAAATGAGTGAACGCGTTTCATATTTTGTTGAATTGAAGTCATTTGTTTTTGGGATTCTACCTTAACATAACATAACATAATCAGCCTTTTAATATTCCCACTGCTGGGACACAGGCCTCCTCCTCTCTAGGAGAGGGAATGGGTCGTAATCCACCACGCGGGCCCAGTGCGGGTTGGTGAATGTCACATGTCTTAGAAATTTGGTTTTAGGATTGCATGATTCTACCTTATTTGGCTTTAAGGATTAGTGATTCACTGCCTCTTTTATAGCTTTGAGCGAGATTGGTTAAATAGATAATCTACTTTAGAAGCAAAACATAACTCTTCTATTATCCCAAGTTACATCAGCCAGCGCAAAACGTCTTCTTATTCATCCGTCTTTTCTTTTACATGTCCTCCATAAAAAATACATCATTCTTCTTTCACATAAACATTATATTTTACATCATTGCTAAATCCAGTCACATTATTATAATAATTTTCATCTGCACTATTGTTCTAAAATTGGACCATAACCACACTATCGTATTTAACTGGTATTGAAAACGAATCCAATACTCCAATTTGTCCGTTGAATATTGAATTATTTCATTCCGTCGCTCATTGCGGGGATGGTTTATATGTTAAACATCATCCGACTAACCTCTTATCAAATATTTTGGAGTCGGCTTACAGTAGAACTAACTACAGTGAAGCTGAATACTCGTACCAGTGTATTCATCATCATCAACAGCCTGTTGCAGTCCACTGCTGGACATAGGCCTCTGCAATTGCACATCACTTAGATCTATTTTCGGCTTCTCACATCCAATTTCTGCCAGCCGTCCTGCGCAAATCGTCACTCCACCACGCCTGAAGACCAGTATATTATTTACTAGTTTTTGCCCGGAAATTCGAATGCGCTTATCCCATTTTTCCCGTTCCCCTGCAGTCTATAGCATTACCAATTAATGTGGCTATCAAATACAAAAATGATTTACCAAATTCGACCGGGAGTTCCACAGATACGTGCGTTCAAACAAACTCTTCAGCTTTATTAGTAAATTGATTCTGCAACACGAACTCAGCTGGATACGGATTGTCTAGAAGCCGACCCAAATATAGTTGGGAAAAGGCTAGGCAGATGTTGATTCATGCAACACAACACACGGACTTGATGACGACGAATGCCATAGGCTTTCTGCCATTCCACCAAGGGAGGCAGTCAAATAAAATGGTAAGTGTACCCTAACAAATTATTATAAATGCAAAAGTAAGTTTGTTGTTTGTTTGTGTGTTTTGTTTATTTGCAAGTGCGAAAGCCTGGGCCCCTGAGAGCGGCAAATACTTAGATTAATTTCTTAGTTTGTATTTAAGTCTGAAATAAAAAGATTTTTTTTATTTATATGTTAGTTTCTCGGACGTGGTTATAACATTCACATGAGGTTCAAGAGTTCAAAAATGTTCAAAGATGACTAGTTTTTGCCTGGCCAAAATTCTGAACGCCATTTTATTCCAAGTAGTGATAGTACCTAATTATATATTTTGGACCATCGTTTATCACCGTACCATCCGACATGAATTTATCCGTGAATTTTTATTTCTCATATGCTAAGAGGGTATTCCAGACCCCCTAAATACCCCTCTTATATTATTATACGCCCATGGTCTTCACGTCTTAACGGATTTGAATAATTTTTTTTTTGGGGGCACTGGCAGACCATGTCCTGAATTAGAACATACATACTATACTTTTTAAGGTAAAAATATGTTATAGGGATAATTCAGTGATAATTTCAGACTTTCACGAGTTCGAAGCCGCGGGTGGCAGCTAGTTTAAACAAAATAAACAGATGTACATTCATATTTATAATACATGTAGGTATGTATTTTACAAGGAATGCCCACTGATGTGACCACCACAGTACATTTACACGATTATGGGAAATGTATCCAGATTTTTTGGCTACCTGAAAGAAGACTTACATTCTTACTGACGAATTTGCAAACTGGAATCCACTCATGGTTTGTTAGAACATGGCTTTATACGGATTACAGAGACCCCAGGGGCTCGGAGAGAATCTAATTTAGCTATAACGCAATTTGTTGGGTCTGGCGTAATGTCTTCGGCGCAAGTCGGGGGCGAAATCGGAGAAGTATCGCTAAAGGGACACAGGTGAACAATTATATCTACAGCCAGCTTTATTTTTAAGACGTTTTTTTGACTCGAACTGTCCCTATTTGAAAGGATTGAATGGGTTGGTAATTCAATTTAAGTAAAGGTTGCTGGATTCTTTTGTTTTTGTTGACAGCAAGGATTTCTTTGGCAAAGTAGTAGATTGAAGTTGTAATAACTTCAGTTATTTGTGATTTATCTGGTAACCGTGGCCACAAATTAATATTTTAACACTGATATGGAAAGAAATCAGGGAAGCTTTTTTCCTGCAGTGACAAGTTGAAAAAAATTCAATAATAATCAATAAATAATAAAATTACGAGAAGTCAAAATGCGAAGCTCGCTCTGATCATATTAAGGTTAATGAACGTGGAAATTATTTTAAAAGGCATACTCAATTATTTAAGTATGATTGTAATGAATATCTATAAAATAGAATATTTGTTTTAATTTATATGCTCCAAATAGATAAGATGAGAGACAGGAGCCCGTAGCTAGACAATAACTCAAATAACTGCCGCATAAGTCGATCTTCATGGTTAAGCAAACCTTGCCGAGATGGTCTGTGGATGGGCGAACATCTTCCGGGCTTCGTAAAGCTGTTGGTCTCGGCTTTCATTTGTAGATCTTTAATAGACGTTACTGGTAGTCAGAAGCTAAAAATTCTGATACCAGCTCCCCTAGCCAAGTTACAAACGTTTCGTGTCGAATTCCGTTCTCCAATCAGTAACGCCTCGGTGTCAGCAACTGTAGACAACGATAAGTCGGTAGCCGTGTGGACGCGCCTGAGTCCGCCGCTCGTTCTACAATGTCTTAAAAAAAAACGACTTACTCTTTAGTCTCTGGTGATCGTTCCTGTAAACGTCAAACAGGTTAAAATCTAAACTCTGTTTAAATACTTTAACCATTCAATTTAAACATTTTAACAAAGGATGTAGCGTTGATCATTGTAGAAACGATAACAATTTATTCTATCATTTTGAACGATGTGAACTTGGCTACGAATTTTCTGTTCGTTTGTTCTAACCACGTCACTTAACGTTGAAATGATTTCATTCTCATACATTTGATTCGTTTTCGACTAGCGTTAACGATTGCAGATTATCAACTTGGCTAGGCAATCTTTCAAGGAATATTGCGCCTTCGTCACTAGGTTTTAGTGTCCAGATAGGCAATCACTCAGTGTCAAATAATAATACTCAGCTGCACACATCATCATCATCTGCCTAGCCTTTTCCCACTAAACATATTGGGTTCGGCTCGCAGTCAAACCAGATTCAGCTGAATACCAGTATTTTACGTGGAGCGGCTGCCTAAAAGACCTCCACAACCCATCAATCGGGTAACACGGAACTTCTTGGCAAGACTGTAGTCAGATTTTCTGGCTTCTGAAAACCTGTAACAGATACACATAATCCAGGACTAACGACTTAGCGTCTTTTCCGAGGCATCGTCACCCATCCACAGACCAATCTCGGCAAGTGTTGCTTAACCTAGAGGATCCATCTGTGCGGCTGTTATTTCTGAGCCACGAGCTCGTCACATAACCATAGTTGGGAAAAGGCTAGGCAGATTAATAGATGCTCCAAATAGGTCATCTATAATTAGTTCTACAGCACCAAGTCTAGCATTCAATATTCTTACTTACATAGATTCTATGTTTGTTACTAATGTAGCTTACCTACATTATAAATACCTACATTAGTAACAAACATAGAATCTAAGTAAGACAGAGAATTTATGTATCCTGACTAGCGAATAATAACTTGTAGTAAGCTTAGCATTAATCTAATCGAACATTGGAACAAGATATAGATTAGTGAGGAATAATTATTGTTTATGGAATAAATTAATCTGTTTTCTTCTTCGTGTGTCGTGGATAACAAATACGGTGGAGTAAGAGCTAATGAGTGATTAATACTCGTGTTTTGCTCGATAGATTTTTGTGATATAACTGTTATCTTTACTAATTTTATAGATAAGAGGAAAGATTTGATTGTTGGTTTGCATTGAATAGGCTCCGAAACTATTGAATCGATTTGAAAAATTCTTTCACTGTTGGGAAGCTACACTATCCCCAGGTGACATAGGTTATATTTTATATCCATATTCTCACGCAAACGCGACCTACACGGGTGAAACCGCGGGGCGCTGCTAGTCTTTACTATTCTTATAAAGAGGTAAAGTTCATGAGTTTGTGAGGTTGTAGGGGGTAGTATCTGGATCTTCTGAACTGATTTTGAAAATTCTTTTACTATTAGAAGGCTAAGTTAACTGTAAAGATCATTGGCTATTTATTTTATCCCTTTATTTCCGCGGGAACGGGGACAACGCTGGTGAAACCGAACAGAAAACTTAGTAGGTATTTTTTCTGATTTATTTACTTTAGTGTAAACAGGCGACACATTCAAAACTCAAAAATGCTAAATTATAAAACAATCTAAAATAATAATTTCATAAATAACCAGTTTTTAAATGAAAGCACTACACTCGTAAGATGGCCAGAAATTCTTCAATGTACGATGCAAAAGTTTTTAACCAAATGCGTATGTATATTCATTAGAATGAATACCATTTCAATATACATACCTGCATATGTGTAAGGTAAATAATATGTATATGCACAAAATGGAACCTGTATCTCTATTTATCAACACTCGCAATTTGTTCACGAGGTACAGCTAATTGACTAAAGGAATACCGTCTCAACGGATTTATATTAGCCAATCCGATTCTGGGATTTAAGGGAATCTTGTATGTACCTACGTTTGTGGATAATTTGATTGAGGTTGTTTCACATCGCTAAATTAGTGAGCTGTTGTGTTGATTTATTTTTTGTATTTGTCATCGTTAAAATTTTAATTGAAAAACGTCCACTGCTTGAAATAAATCTTCCTCACGTGTTTAAATTGAAAATCTACTACACATTCCGTAAGATTGTAAAAAATCTTTATTCGATTATAATTACTCGATTTGTTATGAAAAACAAAACAAAAAAAGTTTTGTACAGAATAAATACCATCCATATTCAATAGTTTCCAATATATCCATGTTATTGATAAAATCGTTTACAGTTTCAACCAAAATTTTACTATCTAACAGTGATTGTTAATTTCTGGTGATTTATCTATTTGCTGCAAGACAATATGTGGAACGCATGCACAGCGTTACAGCAACGAAAATGAGTCCCGCCAAGGCTGAACCACAGGGTATATTTCGTTGCGTTTCTATACCATTTATATCAGGAGTGGTAGAATCTTTAAATCGTTAAAACAAAACAAATAAAAATATAGGTAATTTTCCAAAAACTAATAATAACTACAGTAAAATAACATCCATATATTTGTAAACCAGTTCTGAACTAAACTGCGTTCCATATATCTATTTAAATTCTCAAAAGGTAATATATTTAAATACTAAAACCTCAAGAAACTGCTCAACATCTGGGTTCCCGAGCCAGACCAAACTAAGATAAACTCGGCTTACAATATAATTTGCTTGTTACCTTCAAACGACAAAACTTCTGCCCGTATATTAAAACATCTTGCGTTGGCATATACCTGGAATATAAAGAAATATAATATTATTTCTTGGGTTTAATTAAAACTTATACAATTGTGTAGAAGAGTATGAAGTTGGAAATTAGCAGTTGGTTTGAACTTCAAACAGTACTGTAGGCATTTTAATAATAATTCTTCTATAACAGAATTATGTAACAAAATGTATAATAATATGTAAATTAAAAACATTGTTCAGCTAAACAAAGTAAAAATATTTTTTTTCTTATGTCATTGCGTCAAAAGCATCATGTTAAGCTTTTGGTCTGTGGCAGTGGCCAGGCTGCCATTTGTGGCAGTGTTACGGATTATTAGTACCTAAAAAATCTAAAACCAGTGTTGCCAAGAACTACCTTTTTACACAGTTACTGGGTTGTGAAGGTCAGATCCGAAGAAAAGAATCCATTTTCACGATAAGGCGACCCCAATACAGGTAGGAAGAGGTTCGGCAAATAATGATGATTTCACTAATTTGCGTGTAGCACAGCGGTTAGTTATTAAGTTTGTTTGAAAAACGGTTATCTTTTCTATAAATTGAGTTTTTGGACAGCATAGCGTAGAAGAAAATACACATAAAAGTATAAATTAAATCCCTCTAATTCTATCTCAAAGTTCACCTTTACTTAATTGAATTCCAAAGTACGATCCTACTTAGATTTGAGATTAAAAAGCTACTACAATTAACTGACAACTAAATTATATCAAGAGGCATGAAGGACTCTAGATTTTGAATTGTTTATTGGAATAAGTAAAACTCTAGGGACGTTTTAATTCAAAAGATATCTTTTACACTTAAATTGTTGGGAGTATTTACTCTGCTAATAGACCATCTTGCTAGAATTCCATTTTGTTAAAATAATTTTCGTAGGATTATATAAATATTTTCACTTTTGTTTTAAAATATGTTTTTAGTAATAGTTTAAAGAAATAATACAAAGAGTTTCTGAGTTTTTGTGGTTGTTGTTGAATCTGAAAGCAATAGGCCTAATTAATTTTTTGAAAGACAGACAAAGATACGAAACATCTAAATAAGCTAGGACGATACAATAGAAAAACAGAACAATCGAAGAAAATTAGGTATTTTATACATACAAAGAAATATTTCAACCAAAGCCCTTAATCATGAGCTCTGCTATCTACAATCCGTAAGTCAAGCAATATTTCGAAGTATCAAACTAAAACTGATCCGATCGGATAGTCTTCTTATAAATGAATCATGAAGATAAATATATAACAACAAAAGAACCTTTAAAATAACAAAAAGAAAAATGAGTCACATTTTAACAAAGAAAACAATCGTCCAGGCAAACCAAAGTCAAGTTTCAGGAACTTATATATGTACTAGCAACTTTAACAGAACTATATATTAGCACATTGTATTCACAAAGAATAAGGTTAGTGAAAAAATAGATAAAGAAACTTCTATGAGGAACTTGGGATCAGTTGTAATAGACGGAATAAATTTGATAGAAGTTCAGCACTATGGCAACATAGTGTGGACAGAGTTGGGAAGTTTTGAAAGGAAAATTATCCTAGTGTGCGAATCACGTTTTTTTTTTAACTTTTTCTATGACAGTTTATTTTATTTCATACCGATGTAAGATTTAGTGTAAAAAAACTCAAAAAAATCACAGCAGTCGTATAATTATCAACTGCTAGTTTATAATTTGAATCTTATTCAATGCCATCTGTATTGTTTATTATTTGTTGATCTGCTCGTTTAAGTGAAAATTACCTAAATAATAAATAATTGATATGATTGGTTTTAGGGCCAGTTTTGGTACCTAAATTATGACAGCAAAGTTTTCTAACTTTCAAACACAATCTAGCTTTTGTGAGTTGTTTGCATAGATTTTCAGCAGCATTTTACCAATCATTCACTTAACATGATTGGTTTGTCATTTATGACGTGCCAATATATTTATTTCCCGAACCTGCTAGTTGTATGCGCTTATCATAACAATACAACAAATAATTATTTCATGTTTTAACCTCGACATTAGTAGTAACATTTTGCTTTTCATTAACATTTTCATCCCAGCCATTAATGGTTTTTTTTACCAGTCCTGAAATACGGCGTTACCGACCCATCTCACCAAGCATTCGACTTTAAAGACTGCTCACCATTAAAAAGACGTCAACCGCAAGTTTAACCCTCTTCATTCAAGACTTCGACAGTATTTTCTTTAGAGTCTATATTTCGACTGAAAAAGACTAGTACATTCAATGTGCCGTAGTCACGAGTCCAATTTTGGGTATTCCAACGCCTCGTTTAAGCTGACGTGGAATATTTTGGAGGGAATTTGTTGTAAATATTTATTTCATTTTAAGTTTCTTACAACTAGGTCGAGACACTTTTCAGAGTTTCGTAATGTATTTTGGTTTTGCTACTCTATTTCTATGAATCAGTTACTTATATAAAATTATCCCCTACTTTTAAAATGGTAAATTAATGTACTAACTTGTTCTGATGATAAGTAACTCAATAATATTTTCATGTAAGCTCACAACAGTACAGCATCACATTTTCCTTTGATGTAACAAAGCGACGATTAATAAATAATACAATCCGTGCTTTGAAATACTTACACTTGAAGTGAATTTGATGTCGCAAAACATCTTACATTAAACCCGCAAAATTCTATCCCTGTTCAGAAAATCTATCACTTGACCCAAAACTGTGCCAAAACGTGTTAGTAATTTTGATTAGAAAACTCTGGAGGCTAGTATTGGTCTAGGAACTTGGTATTGCCGACAAACTTTCAGAGGGCCATCGATTTTCTGAAACAACTCTGTTTTGGACACATTGTGTGGGTGTACAAGATGTTTCTTTAAGTTTGCTCAACTTTATCAACTAGTTAGTTTATTTTTTATGTATAATTTGCGTTGTATTGAGATTACGTTTCACACAATTATACGCTTCTAAAGGAACATTAACTAAACAAATTATATTGGAGTCTTCTTCGGGCGACTTAACACGGAATAAAATAACCGCACAACTGTTCAAAAAGAAAACACACATGAATTTACAATATATTCGTCAAAATTCTGAACGCAACAGCGAACAAGAACGTTAGCATTAACAACATAATATAACCTAAGTCTCAGGAATTCTAGTGCAGTTTCGACCTGATAAGTTTGCGCACCCACTTAGAAATTCGGAGGATACTCCTTAGCAAGATAATCGCCACGTGCCGTCTAACATTCTGAAGCCGTATGCACCCACAAATTCCCACCTTTGTGTCAACGTACACCACTCCGGTATTCCGGTTTTCTACGTGAAAGTCAATGGTTATTTAAACTCGTTCGTTTTATGTCACCTTTTGGTGCTCGACCGTGGGCTTCACTTTCAATAATTGGCTGCACTATATTGAATACTTTGCGAAGAGTAACGTTCATCTGGTTCATTTAAATAATAAATGTAGTCGGAATATCTTGACCAACAAAATGGAGCGTGGGATGAGAACACAAACAATCCGATCAAATATACACTTCACAATTATTTATTAACGTTCACTCAATATATTTTTCTACTTTGGAAGATTTATTTATGAATATTTCTGGTTAAATGAATCAGATATTCATTAAACAATGTTTATAGTTACATTTTCAAAGTCATATTTAGAACAGTTTTAAGGCTACTTAACCTTGGAACAGCGAAACTGACTATCCCGGCAACATCTATTGAAGTTCTAATCTCGTTTAAGCATGGGTCGTGGCTGATTAGGAATTAGTAGTTTCATAATTGAATTCTATCATTGCTGCAATCAGGTAAAATTGATTGGCTCTTCTTCTTTCCTCTCCTTCCGCTTGACGCAGGTAATCACCGGACACAGTTATTTCGTCCGTTAGGGAGGACGGTGAAGTGTCTGCTTTGCGGCAGCGTCTTCTCACTGCTAGCCCTGGTCGATTCGATCGAACCACGGTCCGGAACTTGGGCTAGGTAAGTAGTCACCTCCTTTTGCAAAGCAGTAATGCTAGTGAGTGAGAAGGCGGACCGCGTGAGGGAGAGGAAAAGCTCATGCCCTGCTGTAACAAAAAAACATGCCCTGGGTGTCGGGAGTAGCAAGCCGATACCAGGCCCGGTTAGACGGCACGTCGTGTTCCACGTGCACCTCAAAGAGATATCAGCAAAGAAGACGAGGTTCTATAGGGTCAGTGACTGCTAGGGCTGCGGAATTTATTCAAAAGAGCCACCGTGGCCCTTGAACGCAAAAAAAACATTAGGGGATGATGTGTTTCAGTCAGTAAGAGTCTGATAATCCCTTCCGCTCTGCCCTCAGTGGAAAAACTCATTTGATGATTTCCCATCTCTAAAAAGTGGGGTATCTATCTCTGTACCTAACTTAAGATGGAGCAGGCTTGCCTAGATTTAACCTATTCACTCTTGACTAAATTTTTATTCTAGTTCAGCCAATTGATAATTACATATCCATTCATAGATCAATAATAAGAAATTTAATATACAAAATATTATTATAGATGGAAAATTGGCCGTTTGTACCGGGCAGAGTAAAATCAGCTCTAAAAATAATACCAGACATCTTTTCTAAATTCAACAAAAAGGATTTTTTCAACTTCATGTTCTTTATATTACTAGAACAGACAACACCCTAAAATTCCTTCTGCTTATCGAATTTTGACCTTGTTTCTGGTTGCATAATATGAAAATTCGGATAAGCATGCTACATAACTGTATAAAAAGGACAATGGGGAATAGTATCAGAACAATAACAATTTGATTCGAAATTGTAAAGAAAATAGTACACTTTTGGGTATATAGATGCTGTAAAAAGTAATAGTATCTGTACCTGTATTGAAGATCTAGATTCAAATGGGATTGTCTTAAAGATATTTCGTCTTGGAATTCATAAGCTGGATAAAATTACATTTTCTATGAAATGAAAGTTCAAGTGAAAGTAGGTTTATAATCTCTCAATTCTATTACAATTTGTGAAATGAGCTGGACGCCTTTAACAAAGACTGGCTATTGGTAATTCAGGAAAAAATCAGTATCCACAGAGGTCTTACTCTGCAATCTAGTTATAGAAGGTAATCTCTGAAAGTAATGATCCGATTAAAAACATCCACTAAAATCTGTGTGGTACTTTCCTCAAAATACCAGTTCAGTCATCAACCTACATGGTTCTCATATGATTTCACCAGTACAATTGTATGACTTCAAAAGAAACTTTGACCTCTGTGTTTATCATTTATTGTTTTATCATTTATCTTTAATGCCTATTGATTATCATTTATTATTATTTTAAAAGCAGAAAACTGCAATAACGCCTATCGTGTTACTATAATAGTGAAAGTAACTCTATCCGTCTGTTACCTTTTCACATCTAACCGGCTGAACGGGTTTGGATCAAACTTGGCACTTTGATAGACCATGTTCTGGAATACGAATTAAGACTGTACGTAGTATGATTCATTGGGATTATTTTCGAATTTTGTGCGAGCGAAGTCACAGGCAAAAACAAAGTAGCTTATTAAAATGACAGCATTTCATTGTACTATCCTCCTATCCAATTTGAGAAAGGTGTTTTAAAGGGTGTCGTAGTCGTAGAAGTCTTAGAAACTCAATTTTTATTTTGCGTGTTTTGTTCAGTGTACCAGCCAATTCATAAATTAATGGTATCTACTTTTCTAATAAAATTTACGTCAAATAGATGTTTCATGAAACCAGAGCACCGCAACAACTTCTTACACTTTGTTTGACTTATAAAACTTGAGCGAGATGACAACTTCTTACTTTCCTAGAAAGAAATTTAATCATGATCGTCGTGGGTATGAAAAAGAAATCAGAATAAACTTCATTATATATGTACGTAACATTTTTATCAAATAATATTTTTCATAACATCATCAACGTTAAGGTGGGTACATACTTGCGAGTATTTCTGAGCTTAGATCTTGAGCAATGCCATGTTTTGTTACAAGTAAGTCACTTAAATATTACACGTGCTATTCATTAAATATAATGTTATTTTACGTACAATTATTTACCCGTGGATTTCATGACGCCCCATTAAACATATGTCAAGGTTTAGTTGAAAACTGTCATCGGGCAACTGCTCTAGTATTTTGCATTTAGTATTTTGCGCGAATCGCAGCTGTGAAGGCCACAATGCTATTGTTTTCTAATCTCTTTATATTGTTCCTACATTACGTGTGCCAAATAAACTTCACCTCTACTATTAATCAGGATTTTAATTAATATTATTTAATACTTTTCAACGAGCAAAGAAGTGAACGTCGTACTCTATGTGAAACAAAACAAAAATTAATATTACTTGTAAAATTAAATGCTAGCAAGCTCTGCAAAAACAGATACTTAGTAACACCCCAGTGTGCACTCACCACAAAAATGTTCATAAAAAAGTAAGCACTACTAAAATCTGCGTAGGTATATATTAATAAATTCAAAATTGCTCTACTCTGGACTCAAGATTGTTAGCCGATTCCTTCAAGATTTTACTGTTACGACTGTATTAAAATTAATTAAGTCTTGCTTTTCCTCCACACGATGTTAGACTTTATAGAACGAATACATGTTTATCAATAATAATTATGTACATATATGCCACCGATTTTTTATTTGTGGCTCACTGGACTAGGGCTCTCCGATAGGTTAGGTTAGGTTAGGTTAGAACATTTAAATTGTAATAAAACGCGTAAAACTGTTCCAAATGTTGAGTTTACAATTTCACAAAATATTTTATGATATTATGGAGTTTACCATTTTCCGGTCGGGTGACAAATATAAAACTGATAAAACACTAACTCTCGCACCTCGCGAGTGCGTTATCACGCACAGCCGAAACTACAAGTCGTAGAAAGCTGAAATTTGGGTGTATGGAAGCACTAAGAATCCCCGGAAAAAACGGCAAAAGATGGTGTATATATAAATTTATTATCCGCTGTTTGTTATTTTTATACATATATGTAATTGGTAATTTATTAAACTTCAGCTTACTAAGCAATTTATACATTAAATTGTAAATCTGAGTGATAACCATGTTCAATCGCCAATTTTTATTTCATGTTAAGTCTGAAACGTGGACTGATTTTCTATTATTATTTTATGTATCGTGTTTAACCGCAATCTTTTCTGTTCGGAGGCAATGATTTGCTCGACAATAGATCACGCTTGTCTTCAATTAATCTATTTACTCTCTACTTAAAGAGCTAACTCAGCTCAGCTTAAGGGGTAACTCAGAACACAGTAGGGAATCCCACACATAGCTGTACACACAATGACATTATTTCTAAAAGTAACGCGTGTGTCTTGCCCTTATTCCAATGTATTTGGGGTCATCTCAGTACTGACCCTCTTTTTTAACACATCATGTTTCTCAAAGTTCATCCATCGTTTCTTTCGAGCTGCAATTAACAACGTCATTATGAAATGCCTCAGCAAATCTACCATCGTCAGTACAAAAGATTTTAACTTCATGTAAGAACATTTTAATTGCAGAGTTTTAGTTTGAGTTTGAAACTGTAGGCTTAGCAGAGTAAGCAGAACTTCGAACGATGTCAACACCAACAAAGTTGGTACATTGCTAAGCTTGAGCCTTTGTACCAAGGTTTCAGGAGTAACTGACAGTTTTGTAGTTGATAATCTATAGACTTTTGATGGCTGTACGTAGTTTAGCTGGTAATGTTAGGTGAGTGTCTTAGCGGTAAGTAGAGAAGAATTTTTAATTACAGCATCTCATACAGATTAACCTACATTTTATGTGACGTAACATTTAACTAAGTACTTGTAAATTTCACAACATATACTGAATGACACTGTCTTTCATTGAAATAGTTTTTTTTTTTTTTACTTTTCACGATTTCGAGACAAAGGGGTTCGGAAATTTTTGTAGGGGAGCTGGCTTAGCCACCAGTTGCCGCTATGTATTTTTTCAAAATCACAGCGCTCAACTAAACATATATGTATGTATAATGAGTAAAGGTCACTTAATTAATCAAAAAATGTGAGCAACATGGTGCGCTAAAGTGTCACGTTGCCGGGATATTTGGAGGTAAAGTGAGAACAATGAAAATTACAAAAAGAAAAAGAATTACGTGCCTATATGCAGTAAATTGTATTCTTACCATCTTGACTTAACAAATTTGCGAAGTTCTTAATAATGGTTTTTACGTGTTCTTGTTTTAATTTTAATAAATTGTTACTCATATAATTATAATAATAATATAATTTATATCAGACCAGAGTCACTAGTTTGTTAAAATTCTAAACTAAGCTAGTCAACACAAACTCAAAGAATCAAAACCTAAAAAAAATTAACATACAAAAATAGTGTTACAGGACATAAATAAATGATACCGTATGTGACGTCATCCAATGCCACATTGTTGAGCTATCTACTCTGTCGGCCATAATCGCCACCAAGCTGTTGAAGATATCACGCACTCGCCGCATCAGGGATGCCATTCGTTATTCGTAATAAGTCATAATAGAGTAAAAATCGGACACGCAATACTCCGCGAACATTCCCGATTCACTGCAAAAGCGCGGTAACCTCAACATTACTCTGACAGCGTTGCAATATTGGACACGTATAATATTGTATGAGCTTTTTGTATAGCTGACCCATAGGGCGCACGTGTACATAAACTGTATTTTACTTTATTGAACGGTCTGTTTGAGACAAACTACTACTACCCGTTACAAGTCCGTCCCCCATAACGGGGCACTGACATTTCTGGACTACCTACTAAATCCACTCAGATGAAGTCGTGGGTTAAGTGGTAATATATTCTAAAACTGTTTCATTTTCCTTAATTCCACATCAGTTTTAAAACATTCTATAAACCGGCCTCATCTAGTTATAACCAAAAAAGTATGACATGTAAAATGTTTTTACAACTTACTCACAAAATAAGTATCATTTATCGCTATTATTAAATCCTATAGTTTACACATTTTAAGAGATCATTACAATACTTACTATACTTACATATTATGTAGTTCAGTCTTCCGTAAGTCTCCCCCCTATGGTATTTTTTTATATTCTAAGGTGTAACTTTCGGCCTAATAAGTTGAGATCAAATTTAATTATAAGGCAATTATGGTTAAATAAATTTGGTATCAATTATTTGAATTTAATGTAATGGGTATAATTTTTCCAATCGGTTCGTTCAGCAATAGCTGAACCTAACCATTAGGTTCGGCTCACTATTGAATTAATTAATTAATGCTTGCTGAATGAACTTTTTATTCACACACGTTTACTGTGGTTTAAGCCCCAGAAGCGAAACCATGGGGAAAAGCTAGTACCTACCTATATTTTGTTTATAGTCCATTGTTTTGACAGAGGCATAATTTGTTAGATTATTTGCGCTAAGTGATTATTAACAAGCCATTAGCCTGCGTTATATTTTGAATTTTAGTCTAGACGGAGTTATAATTAGACCTATAATACAATTTTAGATCCAACTAATGCTTGGTTTGGTAAAGTTAGCAAGATCAAATAGAAGTTACTTTGCGTGGGTATTAATAGCGAGCCATCAATGTAAGCGTAACATAATGAAAGCAGAAGTCAATAACGTTAAAAAAAAAAACTTTATGCAAAAGCAATACAACTGACTTCCAAAAAAAAAACACAAACAATTATAAATTCTTTTAATATCGGAAGTCGGTGTCAAAAAACGCAGAAACAACCAAAAACATCGACATCCGAAATTATAGTTATTGATTTTTTTTCACATTTTAGTGGTGATACCACCACTGAAATGTGTCACGATCGCTGGATCGTGAAATACAACTCACTCACAACTCACTCAACCTACAAAATAGGTATTACAATTAATCGAACGAGGACAGTGCCAGGCCTTAGACGCCTATTGAGAAATTGCTTATTAAATACCCCTTATGTTCCGCTACTACTGATTGTCGTGGGTAAAATTCAGTGTCTCATTTTTGTCGCTCAATAGGATATTTAACTAAAAAATGTGAATAATCCGTCTAAAAGTTCCTAATATTGGGCACGTGTTTTTATCTATGAAATTTAGGGACATAAAAAGCATCAAAGCTGGGGGCTTGTGACGTCACGTCGTGATAAAAATTGTAGCGAGTACTGTCGTCACACGAGTATTCAACGCAATAATAATAATAATAATAATAATAATAATAATCTTTATTTCTTACAAACTTAGTACATAATTCAAAAATAACTTAGGCTGCAATGTTTTTCTAAGCATATGAATTAAGCTTCTGTAGTCGAACTAGGCAGGGCCTGTATTTCGACTATCAGTGCCCAACCCCCTAATTATACAATCTAGTTAGCCTTTTAAGCGTTATTTTTAAGGAGTACAATATATTTTTAATTAATTAAATTTGAGCTATTTGAGTTGTGTGTGTTGTGTGTTCATGAGTTTATGGGTGTGTGTGTGTGTGTGTAATGGTGTGAGTGTTTGTTTTATTTAGTATGTTCAGATATGGGTGAGTGGATATACATTACTTGAGTATGTTATTTTTTACTGCATTTTGTTTAAAAGCAATTCAGTTTCTTCATAGTTAAGGTTTTGTAAATATTTAATTAGTTTTATTTTACATTCTAATTTAGATAATGGGTAAATGTCCAATGATTTATTGATTGTGTTATACAGGTATGGTCCCATATAATCAGCGAATTTTGTAATGAATTTGATTTTACATTGTTTTGGAGTTTTGCAGACTATATATTTTCTACGTTTATTGAGCTGTAATAACTGTGGATTATAAATCAATTTACTGTGTTGTAGGAGGATAATCCTTAATATGAATAATTGCCTCACAGTGAGGACTTCGCAGATGTGATACAGAGTAGTGGTTGGAAAGTAAATGGGCTTTGAGATGGCAACTTTGAGTACAGCACGCTGAGCAACTTCAATGGACTTCATTGTCGTTTTTGAAGTTCCCCCCCAAGTCGTGATGCAATAGGTCAGAAGTGACTGACATAACGCGAAATATATTTGCTTCATCAATTTCGGTTCAGCAATGTGTCTCAGCTTTTTAAATACAAATATTAGTTTTCGAACTCTACCACACAAGTGCTTGACGTGTTCTTTAAAATTAAGACCACAGTCTATTGTAACACCAAGGTATTTTATTGATTTGGTACGTTCCAATGATGGGCAATTACAATTTTTCTCGGAGAAACACTCGTGTGGTATGATATTAAGGTGATTTCTGAGTTCAGAGTTTTGTCTTATACTAAAGCAGATATATTTCGTCTTGTCTACATTTAGAGTTAAAATATTATTTTGAAGCCATCTTCTTACGATATTAAAGCCCCGCTGGGCGGCATCGAAGACTCCATCCCAGGTATCATCGGCAAAAACTAGAGCTGTATCATCAGCGAAAGAAATAATTTCACCTTGGGGAAGCTTCAGTTTTGTGAGTTCGTTTATATATACGAGAAACAATGTAGGACCTAGCACGCTGCCCTGCGGTACCCCATGAGTGACTGGAAGGTACGTACTCCTGTATTGGCCCACCCGCACACACTGCGATCGTCCCGATAGGTAACTTTTAAAAAGCTCAAGTTGTATGCCTCTAATTCCAAGCCTTTCTAGCTTGTCCAGTAAGATAGAGACAGAAATTGTATCAAATGCCTTGGCAAGATCTAGGAAAACCGCCAAGCACTTCTTCCCATTTGATACATTTTCGCTTGTAAAACTAATGAGCTTGTTAACAGCTTCCTCTGTGCTTTTTCCTTGCCGAAATCCGAATTGATTGGCTGATAACAAGTCATTCGTTTCAAGGTAATGGACTAATCTGGAGTTAATTATTTTTTCTAAAATTTTTGAAATTGCCGGCAGTATCGAAATAGGTCTATAATTTTTAATACAACTTCTGTCTCCATTCTTGTAAATAGGGCAGACTTCCGATATCTTTAAAGACTCTGGGAATATTCCATGATTAAGGCAGTCTTGACATATTTTTGTTAGGTGTGGTACGAGTATATTTTTGTGTTGTTTCAAAAATTTGCAACTAATTTTATCGTCTCCTGAGGCGCAGTCTGTCTTTAGGCCAAGTATAATATTATGGACTTCATTTTCATCTGTGTCCATCATAACAAATGAGTTTATGTTGCTAGAGTTGTTTAAGAGTTTTGCGGCTGTATTTTGTGTGGATGTGTGTATGTTTATGTTTTTATTATAAATCTAATATATAAATATATATAAATAATTCAACGCAATGTATCGTCTTTGTTTTTTAGTTACGTGAAAAAGAAAAAATACGTGTCCAATGTTTTTGATTTTAATAAAATACAATTACCCTTTTACTATTAAACGTCTTAAAAGGCAACTACACTATTAACACTAGAGGGTTTTAAATACATTACTATATTATACTTCAACGGTTGCGCCCTAACAGGCTCTGAATTAATTTATATCGTCATATCATCCCATAAAGGGCTACAGCTGGTCTATAGAGCGCTACAACGTCTAATTCCATGGATTTAATGCTATAATCTCAACACAAGGTTAACAGTCTTGATACTAGCTAACGAGCACTGCCTATTAGTACCACTGGCAAGCCGTAGTGTAGTGTAATGTAATATTGGGCAATTCAGAATTCTAAAGTTTCCAATGAATCACCTTGTATGCGAGCCAGTTGCAGATGGAAACGTAGCCTTTGACCAAGTGCAAAGATCTGAGGACCCACTAGATGCTAGTGGATGTTTGCGGTATGTTATGTAACGATAATGATGAATGAATGCTCTAGGTAGACATAAGGAACTTTCAGTAGCAGCCTGGAGTTTAGATAATAATAATAATAAATATAGTTTATTTTCCGCTTCATAACCGATAGATTGCACCCATTTTTGAGTCTTCATTAAGCATTAAATAAAAAAATAAAAAATTGATGCAGGCGTTACTTTGCGGAAATCTATTTTAAAATTTGAAAATGAAAATAATATATCTAGTTTTAATTTCCGCGAAAATTAGTGGGTTGCAGGTATGCACCTCCCTCCCGCCCGCTATATTATGCACATGCAAGATTACAAGGCAAATGCAAGGATTTTATGCACATGCAGGAAGGCAAAGCAAAACCCAACACCAATCCAATCAGGGGACGTGTTGACTCGCCGACCGTTGAGTTGCGACTCAAAACTAGATATATTATTTTCATTTTCATTAAATTTTTGTCAAATGGTAGATGGAAGTGGCTTTGTCGATTTTATTGAAAAGATAATTCAAGGAAATGAAAGAATATACGACTGAACTTGACTTTAAAAGAAGTTGATTTACAAACGGTATGGTTGCGTCTCTTGTTCAGGTGGTTATCAGGATTTTATGGAACGCGAGTATGTTTACGAGTAATTGTGTTCAAAATAAACAAAATGACTCGTAAGCAGTTTTGATGTTTGGGCTGTGACACCTCCGTGCCTTGGAAAGCACTAAAGATGTTGGTCCTACTCCTGATTTCTCCTAGATGTTGTCGGATTGCCGTCGCATCGGACACTGAAACTAAAATAAAGAATGAAGACACTTGTGTGCTATAACATTTCCTTTGTTTTCGGCTAATTACCATTGAAATGCTCGAGGAGCTCGTGGCTAAAGAATAACAGCCGCGCAGATCGATCTTCAGGGTTAAGCAACGCTTGCCAAGGTTGGTCTGTGGATGGGTGACCATCTTAACATACCGAGTTTCCTCCGTGCCTCGAAAAGCACGCTAAGCCGTTGGTCCCGGCTGTCATTTGTAGATCTTTGGCAGTCGTAACGGATTGACAGAAGCCAGAAAATCTGACACCAGTCTTGTCAAGAAGTACCGTGTTCCCCAGTTATTGGGTTGTGGAGGCCTGGTAGGCAGCCGCTCCACGTTAAATACTAGTATTCAGCTGAATCCAGTATGACTGGAAGCCGACCCCAATATAGTTGAGAGAAGGCTAAGCAGATGGTGATGACCATTGAAATTTCACCTTGACCGAACTTCAGTTGGAAGGATTGGATGGACGATGAGCAAAAATTAGGAAGAAAATAGTTTAAATTTTACCTTGCAATGTTGAAAATAGTTTAACTTATATCCATAATAGCGTTAACCACAGCTTAGCCCATACGCAAGAAAATCCCAAAAGCCAAACTTACATAACACATTTATTTAAAGCTTTCTTAACAGCGTATGCAAAACGGGTAACCCACATTCTGCGAACAGTGGATCTGGATGAGAGTAACAAAAAATAAGGTTTTTCTTTTTGTTGAAACAAAAAACTGCATACGCTCGGTGAGTCGAGTGCACATAATTACCGTATTTTTTGGTGGAACAGGAACATTTTCTGTTTAATCGTGAGCGTGAGGTACCTTCAACGCACTGTTTTTAGTATTACTTGCTGAATGAATATGGTTTTAATATTCATGGCCGTTGGGAATTAATTCTGGTTTTTCTGCTTTGTTGTTATTTTGGATACGTTGGAAGAATAAATAAAGCTGTAAACTATCAATCTGGAAAATATCAATAATAGACAACTAATTAAGTAATTGAAATCCTACTACTACTACGACGTGGCTTGACGATCATGATTCCGTTGTGAAGAACGGATTGCGCTATTCGTCCTGTATAGCTTCTCTCTCTATAAACTTGGGCGAATTTAATAGATTGTTAGTCATAACCAGTGGTCGGAATAGGTAGATTGATTTTATGTACTTGTATCACGAACTGTCATAGAAATCATAATATGGATAAGCCTTTTTCTCGGGATTTCATTTCAGTGTTTACGGGATTTAATTAATATTTTTGACTGTATAGATTTTAAACCACTACATTACTCGTATGAAATAAATGCCTTTTTTACAAAGCTAATAAAACACTTTATTTATATGACGGGAATAACTATAAGTCTACTTTTTCGAAATGCACGCGGGGCGTAGCCACGTGACAAAGAGAGTGTTGATATGTCTACATATTCTACATGTTCTTGACAATTTTGATATTCCGGAAAACTTTAAGATTCCAGAATCTCGGAGGCATGGCCATATTAACATCTAAATTTCAGGTTATTGACCCCAAATCAATCTACCTATTCCGACCACTGGTCATAACGTAACTTTCTTAGTTCAAGTTCGATGGTTCTGCTGTAAATGGTACAGGAACATTGTGCAGCTTTGAAGAAAAATCAAAATGTCGTATGTACCGGTATATCAATTATGTGACCATGAAAGTTCTATGGCTATTTTGAGGGACAGAGCAATATGTACAACGCAGGCGAATGTATGAGCAAAGTATTTTTAAAGCTTTATCTATAAAAGACAAAAAAAAAAGAAATTTCGAAAGCTATGTTATATAAGGGATATGAGGTGTGATATGAAGAAAAAGGTTATACTCGTAGTGTAACGGCTGATAAGCGGCTGGAAGAAAAAAACATGTTGCAGCGAACCCTAGTAACATGGAATAAGAGCAGGAAGACGAAGATCTTATTGACAGATGATGAAGTTTTGACTGTGAATAATAAATACGTTCAGAAACGCACACCTTCTTTGCCCCATTATAGGAAGGCAGATACTACTAGCTTAGTAAGATGAAAATTTCGATCCAAACGATAAACTAGAAAAACTTAAATAAAACAGAATGACAACCAACAAAACTTTTATGAAGTTTTACATGCTATTGAAAGATGGTGAAGTGATTGTGTAGAAAAAGTAAACTCACACCTTTTTCCATATAGGAAGGCTTAAGATGGAAATTTCGATCCAAACGATAAACTACAAAAACTTAACAAACAGAATGACAACCAACAAAAGTTTTACTATGTCTTACAAGATACTTCTCAAATTATTCACATACATTTAGCCACTGTCGCCAGAACCATTACAAGATCAAATTTTGCCGAGACGTCTTAAAAAGTATCAAAAAGGCAACGTTGAACATCGTAATTTCTAAACCAAATTCCGTGGCTGAATATTTTAATGGTACGGGACCCTCAAATGGAGTAGTTTTACGCTCCAAAGCTTTTCATACCACAAGTACGTTTTAAAATATAAAAGTTCACATTAAAACCATTAAATGTCGAGTTTTACGTGCATGTATTAATTTGTATGCCTCTAGTATTTCTGTCCTGAATGTGGTTCATGCAAATTATGTATCTTTTAACTCAAATGTTGTGGTGATGGCCCTGGTCTGCTTTTAATAGTTTTAATGGATATTGTTGAGGGTTTTATATTTCTTTTAATATGGTGCAAATGGAATATTCAATTGTATATCATATGAGACTTTTTGTGTCATTTGCTGGTATATTTTGTTGATATTTACATATTTATACTAGTATATCAAAGAGATATTTTTAAGGTCTGAAACCACTTCAAATCAACAGACTGAAAGCCAACCCCAACATGAATTGGAAAGGCTAGACAGAATGATTGATATCATTATGTTATAATTGGACTAAGAGAAAACTACATACATGATATACATATATCCATGTATCCTTTCATACTTGAGTATCTAGTATCCTGTTACTTCAGCTTATTAGGTCTTACTTATATGAAACTACATTTAGATTTTCCGAGAACTTTAGGATATGGCTTATGAGTATATTCAACATGGTCGATGACACAAAATTTCGTCATATCGGCCTAGGCTTTTCCAACGATATTGTTGTCAGCTTCAAGTCAAATCAGATTCAGCTGAATACCAGTATTTTACGTAGAGCGGCTGCCTACCACACCTTCACAACCCATTTTAACTGGGTAACACGGTACTTCTTGGCAAGATGACAAACGACTGCCAAAGATTTCCAAATTACAGCCAAGGCCAACGGTTTAACATATATTCCAAGGCACGAAGGAGTCTCAGTATGTTAAAATGATCACCCATCCACACAGCGACCTTGGTAAGTACTACTTTATCTTGGAGATCGACCTGTGCGGCTGTAATGATTTAAACACGAGCTGATTCCGGCTTGTAGCTCTTCGAACTCAACGACAAAATATTTCATGTGCTCCTGAGTATTTAAAACAATATTTCAAAGTGTTGGACAGTTCTTACCATCGAGCATCCAAAAACTTACTTCTTCATATTTCTCCTCACCGCACCGGGTTCATGTCTAATTTCTACGCTATTTCTACCATTCTAGGCAGTCTAAATTTTCCTTTAAGTTTAAAATCCGAAAACACTACTTAAAAGTCTGTCATTCTTAGTTTGGTCTTAGTCATAATTATTATAATTTAAAACATCATATTGATTAGTACATTATTTTAGCATAATATGTATTGTATAAGTATTATGTATATTATTTGTGATTTCTTTCCGTAAAAAAATATTATAAGTTTTATCTATTTCTTGTACACCTACCACAGTGTTGACTTTTTAACCCAAAGATTGAGTGATAGAAAATGCCTTGTTGCACTATGACCACCAATGTACCACTATTGTACATCAATTTTAAATAAATAAATAAACAAAATATTTGAATTGTTTAAAAAATCTCAGGTCCTCCAGTGGATATAAATATGACGTATGTATAAAGTTGAACAGATTGAATGGTAGCCTAGTTTTATTGCTCGTCTTTATTGCTACGGAAGTATCTATCTGCATCAGGAAAACACGTGTTTTATGAAGACATAAACTCTTTTCCTGAACCGTATTCAGTTTTATGTCAATTTTGAACTATAAACTTGTTAAAATTCTCTTCAATAATAACTGTACGGCACCTTTATTGCAGTTGGGAATAAATTGAATAATGAAATGCATAGGTATGCAAGTTCCATTTTACGTGAACGTGTGAATTCAGAAACAAATTAAATACGATAGTCATAGTAAGATACTGGCAACTTTTTCTCATGAGTGAAACTACTTACCTGATGTAAGTAAAAAAACATCCATCCAAAAAAACGAGTACCTACGTAGAAACTTCTTATTTGCTTGGTTTGCATCCCAACTCTGAATAATATTATAAATACAAAAAATGTGTTTGGTTGTTTATTTATTACGCTTCCACATCTAAATCTGAAAAATGTACATATAAGAACGCGAGCGAATTTTGGTTAAGCAGTAAAGCCTTAGTGTGCCGAACTGTGTGTCCTATCAAAAAAAAAAAATCGGGGGTGAAAAATGTTCATAAATCTGACCACAATGCCGTCTGCATCTGTGTTGTGTTCTTCTACACCACGCTTGTATTTCGGTACGATTTCACGGTATGTAATTTGTAAATATTTTGAACAATATGGCTGAACTATGACGGTGTTACTGCGAAGCTGGGCGGGTCGCTAGTGAAATAAAAAACAAATAAAAAATAAATTAGACTTCATTTTACCAGACGTTTTAAATTTTAATATAACTGTACTGCAGACAGAAATACCTACAACAACGGAACACATCAGACAAATAAAGCTTTTCACAAGAAGCTTTACTACTCATAAAATCTTATTCAAAACATCTTTTATGGAACCAATTAAAGCGATAAAATCTACTTAAAATAACCAACTCAGACTCAACACAATTGATTCTCAAGTCTCTTCAATTAAAATGCCTTCTTCTAGTAGAATCGTGAGATGTTCGTCTATTAAAAAACAAAAGAGTCTTGTCCTTTGATTAAATTCGCTGCTTCGTTTGCCAGCATTCATTCCCCAGGGCTGCTAAGCTTCAACGCTGCTGGTAACTGAGAAGCCCAGATTGCCGTGAAGTTATAAGATCATGAAAAGGAGAATAGTTGTTTCAATTGCATGCCTACAGCTGTATTTCATCCTACACTCGAGATTCCTGTAATGAAAAAATAAACAGACTGATTTCCGTTGTCAAGGCAAAAGTACCTACAGAACTTTATCTTGTACACCTTAAGTGCCACTCAACCGCTCATATCATTAGAAATGCTGTTCACATATTTACTCAGGTTACGCTACGCCCCACGATTTTTTTTTTCTGATCAGTGCTCTTTATTGATAAGGCGAGTAGTGTGATTGGTACTTAGAACCTACCAAATTATTGTTTAGCTTTCAGTTCATTATCTACATCATTAGCATAATAAGCATAAGCATAATCAGCCTTTTAATGTTTCCACTGCTGGGAAGGCCTCCTCTCTAGGGGAGGAATGGGCCGTAATCCATCACGCGGACCCAGTGCGGGTTGGTGAATGTCACATGTCTTCGAATTTTTGATTCTAAGAGATGCCGGTTTCCTCACGATTTTTTTCTTCACCATTTTGAGAGCAGTGGTGATGATATTAATTACACAAAGTAATGCGCCTGGCAGGGTTACAATTCGTAAGTCGGGGCTGTTACCACTCGGCCACCACTTATTTACAATAAACCATTTCACTAAAAAAAAATACTCGTTTTATTTTCGAATTTTTAGTTTTGTTTCGTTACTTAATAAAAAACATTAAATTTGGAATTTTGTGCCGGCAGAAATTTTGAATTTGAAAGGAGAAGGGCAGATTTTGTACAACATACTAATTTGGAGGACTCGTTAAAGCAATTAAGTGTACTTTTTTCAGAATTTCTGATTAATTAATAATATCAAAAAATGATTGTAATAAATAAACGTAGGTACTACAATCGTAAGTTGCCCATATGTAATATAACATAAATATCGAAATGATTTCCATCATCAATATTTTTTTGTTCATATGGCAATATGTAGATCTAAGTGGCGTGCAATTGGAGAGGCCTATGTCCAGCAGTAGACTGCAACAGGGTGTTGATAATGATGATGGCAATTATTTTGCAGGTCCAAAATTGGTTCACTGCTAATAATTTGGTTTTAAATGGGAAGAAAACGAAGTGCATAAGATTTGCTTTACCAAATGTCAAAAGTAGTAATTGTGATATAGTATTGAACAGGGAAAAACTAGAATTCGTCGATAGAACGGTTTTCCTGGGGATTACGCTTGACTCAAGGCTACAATGGGGTCCTCATTTAGCATCTCTTGCAGGACGTCTAAGCTCAGCAGCATATGCTGTTAGGAAAATCCGCCAATTTACTGATGTTGATACCGCGAGACTAGTCTATTTCAGTTACTTTCATAGTATAATGTCTTACGGTATCTTGTTATGGGGCCGGGCTGCAGACATCGAGTCAATTTTTATTCTGCAGAAAAGAGCCATCAAAGCCATTTACAATCTACGCCGGCGTGATTCTCTAAGGGAACTGTTTAAGGAAATTAACATCATGACGGTACCTTGTCAATATATATATGAAAACATTATGTACGTTAGAAAAAATCTACATCTCTTTAGTAAGCGAGGCGACAGACATAATTATGCTACTAGAAATAGGGATCAATTAGTTCAACCAGGTTTCAGACTAGCTAAAGTAGCCACATCTTTCATGGGGTATTGTTTAAAATGTTACAATAAAATTCCTCCCCATATATTAGAACTGAATGAAACGAAATTTAAAACTTGTATTAAACGCACATTATGCAGGCAAGCATATTATAAGTTGAGGGATTACATTGAAGATAATAATGCTTGGCTAAATGCCGGTCCTGCTCCACAGCCTCAACCACTTGGATAAACAAGTTTAGGATTTTATATTGGAAGAGATGCTCGCCCTTTTTTTATTTTTTGTCTCATTTATTATTCTTTTTTTATTATATATAATATTAATTTGATAATTAATAATTTCTCTTTTTTTTTTACTTGTAGTTGCTTGGTTTTTGTAAACCATAGTTTTGTATAATGTAGAAGCATTTTATTTTCAAATATTGTAAATGTGAGTACCATGGAGCCATTTACATGTGATAAGTTATAGTTTACTTTGTGACTTGAACTAAAATGGCAGTTGAGAGCATGTCATGCTTGCTCAAATGTTTCGCTGATGGTGGCGTGTGTGTTGGATCATTCGGTTCCATTCAAAATGGTTGAGCTAAATGGTGCCAATACACGCGTCATGTTCGTGAACGGGCGCCGTCGGTTGAGACTGGTCACCTCTTAACTGCCACTGACTTGTTTTAATCTTTATATTTTGAATTGTTTTTATAGTTTCCTTTTTTTTTTGCATTGTCCTCACATATAGAAGCAACCAAGGATGTAACCAAGGTTATGTAATACAGATCATAATTTAAAAGAGTGTCCGTGGAGTTTCTTGCACGTTCTTCTCCATAGAGATCTACGCTTTGGAACGTGCAGATAGCTTCACCTCTTTCGACTTGACAATTCAAAAGTGCCTGTAAAGGGTTTAATTGAAATAAATGCTTTGAATCTTGAATCTTATTGACTGGTAAAAAAATCTGTCTTCCAGTTCAACTACTAAAATTATTACTTTTTTTCTAATTACTTCAGCTTAAAAAGTTCTTCTGCCTGTAGTAACCCTGTTGATGACAACCTTTTGCAAAATGATGTTATCAATAATTGACTTTACTTTGAACACTGACTGCAACAGCATCGGTATAAAATTAAATATTGCCCAGGTAGGTACTACATTAGAAATAACTGAAACTCGAAGGTTTTTTCCGTATTTTCTCTAATATTATAAACAGGTATGTTTTGTTTGGTTTTGTGTTTTTTTTTCGCTGATAGAAAGTGTGAATATGATCATCTTTTTTAAGGATGGAAACCATCTTATGACTTTTCCACTCTGAGTGGAAAGGAAGGAAGTGACTGACCGATTCTTACTGTCTGAAACCCATCCGTGCTCCTTCTTGACCCTGGGTTTTCCAGGGCTGCAGTAACTGGATTTTGTTCGAAAGATAAATCCGCAACCCTGGTGCCATTACATAGTTTTTATTCCAAAAAACACATTCCTAGTGGGATATATAGATCGTATTGGTAGTGTGAGAAATGTTACGTTCCTTCGGCTCGCGGCAGCCGCAACGGGCTTTTCTTGGTAGGGGAAAATCTTATGGGTTCGCTCACCGAAATGCTCATGACTCATAAGTAAAATTGAACGGATTTAGTGAACAGTTAAATGTGTAAATACTGTGAATTGTTGAAATAGTTTTGTTTTTTTTACTGTTATTTTAATTAAAATATTATGAAATTACAAATTTTAATACTAGCCAAAGTTTTTCACTTCTATCGGCAGTCCCTATAACAGCCAATTTGTTTTGTACTCCTCATTATTAGCTTACAATAAAAACTTAAAATCAAGTGTACAGTATTAAATTTTATTATTAAACGTTGTATTTCTACTTCAACAAAACATGCTAGGAGATACATACATGCGTCACAACAAAATAAATCTTATTTACTTGGACCCACAAAACGGACCGAAATCAACAAATCTTTAGAAGGTCTCGGTTGAAATTGCAAATAGATTGGAAGGCCTAGAATACAGTTGATCCGGAATAACAGACGCGTATATCAAATAGTGCATGAAATTGGACCCAAATATAATCAAGAAGGGTGATTCATAATATATGAGGTTATTTTTACTAACAGTTTGTATGAAAAACAACATATTTTGGAACTAGACGCGAGTTTTAACAATGTATCCTACTAATATTATAAACGCTAAAGTTTTTAAGTATGGATGTTTGTTACTCTTTCACGCTAAAACTACTGAATGGATCTTGATGAAATTTGGCACAGATATAGATCATAGTCTGGAATAACACATAGGATACTTTTTATCCTGGGATTACCTTCCCTTGGGATAATTTCCCACATTCACGCGGGCGAAGCCGCGGGCAGCAGCTAGTCAAATATAAACCATCTCACAATTTTTATTAAAAATATAAATCTAATTGATATTAAATCAAATATACAGAGTTACTTAACATGATTATCCCAATTGAAACGAAAAACCTTAAACTATATCCAAATAAAACCACATATTTTTACTGCAAAAATATGATGTTGCGAATTTTCAGCACAAAGAGATAAGTGAAGAAAACATTTAATATGTAGCAATAAAGAGAGTCGCCATATCTCGTTTAAAACGTAATAATATTATAAATAGGCTGATATTAAACGAATTCATTTTCATACATTCACGTTTTCACGTAAAACTTTTTTCTCTCTGTTTATTATTATATTTCTTCAAATTCAACTAGTTATTTGGACTTTTATATAAGTTATCTACTTTCAATGATATAAATGCATTTTTTCTAAATTGAATAGTTATTTTTATGGCCCTTATTTTAAGAAAATAAAAATTCGAACCATTGGTTACTTTATTTTTATATCGATAGCCTCGCAGAGGTTTCCGATGCACGAGACTTCTCCGTGCTTCAGAAAGCTCGTTAAGCAGTTGGTCCAGCTGTCATTTGTAGATCGTTGGTAGTTGTTACGGATTGTCAGAAGCCAGAAAATCTGACACCAGTCTTGTCACTAGTACTGTGTTCCCTAGTTAATGGGTTGTGGAGGTCTGGTAGGCAGCCGCTCCACGTAGAATACTGGTATTCAGCTGAATCCGGCTTGTCTGGGAGCCGACCCCAATATAGTTGTGAAAAGTCTAGGCAGATGATGATGATTGATAGCCTCACAGACCACGATGTCACACATGATGTTAAGCGTCGAAGAGATCGACGATAGGATACGACTGCCTAGAAGTAAGTACCTTTTTTTGGATGGGAAATCATCAAATGACTTCTCCTGCTCCGGGTGGAACGGAAGGGAGTGTCAGACTCTTACTGACTAACACCCACCCGTGGTCCTTCTTGTGCCCTTTGCGTTGCAGGGCCGCGGTGACTCTTTCGAACAAATTCAGCAGTCCTAGCAGGCAGCAGGCACTGGAGCACTACGCGCCGTCGACTCGGGCCTGGTTGCTATCGGACGGCGAGCCACCCATAGCTCGCCATCCGCAGGCCCGCGCCTACGTTGGCCAGAAGTAAGTTCCTATATATTTACTCTGGTTCAACGACAACTTGCAACCTGGGGGAGGAGGTTGTAGCTATAAGGAAACAGACTGTGGCAGGCAATTCTACTTCTTTGTTTGAATGAGTTACCATGGCGCTGAAACGCAATGGGCACAAGAAGGATAACGGGTGGGTGGGTTTTAGTCAGTTAGAGTCTGACACTCCCTTCCGCTCCGCCCAGCGTGGGAGAAGTCATTAAGATGATTTCCCATCCAAAACAAAAAAAAAGCAGTAAGAGTCTGACGCTCCTTTTCGTTCCGCCCAGACCGGGTGGAGTCATTTAATTATTTTCCATCCATAAAAAGATAGAAAATGAGTGTTCAGAATTTTTTCAAAAGAGGCCCATACCATGGTCCTGGACCGCAAAGGGCATTTGGAGGGAGACGGCTGGGTTTTAGTCAGTAAGAATCACATGATGATTTTCCAAAATGAAATAAAAAAATATCGGGCATAGTTGGGATGTCCACCACGTACCCGTGAAGCATCGCCAAACGTCTTGTATTCTGATGATATAACTACGAATAAATTATATGAAATAGATAGTCCCAGCTAACATCAACTGTAAAATGATAAGTGTGTGTTTTTTTCTTAAACTTTTATTTAAATTAGATTGAGAACTTACGTGAACGTGCGTTTTGACCAGATGTAAAAATTTAATAACCTGCAACGTAGATACACAAATAACTTTGCAATTTTGTATCAATAAAATGGATCCGCGTTTGGAAAAGTTTTGTACCTCTATTTTTTTAAATTGTTTTACATGAAAGCGTTCAATACTTTAGGCTTTTATTCTGTTTTAGGAATCAGCAGTAAAAAAATTAAAATTGAAAGCGGGCGCTGTATTTGTTGAGAGCCGGTGTTAAACTTTTATATTAGCTTTTTAGAATCAAAAATGAACTAAACAATATTATATAATATATGTCACTGAATAATTCTAAAATGCGTAACATAATAAAATATCTTGAGAGATTGTAAAATCTCGATAAATTGTCAACTTAACATTTGGAATACTTTTTTACGCAATAGAATTTGGTCTATAATCTCTCGATGTCATTCCGACAAATTGTGAACTGACATAACCGGACGACATGTTGGTAACTATCAGTGTACGGTTCTACAATAAATACGATTTTTTGGGATAGCCAAGTAGCGAAACATAGGGTACAGGGAACTTAGGGCTTCCCGACACGGATAGGTTAGCTTCGAATGGTACGAAGAGAGCTAGAGTGAGCGAGCGAAGCGTGCGAACTTAGCTCCCATCATGCCATTCATGTTTTTTTTTAACCTTGCAGACAAAAATAGGAGTTACAATGTTGAAACTATAATTCTTAATGTATCCTTACTTGCTATTCTACATTTTTTTAACTGACTTCGAGAGATTATAGACTATCAAATTTTGATGCCTAAGTTTTTCAAATGTTCAGTTGACAATTTGTCGAGAGTTTACAATTTCTCCGAACATTTCTGAGAAATTGAAACATTTCTGAGAAGAAATTCTCATTTCTTCATTTTTCAACACAATCTTACGAAGTTTGCCATTATACGGTGACATTTATAGCACATCTGTGTAGATAGGCTCGGTAGACAAATTTTAATTAGAGAAGACCTTAGCTAACTCCCGTATCCTGTGTTCTATACTAGGGCATGATATACCCGTGTGCCAAGATTCATATAAATCCGTTCAGCCGGTAAGACGTAAAGGAAGACAAATATACAAAGAAAAAAGAAAGAAAGAAAGAAAATTCATTTATTTGCCACAGTTGGGGCACACAGCAAAAACGATAAAAAACAAACAAAAATAAACAAGAAAAGTAAAAAAAAAAGGTGCGTGCCCCACGGCTGCGCCAAATAGGTCCAGTTCAGCATATATGTCAGACAGCTAGTGCCTGACGCTGGTTTTCAACTGGACCTGAGGGTGTGACATGTCACGGACGTAAATCAGTTTTATGTGTAGTGTCTTGAGATAAATATATAAGAATCATAGTAGTGTAGATGTAACTTAGAGGTAATAGTAATAAGTACGTGATAAACAAATGATTACAACAGAGTTCCTTTTGCGTTTATTTTATTAGTATGGATTTAAGTCAGCTATGTTGACGTTATCAGTTCTGGTTTGCATACCGAAACATTAATGAAGTAGGAATAATATAATCATATGAAATGCTGTGAAACCAAAACCATAAAATACAATCAATTGCCTATTAATTTGTGGCCACATTTTGATCAAAATTCCATGACACAAATAACTCAGTTATTTCATCACCGGTTTTACAACTAAACCTCATTTATCGTTTATTAACATGTAAATGTGCTTATATATACGTGTTTTGTGTATGTTCCAAAGATAACAAATTCACGAATTTGCTATCTTTCGAATAAATTCCAGTTACCGCGGCCTTTGATTCACATATACATATGTATGTATGTATATACTCACATTGATCTACATTAAGTGTAATTAACAAAAACAAAAAATGGATAGGCAATCACTAAATGACTTTTTCCGCTCTGTTCGGAGCGTGTGAAGTGAGTATCAGACTCTTACTGACTAAAACTCAACCATATTACTCATAATACCCTTTGCGTTCCACGGCCGCGGTGACTCTTTCGAACAAATTCCGCAACCCTAGCTGGCACTGATACTGGCCATGGTCTTCTTTGGACATCTCTTTGAGGCAAAAACACGACGCGCCGTCGATCCAGGCCTGTGGCCGTATTAAGAAGTGCCAATGCTATCATGATGCGTGTGAGGGAAAAAGATAGTGCTATTCGGCTTGTGTAAGTCCGTCTCTCTCTGACACAGAAATCATGATGGATTTAAGACGTCATAATAGGTCGCCTGGTTGCTATCGGAAGACGGGGTCGATCTGTGGATGGGAGACCATCTTAACATACGAAACTCCTCTGTGCCTCGAAAAGCACGCTAAGCTGTGTTGGACCCGGCTGTCTTTTGGAAATCTTTGGCAGTCGTTACGGATTGTCAGAAGCTTTAAACTTGACACCAGTTAATGGGTATTTTAGGTCTGATACCTATCAGAACTAGCCTAGCTGCCCCCAATAAAGTTGGGAAAAGACTAGGCAGGTAATGAGCATAGCTAAATAGTATAGCAATGATGATTACCCTTTTTTATTCGAATTTCAAAACAGGCGGCTGTCATTATTCGCACGGTCTGAATAAAAAAAGAACAATAACCTTCCAATTTTAAATCCAGCCAGCACATAGCTCCACGCAAGCCCACACTTACGGAAAAAGAAATCAAATTGCGTTATTAAAAGCTTCCATAAATCTATTTTATATGAAAAGCCTGGCATTTTTAAAATTACAAGCCTTGCTTTATAATGACGTTATTAGCATGACGACGAATTGAAGCGGCTTGTGATTATGAGGCATAGTAATATAATGTTTGTATGTCCGTATAGGGTTTTATTATAAGTTCTGTATTGCAGGTGCCCTGTCTCAGTGAAAATGGTAAAGGTATCAAGTTAACGAAAATTAGTATTTTCGTGTTGTATTATAGTCTTCATGTACAATAGTGGTAAATGGACAGACATAATACAGCAAGGCATTCTCTACCAGTCAACCTTTGGGTTGTGATGAGATTGGTCGTCGGAGAGCCAATGTGACGCTGGGTCACAAGATGTGAGGTTCTCCCACCTCCCAACTCGTCTACAGTGTGTAGGATGGTATTATTGTAATAATAAACTTGATTTGTGACTTGATTGTTTATTTTTATAATTAGACTAAAGAAACTGTTACATAACAAAAATAAAAGGTTACAATAGGAAGGTAAAGAGTTATAAACGGAAGATAGGAGGTAGATGGTTATAAAAGAATGCTTATTATAATTTGAAATATTTTTGAAAATAGACATTTTCTTTTCATTACAATAAAAGTAAGGAGTTTTCAGTCATCGTGGAGGTTTAAAGTCCACGAGACTGAAAACGCAACGACATCGTTACAGGGTTAAAAAGACAACACTGTGGTAGGTGTACAACAAATAAATAAAATATATAATACATATATATTTTTTTTTTTGGAAATAAATTACAAATAATGTAAATATTTTTATACACATAATACTAATGAAATATATATATATATGCTAAAAAAACCTATAAATATAATGTTTTATAATAATTTTTATGTATAAACATATTCACTGTAACATTTTTCAGAAATATTATCTTCCCAAAGATATTTTAGTTTTAAAATAAAAAAAAAGCTTAAAGAGTCACCGCGGCCCAGAATGCAAAGACATTCTGGAGGAATACGAATGATAAAACTCAGTAAGAGTTGAAACTTCTTTCCGCTCCGTCCAGAGCGGAAGAATTAATTAGTTCCCATTCTTAAAAAATATACTTAGATGCATAGAGGATCACAACAGGCTTTAGACCTCATATCCTAAGAATAAGTACTGCTTACAGTTTACAATAATTATTTTTTCTTTTACTTAGTATATTTTTTTTTTTTCTGGGTGGGAAATCATCAAATGACTTCTCCCGCTCTGGGCGGAGCAGAAAGGAGCGTTAGACTCTTACGTTCGAGGGCCGCGGTGACTCTTTTTAACAAATCCCGCAACCCTAGCAAGCACTGGCCCTATGGGGTCTTCTTTGTTGTCAGCTCTTTGAGGCGCGCATAGAACACGATGTACAGTCGACCCGGGCCTGGTTGCTATCGGATGGCGAGCCACCCATAGCTTGCCATCCAAAGGTTTACTTAGTACCTTAAACCTATTTTTTGAAAACACGTTCGATTGAACTTAGAATCCTACTCAAATACGTAACTCAAAAAAACTTCTATCAGTCTGCACACCTCATACACCCACGCATGTTGTATCCAGAGTTAAATATAATAAGTAACCGTGACCTTTCGAACTTCATCATTAAAACGATTAACTAAGCTGGTGAAAAAAATATCAACAGTATTTAATAAAACCCTTCGTTAAACTTCCTACAAACTAATTTCCGATCCTTGACCCACAAACACCGCGATTCACAAAAAATTAAACTAGCATAATTGAATAATCCAGTTTCACCCCGGAGACTTAACTTTGGGCGAGTAAAAAAACCGTTCTGGGTTAAAACAGTGCAAAATTACATTCGGGAACCCTTTTAAATAAGTCACGGAGTGGGACAAACCGGGTTTTATCTCACGATAAAAGTAAAGTTGGGGTTAGTACATAATTAAGTAGGCGTTACCACTGATATGAGTAAAGTGCCTGGAAGAGCCTGTGTAACTTGAGTGAATCTTAATTCGTTGTGCGAAGTTTTGACAGGTGTCCTGGGTTTCTGTTTGGTGATATGAAACCATACGTAATGTTATTTAAGATTAAAAAATAAAGGTTAGTTTAAAATCATGAAAAAAAATAGATTAGCCGAGCTATAAAATATGCTTTAGATTTTATAGGCTCAGTATGTAATGATATCGATTTTAAAAGAAATACTAATACGATAACATTTAAATTTAGGGCCTAAAACTGTTATCTTACTAAATATCAACAACATCACAACACTTAACACAGATAACGCAAAAATTTTCCTCGAAAAAAATAATCAAGAAGCCATATTGTGTTCTTCGAGCATCCTTGCCAGGCTTGACCCTTCATAACTCAACCACTATCTCCGGTCAGGCCGCATCCAGTGGGCCTTATCTCAAGCTGACCGGCTACTTAAACTGTCAAAGTTTGCACGATCCCTTAGATTTTTTTCTTTTCCACACTTAAAAAGTTTTCGTGAAGGATACCTAATAAATGTATTTGCGTAAAGGCTGAAAGAGTTTTGTTAAGCTATTTACTAGTTTTTATTCGGGTGTTGTGAAAAGGGTTAATTTAAATGTCGATAAAAGACGTCTTTTGATTCTTTGAAGCGTTCATTGTTAGTCCGGGTCTTTAGAATCTGTGAACGACGTTCCTTTTGTTTTTGAAAGTGACGGATCCGCAAATCGTTTTTGAAAATGGCTATTGTAAATATCTGCAGTTCAAAAGGTGTTGATTTTCTTCTTTTTCGCTGAGAGGAACTCCGAGACTGAGAGGAAAATCTGAAGAAAATATTCGGTAGTTAGAAAAGTGGTAGCAGAGTTGAAAGAGCCAATACTGGCTGCATCGTGCCGGATACGTATACATTTTTTTCATCCCTGAGAGACACGAATAAATCTGAAGTTTGCTGAATGGGTATATTTAAACCTTTTTTTTCTGGATGACAAATCATCAAATGATTTCTCCCACTGTGGGCGGATTGGAAGGGAGTCAGACTCTTACTGACTAAAACCCACCCGTGATCCTTCTAGAGCCCTTTGCGTTCCGGGGCCGCGGTGACTCTTTCGAACATATTCCTGTACCCTAGCAGGCACTGACCCTATGGGGCCCTGTTTTCTTTGCTGACGGCTCTATGCGCCGTCGACCCGGGCCTTGTTGCTATCGGACGGCGAGCCACCCATAGCTATGGGCGGCAGGCCCGCGCCTACTGTAGCCAGAAATCTCCCTGCATTTCCCCGAGCCCGGGGTTTTTCCTTCTGTTACGGCCGGGTATATTTGAACTCCGGAAGAATTATTTCACAGAATAAACTTCGTCGGATTAAGAATATATAATCCTTACCATCCATTATTTTCTCAGAAATATATCCTTTTTATTTATTTACTTAGAATTTTCTTTCATGCTTTCCGAATGAAAGAAAAATATACTACTGTAGCTATTGCTTCTTTTATAGTCTTAAGAAATTCACAAGAAACAAATACAGGAAAACAGGTTACCAAAAAGATTTTTTGTTGATGTATTTTTGCAAAGTGATCACTTATTTCCAAGAATAAAGATAAAATTGTTTTAAGTACTCTTTTCTAACAAAATTTGAGTGTCCATAGAGAGGAATGGTTGATACTGTACGTTCGGCAGCTACCATTTGTATAGCGAATTCCTCTAGGTACGAGTACATTATAAGTTTTAAGCTGAAAATACTTTCGGGATACGTTCCGATACGTCTGTTGACCCAGTTAGAGGCTCCGGTATACTCCGGGAGATAAAATCTTCATGCTAGTTTTGCATTGCTCACTGAAAAGAATTCAAAGTGTACTAATGCTGCATTGGCAGTATAAAGATATTACTTTGAATAAATTATGTCATTGGTCTGAGGAAACTCATGAACTGAGTTCATAACGAATAGTGATTGAATAGTGTCTAGTGTGATAGTTAGTAATACTGGTAGGTAAGTTATTTTTGTCAACAATCTATACTAATATATAAAGCTGAAGAGTTTGTTTGTTTGCTTGAACTCGTTAATCTCAGGAACTACTAGTCCAATTTGAAAAATTATTGCTAAGTTTTAGTTGGCCCATTTATCGAGGAAGCCTATATATCATCACGCTAAGACCAATAATAGCGGAACAGTCCTGAAGTTTTGACCCGAATCAAGTTGATAAAGTGCGGAGAATATTATGTGATTATTAAAACAAGGTAAAATGATCAAAAGTATGTTTACATGTTACTTGGGTTCATCACAATACGTTTTTATCTGCATTCTGTCCTATTAGCCGTCATTGATTCTCATTCATATCACAGACAATCTATCCATCATTTCTTTCGTTTCCCACTTCCACCATCCACATGCATCCACATTTATATGCAACACCACCCCATTAATAGGCATACAAAATTAGGTCGGTGACTACACCAAATTGTTTCGCTGTCGTGTAAGCAAAAGTAAAACTTTATCATGAAATAAATTTAAAAAAAAATCACTATCAATTTGAAAATTGATTTTAATTTCATTAAGGTTTTATTTGACAGACAAATTAATATTAATTTTGTTCAGTGGTGTTACAATAGATATTATTGTCATCTATGTACACATTTAAACAAAAAAAAAATGCTTTTAAAGGTGGATTTAGCAATACTCGGATAACTTTTAGCCGAGGTAAAACAAGAAGTTTGAAAGCATTAATTTATTGATAACTAGCTTCTGTCCGCGACTTCGTCCCCGTGGAATCCCCGATTTTAAAACATTCTTTATCGCTGCTCCGCTCCTATTGGCTTAAGCGTGATGATATATAGCCTAAAGCCTTCCTCGATAAATGGTCTATTCAACCCAAAAAGATTTTTTCAATTCGAACCAGTAGTTCCTGAGATTAGCGCGTTCAAACAAACAAACAAACAAACTCTTCAGCTTTATAATATTAGTATAGATATGTCCAACAATTATATTTGTTCTTCAGATAAAAAAAATATTAGCGTATTGAAAACCGGACAAGTGCGTGTCGGGCCACGCGCAATAAAGGATTGCTCATAATAATGTGAATTTAGCCGGTACAAGGGAGGGGGGGCTGGGGAACTGGACTCTAACGATTTTTTCCTCTTTAAAACTTCATATTTCACAAACGGAGCAATAAATCAGAAAATGATCTTTATCTTTGAAAAATCTATCCAACGACACCCCACATGATGGGGTGGACGCGAATAAAAGTCATCCATACTTAACGTGTAGGGAAGAGGGGAGGTACCATAAAAAAAAATATTTTTCAAGCTTTTATGCTACCATTTTGTTGGCACCATTAATATGTGCATTCATGCCGAATCATAGGTTTGTAGTTCCCATAGTCTCTGAGCAAAACCGCGGACAGACAGACAGACCGAAACTATAAGGGTTCCTTGTTGACATTGGAACCCTAAAAATCGCATAATAATGTTATCAACAAGAACAAAATTTCTCTTTCCACATTCAGACTCCACAAAATCTCAAGCACGATAAGTTTAAACTCGAACCTTAGAACACAACGATTCTAAAATCACAATCGACCCACCTGTCTAATACTAAAGCAGGCAATATCTGTCTGTGTGGTGAAAGGGTCCTCATTAATGAGGCAAATGTTCGAGATGCCCACGTTCCACAGATTCCTAGATCCCAAGGTTAGGTCTTTGTCATTACGTGAGAAGAATTAGGATTAATGGCTCAAGCGTTTGGTCAGGTGTGAGTTTAATTTTGAATTTTAAATCGAGGGAGCGAGAATCGATAATGGTAATGAGTTTTTTATGTCTTTTACGCTTGCGCTTGGTTTTATAAATTTTATTTTGCTTTCAACTTTCTATCTATCTATTTCATTTTAACATTGCTTTTCCTCCTTTGTGTTACAAATAACATACTTATGTTTTATTGTGTACGAGGTAATCGCCTTTACTATGGGTACTATTCTGTTAAAGCTTTTCGAATGTTAAAGTTTCGTTTGTTTTTTCATGTTCTTCGGTGTGTTTAGTCATACCTTTTTCAACACTCACACTTTTATAGTCACAATTTGAATCTTTAATGACATATTTAATTATTTATACTTGTGAATGAACATAATATTTTAATATGGCTACTGTTTCTTTGCGAGAACCCACATCCACACACAATACAGACGGATCTAAACCGTCATCCCTTATCCGCTTTTGATTTCCAAATGCACATCGAGATCAGAACAACGACCCAGTCCCTACATTAAAATATATAATTATGAAAGGAAACCGAGCTTTGTTCCAAACGTTGAGCCCAGTACCACACGGTCAGAGCTGTTCAGCTAAGCCGCGAATCCTCTTTGTCACGGGGAAACTCGGGAGCTTACGTTTTAAAAGCATTTCAGTGTGCAGGTTTCTGGTGGATCAAGTGTATTTTAATGAATATAATTTTTATGTCATTTATTTATTTAATTTCAGTTACTCTTTGCGCTAACAGAGAGTCAAAAATCAATAACAGAGAACAACAAGGTATAATTTATAATTTAACGATCCGGTTAGCAATCAAATTATAGCAAAATGTACAATAATATTCAATAAAAAACTTAACATAAACAATACAGGCAGTGGAATATGGCTACATCTTGATGCTGAGCAGTCAGTGTGTTGAGCAAGGAAACTGCCTGATTTGCTGCCGCGTATTGTGCGGTGCGAGCTGGTGTTGAGAGCGTAGGTACTTGTTACATTAAAGGAATTTATGCCAGTGTCTGCCAGGGTCACGGAATTTGTTCGAAAGAGTCAAATCGGACCTGGAACGCTATGGGCTTATATAGGTTAATCCAAAAGAGTAACGTGGAAAGTGCCAGCTAGATGAAAAATGGTAGCTGGAACCGACTGGAATGCTAAAAGTGGAAGTCCGGTTGTTGCAAATTAACCTAGAGGTGAATGGACTGGGATAACCTAAACTGATTTAATATTATCATCATCAACATCTCACCATCGCAACTTAACAATAACAACAATGACTTAACATTCCATGTTGGCATGGATTTACAACTAACTTCATATACACTTTGCCTATGCGCACACGGTGAGAGGCTTCCAGAACTGCAAAATAGAGATAGAGAGAGAGAGGTTAGCAGATATAGGGCAGATTTCAGTGGACAAACGTAATATTTACAATATTCGCCGAACGCAGTATAAATAATCCCACGAGATTTTTAGTGGCATCGAGGATCATGTTATTGATAGGGATTTCAAAGTATGTAACTACAAATTCATGATTGAACAACTACTCATTATATTTCGACAAGCTGAAATCACTTATCCCGTAGATAAGCTAAAACGTACTGAAATTAATGAATCAAGTTTATCGAAACGGAGTAACTGGCTTGGTATTCCAGCTATCCCGAACTCTCTACTTTTGTAGCACTTATGACTAGTTTCTGCCAACGGCTTCTGTTGATAATAATTTCAGAGGGTAATCTCGCGAACTGAAAATCCTATGTATAAGACATAGGATTATAGATAAGGTTCTGCCCGAACACAAAGTTTCATCTCAATCTTATTAGTCTTAAGGACATAAGGAAATAACAAAAAGATAAAAAGCTTATAATAAAAGTTTGGGGAACACATGCACTGCGTGATCTGTCGGTGAAAGTTATCAGGAAACACATATTCTGTCAGGAGTCAGAATTTGCGTTTCCTGATAGCTACAACCTGGGATATTTAAGCCAAGAGTGAATATGTTAGTTCTAGACAAGCGTGCTTCATCTTCGACCACATTATCGCTTATCACTTACCATCAGGTGAGATAGTGAATAGAATAGAATAGAAAAACTTTTATTCAGGACAGACACAGCACAACGGTTATAAACACAAATTAAAGGAGAAGAAAAGTACAGAGTGCACCGAGCGTGCCTGAACCGAAAGGGTTACCACCTCAGCATTTGCTGGGCGTCACACACCCAGCACTGGTTTAGTGGTCAAACGCGTGCCTTTACATAGTAAAAAAAAATAGTAGTATAGATGTAGGTAAAGACGTATTTTACAAGCTTTGATTTAACTTGCTTTAGTTTATTTGAATGAGTCAAATCGTGCAATTGAATTTGTGACTCAAGTACAGCTAACTGAAGAACTAGCAAGGTATTTCTATTAAAAGGCTATTTCCGTTTATCTTCAAGTGGACTTCCTTCACTTACTCAACAAAGAATCCATTGCAAAATAATAATACACCGACAACACGACTGAACTCCACACAATACACACGACCAAGCCACAACTTTCGCTATCCAATACAGTTTTCACAGCGCAATCTTCACATAAATCGAGTATAAAAAGCGTAATGGAGCGTTAAGTATAAATACGACACGTTTTTCCCGCAAACGTATCGGGATACGGCGAATTTTATATCGTATTTGGAAGTTTGAGTAACTTTATGACAGAAATGGTATGGAATGTCTGTATTTAAGTGTTAGGCTTATTATATTTTTGTACGAAATGAGGAGCAACTTATTATGTTCATTATTTATAAATCTTAGTAGAACGAGATGCTTTTTTCTAGAAAAACGAGACTGGGAAACTTCAGATGGCTAATTTTGTCAATTTACCTGGTTAAATAATTTTTATAATGCCAGTAGCAAAAATAACTTTTTAATAAGGCGGTGAATGAGTGACATTAGCGGTCAGGAAGAAGAAGTAACGGCTGCCCGGCGACGAGATGGGCAGATGGCATTGTGACCATCGTGGATAGAGCATGGATGCCGCAGGCACAGTATTGGCATAAGAAAAAAGAAAAGGCCTCTCTGGTCTCATCCCAATACTCTATGCTCAACAGTGAGCGAATTCAGGCTTCATGAAGACAACTCACTTCAAACTCGCTTCACCTTGATCTTCACGGAAATATTTTCGCAGCACAGTACACATGTCATCAACAGCCTGTTGCAGTCCACTGCTGGACATAGGCTTCTCCAATTGCACGCCACTTAGATCTATTTTCGGCTTCTCGCATCCAGTTTCTTATTTAGTTTTTTATTTTTTTATTAGTCATCATGATTGATGATGACTCATGACTGTATCCTATCAAAGACCCCAAAGACTTCTGAAAATAATTCCTTACTTGAAACATTCACGTGCCTGCTAGGGTTGCGGCATTTGTTCGAAAGAGTCACCGCGGCTCTGGAACGTAAAGGGCACTAGGATGAACATGGGTGGGTTTTAGTCACGCTCAGAGCGGGACAAGTCATTTAATGATTTACCATCCAAAAAAGAAAAAAAAAAGGTCTGTACTTCTCACACACTTCGCAGTTCGCTGTGGGTGAAGTTGTGTGCTGTTGCGGTATACCTGGGGATTACCCTCTTTGTATTCAATTCTATCTAACCTTTTTGAATATAGACATGCTTCACATAACTTCAGAGCTACTAAAACCATCTCCGATAATACAGATTCATGTGACTAATAAAAATCCAAGGAAGTGGAGTAAAAAGGATGGGACAAGTAGAAATAAATATCATACAAGGTGTGTTAGAAATGCTCTAAAAGATTCCATTTGTGAATTTTCTATAAAGATCCAATTTACAAAATGGACCCTCTAATATACCAATACAAAAGAGTCGTACAGAATCCAGTTATTCACTTGGATGTCACAAAAAAGTAAAACATGAAAGGTCCACTCCCAAAAGAAACGATTTTCCAAGAACGAAACATTTCATTATTATGTAAACCAGTGTATTCCTATACCCTTCCTATTCGGTTGTATATTTTGTGTAATTTCAAACACTAAAGGACATTTTTTTAATGGACAGAAAACTTTTAATTAAGACAGTCACAGTTCTGGAAACAAGTGCTGTGAATTGGCCATATTTATTCCCCAGGTAAAAGCTATGTGTCTATTGAAAAACGACAGATTTATATTTTTATGAAAATTGCGTTTTACTGACGGACTTGCTGTAATAACTCCTGGCCTCCTCCTTCCGTAGACTGGGAAGCCACCCCACTTCCCACATCCCACTTGTGGGTGGGGTGACACGGCAGTCGTCATTTTGAGGCCAAATTGATGAAGATGTTAAAGTGCTATTCACAGTCAAAACTTTAGCTTCAAAATACGACATATTAAAAATGGACTTTCTATCAACATTCCTTTGAAAATTCTTTATGTAAGAACACGCTCGACACTGTAAAGCGTGGTACAGATTTCCGGAATTAAGTCACACGCCTGACTTGCTCGCGGAGTACATTTAAATAAACGACAGCCGGTGTGCGCACAGAATTAGTAATAATATGTGAATAGTTTTCAGATTCTGAACGCTTTGAGAATTACTGGGGCGGGCTTGAGTGCTTGTAGACAGTCTATTATGTACCGCTGGTGTGAACTTGCTGCAAGCTTGGTTTATGAAATTGCAGGAAGATATATCTTTGGGGAGCCTTTGTTTCTGTGTGCCCTCGGCAAAGATTAGTTACCTTCCCTACTACTGTGTGCTGTGAAAGGTGACTAAGAGATTATATTTAGTGGATAGGAGCGTCCCCAAGCGTGCCTCTTCCTCATATACGGCAAAGGTAATATTGCTACAAGCTTAATATGACTTAAACTTGAATTTAGTAAATAATCATGATTATTTTGGGAACAGGTGCTGGTATTACGAGGATGATATTATTATGGTATAAGCCTGTTTGTCCCACTGTAGTAGATGAGTGACGAACAATTCTACGAACTATTATTGGAAGGCCCACATCCACAGCATGATTTCAATCTACAAACGCACTGAAAAAAATCTACATTCCTATTTGAAATCCACAATTTACAAGACAATTCCTTCATCCATGCATTCTGTATGACCTGAATTTTTCGGCCACGTTTGCTTTTTGAAGCGCTGGGTATGCATAGGTGAAACACAAAGTAAACAGCGCTCAAAGCGATTGCGGTGCCGTGTTGGTCCATTCTGTATCCGCAGGTATGTACCCAGCTAAAAATATTAGGTTCGTAGTGAGTGGGTGTCAGTTGAGAGAGAGAGAGAGAACTGACTTGTAAAGTCAAAAGAATTGTGTTTGTTTTACTAATTGACTAGCAATTTAAATTAGCTGTATTTAAAACTAGCAGCACCCCACGGTTTCACCCGCGTAGTTCCCGTTCCCGTGGGAGTATGCGGATAAAATATAGCCTATGTCACTCGGGGATAGTGTAGCTTTCCAACAGTGAAAGAAGTTTTCAAATCGGTCCTGCAGTTTCGGAGCCTATTCAATGCAAACAAACAAATAAACATAAAAAAAACAATAAAATCTTTCCTCTTTATAATATTAGTGTAGATAATAACTGTCATCTTCTAAGGCATTCATATTGAAAGTGCTGTAGCAAAATCATTTCAGCGATATTAAATGTCAAAAACTTGTCAAAGTTAGGGACATTTAGAGCTGCGGGGCTACTATGACGTCTTAAAACGTGAATTTTCCGAGCGAGAAAAAGGGATGGAGCTACATAGGGTGTATAACTCTATCCCTCTTTCTCGCTCGGAAGACTCACGTTTTAACACCTCATGGTACGCCCGCTGGTCCTATCTCTGAGTAGTAATTAAAATTAAATGACGTAGTGTGTCAAATTAATGTTTGTTTATTTAATTAATCCATATTTTCCCCAACTGCATTTTTTTTTATTTCATTTCATGTATTATGTTACAAAACTGCATGGATGCATTTGTTAATATTTTCATTAGAACGTAACAGGACGAAAAGCAAAAATGGCACAGTAACAGAAAAATCAGGTCAAAGCTTTTGTGAGCACCTGAACATTTGATGCGGAAAAAAATACTTTGCAAATTATTTTACCATTGTTTCTGCTTATTGAATGTTTCTCATAATTTGTGCCTTTTTTGTAAACGCTCAAAAAATCAACCATCGGATGCAGTCCAGCTTCGAGATTTCTGTGCTATTTCAAAGTCCAATGTTGATAATGAACAAATTTTCCAAATGTAAAAGCATCAAAATGTCACTGTGTATTGTAGAAGAAAAAAATGTCATTAAAAAAAACGCAATATAATAAAAAAACATTGCGAGGAAACTTATTCGAGCCAGCTTGGTGGAATGCAGGCCACTTCCTTCTCAATAAAAGAAAAGACTTGTGTACCAGCAGCGGGTTTATTATGCTCATATTCGAGCTCGTAGCTAAATATTATTAGGTGCACGGGTCGACCGTCAAGGTTAAGCAACGCTTGCCGAGGTTGGTCTGTGGATGTGTAGCCATCTTAACATAGCAAAATTCCTCAGTACCTCGGAAAGCATATTAATTCATTAATCCTTGCTATCATTTGTAGATCTTTGACAATCGTTACAAGTAGACAAAAGACAATAAATCTGACACCAGATCTGATTCTTCTTCTTCTCTTTCTTCTTGTTTCTGATTTTTTCTTTTTCCACGTAAACAAAAAATGAAGACGATACAGTGCGTTGAAAACTCACGTGACGTCACTACGTTGCTACAATTTTTACCGGCGACGTGACGTCACGTGAGTTTTCAACGCACTGTATCGTCTTCATTTTTTGTTTACGTGGAAAAAGAAAAAATACGTGTCCAATATTTTTTGTAAATCTATCAGACGGACTAATTAGATTTTTACAGTAAAATACCCTATTGTGTTATCCTGGGTAGGCAGGGTTAGGCAGTGGCTCCACGTGAAACAGTTGTACTACCGATCCCATTGTAGGGGGTAGTTGGGAAAGTTTAGGCAGAATGTTTTTTTTTATATGTATGCTTAAACGCTCATATGGTTGAAATGACGTGACGTGACTCTGGTAGGCCTATATTCAGCAGTCTTGCAGCTGACATAAATATGAATTATATACACAAACAAGGACGGAAAGCGGATATTCCAACGTACCTATTATAGGATTGTTTGAATCCATCACCTATTTCTCTCACTGCGTGGGCAGGCAATAAAATAGGCACGCTTGTCATTCCTACCATCTCTTGAATAACTGAGAGAAATGTCTAGATATTCTAGGTAGGTCAAAGTATGGATCTGTGTTTGTACTGCCCGCACACCGTTCAAAGCGATGTCCAGGACAGTGGAATGGGGCTAGGTCATTGCTAGATTGTAGGTCGATCTTTTGATATTTTCTTTTGTTTTTTTTTTGTAATGATGACTGAATGAGTAGGTGTTTTGCTTTCTTTATTTAATAGAATTTTATTGAGCAAAATTTTAAATACAAATAAAATAAAAATATAACCCTAAAATATAGCGTCAAAAAAATCATCCGCATCGCTGTTGACTGATGATTAATATAAAAATAAATACTGATCATATTTTTTCAATATTATTTTTCTTTTTTTTAAATACATGTACTTTAAATTTGTATTTTAAAAAAGATGTTATGATGATGAAATTCAATGGTTTTTGGAAATGCCGGATTGCTGTTATTAAGAATTTGTATTCATTATGTATTCACACACAGCTAGAACACAGGTCACCGCTCGCTAGAGAGTCCTATCTTATACTACACACGGGCAATCGGCGATATTCCTCTTTCCATTTAACCCAAATCAAATCAATTATTTCAGCAAATAAATGAGGTGTGTGGAAAGTTTACATGTTATGGTAATAACAAGACTTTATTACTTCTACCGCATTATTCCGCCGCCGGAATAATTTGGACAATATTTGTGTTCGATAAGATATGAGAAGGTTACGTTATGATTCTTATGACAGTATTAGATTGAATCTTTTATTCCGTCGAAGCTGCGTGCTGTTGTGTTGATCAATACATATTTGGCGGAAGAATACTGTTTTAAGGAGACCGTTCAGCTCTAGATGGGGATATTTTGGGAACAACGTTAGTTTATGATAGTATTTTTACATAATGTACTTACTTTTTGCTAGAAATAATTATGCTATTCTAAGTAGCCGTTAGACAGATTTGCTAAAATATTAGACACGTTTTTTTTCACGAAAATAAAAACGATGTCGATGCGTTGAATACTCGTGTGACGTCACTATTCGCTACAATTTATACCACATATCAGGAGCATCTTTTTATCTTCGTATTTTTTTGTAGATTTGGTAAAACAAAAAATACATGTCAAATAAAGATTAGGGGAAGTCTATCTAATCTATGTCGGACTAATTAGATTTTTTTAGTAAAATTCCCTATTGTTGAAAACACAAAATTAAGAAATACTACGCACCATTCTACATTTTCTTGTAATCTGAGGCGTAGTTTTCGTAGTCTTAATCGCAGTTGCATACAGAACAAACACATATACTCGTAATTCCTTATATTTTAACAAGTGTTTGACGTTAATTATCGCCGAGATGTTATTACTTAGCTATAATTAGCAACTTGACAAAAATTTGAACTCTTTTTAAGTACAAAAATTGGTCTTCAGATCATCATCATGCATTACTGTCTTTTCAATTTCGCCTTATATATAAAACCCAAATTAGTAACCAATCGCCGTATAAAGAAATGATAGAAGGTTGAGAGTTTGGCATTAATATTGGAGAAAAAATAACCTATAAGCATTATAGCCTCAATGCTGAAAAATTTTGAACAACGTCACTGATGACTTTTTATCCTGTTTTTTTTTTTGAATCAATTTTATATCAGGCAGGGAATTTCAGAATAGAATTGAATAAAATACTCTTTGCTATACTAGAATGTTTTAAGCAGTTCTATAAAATTTACCTGTTTCCACACCACTATTAGAAAAAAATTCCATTATTTTTTAATTTGTTTGCCGGCCTCAGGCAAGCAATATATGGACAATTTATTCGTCATCGGCCAGCGCACACGTCATTGTAAGAGTGGGTGGCGCCTGACATTTGGTTCATCGCACGTTTAGTATGATTACTCGCGCAAGCCCCGTGAAGTAACCGCGAGTTTTATGAAATGGTGCAAGTGTATTTATCATGTGGTGAAAATTTATGAGCAGCTCGCAGATAGTAAAACTCGTTTAAGTTTAATTTGTCAAAGTTGGTGCACTGAATGAAAAACATTCCTGTATACACCATAAAAATTAAACACAACATTTAGATGGATTTGAAAGGGAGAAGGAAATACGTAAAGTACTTCAGGTGCAAGGAAAGATTAGTTTGCCTGTCCCATGTTGATTGTGGTTTTATATTGCAAAAATTTAATAAGTTGAATTTAAAAAAGACAAAGAAAAAAGAGTTCATAAACTTGAAGATGCTTTATTTGCAATATGTCACACCAATAAGAATGAATAAAGCCGTAATAGATGTTCGAAACAGAAGCAGGTGTTTCATGACTAAGTTTAATAAACGTTTTGCTGAAATTAATTCTGTATATACATTAAATAGGGACGTCACGGTACAACTTTTAAAATTAAAACGTGGATCGTGTATTTCGAGCTTTATTTCTAAGTCAGTAGGAGTTAGGGTTTGAGTCTGTTTCAAAGAAGCTTTTTATCATTTTGTGAAAATATCAAGTGCCCTTTAACCATAATATCATCATCATTATCATATTATATCATAGAGCAGAAGTGGCCGAGTGGTAACGGCCCCGACTTGTAGGTCGAACGAATTGTAGGTCGCATGTTCAAACCCTGCCAGGCGCATTACTTTGTGTATTATTAATTCCATCACCACTGCTCTCAATACGGTGAAGAATAACATCGTGAGGAAACCGACATGACTAGAACCAAAAATTTGAAGACATGTGACATTCACGAACCCGTACTGGACCCGCGTGGTGGATTACGGCCCATTCCCTCTCATAGAGAAGAGGCCTGTGTTCTATGTGTGTCATCATCACTACAGTCAAAAGTCCACTCTGAGCATAGACTTCATATCAGCCGGTTTTGAATTTTTCTTTTGCAGATACCCTAGATCTTCACTAGTTTATTTTTCCGCCTAGTCTATCAATGCTGCGCTATCGAGTATCTGGTTCCCTCTCCAGAATTCTTCGGCTAGATGTAGCTGAGTAAATTGCTCGCAAACCACATGGCTCATGAGCTATGTGGTTTGCGAGTAATGTACCTTGACTTATCAACAAAGCCTTTGTTAGAATTGATTGAATGAATAAATTGATCAATTCTTCGGGCTTTTTTGATAACCTCTTGAAGATACAGATCTTCGAATTCGAATATTAGATCTTGTCTAATATTCGATTACCAATTCGTTACGTAAAAATCGTTCGTGGTAAAAATAACACTTAAACAGTCTTCTTAAACTTATTTACTATGGTTAAGTTTACGGTTCTACTCCCTTATTTAGTTAAGATGTTCCCCATTATTTTCAATCTCAAACGGAATGTAAACACTGCGGAGGTGTTGAAATCAGAATCCTAGTTTGTTTTGCTGTAAATAGGTATTCAACAAAGATACTGCCAATGCCATCATGATCTCCTGCGAGAGGGAGTCACGAGGTAGATGAGACTAAAAGTACTATTTCTTCCTCTTCATCACAACGGAATCATGATGACATTCGCATGGTCAGCAAAATGTTATTGAATTATTTTTCTTTTTTACTCCATGTTTGTGCCAGTGTCTGAGTAAAAATTTTTCTATGCTATTATTAATAAAAAATTAGATCTCTGTTCTCTTAATCGTAAACATCATGGTTATAATAATGCAACTTATTGACCACAGCCTATTTATTTATTAAAACTTTTGGTACAATAGTGGTACATGGGCGAACTTAATGGAACAAGGCATTCTCTACCAGTCAACCTTTGGGTTAAAAAGATAACACTGTGGTAGGTGTAAAACAAATAAATAAAAGACATTTTTTTAAAGAAATTACAAATAATATTAATATATAATACTAATATAATAAATCAATATAATGTTTTATATATGTATAAGAGAACTTATAATAATTATAACGAAGACCAAACTAAGAATGACAGGATTTTAAGTAGTGTTTACGGATTTTACGCTAAAGGAAAATTTAGACTCTTGCCTTCTTGATGTCAAGGGGTAGCATATTCCAGAGTTGAATGCTTGAAATAGTGTAGAAATACGACATTCACCCGGTGGAGTGCGAAGAAATATCAAGAAGTAAGTTTTTGGATGCTCGAAGGTTAAGACTGTGAGAACTGCTCAACACATTGAAATATTGTTTTAGCTAATCAGGAGCACACGAATCGTTCATAATAGTGAAGTGCATGCAGAGGCCTATAGAATAGTAAGGTATGTAGCTATAGTATAGTTGACAACATTTATAATATTATACACAAATGTTTTGTGTTCCAATATCAGTTCACCTTTATCTATGAACCCCTAGAGAAATTTGTGGGTAGATCAGATTCTCTATCCACGAGCTTATTACCAAAGTAGGCATAAATATTTGATATTAGATAAATGGAATTTCTCTATTAATATCGAGGTTTTGATATTGAATATATTGGGCCCGATTATGTTTCGTATATCTAGAGGAATATAGATGAAAATTGTGCGGGAGGACAGAAGAAAATAAGAGCATGAATAATCCTACTAATATTATAAACGCGAAAGTTTGTAAGTATGGATGGATGGTTGGATGTTTGTTACTCTTCCACGCAAAAACTACTGAACGGATTTGTATGAAATTTGGCACGTACAGGTTTATTTTTACCCCGATAATCCCATGTGATTGAAACTTATGCGATTGAAACCGTAGGGCGCTGCTAGTTAAGAATATAAACGCTAACAAGATATGCTCGTATATATTTAAAAAAATGACAAACTCTGTCATTGCAGTTGAGGTGCAATAATAGCCGATCGAGGCCGCAATGAGATACGGAAATAAATGAAATTTCTCTATTAATGTGGAGATTTTGAACGTATTGGACCCAATTATGTATATTATACAAGCGAAAACTGTAGGTAAGACAGGAGAAAATAATACATTGCATTTTGACGCAAGTAGGCCGAGTGAGGCTGTTATGGAGCCAAAACTCCAATCACAAATACATACGAAATTATATATCATACGTCATTTTTTAACAATATGATGGAAACAATAAATACAGTTTCATTAGAACAACTTTTTTGTTAACAAAATATCTTCATTCAAATATTTTTTTTATTTTTTATTCCTTGAACACTTACATAATTATGACATTTATTTTTCAAAGATTGTGCGATACCTTAATAAGTAAATTACTTTTCTATTATATCTAACAGGAAATATGCGTCTCGCCACATCAAAATTCCAAGAAACGAAACTCGTTTCTTACCTACATATCAATTTGAACGTACGAAAGTCCACAAAAGTCTTTGTGCCTCTTCATAAGTGTTCCATACAATTTGGAGTCGGAACTATACGGACAGGGGTACGTCACTGAACATGAGTAATTTATTAACTTTATGTTGCCAAAACATGTTTACGTGTATCCTGAATTACGTACATAAATAGAATCGGGCCTCAGTATTTATGTCTATGTATGTTTTTGTAAGGTTGAAACCACACTGCGAGCATCTGTTAAGCATACTTTTCATGGTGTAGCGAAACTAAGTCGTACTAATTTACAAAATTGTTACCAACAAAGCTTAAGTGATGTTGAAGTGGGTTCTAAAACATTAGTCAATCTTCAAAGTACTCATGGTGAGGTGTTTACAGAATAAATGTTTTCCTAGGAATCACTTTAGATGATAATTTGCAATGGAGACCTCATATAACATTTCTTGCGGGCGGTTTATATCAGCTGCTTATGCTATCAGAAAGATAAAAGAGTTAACAGATGTAGAAATCGTGCGTTTGGTCTATTTTAGTTATTTTCATAGCATTATGTCGTACGGTATTCTGCTGTGGGGTCAGGCTACTGATATGGAATCTATGTATGTTTATTTTGCAAAAGCGTGCTGTCAGATCTAAGTATTTATGATCTTCGTAGCCACGATTCGCTTAGGGAACTTTTTAAAAAGATCAATATTATAACAACTGCTTACTATAAAAACTGTATGGCATTGTCCTAATAGAAAGCGATTATCGCGTAAAGGCACGAATGTCGCGATCATTTGGTCGGCAAAACCGAAAAGCAGTCTGTCTGAGCAACAAAAGTTCAAGTTGACCGCAACTGACACGACGAATCTGTCTATTAGGACAACGCTGATAATGCATCTGTATAATTTATACATTGGACATGCACGCAATAGTGAGTCTTTTTACCATTTTCTATTGCGTCTTATATAATGGACTGTGAGCAGATATTCATCAAGTTTGATGTTGTTGTCTTACTCTTACAATAGAAACTTTGAGGTGCTTTGTAAAGAAGGTATTTTACTAACGGAATATCTGTGCGAAATAACTTAAACCCGCCTGAGACGGTCACAAACTTAATAGAAGTAGTGGGGTCCGGTGAAGTCCGTCTAGTGGTTGAATACCGTCTGTGCAGTGTGGACACACCTTTAGATTATATTATGTAAGTATTATTGAAAGAAATTTTTAATTGAATTCATTCCGATGCAATATCACGGAAGGAGTACTCTCATTAATTTTTCATATCTGTCAGTTCGTGTAATTTATCGTTACAGAAATCATAGGAGTTTCCAACAATAGTTAAAATGATACTAAATGTGGAATGACTTTTGACCATCGGGTTAGTTATTAGTCTTTAAAATAGGTTGTCATCTCCAAAGAATTGGTCGGGCGATGAATTCAATAAGTTGGTTTGAGAACGACTTTGACATGTCGAAGAAATCTTTGGAGAAATGACTAAATGATAGTGTATACCAAAACATCAAATTGTGTATTTATACATGTACTTACAATCGTTCAATACACTCATAGCTAGCTAATACAAAACGACAGCTACAAACTCCGCTTACAAACTTTCTAATAATAAACATTCAACTTTTTGTAAGGATCCAAGAAGCCAAGTATAAATCTGTTTTCTATCATAGCAGACATTTAAGTAAATATTTAATATAAGATAAGCTGATCACGGCAAAAGTAGATCATTTTCATAAATACACTTATAGATACTAATATTATATACATATATATATAAGAGGCAACGTCTGTGAGTTTGTGATGTTGTAAGAGGTAATCTCTGGATCTTCTGAACCGATTTTCAAAATTATTTCACCAATATAAAGCTACGTTATTATGGAGTATCATAGGCATATTTTATCTGCGTATTGTCAGTGGAACGGGAACAACACGGGTGAAACCGCGGGGCGCTGCTAGTCTAATATATATTACAGTGTGTCCCTCTTTTAACATACCCCTATCCTACCTTTCATATAACTTGTAATACCTAGTTAATTACTTTTAGCCATGTTTGCTTTGGGTTAGAAATTGGTCGTTATAATTATCTTTACCGAGTCAAAACCACATGCTTGATTAAGCGTGTATGTATGTGTCTAAATAATAAATGGCTTTAATCAGTTCTCATCGTTATTTTGTTTGTATATTCATCTTTCGTAAGTTTATATCCCATTGGAACATTTTTAAACGGTAGTTGGAGTTCCTTTGATCATTGTTTTTTATTTATTTATTTTATTGTTTAATAATAACAAAAAAAACGTTGGCCCACACTAGTAATTTCTCCTGTATCGTGGGTGCGTTTACAAACAATCTCACATACACAACAGCCAAACACAAGCATATGGACGACGAGTGATAATAATTCCTAGATTTAAGACCGATTCTTTCATAACCATAACCGGATCATTATCACTACATAGTATAAAACAAAGTCGCTTCCTGCTGTCTGTACCTATGTATGCTTAAATCTTTAAAACTACGCAACGTATTTTGATGCAGTTTTCTTAATAGATAGAGTGATTGAAGAGTAAGGTTTATATGTATAATACACGCATATTATAGTAGAGGAAACATTATTATCTACATTGCATTCGTGCGAAGCTGGGGCGGGTCGCTAGTTTACAATAAATTAGGGATTCGAAAGATTTTGTATGCAAATTCCATGAAACAGCTACATATATTAATATTTCAGCTTAAATTTACTGACTATTGAAAAATTGGCTAGAAATTGTAATCCGCCTGATCAATATAGTTCCGAGTAAGTGCATAGTTATGGGAGCTGTGTTGCAGAATGGTGGGTATCCCACTAGTGCGTACAAAAAATATTGGGTATATTTTCGATGTAGGGGTACCGGAGTTCATGTTGGGGCGCAAGTCTGCTACTACAATAGTGTCAGAATGGTCTATCATTGATTTCATAATGGTTGATTTTGACAAGTTTGGAAATCTACTAACATAAAAGCGTCATTATGGCTTTCCAATGGTCAAGCCCTGACACTCCATTAAAAGAAATGGCATAGAATGGTAATCTCGTACACAATGGCAAATGAATGACAGACGTATGCGGTAATCTGCTAAAATTTTGACAGTTCCTTTGATGTTGTGCAATTATTTCTTTTAATAGCTCGATTATCAAAAAGTATTGCGAGACCATTGACCGACCAATGATCGACTACTATGAATTTAGCAGATTGCAAACTTTTAGCAAAATGACAATGGCATCGTGTTGGAATGACAAATTTATAAAAATAGTAGACTTGAGACCCTGGTAGCTACAACCTGGGGTCTTCAAGTCAAGAGTTAGATTACTTCTAGACAAGCGTGCTCCATCGTCGACCACATCATTTTCCATTAAATGAGACAGTTATAAAAAAGCGAATATCCAATTGTTCACACACTACATCAAAACCATACCGCGACTACCGCGCGGGCAGCGGGAGGCGCGGCGTCGGCACTCGCCATTGCACCATCCGACACGACCGCGCTCGGACATACCTATCTTTGATACTTACTTAGTTTGCTAATATTGTAAAACCGCCGAATAAACTTATACCTAATACAGTCCACTTGCTTTACTTTAACCTGGGCCTAGACACCAATAAAAAGGAGACTCAATCATTCCAATTTAAATTATTCTCACCATCACCGATGATGATCATGTTGATTAGTGATAATTATATTTATGTATGCTGACAAAAACTTCGAAAATTGAAGTATTCTTTCCCGAAATCGTAATCAATTACATCAGAAGTTAGTACAGGAATTAGGTCAACAGCTGCGACCATGTTTTAAAGACCTAGTCTTGACAACTAACTTCAGATCCTAACTTAGGTTCAAACTTGAGTATCAGTGTTAGCTAGCTCAAGTATAGCAATTAAGTATGGGGTTCACGTAAACTACGTATTTATGTACTAAGTTTAGTCTATGTGTTATAGTATCCTATAATTTGTGCTGTCGTAAGTTAGAGCAACGGGAAGAGAGATACTCGACTTATGTTAAAGGAGACTATTATTGGGAAGCTTTAGAGTTCGTCGTCGTGTTTTCATACTGCTTCTGATAGAATTCACATTTTCAATTACCGCTATAAATTGCTTTGTGCTCCTAGACCCACACTAGAAACTTTTCCTGTATCGTAGGTACGTTTACAAACATACAAACTCACATACACAAACAGCCAGACTTGTAGGCCGTACAAATATTTGTTCCGTGCGGGAATCACTAACTCATGACAGGCAGTGCAGCAGCCAATCGCTCAACCACTGCGCCAACCATGTCTTCAATCAATACACAGTTAGCAATCAAAATAAAACAGACCAAAAAATTGGATATTATTTACCTTTACCTAATATAACCAGAATGACTGTGCCTCTGTTAATTTTATGTTCCCACTGCTGGGACACAGGCCTCCTCTCTAGGAGAGGGAGTGGACCGTAATCCACCACGCGGGCCCAGTACGCGTTGGTGAATGCCACAATATGTCTTCGAATTTTTGTTTCTAGGTCATGTAGGTTTCCTCACGATGTTTTCTTTCACCGTTTTGAGAGCAGTGGTGATGATTAAGAATTACACAAAGTATTGCACCTGGCTGGGTTTGAGCCCGCGACCTACAATTCGTAAGTTGGGGCCGTTACTACTCGGCCACCACCGCTTACACAGATGATATTTATTTAGTAACTAGCTGCTGCCCGCGACTTCGTCCCCGTGGAATCCCCGATTTTAAAACATTCCTTATCGCTGCTCCGCTCCTATTGGCTTAAGCGTGATGATATATAGCCTAAAGCCTTCCTCGATAAATGGTCTATTCAACCCAAAAAGATTTTTTCAATTCGAACCAGTAGTTCCTGAGATTAGCGCGTTCAAACAAACAAACAAACAAACAAACAAACTCTTCAGCTTTATAATATTAGTATAGATAAATAGCAATTTTACACGTCATTTTTTATAAATTTAATAAGTTTGGAGCCGCGGGTCAGAGCTAATCTATCATAAATATTCATCTGGTATGATATTGAGAGCTGATATTTTAATATAATCAATGCACACCCGTCTTTATTACAACATCTTACTTTCTTTAGCAACATATTCCCAATCGTCTTTAATTATTACTACCAAGAAAAGACCTTCACGGAAGCATTCTCGTTCTAATTATAATAATAATAATTATACCCACCTAACATACTGCTCACCAACTAGCACTGTTAATTCAAATATAATCAATATGAGCATCATTATAGGAATCAAATTTTATACGGGATGTTTCAGAAACGCGTGGTCATAATTCAGGGTTACGTTCTGTTTTTTATTTAAAGCAGCTTTGCCTGCATGCAATTGTTAGCATCAAACCTGTGATTTAACTAAAATAAACGCTACAAATTGCATTCGATGAAAGTGATTTTAACCACTTTTAAGTCGATTTTTGGGAGCTAGTTTTTTTAAAGCAGCTTTGCCTGTAGTCTGATGCAATTGGTAACATGAAATCTGTGATTTAACGTAAATAAACGTTACAAATTGCAATCAATGAAAGTGATTTTACGCACTTTTAAATTGATTTTTAGGAGCTAACTTTTTTTTTTTGAAGTCAGTATTTCATCGATATATCTTTACTGTATACCAGGTACTTACAGAATGCCAACCTTAAATATCACCATTTTTGAACACCCTGTGATAACCAACTCACGTAATAGACATACAGCGCAATCGCGTCGCGTCTATAATTAAATTCCAAGGATAATATATCATCTGTATTGTTATGATAGGATTTGCATTAGTAATTGAACAAGGAGTTTCTGTCCGTGTCTTAATTTATAGACGACTCGATGGTATCGGTATCTCAAAGACCGTTTTTAGTCATAAATTGCTCTTAGGGTTTAGACAAGTTTGCGGAATTTGTTCGAAAGAGTCACCGCGGCCCTGGAACGCAAAGAGCACTAGGAGGAACACGGGTGGGTTTTAGTCAGTAAGAGTCTGACACTCGCTTCCGCTCCACTCAGAGCGGGAGAAGAATAAATTGTTAATGATGACGTTCAAAAGTGCTGTTAATGGCCTAATTGAAATAAACGTTCTGACTTTGACTTTGAAGTCATTTATTTATGATACTACTAGTAATTTCACATGATTTACCATCCACCAAAAAGCGTTTAGACTAGTGATATTCTATCAGCGTTAAGGTAATGAAAGCGATTTTTAAAACATCATGTGATTGACAAATTCTATCGGAATGTCATGTGGACCCTTATATTTTGTCATTTCGACAATCGCTTATAGCACTTTTTCTTGACTATCAGGACAAATCAAAACATTCAATATGTACCTATAGGATAAAATATATTCGCTAACAGAATCTCACGTTTTCAATACCAAACATTTTGATACTTTGACTTTCGATATCGCTAATAGAATGTCACTTTTACCTAGAGCCTTACTAAAATAGATGACATTTAGCTTTCGCCCACATATTACTTAGACGTTATATTTAGTAACTGTTTAGAGGCCAGTTATTAAACATAGCGTCTCAATTAGGTGAATTTCGATATAATCTTGACTCAATAAATACAGACATATTTATTGAGTCAAGTTTGTACGGAACCCTCAATGCAGTTTTAATGCTTTTTAGCTCATATAGTGATTCTTGTTTAAAATTACATTCAGGTATCAATTAGTAACTGATTAAACTTCGTATATATATACCCTATCAATTACGTAGACAAAATAACAGAACGTTGACTTAAACGTAAACGATGCTTCTTCAAATTGAGTTACTCAATAATAATATGATCTCAATCCTACCGTCGGAAGTTCGAATACCAAATTACATTGCGCTTATTAGATTTATTAACGGAACATTAGTAACACAATAATTAATTTGGTATGGTGAATCTATACTAATATTATAAAGGGGAAAGATTTGATTGTTTGTTTGTATTGAATAGGCTCCAAAACTACTGAACCGATTTCAAAAATTCTTTCACTGTTGGGAAGCTACACTATCCCCGGTTGACATAGGATATATTTGATCCCTATATTCCCACGAGAACAGTGTAGGTAAGTAATACATATTATGTTGAATAGAAGAAAACTTGTTCCGGTAAATACAAGTAATATGAAGCTCTAGATAAGATGTCATTTTATCAGCAGAAACGACTGTCAAAAAGCCACTTCATATAGCAAGGTATCGACCGTGAGTAATTTTGACATTTGAGGATCTCATAACGTGCCACTAAAAAGTGAAAACAAAAAATACTTAAAAAAATACAATCGAATTCTAAATTAAAAAAAAAAACAAAATGTATACAATAACTATAACTTCGGAAGTCGGTGTTCAAAAAACGAAGAAACAACCAAAAACACCGAGTTCCGAAATTAAAGTTATTTTATACCTTTTTGTTTAGGAGTCAGTTGTTTGTTTTTTTTTTTTTGTAATAAGTTTCTCGTTGGCCTCATGGCCACCATGGTTTCCATCCACATCAAAAAGTATTTTCATTATACTACAGTCAAATCGAATTCAAAAATATAGTAACCTGCTCAATGACTGCACCACCACATCTGCACCAACTTCAAAATTATTATTATAGAATAATGCTTCCCAATTTATTTAAAATTTCAAATAAAATAACTATCTATAAAAACTTTTCGTAGCAACCCTATTAATTCGGGCGAGTGCATAAAACACTTCGGGTAGCAATTTAATTTCAGATTCATGATGGAAAATTTCTCCTTGCTGATATATTTTTTGGAGTCTATTATACTCGTAAATTCAATGGTATCGATTATTGCGCGGTTAACCAAATGGGGGTCAATCTGTTTGAATTATTTTTCTCCGCTATTTTCGTGCGAGTGCAAAGTGAGGTTGATCTTGGGAGTTGAAGGTATGTTGAAATTGTTCAGTTCATGTCGTGGTTATCTCTATCCCAAGAAAATAATCGCCATTTGCGATTAGGCTGCTACTTGTATGTTTCTAGGTATTATATTGTATTTTGTTTTTGCCTCCCAGATTTTGTTTAATAAACGTTGTCCCACCCTAGGAATTACTCCTGTATCGTGGGTGCGTTCACAAACATATAAACTCACATTCACAAGACACCCAGACACGGAAAAACTATCTGTAGGTCATACAAACATTTGTTCCGTGCGGGGATTGAACCCGCCACACGTAGCGAAGCAACCCAATGCTCAACTACTGCGTTAACCGTTATTAGCAACATTTTCGGATTGCGATGCAGTTTTCTGGCTAGGAATACCGATTTTTCAATAATCCATTAATGGACCTTTCATGAAAACCGGACTCGAGAGTGACATCATTATTTATCAATATTTTCCATAGTTTCAAATTTCACCCTGTACCAGTAAATAAAGCATACCTTCTTTCATAAAAAGTTAAAAAAATTGTAAATTGTCAGATTCCATTAAATATGTAGGTACTAAGTATGGAAATATGTAAATTAGGAAAATACTGAGGTTTAAAAGAACTGATTAGGTTTTAAGCTATTGCATAGCTTCTATCGCGGGCCTTGAGCGTGGCAACCGAATTCAGAAATTCCGTAACGAAAATAACCTAACACCGCTACGTCATACGATTAGGCCCCGCCTTTTTAAAATGGTCGCTTCGTTACTGAGCTATTATGTCGCCGTCACCGAGCCGACCCGAACGTCTGCGTTCGGAAACAATCGGTGGGACAAAGTTAAGTGAAACGTATGTGATTTACATTAGTACAGTAACCCAGGTGAACGAATCGAGACCATATCACAATGACGCAGAGTACTAAATATATAATTGCATAAGTTGATAAAAAATGCTATGCAATAGCTTTACCGCGGCAGTCCCCGAGTGCCACATGTATTTTTTATTTTAGTTTCAGCCCAGTTTTCTAATGAACACCGAAAAGAATCGCTTCTCGCAATTCACGACGCAACTTTATCCACCCGTATCACATTAAAACTTAAGAATCCTTTAAAAATCTGATTAAAACCTTCTTTCAACAAAAGCAGAAAAGCAAAAAAAAAAAACTGCTCCGCTCTAATAACGACTTTGAAGACAAACGGTCCTCGTCGTAAGATATATTTTTTCTTATAGTAAAAATCCTACGGAACTCTTATTGAATGAAAATCCTCGTGAAGAATTCTCTGATGTTTTTTTTTCAGGGATCTTGCCGGTTTAAACTCGTATTGTAACCGAGACTCTTAAATCTGGTGCAGTGAGTTCAAAATTAACGGAAGAGGCCTTCGAAATGAGGTTGAGTAATTCGAGTGCTGAGAGATAAAATGGTAACATTTTCGTGTTTTTAAAACCATGCTTAAAGCCGATCCCAAAAACAAAGTAGTGCTTTTTTGCCATTACTCTACATTATGTTAATCCTTTTTTTACCGTGTTAATACAACGTAAATTCCCAGTCTTCAACATCATAATCTGCCTGGCCTTTTCGGGTTCGGCTTCAAGTCATACCGGATTCAGCTGAATACCAGTATTTAACGTAACAAGGCTGCCCACCAGACCTCCACAAACCATTAACTGTGTAACACGTAGTAGGTAGGCTTCAACATCAGTATAACAATTTCAGTCGATGTCCACTTTGACTCCGGCCTTCACCAAACGTCAGCATATCGACCTGTCATATTTATGTTTTTTTAATCGAGCTGATTCTCGTGTCCCATAACCAATGTCAAATGTCAGCGGAACATTGCAAACAATATTTCTTAATAATTCACGAATATATTGGAAAATATATAATATGCACGGGATTTATTCTATACAAATCGTTTTTTTTTTTTTGTAATATTGTATTATACATCGAGAATTTTTTACCTCATCATCTGCCTAGCCTTTTCCAAACTATATTGGGGTCAGCTTACAGACCTCCACAACTCATTAACTGGGTAACACGGTACTTCTTGGCACGACTGGAGTCAGATTTTTACTGGCTCGTGACAATCCGTAATGACTGTCAAAAATCTACAAATGAAAGCCGATTTAACGTGCTTTCCGAGGCACGGAGGAAACTCGATGTGTTAAGATGGTCACCTATCCACAGACCAACCTTAACCTTAACCTTGAAGATCGACCCGTGCGGCTGTTATTCTTTAGCCACGAGCTCCTTGAGAAATTTTTATCTAATAAAGACATATTACGATCTCACGGAGTCTGTAATTTTCCGGTAACTCAACAGTTACTCATCAGACTGACAGATACCGCACAGCCGAAACTAGGTCGTAGAGAGCTGAAATTTGGCTTGTATGAACGTTCCTTGGGGAGTGTAGGGGAGCACTGATAAAGGATTTCCCGAAATTCCTACGGGAACGGCAAGAAACTGAATATCCGCGTACGAAGTCGGGCAAAAGCTAGCCACGCGGTTATGTCACAAGCCCCCACTCTTGATCTTCGATGCTTCCTATCTTCGTAATTTTTATATATTTTCTAAAGTAAAAAAAAAAACGTGTCTAATATTTTTCAATAATCTAACTGACGCCACTGACTAATTAAAGTCATATTTGTTTTATTCAGGAAACAGAATAGTTTTTAACCGACTTCTAAAAAAGGAGGAGGTTCTCAATTCGGATGTTTGTATTTTTTTTTAATGTTTGTTCGCGTATAACTCCGTCGCTTGCCAACCGATTTGAAAAATTCTTTTTTTGTTGGAAAGGGTCCCATGAAAATTTTATCGAAATCGAACAAGCGGTTTTTTGTTAATTTCAATAAATGATAGCAAATCTGTCGGGATCGCTGTTGTTGCGGGTTATTTATTCCAATTTATACCACGTACCTACGCTGTGATGGGTATGTTTTACAAAAACACCAAAAAGTAGAAAATAACTTTAATTTCGGAAGTCGGTGTGTTCAAAAACAAAAAAACAACCATAAACACCGAGTTCCGAAATTAAAGTTATTTTGTACTTTTTGGTGTTTTTGTTTAGAAGTCGGTTGTATTTTTTGTAAAAAGTTTTTATGGTTGACGGTTTCAGAGCCACTATCACTACGCTTCCTCTGATAAAATGAGACGTAATCAATCCTTTTGGACTTTTGATGATAGCTATCGCGATTAGATTGACAATTTGCTAAATCACTCTAAAAATTCCATGGAATACATTTCACTAGATCAAGCTTAAACTTGGGCTAACAAAAAGAAACTTGAATATTTCGGGTCCGTTGGTTCACGCCGAGCGCACTCCTAAAGCAAAGCCCTCTCAAGATTAAAAACCGAAACAGAAATCACGAGAAAGCTCTCAGTTCGGGGGGCTGGACACATTTTCCTCACTGTTTTGATTAATGACTCTCTTTTAAACGCCTTTTATACTTTGAAACGCTCCCCACGGCACTGTTTAAAGGTTAGGAGTATTTGCTTCTTTGAACCTTTTCTTTGCCCCTTAATTAAGCGCTAGCTTGAAACGTGAAAGTTTTAATTGAAGGTCAAATATATTTTTCTGCACACAAAAGATACTTTTTGTCCTGTTCTTTGGATGTAAGTAATCAATGTTTACTGAGTGATGATAAAATAGTGATTTTTTCATAGTTTCCGTAGCATTTAAATTATATAATTTTTCATGTTTTTTAGGTTTTGGCTAAAAAGCAAACTCTTCTAGAGGAAGGAACTATCCTTCATCTAGAAGATTTTTTTTTACATCTAGTTTAAAGGCTTCGCCATATTGCAGGATTTTTATCACTCGATAGTTAAGTTCGATCGCCAAACGGTATGAGAATATATGGGAGTACGCGTTCACCAACTAAGCTAACGGCCAATAAAGTAGTCAAAGGAGTGAACTTGCCAGAGTAATGGCTGATAGTCATAGCAGTGTCTATAATATCTATATGAATGGCATTCATTTAGTAGTCATACTAAATGAATGCCATTCATATAGATACACATAAATACACTCCAGAAACTAAAAGCAGAACTAGAGGAACGATTGACAGATCATAAAACTTCAACGAACTGAGCATTTAAGAAATACACTTGAAATCAAGAAATACTTATGACTGTACGAATAATAAACCTAGAACAGATAACAGTGAGAGTAATTGCTAAATAAATAAGATCTAAATTAGAAGTTGAAATCGATGACAAAGGTAAGAAACTTGTACTTCAAAGGGACAATTCCGTTACAATCGAAATATCGAAAGCCAAAACCAACATCGAGAATCCTTTACCTAACTTTGAGAAGACAAAAAATCTATACAGTTTATTTACGAAAGTCAACGCGTTTATTGAAAACCCTGTGAGGGAAGACTCAACCGATAATTGCTTTTCCATTCTCCATCGGCTTTTTGTTCGTCGCGACATTACCCAGACGTCGAATCAATTCTTGCCGAGGTTAATTTATTTATTAGCATATAGAGAGAATTTTCAAACAGCTCCTGTAAAGAATCGGCTGGTTTATGGGAAAATTGAGGCTCTTTTTATTACGTTTAATTTGCAGATTGTTTTGTGTATCCTTACTTTTCGAGGATGGAGTGGATGATTGAATCAATTACAGTTTCAGCCAAAGAATGCGGCTTAAAACGAGGTGGGTTTGCCTTCGATAAAAAAAATGTGTAGTGAGATGTACCCAAAAGTTCAAGACCAGCACGTAACTGGGAGGTTCATATGAGAAAGTCACCAGCTGCATTATTGAGAAGTAACGTGATCTGTGGAAGAAGCAAGGGATGCCTATGCGAGAAAACATAACTAACACAGTTTTGGAAAATCATCAAATGACTTCTTCCACTCTTGGGCGGAGCGAAATGGAGTGTCAGATTCTTACTGACTAAAACCAATTCGTGTTCCTCCTAATACCCTTTGCGTTCTAGGGCCGCAGTAACTCTTTCGAACAAGTTCCACAACATAACTAACACCCTACCAATATCTTGTACTTTTATCAACCGATGATCACAATTTCATGTAGCAATTTGAATCGCTTTGTTTTCATGTAATGTAAATATGCATAAAGATAATGTATACAATACCTGCGAAATACTGCCGCAAGTAACGTGTGCTTTCAACGTTTATTAATTTCGTTTCGTAAATTGTTTTTTACGTTCATGGAATTAAAAATTGTATGCTCCAACATATATTAAAACAGCCAATAATACGATGTTTACATTCAAAAAGCATTTACAGCGGTAAAATTTCATTTTTCCAATTATTAATATTTTTATAAACCATCAAAAACGGGGGAGATCAAAGCCCATATTAAAATTTTTCGAATCCTTCGTCCATATTAAATCTGAATGTTTGTTTTTACTCAAAGACCTCGCATTTTAAATAATTTGCACACTTAAACATTTTGAGAATCGTTTACTGTAATTATAGATTTCGATAGCAGTTCACCGTGCATGATGTTTAAATAAAGAAAACGATCAATTTTCTTTCAAAAACACGATCTTGATACCTTAGAATGACTAGCAACATCTAACCGTCCGAAGGCTGACATTTCAAAATACGAAAACAATAAGAGAAGAAGCACGAATATTGTTTCGCACAAAGATATTCGCAGGAACGTCTGCCCCACCTTCCGTTTCCTTTCGGAAACACCCGTATTGTTACAACTGATCCACGGAAGGGATTTCAGGGCTTACCCTCGCCTTTTTGTGAATGGAATTTATTATGTTATAATTTTTGTGTTTAAAGGGGGAAATAAAATTTCCCTTGATATATGAAAACCGAATCCAATTTCGGTTCACATTTTGAAGGAAATGTCGAACATCATTTTGGGGATTTACAGAAGGAAGGTTCTTGATAAATTTGGGTTCGAAGACGGCCGTAACAGTTAAGGTTCCGTAATCCTAAGTAGTGTAAATTACTTAGGTAGTGACTGATGTTAAGTTTAGTGCGGTCTGTTATAGTTAAACCTAAGATTAATAGGCGGATTATTATATTAGTAAATGATCCTATTACCCTAGTTAATAATTAGGTATCTGTCAGTAATTTGGCAGCATCTAGTAGTGCCATTGCATCTTAGTTTGTCTCTTAAAATTGAAGAAGTAAAAATAAAAAAGACAAGTTTTTTTATGCGTGATATATAATGGCAAAATATTACGAGCACCTTATTCTGCGTCCGTTTCGGAATGTCCTATTCTCAAAATGTTGTGCTCACAAAGCGACCTATTCGCAAAACGACGTTTTGATACGAAGGCGTTAATTTAGTTAAAGTGTGGTTTCGATCAACATTTAGTTTGACTAATGGACAAATATTACTTAAACAATTGATCAAAAAACGTATTTTGACTTTTTTAGATTTATTCAATTAACAAGAAAAAAAAAATTGCCAAGAGTGATTTAAATAATGTAGAGGCATGACAAAGATCTTAAATTTTGTACTACGAACTGTATCGCAAAATAAGTTTTCGGAAACTGATAATCTATACAAAAATAACAAGAAAAATTACAGAAGAAAAGCTACAAAAACCGCTTACAAACTTAAAGAAAATCCTTTTTTCATAATAGTATTACCTATCACAACCTAGAAACTTTCTAACAAACTCAAAAGTGCGAAGGCCCAACTAAAACCCATTTCTTTCCGATGCCTATTACTAAACAAATATTTGTTTGGAAACAGGAGCAAACCCGCGAACAGGGAACTAAGTTTTTTATTCAACAGAGTTCGTATGCAGTGAAACTGTAAAGTTCCGTACTATGTATAAAGTAAATTTAAAGTTGGGATGCGTCTTGTACACAGTGGATGCGAATCGAGGAAAAATACGCTGTGTATATCGTGAGATACATGATAGCAGAAGTTTTGAGGGTGTTTTAGATATCTTAGGACTTGGTTTTCTTGTGAAGTTTAATTTTAGGTATACATAATTGTAGTTGAATGATTTTCGAGATGGTACTTCGACGAAGTGACGTTGAAATTGTACATATTATAAAATAAATATATAAAATAAATTGTTAAAAGTTTAATGATTTCCGAAATTAACACGAATTGGTAGTAAGACTAAGTTAATAAGCAAGAGGAAAATATAAGAAAATATTTGTATCCTATATTATTTTTAATCGATAACAAAAACAAAAAAAAACTTTTTAGTTTCATATTCTAAGGTTCCAGTATTTATTGCACTTGAGAATGACACGGCTGCAGAAACCACAGATCCAATTTTTCTTTCAATTTCACAGTCACAATAAAATATGTAAATGAAGCAGTTTTTTTTTTACAGCAGAGCGGTTCTTTGGACGAGGAAAATCTTTTGATTCTGGTTAACAAGAAAATGGAGCGCTGAATCTCGTTATCTTCATGTCCAATCAATTATGGGAGGGAGCTGAAAAAGTTAATTGCGTATTTATTGCTGTATTATTCATAGCTGAAGGATCTTCAAGTTTTATGTATATAAAGTATAATTCTATGGACCGCTTTCAGCGTTACTGGAATTACCAAAAGGTACCGATGTAAACCACATTTTACTTACATAAAGGCAGTGAATTATAATACTGTTCAGATCAAAAAATAATGTGGCAACAAGATGCTAAATCATAGGATTCGTACCTAATGGCCTGGCATAAAATATATCTGGTTTTACTTATAACGTGTGCGTGAAAATAGAGATTTTTACCCGCTACGAAACGCACACGCAAAAAACAGCAAAAAATAGAACAAAAGCTCAATTTTTGCAGCACTAAATTCTAGTCGGATCCAACAAAGAGAAGTGAGATAAGTTTAAAATTCTATAAAAATCATTTGTACGACTGCGCACAAATCCGGATCCACGTTCCGGATTCTAGGAGTGGATGGAAATCGAGGGGAAAACAACGCCCGCTCGGGCGGAAAGGATTTTTCTGATTCGTATAGAGACTTTGTACCTACGTAAGTTTGGGTACAGGTGTACACTTGCGTTTAGTCGGCGATTTACTGGTATTTTGGGTTGTTTTTATATGCCACGTTTTGTTTTGGAGTACATATATATTTTTAGTAACAGTCAGGTTGATAGGGTACGTGTTGTGCTAATCCTGAGTAACTTGGGACGAGAGCGAGATATGAACAATTTAAATTATGTAAATTACATTTTAAAATGTGCAATTCCTGGAACACAAGTTAGGTTTTTCTGTGAGTTCCATGCGCCTCGTTCCGTTATATGTTCATTTAACTTCTATCTGTAATCTCAAAACAACATACAAATTAAAAGACAGGAGGTTAACATGTTTGCAGGTTGTGTTGGTGGTAAATCAGAAATTAATTGAAACTAACCAAAGCCAGCACTTTATGAACGTCAAAGTTTTACATAAAGTCAGTTCCCTAAATCCCACGCCCTTCACCATTTCTTGCTGAAAAGCAAGAAAGAATTTTACATTTCAGAAGTGACATTCAATCTACTCGTACAATCCAACTAATGTGACAAATGCAAAATCCTGTATTTTTCCATGTTCGAGTAGGTATTTGTTAATCAATTATGCCAGAAAAGCTGAACAAATTTCGACGTTTGGTATAGACAGGATTATTTTTTATTTCGATAGTATGTTAAATTATTTGTCAAAGAGAAACTACCTCAATGTCAGGCATAAGCCAGTTTATTATTTAAAAAAAAAAAATCGGCGAATAAATCGCAGCTTAAAATCGTCCGTTTACACCGACCCCAGAACCGAACCCCGGTCGTTCGTATTGCGAAAATGTTGATTTGATTCGATTCTAACGAAACAAAATGAAGTTTGGGAGCTCTTTCTTCCCGTGAAGTAATTGGATTAATCACTCGCACTCGATAATCCGATTGGGGTTGAGTTTGCCTTTTATTTAACTCGGACTTGTAAATTGGATCTTTTACGTGTACGGTCGCATATTATACAATGTTTTTAATTGATTTTTTTATTGTGAAATGGATATGCTCTTGAATCTAGTCTAGGTCACAGGTGACAGAGACAATGTCGACGTGTATTTTAGTCTTATGCATCTTTCTGAAAGTAACGAAACGTTAAGTATTAAAATGTCAACATTATAAACGACGATGGAGCCCCACTGCTCCTATTTCTGTCTGTGGGTATAAAAAAATGTGCAATGATAGGTCACTAACATGTCATCAGTTTGTGTCAATTCACAATTTCACGGAATGACTTATGAGATTATTGACTGACAAATTCTAATGCGTAAAAAAGTACTCCAAATGTCCAGTTGACAATTTATCGAGGATACAATCAATCAGGATATTTTATAATCTAACGTATTTTACAATTATACGGTGACATAAACAATTGTTTCTGCAGTACCTAGTTGTAACTAAAGAAGACTTTGATAATTTTATTTGCGTTCGTCGAGGTTTTGTTGGTTTGTTTTTGTAGATTTTTTGCTTTATCAAGACATAAAAAATTATAAACATAACTAACACACATCAAAGTTCAGGAATAGATGCCTGTTATTTCACTTCCTTTATCTGCTACGTATTGCGCTATATCTTTTTAACCGACTTCAAACAAAAAAGGAGGAGGTTCTCAATTCGTCTGTATGTATATTTTTTTTCTTCATTTTTTGGTTAAGTGATAGTAGTAAAACAATACGTCTCCAATGTTTTTGGTAATCCAACTGACTGACTAAATATATTTAATTTTAGTTACGAATCCACACTATTTTTGTATCAGTTTTTCCACAGACAAAGAATTTTATGTCTTACTAGCTGAGTTGGCGAGCGTTCTTTTACCATAATTATACAATTTTAAAACAATTTTAGGGGTGGACAACCCTTATCATTTAGGGCATGAAAAATAGATAGTAGCCGATTCTCAGACCTACTGAATATGCATAAAAAATTCATAAAAATCGGTCAAGCCGTTTCAGACTTATGGTAACTAACATTATAACACGAGAATTTAATATTTTGTAACAAACACGTTTCCTCGGAATAACTAAAATGGTTGTTTATTATTTTGTATTTTCCAATTACTACAATTTGAATTAAACTTAGTAATAAACATTTCTATCTAGAATATTATGAAAGTTAAGATCTAATTCTAGGAAAAGGGAATAAGATAATATTTTCAAACTTTCATGGTTTTCAACTATTCTGTCAGTTCAGAAAGTAATTACATTTCGCCCGAGGCTTTTCCTGAAGACCTACCAAGAAAACATCTAAAATTAAAAAATACCAATAAGATTCCAAAGTCCACTGTCTAATTCAAAGTGACCAGTTCATCTTGACCTCTTTTCTGAACGTCGTGCAAAAGTAGCAAGGGACCAAGTTGCATCAAAAAGTTTCTATGAAAAAAGTAACTAAATTGTTTCTTAAGTTCTTTGTTGTAAAAGCTTCTACGGGCCTAGCCTACTTTTCTCTCCCCGCGTACTTTGAAAGCGTTTTCTGCATTCGGCAACTTAGTGCAGTGAAATTGTATTCGTACTTTTCTGTATTACCGAATGTTAAGAGTACATTACGTATGCAGTACCATATAGGTATATTGTTATGTTGTAATTTTCTTTAAATGTTGCCAAAATATTTTGTTGCTATCGTACGTTGACAATTGGTTCATCAGTTAAGTTAGAAGATTATTTTACACCAACGAGTATAACATAAAGAATATAATATAAATAAATTGAAAGAAAAAAATAAACAAAATGCTTCAAAACTGACGTGCATGCCAGTGGCGTGCAGTGGTTCGAGTTAGGGTAAGCCAGAGAAAATGTCAAAAAAAAACTCACCGCATTATTCAGGGTTGAAATGTGGTGTTATTTTTTTGTTTTTTTTTTTAATAGGCTATTTAAAAAAACTCATTTCATTAAAAGTCAACCCTGAATAATGAGGTTATTTTTTAAAATTTATTTGGACATTTTCTCTGGCCTACCCTAACTCGAACCACTGCACGCCACTGGTGCATACAAATTTTAAACATCAATTTAACAGATCCAACATCTTGGTGATATTTCAGTCGACTGTCTTAAATTTTGTTTTGTAAATACATTTTTGTTGTTTTTTAAAATGAAATGCAATTAAAATAGGTTCGAGGTTAAGCAACGCTTGCCGAGTTAGGCCTGTGGATGGGTGACCATCTTAACATAACGAGACATCTCCGTGCCTCGGAAAGCACGCTAAGCCGTTGGTCCCAGCTGTCATTTGGAGATCTTTGGCAGTCGTTACGGATTGTCAGAAGCCAGAAAATCTGACACCAGTCATGCCAAGAAGTACCGTGTTCCCCAGTTAATGGGTTGTGGAGGTCTGGTAGGCAGCAGCTTCACGTAAAATTCTGGTATTTAGCTGAATCCAGCTTGTCTGGGAGCCGTCCCCAATAAAGTTGGGAAAAGGCTAGGCAGATGATGAATGAAAATAAAACAAAACCAGCAAAAAATTCATTCACTCCAACCTAAATAGAACCAGACTATAATGAGCAATGTTCAAATGAAAGAAACTCAAAACACAGCATCTCTCTCAAAAGCCAAGGAAACGTTAATACTGAACTTTCTAAATACTAAGAGACAAACAAACCTGCAAACACAGTTCGACACATTCTGTTGAACAACTGTAGGGAAGTCGGGGACAACAATAGAACCAACTTGTACCAACTTTAATTTCGTCCTTTCTCTAGCGCATTTTTTCTTGTTTCTCAAAGCTTTTTTCGCGTAAAGAAATGTTTTATGTGTTTATGTTTGTTTAGAAAGTTTCTCGATGCTTTATGAGCAAAGCTGTATTGTCATAAATGTTGAGTACGACTTGAATAATACTGTGTCTATAAAGCGGAATACGTTCGGCTGTCTGACCGTTTGTGTAGTTTTCCTCTTCATAAGTTTGTCCACCCAACAACAAATCATTTGCGTTAAAATGAGTACTGTGGTCGATCCGAATACAATATTGTTCTCTGGTAATAGTTAATTTTTAGAACTAAATCATAAACTGAAAACTTAACTATCGCCGAGTGCCAAAAACTTTTGTTACACCTGTTAACTTTTGTTAACCAACAGTTAACTAAAAAAATCTAATAAGTCCGTCTGATAGATTACCAAAAAATATTGGACACGTATTTTTTCTTTTATCACGTAAACAAAAAATGAAGACGATACAGTGCGCTGAAAACTCGTGTGACGTCACTACTCGCTACAATTTTTACCGAGCCGTGACGTCACAAGCCCCCACTCCTGATCTTTGATGCTTTGTATCTTCGTCAGTTTTTATAGATTTGTTAAAGGAAAAAATACGTGTCCAATAATTTTCTATAATCTAACTGACGGACTAAACAATCATATTTTTTACTCAGGAAACATCCCTATTCCTACAGTATAGGCCACAAAAAAGGAGCCTTAGGCAAACCAACTACGGGCCTGCGGATGGCGAGCTATGGGTGGCTCGCCGGCCGATAGCAACCAGGCCCGAGTCGACGGCGCGTCGTGTTCCACGCGGGCCTCAAAGAGCCGTCAGCAGAGAAGACGGGGTCCCATAGGGTCAGTGCCTGCTAGGGTTGCGGAATTTGTTCGAAAGTGTCACCGCAGCCCTGGAACGTGTCTGACACTCCCTTCCGCTCCGCCCAGAGCGGGAGAAGTGATTTGATGATTTCCCATCCAGAAAAAAAAGTCGAACCCACTACATATATTATTTAATATATGTACCATTGTATGTAGGTAACGAGAACTTAATATACTCCTGCGATTGACCCCAACTGACCTAATTATGCTTGCAGTGGCAATAGGCTCACCACAACAATTCTACGGATTTCAATTAAACGTCACCGGCCATCACACCGGCAGTCAGCTTCTTAGATGCTATAGGACTAATGGCTTTCGGAATTCCTATTTAATTTCGAATCCTTCTTGGTATTACAATCAATTATAAGGCTATTGCGATGTGCGGGAATATCTCGATGCTTAATAAAGGTTTTGTTTATATTATTTAATAGCCTAATTTGAGTCACATTGCTAGGCTTAGAACTCGGTTTTCTCCTTCCAAAACTCTCATCTTGAGCGATTTCTGGCCAAGTTTGACGGGCAAACGTGATCAAATCATCACCCACGAGTATTGGATGTAAAAAATAAAATCCTAGCTGTCAAACATGAGTTTATAGCATACCATACAATCATGCTATGGGAACTGTAAAGTATGACACTCAACGATTGAAGATATGATCTATGCTACCCAGCATAGGAAAAAAATAGTAAAATTTATTTACGTTTCAATCAATGCCAGCTTCCATTACTTTCCATACCAATAAAATATTCTGAGCAATTTCTGAATGTATTTTTGGGATCAAATACGGCTTCCGTTTTTCTATTCCGTACATCCAAGATCTTGATGTTCGAAATCTTTTAAAACGATTTGGAGCCATGTGTAACTTATTGCCAGATAGAGGTATTGTGACAGCTAGCTACCTCGTCGTCTGTAAGCGTAGTAGCAATCCATTTACTTCTCGATTCTTACAACCTGCGCGGAAAATGAACACCCGATAAAATCTGCGCTTTCTTTCATTTTTATTATGTTGAAAAACGTCTTTTGAAGATTTTTCTGTGTGATGTGTTGTAATTTTTATGGAGAAGTTCTACTAGTAATATATTTTATTTGCACCTTCTATGCGTTATTGATTTTAGTTCGTGTTTTGTTTATTTGGGATAATAAACGGTTACACATTACAATGTTATGGCATAGTTCTTAAAAATAAAATGGGAATACAAATCTATAACGAACAAAATTTTCCACATCATACATATAATAAGGTAAAACAAACTTGAACGACGTGCGATATAAAACTAAAACATATACAGGTAAAACTAATAAAGTTTGAGATTAAAGTTGATCTATGTCTTTTTTTAAGGTAGATACATCACCAAACACCACATGCGTGGAGGACCTCTGCCCAACAGAAGGTCATAAACGGTCAATTCAATTAAATAGATAGATAAATTTAAAAAAGAATTGACAGACTTTTTGCTGACACGGTGATATTTTATACAGCGATATCGATTGTAGAAATACTAACATGTCAGCTACAAAACGTATGTAAACTACATGAAAGCTAGTGAACACCACCTACATGAACAAATTTCAAATAGACATGAAAGCTTAGATTCCAATATCCAGAACACGAGCAACAAGGAAAGGACCCTACCTAGGGTAACGGATAAACGAAGAAGAAGAAAACAAATGAAAGCTAAAAACGATTAAACGCTAACAAACAAATCTTCCAGCTCTAGGTCAACAAACAAAACCTACCCTTATTACCGTCTCTCCTAATCAACAAGAGATACAACACAATAAACACCAGTCTCATTCCCTGACAATACAAATATGAAGTTCCCACAATCCCCTACTCGCACATTCGCACGCTTATTTTAGTTCCAATCAGTAGCTTGTACGTAGTAAGCACGATTTCACAGCTACACTGTCAATATATAACACAAGTTACGGTGCTTGCTAGTTCTACCTTGGGGCCGGGAAATGAGCGAGGTGGGGGGACCTAATAGAGTGAACGAAATCCGCTTGTAATTCATGAATGCTATCACAGGAATGAAATCAGAGATGTGATTCCGGTTATTAGTCGCTTGAAAGGTTCTTGTCGTGCTTTTATTAGCGGGTGCAGATTTTTTAGCGAGGATATCGGTAATGTAGTTTTCAGCTAGGATTTAGAGGGAATTTTTGATTTTGGGTAATTATCGTCTTTGCTGTACCAGTAGAGTTGAATAAATGGATGTGTAATACGGACTGGATGCAGTAAAATTATTTGGTACAAAGCTATCGGGAATATTGCATAATCAGCCTTTTAACGTTCCCACTACTGGGATACAGGCCTCCTCTCTAGGAGAGGGAATGGGCCCTAACCCACCACGCAGGCCCAGTGAGGGTTGGTGAATGTCACATGTCTTCGAATTTTTGGTTCTAGGACATGCCGGTTTTCTCAGGATGTTTTCCTTCACCGTTTTGAGAGCAGTGGTGATGAAATTAATTACACAAAGTAATGCGCCTGTCAGGGTTTGAACTCGCGACCTACAATTCATAAGTCGGGGCTGTTACCACTCGGCCACCACTGCTTTATGCGCCGGGAATATTCTTTTAATAAAATGTACCTTTACTTAGAACAACACAAAACGTGAATATAGTCCAGCCAACTCCCCAGACCCTTATTAAACGGACCCAAATCGCTACTTTCCTAGCCACATTTCTCCCCGTTTTATTTAATACAATGTGGAAATGTGATTTGTTAGTTTCCACATACTGTTTTGGGGCGTGACATAGTCGCTCTAGGGAGGACTTAGTTCTATGTGTCTGTGCTTACAACCTACATAGCTAGACTGGGTGTACGCCCGAGACCTATTGAGGAGTCTGATGTATGCCGTGTATTTAGTTCACCACTAAATGATTCTGACTGTACCAAATGATTGAGCAATCGGGCCAACGCTTTGGTTCTCTATTTGATTGAGGTTGTAGGCACGTTTCAGTAGACGGTGTTATTAGAAAGTTTAGATCAATACTTGGTTACGGCGTCAGCTGCTGAATATTGAATTTTTATGGGATTGGACTAGATTTATCGGGGTTATAAAGGATAACATAAAATTCTCATATCGTCTAAGCAATTTGAAAGCAGGGTATGAATAGAAGAAGATTGAAATCAATATTGTTATCAGTAGTTATATTATTTGGCACGTTTTACAACCTATCTATTACCACCACGTAGGTAAGGATCCGATATTAAATCCCTTTTTAGTCAAACGAAGACAAAGCAAGTGAAAACCTCTTTGATGCTTTTATAAGTCGGTTATAAGCCCACTAAAAAGGTCGCATAGCTTGACATTATCAATAGAATGTTATTTGTTCTTTTTTATATATTTCTTTCATTCTCACATCAGCGTCTATAGGCATTCGCACTCAGTTGACATTCAGAGCGTTATTTTCGCAGTGATGAAAAATGTTCAAGTTTATATGCCAATAAAAATAAAAACCTACCTACAGCAAGCATTATACAAGATCAAGTATGTTATATTCGGTACGTGTGAGAAAATATTATATTTATGTTGGTTGTATTCGATGTTTTGAAACTACGTGACGCTATTATGTTTGCGACTGTACGCACCTACGCACATGTAAATATGTATATAAAATGGTAATAGGGTTGTCTCTGTTTATTGTAAGGGATGTACGAAAACAGTGTTCTATGTACCTATATTTTTGAGTTATACGAAAATACCCGTGGGTTTGATAACAAGCGAAGGGATTAATACCGTGGCGTTGCGATATGAGTGGACCCCGTTAAAACAATCTGAAGGAAGAACCTAATGTGGGGATATTTTTGGATGGATTTACTGGTCAAAATTATAAAGGCTGATTATGAAGGCGATTGCTGAGATACGCAACTGTGAGATTTATTCTAATAAATGTCAATCAAATAGATTCTTCTGAAGCGAAACTTCTGTTTTTATTTTTGATTGTATAAATTTCATTTCAATCTAAATATATATAACTCAAAAGTGACTGACTGACTGACATAGTGATCTATCAACGCAAAGCCCAAACCACTGAATGGATTGGGCTGAAATTTGGCATGCAGGTAGATGTTATGACGTAGGCATCCGCTAATAAAGTATTTTGATTAATTCTACCCCCTGGGGGATAAAATAGGGGATGAAAGTTTGTATAAAACTTAGTCATTATAGACCGATCGGGCTGAGAGTTTCAAAATCGGGGGTAAAGTAACTATTCCAAGTCGCGGGCAGAAGCTAGTACATTATAATTTTATGAAATAGTTGTTTAATAGCGTAATTCGATCTCAAAGAGTTATAATTTGCTTTGATGAACATTGTATGTACTACGTTTTACAATAATGATTTTAGGTTTTTCTACAAAAACACTGTAAGAGCACTATAAAGTCTGGAGGCCTAAATTTACAGAATTTGTGTAAAAATATTACAAGAATACCCAACATTTTTAATCATAATGTTGCAAAGATATCAAAATGGTGCATGGAGACATCTGTCGGTAATTATGTAAAACTGAACTGTCAATGTCAAGTGTTCATTTTTCCAAAATAAAACGTCGGTCGATATCCTTAGAAACTCACAAACATACATACATACATACATGAACCCTTAAAACATAAGACTCCTTTTTGGGTAGTCGTGTAAAAATATTACGAGAATTATCTAAAGTCAAAGATTTGACCAAAAACGTATACACATGTGTATAATACACAATAAGCGATATTCAGTTTTAGTAAATTGTACGTTAGGTACTCGGTACTATAATTATTTCATTTCCAGTTTCATTTATGAAGACTTACTCAAACTTCAAACGTTCTCAATAAACTCCCAAGATCACAGGACTTAAGTAACTGAGCTGTAAAATAGGATTCATTCTCTTCTCTCTTCATTCTCTGAGAGACTCCCGTTCAAACACAAACAGAATCCGCAGAAGAACCTACTTCCAATAAAAATCTATAAGCCGTCTGAATTTAATGGCAATAAAGGCGATATATGTACTTTATTTCTAAAGTTATTTCCGAAATGGTTCGTGTTTTCAACTATGTATGTGGGTTATGTTTATCAATAAGGTAGATATAATATTTATACAAAGGATAGTTTCAATGGCTCTTCTGTTTAATTTTCTTAAGGTCTACTTAAAAGCCCAAGCTAAAATTAAAAATATTATATTTCAATACTAATCTATACTAATATTATAAACTAGCTGTCCGCACAACTTCGTTTGTGTCACATTTTTCATGAGTGCTCCGCTCCTATTGGTCTTAGCGTGATGATATATAGCCTATAGCCTTCCTCAATACGGCTATCTAACACTGAAAGATTTTTTCAAATCGGAGCAGTAGTTCCTGAGATTAGCGCGTTCAAACAAACAAACAAACAAACTCTTCAGCTTTATAATATTAGTATTAGTATATTAGTATTAGTATAGATTATAAAGCTGAAGAGTTTGTTTGTTTGTTTGTTTGAACGCGCTAATCTCAGGAACTACTTGTTCGAATTGAAAAATTCTTTTTGGGTTGAATAGACCATTTATCGAGGAAGGCTTTAGGCTATATATCATCACGCTTAAGCCAATAGGAGCGGAGCAGCGATAAAGAATGTTTTAAAATCGGGGATTCCACGGGGACGAAGTCGCGGACAGAAGCTAGTCAATAATAAATTTAAACCCTCATAACATCGCTATCGACTGGTAGAGAGCTCCAAAGACTGGCTTCATTGCCACGTTGTATGGCAATGCTTATTTTCTGTCTGTAGTATAAGCCAGCTCTTGGGTCATGAAAAGTATCAACTAAAGCTAAAGTTGAATTTTAACTAACATTTTTGCTTGAGAAGTCATGTCTTCTTCAACAGACATCATTTTCGTTGCACTATTATATATTTTTTGGGATTGTTTTTATTATTGCTGGCTGATTTTCTACTGATTAATATTATAATTCTTTATTTTAGAATATATTACAAAACTCCATTTCTTGGTTATGGCTGCCTAAAAATATAAAATACTAGCAGCGCCCCGCGGTTTTACCCACGTAGTTCCCGTTCCCGTAGGAATATGGGGATAAAATATAACCTGTGTTACTCAAGGTAAATGTAGCTTTCTAATGGTGAAAGAATTTTTGAAATCTGTCCAGTAGTTTTTGAGTTTATTCGTTACATACAAATCTTTCTTCTTTATAATATTAGTATAGATAAATATTGTTGCATTCATCTAAACAGTTTATTATGTTGCCCTTAATTATGTTAGAATCAGCTTACCAACCTACCTAACCTAACTGGGTTCCGCTGAGTAGGTACCTGAATTTTACTGACTGTTGACCCTTGACAAGACTGGACGTGAGCTGGACTATTCAGATAACGATGAACACAACAAAATTTTTGAAATACCTAAACCGATATTGTTAGTGACAAGGATAATACTATGTCTGCTGTTCAGCAATATAATTTACTACCATCTAAACAGAGTATTTTTCTTAATATAATTTAAGTACACATTCATTTTTATATGAGCAAGTCAACCTATTTATCCTATAAAGGCAAACGTACTTTTATGTCGGTATTTATGAGTTTCTCTTTCATCTTTCGACACAAGTCATAAAGCTTAGGTAAAAATGACGAGTTACTTAGTGTCCACGATGTTTATAGAATATTGACATATCGAGCAAACGTCGGTCTGATAGGTATCTAACATATAAAAAGGACTTTAGAATTGCCACGTCATATTTTATGACATATAAATTTTTCTAAAGCGTAGGTACCCTATAAAATACCAACTACAGAAAGTACAATCGCACACAAAACTTTTAGGAGTAATAAAAAATACACCCCCGGATTCGAACTTCGAAAATAGCTTCTCGATTTACAATTCGAAGGAGACTTAAAAAATTCAGCGTGTGACGAATTCCCTTCTAAAAGTTACATTAAATTACTTACACGTATAAACCAAGAGTGCCATATAAAATAGGTTTTTCTTCGAGATAAGCTGAGGAACCAATTTCCTCGACGAAAAAGGCAAATGTGTTTGGAGTACGTTTAATACAATGTCGAGACAGACTTTAGAGATGGGACAGGATCGAATTTGTATTTGCCCTACGAATAATAATGTGAGGTGGGATTTTTGGAGTGTCGTATTAAGTGATTTATTTTGAGTACAAAGATTTTAAGGTGGGGCTGGAATTGTATTGATTTATCTTGCCGGTTTTCTTAGAAAGCTTTTTTATTATTCATTCGTAATGGGAAACTTGGGTTCAGTATCTACTTACAGTTTTTCACAGAGAGACGCAGTAATTAAGAATTTATATCTATCCTAAGTAGATTCACGAGTAGAGTTATTTAAAATTTAGTTTCGTTTCAATTGAAACGAAACTAAATTTTAAATCCCCGAATTCGGGGAAATAAAACTAGACAAATATACCACAAACGTATGAGCAAAGTGTGAAGAAAAAACTTAGATATTTTCATGTAGTTTTCACTGAAAAATTGCCTAAATGGGTGAATTACATTTAGGTACTGAAAAGCAAGGAATATTATTCGGTATTCTAATAAATTATAAACATACCGCAATTAGAGAAGATATAATTTAATTAAAATAACCCTCAATTCAGCCGATCTGCACGAAATAAGTCATTACTCTAATAGGGTAATATTTCATTGAAACAACTTAGTGGGATTGCAATCGCTAATTAATTAGGACCCTTTCATTTATAAATTATGAAGTACGGCTCAACTCTTGGTATTGGAGTAGAAAGGTAAAAATATTGGTGATGGAATTATTGAAACCGTTGGGAGTAATTAGTTTTATGTTGGTTTAGCGAGATTTTTTTTGCTGTTGAATTATGACAACGTCTTCATATTTAACCTCACCTGAACAAACAACCTCACCTAATAGAAAGAGATGGTGAGATCAACGATGGAGCAAGCTTGTCTAAAAGAAACGTATTTGGTCTTTACTCAAGACTTTTAATCGAGAACACTAACACTAACACGAACTACTTACTACTATGTACTTGAGTAATTCTTATGGCCTACCCAAATGTCCTTACTTTGGTATTGTTCGTCAAATCGTTGAGCTCCTTAAAGTTCTAAGTTTGAGCTATACGGTAACTGACAAATGCTTACACTGTCTGGACAGGTCCACTCAAATTTATGTGGCAATTTCCTCAAAAGGCTAGCTCAGACATTAACTACATGGTTCTCATATGACTTGACCAGTACGGATTGTATGGACTTTAAAAGAGACTTTGACCTCCGAGTTTGTTTCGGTGTTTCTTCTCAGGGTAGTCGGCTAGGAAACACCGGCTTCATCTATCTTAAAATGACTAGAAATATTTGACGTGTAAAAGTGTTATGTTTAACCTACTTACAAAATAAATATCATTTATAATTTATGAAATATAAACGGTTCGTACAGATATCAGCGGAACAAACAAAGTTAGCTACGAAAAATAGTATCTATACATTATGTGCCCAAATCTTAAGCCTAAACTTTTCCTAATTATTTTTTAAAATTATTTTGACATGAATTTGCTCTCGAGTCTAAGGTCACAGGTGACAGAGACAAAGTCGACGATGGAATGAGCTTACCCAGAAGAAACCTGTTCACTTTAACTTTGAAGAGATTAGGGTTGAATGCGTTCGTGGGATATATTGCTGTCGACTTCTAGTCCAATTGAATTCAGCTGAATACCGGTAATTTACGTGTGAGTCCCTGCGATCTCTACATCCTAGTACACACATGTGCCTAATTGTGAACACAAACTTTTACGATATTTTGTAAGCACATTTAAAATTCTAATTGTCGAAAGTGTCAAGCTATATTATTCAAAATAATATCTCCGTACTTACATCTAAAGCTCAACACACAACAACCCTTTATTACCGACCTACTTGGACTCAAAACCTTTACAGTCTCAAGCCGAACCTATTAAGGCATGGAACCCTCCATTGTCTGCCCATTGCCTTATATCACAGTCTTGAGTATTACGCCAAAACCACATCTGACACATTAAGAGCGGCTTAGGTCCAAGTCGGTATGGCCCCTTAAATTGATATTATCACGACTGTAATAGATGGCATGACTGCTACCATTAAATTAATTAAAGACTGCTAGGGTACTACTGTTTTGTTATTTGTTTGTTTAATTTTTGTTGTTTTGTTTTTGTTTGTAAGAAACTCAGTGTGTTACCTATATTTCATAAATGTGTTGTTATATTGCTTGTGGAATGAATAAGTTTTGAATACTTTGCTGTCTTATTTTCAACTAGCTGACCCGCGCAACTACGTCTGCGTCACATAAGAGTGAATAAAAAACCTTTTTTGTAACATTTTTCATTGATGCTTAAACACGTTATTGTGGCTAATTTATAAAAAATAGATATATACTATGAAGGACTTTTTTATAGATCTTTTGAAGACCATCATCTTTGTAATACATACTTTTGATTTATGATCAACGTATGCGAGGATAAGAGCTCGAAAGCGCATTTTCATCTGACTTGCTTCAAATTTATCGTCACTGCTCAGCTCCTATATGTTTTAGCGTTATGTTATATAGCCTATAACCTGCCCAGGAGTATGGACTACAATCGTACCAAGTTTCGTTAAAATCCCTTCAGTAGTTTTTGACCATTTTTTTTATCAGCTGACTCCTGGGCAAAGGCCTCCCATTCCTGGAGCATACGGTGGAGGTCTACCCTGCTTGGTCGGAGTAACACCGTGTCATTGTCGAGGCAATCAACAGCGGCGACCTCTCGCTTCCGGCCCTTGTACAATCCATGGCCGGCACGGAGCGAGAAGGCATAGCAAGCGGTCATGGGTGGACAAGCTATGGGTGGCTTGCCGTCCGATAACAACTAAGCCCGCGTCGACGTTGCATCTTGTTCGACGCACGCCTCAAAGAGATGTCAGCAAAGAAGACGGGGCCCCATAGAGTTAGTGCCTGCTAGGCTTGCAAAATTAGTTCCGTGGCCCTGGAATGCAAAGGGCACTAGGAGGAACACGGGTGAGTTTAAGTCAGTAAGAGTCTGATGCTCCTTTCCGCTTCGCACAGAGCGAGTGAATTTCATTTGATGATTTTCCACCCAGAAAAAAAAGCCTCCCATTCCTTCTATTGCTCTGTATGTTGAGCTTCTTTAATTTATCATTATGAATATATATTATTCACTAGGCTCCAAACTAATTTTATCCGTAGGCATTAAGGCTCTAGGCACCATCCACATCTATGTTTAATTTTTTTTTTTTTTAAAGTGACACTAAAATATATTGCTTATATTTCAAAGTTCAAAAACAAGTACAAGTTTCACAACACTAAACCTCACAAAACTAGACTAATAATTACAAATATACATCAATTTCTGATAAACTTAATGGATGCTCTTCGATCTCTCCGTTCTACTCTATATCCACTCCAACCCTGAAGTACGTTTCAGCAACTAACCACCCATCATTGGTTTCAGCTCACATTAATAATTCGCATCCATCAGCTAAGGTAATGGCTCAATAGCCACAGTTCCCATGTGGTCAACTGCTACTTTACCAGCTCCGGATAACAAGGGAAGTGAATTTGAGGGACGCAAAGGTTCGAAGTAATGATATTGTGGCGTGAGAGGTCTTGAGGTTGGGTCAAGATGGGAAGATACAAATTATAGTACTTAAGTATGATGTTTAAAGACAAAGAATACTAATCGATTACTATCACAGTATTAAATTGATTATTTATCTGTTTACTTAAGTCACAGAGTTTAGGAGCTTGATATATATTGCTGATAGGAAGTCCTTTTGGGCTGTTGTTGCGTTTGTAACTAAAAAAAAAATGCAAAAATAAATACCTAAATCTGTAAAAGACTTCCTTGACAAAACAGATTGGCATTTCTACTAATACTGATTAAGTGGCGGATTCCTCCCCGTTAACTTCCAGTTAAACTAATAACTTACAATCCAAATAAAATCAATCTTACCAAACAAACTTACCATATCTTCTACCTATAAACTTCTTGAACCACAAATTCACTACGATCCAGAAAAAATAATTCGAACAAAAAAGGAAAACCAACTAAAATCTCTTACAACAATAACAATATCATTATCTTAAACTCGGAACATTAATATCCTTTAGACTTTTAATATATTCACTTCGCTAAATAAATTAACAACGTAAATAAGAGTTTTGTAACAGTCATAACTGCCGGAGGGTTTCAACCAAACTTTTGGGGTATTTAGACACTTTTTCCAAGTTTGAGCTTGTAATTTAGGGGTTAGATGAAACGTGAAATTTAATCATTTTGTTCAGACCCCAAAATGAAGAAGAATTTTATGATCCGAAAGAAAGAAGGTTCGAGGGAGATGGAAACACCATTATTGGTGAATGGTTTAATTTAGATGATGGAGTTTGAAGTTTTATAAAGTAAGTTTATTTGAAGTAAAGTTCGATGTGCATTTGCGCGCTCTGGTAATTTTCTTCTAGCCAAGGTAATGTACTAGTTTGTTTTGTTATTCTATTCCTTGTTTTCCACAATTTTGAAGAAATGCTTTCTCTGGAACTTTACTTGTACAAGTAAATATTATTAGGTAGTTCTAATACTAATTACTTTAATTTTTTAACTGATCAAAAATATAGTTGGCAAAAGGAAAGAAAATATCTCGATATTTAGTTAAATACATACTAAGTCTGGACGAGATTTAGATAAACTTTTTCATATTTATGTCCATACGGCGGTGCGCCACTGGTACGTGCTGGACATCCTACCAATACTCACAGCTTATGAGTGTTATTGTTTTTCCTGATAGCTACAACCTGAGAGTCTTTATGTCAACAATTAAAAAAATTAAAAACAATATAGGTACAACAAAAACAAGATACGTAGTCGTGTGCAAAATATATTTATATACCTACTAATATTATAAAGAGGAAAGATTTTTATTTTTGTATGTAACGAATAAACTCAAAAACTACAGGACCGATTTAAAAAAATCTTTCACCATTAGAAAGCTATATTCACCCTGAGTAACATAGGCTATATTTTATCCTCATATTCCCACGGGAACGGGGAACTACGCGGGTAAAATCGCAGGGCGCTGCTAGTTTATTATATTTCCTCCTTCAACCTGCAATGTTCTTACCACTACGCATGCCAAAATCATACAAGTCCAGTTTTATAGAGGTCTGCACTTAGACCTGAATAATTTTACATTTAATGGCCACTGTTACTCACCCTTGACCGCTAGAGTTTAGACCTCGGAATAGTTTAATACTAGATGATTCTCGGATCGTTTGGAATAAAATATAGCTTTGGAATCGTGACATTTTCATTGGGTTTGGAACATTGGTAATTGATTCAAGTAAAATGTCAATGAAAACTAGGAATTGTGTTTGAATTCATATCATAAAAATTTTACTTTTGCTTGCATTTTAGGGTTAGACAATAAATGTCAGCTTTTTATAGGTTGTGTCGTGTTATGTTATTAGTTTTAACTAGTTTTGATCAAAGAAATTGGTTTGATGAAAATTCTTAAAAATTAAAGAACATTCTTCTTCGTCGACGGTCGATCCCGAATTTAAAATATCTGATACATACTATATTTACTGATATTATGAAAGCAAAAGGAATCTATCTGTAATTTTGATACCTTTTTTTAATTGATCAAAATTTGGATGAAGATGAACACATGGATGTGGAACGTGGAACACACGAGTATCCTTATGAATTATTTTCCACGTTCACGCGGCAAAGTCACTGGCATAACCTAATATTCTTTACAATTCGTATAAGTCCTACGTAAACTATTACCAACACCTTAAAACCAATGTGTTCCTTCAAGTACACACTTGTCCACCAGTGCCTATCTGAATGGGTACAAAACAACAAACATACTGATAGATGTAATGAACATAGCAGTCATTACAACAAAGATAAGATTACAAGTGTCCCTAAATAAAAAAGAATTTAACAAAATAGGAGTGACTAATAAATATTTGCGGGGGCAAGTATTTACATATCTTTACTAAGGTTAACAACATAAAACATTCTAATCTAAACAAAATCACACCTCTAATTTAAAATATGCTGCAAACAAAATACAAGTTCTCCTTAAGTGCCCAAAAAAATACACTTCATCAAATCATTTCGTTGAAACTCCCGGGCTCCAGGTATCTCTAAAACTTTTTCACTTAGAACTTTAGCCCAACCGATATTGCTAACTTGAGGGGTTGTTTTAATTAAAAACCTGTTTTAATCAGAATCTAGTGTAGTCCGGGTGCCTAAGTCAACGCAGCGGAAAAGAGCTGAGATAAAAAAGGAAAGAAAGAAAAGAGCTCTTAGTCGCTGGTTGTTAAGAAAATAATCTTTGTATTATAAAACTGAAGTCTGAAGGTTGGTTAGACGTTGAAGATAGTTTTTTTGTTTTAAAAAGTTCATTGAAAGTGAGGCTTTAAGTTGAAATATGTAATATCTTTTCATTGAAGTACTTATCGTGGCAATAAACTTATATATTCGAAGAAACCAAAACATGTTTGACTGACGCATTCAACCCTAATCTCTTCAAAGTTTAAGTGAACAGCGGGCGTACCATGACGTCTTAAAACGCGAGTCTTCCGACCGAGAAAAAGGGATGGAGCTAAATAGGGTGTATAACTCTATCCCTCTTTCCTCATGGTACGCGCGCAGGCTTTTTCTGGGTACGCTCATTCCATCGTTGACTATGTCTCTGTCAGCTCTCACCTAGACTAGATGCAAGAGCAAACACATCTCAAATAACAAAAAAATAAAATTCATTTTTTATAATACGACATTATGATACGTTTCGTTTACCCACGGATTGCGATACTGAGTTTTTGATGGTTTGCCCATTGGAATAGGCAGAAATATGTACACAAAAAAAAACAGCTTAAACCTACCTTTTCCGACTACATTGGCGTCGGCTCCCAGTCAAACTGGATTCAGCGGAATACCAATATTTTACGTGGAACGGCTGCCTACCAGACCTCCATAATTCATGAACTGGGTAACACGGTACTTCTTGATAAGACTGGAATCAGATTTTCTGGCTTATTTCTGACTCTTCCGTGCCACGGAAAGCACGTTAATCCGTTGGTCCCGGCTGTCATTTGGAGATCTTTGGTCGTCGTTACGGATTGTCAGAAGCCAGAAAATCTGCCACCAGTTCTTGCCAAGAAGTACCGTGTTCCCCAGTTAATGGGTTGTGGAGGTCTGGTAGGCAGCCGCTTCACGTAAAATACTGGTAATCAGCTGAATCCAGCTTAACTGGGAGCTGACCCCAATATAATTGAGAAATGGCAGATTAAAGTTATTATATACTTTGTAGAAGTAGTGATACCCACCCACAGCTAAATTGACATTATTCTCATAATGAGTGGCTGCGATATTTACCGTCAAGAGCGTATACGACGTATGGCATTTCATATCAACATTCAAGTCACTATTGTGCGAAATGACTGAACCGATTTTAATGAAACTTCACACATATAAGCAGGATACATAGGTCCTAAAACTTGTTAAACATTTTCGAAATATCTTATTTAACAAAAGATGACTGGAAATTTATGTTAACTTTTTGTAACACTATTTATCGAATTGTTTTAACCAAATGTGAAGGCAGAATAAGGTATATTTCAAAACTATTACTTTTGCCACTTTTGACCCATTTTAAAACTAAACTTAAAACGAAGTAAAGTAATTAAAGGTTTTAGGGTATATTCAAATGAACTAACATAAATCCCTTGCACTGAAAAATGTTTAAGTGGAAAATAAATCGGATTTCCATAAAATTTCCTCACCAAGACAGGTTAGAAAGCTCTATGAGTACTAAATATTAATTATCTCGGTGCAAGTCCTCAAGAAAAGCTAAAAAAAAAGAAGAAATGGTGCTGGAACGATAAATTATCACAGGGATCTGAGAATTAATGAAAAATAAACCATGTTCGCGTCCTGGTGTTAATTGAGAACGTCAACTAGGGAAGATTGTTTAGACTTGCGGCTATTACAGTTGAAATTGCCTATTATTAGTCGAATTGGGATAACTGATTTTAGCCGATGTTGTAGGGATGCAGAACTGTAGGATTTTATTTTGTATTTAGGACTAGCTTCTGCCCGCGACTGTTTCGATCGCCTGGAATAGTTAATAACCCCCGATTATTTGTGATATTGATTTGTTGGTGGGATAAGTGGTGGGAGGCGCCCGACGTGACGGCACAGTGGTGGCATACGCGTGAGCTGCGCGCGGTACTGGACAATACCTGAACATTGTAACATTACTTTATTTTTCTAAAATAAAAGATTTTTTCTAAAAAAAATAGCTTATCTTACTCCTTATTACATCAGCTACGTGCCAGTAAAAGTCCCGTCAAAATCGGTCCAGCCATTTCAGAGATTATTCGGAACAGACAGACAGACAAAAATTGTAAAAAATGTTATTTTGGTGTATGTACCGTATATATTAATATACATAATAATATATGTAGTCAAAAGCGGTTATTTCAATATTACAAACAGACGCTCCAATTTTATTTATATGTATGTATAGATTGAAAACAAGTTGGAAGAACAGTTTTGTGTATCAATGTAGATAATGTTAGTGGAAAGGAAAACTTAACACCTTGACGGCATAGTTGGCGCAGTGGTTGAGCGATTAACTATTTACCCAGTATCGCGGTCTTGTTTCCCGCATGGAAACAATATTCAATTTTTGTTGACCAGCTATCTGTAGGCCATACAAATTTGTATGGCCTACAGATAATTGTTCCTGGTCTGGCTGTTTGTGTATGTGACTTCATGTGTCTGTAAACGCACCTATGATACAGGAGAAAGTCATAGTGTAGGGCAAATAAAATATGATTTAATGGCATTTGTTGTTTGTTACCATGTTCAACAATAAAAAATAAAATTCCGTTTTTTATTTTAGTTTTTGAAGCAAGTGTGTGGAACCTTGCACAGTTCAATTATGTCCAAAAAGGGGGGGACTCAAGCGATGACGACGAATACAGAAGTATTATTAAATAAGAGGTTTTGTTGCACCAACCCTATAAATTTCGGTAAGGTCAAATGGAATGGATGGATGGAGAAGGCCCACAAATGGGGTAAGTTTCATATCTGGGAAAAATGTAATTGTAACGTTGATGAAGTGTAGAAAAAAAAGTATATCTAGTATTATTGTAAATCTGCTATAAATTCCACGCGTGCTACAAAGAGACATCAGTGGAGAGATAGCAGTGGGAGTCCAATAGAGTCAGTGCTTGCCAACGTTGCTGAATTTATTCAAAAGAGCCACCGCGGCCCTGGAACGCAAATGGCATTTAGTAGGAACATGGGTGAATTTTAGTCAGTAAGAGTCTGACACTCCCTTCCGCTCCATCCTGATCGGAAGAAGTCATTCGATGATTTATCACCCATATAAACAAATGGTATTATTGAAGAGATGTTCATATGCAATAATATTGCCACACATAATTGTGTTTGACCTTTAACCAGGTTTGTAGCTGCTATGTGGTGGCTGGTGGTGAGAAAATGAGAAAAACGACAATTGTTGGTGAAATTCAGACCATTAGAATGGAATTCGCGGGCGCGCAATTTTGACGCGCGCAGAGTTCGCGTGGTTTTTTGGCACTATAAACGAATTTTTAGCAATGGTGGCCTCGGCGCGGTAAGTGGCGTGAAGTAGTCTCACATTAACCAATGAGAGCGCCCATGTGCAGTCCGTTCTTTATGGTCTTCTATTTTAATTGAAGTTGTATTAAAAAACGTACTTAAAATAAAAATGAAATAATAAAGAAGACGGGCGTACCGTGACACCATCTTCAACAAGGTTGATGAAAGCTACAATGGTCAGCATCGACAACCAGACAGTGCCAAGTCCTAGGCATAGTCATAAGCTTGTTAAAATGTCGACGCTGGATGCTCTCACACCAATCTATCTAGAATTGACCAGAAGTTGCTGTCGGAATAATAATAGGAAACCGTGTTTATTCTTAGCTTTACGTATTTCGAATACAGGAAACCGTGTTTCGCATTCGATGTTCGAGAATTCCTGAGATACATTTTGTTACGACAATAGTTTATATCTGGACGTCCAAATCCAGTAGGCGTCACGGCAATTAAGCAAAAGTAATATCGTTCCTGGAGTTCCAGGATGACGAAAAGTACAAGCGACAAGGTGAATGAGACAAGTAGGAACTTGCGAACTATAAATACTGAAACTTATCTATACTTATAATAAATCTGTAAAGAGGTCAATTCTGTACAAGGAATATATTTTCAAAATAACTATCTGGGGGTGATTAGTGATCGATACTGGTGCCAAAAACGAAATCAGTAAAATTTTTGTCTGTCTGTCTGTCTATTTGTCTGTCTGTCTGCCTGTATGTTCTTTATAGAAACAAAAACTACTCGACCGATTTTAACGAAACTTGGTGCAATTATTCTTCATACTCCTGGGCAGGTTATAGTACCTATACTTTTCATCACGCTACAATCAATAGGAGCAGAGCAGTGAAGGAAAATGTTGGGAAAACGGGAGAAGTTACTCCATTTTTTAAGCTTCCGTCGCGTGTGTAGCCTTAATGGTTAAAGTTACATAGAAATCATGTATTACGGAAATGTTTTACATAAAATTATCTAAAAAATGTCCCAAACAGCATATGTCTATATTTTATGGTTGACTCACAATAACACGTGTAACTCCCGATAGCTTAGCAGTTCGGCGCTTTCTGATTATTTGTATGAAACTTTGTCAATTTTAAACCGATCGGGCTGAGAGTTTCAAAATCGGGGGTAAAGTAACTATTCCACGCGGACGAAGTCGCTGGCAGAAGCTAGTTCTATAAATAAGTGCACATATTTTTTGGTATTTTATACTAACAGAAAGAGGAAAGATTTGATTGTTTGTTTGTATTCAATAGGCTCCGAAACTACTGAATCGATTTGAAAACTTTTTTCACTGTTGAGAAGCTACACTATTTTCGGGTGACATAGGTCATATTTTATTCACATATTCTCATGGGAATGGGAACTACGTGGGTGTAACCGCAGAGCGCTGCTAGTAACTTATAAAGATTGAATTAATTATGTGAAACATTGTTATCGGCGACCAAAAGACAATAACTTGCTATGCTTAACAACGGCGAAAGTTGAAAAAGTGTTGAATATTAGCAAAACAGAACAAAAGGCCAATTCAGCTATAAAACGTCGTAAGTCGAAAATCGTCTGAGCGACGATTAGGTAGTATCGAAAACTTAGGACGAATGAAACGAAAATGTAGGGAAATTAATAATGTTTTTAACAGTTTGTAACTCTGATACGAATGTGCATGGTCCTTAATATACGCATTTTGCCCCTCAGTACTATAAGTTCAACAATTAGTGAGACGATGCCTGTAAAATAATTTGAACCACACATCACTTCCCAAAATAGTGCGAGTCGAACTCTAATACAAATGGTTCCGTATCATAAACCGAAAAAAACACGTTTCTTGTATGGGAGCCCGTTTTTTTTTTAAATATTTTTTTTTATACTAGCGTCAATAGACAATACTCTGAAAATTTCAAATGTCTACCCAACATGGGCGTTGATAACTGACAGAAAGACGATCGGACGGTCAAACAGTAGAGGTTTAGTAATAGGGTTCCGTTGGTTACCCCTTGCGTATGGAAACCTAATAAAAACAAAACAGGCAACAACATCATCATTGATTCACTATTTTACAAACAGTTTCAAAATAAAACAGCTCTAACAGCCTTGATAAACAGTGGCACCTCTCAATATAAATAAAAAATAAACGACCAGCTTTAACAGCCAGTTTTAATCAATTAATTGGTCAGTTAATTGAATTTATATTCAAGCGTTCAAACATCAATCTAAATTGAAGTCATTCGAGCAGTAAAATCCATTTTATTTTTAGTAGAATGCAAATAGAACTAGCTGGTATTGCAAGTTTATAAATTGGAACTATTTATTTGTATATAATTTTAGTCTGTGCTTAGTTGAGTGTCGTTAACCAATTTGGTTCTAATTGGGTCTGAACGAAATGAAACAATAAATTGTGGCCCTTGACAAAAGGTTAGGGCTGTGCCATTCTTTCTCGAGAGGATTATTAGGCTTAGGTGATATTGTAGATGTATGGGTTTTTAGAAAATGCGCAATTATGTTTTATTACGGAATAAGAACTTTAATAGCATCGACAAAACTGAATGAAAACATTATCAATGTAGTCGAAGCCACGCATTATTAGGGATAACTCAAATACTAGTAGTCAGATCTCAATCAAATTTAAATGGGACCACACGACAAGCACCAGCTTTCGAATACAAAAAGAATCATCAAAAATCGAGACACCCAGTACAAAGTTATGAGGACATACACAAAAAAAAAGAAAAACAGTCGAATTGAGGACCTCCTCCTTTTTGGAAGTCGGTTAAAAATACGACTGAATATACCTAGCGGCAACCTCTTGTTTATTCCCGATGAATCTATATTTTATTCGTTAAAATCTATCTCGCCGTTTAGACTGTCGGGCGTGCCAAAGAAGAGACACCAAAAACATAATACACGTATAATTTTAAAATAAAAATCAAAGGTAATTGAAATAAATTGTAAGCCTAATTATAAAGAAAAGAAAAAACGACCTTTACTCTGGTACTAAGCTTAAAACATTGTTTGAGCATAATTTTGGAACAAGTTAGATGAAAAAATACCGTAATTACACACCTAAAACAAAGCAAAATTATAATCAACAGTAGACAATAATACCCCCACAAAATGCCTCAGCTTAACCCTCTAAATACCGAGGCGTAATACAATTTTTCCAAGAATGCAACTTACCCCATTTGGGGGCTATTACTGTGGACTACAAACGATCCCATTTCACTTGACCTTGGATTTACGTTAGCCAGTATTGTATGAAATTGTACTGAGGTTTTATTTTATTCCGTTATTTCTGTCTTTATAAAATGGAACAGTTTTCAATCCCACGAATTGGTTTACTTACAATATACACGGAAGACTTTCTTAGTGCATAAGGAGTGGATTTGGCCAATCGCAGAACTTTAAGTCTAAATTGTAAGTAAATAGGGAACTTCTAGGTAAGCGTGCTTCATCATTAACATCATTATTAGCATAATATAAATACGAATAACTCAATATGTCTGTCTGTTTGTTACTTCTTCACGCCTCAACTCTATTGAGCCGTGAGTTGAGTGACACGTGGCATCCTGGTAGATCAAGTCTTGGATTCAATATACAGTATGTTAAATAACAGAGGGCATTCCCTTAAAATCGTTAATCTATATAATTAATAGATTAAAATAAAAATATCAGAATAGAAAAATAAGCATAAAATAATCGGAATTTAAAACAAAAAATTGACAATAAATTCGAAAAATCCCGTTTAAAATCAAAATAATAGCGCGGAGTAGTACCTACTCGTAGTAGCAATGTACAAACCGGCAAGTACGTGTATACAGAGTGTTTCTTTACCGTATCAATTTAACATTATTAGTGAATACTTTAATATTAAAAAAATAAAAACATTTTGTTTTTGAATGATAATATTTTTAACTGACTTCTAAAAAAGGAGGAGGTTCTTAATTTCGGATGTTTGTATTTTTTTTTTTAATGTTTTTTCGCGCATAACTCCGTCGCTTGTCAACCGATTTGAAAAATTCTTTTTTTGTTGGAAAGGGTATACTTCCTAAATGGTCCCATGAAAATTTTATCGAAATCAACCAAGCGGTTTTCGAAAAATCTAAAAAAAATATGTACTTTGTCTACTTTGACGACCTCTTAGTTTACTCTGCAAAGGAGCTGTACGTTTTATTTACACCAATGTGATTGCTTCGTTTAGGTGGGGGAGGGAAGGGGGTGTAGGTACCACTAAAAAGTGAAAAATAAATATTTTTTTAAAAATACAACCGATTTTTACACAAAAAATCAAAAAAGTGCAAAATAACTTTAATTTCGGAAGTCGGTGTTCAAAAAACGAAAAAGCAACCACAAACACCGAGTTCCGAAATTAAAGTTATTTTGCACTTTTTTTATTTTTTGTGTAAAAGTCGGTTGTATTTTTTTGTAAAAAGTTTTTTTATCATATATGGATGCTATACTATTGCGGGTTAACGGGAACGCACTCTGTTAGTTAACATACTGTATAAAGCTAAGGAGTTTGTTTGTTTGCTTGAACGCGCTTATCTCAATTTTTCAGTGTTAGATAGCTCATTTGAGAAAGGTTATATACCATCACACTAAGTCCAAGCGGAGAAGTGGAGCTGTCATGAAAAATAATTTTATTCTCAAGATTGTTGACTGTCACCGTGTTTATGTAATAAACCTTTGGTAGAATTCTAGTACAAATACACACAAACTAAATATTGAAAATTCACCTTGTTAATACTCTCTAGATAGTTCACAATTTTAAGTTTTGCAGAAACAAACTTGAACCGCGCAGGTTTTCCTCAGAGCGGTTCAAGTTTGTTTGCGAAAAAAGTCAAGGACTAAAGCTCCCTGAAGAAAAAAGGCAAAAGTATTATTCGTTTAATATTTTAGTATGATTGACAGGAAAAAAATAGCAGGACATTAAGGAATATTAGACAAATAGAACTATTCAAACTTCAGCGACAGTATCCTCAAGGCAAACACGGTGGTGATTAATGACTTCAACAATTGAGGTCGTAAGTTGAAATCCAGCAATAATGAATTACTGAAGTGGAGTTTCTTCACGACCAATGAAGACTAGTTTGAGAGATTAATATGTATGAGATAAGTCATAAAAAAATAACAAGAAAATCTGACGTCTTGCCAAGCTGAATCCTGATGAAGGAAGATGTCTTTTTTGTATGGGAAATCATTAAAATAATGGCTTCTCCCGCTCTGGGCGCAGCGGAAGGAAGTGTCAGACTCTTACTGCCTAAAACCCACCCGTGATCCACCAAGTGCCCTTTGCGTTCCAGGGACGCGGTGACTCTTTCGAACAAATTCCGCAACCCTAGCAGAAGGACTGCACTGTAAATAGGAAATGGTTTGGAATATTCATATTTTGATTGAAGACTGATTGCAAATTAGGATAACATATCTTATCACTCAATCTGCCTAGACTTTTCCGAACTATTTTTAGGTCGGCTTTTAGTTTAACTGATTGCAGCGGAATACCAGTATCTTACGTGCAGCTGATGGAGATCAGCTAGGTAGGTATCGTCATATCCAGTGACTGGGTTGTGGAGACCACCCAGTAACTGGGTACGACAATACCTCTATAAGAGGCTGGTTGTCAGAATTTTGGGTTTTTGATTTATTTCGCCAAGACAGTGAGGATAAATGTCTCTCCGTGCTTTTCGAGCCACGGAGGGTTTTGGTATGAATGGAACCCGCTAAGCGTTGCTTAACCTTGAAGATCAACCCGTGTAGATCTGATTATTAAGCCACGAGCCCCGCACTCACTTCAATAACCCTCGAATTTAAAAGAAGAAGCGCGCCCAATAAGGCCACCAATCAATATCCCTTCAAAATCAATGTTGAATTACACCAAAAAGATTTATTACACACAATTATTTTTCAAGCTTCTGTAATAAACTGTTAATGTATTCTATCATCCCGAATAGCCATTGAAACGTTGTAAAATATAAGCTCCCATCAAAATAACAGTCTATATCACACCTGATTTTACAGGGCACTCGCGTACCATCTATCTTAAGCTTTAATCATAAAGTTTAATGTCGCCCATAATACAAAGCTGGGGTCACATCTTTACGCCCCAATCTTACACTTAAACGTTTAGCATAACGGAGTATAAACGATGAATTAGCACTCCGAGTGGCTAATTAAGATCAACGCGATTCACGGCAAGGGAAAAAGAAATTTTTTTTTTCACAACTTTTAAAAATTAGGCTTTAATTTCGCGCCATTTGCCATCCCCCGTCTTAGGGCATTTGTCACTTCCTCGAATGATAAATGGAAAAGATTTCTGTTGTTTTTTCCCCGTCGTCAGCCTTCCGTTTTTGTTCGAATGGACAAATTAGCTCTTTTGTTTTTGGCCCGTTCGGAATTTCAAAAGAGTTCGACGTCGGAATGTTTTTGCGGTGGCAGTGGACGGGTTAAGTTGAAAACGTATTGCGTTTTCGATTGGCCGCGTTTGTTCGATTGTTTAATTTGATTTTTTTCCCAATTGAGAATTTACCTTGTTTCCCGATTCAAAGGGAGAGTAATCAGATCTGAACCACGTTATCTGCCCGAATACCTTTCAACCCATTGTTTGTATGATCCATACAAGCAATGTTTGGGCCTCTTGTTTTACAATTACTGGGACTGGTATAACTAATTTTAAAACCTGAATTTCTGTGAATTTAATAAACAAATTGTTTCCGTTTTGATTTTCATATCAGCGTTAAATACTCGTATAACATTGTCGTCATTAATTAATGTTATGTAATTAACTTGTTAATACCGGAAATACTATCACAGCTGTCAGCATAACATAATTCATTCATTTGAAGGTATTATTGTTTTATGGTGGTAAAGTCGTAAGTAGAAGTGAAATATGAAAATTATTTGTCATAACCATAAGATATATTATATAATGTAATAATATTTTTACTTCGATAAATATTCTGAAGCGTAGCATATTGATATATTCACAAAAACCAAGATTTCGATGATAATAAAATGTATTTAATAATAAAAGTTTAGTTTTAAAATTAGCCTGGCAATTGATTGAGAAAATTGTCAAACTTTTTTACAAATTGAATCACGATTCAATTTGTTAAACCAGATTTGGATGTCATGATCAAACAATCATAAGTTGACCTTAAAATATTTTAAGAAAGTTGACAAATAATTAAAAAAAATAATCTGAAAATACAGTCACTAATCTACCAATCCAGAGACTGTTGCTACCCAGTAATTTCCTCGTACTCGAACTCACTGTTCTTAACCAAATTAACTGACTAAAAACAAAAAAAAATAACGACCTTGTGAAAAAGTTTTTTTTTTTTTCATTCAATAAAAGTAAGCTTATCACCAAGTCACAAGCCGTCTGACATGCTAACTTGACATTATTTGCTCCAACAAGATGTGACGTTAGCAACAAGATTTATCGTTTTTAATTTCATTTTTTTTATCAAGTAAAAAGTTTTGCTCTCCAAGATAAGGGTGACAGAATTAAATTTATTACGTAAATTAGTTTTCGCGGCGAGTCTACATGTTTTGGTGAAGTTAGGGGTGTTTTGTGAAAATGTCGAGCGCACTCTTTTTAATGCACCCCAGTTTATTATAAATTTCATAGGTAATATAAATTCTTTATTCAAAATTAGAATTTAACTAAGGATTTTAGTTCGAATAATTCGACAAGGCAAGATAATGTTAAGATTCATACTTGTATATTATCCTTATTATTTGTAAGTCCGTATAGACTTTTGTAAATGTACTGCGCATGGGCAATATTTGAATCATCTATGTGACTACCTACAAAACATCAATCTTAAAAGGTAGACTAACCACTGTCACCAGGGCCCCAAGTATGCTATTTTTATGAATTTGTCATTCCAACACGATCCCATTGTAATTTTGCTAAAAGTTCGTAATCTGCAAAATTCATAATGGTCGATCATTGGTCGGTCAATGGTCTCGTAATACTTTTTGATAACCGAGCTATTAAAAGACATGACTGCACACGACGTTCTAATTGATAGGTCACTGATCAAAGGAACTGTCAAAATTTTAGCCGTCATTCATTTGTTTCATTAGAGATTACCATTTCTTTCAATGGAGTGTCAGTGGTTGACCATTGGAAAGTCATAATGACGCTTTTGTGTTAGTAGATCACCAAACTTGTCACAATTGACCATTATGAGATCAATGATAGACCATTCTGATACTATTGTAATAGCAGACTTGAGGCCCTGGTCTGTTTTGAACTCTCTCGATACAATCAATACACATAAGCCGCTTTCCATCAGGCGAGATCACGGTCTAGTTCATCGCGTTAAAAGAACTCGTTCGTAAAAGCAACTTGTTTCTTTTGAGAGTGTCTTAGCAGATTTATCACAGTTGAAAGTAGTACTTACACATGTCGCTTCTCATGTCTCAATATTTACACCTTGTCTGTTTGAATAAAAAATTGTCGTAAATGTATTTCTTCGTGTTCTACAGGTATTAGATTACCTTAAACACGTTTGAACAGGAAAACATAAAATTTTAGCGTCACATGCAAGTTATGGAACTGGGAAAATATGCGTGGGTAAATATAAAGCTTAGTGCCTTGCTATGATAAACGGATTTCGTGTAAAAATTGTTCAGAGATTTCAGCCTTGAGGCCGATTCTTAGATCGCACGTGTTTGATATAATTTTCAAAGAAATCTGAAACAAAAGGAACGCCAAGTTTTAGTCTCGAGATCGGCTGCCAGCGTAACCAGATGGAGAAAAGTACCAGTATTTTCGTAAAACAACCGACCATCTGACCTCCACTACCCAAAAACTGGTTAAGATGATACCCCTTTTTTATGGGAAATCATCAAATGACTTCTCCCGCTCTGGGCGGAGCCGAAGGGAGTGTCAGACTTTTAATGACTAAAACCCACCCGTGACGTGGCGGAGCAGAAAGGAGCGTTAGACTCTTATGTTCGAGGGCCGCGGTGACTCTAACAAATTCCGTAACCTTAGCAGGCACGCTTCGTAGTTGACAGCTCTATGAAGTGCGCGTGGAACCCTGGTTGCTATCGGACGGCGAGCCACCCATAGCTCGTCATCCGCAGACCCAAGATGACCTACCTTTTTTTTGTATTAGAAATCATCAAATGACTTCTCCCGCTCTGGGCGGAGCGAAAGGGAGTGTCAGACTCTTACTGACTAAAATCCACCCGTGATCCTTCTAGTGCCCTTTGTGTTGCAGGGCCGCGGTGACTCTTTCGAACAAATTCCTGAAGATGACCTACCTACCCTTTGGTAAGACTGTTGTCAGATACAGCTTAACGTGCTTTCCGAAGCACATCCAGAGTTATATATAGATGTTAAGATGGACGACGGACCTCGGCAAGCGTTCCTAAATATTGACCTATCTGCCTGATATTATTAGGCTCCTCTGTATTACTTACTAGCAGCGCTTCGCGGGTTCAGCCGCATAGTTTTTGTTCCCATGGGAATACGGGGCTAAAATATATCCTTTGTTACACGCTGATAATGTAGACCATACCAACTGTAATCACCGAATCAATACCTGAATACATGGTAACAGTAGTCTGTCAATACTACACAACCGCCTTTACTATTTAGTGAAGATAAATATTAGCTCTGGTGAGCTGTCCGCGGGTGCTAATTGCGTTGACCTCACTAAAACAAGCTTCACAAACGGTTCGAAATTACATCAATCTATACTAATATCGTTGCGGAATTTGTTCGAAAGAGTCGCCGCGACCCTGGAACGCAAAGGGCATGGGAAGGATCACGGGTGGGTTTTAGTCAGTAAGTGTCTGACACTCCCTTCCGCTCCACCCAGAGTGGGGGAGAAGTCATTTGATGATTTCCCATCCAGAAAAAAATCTATACTAAAATTACAAAGCTGAAGAGTTTATTTGTTTGTTTGGTTTAACGCACTAATCTCAGAAATTACTAGTCCGAATTGAAAAAGTATTTTAGTGTTGGATAGTACATTAATTATCGAGGAAGGCTATATAAAATCACGCTACAGCCAATAGGGGCGGAGTATCACTGTAAATTAAGTAAAATCTTATTTTCTCTCGATCTCTTATGTGGCGCAGACAAAGTTACGCGGTTCTGCTAGTTTGCGCTGATATTAAAAAGAGGAAAGGTTTGTGATTTTGTATGTTTGTAACGCACTCAAATACCACTAGACTAATTTTAAAATTTCGTTCTACATTAGAATGTTACATTATTCCTGAGTACCATAGGCTATATTGAAATAAATAAATATCCACCCATGCGAAGCCGGGGTGGAACACTAGTTGTTGATGAAATCTGCTCGATTTGAACAAACAGTTTTTCTTTCTTTCTTTCTATTTGATGAATGTTTGACTGTGAAGGTAAATCTGTTGTGGACTGGTATAGGCTGAATCGTTTGACCGAATGATAATAGATATATTAAATCAATCAATGTAAATGTACGTATATATAGAAAATAGTGTATTTCAGAAGAGCGTGGTGATAACTACGAGTGGTCTTCTATATAATATAATATTAAAAAAAAAATTGTAAAACAGTCGTGTTTTTTATATGAGATTTTTTTATTTAAAATAAAAAAAAAAACACTTTTCAAGCAGTTTTAAACACTTTGTGACAATCTATGATTGAACTAAAAATAATGACACCAACTACATCAGACTGATAGAAAAAATATCAAGAAATCCAATCGATTGGTAGACTGTCATCTATACAGGCAAACGTCATGAAAAAAGTAGACAAGAAAAATCGAGATTTACGTATAAATATTGATACCCATTAAGATGAATCTGCATGGGAGATTTACTGCCCGCTCCCTCAGAAACCGGCTCGTGTCCCAGTAGTGGGAACATCATAGAAAGTTTGCTAAGCTACTTATCTACATTTGAAGCTAGATAATGATTTCACAACCTTATTAAATTTATAGAAAATTTTCGGTCTTCCCACATCTTTTAGTTGAGACTTTGTTATAGAACCACATCTAAGAAATATGAAATAATAATTTGATTAAAAACTGTTCTAAGCGACATTTAATTAGTTTGATGAAAAGATCTAAGACTTACCGCAAACATTTTAATTAATTTTCTTATTTCGTACCTATTCAAGAGGAAAAATTGAGCGAACAAACTCAACCGCAAATTCTAAGTATTAAATTCAAACACATTTCTACATTGTCACATGTTATACCTATTGAGAGGTATTATTTCAATTTCAATTTCAATCTTATGACATAACACACAAAAGTCAAGTTTATTTATACCTATGAATCAAATGAACAGCTAAGAAACTATGTTTTTACTTTACCAACAGTGATTTAATCAGCGAACAAACTGGAAACTTTCTTTCATTGACTTTAATAAATTTAACTAGCAGAGTAACTATTGTTTTAATATTCAAGGAGAGTTAAGTTATAAAAAATCGCTTAGTGCTTACAGAGAGTATGAAAGTTTGTTTAATGAAATCTTTTTTACCACAGTCTGGTTATAATAGAGATATTTTATAGTAATAAGCATTTATATTTTAACTCAGGTATAATAAACTATTTAATGGCAGGTCAAGACTGTCTCGTGTTTTCTTACCTCTTTTTTTTGGGTTGGGATATCATCATATGGCTTTTTCCGCACTGGGAGGGGCAGAAGAGAGTATCGGACTCCTACCGACTAAAACCCACTTGTGTTTCTACAAATGCTCTTTGCATTCCAGGGCTGCGGTGACTCTTTCGAACGAATTCTGTAACCCTAGCAAGCACTGACCCTATGGGGCCCAGTCTTCTTAACTGACATCTCTTTTAGGTGCGTGTGAGACGCGCCGTCAATCCGGGTTTGGTTGTTATCGGACGGCGGGCCACTCATAGCTCGCCATCTACAGGCCCGCGCCTACGGTGGCCGGGAACTGCGACTCTCGACGCCCTTCCAACGCGTCTTCCGATGTTGTCGCGGCTGAGGTGAGAAGTATTCCTCTCCCTCGCGCGGTCCGCCTCCTCCTTTGCTAGCATTATTGCTTCGCAGAAAGAGGTGACCGCATCCCTTGCCTCCTCGCTCCGAACCATGGATTGAACCAGGGCCGGACGCGAGAGGTCGCCGCCGCCGCGCGCCGATCGCTTCGACCATCTGCTTCCTCCTGTGCTAACATTACTGCTCCACAGAAAGAGGTGGCCGCTTCCCATGCTTCCTCGCTCCGGGCCATGGATTGAATAAGGGCCGGGTGGTTTACTGTATTCTATCTGCTCGAGCTATAATTTAAATGTGAATACAAACATATTTTTAAGTAGTTTATGAAAGTGATATTGTTAATTTATTATTAACTACTCGTAGGTGATGTCTGCAGCTTCGCCCTTATTCAAATTTCATCAAGAACCATTCAGTAGATTTTGCGTGAAAGAGTAACAAACTTCCATCCATACTTACCAACTTTCGCGTTTATATAATACTAGTATTAAACCGCAAACTAGAATTAAACCGTAAACTAAAATTAATACTAGTATGAAACCGCGGGGCACTGCTAGCAGTGCCCCGCGGTTTCATCCGCGTAATTCCCGTTCCCGTGGGAATACGGGGATAAAATATAGCCTATTTTACTCAGGGTGAATGTAGCTTTCTAGTGGTGAAAGAATTTTTGAAATCGGTTGAGTAGTTTTTGCGTGAAAGCGTAACAAACAAACTTAAATTCACATTTATTATTCACACTCGTATTAGTAGGGATTAGTAAGATTCATAAATAAAATAAGAATATAAAAAAGGGATTCTTCGCACAGGTTAAACCCTTGCTACCCATACCTACCCGGTAATTTTTATTTTACACTTAAAGATTCCCCTGAAGGGTGTAATCGGGTATAAACGAACACACAAGAATGAGCATCGAGTATTTTTTCATTTTATCTACTGACGCATCGTTCCGTACTTGGTAAGGTACTAGTAATTTTATTAAGTTGCAATATTGTACGAGAATTCTACTGTGTTGCGTGTATTGAAACGCATCGGATATTTTGTAAATCTGAGGTTGGTTTTTAAAATATATGTAAATATTGGAATTAATTGATGTTATCGGATATTTCATTAACTTTATTTTGTTTTAAAACGTACTTATAATTAATAAACATGTTTTGTTGAAGCTTATTATATTTTATTAATAAGTATTAACTGCAATTAATCATATTATTACTTTTTATTACAATAAAATTATCAAACTAAAAGTATTATAATATGAACCTTGAAAGACATAATTTATCTTTGCTATAACAACATTTGCCCGCAGCTTAACTCGCGAGGTATTTTTTTTAAATATCCACATCCGGGATCCCATCTATCTCTGAACCAAATGTCAAAGCATAACAAACAAACCCATTTTCACGTTTATAATATTAATTAGGATAATACTTAGGTATAAAGCTACGCATATCAACATAGTTCGGTCACAAACCCGGGTTCAAAGCATGGTGATTACAAGATTATCCCCTAAGATCGTTTGTAGCAATTATTGCTAAGACTTATGATCTTCTTGGGATAGCAAGAGTTAGCATAAGTAAATTAACAGTCCTTGATAAATATTAATGGGTTGAAAAGGTTTAGTTGTCCTATATATAGGTTTATACGTTATCTTTGGTGCAGTTAAAAGGTCGTTGTAAAATTGATTGAGTCAGGCGTTACTTTGTCGCAACTCAACGGTCAGCGAGTCAACACGTCCCCTGAGGATGCCTCGTGGAGAGGCGAAACACGTGTCGGTAATGGTGTTGGGTTTTGCATTGCCTTCCTGCATGTGCTTAAAATCCTTGCATTTGCCTAGTAATCTTGCATGTGCATAATATAGCGGGCGGTAGGGAGGTGCATACCTGCAACCCACTAATATTCGCGGAAATTAAAACTAGATATATTGTTTTCATTTTCAAATTTAGGTCGTTGTAAATTAGTTTTAATTTTAATTCTTTGCAACAAGCAACAGTTTCGTATACTTTTCAACAAACAAAAGTCTTTTCATAAATTAATATTCAACTAGAGGCATAATGACAAAATCTCCAAAAGCGTTTGTTTAATCAATCTATACATATTATAAAACCGTAGACATTCTTGCTTGAATCGTATTTTTGCGTAAAAATAAATGAAAACGTCAGGGAAAAGACACATGTAAATAGAATACAAAAACACCACTCTTTGGAATTTTTATCTGTTTGTTTGTGAAATCACCATGAAAAAACTACTGCTTAGATTTAAAATTTATGAACTTAAAAATATAAATGGTTAACTCGAATATTATTTAACGTTGATTTCATCAAAATCGACTAACAGACTCAACATATATTGAATTTCTAATCTAAATATATATAACTCAAAAGTGACTGACTGACTGATATAGTGATCTATCAACGCACAGCCCAAACTACTGAACGGATCGGGCTGAAATTTGGCATACAGGTAGATGTTATAACGGAGGCATCCGCTAAGAAAGGATTTTGATTAATTCTACCCCCAAGGGGATAAAGTAGGGGATGAAAGTTTGTATGAAACTTTGTCAATTTTAAACCAATCGGGCTGAGAGTTTCAAAATCGGGGGTAAAGTAACTATTCTACGCGGACCAAGTCGCGGGCAGAAGCTAGTTATAGTAATAAACTTCGTAGAATGCTAAGCGTCGCGTCGTCGTCGCGCTGACTGACTGCAGGACACGGTCAGCGCGTCGCTCAGCACACTACTAAGTTTCTCTCGTCTAGACTAAAGAAATTAGTCCGTAGGGAACAATATACATCACGTATAAAGTACATATAATATAGTGTCTATATTGGTTTTTTACATAAGAAATTTGCTCTCCGAGTAAAACTTTGTTTTTTTTTTTCATTGCATTCTGCTCACTCTATACAAACAAATGAATTAAAAGTGTTCCAGAAGAGTCTGATGCTCTCTTCCTCTCCGCCCAGAGCGGAAGAAGCCATTTGATGATTTCCCGCGCAGAAAAAAAAGAACGGGAAAAAATGGGGTTAAACGCGTACAAAGTCACGGGTATATATGCTGTAGTAAGTTTATGTGTTAGCTTGGAAGTTCATTCTAAATGAGCTCTAAGTTCGATATTTCTTTGTTCACAAATTTATTTATAACTTATTCTTTCAAAATCTCCAAAAGAGTTTAATATTATGTAAAGCACCAAATCTATTGATATTAAGGAGACCATCAAAACTATTTCAACCATTCTTAATATATTCGACTAAAATATAAACAAAGACTTATTTTCCCCGACAGCACAATAAAAAAATACGCGGCATAAAAAAAACCTATCCCAAAATCAATAACCTACCTAAGATTCCAAATCGAATAACTACATTGTCCTTATATCCCCAACTTCCTCGTTAATAAAATAAAAGGGATTTAAGGGTAAAGACCCTTCGACATTCTTTTAAAAGGACAGATTAGCGAGTGAGGATTGTTGACGTCTTGTGTGAAAATGGCTCAGCAGGGGTCTATTTTTTGTACAGCACATTCAAAAGGGGGCGGCGAATAGCTGATTTTTCTATGACACGCTTTCCAAGGGGCGTAGAATTTTCGATTCTTCTGACAAATGCAGTTTGAGATATTTAATTGACTTCGTTTCGAGTTTTGTAGTGTCGTGTGTCTGATGTGCATTGGTACTCGTAATAGAATTGGAGGGATGGCTCGTGTCGTTCAGGGAAAGTCAATAGGGTTGGCGACTATTGTTTAATATTTTAAACAGTAGTCGCCAACCCTATTGACTTTATTACAAAGTATATTACAAAGTAAATCGCATGAGGTTCTTTGTGGAAGATATTATGTTTCCAGTATTTTTGGTAGTGCAGGACTATATCTATTTTAAAACTCATTGTTTTTTACTAGCAGATTCGAAAATGTTGTGCAGTGTTTGGGTTCATATTAAAATCCTTAAACACTTTTCATTTTCCATATTTTCCTTGTTTACTGTCTATTTGTCAAACTCTACGCAAGCCTGAAAACCTGTCAAAATACAAAAAAAGGTAGGGTTTGATGAGCTCTTAACTCGAAACATTCAATTCAGAAGCAGACTCATATTAAAACATTGCATAACATTACAAAATAGCCAAATCAGTAAAGCTATTCTCAAGTGACGCGTTTACTAAAACGACAGCATTTTATATTTAACTAGCAGCGCCCCGCGGTTTCACCCACGTTGTTCCCGTTCCCGTTGCAATACAGGGATAAAATATAACACTTCACAATAACGTAGCTTTCTATTGGTGAAATAATTTTGAAAATCGGTTCAGTAGATCCAGAGATTACCTCTTACAACGTCACAAGCTCACAAACGTTACCTTTATTTATTTATTTAACAATTTATGTACACACATTTAATAAAGAGATAAGAAGAAGGAAAATAAAAATAAGTACAAAGGTGATGCTTATTCCTATAGAAATCTCTTCCAGCATACCTGCGATAGGAGAGTCAAGTAAAAAGAGATGTAGACATTGTGTGTAAAAGTATTGAGTAGGAAAAATGAAAACAATACAGTTAGTATAGATTAAAACAATTTTTAAACTATAACTATAAATTTCTTGTCTAACGCGTAATTATGTAACATCTTCTATATGTCATAGATAAACATGGATCTCATAAACCTTGTAAAAAGGGGGATTCGTATAACAAAGCTTTGAAATACTGATAAAGAGAGAGAGAGTAATGTTAGTTTTCTCTAATAATGTCATTATTAGTTTTCTTCTATAGTTCAGGGTCTTTGATAAAACTGGTTTGAAAGGACACTGTTGTATCTCCTGAGGCATTATTTATCCTACAAAGGATAAACAACTTGGAACTATTTCAAGGAAAAAAATGTATTAGTATTACTTTTTTCTTACATTCTTTATTTAAGATTACCTTTTTGTGATATAGCGAACCGTATGAGGGTTTTTAGTGGGGTAAACAACAATAAAAAAGTTGTTTTTGTTCCTTTATCAGTTGGCGATAGTGTACGTTGAAAGTAAATCTGATAAAAATTTGTTGCTATGGAGTGCGAAAATAATCATTATTTATGTTCGATGTAAGTAAACTAAATAATAAAATAAATAATAACATATAACATCGTCCTCACATATAACCAATTGGTTAATGTATACAAAATATTGTAAAACTTATACATATTTGAAAAGAGTAACTATAGAGTTTCTTGTCCGTTCTTCTCCATAAGAATCTACTTTTTGCGAATGGACAACTAGAGTCACTATAATATTTTTATTTTCAAATGTTTTGACGTTCAAAAGTGCCTTTTGATGGTCTAGTTGAAATAAATGAATTGACTTTGACTTTGAATAACATCTACTAGCTTAAGGGCCTAGTCTTCTATCGCACAATATTAGAATCGAACGCGGCGAGTCCACGCGCCGAGCGTCTGCACCCGAGCACCCCGCAGTCCCCGCATTCATCCTACCTAGCGTAATTTGTTAAATAATATTTGACACGGTCGGAAAGTTGCTCTACTAAGTAATATTCAATATTTATTTATATTTGAATGATACCTTGGGTCTGGGTGTATTACAGTGAGCGGGGTTTGCTCCCGTTCGTGCCTCCGGTTTTTATATTCATTCGTTCAGGCTAGATCTTACGATACGACGGTCATATCTGGTCTTTAATATTACTACCAAAGACCAGATATGACCGATTAGAATCATTCAAAGTAAATTTATACGTTAGTTTTGTTAGATTTAAATGTTTAGGAATACAAAAATAAAACAATAAATTGTTATAATAGGGGTTAAAGTATGAAATTGCCGTTTTATTGTAATAGGTTTTTTAAATTGACATAGAATCTTCGTGGTTTGAGGTTTTCGAAAGAAACTTTTTTCAAATGAATTCTCTGATGTTCTTCTTTGAAAAAAATTGAAACATTTGAATATCGACTTTCAATTGTTTTTGTTATTCAACTATACAAGAAAGATGGATACTGCAAAAATTCGAGTGATTTTTGAATACGAGTTCCGACGCGGAAGTAACGCGGCAGAAACAGCCCGCAATATCAATGTTGCGTTTGGAGAGGGGTCTGCTAATGAACGCACCGTGCGATTTTGGTTTAAACGCTTTCGTGATGGAAACTTCGGCTTGAAGAACGAGCCACGAGGAAGACCGCCCACACAGGTGAATAACGATGAATTAAGAGAGATGGTGGAAGCCGATCCTAGTCAAACTACTCAGGAATTAACGGCATGGTTTAACGTTACCTTACCCACAATATTGAAACAACACCCTCAGACACGCGTATTGGAAATCCCTTTTTGGTTACTTCGTAAAGCTTCGTGCGTATTCGGCAATGCTCGATACACGATATTATTGTCTCAGTCACACGTTAGTGTCGGTGTCGTGTTCGTGTCGCTATCTCTGTCTCGAGCGCAGTCGGTTACAAAAGTTTTCGTTGTTACTGTTGTTAAGTATTATTGGTATTTTTAATTTTTTTGTTAAGTGTTTAAGATTGTTGTTACTGTTGTTAGGTTTTATTAGTATTGTTAAGTTTTTGTTTAGTGTATAAGATTTTTTGTGTGTTATTTGCAGGTTTCAGTTGGCACTTATATTATTCGTAAAAATGCCACCAATAAAAGTTTTCTTCACGACTGTACATGCGCTAAAGTTCGCAAAGCCTATGTTCAGACCCGCCAAGATACGTCGGCCGTATTGTACTCGCTGTTATTGACACAAGATATAGGGGTAGGTATTGAGGGCTTACCAAATAAAAACACTATTTGACTTGTTCACTATGCACTTAGCGATTTGAAGGGTGAAATTCGCGACTATATGATTGAATTGTCATCAGTTTTATTTTTTGATTATAATTAAAAGGAGTAAGTGAATAATTAAACGGAGTAACGATATAGTTTATTTCTAAGTGTAAGAGTTCCTTGCAGGGAGGTCAAAACAGTGAATAAAAAATAAATAAATTGCTTTTAATGACTGGCAAAAAGACTAGTATCCCGAATCTAAAAAAAATTAGTTAGATTACCACAAAGTATACTAATAATACGTTGATTACTGACGATTGTTGCTTGAAAGAAAGAAAGAAAGAAAGAAAAATGTTTATTTAGGACTCGCACAAAACAGATAAAAAAACATAATTAAAAGCTTAATATTAGATTTAAACTGTGCGAGGCCAAAAAAGGTCCCTATCTCAGCATATGATGATAGAGGCTGGATACCATATTCAATCACTGCTCTCTGTTGTTTTTTCCCGTATTTTTTTAATTTTCATTTGACCGGACTGCATACTATGGACTGTGATATGCCCCTGTGTGATCCTGTGCGTGTTTAAGGACTCGCGAGACTTTCCCGTGATATTGAGCTTTTTCTGTACTGGACGCCGATCTTGCCTTATTGTTTTGGATTACTTATCAGTGAACTAGTTGTTTGCTAGATACCGCCAAGATGTAAGGTCGTAGAGCAAACCGACACGAATCCTGTGTATCAACTGAATGATATTCCTGGCCGGAGAGGAATCAGTAAACGTTGCTGTAATTGTTTAGTTCGTTGTCGCACAGTAGTATGTTACGCTCATGTAGTGACGCTAGTCTGGTATTTAGGATGGGCCTGACATCGGCAAATATTACCACACCCACAGAATTTCTGGATGAAATAATTGTAAGAGGATTAAGAAGAATAAATATATATATATATAAATATGTAAAAATAAAACTTGTTTTATTGGTTCTTATCAACTCGATATTTCTACACATACACACATTCTAGGATTTTATAAATACTTGCTAAGCTTGCGAAACTTAGCAAGTAATTATAAAATCCCAGAATGTTAGATAAATCTTATTGCTTCAATACCTAAAACAATGCTCTCGGCGACTAGCTGCCTCAGACCAGTTTTACTATATATAATTTTTTTGATACCTGTTATAAATAACGTGACACAACGACTTGTCAAGTGCATTCGATCGTCTCCCTTTACCTACCAAGTTACCTACCATAGACATAACCTACAAAAGTTCATGACTGAATATCTATTTTTCTCGGCCTTCTTGAACCAAAATTCTTGCACATACTAGTTCAAAAGGTGACGCTGAGTTAAACAAGATATTTTTCATTTAAAGACGTAAGAATTAAGTAACCTCAGCTAAAACAATGTATTGGCTGCCATTGTCCTTTATTCATAAGTTATTTTTATGGCAAATCTACTAGCATAATATGTTACTGACTGAATTCGGAACCATAAGCAAATCGTCCATGCCCTATACTTTTTTGACTGCATATAATATGTATCTATACCAAAAAATATGCATTTATGGATAGCGTTTATTGGTTGCTTGGTGTTAAAGGAAAATATAACTGAAGCGGAACACCTTTTCTGGTATGAACTTTTAAGTGTGTAATTAATACGTTTCCACCCACATATTTGGCAATCATTGAATTGAATGTCTCAGCAGAATTGCTATCAACATCAAAAATGAGACTTTTAGCGTTTGCAGCTAAAAATAAGACAATTTGACTCATTTTCCTCCATAAAACTGTGTTAGCTACTTCAAGTGCCGTATTTCGGTCAGTTTTGTCAGTTGCTGGGCATATAGCGTCATCGCAATCAGAGTGACTACCAAAAGAATGCTGTAATGCATTCAAAATATCTGCACGAAGTTTAACCATTTTTTGACTGTCAGAAATGTCTTCGTGTTGCCTTAACTGTATAGCCGCGTCGTTTTTTTTTACGTTTGCGATCCATACTAAAATTAAATATTTACAAAATTATTACTGATACATAAATATTTACAAAACACTCGAAAAATTATATACAAAGAATAATAAAGTAGAGCAACTTTCGACACAAAACAATGGGCAACCTACGTTAGAGCAGGAGCAATGTTAGAGCGAGAGGGAACAATTAAAATTTGTCGTGGAGCACACGTCTGAACGCTCCGCCTGTGCAGAGCCCACTGAGGATTTTCTCTGTCAATTCTGGTTTACAAAGTCATTTTTTTATGGTTTTTTGAAATTATTACTATTGTTAAGATAAGGTGATTTAGGTGCTATATTTTTTATAACTTGCTTATTGAACTCTTGGCATTATTATAATCTAATTGTTACATACTTACGATGCATAGATATTATGAAAAAATACCGTTTATTAAGTAATAAATCACAGAATTTTGATGAAGTTGTGACCTCTGGATTAAGAAAATGAAAGATAATTAGAAAAAACTAATCAGCGCATTTTGAAGACGAGAATGTTGAGCTAATTATGCGCTGAACAGATTTTTAAATTAATTCTTCTCTTCCATGAACTAAGGGCGCAAACAGAACTCAAAATGGTGTCGGGCGCGAAAGAGCTGTATTTAACACTTGATTTACCTAACATAATCCACATAGATGAACTTAAAAAAAATATGTAGCAATTACTTATATTGTGGTTATTTATGTGCAATAATAATATTTCATGTTATTTCATTATTTTGTTTAAAAAATGAATACAAAGTTGCGGAAATAATTCGCCGCTAGTGAATTTTGCAAGACTGCAGCCTTAAGCTTGCCAAAGTCAAACTGTGATAAGATTTTTCTTTTTGAATTACTGACTGGCTATCTCAACTCTAGCCCAACAATAAAGTAACAATCTTGACAAGACTGTTCAAAGATTTCCTTTTATTACCTCCAAAGATCTACAAATGACTGCCGATCAATGCTTGCCGAAATTGGTTCATGGATGTGTGTCTTATCTTAACCTCTCTCTTATCGCGGTAAGTTAATATAGCCACCGTCAGCAAGCATTGATGCCTATGTAATTAACAACTTACAACAAACAATATAAAGTAAATTCAATAAAAAATATAAACTAGTAAGTAAGTAAGCTAAACTAAGCACAGCCGCTCTACTGAGCAATTCAGTACGATTAAGGTTAAAACTACATTGACACCCTACTTTGTATCAGACGAGTCTGAACGGTCGGTCAACATGGTCGCCTCATTGCAGCCTATTTTAAGTGCAACGACACCGATCTATAACAGCTCTTTAGTATTTAAGATCGAAATAACGATGGCAAAAGAAAACTGGCCAGTTTTTTTTCCTTTATTTTTTTAACTTGCTTCGTTCATAATACAAGGTGTTACAGCAAAAACGCAATTCGTGAAAAAGGGTCATTGTACTCATCAATATGAACAACTTTTACTATAGGACGAACAGATTTTTTTGCGATTTTTGTGTCGCTCTATAATAAAGGTTCCCTTTTCAAGAATTGCGACTATTCTGTTACTCAATTTATATATGCACGTTGTAGGTATGTGTCCAATTGGATATTAGTCCATTCATTCATTTTTCAAGCACTAACCTTTCCATTCCATTAAGCGTAAACTTTACATACTTATGTAACTTTGGATACCATGCAATAATATGGCACTTTGGAGCTGTTCTGATGGTGGGGCTGGAAGATCTCTTTACATAAATATTGGTAATTAATTTGACATTTTTCAATCGTTCAACAAACGAATAAATATTTTTAGCGTCTAATATTATTTTTTCCTAGAAGTGTATATTTTTTTAGTTTGTCACTTTTGTTATTTAAACCCGACGAAAAAGGAGGAGGTTCTCAATTCGTCTGTATGTATTATATATTTTTTTTACAATTTTACTCGCCAAGCTAATAAGTTTGATGGCGAGAAGCGCTTGATAATATTCAAATATTAAACTACACCCCTTGGTTATATGTGCTGCTGGGAAGTGCGCTGTGCCAGTTTTTCTTCCCGCTTAAAAAACTAACATGTGGTAGTGGGCCAGCGATTGGAAGACCATCTTACCTAATTTTTCCCATTCAAAAAAGGCCGAATCTGCATCATCTGCCTTAGACTTAGGAATTTGAGTGCTGTCTACGTGACTTAATTATTATTTTAAAAACGTTAAGAAAAAATCAAATCAGTTGAAAAACGAACACATTATTCACGCAAGACGTCGTCGTACTGGATGACGCAAATTCACTATGGAATGAATTGCGTGTGACGTCATACGCGATTAATTGTTTGTCATCGATTTTAAAACGCTTTCGAGTTCAGATAATACTAAAAATAAATATTGCTATTTTTCTTTTACTATGTCTTGTTGGATCTCAGAATATAAAATGATAGAAACAAAATAAATAGACTTAGGTCCTTTAGAGAAAAAAGAGCGTAGATTAGAAACGTACTTGTTAACTTACAATAAATGCGTGATACATTACATGACTTTTCCGACACAGTAATTCAAGCAGTATCAAAACAAGTTAACGAGCTAAATTAGTGACTCAAATTCCGTCATTATCCAAGAGAATATCTGCAAATAACTTATAATTGGCTGCAACTGTTTTCAATACAAGTTCATTAATATCTAGTTATTCATGTTGTATTAACAGATATCTAGTCGAAGTTTCTAGACTAACAAGTTGGTTTCCAATACTTAGTATATTGGTACTTAGTATACAAATACATAGATATTTAGAAGACTGCTTATACCAAGTTAAAAAAATATGAAAACTGATATCGTGCCTTTTGATAGCTACCGAGCAGCTTCTGAGTAATTCCTGAAAATGAGATGAAAAGAATCAGATCACGTTCAAAATAAATATTTAAAAACGTCACCCCACGTTTGCACAGTATCGTGGTAAAAGAACACATACATATGTATGTACATACTATGGCCTGTGACCGACTCAGTCTTCTTTAAGTAACAAATTAAATCTTATGAAGACTTTTAAATTCTTCAATTTAAAAATTCAACCGACTTCTAAACAAAAAATACAAAAAGCCTGAAATACCTTTAATTTTAGAAACTGGTGATTTTGGTTGTTTCTTCGTTTTTTGAATATCGACTTTGAACGATGACCGAAATTGAATTTATTTCATACTTTTTGTATTTTTCTCTTTAGAAGTCAGTTGTGTGTGTGTTTTTTTTTTGTATAAAGATTTTTTTATTTTTCACTATTTAGTAGTCATCCCCCGCTAAATGTACCCATCACAGCGTACGTGGTATATATTGGTATAAACAATAAACGAACATGCGATTTCATGAAATACCTTTAATTTTAGAAACCGGTGTTTTTGGTTGTTTCTTGGTTTTTTGAATATCGACTTCCGAAATTAAAGTTATTTCATACTTTTTGTATTTTTTTTTTGTTTAGAAGTCAGTTGTGTTTTTTTTGTATAAAGATTTTTTATTTTTCACTATTTAGTAGTCATCCCCCGCTAAATGTACCCATCACAGCGTACGCGGTATAAATTGGTATAAACAATAAACCAACATGCGATTTCAGCTATCCCGACATAATATTTGCTATCGTTTATTGAAGAGTTGACCTTGAAATACCAAGATGCTATTACAAACCATCTTTATCACAATTTTATTTTCTCTTTTGATGCTTTTGCAAACGACACCCATTACCTTCTACTTTAGAGCCAGATTAAAAAGAAATGTTGCATCACAAACAAAATGTATTGTTTTAATTAATGGAAATTACTCGCTTGTAACATGACTACGACGCATTCATTTGTTTCTCGGCTTATCAAAGATCCTGGACATTTTATTAGGGACTAGCTGTGCTCCGCGGTTTCACGTAATTCCCATTCCCGTGGGAATACGGGGATAAAATATAGCCTATGATAGTCACAAATAATGTGGCTTTCTATTGGTAAAAGAAATTTAAAAATCGGTTATGTAGATCCAGAGATTAGCCCATACAACCTCACAAACTTTATCTTTTATAATATTAGAATAGAATGATATCGTATTTTTTAAAGTGTTTGTTTTCAAAGTTTATTTCTTTAAAGTAATAATATGTTATTTTTAAGAGGGCTATACAGAATGATCCAGAAATATGTGGTCATCACGTACTTTGTGTTGTACTGTTGAGTTGCTAATATATATTGAAGAAAAAATAGAAATAAAAAATACGTTTTTAAGTTCCAATGTGATGTGTGTGTTCCACAAATGAATTTCATGTTTTTTGTAGCTGATGGTGTTAACTTTAGTTAAATTATAGATGATATGTGATGATGATGACTTAAAGTTTCGGAAAGAATCTTGCCGATTAGGAGTTTATAAGTGCTCTGCTATATGTGAAAAGCTACGAAGCTAAAACTGTGTTAACTCATGTTCAACAAAAAAGTACAGTTCACGGCACGAGGAATTTTATCTAAAATTCGCAAAAATTAACGTAGAGAAAAGCGTTCGTGTTTGTACATAAATCAGTGACCTAGTAACAAATACTTATTGTGTATACTCTCCATTTTAGGATAAACTCTATGCGACAAATATCAGATCCCATTAAAAATCGTTGTTTTAAAGGGATTTATGTAAATAAACTGGTATCTTAAAAATCTATTTGAAATACCTACCCTAAAATAAAGTCCATACTTGACTCGTCGTTAAGTGGCGAGAGACACAAATTATCTCTAATTATATATATATACAGTGTGAAATCTTAATGGTTGTTTTCCCGCGGCAGGACGATTACCCATCAGTAGTACTATCGAAACACAAAGTTAGAACTAAAAAAATAAATGTTTTTTTTCAAATCATTAAAAAAGTGTTCATAAACTCGAAAGAGCGAGAATCAATAGTAGTGCACTAGGCATAAAGTAGGTAGATACCTACATGAGACGCACGAACCGCCGCGTACCTACATATCGCGCGATGCACTACTGTTGGTTCAAGTCGCTTTCGAGTTTTGTTTATCACAATTGTTAATCTGCCATTTATGGAGTCTAATATTTTTTATATATATAAATCGATTGTATTACCGATACAAACTCATTTCGCTTCGGGAAAACAACCATTAAAATTTCACACTGTATATATAATACACAGCTAATAATATACAATTTACATACAGTAACAAGAATAATAGTACTAGTCTATAATCTAAATTATCAAATGCGAAATTTGACCCTTTGATTAGCGGAGTCCATCAAAGGCTAAATAATTATTATATTTAGAGCTAATCCTAATAAGCTAATTAGTATATTATATTTTATTTAATGTACTTTATATTATTGTGTCTAATTAGTATTATTTATAACAGTTGTACACTGACAGCCCTAAATCTATCTCCTTTCGTTCAGTTCATCCAAAGTTTGTCTGTAAGAGATTGCCTTGTGCGATAAGACCGCCCATTGTACACTTGTTTTTTAAATGTTTTTCGTGTTATTATTACAAGGTGTACAATAAAGTATATAATATATAAATGAACCTATGAGCATGTTTTTAAATTCATAACAGTAACATTGTGATGATGGTAGCCTCCTTTTCTGTGTGTCACCGGCAGACAAGTTTGTCGATAGAACTCTTAAAAATGTCTAGCAATTAAATATTTTGAATTACGAATACGAAAAATATGCTTTGTTTTTATATGACAAGTCATGTAGTATTGCTCTTATAAGGCAGATGCGGTAAAAAAGTAGCGATTTAAATCCCAATCCGTGTTTTATTCATTAGAATAGTAAGTAAGACTAGGGGTGAGTTCCCTGGTGATACAATATATTGTCTTAGTTTAGATATTAGGTCTCTTTGAGTATGTCAAACCCTTAGACGCTTTCCCAAGCCCCTAACTTCATTGTCCCGATGTATATGAAAATAGTTGTGAATATATTTCATAGCATAGCGTAAGCATAAGCATAATCAGCTGTGTGCTGAATTTCCACTGCTGGGACACAAGCCTCCTTTCTAGAAGAGGGAATGGGCCGTAATCCACCACGCGGGCCCAGTGCGGGTTGGTGAATGTCACATATGAAATTCGAAGACATATGTCTTCGAATTTCATACTCATATTATAACCGTGGAAGCTTCGATCAATAGTGTATTATTGATCGAAGCGTGGAAGTAACTCTGTCTGATTGATACCTCTGATGACCGTCCTTTTGTTGCCACTTTACGGCTGATCTGATATTGTCCTGAATCAGGTCAAAGGGTAGATTTTATCCCAGCTGTATGTTTCCTTGGGATAATTTTCGACTTTCACGCGTCTGTAGCCTCTGACAAGCTGATAGTTATTTAATTTCGTTGGTTTAAATATCAGATGTCGTAATAAAAATAAATATTGTTAACTACTTTTAGATTTTCAGCGTTCCGTTCAGTGCCGACAGTTGAAAGTCCAACTGTGCATCGAATCTCACTTAGGACATTTTAAATTTAGACCGCCGATTTTCTTATCGTTAAAGAAAAGGACGAACAACTTGGATTCGATGGTACTATGTTAATTTGTATTATGTGTTAATATTTCAACGTAAGTTCTGAATTTTCATTTTCAATTCAATAGGGAATAATAATTATAATTTAAGGTCATACAAATACCCACAGTATTTGTATGACCTTAAATTATATTTGTACTACTAACAATATTTTTATAACTAAACGTCTAAAAACGGCCTGAAAATAAATTGTATGCTGTATTATGTGATGTCTCTTAACATAAAGACATGTTAAATAAATAAACTACTGCTTTAATTAATTGTTCAATTGATTTGATTATAATCGTTATTGTTGTTATTACATTTGTTTCTATTTTTAAACACAGTTTTGTTTTTATAAAAAATGATTAAAAAGACTTCAACATTGTTCTTTATTTAAATACCTAAACAAAATGAGTATAGTTGATGGTTTTTGTATGATAACCCTTAAGTTACATCTAAATTTATAAGTACCTACATCTTCATTTAAATAAATGCCATTGCTTTGAAACAAAGTTAACGAAGAGGTAATGCATTTAAAACTAAAGTACGAACACATTAACATAACGCATTAAGTTGTACAATAAATAAATGCAAACTGAGAAGAGACGGTACAACTACTTACATTCAAAATAAATGCTAATGTTGCTCATTAATTGTGTGTTTACTATTAAAAAGTCTTATCTTAATAGTTTCCAATTGTTTTATTGCACGATATCACGATGAATAAGTCAGTTAGAAAAATGTGTATATATTATTTGATCATTTTTTTAAAAGGTCTACGTAACCTGTCAATAATATAATAAATACTTGCTTACTTTAAATTATTCTTAGTTAATTTTAATTGTTCCCTTAAAAGGTATGTCAGTTCGAAAAAGAGTATGCATATTACTTTATCATGTTCTAAAAAGTCAATTTGAACAGTCAATAAAATAATAAATAGCTACTGGCGTAATTATAATTCTTCTTAGTATACTCAAATTATGAAAAGGTTATTAATAAAATTATTGGTAAAAAACAAATAGTCAAATGCCAAATAATGCCGCACGTAACTTTTGGAAAACTTTCTCAAGCACGCAGAAATCACGTTTGAAAAAATCATAACAGACTTACCTCAAAATACTTGATCCAAACCATCCATCAGAACTCACACACAAAAAACATTTCAACTATTGAAAAATAAAATCGTAAACTCGCGAATATTGGAACGCTCCGAAACGACGGTACGTCCTTCCCGGACCGCGTCTATTGTAGAACTGGGGTCGCACCAAACATACTACATTTTCGGTATATATCGACAAACATCCCTTCCCAGAGTGCTGCCATCTGGTGGAACAAAACTTGTGCATTAACTACAGGCTTTAAGAGTTAAAAAGTTTTGATAGCAAAGCGTTCGAACCGGTAATAATGCATTAAATTTTTTAATGGTTTAATTGTAAAGTTTTTAAGATGGCTCATTTCAGGGTCTATTTCGGTTGTATATAGGAATTGTTAGTGATATTTAATAGCTGTTTTGGACATAATGATTATGTTGATGCATTTAATGAATACTTTGTTGGCTGTATCGTAAAAGGAACAACTTTTATCTTTTTTTATTAAAAAAAAAATCACGCCCGTCTTAATTTTTAAAAGTCGTCTTTAGTATTTTGAGGATATTCTTTGTATTAAGGATATATATTTTATAACTGTAAATATTTTAACTAAAATATCACATAGCTACAAGGTGAGTTTTCAAAGTATGTGTTTCTAAATTCGATTTTTTAAAAACAAAGAAGTTTTAATTGGACCGCTTTCGATGGAAAAAAAATCTCTTCATAATTTTTTCTCCTTCCACAACTTTTCGAGTTGGCCATTTTGAAATGTACCCTAAAGACTATCCATGTGGCTGTTTTTTTAAAGTAAAGAAGCCCTAAGAAGATAAAGAAAGCCCCATATATTAAACAGCGATAGCCAATCTACCAGCCTAGGTCTAGGTAATACCCCAATACTTCTCGTAACCGATTGGTACTTCAAGTTAATGGTCTACGGAGAACCATTGTATGTACCAGGTCGTCTATAAATTGTAAGGGTATTACAATAAATATCGAACTTCGGCTTGAATTCAATTATCTATGCAGAAGTATATATTGGGATCTTTAAGTTAAGAGTGAACAGGTTACTTCTATACACGCATGCCTTATCGTCGAATACAATCATAGTTCAGAGCAGTGTTGGCCGAGTGATAAAGGCCCCGACTTACGAATCGTAGGTCGCGGGTTCAAACCCAGCCAGGTGGCATTAATTTGTGTAATTCATTTCTTTACCGCTGCTCTCAAAACGGTGAAGGAAAACATCTTGAGGAAACCGGCATGTCCTAGAACCAAAAATTCGAAGACATATGACATTCACCAACCCGCACTGGGCCCGCGTGGTGGATTACGGCCTATTCCCTCTCCTAGAGAGGAGGCCTGTGTTCCAGCAGTGGGAACTTTAAGAGGCTGATTATGATGATGACTATCATAGTTAGGGAGATATCTTACTAATATTATAAACGCGAAATTTTGTAAGTATGGATGTTTGTTACTCTTTCACGCAAAAACTTCTGAATGGATCTTGATGAAATTTGGCACAGATATAGATCATAGTCTGGAATAACACATAGGATACTTCTTATCCCGGGATTATGTTCCTTTGGGATAATTACAACATCGGAACGACATTCACGCGGGTGAAGCCGCGGGCAGCAGCTAGTTATAAATAGAGGTCTATTTAGTTATTAATTAATTGAATTTCTATTTTATTTTAACCGACTTCCAAAAAAGGAGGTGGTTTCAAGCCGACTGTATTGTGTTTTTGTGTATTGCCTCACAACTTTGTAGTGGGTGTCCCGATTTTGATGATTCATTTTGTATTCGAAAGCTGGTGCTCGTCGTATGTTCCTATTTAAATTTGATTGAGATCTGACGACTACCATTTGAGTTGTTCCTAATAATGTATGGCTTCGACTACATTGATGATGTTCTCATTTACTTGACTTGTCGATATAAAATGAAAAAATAAATTTGTTTACTACGGTTTGGAAGAGCATCTTACTATTTCAAGGTGGTCCCTCTCTAGTTTGGTGAAAATCTGACGAAGGACAGAGATGATAGGAAACGGAACTCTTCAATAAATGATAGCAAATCTTTCGGGATTGCTGAAATCGCATGTTTGTTCATAGTTTACACTAATTTATACCGTGTACGCTGTGATGGGTACGTTCTGAGTACCATTAACAATTGAAAAATAATATATATGAACGAAAGTTATTTTATACCTTTTGTGTTTTTTTGTTTGTTTAGAAGTCGTTTTTTTTTTGTAAAAAGATTTTTTTTTTCTCTCTTTCAACGAGATTGTAGTTAAAAAGACGTACAACTATTAACCAAATAGCAGAGTGATAGTAGGACTGAGTCCCTGTTGAGCGTTGGAAGTGCATTTCAGTTTCGCCAAAAATGGGGGACCAAACAAATTACGTGATGGTCTGTGGTCACTGTACCGTGGGATCCCCTACACACAATAAGTCCACTCCACAGAACAAAGATACGCCTTGGTGCCGTAAGCGGCATGACGGCGTCATTGTTTCCTGACGACACAAATAACGTATGTATATAAACTTTTTAATCCTTCATTCATTGTATATGCATTAAAAAAAAATACAAAGATATGAAAATACGCAGTTTTACCCGCGTAATTCCCGCCCCCGTGAGAATTTGGGGATAAAATATAGCCTATTTTACTCAGGGTGAATGTAGCTTTCTAATGGTGAAAGAATTTTTGAAATCGGTCCAGTAGTTTTTGAATTAATTCGTTACATACAAAAATACAAATCTTTCCTCTTTATAATATTAATATAGATAGTAGCCCACCGGTATCGGGAACAGGGTCCAAGCTACCGGTGGTCAGGGCCCCTAAGAGAAGAACGTATTACGTGCCGTGTCCAGGAGTATTGCTTTCTAGATCAAGCCCTCGATCCAGCTGCCAAACGAGAGCCATTTTAGATGTTGGACGAGGCTCTTGGCGATTATGCCATTGACCGCCACAACTGTCGAAAAAATTACTGCTGTGATCATATCCCACAAGTCAACAACCTGGCGAGCCAAGTCAAGATACTTCGTTTTAAATTTCTTAGTTATTATTATCATTGATAGATTCGAATATTAAAACATCCCACCTAATGGTAAGCGGTAGTAAAGTCGACGATTGAGCACTTGTTTGCCTGAGTTTTTCTTCTAGGTAAGATCATTCCATCGTCGACTTTGTCTCTGTCACCTGCGACCTAGACTAGAGTCAAGAGCATTATACATCTGACAATAAAGAAAAAAAATAACCTATTTCCTCTAAACTTAAATACCCTTGTTTGTAGCTTATAGGAAGTATAGACTCCGGCAGGGAATTTCTCTGCCTTCGCACTATCGATTTTGAAGGCGGTCCAAGATAGAATACTGACCTTAACAGATTTTTTTATCTAATCTAATCATCCTGTTATGTATCACTGCTGAACAAAGGTCTTCTTCCCCCTGTCCCATAAGACCTCAAACATTGCGGCCCAGTCTCTTTAAATACTATACCGAACGCCAGATAAATATGCAATAAAGGTCATTGCCCTTTCCTTGATATCTCTTCGTAGGTACATGGACAAAAAAAATGAATCGTTTTCCATTAGTAGTAAATATAAAGGATCACGATGGATGTCGATTCAATATAGCATTAATTCATTATTTCTGTTTTAAGAATTAAGGTTGTCAATAAATGTAGGTGGGTCAATGACCGTTATTGCACATTTATCTGGCATTCGGTATAGGCGAAATTACAGCAGACCAAAACTGAGATGGAGAGATGAACTTGACTCTTATCAGAAGAACTGACCCGTAATGGGAGAGGAGGTTAGATTTTATTTTTGACGTGTAGCATTGAGTTCCTTCCACAGTCAATCATTTGAACCCTTAAGATATAAGCACTATGGTTATGTCTCCATACTGGTCCGAGGATTCCAAGCTCTCTGGTGCTCTTAAGCGTCATAAAATGTATCAAGAGGATTGGCAGTAGTGTGGTCCTGTCTGCAAAAGGTGCTTACTTACTGCCACAAAGTATGGTGTTTCGATAAATACCGTTTACTGGGGGACCCATGTCTAACTGTTGACGTTTATGATTTGATGGAGAGACGCCCTTTTCTAACCATTAAGAAATGAATGAGCTGTTAGGGCTCGTTGTGTACGGTGTCTCATAGTCGCTTTTTGCTTGCCATTGGAAGTCTTTTAGAATCATGATGTAATTTTTATGTACAGATGATAAAAATTACATCTTGATTCTTTTTTTTTAGAATCGAGATGTAACTCGGTGTTTGGTTGCTTTTTCATTTTTTGAACACCGACTACCGAAACTTAAGTTATTTTTTACTTTTTGTTTATTTTTTATTTTTTGTGTAGAAGTTGGTTGTATTTTTTGTAAAAAGTTTTTTTATTATTCACATTAACACCAATTACACTTAACACTTATTTGACTTTTTTAATGTGATTGGTGAATCACATTGGTGTAAATAAAAACATGCGATTTCAGCAATCCCGAAAGATTTGCTATCATTTATTGAAGAGTGTCTGTCTCCTAAACCCATCATCAGATCTATATGAAATTTAAATGGGACCATTTTGGAATGAACCCCTTTTGAATAAAAATATTTTGCAAAACCGTCTGTATTTGGCAGAGTTATGCCCGAATATACATTAAAAAAAATACAAAAAATCCAAATCGTGACACAAAAATACAAACATCCGAATTGAGAACCCCCTCCTTTTTTAGAAGTCGGTTAGTAAAATTTCTCTTTAATCGAGTATCCATGACACAGTTTAGTTAGTAAAACTTACGACTATGTTTGTAAGTACTGACACTAAAGAAAACAAAAATAAAACTAACAACATAAATAAATAACTGTGGTCACCGTTGCGACAACCCATGAGTAATTGCACAAAAGCGACCCACATAAACACAGACCAGGCGACTTGCAATCATGCTTAGGACACTGTTGGTGCTGCTCCACACCATGTGCATCATGGAAAGCGCGTTTTTGCCAGCGCAAAACAATTCACATGAGCATCTGCGAACATCCATGCAGAAGCGGTACTGAATTTTGGATATGACTCAACTGATTTGATTGTACACAAGATTTAAAATTGCATAAAACGTATATAACTAATTGAAGATATGTACCATCCACTTCGTTTTCACGGATTAATAATGGATTTGTGTGAAATAGAAGTACTTCAGATTGTAACATGTTAAGAACTGGAATAAGATAGCTAAATGCTGACCCCAGTTTATTTTGACATGGAACTATTTACATCATATTGTACCTATGTAAATTTCATGACACTTATTCAGTCTACAAAATACCTAATAATATTTACCCTTTAATTCTACATTCACTAGCCGACCAGCGTATCTTCGTCTGCGGCATATAAACCAATAAAAAAATGCTACATTTTTCATTGATGCTCCCACTCGTAGCATGATGTTAAGTACTACTAAAATCTTTCTTTTCTTTATTTCCACAGCCTTCCTTGATAATAGGGCTATCCAACACATACATAATTTCTAAATTCAAACTATTCGTTCCTGATTAGCGCGTTCATCTAAACAAACACACTCTTCAGCTTAATAATATTAGTATAGAATAGGTATTTCAGTTAAATGCATCATTATGGTGAGTCAATTTCTTTAAGCACAATATTTTAAGCGATATACATAGGAAGCTAATGTTCCCTAACATTCATACTTACCAGGACTGAATGAATTACAACGAGATAAATTAAATTTCGTTAGTTCAACACACAGTGGGAAGTTGGAAACTTTGCGCGCGCTACAAAACTCTGTTAGTGTTCTAGCTAAACATTTTGTAATTATATTTGACCTTCACACAGCTGCTAACCTAGTTGGTTTAATGAGAAAACTGCCAAGTGTCTGTGTTAGATTATGAAAATATTTGTAAATTTGAATTACTGATTATTGAAATATCTTTGAAGAACTAGACTACGTTTTTGCTTCCAAGAGCATCGATGCCAAATCCAAATATTTTACTCAGTACTACTATAAGGTCCTCACATACACAAATAACATGTTTATTTGTTCGAATGAGTCACCGCGGTCCTGGAACGCAAAAGGTATTTGGAGTAACACAGATGGAGTATAGTCAGTAAGAGTCTGATAATCCCTTTAGCTCCACCAGAGCGAAAGAAAAGAAGTCATTTGATGATTTCCCATCTATAAAAAAGGGTCATGAACTGCGGAGGGACACCACGCAAACACTGAAAATTGGAATCCATACAGAAGATTCGCGACCTGAGGAGACTGTCCTTCTGCGGATGGCGAGCTATGAATGGCTCGTCGTCCGATAGCAACTAGGCCTCGACGGCGCGTCGTGATCCACGCGCGACTCAAATAGCTGTCAGCAAAAAAGACGGGCCCCATAGGGTCAGCGTCTGCTAGGGTAGCGGAATTTGTTCGAAAGAGTCACGGCGGCCCTGGAACGCAAAGGGCACTAGAAGGATCACGAGTGGATTTTAGTCAGTAAGAGTTTGACATTCCCTTCCGCTCCGCCCAGAGCGGGAGAAGTCATTTGATTTTTTTCCATACCTATATTGACTTAAACATAAACTCAGGCATTTTCTCATGGGTTTAGGTAGATGTGTCACCCGTCACTGGCTATGAGCCTTGCATTATAATGCATAAACGCCTGTTGTAATTTGCACCAGTTTCTGAAGAAATCATTAATATTGTCTGTGTATGACGTTCTCTACTGGCTTTTTCATTCATATAATTTCATTCAGCTTTGTTTACCTTTGTTAGAGCCTACATTTTGTTAACTGCCTCATAACATGATCATATTTACCACATCATCGAAGTACATAAACTCTTTTATTATTTCGTCACTACATCTCGTTTTGACTTCGTTTAAATCACACCATTGTTTGAAAACATAATTCCTTTTAACGTATTTCACTGCACTTATTGTTTCCATATACTTACTAAATATTCACTGATTTAAAAACTAAAAAATCGACAAAAGTACACAAACCATCCATTTTTTGTAAAAAGAACACTACGGTTCGAAAGTCAATTACTTTTAAAACTCCCCTAAAGAAGCTATATCTCTTTTATAGTTCTCTTGGGTGGAATTCTTATAGGTCCAAAAGGGCTAAAGGGAACGCAGGGTCCCCAAACGACCTTTGTAGATACCTCATTAATTAATTCCTCGGCCAATCCTGATAAATAAGGGATTCTAGAGTGCTTTGTGAGATACATGCGTAAATACGTTGTGAAGTTTTATGTGTTCTGTTTGAGTGAACTTTTAGCATGTGTTTTTTGTGACACCGTTGGTGATATTCGTTATTGCGGAATTTGTTCAAAATTCTCACATATACAGGTAACATGTTTATTTGTTCGAATGAGTCACCGCGGTCGCAAGGCAAAGGGCATTAGGAGGAACATGGATGGGTTTTAGTAAGTAAGAGTCTGACACTCCCTTCCGCTCCGCCCAGAGCGGAAGAAGTTATTTGATCATTTCCCATCCAGCAAAAAAATAGGATGACTTGTTCGCCCATAAAGTAAAATAAATAAATAATCATGTAGCAAGATGGTTTTTTGTTTGTATCGGTGTTAGTATGCGACAATTTTAGAGTTTTTACTGTGGAAACAAGGCTGAAGAGGGATTGGGCGTGTCCTGCATTAGAATGCACTAAGACGAATGGGCCAGTCGTTACGCAGTGGGAGCCAAAGGAGACCTAGGAAACGCTGACGTGTCGACTCAAATGCATTCATGACAGATTGTTATAAAGAGGCCAAACACACTGGGAAAAGTGTGATGGGAGAGACCTTTTCCGAGCAGTGGTATAATAAATGTTGTCCAATAAGTTGATCAACAAATTTATTGTGCGCGATAAGTCGGCGAGGCTTAAGTAGGAATAGCGGGTCTCAATTTGTTACAGGACGCTTCAAGACCAATGGACCTGGATCATCGCGTGTGGTTATCTGACGTCAGACGTCTTAATTGAGGGAGGCCAAAGATACGCTAGCGTGACAATTTGAATTCGTTCCTGTAAGATTAGCCCGAGGAGGCAAAATAAGTGCTGGAAAACTATCATAATTTGTATATGAAAATGGGATCTGCCGTAATCGGACTGTTGGTAATCGAGTGTTAATATAAGTTAGCCGACATTAAAGACCAGATTATACTGGTTTTGTTACCACCGATGACCGGCCTTCAGTACATCTGGGCATCAAGTCTGCTATTACAATAGTCTGAGAATGGTCTATCATTGATCTCATAATGGTTCAGTTTTACAAGTTTGGTAATCTACTAATAAAAAAGCGTCATTATGACTTTCCAATGGTCGACCACTGTCACTCCATTGAAAGCAATGGCATAGAACGGTAATCTCGTACATAAAGACAAATGAGTGACAGACGTATGCGGTAGGTAGTCTGCAAAAATTTTGACAGTTCCTTTGATCAGTGACCTACCATTCGAACGTCATTGTGCAGTCATTGCTTTTAATAGCTTGGTTATCAAAAAGTATTACGTGACCATTGACCGACCAATGATCGAACATTATGACTTACAAAATAAATATCATTTATCATTTATGAATTTAGCAGATTTCAAACTTTTAGCAAAATGACAATGGAATCGTGTTGGAATGACGAATTTTATAAAAATAGCAGACTTAGGCCCCTGGGCAGACACTACATAAAAGTGTCACTTAAATAACCACCGCGTTTAGTGGCGACGCAATCTTTCTAAAAAACCTTGTATGACACAGTACAAATACATGTTTAAGAAAGGCATCAACCCATCCTAAGATTCATTCATCCGTCCATCCATCAGCTCATATACTGTGAAGGCAGCATTAATTAAAAAAAGAAATAGGAAATGTTATTCCAAAATCGAGTGATGATACATCAATTTTATTTGAACACAAAAGTAATCTAATGCTTCATTACTCGCGCACTCTTTAACCATTCATTCGGTAATTGAAGGAGCTGAAAATTCCGAAATAAAATTCAAAGTTACGTACATTTTCCATTGGAAGTCTTTCATTAAACCCGGTCTTTAGAATCCAGAAACACAGCACACCCCATCTCTTTATTTTCGCCACATAATTTTCAGCACGAATAAATTTTATTTTATTTTCGCAGAATCAGCAATCACTAATCAAGTTCGTTCAATCATAATCCCGGCCCCCAATACGCATCTTTTTTTTAATATTCATGAAATTTTTCGTAATCTTCGTGTACAAAAACTCGGTTTGGAGGTAAACCTTTGGTATCTTGGGTTTCCGTAGATTCAAGTGATGTGGATAAGAAAAAATAAAAATGAAAACCATTTTGGTTCCTAAGTAGTTTTGTCCCGTCTGCACGTCGAAGAAAGAAGAAATATTTAAATGTAAATGACACATTCTAAATAAATAATCGATAGGAGGCTTTTATGAAAACTATAGCAACAAAGTTATTTATTATAATTATGTATTATTCATCCAGAAACAAACCCTGACCAAGTAACCTTGGAATCCTGATTTTTATTTAGCCTTACTCCTCTTTCCTGAATCCTGTTTTTTTTTTAATAGTAGTGTAAAACCTTTTAAATTCCTAATCCGCGTTCTAAAATCCTTGAACAAAATAAAATCGGGGACCACGGTATAGCTCCTTACGAATGGCGATTCGTTAAAAAATAGGTATTTTTCGTCAGAAAACTGATTTCTTGGTTTACTTTGTGGTTAAATCATGTTATTTTATTGATTTAGAACGATTTCGATGTGTTTGAACTGAATTAGTTCATGTTGTGATTTGTAGGTGATTCCGATGACGACTGTATTGCTTTTGGCGGTATTCTTCTGTGTGGCAAACAAAGTTTTTTTTTGGTGCAAGATATGTGACTGATGCGAGTGCAATGTACTTATTTCACAGGTCAACCACAGGCCTAAAAGTTCGTAATCTGCTAAATTCATAATGGTCGATCATTGGTCGGTCAATGGTCTCGTAATACTTTTTGATAACCGAGCTATTAAAAGCAATTACTGCATACTGAGGTTCTAATGGTAGGTAACTGATCAAAGGAACTGTCAAAATTGTAGTAGATTACCGCATACGTCTGTCATTCATTTGTCATTATGTACTTAGAGAGATTACCATTCTATGTCATTTCTTTCAATGGAGTGACAGTGGTCGACCATTGGAAAGACATAATGACGCTTTTATATTAGTAGATTACCAATCTTGTCAAAATAACCATTATGAAATCAATGATAGACCATTCTGACACTATTGTAATAGCAGACTTGAGGCCATGTACATGACATGTACGATACGCACTCTTAGAATGAAAGGGGCTTAATTCAAAATTCCTGTTACTACAAGTATTTTGCTACAAACTTAACGTAAATAACATTCTCTAAAACCCAGTGATGAAAAGAACTCTGAAACATAATTGGGAAAGAGACAGCTTATACTTAGGTCTTGGGGGATATTTGTTTTTTTACCTAACACTATTTAATGATTTGAATTCATGCTGATTTGCCAAAAATTGCAATTTTTGAGTTAAGTCCCTTTCATTCTAAGGGTGCGATGGGAGGACCTAATGGCTGCATCAGGGAATGGTGTTACCATTGCTGAGTACTAAATAGTGGAGCTAGATAACATAGTTCCACGAACCACTTCAAAGTGAGCTCTAGTTTCTCACGATATGACTGACGGTCAACGTCCAATCAAAACATGATAACGGTCGAGTTTGATTATACCGTAACTTATATTCTACTAACTCTTGCCCGTGGCTTCGCTCGCGCTCAAGTTTTGTTTACCGACTTCTAAAAAAGGAGGAGGTTCTCAATTCGGATGTTTGTATTATTTTTTTTATGTTTGTTCGCGCATAACTCCGTTGCTTGTCAACCGATTTGAAAAGTTCTTTTCTTGTTGGAAAGGGTATACTTCCCAAATGGTCCCATGAAAATTTTATCGAAATCGACAAAGCGATTTTCGAAAAATCAACAAAAATCTAAAAAAAAATATCTACATTGTCTACATTGACGACCTCTTAGTTTACTCTGTAAAGGAGCAGTACGTTTTTTTTACACCAATGTGATTGGTTCGTTTAGGTGGGGGGAGGGGAGGGGGTGTAGGTACCACTAAAAAGTGAAAAATAAAAAACTTTTTACAAAAAAATACAACCGACTTCTACACAAAAAATCAAAAAAGTGCAAAATAACTTTAATTTCGGAAGTCGGTGTTCAAAAAACGAAAAAGCAACCACAAACACCGAGTTCCGAAATTAAAGTTATTTTGCACTTCTTTGATTTTTTGTGTAGAAGTCGGTTGTATTTTTTTGTAAAAAGTTTTTTTTTTAAAGTAGCCGTATCCAGGTTTCCCATCTATTTTATACTAAAATTCATCGACAAGATTTTTAACTATGAACAAAATTCTAATTCATATCCTAATAATATTATATACGCGAAAGTTTGTTATTAATAGTAAGTATGGATGGATGGATGTTTGTTACTCTTTCACGCAAAATGTTCTACTGAATGGATCTTGATGAAATTCGGCACAGAGTTAGATTATAGTCTGGAATAACACATAGGATACTTTCTCTCCCGGGAGTATGTTCCCTTGGGATATTTTGCGACATACGCACGGGCGGAGCCGCAGGCGGCAACTAGTAATGAATGAAAAAGTGAGTTTGTTTATTTGTTACACTTACATCTGAAATTGCTCAACTGATTTTATTAATTTTGGCACAGGGATGGATGGGATCCTGGAGGCGGGTAACTATAGTTAAATTTAATGCAAACAAAGCCGCAAAAAAAAGCTAGTAATAATACATCAGTCACTTAATTAATTTTGCCCGCTCACGTATCTTTACCCAGAAAAATACTTTTCTCAATTTAAATTCCGTCAAACCTATCAAAATAATATTACGATATAATTTTTTCCCGACGTGCAAGTCTGTGAATTCCATCATTAACTTTGACACACTTCTCCCCACGTTTGACGTATTACGAATAGATTCAAGTTGCCAACAAGTTTTAATAGGGCCTCCGTCAAACGTCAGATCGTAGAAAAAAAATAATTGTCGCAAAGGAAATAAACGTTAGGGGCGTTCGCAGTAGGTGAAGTTCATATTTTCTTGGTGAGACTGCAAACGATTGGGTGTATTGGCAGTCAATGAAGTTTGCTTATCACAGGTTAGTGGTAGACCAACCAGGCCCGAGTCGACGGCGCGTCGTGTTCCACGCGCGCCTCAAAGAGCCGTCAGCAAAGAAGACGGGGCCCCATAGGGTCAGTGCCTGCTACGGTTGCGGAATTTGTTCGAAAGAGTCACCGCGGCCCTGGAACGCAAAGGGCACAAGAAGGATCACGGGTGGGTCTTAGTCAGTAAGAGTCTGACACTCCCTTCCGCTCCGCCCAGAGCGGGAGAAGTCATTTGATGACTACCCATCTAGAAAAAAAAAGGTTAGTGGTGGACAAAAACCTGTCGTATGTTGTGCCACAGCTCATGAAGAAAGTGGCTTTTGAAAGCAAAAATCTGGGATTGAAACGTACAGATTTATTATTTATTTTATTTTTATATTTACTATGTAGACACTTATAAAATAAAATAATTAAAAGGAGTGTACAAACTTATCTGAAACATATTAATCTATACTAATATGATAAAGAGGAAAGATTTTTTTGCTTGTTAGTACCAATACAGCTCCGATGCTACTAGACCGATTGTAACTACTTTTTACACGACTGCACAAAAAGAGGAGTGTTATGTTTTCAGGGTTCATGTATGTATTTTTATATGTTTGTGAGTTTCTTTATTACATCATAACTTCTAAACGGCTTAACTGATATCAATGTATGTGGTATCGTTAGAAGCGTTGAGTCATTCGGTATTCCATAGGTTGACGAAGATTTAAAAAAAGAAAAAGGGGTTAGACATGGTTTATAAATAAAAACGAAAATATTTTGTTTTCATGAAAATTAGACTACGTATACTAGCTGTCATGGTCTAAAGCTTGCTTAGTACAAAAACAAACAAAAATTATAAAAAAAACGCCTCCTATATCAAAAAATTAACTACAAAATTAAAAACAAGATACATACCAATATTTTCATTGCAGTCGGGGGACCGATAAAGAACTATTCAAAGGAACCGCGCTCTGTCACTCCGCGTTGCCTTCTGGGCTTCGGTAGGAGTCATAATGATAATAGAAGATCCGAAGAGAGATAATAAAAAATTAGTATACTTGAAGATTGATCTACTTTCTGCCCAACGAAAGTGAATGTATACAAAGGTTGTTTAGGTGGGAGGATCCTCCCCACCTAAACTAAAAGCTGATAATTGTTGGTCATATAATAAGCTGAACCAAGAGACTTAGACAGACATAGGACTAATTTATCAATAGGTATTTGAGGTCAATGACCTTTGATATTAATAAATTATTTCTATAAACTAGATCCACACCACAAACACAAAATCAACGGACCGTGTGATACATCCTTTAAAAATGATCTCTGTAAATATTTTCATGACGATTAAAACTATGATTTTAAATAATATATGTACAATCATTGCAAAGGAAAATTGAAATAAAGTTCATAATATCGGAAGAATATTAAACGAAACGCTATTGGATGAGATACAGTTGGCAAATAAAGCAAATAAATATTTGCATTTATTTAAGGCTATTAAAATTGCCACAAAATCAAATAAAAAGTGTACATATTTTCTGTAATCAAACGAGCTTTTATACTCGACTTCTTTTTTCTTTATACTGCGGCCGCAAAATCGAGGGCAATATTATGTGAAAAAAATGCGGCGATTCGACTGACGTGGCGGAAGAATAAGTATCTGCCAAAAGTTGTCAGAATCTGTTAAAATAAATAGCCACTTTAATTTGCTTTGGCAAGAGCATTATGTTCAGTGTTTTTGAGGTAAACTTTGCTGAAGATGTTTCGTTTTAAGCGCAGTGGATCATGAGATTTTGTTGAATCTTTTAAAACTCCGTGAAAAACAGGTATGTTAAAATAAATAGGGTTATAAAAATATAGATGGTACAGGTTTGTTTTCCGCATCGCTACTAGTGAGAGTTTAACTTAATAATGCTGCGAATCTAAAAGGTTTTTTTACGCTTGCATACAATCAAACTGTTGTTCGTTAGTTTTGTTACGTTTGTTCAGTTATTGGAAAAAAACCAACTTCATACAAAAAAATAAAAATAAATAAATAAATCTTTATTCAAAATTCATATTGGTAAAATATAATAATACATCTTAGATAGTAATGTAGGTAGAACGATGTTAGATGCCTGTACCAGGAGAGTCCTGTATCACAGGCGGCAAGGGCTAAACAATGTATTAAGTATCGTCTAAGAGTTTTTTACAATATTTACTTTATATTCAAATAGTACCTGAGTTATATTAATTTATTTGATTAACCTAATTTACTTAATTAAACATATTATTTCCCATAAAATTATAAAGATCATAAATAGATTATTCATAGGCTAAGTTTAGTTTACGTTAAATTGTTTCTAACACTTAATTCTTTACTCAAACATAAGGTGAACTATTAGCGTCATCAGAAATATTAACTGGGTTAAAGTCAATGTTGCATAATCTGCTCAAATCAACTCGAGTGTGTTTTGCATATAATTTTTTGCACTAGGTGGCTAATTCACTTATACAGAAACAAATTCCGGAGAAGTGGGTCATCTCAGTGGTGTGTTCTTGTTGAATTAGCATTAAGTACCAAAATCTGGCCTTGAGTATGACGCTCTAGGCACCCTCATTATCGACGGAGTTGATGTATTCCGACCTCATCTAGTTTATAACGACCAAAAATATTGACGTGTAAAAGTGATACTTACAACCTATTTACAAAATAAATATCATTTATCATTTATCATGAAGTTTAAAAAATCGACTTATCTTTTTGTTTGCACAAAATGATATAAATGAACAGTACTGATGTAAAAAATCAGGTTTTATAGTTGTAGGTATATTTATTACATGTGGAGGTCTGCCCTTCTTGAGCAAAGCAACGCAGTGTCCTCAAAGTCAAAACGTTTATTTCAATTGAGCCACTAAACGGCACTTTTGAACGTCATCATCGTCCGACTCTTAGTGTCTTTCGCAAAGGTAGATTTTTGTGGAGAAGTAAGAAGATGAACCTAAGAAACCCCATAATAATTATTTTTTCAAATAAATGTTTAACAATATTGGTATATACAATATGTGAGGACGATGCACTTAGAGTATACTAGTTATGGTAGTAATTACTAATTATTCTGCTTGAGTTGAGGTGATCGGCGATGGAGACCTCTCGCTCCCGGCCCTGGTTCAATCCATGGTCCGTACCGAGGAATGGGAGGCAGTCACCTTCTACAGCAAAGCAGTAATGCTAGCAAATCAGGAGACGGACCGCGTGAGGGAGAAGCAAACCTCACGCCCCAGCCACCACAACAGAAGAACGCGTCCCAGATGTCCGGAGTCATAGGGCGATTCCCAGCCACCGGAGGCAAGGGTAACAACCAGGCTCGGGTCAACGGAGTGATGTGTTCCACGCGCGTCAATGAGATATCAGCATAAAAGACGCAGCTCGCTAGTGCTAGTGCCTGCTACCACGGCCCCGGAACGCAAGGGGCATTAATGTGGGCACGCCACGCTGGGAATGAAATGTACTAGAGACAAACATCACGACCTATGGGCTAACCATGGTGAGTGCAGGCAGGCCAAAGAGGCACTTCTCGCTATCAACGGCCGCTTCACGAAACAAGTCCTAAGACTGACCAAACAACAGTTACGTACACTCACAGCCGTCACAACTGGCCACGGGTCTTTTAATAAACACCTCTATGTCATAAGAGTCACTGACAGCCCGCTCTGCAAAGCCTGCATGGAGGAGGATGAGACAGCAGCACATCTGCTTCTGAGCTGCCCAGTAGTCGCGGATTACAGGGCTAAGTACTTCGGAAACCCAGGTACCCTCTTTGAGATAGTTAGCAACACCAAGGCTTTGCTGGCCTTCCTTGGGGAGCTGGGGTGGATCGAATGACACATTTGTCCCACCTGCACGCAAAATACGCGCTTAGTCGTGGAGTTGCAGAAACCAGCCCGTTTTCACATACATACATACAAGGGCACGCCACCATTGCGGCGATAAGTCCCCTCTTTGAGGAGTGGTTGGAGAAACACCACGGCGTCTTCACCTGCAAGTGGAAGCGCGGAGACTCCTAATACAAGCAATTCCTTGCTTAAAAGGAAATCTTCAATATTATGTATCTAAATGCCCATTATAATTGAAATAATTTTTTTATCGAATTCTGGAATTAATTACAAAATTTTAATTCTACGAGTATCACAGTTTATCATAATAAGCCAAGTTATTACTAATTCAGAAATATTTGATTAAGTTAAACAGGTCAGAAATAGATTATCGAGAAATTCAAATTCAAAATTTCAGATTATTTATTTCAAAACCACTCGTTCGTAATTAATTTCAAATGGACTTAGGATTGGAGTAGACAAGCCGTGTTTAAGTTTATTGGATTTCATCTGTTGGAAAATTTATACGGTTTGAGGATGCTTCTTTGGGTATCATAAAAGGCAATTTAGTCCTTGTTTGCGGTGGAATTTCTGTTACTGTTTCTATTTTTGGCGATAATCATGGAGCGTTTTAGCTCGTTCTTCTCTATAGAAAATAATTAGAACTGCGCACTTGGTTCCGGACGATTCAACAGTGTTCATTACTTTTAACGACATGGTTGGCGCAGTGGTTGAGAAATTGGCTGCTGCGTTGCGTGTCATGGGTTCGATTTCCGCACGGAACAAATATTTTTATGGCCTAAAAATAGTTATTTCGGATCTGACTGTTTTTGTTAGTGAATTTATATGTATTTTTGTAAACGCAACCATGGCGGGGCAAAGATAAAAAAAAAACATATGCCCATTGACAGCATCAGTCTGTCTGACGTATATCGCTGAAATGGACCTATTTAGTGCAGCCGTGGGACACACACTTAGTTCTTGTCATAACTATCTTTTGTTTTACCATGTACCGTGCGTGTTTCTTGTATGTGCTGAACAAATATTATTCTTTCTTTCTTTCTTTCTTTCATTGAATTTTCATGAATGCAGCTGATTACCAATATTTTACATAAAAGGGTTGTCTATCTATCCCAAAAACTGGTTATTAAGGATACCTCTGGGCAAGTCAAGTGTCGGATTCTAATAGAAAAAAAAATGTTGAAGTTATAAAGTTACTTTTTTTTTAACGTGTCAAACTTAAATAAAAACTCTTTCTCATTTCTCACTTTTTTTTTAATTGTTGAGTTTAGAACGCCTATGAATAGCATTACAGAATCTTCGATCGAACTCTTATAATTACGCATAACATACCTGCAGTACAGTGGTGCGGTACATATTATATCCAAATATACCTCTAGGAAAACATTAGTAAGCTCACAATGTTTGGTTGTTTTCGAAAACCTAAAAAAACCTTTTAAACCTATTAAAATACCTATTTTTACTACCCAAAACAAAAGTATGTTTTGAACAGAATTTACTCACAACTATGATTAATCTATGTATTCATTTATCTTCTAAACTATCATAACAGGCTTTAACCTAATGGTTGCGGAATTTGTTCGAAAGAGTCACCGTGGCCCTGAAACGCAAAGGGCACAAGAAGGATCACGGGTGGGTTTTAGTCAGTAAGAGTCTGACACTCCCTTCCGCTCCGCCCAGAGCGGGAGAAGTCATTTGATGATTTCCAATCCAAAAAAAAAGCTTTAACCTAATATGACAGAATAGTTATCCATTAATACAATTCAAGATTCAAAGCATTTATTTCAAATAATCCATTTAGAGGCACTTTTGAATTATCATGGACGGTCAATCAAAAACATGAAGCTATTTGCACGTTCAAAAGCATAAATCACGATGGAGGAAGACGTACCTACAAGAAACTCCTTAGGCACTCTTTTAAATCATGTTATTACAAAAAGCTTGGTTATATAATCCTTGCTGCTTCTACATGTGAGAGAGATATTGCCATAAAAAAATGAAAACATAAAAAGATTAAAAAAAGCCATTGACAGTTAATAGATAGCCAGTCTCAACTGACAGCGCTCGTTCACAAACATAACGCGTGTATCAGCACCATTCAGCTCAACCGTTTCGAAGGCATCACGCCGCCACCATCACATACTCTCAACTGCCATATTTTTTCAAATAAAAACTAAACTATAACTTATCACATACGTAAATGGCTTCATGGTACTCACATACGTGTAATACAATAACTAATATAAGAACCATAAACACTTAATTATGATCTAAAAGGTTCTTTAAAGCTAGCACGACACAGACCAACATCAACACCCAACCACGACAAAGAAATGTCGTCACATTGCGGTCTAAGTAGCCAGAGAACAAGTAAACTCGACGCGTATTCAAAGAGAGCTTACACCTACTGAATTGTGCATACGTGCAAGTGGCTTAGTGCCGTCGTACACAGTCCAACATAACATCGTTGCTGGTGTTGGAATAGTTTTGTGTGTTTTGCTTACGTAAATATGTACATCAATTTATAAGAATGTTGTGCGTACTAGAATGATTTCGTCCGTGCGTCACTGCAGGGTGCCATCTGAAAAAAAGATCAAAAGTCATTTATTCTAGGGTGAGAGACAGCATTTTTGAACGTCAAATTTTACATAAAGACAGTCTCCCAAAACGCCCACCCGTCACCACTTCCTAGTGACGCTTGTTTGTGTCGCTGAACAAATTTGCTACATTGGTTTTCTTCCTCGTGGCGGCGTTCGATGCTGTAGTTTGAAATAGAAAACAAATATTTAGTAAAATCACCATAGGTGTAAATAAATATTAAATTAATTTTCTTAAGGCATCTAAACACATTCTCATCTCATCTCTGTTAGAGAATCGACTGAAAGATCTTTCCTCTTAACTGTGATATTTATATATATGTACATATTTACATATATATATAAATAATTTATTATATCTATATAATAGGGATGTTTCCTGAGTAAAAAAATATATGATTATGTTTAGTCCGTCAGTTAGATTATAGAAAAATATTGGACACGTATTTTTTCCTTTATCAAATCTATAAAAACTGACGAAGATACAAAGGATCAAAGATCAGGAGTGGGGGCTTGTGACGTTACGGCTCGGTAAAAATTGTAGCGAGTAGTGACGTCACACGAGTTTTCAACGCTCTGTATCGTCTTCATTTTTTGTTTACGTGAAAAAAGAAAAAATACGTGTCCAATATTTTTTGGAAATCTATCTGACGGACTAATTAGATTTGTTTAGTCAATTACCCTATTATAATATTCGTTATATTTATTTTATAAGTATAGTATCGTATTTTGGTTTGTTACTTTACATAATTTGATGCTTCACATAATCATCTTACACACTATTGTCTACATTTCTCTTTTATTTCTCCTGTCGCAGGTCTGCTGAAAGAAAATTAAATATCGTTTGAAATAAGCAGTTGCTTTGTATTCATAATTTTAATGTTATCTTTTACTTATTTTCTGTTTGTACATAAATACTAGTCTATATCTATACTAATATTATACAGAGGAAAGATTTTTATTTTTGTATTTTTATATTTTTGTATGTAACGAATAAACTCAAGACTACTGGACCGATTTTAAAAATTCTTTCACCATTGGAAAGCTACATTCACCCTGATTAACATAAGCTATATTTTATTCCCGTATTCCTACGGGAACAGGAATTATAAGTAATAAAATAAATAAATAAATCTTTCTCCTTTCGTTCAACCCATCCAAAGGTTGTCTGTAAGAGATTGCCTTGTACAATAAGACCCATTGTACACTTGTTTTTATAAATGTTTTTCCTGTTATTATTACAAGGTGTACCATAAAGCATATAAATAAATAAATGTTCAAAATTTTCATCAACACAACCCAGCCCGTGTATCACCACTCTAACAAGAAACTATGTAACTTCATGTACCTGCATTTATTCGAGTCGGAACAGGCGGCGCTCCCAAACTGAAATGTTATAGGAACACTAGACACCTCTTCAGATCGCGAGAGAGGAAGAGACAATGGAATGGTGTTATTCTCAAAACTTGTTTTATTTTTACTAGAGATTCCCCAGAATATAGTGAAGATGAAAATATTTTGACTAAAAAATGCTTAGGTATAGTCAAAGGTATGCAAAGATCTACATCACTACATAGTATAAAACAAAGTCGCTTTCTCTGTCCCTATATCCCTATGTATGCTTAAATCTTTAAAACTATGCAACGGATTTTTAAGGTTCCGTACCGTTTTGTTACTAAGACTCCGCTGTCCGTCGGTCTTTCACCAGGCTGTACCTCATGAATGAAATAGTTAGGCAGTTGAAATTTTCACAGATGTATTATATTTCTGTTGCCGTTTTAAGAACAAATACTAAAAACTATGATAAAATAAATATTTGAGGGGGCAACAAACATTTTTTGCCGTTTTTGTAGATAATGGTACGCGGAACCCTTCGTGCGCGGGTCTGACTCGCACTTGGCCTGTTTTTTAATTTTTAATTTAAAGTGTATGACAATCCTGGTTTTAGGGGCCGCTCGTGCAAATTTTCACATTTTAATATTGTTTGCAATGGATGAACAGATACAAATCTAACTTTGACAGCAGACTACGATTATATTATTAACCTAATTCTGATAACTGAATAATCACATAATATGTATGTACATAACAACGGAAAGTAAACATGGCTAATTGAATGTCAGTTTCATAAAATATTACATTAAGAGTATAAAAATAAAAAATATTGTTTTTGGTCAGCGGGGAATAAGCCACATGGATTTATTATTAAACATACTTATGACCAATTGTCATTCGCAGATGTTACAAAAATGTACGTACAGAATCAGGATTGTTGAACAAAGTCTTTCAAGTTATCTCTCAGGAAAGTTATAAACGTTTTCGGAATTCATGAAATACAGAACAACTTTTTATAATATTTGACGAATTAGACCTAAATCCAACGAGATGTACCTACCAAACGATAACCACCATCTAGAAACATCACCTGCCTAGCCTTTTCCCAACTATATTCAGGTCAGGTCCAGTCAAACCGGAATCAGCTGAATACCAGTATTTTACATGGAGCGACTACCTGCCAGATCTCCACAACCGGGTAACACAGTAGTTCTTGGCAAGACTGGATACAAATTTACTGGAGTCTGATAATTCGTAACGACTGCCAAAGATGTACAAAGAACAGCCGGAACCAACGGCTTAACGTGCTTTCCGAGGCACGGAGGAAACCATAACCACCACTCTTTCCAAATCTTAAATCCCATTAATTACATAAATGGAGATTTAATGTAATTAATGGGAAATTTCAAAAGATGGAAATATACCAAAATAAGTGCAACATATCAATTTCATAACGATATCAGACTAACTTGTGCCAGTCGTGAGAAGTTCTAGTCAAGTATCCAATTACTACGCTAGAATCCATAGCAACGTGGACTTTAGATTTTACCCAAATATAGTATGTACGAAGTTTGTGGGTAGTTTGAGCTAGTCAATCCTTGTGTAACTAGGCATGGTTACTTGATGAAGTTCAATAAATTGATGAATACATACTAATAACTAGTTCTTGTCTGCTACTTCGTACGCGTGTTAGAATATTATATAGGTAGTCATTGTATTAATTAAATAATGTAATGTAATTCTATAGTAATAATTAAATGTAAAAATTTTACATCGTTTCAAATATGATAAAGGCATACCTTGATTTTTATGTAATGTATGTAATGATATGTATGTACGTTTGTGATTTTCTTTATTCCACCATAACTTCTTAACGGCTTTACCGATATCAATTTATGTGGTATCGTTAAAAGCGTTGAGTTATCCCGGGTAACATGGCTACAAAGAACTATTCAAAGGAACCGTCCCCCGCCAGCAATGAAAAGATTATTATCTATCTTGTTTTTAAGTTTTTAGTTTACTTTTTGACCTGGCAGACGTGTTTTTTTTTACATAATTTGTTTTTAAAACGTTTTTTTTAATATAGAAGGTAATTCAATTGAAATCCTATAATCACCGTTTATTTCTATTTAAACAGTTGCCGCGCTGTGGCCGGTGCGTGCTCTGGCTGGAGGCTTTAATATTTATATTAAGGCCGCCACAGGAAATCCCGGTCAAACAGTCGCTAACCTTAGGTTGAACTGCGAGAATCCACTCATAAAAATAAGTGACCGGCACGTTATTGCTCGGCGACCACGGGACAGTACACACCTCACCATTCTGCTGTAAACTCGAGATAAGTATAAATTATGTGTGTTTGTAGGTACTAGAATGATGTACCGTAAATAATGTATGGTACATATTATTTTTTGAGTATATTTATGCGTGCCGTAACTTGGTATCCAAATGGTTATTTTATTAAAGATCCTATCAGAAATATGTCTTGTTTGATCTTGGAAATGATTACAGTTTAATTACATACATCCAAAATAATGTCTGTTTTTTTTAAAATAAATATTAATACTTAAACCTTATAAATATTTACATGTGTAAACATGAGTTAACATCTATAATACAGAAGTATGACACAAATGTACATACATATACAGATGTATTCATATAAATTTCTAACATGTGCGTTGTCTGCCACTCAGTAACAGAAGATTTATTATTTTCAATCATGAAAATACTAAATACCACTATTCAGTCATTTACTTCACTGGCTCGGTTAAATTAACTTGACTTTATTAAATTTCCATTATTATGGTGACCGAGTCAAGTGAACTGCAAAGGAAGGTGGTGTTCCAAGGAAACTCTAGTTTTCTTTTTCCACTAAAACGATTTTTGACGGCCGCAATTACAGTCAATCTAAAAACCGGCTAAGTGTGTGTCGGACGACGCGTAGTTCACTGTTGAAATCTCATATCTCTAAAAGAATAGAAGCTGTTATGTTCAAACCGATTTTCGTTGGAAGTGTCCCACACACACACAGTGTGGACTGCAACAGGATGACGATGTGATCTTAACACACACCACCGTGTGATCAGTCACCGCTTAAGTACATATAATTATGTATCTTTAATCAAAGCATTTTTCACACAAGTTGTGCATGAATTATATACTACAGCGTAGCTCATAACCATAGCCAAGCCTACAAAGTTGTAGCGCGTTTGTACTGTAACTACGGCGTACCACAAACTACATTATAAAGTAAAATATACATTCAAAAGTTTGAATAATAAACAGGCTAAGTGCGAGTGCGGGTGAACCAAGACTTTCCTTTTACAACAACCACTTTACCTAGATCTTCCTGAAAGGTTGCAGATATAAAAGTGGTTTAGTATAAAAATATTTCTACACTAATATTATAAAGAGGAAAGATTTGTATTTTTCCAAGTGTGCATGTTCGTAATGAATAAACTCAAAAACTACTGTGCCGATTTAAACAATTCTTTCACCATTAGAAAGCTACATTCATCCTGAGTAATAAAGGCTATATTCTATCCCCATATTCTCACGGGAACGGGAACTACGCGGGTAAAACCACGGGGCGCTGCTAGTCTGTTATATAGAAAAAAGATGTTAACTGAAGCTACAAACTAAAATAGGTTAACTATTGAGTATCGTATTGGGAAATATATAGATAGGATTGATACATAAAATGTTTCTGATTGGATGTTTAAAGTTCCTTAGAATTTTAAAGTAAATACTCAAATACTACTAATCATGAGTAAAATTCTCAGTGTAAGTTTTATGGTGCTATTATTGATCGAAGGTTTTATGATATAATTTCTTGTCAAAGGAAACAATGGAGCTAATTAATCAAACCTTGACAAATAAAATTACCTTCTACATACTCATTTCATCTGGTTTGAATGGAAGCCCACAGAAAGATTTGATTTAACATAAGATTAAACTAAAATTAAAAGTATGAAAGTATTTATGTGGGTTTCGATGTTTATCAAGCATCACGACTCAACGATAGAACGGAATTTGAAAGAATCTGAAACACAGGTTGAACGCGGCCCTCATCAGGATACACGAGAGAATTTTTACTATATTAATGTCACCGAAACGGGTTTTTTGTTTTTGTTTTATAGACTTAATTAATAAACATAAATTGGTATAAAACTTTTTTGGCTAAATAACACTTTTTCAAGCTTTTTTGCCTGCCTGCAATCTTTCTTGCTTATCTTTAGTGTTACGTTTGTTAATTATTGTTACTATCTTATTTTAATATTGTACATTGTTACTAGCTCACGAATTTATATAAGTTTAAATATTTTTGACTAAGCGAAATTTGTGGTAATTTTATTTTGAGTAAATAAAGATTTATTAACCGCAATTAAAGGGCATGAGTCAAAATAAAAAAATCTAATTCAAAGTAGGCTGAGAGATAGCACTTTTTGAACGTCGAATTTCACTTAAAAACAGTCCCCCAAAACGCCCACCCGTCACCACTTTCTAGTGTTTTAACTGCGAAAAAAAAGTGGTGCAACAAACTCCCCAGCTACAGATCTGTCTGTTGCGTTTTAAGAACTTTAATTATTATTTATATTAATGTTTGCAAAGTCTTTAATACATGACAAAGGTAGGAAAAAAATCCAACATGGAAATCATAAATCAATTCACTATAAAACATCGTAAGTAATCAAACATAATCATCAAAAATTTAAAATATATATATATATATATATATATATATTATATGAACTCATATAACCTGTAAGATAATTATATACATTCGGATTAGAATGGGAAATATTGTTTCCGTTTTGCAGACTGTCAACTTCCTTACGTTACGTATTTGTGACGAAGAGCTATTCCAAGTACTAAAACTAAAAGGCGTCTAAATCCATGATTATATTCGTCCTCAGTACGTGGGTAAGACCGAAAGAATAAAACCTTACTACGGCCAACGAATAGCCTTCGACCGGTCGTGAACCTGAAATAAATCTGCTTTTACTTGGGCACTTATTTTCATGTATCTTGAATTTAAGGGTAGGGCGGTAGGTACGTTTGAAGTGAATGAGAACTAACATCAAAAGCCTTCTGAGACTTTAGGTAAAAAATAGAAGTCAGATATTTAAAATGCTTAATTTTAATCTTTGTGTCTGCCCCTATAGCAAGTGGATTCAAGCGCGAACGGGTCTTGAGTTTGATTTCTTGTGAGGGAATATTGTTGGGATTTCTTATTACGAATTTTATTTTAAATATAAATAATAATAAGCTGAACAGCTTATTATTAATGAACATAAGTTATGCATGTTCACCTCACTATCAATGAACAGCCCAATGCAGTTGCCAGAAAGTTACTAGCATCTCAGGGTCTGCATACACTGCACATTGATAAAATTAACCCAATAACAGAGTTTCATGACATTGATAAAGCCAAGTTAACAAGAAGGTAGCGAAAGAAACAAAAGAAAGAATTTATGAGAGGAAATTATAAGTGCAGCTATTTACAATATGCTGTAGTATAGACTGTTCGTACATTGGTCGAAAAAGATCGACTTCATGGAACACATACATAAAACTACGAACAGTAAATTTAAACACTGTATACAAACAAAGACCAGAGAGCCAATTCTACAATTTTCTCTATAATTCTATAAAAATTGAATGAAAATTGAGGATTTTTCACAGACTTCAACTGAGATGCGAAAGCGTAGTATAGGGATGTTTCCTAAGGAATAAAAATATGATTCTATTTAGTTCATCAGTTAGATTTTCTAAAAATATATGACATATGACACGTATTTTTTGATTTATCAAATCTATAAAAATCGACGAAGATAAAAAGCTTCAAAGATCATGAGTGGGGGCTTGTGACGTCACGGCGTGATAAAAATCGTAGCGTCATACGAGTTTTCAACGCACTGTATCCTGTTTGGAGAGGCCTATGTCCAGCAGTGGACTACAACAGACTGTGGCTGATGATGATGAATTAGATTTGTTTAGTCAACTACCTAATTGGCCCTCCGATTTATGCCAAAAATATCACGACTTTATAGCCACCAAGCTACGATTATTAATACCTTTACGGGGATGTATTTCTAAACATCTTTTGGTAGTGCTCTTGTTAAAAATGTCGCTTTTTAAACGCAGCAGTTTAGGCCGTGTATCATTGAATACATGAGTATTAAAAATATTAAGTAGGGACGGCCTAAGAAGCTGGTTTTCAAAGTTGCGTGCAACTTTGCAGTAGGATTAATATAATTCAGTTATTTTTTATCAGGAATAGTATCTTCGCTCGACGATCCTCAGGAAACCAGGTGTTTTAGTTAATTTGGGCATCCTTAAGTTATTTTCGGAGACGGAACATCGCTTCCATATTGTGTCAGCATATACAAAATATTACAAAATAATATCTTTACATCCTTTAGTAGTCCATCTTATTTGGTTGGTTCTATTTCTATAATGTTTGCTACCAAGGTTTTGGGGCTTAAACCAAATATATCTTAGAAAAGTAAAATACATGATTTGATGCCTAAGATTACTGTGGGTTTTAGTTAGTAAGACTCTGACACTCTCTTTTGCTCCGCTAAGAACGGGAGAAGTCATTTGATGATTTCCCATACAGAGAAAAGGGCTTAAGTGTATGTCCTACTGAATGTAGTTTCAATTCTTGTACAAAATATTATTTTTTAACCTATGTACTTCCAAAAAAAGAGGATGTTCTATGTTTAAATGTATGTTTTTTATATACATATGTTCACAGATTTCTCCGCAATTGTGGACCGATTTTCAAGATTATATTTTATTCAAAATCTTATACACCTGAGGTGGTCCAAATCAGATTCTAATGACGAGATTGCAGAAAAATCGAGGACAACCATCTAATTTTACAGTACATTACATTGTACATACAATGTTTTTTATATATTTACTAACGCAATTAAGATATTTGTGCATGGTTATCTTTATCTCATGAAGCTGATGATGGAAGGTATACGTTAGGATAAGAAAATTAAATATGTTTTTCGTAAAACGTTTTTAATTTTTACAAATAAGTTTCTTACCGCTTTTACAAAATAAAAAGACGCAAAAGTTCAATCCGCATAGCGGTGCCACTAACTGCAATAAACAAAAAGAGCAATAAGTAAAAAAAGAAAATTTGAAACAGAACTGTGTTTATTTATTTATTATTAAAATAATTTATCATTTGTTAAATTAATGTTTTGTACAATAATTGTACATGGGGGACTTCAAGCGACAAGACATTTTCTACCAACCAACCAACCATTTTTGTTTTTTAAGTAGTTCTTTTTTTGTTTACTATTTTTAAATTTGAAAATGAAAACAATATATCTAGTTTTAATTTCCGCGAATATTAGTGGGTTGCAGGTATGCACCTCCCTCCCGCCCGCTATATTATGCACATGCAAGATTACTGGGCAAATGCAAGGATTTTAAGCACATGCAGGAAGGCATGCATGCATTCCATTTGCCCAGTAATCTTGCATGTGCATAATATAGCGGGCGGGAGGGAGGTGCATACCTGCAACCCACTAATATTCGCGGAAATTAAAACTAGATATATTGTTTTCATTTTCAAATTTAAAATGGATTTCCGCAAAGTAACGCCTGACTCAATCAATTTTACTATTTTTGTCTGTTTTGTGCGAGTCCCAAGTAAACATTTTTCTTTCTTTCTTTCAATACTTCCACTGCTAAACAGCTTACCTCAAACGTTGCTACAGCGACATCACACAAGCATATTCAGTTCAACGTGAGCCTTAAAAAACACAAAAAAGCATACAGACCAATACCAACCCCACAGTACGTGCTAACAAGCAATCAACACGACGAGCGCATCACAAAATCAGTGCTACAACAACTTTGGACAAGACAAGGCACCGCCATATTTGAATTGCTAATACCCAACAGCCTTGCAAAGAACACGACAATTAATTCGGAAACACTTCAGTGTTGATGTTTAATTAGTTAAGTAGATACATCTTCGTTGTTTTCCTTTGGATTGTAGATATTTTAGATGTATGTAAGTAGGTAGGTGATACGTATTTGTGGTATTGTTTGTTAGTGTGTGATGGCAATTTCGTAAATGAAAATATAAACCTTGTTTACTAATAAGTGGTAAAATCGTTTGTACGCAATAATCTCTGGAAGCGTTGATACAATTTCGAAAAGTTTTTTTTACTGATGCCTAAAATATCGCCCAGTGTCCGAGGGTAAATTTCATGGTTCTTGTGGGATAGGCTACGAGAGCGAACCCGCAGGAAAATGGCAGTGTGTGCATATTTTAGAACCCGTCTTTAAGCCAGACACTGATTATACTTTACCGGAAAACGGCTGTAAAAATTAACATGTTAAAAATATGATCCGTACCGAACACTGCGCGCTAGTTCGACTCGCTCTTGGCTGGTTATCAGCAGTACTGAATGAACTATAAAGGCTATTTTTAGATATATGTTTATTTCAGAAAAGCGTAAAAACCTCTACCTAGTCCTCTTTATATCATAGCATTTATTTATTTCGGGTAATAAAGACCCATAACATATATACCTTACAGACTATCAACATATTTAAGTACATAAAAATTACAAAATTCTTTTACACGAAGTGACGGCGGCGTGTGTCACTTCGTGGTGTCGCGTAGCCTTCCGCGGAATCGCCGATACACGACACCCTTCGGCCAAAACTCTTCCTTGAGTGAGGTTTCAACATAATGAGTCGGTACTCGCACCACGAACGACTTGGAATTCGTGTTATAGCGCGGCTCGGTCCAGCTGGTCTTCCCTCGAACATGCTGCACGATCTCCTCAAACTTTGTGGTGTGATGTAAACGAGACACACTGCTGCAGCTGCGTTGTATTCTTTACTAGTAGCGCTAGTATAATGGTAAAAGAATTTTTGAAATCGGTCCAATAGTTTTTGAGTTTATTCGTTACATACAAAAATACAAATATTTCCTCTTAATAATATTAGTATAGATGAAATGAAAATTGCTATCTAAAGCTTTGTAGTCTAATGTCGGAATTATCAACCGTCAACCAAAAGGCTAGTTTCACTAATTTAATTTTTGCTTTACATTTTCTAACCCGCCATTTCCCAAAGTTCATGACACACAAACATCAAACAAGAACCTCGTCCGTCCAAACACTATCAAACGAAAACATTAAACCGACAAATCACAAACAATTTTTGATGACATCTGACTACTATAAAGGCCTAATGAAGGATCCGTTCAAAGAGGACCCTACTCAGGCCCATTATACGAAGACAGTTCTCCGAATAAATCATCATTTAAAATAGAAACAAAATTCATTGCGTATTAATATTGTAAACTCGTAAAACAATGAATAAAGATAGGAAATTCACTGAATAGACAATGGTGTGCCTAAATAAACCAATCTTTGAAGGAGGCTATGTAAAATAACTGATCTCAAACCTGGCGTTTCCTGGAGGCTTATTCTGGTGTATTTTAATTGTAGCGACTTTTAAAAACAACTTTATTATCGCTTGCTTATTAAACATTGTTTGGAAAGTACGCATTGTCTAAATAAAATAGTGACTTAATAGTGAAACAATCCTAGAAATAATCAGTGGTTAATTAGGCATCTCAATAAAATATATGAAGGACGACTGCAAAGCAATATTTAACTTTTTTTCCAACCAACTTTATTTAACCAAACAACCAACTTTATTTCTTCATAGCCAGCCACAAACATAATGTTACCAGCTAGTACCTTTTTTCTGGGTGGGTAATCAACAAATGACTTCTCCCGCTCAGGGTGGAGTGGAAGGGAGTGTACTCTTACCGTCTAAAACCCACCCGTATTGCATTAATGCCCTTTACGTTCCAGGGCCGCGGTGACTCTTTCGAACAAATCCCGCAACCCTAGCAGATGCATGAGGCTCTGTCTTCTTTGCTGACATCTGTTTGAGACGCTCGTGGAACACAACGCGCCGTCGACTCATGGCTGGTTGTTATAGGATGGCGAGCCACCCAACGCTCGCCGTCCGCACGCCCACAGAGTTCATCGACCAAGAGCATGGAACAAGAAGCGCTTTATCAGCTAATACCTATAGACATCATTTCATTTCTGTGTATTTCAAAACTCATTCCCCCTTCATCACCCTTCTTTCATAATACACTAGATTCTGCCATTGGCTTTGCGCACGTGAATGTAGAAATTTCAAAGGAAACATATTCGCAAAAAAAGACCCGGAAATCTTCCATCCATGCACCAAGTAACAAGCAGATAGACGTAAAGGTTGTTTTCGCATTTAATAATTATATTAGTTATGTTTTCTTTATCACTGTCTAAAACCAATTTAAAACTGTTTTACTCTCACCATTCAATGCAAAATTCTAAACTCCGGTATCCACACACTCTTAGCTACACATGCCTTATTTTCCTTGCAAAGTGAGCACCCTACCACGGAGTTTGTAGACATCGCCCGGGGCTACTTGCGGCAGCAATATGTCGCCTAAATTGGATTAATATGCAAGACCTTACCGTAACACCCTTCCGACGAGTTAACACTCTGACTTGAGAATTAACTCGTTGTGTTTTAAGCGATGTGTTGGCATACTTTGAACACAGTACTTGGATTGTTAGTTCACGGCGTGTGTAATCCCTGGTATAAAAATCAAAGTGTATGAGACATATACTAGGGCCCCAAGTCTGCTATTTTCATAAATTTGTCATTTCAATACGATCCAAATTGTCATTTTGCTAAAAGTTCGTAATCTGCTAAATTCATAATGGTCGATTGATTGATGACATTGGGTCGGTCAGTGGTCTCGTAATACTTTTTGATAACCGAGCTTTTAAAAGCAATGACTGCACAATGACGTTCTAATGGTAGGTCACTGATCGCAGGAACTGTCAAAATTCGCAATAATTAAAAAAATACAATGCTTTCCACGACGAAAAAGAAGCAAATAACGAAAATGTACTACAGCTTATCACTTTAATAGTCCATTATAATAATAATAATAATAAAGCTTTTTATTATTTCAGTATAAAAGTATGTTTACATTTCAAAGTGTTAGAAGATTACTTAAACTATGTTAGTTTATAATTATGTTTGTTATATAATATATTTCTGGCTGTTCCTTTTACACGAACCCCTTTCGGGTAAAAGCCTCCTCTAATTCCTTCCATTTGTCCCTATTTTGGGAAAATGTCAACCAGTCTTTACCTGCTAATTCTTTTATATCGTCAGCCCAACGTTTAAGTGGTCTGCCTTTGCTTCTTTTTCCAGTAGGCCCTGCCCATTTGGTAGTTTGCAGAGACCATCTCTTATCCGTGTATCTTAACAAGTGACCAGCCCATTTCCACTTGAGTCGCAAAGCTTTTTCAAGAGCATCTGTAAGCCTGGTTTTCCTCCTTATGTCTTCACTGCGAATTTTTTGTATTTTTCTTATTTTAAGCATACTTCGTTCCATTGATCGCTGGCATGTTTTGATTTTACTTTTTATTTTATTTGTGAATGTCCATGTTTGGCTGCCATAAGTTAGGCTTGGAACTATACATGTATCCATGACAATTTTCTTTAATTTTAAATGATAGTCTCCCTTCAAAATGTCCTTATGTAGCCAATACTTCGTCCATGTGCTGTTGATCCTTCTGTTCACTTCCTCTTCATTACTGTTTTTATTGAATGAAACTTGTTTTCCGAGGTACACATATTCTTGTACATAATCAATCTGTTGTCCAAAGACCTTTATAGGTCTTTGTATGCTGTTTGTCATCACCTTAGTCTTGTTTGCGTTCATTTGTAGACCACATTTTTTACTTTCATATGCAAGAGATTGCATCATTTGTTCTAACTCTTTGGCAGATTTGGCAAACAAGATGATTTCGTCTGCAAATCTCAGATGACTCAGGTTGTGCCCTAGTACGCATAGGCCATTCTGGCTCCAATCAAGGTTTCTGAAGACACATTCCAGTACTGCTATAAAGAGTTTCGGTGATAGAGGATCACCTTGTTTGACACCTTTCTCTATTGAAATCTGTTCTCCTTTATTTTCCATCTTGATTCTGCTTGTACTTTGAGAATAGATGTTTTTTATGATGTTGATATATGTCTTACTTACGCCATAGACATTGAGGGCTTTCCAGATAGAGGTGTGGGTTATGGTATCAAATGCCTTTGTGTAGTCTACATAGGCCACATAGAGAGGTTGATTGAATTCTTTGTATTTTTCTAGTATTTGTTCCAAGGTGTGGATGTGATCTATTGTTGAGAACCCTGAGCGAAAGCCTGCTTGTTCGATTGGTTGTGATGCGTCTATGATTGGTGTGATTCTGCTCAAGAGTATTGTTGTGAAAAGTTTATAAATGCTCGGCAATAGACTAATTGGTCTATAGTTCCCAATGTCTAGTGGGTCTCCTTTTTTGTATAGCAGAACTATATCGGAATTACACCATTGTTTGGGGACCTTTTCTGTTTTGAGGGATAAGTTAAAAACTTGTGTTAGATGTGAGAGCAAAAGGGGTGCCCCAATTTTTAAAATTTCATTAGTGATGTTATCCGGACCTGGACTTTTCTCTGGTTTGAGTTTTGTGAGATGTTCAAGAACTTCATACTCATCAATAGATTTTACTGTTTCTTCTTCCTCTTCAAAATCTATGTGACTGTCTTCTGACTCATTTGTTTCCGAATATTTTTTATACAACTCCTTGTAAAACTCGGTGGCATGGTTGATTACATCTTGCCTTGTTTTCGTTTCTCCAAATTCTTTTTTGAATTTTCCTATCCAGTTTCTGTGTGTCATTAATTCTTTATAAGCTCTTTTGGAACTTCTATATTTATTTAAGTTTCTCTCTACAACTTCTGTTTTTTATTTATTGTAATCATTTTTTATGGCCTTGCTGCACATCTTGAACAGATTCTTTAGCTCCTCTTTCATTTCTTTGGTTTTATGTTTGGTTTGCATTAGTTTAGTGCGTTTATCCATTAAGTCTTTTGTCGTTCTACTCAAGATTTTTGTCTCATTTTTTGAATTGTTATATTTTATTTTTAGGCTGCTTGTAATTGCATGTTCCATTTTATCGTAATAATTTTGTACATTATTTTCTTCAGGTTTTACGAAGAATTGTGTCTCTAGGTTTTCGCTAAGGCTTGCTAAATACAATAATTTTTCATCTTTATTTTTAGGTATTCTAGGTAATGAGCTGAAATTTTTTCTGCTTTTCTTTGGTGATTTCAAGCTGAAGGATGATCTTAGTAGTCGGTGGTCTGATGGAAATGGTACATTATTTAGTACTTCTATGTTAGTTATTTGCTTTGGTTTGTTGCACATAATGTAATCAATTTCATTTTTTGTTTTTTGGTCTGGAGATATCCAGGTCCATCTGCGATCTGCGTCCTTTTTAAAATAGGTGTTCATTATGCTCAGTTTTTGTTCGCAGGCATACTGTACAAGTTTGTTACCTCTGTCATTTCGTTTTCCGTACCCAAATTTTCCCATTATAAATTTTTCATATTTTTTAGGTTGTCCTACCCTAGCATTGAAATCTCCCATTACTATAATCCAATTTCGGTCTTGATTCTCTTGTGCCTTTCTTAAATCGTTGTAAAATTTGTCAGTCTCCTCTTCGGAAGCTTGCTCAGTAGGTGCATAGGCCTGCACAAGAGTTAAGAGTTCTTGCTCATATTTTAGTTTCAGGACTGCCACTCTTTCTGATATGCCCGTGAAGCTTACAATGTTTTGTTTGTGATTTTTCTTGACTAAAAAACCTACTCCATACAGCCCGGTTGTTTCACCGATGTAGCATAATATGTACTCTTGATGTTCTTCTATATTGCAGCCCATTCTCCTTACTTCTCCCAGGCCTATTATATCAAAATTTATGTTCTTGAGAGCGTAGGTCAGTTCTAACAATCGTTCTTTTGTAGACAACGACCTCACATTGTACGTGCATATCTTCAGTTGCTGTGGCGCTTGTTTTAGTTTAATTTCTGGTGTGGTGTTATGTTGGAATTTAGAGGGTTTTGGTCTTACACTCCCACGATGACCAGTCGGCTTGGGAGCAGGTTTTGATTGCTAATTATTAATCTTTTCTTTGAGTGAGTTGCTTCGAGGACGGGTCATAAACTCGAAAGCATTCTTTGCAGCAATTTTCTTTGGGCCCGCTGAGGAGGGTTGTTAGTTCTGGTTAGGCGAGTAGGATGATTCTCTCTTTCTCTTCTCGCTTTTTTGTATATCTGATGGTTTCTTAACTATAAGTTTTTCTCCTCGCAGGTAGGCAATATTGCCTTTGTTCCTCTCCTCTTCGAGTTTAGGCTGCAGAGATTTTCTTATTTCTAACGTTTCTTTCGTAAAGTCCTCCTATATAGTCCTAAATAGTCCATTAATAAACGTAAATTCATTAATAGGCAATAAACCATGACCTACACGAGTACATGCACCATTTCGCCAGACCTCATTACAACTTACCCCGAATGACAAGCGGCCCGTTTAAAATTCTCCATTCCCGTCCATGGAATCAAATAAAAGTAAATTATTTGCCTGAAACTTTCATCCAACAACAACATTACTTGTAACACAATAAAACTCATTGCTCGCTCCATTGCATACGAATTTCGCACGAAATAAAGTTACGTTTAAAAATTTCGGCCATCGATAATCATAGGAAAATTAATTGTTTCGTTTAAGGATGGTGGAATCAAGCGTGATGTGAAGCTAATATCATTTTTTTTATAAATGGGCGCTTGCAGAAAAAATGGAGATTTCCTCTCGCAAAGAGAAGACGAATTCCTTGCTGGCCATTTCCCTCTGACTGTGGCTTTGGTTTTTTTGAGGTATCACCTGGATACAATCTGAGTTAGGACCCTGTTCCTCATCGAAGGATTCCAGAGTGCACAGTGATTGTGCTGCCATGCCCAGCGAGGCTCTGTGAAGACTTCTTTACGTTTTGCTCAGATGTGACCTAACAGTCGATGCATAGAGGGGACTCCGGAGTAGTATTTTCGAGAGGTGAAAGGGTAAACACTCCGTCTGCTGGTGATAATCATCGGTGTGGTTTAATTGAGGTAGGAATCCCACAGTTCCCAGACTAGTCCCTGGACAAGCCGGGCCCGGTCCCGAGTCCGTTCGCCACCATCTGCATGATATCGCAGAAGACGTATTTGTAATATCATGATAAGGAATATCCTATGAATAATATTAGTATAGTAAGGAAATGATGATGAAAATGTGAATAAATAACAAAAAGCTTCGATACGAGTGTATTAATGTGAATATAGACTAACTTATAGGTAAAACATTTCTCGTGAAAATTTCGTGAAAACATGAAAACATCGTCCGTTTTGTCTTTCTTGCCTGTACAGAGGCGAGAATGAATTTGTGATCCTCGGAAGGCGAGTGGGTGTCTCGCCGTCCTGTAACAACCAGACCGGGGACCGTAGAGACCTATCTTAGGACTTTAAATTATAGCAGAGGACTGTATAAAACTGAATATATTGAAACCCCAAGTAGGTACGATGTAGATGAATGTGCGAGAGTATAGTTGTTGGAAACCGGTAGCGAAGAAACATGACCCAAGGCCCCGCGCCGCACATGCCCGCGCTTCTTGCTGCCCGACGTCAGACGAAGGTGGTCGAAGACGCCCGAACATCCACCCTAGATTGAAAGTTAAAAGGAAGAGGAAGTGGGCAGACGTTGTTGAAGGCCCGCACCATCGTCCCATTCTTTGGGTTCAGCTCGACCACTCGTATGCCCTCGCCTCGCCTCGTAATGTTGCGAAATTTTGATTGAAAGAGTCACCGCAGCCCTGGAATACAAAGGGAACTAGTATAGGAGGAACACTCATGGGTTTTAGGCAGTCAAAGTCGGACACTCCCTTCCGCTCCGCTCAGAGCGAAATTTGATGATTTCTCATACTTAAATAAACAGGGAGGAGAGAGAAAGAGGATTTCTCGAAATTCCTTTGGGAACGGTATAAAACGAGATATGCACGTACAAAGTCGCGGGGAAAAGCTTGGCATTTTGAGTCATATTTGCTGAGAGAATAGCATTTTTACTAAAGCTTCAAGATATCATGTATGGCCTCAAATTGACCCTATTTTTGCAAACCGCTCTCAATTCCACAATAGCATATCCCCAACATTTTTCGCTCCCAGTTTCTTCGATAACGTTGTTAACGTTTCGAGTTTCGAATGTCGACCGTTTCCGAATCGGCACATCATTCTACGACATTTGCAATGCAGATATAACCATTTTCATTTTACAATCAACAGAACGAAATTAATTCAATAGGTTACACTGAAGAATGTTTCTGGTGTTTCGTGAAAGGATCTTCTCGGTCGGTAGGTATGAATTTTTAATGTTATTTAGATTTATCGAGCGCAACTTTTGTTTGTTTTTGTAAGACGAATATTATAGGATTGTATTCTCTTTTATGCTGTTTGAAGGAAATGGGTTGTTACTTTGAAAGATAAATCGTTATTGAATATGTACGTACGTGTCTTCTGTTTGGTGAATGTTTATTTTTAGCAAAAGCTTTGATAGATAAAAAAAAATCTTTTTGACTCTACTTCTCTGTTACGAATTTAGTAGCAGCCAGTTATTATTAAAATATTATAGCTTTGTCTTACGATAAATAAATTGGATGATGACCTTGAATATTCAGATGAGTCAGAAAAAAAATGTTAATCATATACTCAAAAAAAACATCATTATCAACTTTATATAAATAATTTATAACTTATTCATCGGTTCTTAATACCTAAGATACTTTAAATCATCAGGGAACATCATCTTTAAATAAAACGAACACAAATCACTCATTAAAAAAAAACGACACCAATTCCTACCGCTATTTCCCACTTGTCTCCTTTGCGTAATCAATGACAAACCGTATTTAAAATACGACTCGTCATAAAAATCTTTCCAGTCGTAAAATGCGACTTAAAAAAACACAACATGTAAAAGGGAATTTCTCAAAATCCCTTCTCGAAATGCGATCCCACTTATAGGATAAAAATCTCATAAAAATGCTATAAAACATTGTTCATTCCGACACTATTGCCCCCGGCCGTCGCGGTAGGGACGTGCATCGGACTTGAATGTCATAAATCGATTAATTGTCTGAATCGATTTTGTTACCGATATTATTGCATGCTCGTTGCTGTAAAACAGAATCGTTTAATGATGTGAATGACGCAGTGTAATAATGATACGAGTAGTTTAATATAGTGTGGTCATGAGTATTCTTCTCTAAAGAGATCTACATTATGTTTTGGAACGTGCAATAATGAATTTAACTCAACATTTTTTTAGCTTCGATTTAAATGCTTCGGGATTAAATTTAGCATAAATATATCTAACACGATTACAATCATCATCATCTGCCTAGCCTTTTCTCAACTATATTGGGGTTTGGCTCCCAGACAAGCCGGATTCAGCTGAATACCAGTACTTTACGTGGAGCGGCTGCCTACCAGACCTCCACAACCCATTAACTGGGGAACACGGTACTTCTTGGCAAGACTGATGTCAGATGTTCTGGCTTCTGACAATCCGTAACGACTGCCAACGATCTCCAAATGCTAACCGGGACCAACGGCTTAACGTGCTTTCCGAGGCACGGAGAAGTCTCGTTATGTTAAGATGGTCACCCATCCACAGAACAGCCGCCAACCTAGAAGATCGACCCGTGCGGCTGTTATAATTTATCCAGCATTAGTAGCCAGTATTTATCTGAATATTATAGTGTTGTAACAAAGAAGTAGAAGTATTCTCGAAATCATTGACACGTATAAAATGGGTCTTTCTCAAAGTTGAAAAAGTCATTTACAAAAAAGTTTAATATGCTCGAAACTGAACCGTGTGTGATATTATAATACTTGGTTCTTAGAAATCAAAGTAATTAATCGTTTTATAACATCCTGTTACCAGGCCTGTTACTTTAACTTTTGAAAGTAAATGTTCTCTTAGAGCAAGGCTTATCAAGATCAATTTAACTTTCATTTATCATTGTTTAGTAAATTAAATACATATTTTTTTCCTTTTTTATTATTATTTATTGTATATATATATAGATACAGTGCAAAAAAATAAAAGGTAAATGATTGCAGAAATTATCAATAAATTAAATCAATTAAATGTTTCACCAGCAAAATGATGACACGTACAAGCAAATATTTCAGTGAAAATTTAATGAAATTAGAGGACTCAATTAATATTAAGTAAACTCCAAAACTCCGTCAAGGGCGATTTTTGGCCACCATAGGTGCGGGCTTGCGGACGGCGAGCTATGGGTGGCTCGCCGTCCGATAGCAACCAGGCCCGGGTCGACGGCGCATCGTGTTCCACGCGCGCCTCAAAGAGCTGTCAGCAACGAACACGGGGCTCGCACATGACTGTTTTTTTTTTTTCATTTTTAGCCTCAATAAGTTCTATGTTTTATGACGCAATGCAAGTGTTAAATTGAAGAGTTGCCAAAACATATAGATCTGTAAGATTAAAGTATTCAATTACATTATCGCATCGATTCTCAACTTTCTTTAATATCGGCTTCATTTTAAGTAATGGGATAATTCATCAAAGAAAATGGAAGTTTCAAACTTGTGATTATGAGAATCGATTTCAACGTCTTACAACTTTCATGAAATAACTTGAGAACGGGCTTCTTAAGCCTTTTTTGTTTGAGATTTGAGTATTAACTGTTTGAATATGTTAAGGAAAACAAAATATGACGTAATTTCTAAATAATGAAAAGGTTATTTCTGGGAAAACGTGTTTCATAGTTGACAAAGTTTAATTAAATATTTTTGCAAGCTTTAAGGGAAGTTACGCGACGTTCCACCTGACGCAGGTACGCATCAGACCCAGATGTTTCAGGAAGTACCCGTTTCGAATTCGGGGGGAGAACACGTCCGGGTATCAACACTGGTGTCGATCGCCTGGAGACGCCGGTGGAGGTCTGCCCTGCTTGGGTGAAGCAAGGCCGTGTTCTCGTCGAGGCGATTAGCGAAGGCAAACTCTCGCTTCCGTTCAATTCATGGAGGGCGGAAGCATGGGATGTGATCACCTTTTTCTGCGAAGCAGTAATATTATCGAAAGAGGAGGCAGACCGCGCGCAGGAGAGGGAAATCTCACGCTCCAGCCGCCGCAACAGAAGAAGATGCCCAGGGCGTTGGGAAGCCCACGACTATTTCCTGCCACCGTACTGCGCGGTTCTGCGGATGACGCTTTATGGGCTCACCGTCATATAACAACCAGGCCCGGGTCGACGACGCGTCGTGTTCCACGCGCGCTTCAAAGAGATGTGAACAAAGAAGACGGGGCCCCATAAGGCCAGTGCCTGCTAGGGTTGCGAAATTTGTTTGAAATAGTCACCGCGGCCCTGGAACGCAAAGGGCACAAGAAGGATCACGGGTGGGTTTAAGTCAGTAAGAGTCTGACACTCCCTTCCGTTCTACCCATAGCGGAAGAAGTCGTTTGATGATTTCCTATCCAGAAAAAAAAAAGAAAGGGTTTAAAGAAAAAGAGTCTAAACGAACCTAACCTATTTGCGTAAGTTCCTAAGCTGGTGCAATAGCTCTTTATTCAGCATTGGATCAAATGTTAATATTGTACAAGAAGATTTATATATATAAAGTATATGTGTATGTGTGTGTGTTTTGTATGTATATGTGTGGTATTTATCAATTGATTAAATATCGCAGCATATGCTGAGATAGGGACCTTTTTTGGCCTCGCACAGTTTAAATCTAATATTAAGCTTTTAATTATGTTTTTTTTTATTTTTATCTGTTTTGTGCGAGTCCTAAATAAACATTTTTCTTTCTTTCTTTCTCTAAAAGTATATAATTATAGTATACTGTAAATATTTTTCATATTTTGAATTATTACTTTAGTTTAAGGCTTCGCTTTCTCTTCTTCTCTTGTTCTTACACATTACTCTCTACATTTATTTTTCGTTTCTCTTTTCGCAGATTTGCTAGAAGAAATTTCGTTTGAAATTAGCAGTTCCTTTGTACTAATATTCTTGTGTTGTGTGTCATCTCTTACTTATTTTATGTGTGTACTACATAAACGTTAAAATAAATAAGTAAAAACTTACATCAAAAGAACGTTAATTAGATAAAAAATATACTAAAGGAACTTTACAGAAAATTTTGTTATAACATATTATATTGATAGAAATTTTGAACGTTAGATTCAATGAAAATTATTTGAGCGTTATAACTCTTGAAAATAGAGGAAATTTTCTTAAATTAAATAAACGGCACCCACACAGAAAAAAAAAGACCAAGACCTACCTACAATCCGCCTTCAAGGTCAGAACTTGCAGTCGTGCTCATGTGTCAATATTTGTCACCGAGTAAACATGCAAATGACAGCTCACCTCATACTCAATTCACCTTTTTTTCATCTGGATGGGAAATCATCAAATGACTTCTTCCGCTCTGGGCGGAGCGCAATGCAGTGTCAGAGTCTTACTGACTTAAGCTCACCCGGGTCCTCCTTGTGCCCTTTGCGTTCCAGGGCCGCGGTGACTCTCCCTAACAAATTTCGCAATACCTACTGACTTCACCTAAGCTTTCATGGTGAGACACCGAATCGCACTGCAGCTGCGGTACACTAACTTTTCTAATAATTAATGTAGAGGAGAAGCGCAGTGTAATAGTTATAACTACTTATAACTAGGCAATCAACCTATTTCGAGTTCAATATTAGCAATCAATGAAAACTTGGCAGACCTGCAAATGGAAAATTAAACGGATTGATTCCTAAATTGTGCAGTGGGCGCATTTATTTTTAAATATGGCCAAGTCCGAGTCGGATGTCATACGAAGTATTCCATACCCTAAACCAGAAACGAATAAAACAAGTTTCTTGTTCGGGAGCCCCCTTCGATTTTTAATTTAATTCATTTTATACTATTTTTTTGCTATAGCGAAAATAGAAATACACATTGTGTGAAAATTTTAATTGTCTCCTTATTACCATTCTTAAGATACATACCACTGACAGACAGACAAACGGGTGGACAGCTGAGGTTTAGTAATAGGCTTCCGTTGGTTACCCTGTGGATACGGATCCCTAAAAAGCAACTCTCTGAATTTATGCATAGAGATATTTTTGCTCTATGACTAAAGAAACTTCAAATTTTAATCTTATCTGAATTCTTACAAACGAAACCGATATTTAAATGCAAAGCAATCAGCTTAAATAAATACCCTATTCAGTACTACTTGAGTGGCAAGGCCTGAATGTTTTCTTCAATTTACAAATTAAATTACTGAATAACACGTACCTATAAGCGAAATAAAATTTGTTCCAGCACAAACCCTGGAGTGCGTTCAATAACTCCTATCCTAAAGTTAATCTGAACCGACTTCGATGAATTTACATGCAAATTGGGTTTCAAAACGGATCTCACTGAGCGCCCATAGTTAATGCTGAGGCCAACTTATACTGTCCCCTCAATAAATTTTACTACACCCTTATCACCTTGGACATAAAGTGTAAAATTAATTGGGGATTTATGATTTGAACGGCAAGGTAAAGCTTGTATTTGAATTAGTTCGACAAATTGAATAATGCATTCGAATTTGAAATGATTTGTGCTAAATATGTTAGGTATAAGGTCGAGTTTCCTATGTCAAGAGACTACTAAAACAGACTAGGGTTGTATGCCGCGCTAAGTTTTAACTTTTGAAGCTTTGGTAAGGACTTTCAAACCTCTAATATGTGACAAAGTGGCGTGACATGTTAGTTTTTAGTTATTATTAATAGTTTGCTTATCTCTTATTAGTTTGTAATGAAGGCACGTGTAAGATTAGTTTCTAAGATCGCTTCACATTATAGCTGGTAAAGCCAATTATTTTCTTAATTAGCGAAAACTGAGTCTACATTGGTTTGATATAATATACTGTTGTATATTTTGACGACACGATTGGCGCAGTGGTTGAGTGATTGGCTGTGGCGCTACGTGTCGTGGCTTCGATTCCCGCACGGAACAAATATTTGTATGAACTACAGATAGTTGTTCCGGGTGTGGCTGTTTGTGTACGTGGGACTGTTTGTTTGTGAACGTACCCACGACACAGGAGAAATTCCTAGTGTGAGGCAATGTTTAAAAAAAACTGTGGAAGGTACGGGCAATTTTTTTTAGCATTGACTGCTCGGGATTCGAGCAATGAGTAGCAACTTCATTCTATTTCTATTTCTATTTCTATTTCTATTTCTATTTCTATTTCTATTTCTATTTCTATTTCTATTTCTATTTCTATTTCTATTTCTATTTCTATTTCTATTTCTATTTCTATTTCTATTTCTATTTCTATTTCTATTTCTATTTCTATTTCTATTTCTATTTCTATTTCTATTTCTATTTCTATTTCTATTTCTATTTCTATTTCTATTTCTATTTCTATTTCTATTTCTATTTCTATTTCTATTTCTATTTCTATTTCTATTTCTATTTCTATTTCTATTTCTATTTCTATTTCTATTTCTATTTCTATTTCTATTTCTATTTCTATTTCTATTTCTATTTCTATTTCTATTTCTATTTCTATTTCTATTTCTATTTCTATTTCTATTTCTATTTCTATTTCTATTTCTATAACATGGTTATGACCTGATCCTTTAACTATGGTTGACTCTAGACCAAGCAATTACTCAACGATCATCAGTACAAATACAAAATTTTGATGTTTACAGATTAAAACACAATCTTGAAGATTGTGTTTTACTAAAATGCTTTCATTTATATTTTGGTACTTGTTGAGGCTATAATACGTTAACGTACTCCTTATTACTCTTCTTGGTTTTTATTCGTTACATTCATTTATTTATTTAGCCACACTTTATATTAACAGCCGCACGAGTCGATCATCAAGGTTAAGCAACGCTTGCCGAGGTTAGTCTGTGGATGGATGACCATATTAATATAAAATCTCCTCCGTGCCTCGGAAAGAACCCTGCCGTTGGTCCCGACTGCCATTTTTAGATCTTTGACAGTCGTGACGGATACTCATAAGCCAGAAAATTTGCCTTAACAAGTAGTACCGTGCTACCTAGTTAATGGATTGTGGTGGTCTGGTAGGCAGTCGCCTCCACGTTAAATACTGGTATTCAGCTGAATCCGACTCGATTGGAAGCCGACCCCAATATAGTGAAAAAGTCTAGGTGGATTATGATGACACTCATATTTGTTTATACTTTATAGGTACAATGTTTTTTCTTTCTGTTTTATTTCTATCTTCTACCACTCGTAATTTATACTAACAAAGTATCGTATCACTAGCTCATACTTATAATAACAAACAATTTCTTACTGAGCAATACGTAAAGGGGAATCAGCCAAAAACATGTAGGTAATAAACTATCCTGTGTACCATTATGTATTTTCGCTTCGTCTGCTAATATTGATCAAGTAATGCATAACATATTTCCTGATAGAATGAGTGAGAGGTATTGAAGTGTTTTGTCCCTTTCCCATTAACTACTAATTCGAACATGAATATTACTTACGCCTAATTATTGCTGAATTGGAAGGAAAAGAGACTAATATTCCGTTTCCTCACAGTCTCAGTTTCAATGGAATAAGGATTTCTGAAATATTATTGGCATGTGCCAAAGAGTTGTCCTGGAGCAATACTTTTGTCCAGTAATTATTGCTAGGCCTACAATTATTTACACGAAGAACCTAGTATCAATCATCATCTGCCTAGTCTTTCCTTACTTTATTGGGGTCGCCTTCTAGGCAGGCGGAATTCAGATGAATACTAGTATTTTATGTGGATCGGCTGTCTACCAGACCGCCACAACCCAATAACTGGATAACACGGTACTTCTTAGCAAGACTGGATTCAAATTTTCGGCCTTCTGACAGTCCGTAACGACTGCCAAAGATCTACAAATGACAGCCGGGACCAACGGCTTATCGTACTATCCGAGACACGGAGGAGTTTCTATATGTTAAGATGGTCACCCTTGGAGATCAACCCGTTCGGCTGTTATTGTTTACTCAATGCAGATAAATACATGCCTAGACGAGTCAGTATTCCGTGTTAAATATTCCTCAAGCTTGCAAACAAAAGTGTCGCTATCGGACACTCGAGGTAAAATAGCATAAGCATCACTGCTGGGACACAGACCTCCTCTCTAGGAGAGGGAATGGGCCATAATCCACCACGCGGGCCCAGTGCGGGTTGGTGAATGTCACATGTCTTCGAATTTTTGGTTCTAGGACATGCCGGTTTCCTCACGATGTTTTCTTTCACCGTTATGATAGCAGTGGTGATGAAATTAATTACACAAAGTAATGCGCCTGGCTGGGTTTGAACCCGCGACCTACAATTCGTAAGTCGGGGCCGTTACCACTTGGCCACCACTGCTCTGTTTTGAGGTACTATTCTGACACCTGAAAGTCTATTAAGGTACATTATTTGACGATTCCGAAGAGATACTTACATACCTCTACCAAATGAAGCATCCTCCACCCATCGTAAACGCAGTTCCACTATGAAGCCCCTTTATAAAACATGGGTCAGATTGTTGCACCTCGAGAATGTTGGCGCATTGTCACCACCGTTGTTGAAGCTAAAACATGACACACTTATAGAACCGTAAATTGCACGCAAATGTTTTAAGAAATACTAAAGTAATACTATACTTAAGTCTAGGGTGTTAATTTCATGAGCAGCAAAGGAATACAACCAACTTTGAAATCGGTTTATATTCACAGAAAATGACAAGCATAAATTATAACAATATGTATGATAAAACAATCAATAATAATTGAAATAATTAGGAAGGAAGTATTCAAAGTAAACCTACAAAAATTCGTCAAGATATAGCAAAATGTAATAGAATTAAAAAGCAAGTGGTCAGTTTAAATCCTTCTAGAAACTAAACAGGTCGTCAAAAACAACATTAACGACATGGTTGGCGCTGTGGTTCAGTGATTGGCTCCTGCGCTGCGTGTCGCGGGTTGGATTCCCGCACGTAACAAATATTTGTATGGTCTACAGATTTGTTCCGGGTCTGGCTTTTTGTGTATGTGAGTTTATATATTTGTAAACGTACCGACAGTACAGGAGAATTGCCTAGTGCGGGCAATGTTATATATTAAAAAAAAAATGGTTTGGCGCCAACATGCACAACAACCTGCATTTTCCACGATATAAACGTGGTTAATTATGACAGACTCGTACAGATAAATAAATACATACTAGTTGAACAACATTTAAATTGCAGAGTATGACTTTGAAAACTTATAATGTTATTGAAACCCCTACCGAAAAACCTCTTCAATACTTTTATTTGACTTTTCGACGTTCTTTAATTTCCAAAAATGTCATCTCATTCATTTTTTTACTTTAACTGTGGCCAGTTATTTAACTATTTTTACTAATTATTTTAATTTTGCCTTTTTGTTGGCAAAAATGTTTCTTTCCCTAAAACCACAGATATTCCAAAGCCTTAAGTATACCTTTAACATTTCGTCTTCATCGAAGCTCATAAAAAGATTATATTTGACATTTCTTTTCATCTCCAGCATTCTAATCTTAATAATGACAGCCAAAACAAAATAATCCACGAATACCTTATTCTCAGAACATTCAATAAATATTGATAACATCTCAGACAATTTGGAGAATAGCCCTCCATCGATATAATGCGACATGGAAAATGCTCAGCTTAGCAAATAAGAGGGGATAATCGTACCCCTGGCTTCTTATATTGGTTTACGATGATACGATGAGGAAAGACTTTTAGATATCACGATACGACCATAAATTGTATGCTGAAATAGGGACATATTGATGAACAGAAAATAAGAATAGAGATGGTGTGCGTGACCATGGCAATAAACTATTATAGGTAGGTAGTTTTATTTTCTGGATGGGAAATCATCAAATGACTTCTTCCACTCTGACCGGAGCGGCAGGGAGTATCAGATTCTTACTGATTAAAACTTACCTGTGTTCCTCCTAGTGCCCTTTGTGTTCCATGGCTGTGGTGACTCTTTCGAACAAATTCCTGCACCCTAGCAGGCTCTGACCCTATGAGACCCCGTCTTCGTTGCTGACAGCTCTTTGAGGCGCACGTGGAACACGACGCGCCGGCGACCCGGGCCTGGTTGCTATCGAACGTGAGCCGTGTTCCAGGGCCGCGGTGACTCTTTCGAACAAATTCTGCAACAAGTTCATTCCACCCTTTGGGTCGGCTTCCAGTCTTATCTGGTACATCTAAGTATTAGCATTTTACATGGAGCGTCTGCCTATCTGGCTTCCACAACTCAGTAGGTACCTGATAACATGGTACCCCTCTTCAAGACCAGTGACAGATTTCTTGGATTCTGAATACCCCTTACGATCGACCACCGTTTCGAAATCACTGCCAGTACCAACAGCTTAACGTGCTTTCTGAGACTCAGAAGAATTAATGTTTGTTAATATATACACGGGCTGATACAGACAAACTTTGAGGATTTTACTAGCACGAAAATTTTAATTCTCTCTATATTATGTACTAGCTTCTGCCAGCGACTTCGTCCGCGTGGAATAGTTACTTTACCCCCGATTTTGAAACTCTCAGCCCGATCGGTTTAAAATTGATAAAAGATAGACATGCTGTTTCGGGATGTTTTTTAGATAATTTTATGTAGATGACTTCTTCCGTTTTCCCAAAATTTTCCTTCACTGCTCTGCTCCTATTGATTGTAGCGTGATGAAAAGTATACTATAACCTGCCCAGGAGTATGAAGAATAATTGCACCAAGTTTCGTTAAAATCGGTCGAGTAGTTTTTGTTTCTATAAAGAACATACAGACAGACAGACAGACAGACAGACAGAAAGACAGACAGACAGACAAAAATTTTACTGATTGCATTTTTGGCACCAGTATCGATCACTAATCACCCCCTGATAGTTATTTTGAAAATATATTCCTTGTACAGAATTGACCTCTCTACAGATTTATTATATATATTATATGTATGTTAATATTTATTGATTGTTTGTTGTACGTCTTGCTCTTATAAATACACAGAGACGTGTAGGCGGTGCGAAATCGTGCCTACCAACAAGATTAAGTCATTGAGATAACCTTATCTCGTATTTTCTTCACAGCATGTTTTTTTTTTTTTTTGGTTAACATTGATTTGCGAAAGTGGTGAATGAAAGGTTGTCGTTAAAGTATGAAGAGGATCATACTTTTAATATATCATAAGATCGTGTGTACAAAGTACATTGTAGAAGGCGACAATGGTCAACTGTGGTCATTCCACTGCTGAACATGAGCTTCCTCTAAGCGGTACAGGGCCATTCTGAACTCATTTAGCAAATTCTCGGTCATCACCAGTTCTACAGTCCTCCTTTTTGAAGACCTCCTAACAAACTCCTTTTTTTTCTGGATGGGAAATCATCAAATATGACTTCTTCCGCTCTGGGCGGAGTGGAAGAGAGTGTCAAGCTACTACTGAGTAAAACCCACCCGTGTTCCTCCAAGTGCCCTTTGCGTTACAAGGCCGCGGTGACTCTCGAAAAAAGTCCGCAACCCTAGCAGGCACTGACCCTAGGGGGGGGCATCTTCTTTACTGACATCTTCTTTGCGGAACACGACGCGCTGTCAACACGGGCCTGGTTGTTTTCGGACGGCGAGCCACCCATAGCTCACTGTCCGCAGGCCCGCGCCTACTGTGGTCTAGTCTGAAGCGTCGAGAAACGCAGGTCGCCCTGCGTTTCCCGACACCCGGGACGTGTTCTTAGATTGCGGCGCTGGGGCTTAAGGTTTTGATCTCCCTCCCAATTAACTCCTAAGGTTTATATAATATTAAAGTCGTAAAGAATAAAATCCTCAATGCATCGAAAGAATCAATGCGGTTTGAATTTCGTAGGATAATATTCTGATAGAAATTTTGAACTGCTATCAATTTTAATGTGTCTGCATATTCACTATTGGATTTCTTGAGGTCCGCTTGCGAAATTCGGTTGTGATACAAATTGTTGAGTTTGCTTAGTCATGATGTCAGCATGAAATTGCATTACAAAACGTAGTGTATTTTTACTTTCGCATTTATTTTCATGAATATAAACAAACGTAGCACTTTATAATTCTGGCATAACCAGTAAGTCTATATCAGATTTCTATATGTTAGGTTACAAATAAAAAAAATTGCTTGAAAATGAAAAATGTTCGATACTCAAACTTACAATATACTTTTGCTTTGCTAACAATAAATTGATTTTGGAAAACAAAAGCCAGGTTATAAAAAAAAAACGGCCAAGCAGGTACGAATCGGACTCTCACACGAAGGGTTCCGTACCATTACGGAACCCTTCTTGTGTGATGAACCGAAAACAACACGTTTCTTCTATAGCAGCCTTTTGATTTAATTTGATGTTACAGCGGCAATAGAAATTCATACTCTGTAAAAACTCTCTTCCTATTACGGTTCCTGAGATATAGCCCGCTGACAGACGGATGGACAGCGGAGGCTTAGTAGTAGGGTTGCGTTGGTTTCCCTTCGGGTACGGAACCCTAAAAATGAAAAGTTTGAAATGGATTTATTCGTAAATTTATTTCGCAGACACAAACAATCATGATTCGTTGCCACCCCGTTTCATCTGAAACTCGCTACTAAAATAACAGGTTTATTTATTGAAAGCTGATTCAAAATCAACACCAAATATAAAAGTTCAAAAACCAATGAACAGTGAACGCAATAAATTGTTATTATTGACATTTGCTCTTAAAATAAAAATAAAAAACCAAAACGAACACACTCTTCACAAGTTTGGCAAAGTTCAGTTCCCGAACGATTACTCTTCATGGGCCAGTATCTCTGTCCTGTTCTGGGGTATACGTGCATCTCCCTCTAACAGATGACTCGAGTCAAAGCTTTCATTTACCTAAATCGAGTTAAGGGACCAAGAAAACAAGAAAGAGTTTCGCAGTGTCGTCATCTGTCAGCGGACGGCCACTTACGGCTACAAAATGTATTTACTTCTAACACAATCGAAAATAACCTTTACACCCTTGGACATTAAACACATGATCAGGCCTTTGTCCTGAGGTCCGCGATACCAATTTTTATTTGCGTTTGCTGAAGAGATTTTCAATCTAATGTCATCAGCATAAAGTGCACATCGAGCGCAAATTATTTTGTAAATCTTATCGTGAAGTAGATTCCGCAATGGGGCGATAAGAACATGAGACAAACGGGCCTTTTGGTCTGTTTTGGTTCAACAAAAAGCATGTGAGAAGTTTTTGGATGAGTATTTATAATAATTATAGAAGGGACAGAAACCATCACCATCGTATAATATTATTAAGGCTACAGAAACGTTCATTGCTAAACTATGACAAACCAAAGGATTAAGTGAGTATAAGCAAATAAGTAAAGTTGTAAGTTTTATGAAGATATCCAGATACTGCTGTCGGAAGGCAATAATTAAACTGTTACTAACATTTTCTAATGGTCATGTCGTGTATTTTTGGTAGGCATAATTAGAGAGACATTTTATTGCAATCATTTTTTTATCAAGACCCTAAAAATAACATAAAATACTTAAAAATTACATTTTCACGAATCATCCAGAGCAGTGGTGGCCGAGTGGTAACGGCCCCGAGTTACTAAGAGTAGGTCGCGAGTTCCAAACCAGCCGGGCGCATGACTCTGTGTAATTAATTTCATCACCACTGCTCTCATAACGGTGAAGGAAAACATCGTGAGGAAACCGGCACGTACTAGAACCAAAAATTCGAAGACATGTGACATTCACCAACCCGCACTGAGCCCGCGTGGTGGATTACGGCCCATTCCCCTCCTAGAGAGGAGGCCTGTGTCCCAGCAGTGGGAACATTAAAAGGCTGATTATACGAAACTTCCAAGCCACTTATAACCTCGCAGGATAAAAATATTGCACACACATTCCCTCAACTGCCTCACACCTCCAAAATGACTTGCATCTGATATATTTTCATCAAATTGAGCTTATTTTACCCGTGCTTGCTCAACGACGAGTCGAATCAAATTTAGTCTATCAAATTCTGAACTTCATGAGAATATATTGCTTTGAAAGTTTATAAAATTGTATAAATATTGACAGGTGTTTGGCCTCAAGGCTAAAGTTAGAGGGTCGCGGAGGATTGGCCAATGTTGGGGTCTGAGATTTCAAGGGTGGCTATCGGGGTTGGATATTATATTACTTTACAATATAGGAGCGTCGGCTTGTTCTTTTTTGGGCAAATAAATATTAGTGCGGTAGTAGAAATCAACTATTGTTTAGAAGAATGAGTTTGGCTACGTCTGCGGTGCTAAACGATTGTTATATACTAGCATCGCCTCGCGGTTTCACCCGCGTAGTTCCCGTTCCCATTGGAAAATGGGAATATAATACAGTCTCTGTTCACCGGAGATAGTGTAGCTTCCCAACAGTGAAAGAATTTTTCAAATCGGTCAAGTAGTTTCGGATCCTATTCAATGCAAATAAACAAACAATCAAATCTTTCCTCTTTATAATAGTAGTGTAGAAGAAAATCTCGACGGGTCAGCCCTGTCTTTGATTTTTATTGCTGTTTGGACTGGATTATCTTTCTCTGTCAGGTTAAATTATATATTTTTGCACATATGTGAAAACTTTAAATGTTTATTTAAAGCAGGCGACTTAGTTATTTTACTTTAAATCTAACTATATATACACTTAACCTAAGAATAATCTAAAATCCTCCTAATTACAAGATGGCATAAAAAAACTCGTCCGCATCGCTAGCGACTGGGAATGAACCCAATAGACTGGCGGCATTGCCACGTTATATGGCCATACTTATCCTTTGTCCGAAGTAAAAAAAAAACTTAATTCATAGAATCATTTACTTCACAACACATAATGCGGCACAATTTTTTTTTTTTTTTCAAAAAAAGTGACAATTTTTTTCCAAAACAAAAAGTAAATAACCACATCACAAGCTTCATGCGTGATGTCTCATGTGACATCAGATCACATTACCTCACAAAACATTCCTTTCAGAAAAACATTTATATTCTTAAGAACATCATGACTAATTTACAAGTTGTTTGTGTACTCGAACATCGAAATAACTAATTCATTTGGGACTGAACTTACGTCAGAACCTTTGACATGGGTCCAAAACCGTGACTGTACTGCTCTATGAGAAATAACGTAAAATATTTTTGGTGATCCACAGTGATGTTGGAAAAACGCGATGAAAAACAAGAACATAACATAACATGCAAGGAATGAAGGGAGCTTTTTCCCCACAAGTGGAGCAATTCTACTACAAAATAAAAGACTACTCGTCCGTTTTACTCGTGGGGGTAAGTAGAGGTATTATTATGATCATCATCATTTAGCTGAGAAACGTCCACTGCTAGACAAAACCGTCCCTCAAGCGTCGTCGCCATATCAAGCGGTCTTCTGCTTTTTGCATACCAATTTGTAGATGGGAAATCATCATATGACTTCTTCCGCTCTGGGCGGAACAGAAGGGAAACTCTTACTGACTAAAGCCCATCCGTATTCCTTTTAATACCCTTTGCGTTCAAGGGCCGCGGTGTTTCGAACGAATTCCGCAATATTGGCAGGCACTGGCCCTAGCGAGTCTCATCTTCTTCATTTGGGACTAAATTTACGTTAGAACCTTTAACATGGGTCCAAAACCGTGACTGTACTGTTCTATGAGAAACGACGTAAAATATTTTTGGTGATCCACAGTGATGTTGGAAAAACGAGATGAAAAGCAAAAACATGAAAGGAATGAAGGGAGATCTTTGAACAGTCCACGAGTGGAGCAGTTCTACTACAAAACAAAAGACTACACGCCCGTTTCACTCGTGGGGGTAAGTAGAGGTTTCTCAGCTAAAATGACAATGATCATCTGCTGGACAAAACCCTCCCTCAAGCGTCGTCGTATCGAGCGGTTTTCTGCTTCTTGCATACCAATTTTTGGTACCTAGAGTTCACACTCCAGTTGCCAGTTACCTAGTAGTTACAGTTTTTTTTCTTGTAGATGTGTTCTTCGAATCATTATTTAATTTCTTCCGCTCTGGGTAGAGCAGAAGGGAGACTCTTATTAACTAAAGCCCATCCGTGTTCCTCCTAATGCCCTTTGCATTTCAGGGCCGCGGTTGTTCGAACGAATTTCGCAGAGTACTGCGAAATTCGTTCGGACCCGCTAGTGCTTCGCAGTAGCCAAGCACTAGCGGGTCCCGTCTTCTATGCTGACATCTCATTGAGGCGCATGGAACACACAGCGCCGTGCACACCTAGTAGTTACCTAGAAAGCCAGCCTATTATCATCATCAAGACACACATACAACCTCCGGACTACTGATACGATAATCCGAATATCAAAACCCAAGAATTCTATGCAAAACCTCTGCTTGATAGCGTGTAGCGCTTGTGACACGAGACAGTTTAAAGTTAAAAAAAAAACATTTCGAATTTATGAAAATAATTTATTCTGGTCTCGCAACTCGAACATAAAAGAGAGTTATAATTAGTATATGATAGCTAATGAAGTTTTTATCAGTCTGTGTTGTGTAGGAGAGGGCGACGTTCTGAGCGAAAGGTCGCACGTTCAAACTCCAGTCGATTCATTATTGAAGGAAACACAGTTTTAGATTACAAATGGCTCGATTGCTTCTAACACCTTGCTTTTATTCAAATTTTTTATCCAATTACATATTACTATAAGACACTACTATAACACAAATTAGGTACTGGTGAAATTTGTGGAGTAAATTCTGCAGTGCTATTCTGTAAGAACTCACGTGCGAATTCGATTCATATCTCATTTTCGATTACACTTCGTAACTCACCTGAAGTGAAAAGTATTTGATACTGACTGTCAAGTTAAATAACTTTTCACTTAAAAGTAGTTCGCTTCACCTATGTTCTCACTTAGTGGCGCTAGTGTAGTTTTCATCAAGTTACAGCATACCAAATAGAGTTTTCACCACAAAATCAGAAGTGAGAATTGGAGTGAGTTCTTATAGAATAGCATTGCTGTTTTAAAAAATATATAAATCAGAATTTTCCAAGATTTCAATAATAATATTTTTTTCTCAACTCCCGCAATTTTCTATAGCTCTTTCATTGGTTCTATCAGCTAACATTAACCCAAAGGTCAAATGGGAACCTTTTTAACCGACTTCCAAAAAGGGAGGAGGTTCTCAATTAGACTACATTTTTTTTGTGGTTGTCCCGATTTTGATGATTCTTTTTATCTATAATATTGAAATCTAACGACTAGTATTTACTTAGCAATCCCTAATAATGCATAGCTTCGACTACATTGATGATGTTCTCATTCACTCTTGTCGAAGTAAAATGAAACAATAAAATTGTATGCGATGGTTTGGAAGAACATCTTAGTATTTCAAGGTGGTCCCTAAAGATTTGATGAATAACAGAGATAGGAAACGGAACTCTGCAATAAATGACAGCAAATCTTTCGGGATTGCAAAAATCACATGTTTGTTTATTGTTTACACCAATTAATACCGTCCACGCTGTGATGGGTACGTTTTGATGGGGGGTACCACTATAAAGTTATAAATTAAAATACTTTTAAAAAAACCGACTTCTAAATAAAACTCACAAAAAGTATAAAACAACTATAATTCTGGAAGTCGGTGTGAGTTTTTACTTTTTGTGTTTTTTGTTTAGAAGTCGGTTGTATTTTTTTTTTTTGTAAAAAGTTATTCGTCGACTAATTTATATCCCACTACTGGGAGATGATGGCCTCTTTTTCTGAAACTCGTTTCAGACAAAGAAAATTTACAAAATATACGAGACAACTTTCACATGAGTTAGAATCCCACTTTACTAGTCGCTTACTGTGTCGTGGAAGTAACTCAATTTGCTCATGTCAATCGAGCTCAGAGAGTTATGACGACGTTACCTTTTCTACTAACTTATAGAGATATGAAATCAAAATATTACGCCTTTGAAAAAATTAAAGACTTTTATAAATAAACTTGGTGCCTTGGCAAAGTCATTATTCAAAACATGTCTATCGGAATTTCATATCAGTATAAACAACACAATTATTGAAAAGAATCATTAAACTCCTTACATTTCAATACTAATATTACTTAACATTATCCTACTAATATTACAAACGCGAAAGTTTGTAAGTATGGATGGATGTTTATTACTCTTTCATACAAAAACTACTAAAGGGATTTGGCTGAAATTTGGCACACAGATGGTTTATAACCAGAATTAACATAGAAGATAATTTTTACCCCGATATTCCCACGGAATCGAAACTTATGCGGGCGAAAGCGCGAACGCTGCTAGTATTGTAATAATATATGTATGTAATTACGAAATTTTGGATGCATGTTTGTTACTCAATCCTGCCAGAGCGTCTCAACGGAACTTGATTAAATTTGGCACAAGGATAGATTATTATATGGAATAATACATAGGATATATTTTTGTTTTTTCCCGGTGGTAGGTTCCCTTGGGATAATTATGACATTCACGCGGGCGGATTCGCTGATATCGCGAAAAAAAGTAAAAAGTTCTTGTAAATATCACTCATTTTTTTTTAATTTGTCGTTTAATCAATTTTTTGAAATTATGTAGTTTCCGTTATACCAGTCTTGACAAGAAGTACCGTGTTACCCACTTGATGGGTTGTGGAGGTCTGGTAGGCAGCCGCTGCACGTAAAGTACTGGTATTCAACTGAATCCGGTTTCACTGTGAGCTGACTCCAATGTAGTTGAGAAAAAGGCTAGGCGGATGATGACGTAGTGTCTATTGTACCCTGTATTATTTGTTTCGGCTCTGTGTAGCCTATGATCATCATCTTTTGAAGCTTACTTCTTGGTGTGGTACAAAAGGCCCTTTTAGCATAAAGCATAATCAGCCTTTTAATGTTCCCACTGCTGGAACACAGGCCTCCTCTCTAGGAGAGGGAATGGGCCGTAATCCACCACGTGGGCCCAGTGAGGGTTACTGAATGTCACGTCATGTCTTCGATTTTTTGGTTTTAGGACACACCGGTTTGATCACGAGGTTTTCCTTCGCCGTTTTGAGAGAAGTGATAATGAAATTAATTACATAAAGTAATGCGCTCGGCTGGGTTTGAACCCGGGACCTACAATTTGTAAGTCGGGGTCATTACCACTCGGCCACCACTTCTCTCTAAAGGCCCTTTTGTTTGTCTTAAAATAATTAAATTAAACTGCTTAACCATTGCCTTCAAAACACACTCAAATAATCAACAACACTGCAAATGTCTCGACTAACGAACCAGCACAAATTGCCACCACTTCTGTCTACCCCAAAAACGCAGCAATACTTCATATTTCTTCTTCCAAGACAAAACATAGCGCCTCGATATCATAAGACGAATGCCCCGCATTTGTCTTGACGATTACTGAAATAGCAGAGTTAGTGGCCGTATTATGTTGTATCTGGCCGGAGTAGGGCCAGCGATGACTTATGTGTTGAGTTGTTTGTTGTTGTAATGTTACTGTCTTATTTCTGATTGATTGGACTAAAGCAGGAGCAATTTTAAACTGTCTACTAGAGCATTAATGGATAATTTTTCCAGCTCCCAACTTGTAGTTTTCGGGTTGGCTTTACTACAGACCCTAATGGCGGGCTGTTGTACCACACGAACTCATGCGATAGCAGAGAAGATAAAATACGAGAAAATCAAAAGCGTTACTAGACTGGCTAATCAGATATCATCTACCTGAAGGCGAATTAAAAGTAGTTGTCAAAATGTAGAGAAATAAAACAAATTGACAATGTGCGCCTCACAAACATTTTGTGCGTGTGGGTGGGATGTCCACCATGTAACGGTGTCACATTGCCATACGTCGTTGTGGTCCGATGATGCAATTTAACGAGCTTGGCAGAATTAAACTATGCAGTTCCGTCGCACAATCCCCAAAATGATAAGTTATTAATGCATAGAGCTCATAATTATCATTTCAGCCAAAAGATGTCCACTGCTCATTATACCAACATATCAACATAGAAAGATAGAAAAATGTTTATTTAGGAATCGAACAAAAAAAAAAATATATGGCCAGTAGTCTTGACATCCACCGATGCTGTGTTGTGCTGAGCTGTGCTGTATGCTCAAAAGTGGTCTCTCACAATACCCCTCATATCTCATCAGAAGGCTTTAAGTCACTCAAAAGGCAATGGAAAAGGCTCAACGTTTCCTTCCGTGATCATAAAATGATTAAAATGAATAGCCCTTTAAAATCAAATACCACTCACATAGTTCCACAAACAATTAAGATAATTGTCAGAATTAAACAGGCAAAATCAAAACCATTAAGTGAACAAACACTTCACTCAAAATATTGTAATAACGGTTAAATTTAATATGGTATGGCTAAGTACCATCGTCAGTGCCGGCTAACAACCAATATAACGAGAAATGAAAATTATACAACAGAGGTCAATCATTCATACATAATGCAGGAAAGGTGGAACCATGGTGTAGGTCTTAGTAGTCTGGAAATTTTGGGAAGAGAGGTTGATTATTTTTTTTTCAAAAGCCTCGTTTGTGTTGTTAGGTTTAAATGATACTGTGATTTAATTACTTCTTGGACAGGAACTTGTTAGGTTTTCCTCGAGGCCAAGCTTTGGTATTATGGTGAGTTCGTTAGGAGGCTTAGTAAGATTAGCTATTGTACCATTAAGAATTTTGCGTTAATCCTTTGAACAACAACGGAAAAATAAACAGAAAATGTGACTGTATTAAATCTGAACAATTTCTGATAAGATCCTCCATTTGATGGTCGTCATAATTCTAGCCCAAACACATTAAGATTATTGCGACTTTTAACAGCAACAGACATTTATAAATAGAAAATGTGACTGTACTTTTTAGGTACTCGATTTGATTTTTTTTGTCATTTCAACCCAAACACTTGTACTTTAGAATTAGAATTAGTTTATTCAGAAAAAAATACCCATTAAAAAGGATCATAAAGAATACAGTTTGGTAATAAAAATTGTTAACAACAGAAAAAGAGTATCGTTGATACCTGTACTAATGAAAATCATTGTATCACAGGCACCAGCGCCTTCCATAAACGTTTAGACAGTACTATAAATAGCTCGGAATTGTCAAAATAAATTCTGGAGTGGCGACCGCATACCCGAAGGCCAAGTGTTGAAAGTCCTCCCACAAGACCGGCCGATGACTTGGTAACGTCCGCCGAAATATACTGAACTAGCTGCTGCCCGCGACTTCGTCCCCGTGGAATCCCCGATTTTAAAACATTCTTTATCGCTTCTCCGCTCCTATTGGTTTAAGCGTGATGATAGCCTAAAGCCTTCCTCGATAAAAGGTCTATTCAACTCAAAAAGAATTTTTCAATTCGAACCAGTAGTTCCTGTGATTAGCGCGTTCAAACAAACAAACTCTTCAGCTTTATAATATTAGTATAGATTTTAGACCCACGAGGCCGGTCGAAGAGGTGACATTTGGGGAGGTCTATGACCAATAGACATAAAGACTGTTTTGCTCTTCAATCGATCCTGAAAGGATGGAAAGTTAATTTAAATACATTCAGGAAGCTAACATAGTTATTTTCAATTCTCATACAAGTAACGAATGAAGAAATAAATGAAAACGAAACGCCTACGCTACACGAATCCGTATTTAAAATATCACTTAAACTCATTAGCTAAAAGCTGTAATGAGTACCTTTCAATAAATTTACATGCCGACCCCTAACGCCCAAAGTTCCGTATGTTACACGAATAAAACCAGTCCTGACCGGGTCCCGCATAATTTTCGTGTATTCTTTGTGAATTTACTCTCACATTTGCAATTCTGATCGGAGCATCCCGCCTGTGACGTTTTAGCTCCCAAATTGGTGACATTCGCTATTCGAAGCCAAGTTTTATATAGAGGGTAGTTTTAAATATTGCTTACGCTGTCAATGTGGATAACTGTGATTTCCATTGGTATTACGCTATATGGATGATTTAGTATTCTGATTCGGAGATCCTTTTTGACGTTTATCTGTTTCTGGTAGATTATGATGGGTTTGCACAAAGAGTTTTTTACCTACTCTGAAAAATTTACGCAACATCATCTTTAATTTATTTGCTTTTCGAAATCTTAGATTTTTGTTTAGTTTAGTATGTAAGACTGCAGTAATTAGTCCGTAGTTATTAAGGTAATGTTTGTCATACTTTATACTTAAAGATATCCAGTTAGGTACGTATTGTTATTACTGTTACAATCACTATTATCAGATCCTTATATTTTTACTGTCTGAAAAAGAGTTCATTTAAGCATAATATTAGAAGGAAAGAATATTATTATTTATTCAATAGATTATTTCAAACTTAATTATTTAATATTCCTATCTGATCTGATTTCTATCCAAAATAAACTTATATTTTCGATAAATATATTTTACACATATACGAAAGCATAAAACTCAACACCTCAAAATGTTATATCAAATCTTTATACCGTTTTATTTCAGTTTCCTTTCCAATGAACTTATTGGTGTTCAAATATTTTCAATCCATTGGGACTCGAGACGGCGTCAAAAGAAATAAAGCCACGTAATTGACTAGCCAGTGTTCATTTGAGGAAAAATGTGGATAGAATTAGTAGGGCGTCGCTTTGTCTCCTTGGTAGCCAATCAAACCTTTGTGTGGGGTGGCCAAGATGGATGTACGCAACTTTAAATTAAGAATATTTTTGTTACAACCGAAGTATAATGAGGAATTTTCCGTTGTCTTGTTCAAACTTTGTAATTTTATATAAACAGTAGCTTTTGCCTACAGCTGTGTTCGCATTAAGTTTTAATTTCGTAAAAGAAGTAGCCTTTAATCATCCAGGGTCCTTTCTATATCTGTATTAAAATGCACCAAAATCGATTCAGCGATTTAGATGTGCAAGAGTGAAAGACAAACTATTTCATTTTCACATTAAGTTACGGTCAAGATTCTGGGTGATATTTTTTTTTATCGATTTTCTCCATGTCTTTCACAGAAAACCCTATTAGGACAGGTACTTTAAGAAAAAAAAATGTTATTCTTTACTTTATTTGCTAAAATTTGAGTTGTTTTCTAATCTGTTTACAATATCGATTACATTATTGAAAGCATTCCAGTAGCCAAGCCAAAGGTCTTACAAACTATCTATTGAGAATTTAAATTCTAATCATTTTAATTATTGCAAAATAAAGCACCAAATCAAAGTAATCACGAAAAAACTATGTATCTAAGCTGACCACCCTGTATTTGATTAAATTAAACTAAAAAACTGTCAAAGGTTGAGATTTACTGTCAGATGTGGTTCTGGAAATTTGTTATGTATTGGTGAGAGTGTTAGTGAAATTATGCGAATAAAGTTATAGGGGTAGTTTGAAAGGGATGTCAGTAAGGTTAGTTTAAAGTAGTATCATAATAGTAAGCTTGTTTTATGTTCTGCTGTAGTAATTTGTCAACTTATTTGCATTTACATCAGAGACAACATTTCTCACGACTTCTATTTTTTATCAAAGTAAATTTGAAACAAGAGCAAGTTAAATCTATGACACTGAGTGCAAATAAATCATTAGCACCCTTATTTGTATCAATCCTTGAACTATTTGCAAACCGATTAAAAGACTCTAAATTGTCCCAGTCTGTAGTGATTTTTTTTTAGATTTGAGAAACTACATATCAGTTCTCTGCGTTTTAGACAAAAAATAAATGATTCGTATTTGGTAAACCACTTGATTATCGTCACGACGTCCACTGCTGAACATAGACCACCAAGTGTCGCCATAGAAAGAAAGAAAGAAAAAAAAAATTATTTAGGACTCGCACATTAAACAAAGAAAAATAAAAATAAAATAAATAAATTAATTATTATTAATTTTAACTGTGCGAGGCCAAAAAAGGTCCCCATCTCAGCATATGCTGCGATAGTAAAAAAAAATTTTTTTAGTAAAAACCACAGCGGGTATTCTGATAGGGCCCGTGATGCCACGGATACACTCACAGAACACATACCTACTAGCATGAAATGTACAAATATAAATGAAATAAAAAATAAAAAGTAATATTGAAAGACACACATACAACAAATTAATAAATTAACATCGACCAACGCTAATGGCCCATTGCTCCAGTATCATTTGTCGAAATCATAGGACAAATGACGGAACGCGCGGGCGCAGTGGAGGTATTATGGTCGGCATAGCAACCAGTCCTGTGCGTCTTGCATCCATCGACTATCCGAGCCTCACCAGCAGCCCTACCATGACGTCTTAAATCCATCATTATTCCTGTGTCAGAGAGAGACGGAGTTACACAAAACGAATAGCACTATCCCTTTCCCTCACACTGAATCATGATAGCATTGGCACTTCGTGGTACGGCCCCAGGTCTGCATCTGGAACTGCATCTTTCTGTACGCGGTAACACGCGGAGGAAAACGACCAGCAACGAAGACGGGGCCCAATAGGGTCAGTGCTTGCTAGGGTTGCGGAATTTGTTCGAAAGAGTCACCGCGGCCCTGGAACGTAAAGGGCACAAGAAGGATCACGGGTGGGGTTTAGTCAGTAAGAGTCTGACACTCCCTTCCACTCCGCTCAGAGTGAGAGAAGTTATTGGATGAATCCAATAAAGGCTGCCCTCTGCTACTTTAGTTTGGCGATCGCTGAAAAACCAAGGCTACTGAGCCTTATTCTCTTGCGGATATCATAATTCCTGATTCGATCACGCAAATAAACTCTCGTTTCCCTTTCGGTTACTTGAAGCTTTCTGTTGAGGCCTATTTAAAAATTCAATAAAATAATTAGTATGCGACTTAACAATTTAAAACGCAATACAAAATATATCGATAAAGATTCCACCGCAACAAAATCACATCAACAATAACTACCAACAAGAAAAGCCAATTTCATTCAGCCATCACGACAAAAGGCTATACACAAGAATATTGATGTCATAATAAAACTGGCTAGAAACAAAATTAGCCTAGATTTTTTAAGAAAATCCCACATCACGTCGAACGGCTCCAAAGGATCAAGCATCACTGAAGTGAAAAATAATTTTCCATCCTTCATAGTGACACGGGAGCGATTATGTGATCAAAGGGTCAGGGTTGTAAATATATTATAGTTGCGGATATTAAAAGAGCTTTCGAACGAGAAAAGTGGGGAGGATATAATCATCGTTGAGAAAAATGGGGTGGTAAGTAAAGAATGTTTCAATAAAGTTTTCTTTGATGAGACTGAAATGTGATGGGAAGCTGACAAAGCTTTGTTCGATAAGCTGGTATATGTTACATTTCAGATTTCTAAATTAAGATACGTGGTTGATGGTAGAGAAAAGCTAGATTGGATAGTAAACAAAAATTAAACACCGAGCGAGAACAGCATGAGAGCAGTGGTGGCCGAGTGGTAACAGCCCCCACTTACGAATCGTCGCGAGTTCAAAGGGCTCAACCAGGCGCATTACTTTGTGTAATTTCTTTTACCACTGCTTTTAAAACGGTGATGGAAAACATCGTGAGGAAACCAGCATGTCCTAGAGCCAAAAATTTGAAGACATGTGACATTCAACAACCTGAACTAGGCCCGCGTGGTGGATTACGGCCCATTCGCTTTCCTAGAGAGGAGGCCTGTGTCCCAGAAGTGGGAACATAAAAGGCTGATACATGTTATATAAACATCGAAATACATTCTTTTTACCATCCTACATAATCCCACCTTTGAACAACGGTCTCCCCATAGCCTCCCACTCTTCTCGCTGTCTTGTTTTTTCCAACTAATCCATCATGAATGCCTCTAAGTCGTCACGTCAGAATTTCGTAGGTCTTAGACGGCGATGACGACGATCTAAGTCGCAATACATAATGCGAAAATTAACACATTAAATGGTTCACTCAAAAAATTATGTTCTTTTTTGCACCTGCCAAGTTCTCTTCACCATCCGTAGTTAACTGGCAGAGAATTTTCAAAGTATTAAATCCGCCACCTTACCTTCTAAATATGCTTGAAGTGTAAATAAAAAAATAACTATGAGCTCATTTACATTTCTTCTTTTTCATACTTTTCATTTTGCTAAAAAAGCGGTGATTATTGACGATATCAACAAGATATCATTTTAAGAACATTTTAATGATATCAATCAATCAATACATTAATTCCACAATGTAGGTTACATTAAAATACAGGCCAGATATCATCAATAGTCACCGTTTTTCAAAGTATTTATGTTCAGTGTAACATTCTTATTTTTTCATACTTCTCTTTTTGCTAGACACAGTGTCGCCCTCTTGTTTCTTTATCTCTTACCTCTTTTTCGAAGCCATCACAGAATTGTTACTAAAATACTTTTATTGCAAGAGTAATTAGCCCTGAGCGGTGCTATTTTGGGCATATCTCATCTCATAAAGTTAAATGGACTATAATTGACACGTGCGAACACACATACTAATTACTCAATTAAATTAATTATAACAAACACGTCCTTATGTACGTGATCATTATTCTCTGCAAATACAACTGTATGTGACTTGAGTAGAACATGACACTTACATTGAAAAACAACTGAAAAGAGGTCACTGAACTCATCAGTGTGAACAACTAGGACCAAACCCATAATCGCGAAAACAAACAGCTGTTAAATACATTTTGTCGAATTCTGCACACATAGATGGCAGTCGATTTTTCGGTTTAACCATGGTACAGTTTTTTTTTTTTTTGTAAAATGATTTCGCTCATGACTCTAGTCTAGATCATAGGTGAAAGAGACAACTGACACAGGTGCTCACCGGATACGGCTGTTTCGGGAGGTACCTGTGTCGGATCCAGCGGGAGGACACGTCCAGGTGTCATCACTGTGTGGATCGCCCGGAGGACACGGTGGAGCACACGGTGGAGGTCTGCCCTGCCTGGGCGGAGCACCGCCGTGTCCTCATCGAGGCGATCGGCGGCGGCGACCTCTCGCATCCGGCCCTGGTTCAAGCCATGGTCGGGAGCGAGGAGGCATGGGAGGCGGCCGCCTCCTTCTGCGAAGCAGTAATGCTAGCGAAGGAGGAGGCGGAGCGCGTGCGAGAGAGGGAAGCCCCTCTCGCCAGCCGCCGCAACAGGAGAAGACGCCCCGGGCGTCGGGAAACGCAGGGCGATTCCCGGCCACCGTAGGCGCGGGCCTGCGGATGGCGAGCTATGGGTGGCTCGCCGTCCGATAGCAACCAGGCCCGAGTCGACGGCGCGTCGTGTTCCACGCGCGCCTCAAAGTGCTGTCAGCAAAGAAGACGGGGCCCCATAGGGTCAGTGCCTGCTAGGGTTGCGGAATTTGTTCGAAAGAGTCACCGCGGCCCTGGAACGCAAAGGGCACAAGCAGGAACACGGGTGGGTTTTAGTCAGTAAGAGTCTGACACTCCCTTCCGCTCCGCCCAGAGCGGGAGAAGTCATTTGATTCCCATTCAAAAAAAAAAAAAAAAGGTGAAAGAGACAAAGTCAACGATGGAATGAGTTTACCCAGAAGAAGCTTGTTCACTCTAACTAATTATTATCAATAGCTAAGATGACTTTTATTAGGTGTTGCGTTCATTCTGTTGCACGTTGTATACTACTGAGTAATAGAATTTTAAAAGTGTTTATAAAACATAGAAAGACAATAGGGATGTTGCCTGAGTAAAAAATATATGATTATGTTTAGTCCGTCAGTTAGGTTATAGACAAATATTTGACTCGTATTTTTTCCTTTATGAAATCTATAAAACCTGACGAATATAAAAGGCATTCTTGATTTTAATTGAGGAGTGGGAGCGTGTGACGTCACGGCCCGGAAAAAATTGTAGCGAGTAGTGACGTCACACGAGTTTTCAACGCACTGTATCGTCTTCATTTTTTGTTTATGAGAAAAAAGAAAAAATACGTCTCCAATATTTTTTTGGAAATCTATCTGACGGACTAATCAGATTTTTTAAGTTAACTACCCTATTTTAGTTAGCATTATAATCTACCAGTAGACGTAATACCCGTCCATTTCAAAGTCCTCTTAACCTCTTAATTCTTAAAAGTTCATCAAATAGTTATTCAAAAATCTGTTTTCGTGGAGCAATGGTTTAGTTATTATTGCCGACGACAATTATATTTATTTACTACAATTATCTGGAAAAGGTGTAAATAGTACTTATTACAAACATTAACAGTATCTTACACATCAAAGAGAACAAAAGAAAAGCGCTGTTGTAGAACGGTAAGTAAAATGCAAAATCAGCTAATGAGAATTAGCTGTTATACCATAAAAAAACATCAAAAGGAAACAGAAAACAATAACAAACACAATCAAAAAGCACCCCTTAAATGTATGGGAGACAAAACAATATCTATAGATACACGACATTGTGAAAAACAAACTGCTAATTCCACGAAATAAAAGTAAAACCAACAATTTTTATTAAACCACTGAACATATTTTTCGTAAATACATTTCCCTTGTTCCCTATTACCCTTTGTCTTAGCAGGGATAATCACAGATAAATAATAATAACGAATAACGCCCATATCGTGTTTGTTTATAGCATTCTACCTTTGCTAATATTCTTTAGGATTATTAGATATTATGTTTTTGAAATGAAAATGTTCCAGTATTTCAGATATTTTCTATGAAACATGCTTATTCATGTACTTACCTTGTATAGACATCGATATGTCTTACCCTTTACAAAAAGTTAAGCCTATTTTACATAAGGTATTATTACAAAATTGAATTAGAATATTGTATTAATTTAGAATATTGTAGTTTCTTTTTCTTTGACTTTTTCACTTGCATAAATATTAAGATAATGTTTGTAACATTTTTCTTTTCTTTTATAATTCGATTGGCCTTGGCACAACCTTTTTTTTTTCTGGATGGATTTCATCACATGAATTCTCCCGCTCTGGGCGGAACAGAAAGGAGTGTCAAGCTCCCATCCGTGATCCTTCTAGTGCCCTTTGTGTTTCAGGGCCGCGTTGACTCTTTCGAACGAATTTCGCAACCCTAGCAGGCACTGACCCTATGGAGCCCCGTCTTCGTTGCTGACAGCTCTTTGAGGCGCGCGTGGAACACGACGCGCCGTCGACCCGGGTTTGGTTGCTATCGGGCATCAAGACAGAGTCTGGTGCGATCTATGGGTGGCTCGCCGTCCGCAGACCCGGCCTTAGCACAACCTCAAACAAATATATATATTGTAACGAAACCAGTAAGTTTTCCCTTGTATTTGTAACAATATTCTGTATTTAGTACTGCATTTCCTACAGCTATATTTATGTAATGTATGATGTAGTAGCCTTTAATTAAGGCTACACTATAATATGTGAAAATTTGGTGTTCCTTAACATGTATATTTCGGTGTATTCTTTGTTGATTGCCCTTAAATAAATACATAAATTTGTTACGTCTGACTTAGTTTTACTTTAGTTGTAGCCCGCGGCTCCGCCCGCGTGAATGGCGGAAATTATCCCAAGGAAACATACTCTCGAGATAAAAAGTATCCTATGTGTTATTACAGACTATAATCTACCTCTGTACAAAATTACGTACAGATTCGTTCTGACGTGAAAGAGCAAGAAACTAAATAAATAAAAAACAAGAAACTATAAACGCGAATGTTTATATGTATGGATTCGATCTTGATTTGAGACTACAGACATATATTTTGAGTCGTACAAAATTTTCAGATAAAATAATAATTGTGACTAGGTATGTAAATAACTGATATTGTCTAGGCCTCCCACGCAACAATTTCATAATTAGAACGACCTTGTGAACTAGAGATGTTATAGAAGTGGTTATATCAGAACCAAATTTGAAAGCGAAGATTTTAAATTCAGTCAAGTACAGTCGGTGATAGCAATTACCTGACCCCCTAAAAATTATACGAATTTGAACCTTTTGCTTGTTAGCAGTAAGACAACTGGTTCAACGTCTACGATCAATAAAATAGTTATTCGAATTTGATCTTTAATACGCAGTGTTAAGGTAGGTATGATCTTGAATATTATTTTAACTTGTAATATAATACGTAATTTCAAACACGTCAAACGTGTTTCGAGTGGTCTAGTGGTGACTGTAGTGAGCTGACAAATCGAGGTTGTGAGTTCGTAACCAGTTGCGATTGACGCGTTTGTTTCTGTTTTGTAAATTTGTTTTAAGTTATAAATTATAACTTAAGCAACAAAAAAAGAATAAAAAAACGAACAGAAATAAAAAAACCAAAATGGTGGTAAAAACGATTATATTTTATAAAAAAATATTATAACAATAACATAAATGATATTGATGACGACACGAAGATGATAATATTTACCTACTTACTATTTTACTAATAACGTTGTTAACTGCACTGAGTTTAATGTAGTGAATCAGCATGTTATTAAGAAATATAGGTATGTATTTCTATTTCATAACAATAACATCACCACATTAAATATCATTTAACTAAATAAAACGGCATTATACGTTGAAGTTCTACCTACTATATATCAATTTGTTTTGTGAGTATTTATTTTAGTAATAAGGTTTTGACAAAAAACTAGGTATTCGAAATACTTCGTTATAAATTATAACAATAGTTAATTTAACACACACACTGACATACGTTAGTATTGTTTGTGACCAACACTGGTTACTCAAGTCATTTATAATATGCTTTTAATAGCGAAGTGGAGCACCATTTTTTTCTATTACTTGTTGCAAGCGGTCCCGCATACCGCGCACCATATCCAACAACAATCACTTCCTCTCATGAATGGTTTTGGTCCAGGACGATCTTTTTGAATATTAAAACCACACGTCAAACGTCTTAGCCACAATCTGACTGTATTTCTCTGAAACAACACGATAAGCATAATTTTAGTAACGAATAGGTAAACATAATTTATCGATTAAGTTTGCAAAAATACGTTTATCAATTTAGATAATATAAATCAAATTAGACCTATAAATGATCTCAAATTAGACTCATAATGAAACATAGTTAATTGTCTATTATTCTACATTCACCGGCTTTTAAGCCAACTAACGAATTAAGGAATAACTATAATTTTAAATGAAGCATAAAAAAGAATACACTTACCGCTATATTAAGTGTCGCAATCGCTTTAATACCAACATTCTCCTTATGCAAATAGATAATTTTGTATTTTAAATAATCACTCAACTCAACTTGGACATGACGATTAAACTATCAAAACTGATAACAATTAGTAAAAAGGAAAAAAGCGTGGATTTTTACAATTTAGTAAGGCAAGGTAAAAATGTTCGCGCGTATTCACTGCTATTTGTGCAAAGAATATCTTGTTCAATTTATTCTTCTACCAATCTACCCCATATTCCTAATGTTGAATACGCATATTGACGTCTAACTACCCACTTATTAAAATAGGTGAACAGTTATAAATTAATGACCTAATACCAACCTCTTAAAGCTCAAGTTTGCGTATCAAAATTATTTATTGTTTCTGTTCAACGAGTAGTGTTAGTCTGATAAACTCATACATATTGAATAACGTTTAATGTTATGAGCATAGGGTGTAAAATCGAGTAATTTTTAGGGGGGTCAGGTAATTGCTATCACCGACTGTACATTCGAAGCTTATTATATACAAATAAAAAAGTCTTTCCTCATTAATATAAAAAGTATAGACGAACAAAAGATTCGCAGCTTTATCTTAGTCCAAACTACCTATTTATCAACTGGTCATAGATTAGGCCAGCACCACTAAAATTTTGTTCGCTTGCTACTCAGCTTGGTGGAGATTCCGTCGCCGCTGTGCATCGACCTCCGATATAACTTCCGATAATTATTTAATCGGAATCGAAGGTGCAAAAGATTCCGAACTCCTGGAATCGGAATCTAACCTCCGCAACATCTCTGTTGTGAACAATGAATATTCTTTACTAACCTTTGATAATATTCAAACAATAATAACCTAAATTGCCAATGTCTAACATTGTTTCTACCAAGTGAATCCCTTGACGAGGATTTTGTAAAACGTCATTACGCTTATTATCATACGATATATAAGTGGGAGACACTTTACGCAAACAGCGTTCGGTATGCGTCGGGGCCCAAGGAAAAATACAAAAGGCAATTTCAGCCAATTTAATTCCGGTGAATTCTCAACAATATCTTCCTTAGGCAGTTTGCATACTTGAAATTTTGCGACTGTATTTTCATCGTAATCAAATGAGATCGTTATCATAGCTTACTTCAGAACGGTTAATGTGGCCGAAATAATTGTGCTAAGCTAGGTACTCATACCAAGTCACATTACGTATTCCCAGGCGTTTTGTTAAATAACATTGAATGGGGGCACAGAATAGCTCCTGTTATTACTAGCATTGTGGCTACGTCATATTAAAATTTTGAATAAATTATTTCGTGCTCAACTGAATGGAATTATGATTTGAATGGAGATAATGAGTGCCCCTTTTTGTTTGTTAATTTTGTTGTTAACCGGCTACGAAAATGTTGGAATATGGGTAACTATACGTGCGAGAAAATAAACAGCACAAAAGTTCTCTGAATAGATTTCCAAAAAATATTTTACATGTTTTTTTTTTCGACGTAATCACAAAATGAAGACAAATACAGTGCGTTGAAAACACGCGTGACGTCACTATTTGCTAGAATTTTTAGCAGCGACGTGACGGCACCAGCCCCCACTCTTGCACTTTGATGCGCTGTATCTTTATAACTTCTTTTACAATTTAAAGTGACAAAAAATATATGACCTACATTTTTTGAAAATCCAATGGGCGAAATAAATAGAATTATGATTTTTATCTATAGTAAAATACCCAAAAATAAATAAGCCGTTAAATAATTATTGCTTTTGCTGTAGTACGGAACGATGAATGAGTTAATTGTTAATCCAACGTAAGGTTTTAAATTGGCTGCTGCGCTGTTGCGGTTCGATCTACGCACGGAACAAATACTTACATATATTGTAGGGCAGGGGTCTGGTTATTTGTGCATGTGAGTTTTTTATACTGTAAACGCACCCACGATACAGAAAAAAATCCTGGTGTGGGGCAACGTTCATTAAAAGAAAGAAAAAAAACAAAGCAAGATAGTAGGTACATCAGGCACGGTGGAGTGACGATTTGCGCAGGACGGCTGGCAGAAACTGGATGTGAGAAGCCGAAAATAGATCTAAGTGGCGTGCAATTGGAGAGGCCTATGTCCAGCAGTGGACTGCAACAGACTGTTGATGTTGATGTTGAAGATAGTACATTGTCAAAACGATGTTTACCTAATGCAACAGGTTCAAAGCTCACTACATAATTCATTAAAACCGTATTTCCAAAACGCCCCCCAAGTAACTGAAAGCAACAAAAAGACCATCAATACTTAAACTTTCAACGCAGCATTTCCTCTTGAACAAAAACAAAAATTTGAAAAGCGAGCTCGTTTTCAAATATTCACTCTAAAAGAGATCCATTCCGTTGAAGCTTTTAAGATTCTTAATTTGTAATAGGGCTGGGATAAATCTTCTTTCCTTTTGTTAAATTTTACCCATTGGAACACGCTTGAACCAAATGTCACGCCTGCGTCACGATATCTGCGAATAATCAGTTGAATCCAACGTCAAATAGCAACTCGTAAAACGTAGAAAGAATACTAATCTGTGTGTCTGTCAGTTTTGATAGCCCATCTATGATTCGGAGACGATCCCTGAATACGAATTCCTTACCTATTGGTTTTTTGTCTACAAGTGATTTGAGAGCGTTTCCCTTTCTGCTTATCTTTATGTCCTTCTTAATAGAGATTCGAACATGAGGTTTAGCATCTGTCACATGTCTGGAATTTATAGTTAAAATTTTCTTTTCCAATGTAATGTTTGTTATTTCTTGGGTGTGTTTTAAAACAACACTGCTGCCTTTTAAGCATACAATTGGAAACTGATTTATTTTTGCAATGAAGATTCCAACCAAGTTCATGCAATATATTTAATTGCTAAACAAGTTCTATCAGTATCTCCTAAGACAATTCACTACACCACATATGGCAAAACTAGTTTTATGCTTTAAACATTAAAACTCTTTATAGCTTGGTTTTCATTTGTTTTTACATTAATATTCTGACCGCTGTGAAAGCAGAAACTAGTTGAATTAATAGAGCTTCATTATCACTGGCAAAACGGCAAATGTTTCAACACACATTGCTCATTCACACGGTCAAGTTATCCAGACATGTTCCAAGCAAAATGGTAATTCCAATTGATTTAAGATAAATGAAATTCTGATGAGATATCAGTCGAAGTCAGATGGTTGCCAAATACGATCATTCTGGTTGAATACATCAAAATGTGCGTGTACTTGTTATATTTGTATGTCTTGAATTTTCATGAGTATTTGAGTTGGAAAATGTTTTGGTTGAATTTTCTAATCGTAAATATTTATGAACATATCAAAATGCACCTCAAATTAATGGAAATCATTCACCTGTTTGCGTGACAATATGTCATGATTATAGCGATTCGTTCGCTTCGGAATTCTGCTTATTGCTTGTACTCATGACTGGGAGAAGAATTGTGACGTCACATTTATTATTATGACTATGCTAGATGAAATCAAACGTTAACATTGTAGTAAAACTTATTGTTACCAGCAGGTCTATTCTGACAACGTTTATCTGTGTAAACTTAGATGGACTGCGCGTGAAGTGAACTGTCATTCCATCTTATTTTTATGAATTGACCGCTAACTTCACATTCATTTCTCCTAAGTTTACACGGTGAGATGTTTACAGAATCACACTGCTGTAATGGTCTTCTGTGAAAATCTTACCGTAAACACCCAGGTGAAGATAATGCAAAGTGGGCTGTCAATCCATCAATCAAAATCAAAAGTCATTTATTCTAACTAGACTGAGAGCCAGCACTTTTTGAACGTCAAATTTTACATAAAGACAGTTCCCCAAAACGCGCGCCCGTCACCACTTCCTAGTATTTTAGCTGGGAAGGAGTGGAGCAACAAACTCCCCAGCAACACATCTATCTGTTGCGTTTTAAGAACTTGCATTTATACAATAGTATGCAAAGTACATAAATGTAAATACATGACAAAGGAAGAAAAAAAAATTATCCAACATGGAAATCATAAATCAATTCACTATACAACATTGTAAAGAGTAGATTGAGTCAGTGAAGTAAAAACAGATTGACCTAATTATAATCATCAGATAAATAAAAAATATAAGAACAATATTATATGAACTCATATAACCTGTCATCCATTTACGAGGAATGAAAACTTACTCCAAACTCACCTCACCAAGTAGTCACGGAGAGATGTTTACAGAATCAACCGTCTGGTAACAATAAGTTTTATTACAATGTCAACGTTTGTTCTCATTATATACCACTAGCAGCACCCCACGGTTTACCCGCGTAGTTCCCGTTCCCGTAGGAATATGGGGATAAAATATAGCCTATGTTACTCGTGGATAATGTAGCTTTCGAATGGTGAAAGAATTTTTAAAATCGGTCCAGTAGTTTTTGAGCCTATTCATTACAACCAAACAAACAAAGTTTTCCTCTTTATAATATTAGTATAGATAGTCATCCTAATCAATGTGACGTCACAATTCATCGACCAATCATGAGTACAAGTAATAAGCTGACTTCCGAAGCCAAACATCCTGACGTCAGAACACGTGATCGGTCCACTCCCAAAAGGGCAATTTGAGGGTCTACTTAAAGACATGTCAGCCAAGATAAGGGTTCGTTTGCGTTGGACGGATCGATTTAACTGTGCAAACTCGATGCCAACTCGCAGCAATTTATTGTCATCTTATCTGTGAGTAACCCTAAGTGTTTTGCATTCATGTTTTAAAAAATGAAGTGGTTTGTTTGCAGTTTTTATGAAATTAAACCGTATTAAAGTTTATATTTTGAAATCTATCAAAGCTGTCTTAAAGATATGCACTTAGTATCTCGTTCGAGAAGCATACAGATTCACTGGTAAAGTGGTAAATGAGTACGTTTCTTAAAATGGTTTAATGGGGATTCTGACCCCCAAAAAAGGGGTCTATATTTTTGATTCGAAGTTTTTATGATTTAGAACCCATTTCAAGGAACGTCCTGGTTACCAGTAACCCTGTACATTGACTAGTACTGCTGTCATTATTTTGAAGTCAACATTAGATAATATTGACTTCAAAATAATGATCATAATCTATACAAAATTGGAGTGTCTGTTTGTAATACTAAAATAACCGCTTTTTAATACATGCATATATCAATATACAATACATACACCAAAATAACATTTTTTACAGGCAAGTAGCTAATGTAATAAGGAGTAACTTACGCTACTTTCATTTTATAAAAAATCTTTAAATTTTAGAAAAGTAAAGTAATGTTGCAATGTCCAAGTACTCTCCAGTACCGCGCGCAGCCCACGTGCATGCCACCACAGTACCGTCACGTCGGGCGCGTCCCACTAACGAATCAATATCACAAAGAATCGGGGGTTAGTAACTATTTCACGCGGACGAAGTTGCGGGCAGAATTCACAAATGTAACTGGTAAAACACGCGGCGAGAGTTCACAAATGTAACTTGTAAAACACGAAAAAGTTCCCTACTTAGTTATTCATCTTCAGAATATTATATTTTATGGACGACTGCCGTCTTCGTTCCTTGGAGGATAGTGTTTATGGTATCGCTCGTGGCCTACTAGTTGTCCATTACTTCAATATTCCCTGAAGCAATTCTCGCGACGGCAGAAGAATAAACATATAGAACTATTTCATGTGTCGTTGAAATATAAATACTTACTAGTATTCATCTTGACATATTCATGTTTCGAATATTGTGCAATGAAAAATTGATAATTAAGGAAAGCTTTATAAGTCGTTTTTATTAGCATACTTATGTAACTTTGGAAACAATGCAATATATTATAATGAAACTGCTCTGATGATGAATCCAAAACGTGGCAACTCTTCAACAAAACTAGATGGTGCCATCGTGTATCTCATTGAATTTACTTTTTCGAAAAACGTTTAAGAGGCAAAGAGAGAGCAATTTTAAGTTTTCCATAGATTTTTGTTATGATTAGAAACTAACACCACTTATTTAAAACCACCACCACCACGAAACACCATGACGAATAAAAAATTATCGTTCAAAGGTTTCGGTTCGCAAAGTTGCTTGAATTCTGCAGAACCTTTTCTATATTCTAATAAATGAATGCAAATATACAAACTATATTAAAAGGATATGATGATTTATGGCATTTAGTTCACATTTAAGAATACTAGATACGACGATATACGGTAGGCGCAGTGGTTCAGCGATCGGCTGCTGCGTTGCGTGTCGCGGGTTTGATTCTCGCACGGGAAAAATATTTGAATGGCCTACAGATAGTTGTTCCGGGTCTGGCTGTCTGTGCATGTGAGTTTGTATGTCTGTAAACGCACCCACGATACTAGAGATAAAGCTAATATGGGGATCTTTTTTTAATATAAATCAACAAAACAAAAAGAATGGCGTAAAGACTCAGTAAAGAGTCCACGGTAAAGCCGATGCATCTATAAACGCATTATTATGGTCTCGTATATCAGTGTGTTTAAGTCTGGTATAAACGTTTATTTCAGACTTCTGACCTTAGTTGAACCTACAAAATATGAACAAAAAAGCGTTTATTTTTAGACACATGTCATGAACTAGTGTGATTTTATTCATGAAACAAAATAACAAAAATGAAAGATTAGAAAAGAAGGTTGCGTACCTTTCATAGGCAAAAACTAGACCAAAACACAGCCAACATTTCAAGGTTCCCACGTCTTGTCAGAGAGTCCCATGACAAATCGTTTGATGTATCATCCATCATCATCCATCGCTACCTTTTAAGTAAACCTGACTCAACTTATTTTTGCGTTATGTATTTACTTACCTACGTATGTACCTATAGACAACATTCATGGCCATGTTTTTATGTATTGTAGATAGTAAATACTTCTGAAACCCTATTGGCTTAGAAAAAAAAACTGCGAAAACGGAAAAAAAAAATATTTAAAAGTAATGTTGATGCATAGGTTGCGGAACTTGTTCGAAACAGTCACCGCGACTCTGGAACCCAAAAAGCACTAGGAGGAACACTGGTGGGTTTTAGTCAGTAAGAGTCTGACACTCCTTTCCGCTCCGCCCAGAGCGGGAGAAGTCATTTGATGATTTCCCATCCAGAAAAAAAAGCTAAAGCTATCTTGCGTAGTGTGTCAAGTTTCATTCAATCAGTTCGTTTATTACCAAGAATAAGGACTTACAGGCATCAATGAAATATCATGAAGAGCTAACTAACGCTTTAAATAAAATCTTGTGAAAATGGGGATTCGATTTCGCAAAAACAAAAGAAAAAATTGTTAAAAATATTTTTTTAAATCGCGAAATCTAATTAGGCTTAGAAGTTAATAGAAATCTAGTTAACGGTTTTTAGTAAAATCGTGTGTAAACGGGGATGAGACTTTTTTTTTGAACGTTAATTTTTTAAGTGTGATTTACTATTGACCGTTTTTATTAACATCTATCTAGATAGCAAACGTAACAGATTTATTAGCAAACTCTCTCTTACCAAAATTAAAATAATTTTCTCAGTGTATTTGTGAGTTCCAAATATGCATATTTCTTTTTTTGTTTTTTACAGCATCCGAGAATTGGTATCCTTAAAAATAACGAGCATTAAAACGTTTTTTATTAGTTCCGATACATAATCTTAAATTTTGTTTTTATTTGCAATCTTACCAGAGTCTAGTATTTGTAACCTAAAGTTTATCTGGTACAGAATGCCTTGTTGCATTAAGACCACCTTTGTATCGCTACTGTAAAAAAAGAAAGTAAGTATATATTAATGAAACAAACAGCTATATTCGCTACAACATTCGATATTCATAGCAACAAATTTCAGCTTTCCTGTAATAAAAACCGAATCATACAAGGTCTATTAATAACACAAAATAAAAAGATAATAATATTTTTCTCATTTCGAATTGTCATCATAAATTGTACAGGAGGCGAGAGTTTTAACAAAAAATAATCTAATCCCCGCAGTGGAGAACCCTTTGTTCGTAAAATAGGAAAAAAATAGGTTTTTTTTATAAAGGTTCCGTATTTTTTTGTGGTAATGTAAGGTAGGTAATCTCGGTACCCGTCATTTGGTGTTGTGCTGTTATTAAAATGTGTCCGCGATTTTTAATGTTATTTATTTTTATCTTACAGTTTTTTCCCGGTTCGCGCTTTGCGGTGTCTAAGTAGATATTAAAATGCTTTATCTATACTAATATTACAAAGAGGAAAGATTTGTATTTTTGTATGTAACGAATAAACTCAAAAACTACTGGACCAATTTCAAAAATTATTTCACTTTTAGAAAGCTACATTCACTCTGAATAATATAGGTTATATTTTATCCCCATATTCCCACGGGAAAGGGAACTGAAAACGCGTGTACAACCGCGGGGTGCTGCTGTACAAAATAATTAGGACTGAATTGGGTTAAATTTAATTTCCCCGTGTTTATTGTGATTAGTTTTTTTTTTAATGTTATTCAGTATCTCTGGTTTATTATTTACAATGGAATGTAAACTACAATAAATGGTGGTGTGTAAAAGCAAATCCTTGATTAAATAAATATGATATGATAGGTACATATTTTTGCAAGTTGTTAGGTGTTATTTAAGTAAAAAATGGTTTTTACTTAATAGTTTTGGAGCCTATTCAATGCAAACAAACAATCAAATCTTTCCTCTTTATAATATTAGTATAGATTTAACGTCCTTAATATTCGAAAACAAACCTGTTCATAATTGACTGCGTAGGTATCATTTTTAAAAGTAGTTGAAAAACTGAGTTAGGTATCAACTAAGGATCTCTAAAAAGAAAATTGTGAAACACATTACATTCTGAATGTTCTTAACGAGTTTTTAACAGTTAATCCGCCGTCCGATACAGAATCGGTACGTTTGTGTAATAAAGGATTAATCGATACGAATTTTCATACAATGAGCAATATCTGTGAGCAAATTTTGCAAGTCATATAGATGGTAGCATTATGGAGTATTTACTGTTTAATTTCATACAGTATAAGGATCATAAGAACTGTCATGAATGACGATACACAACATGGGCTCCTGTACTTCTTTATTTTATGAGCAATTGATTTTTTAGACCTGCCAATTATTGGGTAACACGATACCTCATTAAAGTCTGACTGTCAGACTTCTGACTGCCATAAATCTAAGTCAGAGAGCTGGGGCTAAAACTTAGATATACTTTCTAATGCGAGGAAGAATTTCGGTATGAAATAGATCACCCATCCACGATCCAACCTTTGCTACCGAAGCTTAGCTTTCTTTTTACTTAGCCTCAAAGCCTTCGACCTAACGCTATCTCTGATAAATTTGAAATTGAAAACAATATATCTAGTTTTAATTT